>OU696532.1:10000000-12500000 GCA_916048285.2 Bellardia pandia | reverse complement strand
TGAATTATGTTATTTGAATTTCAGTGTTTTTATAGTTATGAAACACTAATTAGTTTTTTTTTTTTTGTTCGTTCTACATACTTTTTCTTTAACATACAAAAATGATGTTTTATGTATTTACGCAACGCAGTGAATATTATATGTGAACTGAGTGTATTCTTTAAAAGTCCTTTTTTCCAAATCAACATTAAGTTTTATTTAAAATGTCACGTAATCATGAGATGTTACACTTTCGTTTATATTTTGAAACATAAATAAAGAAAAACACACACAAATTATCGATAATTTTTAAATGAAAGTTTTAAATTATTGCCAAGAATACTCGTACTCACAGACACACATTAGTGTTTGTTTATAGCGTGAGTAGATGAATATTACGATAAAAAGATAAAACGTGACTGATATGCATTAAAAATATTACAAAGTCGGACAGTAACTGGAGCGGTTTCTTTTTTTTTAAACTTAAATGTGTAACAAAAATAAAGAACAATAGATGTAATGCTCTTAGGCATTAAACATATGAGTGACTAAAGAAAAGAAAATTAAACTAAATATAAATATACTTTTTTCGAAATACATATGTACATATGTAAGTATATTGTAAAGATCTGTCAACTTGACACAACACATTACTTGAAGGGCAAGACATTTTTACATAAAAAAAAACTGAATTTACAATATAATATTTAACAAATTGTTTACATACATATGTATGTAATTTATTTTAATTTAGTAATTTAGTAAGTCTTTTTATATAAATATTTACATTTATTCCCATTATCCATTCCACTCCTTGTGACCGAAAAGCGCAGTAGCGTAATATAATAATCTGTCCCATCATACATATGTTGTCGCCACACACTTTTACAGACTTTCTATGGAAATTATGTTTAAACGCAACTAGGTTTCCTAGGCTCCACACATTTATTTAGGTTAAATGCAATAATATTTTCCCAAGGCATAAAAGCAATAAAACTTTTTCTTCTAAATAAAGCAAAATACATATATAAAAAAAAAACTTTCTTACAAACATAAAATAAAGTTGAACAAAAATATCAACACTTAATAAAAATATGAGTCACTAGCAAAAACAATATATAGCAATATAATAAAATGTTTTTTATGTGAAGACTAGGGTGTCTAAATTATTCGATATTTCGTTTGTTCGAATAATTCGACCATATTTTTAAAATTAATTAAATATATTAAATTAATCCAATTATTCGTTATTCGAAACTGGTAATTTTTAAATTCTTCGAATAATAATTATTGGTAAGAACGAACATTATTCGAATGGATACCCTAGTGAAGACATATTTAAACCAAATGTTTTAAATAGTTCTTTGAATTAAAAAAACAGATATGTAGCGTCAATGAAAAAAGAACTGCCAAGAGAGCGAAGTGCAAACAAACTCTTTAAAAGAATAAATGTTGAAGTGCAGCATATTCGGGATATTCGGGTTCATATTGGCCATATCTAATTATGTCTGTAATTAAAAACCTTATACATATGTACATATCGTCAGCTAAAATGCCTAAAGACGTAACCCTCATTCTCATAATTTTACAGGAGAAGCAAAAAACGTTATAAAATGAAAACTGTTTAATTGAAAATCGCGATTTCTTCACATCTTGTCTTAAGATAGACGACAAACTTTATTTATAACGTTTATTTGAGCATTTTAGATGACAATATACATATGCATAAATCGGTTTTAAAAAAATTTATTGAACTAAAACTTAATGCTTTTATAACCAAAAATATGAGATTTCGATATTAAATTCCAAGACGATCTAATATTAAATTGTCATTTATTGTCGTATCTCCTAATATATCGCTTTGCTAGTGGTTACGCATAACTATTCAATAATTTAAATTAATATACGAAAAAAGTTTAAAGTGTATCTGTAATCTGGATTGTTTGTATCTATTTAAAGCAGTGATGGGCAATATTTGTGTTTGTTAAACAGCAGAGAACTTTGTGTATTAAAAGAAGAAAATCATAAACATAAACAGCATCTGATTAAATTTTTATCTCTGAGATCACAACAAAGCTAGAAACAAATGGTAATTTTAGTAAAGCATACCAGTAAGCTTATAGTGTACGCTACGTAACCAAACACATGAGAAATAGAATTTCAATTTTGTCCATGACTAATTTAAACTATGTTTAAAATAATAAATAATCTGAATTTTGTGAAAAATTTGCTTGCAAAGGTGATGTAAATGTAAAAAAAAACAAATCCGTCATATATCCCATTTTTCCATATCGAGCTATTAGGATCATAACCGACATCATTTATAATCGTATGTTATTTGAAGGCTATGGAAAGTTTATTTTAACAAACAGACACACAACTTTTAGACATTATAAAATATAACAATTTGCATATCAATGGTCTCTTGTAGAAAGACCCTAACTCGCATATTTGAAACTTTACAGGAGAAGATTAAAACATAATAGAAACTGTAATATTCAATATGTAACTTTTTTTGTACAACTGCTTATAAAAGCGTTATTTTTTACACTATTGCAATAAATTTTTGTGAGGATGTGTATTTGCGTTAAATGCATTGGAATCGCAAAAAAAACTAATTTCGAAAAAATAGCGAGTTAGGGCCTTTCTACATGAGACCAACGATATATACAAACATATTTATAAGGCTAACAGTAATTTCTCATAATTATTAAAATTAAAAAAAAAAAAAAAGTTCACAAAATATTTCCGATGTTCATTTTCCTTTTTGTAGATTTTAATAATAGTAAAACATAAAATTATTTCTAGAATAAGAGTATTGTAGAGGTAAATCTTTTACTTTAACTTTAATATTTAGCGACAAAGTTAGTGAGTTTTGAAAATCACTGTAGTTTTGTTTTCTGTTTTAATTTCAATTTAGTAAATATTTCATATACAAATATACAATTTTTATCACTAAATCAATTAGCCATAAAAAAGCATTGAATTCTATACAGTATTCATTTAATTTCCTTTTTTATTCACAACCAAAAAAAACACCATTTTCTTTTTGTAACACATTTCGAACCTAAAAATCGATAGAAATTTACAATTGCAAAAAAATTATGTAGCTCAAAGAAAAACAAAAAAAAAAAAAATAAAATCTTAATTATTTGGTTGTTATTGTTAAATAATGCGGAATATTTCTTGACACTTTCAAAAAGGAAAACAAATACAAGAAACCAACAAAACTAAATAAATAAAACAAATACATGGTTGGTTGTTTTCTTTAAGTTTACGTATATTTTTACAAAAGCAGTTTTTTTTCAATTTACTCGTTTGTATTTTAATCTACCTATAGTATAAAAGTTGAATGCATTTAAATAGTTTTGTATATGAATGGACCGAAATGCACAACAGCAACAAAAAAGGTAAAAAAAAAACTACATCGACCAACCAACAAGACGAGGATGACAACGACGGCAAATGGCTAACAATCAGCCGTATTACCTACCCCCCAGACAAATTGACCATATTTTTTTTGTTATTACCCAAACAACTACAACAAATTTCTAAACGATGATACACAAACAAATACGTCGATTTTAGGGTAGACTCATTTTTCTATAATAAGGATGTATGAATGGTGTGGTTGGATAAATGAACGAATGGGTTGCTTCAGTTTTAATATAATTCACTTTTTTGTAGTTTTTTTTTTTTTGCTTAATTTTCACTGCAAATATTTTTAGCGCTTTTACGTTGTAAAAACACACTTATTTACTTATTTATTTATTTATACAACAGAAACAACAACAACATAACATAGTTATTTGAAATTTCCCTTATTTAAGACATTTTCAAAACGATTGATTTATAAATTGATTTTTAACAACAAAAATATAAATTGTTTTCCATACATTCTTAAACTTTTAAAAATTCAATTTTATTTATTTATTTTTTTTTTCTTTTTATCTAATTAAAATTATGTAGGTATTTTGCACTATTTTCTAAAATGTTTTATTTATTGTTTTTAGTCTTCTTTTTTGTTATTTTTGGTTTTTCTTTTATTTATTTTAACAGAAATGTTTTTGTTAGAAAATTCCTAGCGTTCATAAACGCGTTTTAACCCACTAACGACGTATGCTCAACTGAATTCGTTAAATCGTAAGTCTCATACAACAATTCAATGTTGGCTTCTATTGGCAACGAATAATGAGACCAAAAAAACAATGAAAAAAAGAATTATACTTATGTTACCCACCGAAGGTAAGATACTACTATGGCAGTAGTCGACTTATGCAATGAACTATTATAAACAATAAAATAGCAACATTTTTGATTTTATTCAAGGTGAGCAATAGTTACCGCTAAGCTATATATATATATATACATTTCCTTTTATTTATATAAATGAATTAATATTGTACATATCGGTCAATTATATAAAAAGTTCATTTTGAACATAGGGCGTCCCCATTGTAGACGTTTCAGTAATACAATTTTTTTTCCGGAAGAGGCATATTAACCCGCAGCCCAACCTGCTTGAAGGCGAGGGACCTGTAGTTGGCATTGGTTATTGAATGGCGCCAATATTTCGCCATGACGATTTGAGCCTCTACGGCACTCAGAACTTAAAGTCACACATTGCCAGGCGTGTCCATCTGAGACCCTCTGCTCCAATCCGCTGAGTTGTCCGCCACTGCTTATTTAATTCGCAGTTACCCCGACTACTACATGGTAGGGTTCTCCGCTATCCGCAACCTGCGGAGGCGTCCGGTAGCACCTCAGCTATGCTTCCCGAAAAGGTTCTTTTATATTTATATCTGCGTGGGCAGAAATTCCCACGAAGAGAAAATATAAAAAAAAAACTCCGGGGACGGGAGCTAAGCTATCGTTAAATCAAAATATACGCTTTCAGCTAGTCCCCTAATAAACCGTTAGCTCTTAAATAACGTTTTGTAGCAGCCAAACGTCAAGTTTTATTTAATGATTTGTTTAAATTTTTACGGCTTAAAATTACGTTAATGATTTAAGTCGGACCTAAATGTTCATACCACACGTCAATAACTTAAATTAGCGTTACTTTTAGTTTTCGGAAATATACTGCTTTGTAATTTTGTAAGTTAAAGAAAAAGTCTAAAAGAAATGTCTATACCGAACAAAAAAAAACAAATATTATTTAACAAAAAAAAAAAAAAAAAAGAGCATTACTTTTCACGTCTTAAAAACATATAAAGAAATTAATTAGTGTTCCACAACTATAATTACACTGGTATTAAAATAATTCATCACTCCTCCTTTTTTTAAATCAACTCAAAAATTTGAGCAGGCGTACTTTTCACCAGATTTATTTTTATATCGTAAGATATAGGTCTCCAAGCATCTATAACAGCTTCTATTAGGTGATATAATTTCGACAGCTTAAATGCTCTCAATTGGGCTGTCATCTGGAGATCATACGGCCCATTCAAGTATATTAATTTTTATGGAAGACAACCATCCCTTTGTTCGACGATGTATAGGTGCGTTATCTTGTTAAAAATTTAATTGTTTTTCGTTACTATTAAGCTGCCCTAAACGTTTAAAGAACCACCTACGAAAATTCTTTTTGAGAAACATCGTGGTTCCTTCCGTAGGTCCCTCCAAATAGATGTTGAAACCATCTGGACCATCAAGATCGAGAAGAAATAACCTTAAAAAAATATATGTTTAAATAGTGCAACTATTAACAAAGACCCGTTTTCAGTAGTTTGTAAGTTTTTTTTTAGCGAATTCAAGCCACTTTTTATATAAACTGAAATTTTACCTGTTTTCAAAGTCACTAAAGTACAAATCACGCGGCATTTTATAGCATTGTTTTTCTAGTATTCTTCTTTGCTAATCCTAAAATGTAATTATTAATACAATAATATATTAATTTTTCTCTTAAATTTATGATTTGATCTCCCAAATTTTGCATAGAAAGAGATCTTTAAGCATACTCTTACAACAAATAACAAACATGAAGTTCATTATAGTAATGCAACACAATGTAGAAATAGAAATTTTAATTTGCAGACCCTTAGTTATCTTATTTTTCTTTTTTCAGGTCGAACCAAAAGTAATCAAATTTAGCCCAAAATTAAAAAAAAAAAAAAAAACAAGTAAGAAAAATTTTAGGTTTTTAAGTAAATTAGCTCACAAATTATAAAAAATCAATCAGTTGAGCGGTATTTTAAACGAAAAGGCAAAAATATAAAATAATCACCCAGCTAAAAAAAATTAATTTATTGCATGAAAAATTTTCCGTCGTGTAATTAAGACATTTGAACATGTCAATTAGCCTCGATCTTGTGATCTAACGCCGCTGGGCTATTGTCTCTGGAGTAATTTGAAAACCCTGGTTTATGTTAACAAACCACAAATAACAGATGTTCCTAAAGATGAGATACGGCTCTGCATTAACGAGATAAGTAAAGCGCTTTAGCCAGATTTACCAAGATTTTTCATGTAAAATTTTTAATATGCACAAATTATTAAACATTTTGTTATTTTAATCTATTAATATATAAACGATTCATTAAATTCCCACAAAATCAACTACATCTTAACTATAGTAGGGTACCTTGAAAAATTTGAGAGAGTAATACGAAGAAGAATTTTAGCGCATGAGTATAATTTCTTTCCAAACAACAGAAATCACTTCAATTCAATAAAAAACGCTCATAATACAAAATTTTATGTAAATTTAACAATAAAAGAAAATATAAGAAAAGTTTATAATTGCTAAATAAGAAAACAAGAAACTAGGTATGTATGTGCATATGTATGTATGTATGCATGATATATTAATTGAATTTCACGAAACCAACCAAGAACAATTGTATTGATAAAAGTTTTTGAAAACCTTTAACCGGAAATGAAACAATAATACATAATAATAATAATAATTTTGATTTATTGTTTAACAATTAAAGCAATAAAGATTCAATTAAAAATAAATATGTATATGTAAATCATTTAATAAAAAGCAAATTGTAGCTGTGAAAATATAAGAGCTAAAACGAATAAATGAAAATAAAATAGAAATAGAAACAAAAATCAGTGACACTGAACAAGGCCATTTTGAAGCAACACACATACGTGAACCTTTTTATACTCTTTAGAATGTGAAACGAGAGCATGCATGAATGGCTGTATTTATGCCACACCACTCATGCAATGAGGTTGTTAATTCAGTTAATTCTTTTCCTAAAAAATGGTTGATGACACACAAAACAAAAGCAACTGTCAAATAGTTTAATGAAGCACACACACATACACAATATGCTTTTGTAAAACCACAAAAATTAATTTAATCATATGGATGTATGCATTCATTTGACATGTGCATTAATGCATCACTTTTACCATTGCAAACCACAAAGGAATAGAAGACAATAACATGAACTAACCTAACAGAAACACACAAAACAAACAAGCGCAACACTCATACGTACTCATATACAAACGTTAACACAAGCACTTCCACCCCAAAACACAACACACAAACAGCATGCAAAAGTTTTATTTTCATATTTTCTTTTCAATGTTTATTTATTGTTTATTTCACTTGCATGTTCTATTGACATAATACCATGTACATGTAAATGCTAAGAACAAAAAACTGTCAGGGTTTAACAGCTGTTTTTTTTTGCTTTTGAGAAATCAAAACAAAAAAGCATACCGAAAATAAAGAGTATAACGAATAAAGAAACATTAAGATGGAGAGAGAGAGAGAGAGAGCTTAAATGAGGGTGCCATATTAGCTTGGTATTATAATAAAAGGGAAAATATTAAGAGATAGCGGTTTGCAAAAAGAAGTCTTTGCGCTGAACCAACAAATGACAATAATGTACAGTTTGGTGAATTTCGAAAAAAACTGTAAATTAATCTGCAATTTCTAAACGGATATATGGAATTCAATAAAACTTATGATGGCTACAGAAGAGGATCGAGTTTGTGTTTTAATGAATATATACAAATTAAAACGATCCAAACTTTCAGTTTGAACCGATTTTTCCGAGACTTTATGGAATGTAATCTCTTTTTAACTACCCTAATCTGTGTTTTCACTAATAGCGTATTCAAATCGTTGCGGATTTTGTTTTAAAATTTATTGACAATACATTTTTAAGTAAGTTTCTTAAAAGATATGGTTTGAGATGCTGAAATTTCCGGGAAAGTTTTAAAAGTGTTTGGCCAAAAATTTGGCGTTTTTTTTTAATTTTAATAATAAGTTACCATTTCTGAATAAACAATAGTAATATTTTTGCACAATAAATTTTAAACTTAAATATTTTACAAAAATTTGCGATTTTTAACAAATTAATTTAAGATTTTTTTTTTTGGTTTCGATTTTAAAACTAAAATTTATTTAATAAGACCAGTGAAAACCTCCAATCTTGAGAAATACATATGTATGTATATAATGGCAGAATTTAATCGTAGATATTCGTACTAGGTAGAACAGCATGCAAGGGATGTTCCAGTAATTTCTTAAACTAAAATACATAATAAAAACAAAGCTAATAAAGAGCTTGTTCCGCATTTAAAAATATTTGTAGATTTTTTAAACATTATTAAGTATGCAGCACTCTTAATGAACAGCTTATATGTATGTATATTTTCTGCACATTCCTTAAAAAACTGGTTCACCCAATAATATGTAAAATTAATGAAAGATATAATAGCATATTAAATAGTAATTGGACGAAGATCGTTACTTGGACTGTATTAAAAGGTAGGCCAAACTTCCCAACCACTTGTTTTTAAATAGGTTTTAACAACATGTGACCTAGAGTTGTCATAATGGAATGTTAAGCTTTCATGTATGGCCGCATAATCTGGGATTTTTCGGTCAATGCTCAATTCCAATGAATTATTTGCATTTGTTACAGGTTCCCTGTGATGTTCTGGAACGATTTGAAAAAATCGTCTTGAGTAATACCTCCAATTCTTCTTCTTCAAGCTTTTTTAGCAATCATTGTCTTCCGTGTCAAAATGTCCACTTCTGAAGCTTAGATGAGAAATCGGAGTGATTCAGCTACACTTTTTTCAAATTAAAGAAGTTAAGCAAAACTTCCCGCATATGACAAAATTCCGCGGGAGTTTCAATGTTAAAAAAATAGAAAGGGAAAAAACTCCCGCGGAATTTTTATTCATGATTGGGCTGTATAAAAACCGCATTATACCCAATGTTTCCCAAAAAAATATTTGTGTGATCAATAAATTATCCACTCTGGCAATGCTTGAAAAATATGTTTTATAACTGTATAAAAAAGAGCATGTATTTATATAAGAGTTACTAAATAAGCTTTTGCTTTATTTAAAAGCTTTTATGTACTACCAACCGTATAAGAGTTTATTTATACGTTTTAGCAATTTGTTAATACAATTTCTCAACCCCGCTAATATTTACTTGATTATTACATTTGCATACATTCATACAGTTCATACATAAGTATGTTTGTATCTGTGTACTATATATTCATTAATAGATGTTTTTAAGGGACTGAGTAGCCAGTCATATGCAACACGTGTTACTAACATTTGTCATACAAATGCATGTCGTTCAGTTACGGCAATGCAGTCGCAACTAAAAAACCCCATCAATGGGCTGTTTAAAAGAATTATTTATAATAACATATTATTATTATTTAATTATGTATGAAAACTAACATGACTAAATTAACGGAAACTGTTTTATTGCTATTCGAACAAATTTAAACGTGAAAAGAAATTTAAAAAATATTTTTTTGCTTCACACGCGTACGAATGTCGTATGTACTCGTATGTCTTTCTTATGGCGTTTTCTTTTCTGGCTAAAATGTTACATATATGTTACACTTTTTACCCATTTCCCATATAAAAAAGGAAAAAAGTGTACAATTTTTGCCAGAAAAGAAAACGCTATTAGTGTTTTTTTAGTTTAAAACATTTTTATTTTGAAATTCCAAGATTCGTCTATGATTTCGAATTTATGACCGTGTTTCCATGTCAAATGGCAATATGTAGTGAGTGCGAGTACTCGTTATTCATTAATAATTACTGTGAGGAGACTATTTTTATAAAGCTAAAACGAATACAAATTTAATATTTCTAGTTTTGATATATTGTATATTATAACATTTGTATGTACATTACGAGGGTTATAACGTAACGTAACGTAACGTATTTCTATATGATTTGAAAAATAAATAAATTATTAATCATTTTACCCACAAGTTATATTAATTTATCAGTTTTTCGTCATCTATTTCCCAGAATTAATTTGTAACACAAACATTATTATATGACATATAATAATTTTGAAACAGAATCATTTGATTACAAATAAGTCTACTAAATAAAATTATTATTTGTAGTTTTATTTAAACATAGTACCTTTATATCCATTTAACATCAAGATTTTTTTTGGTTTATCATATTAAAAATTAAGTACATGTGTACTTACATGTACGAGCTATGAATATATTGAAAAATATTTATAGGAAAGGTATAAAAACTAAACAGTAAATAAAAAGAAATATGTATGTAAATGTTTTATTAAATACGCATATCAATTTCTTAACAAAACATGTTCCAGACCTCATAAATGTTGAACATATGGTGCACAGTGGTTCGTTTTAAAAACCAACGGGAAACAGACACAGAACTAGTTAAAGTATTGCTCGTGTCCACCACGAACACGCATGCAGATGCCGATTATTTTATCATACTTTTCAATTACCTTTAACAAAAATGTAGGATTTTAAGTTTCTAGGCTGTGATGATTCGATTGGTTTTTGAAGCAAAAATTTTTAGGCAGTACAGGTCCATCAAAACATCCATCCATAAAAACAAAAACACGAAGAAAATTAATTTTAGTTTTTTCTTTTAGCTGTTCTTTTAGCCACGCTTCAAGGTTTTATTTAAATGATATATACACATATTTTTTAAATAAAATATTTTAATATGTAAGAAAATGTCTTACGATCATATCCACTGTGCACCGTACTTATTCATAGATTTAAACTTTAAGCGAGTTCATTGTTTACGCTGTACAGTAGTCGATTCGGTCGTGTTGTGTGGAGTAGAGTGAGTCATCATTTATTCATTCACTCACTGTGAATTATACAATAACAACAAAATGCTATTAACAATAACAAATTTGAATGCAAATTGTGGTCAACAGTAACTTTGTTTTTATATTTTTCCACACACACACACTTCTTATAAATATTACAATAATTTTTTTGAAGCAGTATTGTAATTCAAACAAAGTATAACTGAAAAAAAAAACATTTCTGCAAAAATGATTAGATATTAAATGGAAAAAAAAGACTGAACAAAAAAATGTATATTTCCTGTTCCATTTAACGACATTTTGAAATAATTACTACTGATGTTTTATACATTAATTGTTGTTCTTTTTCTCTAGATTCGATAATGTGAGCGTCATGATAAAGTCAACACAAAGATGAAATAAATTGGACTTAGCGCCTTTACTCATCACTACAAAACAACAACAACAAATGAGATAACTGTATTTTTTTTTTTGTAATCGATGTATTTTTACTTATTGAACACAACTGCATCAAAATCTCAATTTCTAAAAAAGTGGACTTAGAGTCTTTACATGTTAAGCCAGCGATATATGTAAATAATATTATATGAGAAAATTTCATTTTATATAGTTATTTAAGTGGAATTAATTAAATTCACAAAAAAACAAACAAAGGTATACAAATTTACTTAATTTATTGTTAAAATAAACCTATTAATACACGTCAATATAAAGTAAAAAGTGGCATCATCAAAATGCAATAAACTCCTGACATTCCAAAGGTAGTGGCAGCAGTTCTTTTAATTTGTCTGCTTGAAATTTCATTAAAAATATTAAGTTGTGACGGTAAGTAGTGAAAAATATATATACAGTGGGAAGACAAACTTGAATTGCGACTCAGCAAATCATAATAGACTTACATAGAACATGTAAATCTCTGCGTGAAATATGTATGTGAAATCTTTGAAAGGTATCACTGTACATTAAAAAAAATTATATACAAGTATGTATACCAAACACAATACCGTAGAAAATTTGTCTGGCGCCTTACAAAAACTGAAGCGAGAGATATAGTCAGAGCAAACCCCACGAAGACTTCTGGAAAACCTGTAAGAGCGAGTACGATTAGAGGAGCTTTGCATCAAAGTGGCCTAAATGGTAGAATTCCACGTAAAAAACCCTATACATCAAAGAACAACCAAAGCAAATATTTGAATTTTGCAAAAAATATATAAACGAGTCTTAAATTTTTTCGAATAATATTCTTTTCTTTGAGATATATGGATTCAAAACTCCCCAAAAATATGGCAAATCAGAAACAAAGCCTTTAGTAATAAATATGTTATAGAACATGACGGCTCAGTAATTGTTGGTAATCTTACATTTATAGAATCCACAATGAAAAGGGAATATTATCTCAACATTTTAAAAAACAATGTTGTCCCTAGTGTACTCGTAGAGAAATTAGAAGTATGATCCTAAGCATACCTCCAAAATTGTAAAAGAATGGTTGCTGTCATTGTCCAAAAACCTTAGATCATCGTCCGCAGTCCCCAGACCTTAATCCTATTGATCACCTGTGAGAATATCTGGACCAAAAAATTAGGCAAGTAAATATTACTTGCCAGAATTACTTAAAGGCAATAATAATACAGGATGAATAGAACAAAATTTCGCCTAATATCACTAAAAACTCGTTGATTCTATGTCTAGAACAGGAGTGCCCAAGCCCTACGAAAGTGTTGTTGCTTTGCGCTTGTGTGTATAGCAGACGTCGGCATCCTATAGCACAATAGTGCAGAGAGCACTTCACACGTACGCTTAATCTCTTTCATTCAGTCGTCGTTGAGACAGCAACGACGCACATGCAGCGGATGCTTTTATATTTTTTTCAGAAATACTTCCCAACAAACATTTAAAATTAATAATGAATTACGAAAAATATTTTATAATTGATAATGCATTTGGTAACATGCATGTAATCAGCTTTTGAAGTATTAGAAGTTCCGTTTGTATATCAATCTCGTTGTTAATTTCTTATATGTTACGGAAAATACATTGTGAGTGTATGTTTCCTATCTAAGTTGTTTTGTATAATTTATATAATTATGTTTATGTTTGTTGGGTAGTTTTCTCACACACACATCCTCATTTTACGCTTTGCCGACCTCTGGTGTATAGACTCTAGAGTGAAGTACGACAAAAAAAACAAATAAGGCAAAGTTGTTTGTGTATTTCATATTGCTAGTGCTGAGTGCTGTAATGAGTATACAATACACACAGCCTATAGCTAAGAGTTTTTACAAATACAAAAGAGCACCAAGAGTAAAGGGCTTGGGCACTCCTGCTCTACTGGTAAACATTGGTGACTGCGATCGTCAATGTAGATTTTGTTTATGTTTAACGTATGATACCGCTTAAAAAAGTGTGTTGTTTCTTTGTATGTATTGGCTTTTACAACAAAAAATACTGAATAAAAATTTGTTTTTATTTAAATGTATTGGTGTTTGCTCTTACATAAGCAACTTTTGGGCACTCCTGGTCTAGAAGATTGTCAGCTGTGATAAAAGCAAAAGGACGAGAAACAAAATATTAAATACAATGTTTTACATTTTAGTTTTAATACATATATGTACCAGATTACTTTATTTCGACACGGTACTTCTGCGCTAATATTTAATAATTTTTTTATGTTGCTTATTTTTCTAGCTTTTGGTAATGAGTTATATTTTGCTTAAGTTACTTATGAATTATGGAATATATTTTGTTTTAAATTTGTTCTTGAAGTATATATGTATAATAAAACATTTGTTTAAGCATTATTAGGTGTTTTCTTTATATTGACGCTCACAGTATATCAGTCATTTGGGTTCAATTTTCTCAAATCATTGCATTGTTTAATTATTTCAAATGACAGCTTTTTCGCTCTATTTGTTTTGGTTTTCATTGTGTTATTTGTGGACTCACATGTGCTTGTTAACACGAATGTATAAGCAATCAAATTGTGATCAATGATGATTAAATGAATGATTGCTCAAGATATTGTTGAAATCATTGCATTGGTCATACATAATTATAATACATAGAAAGTAAGTTTGAAAAACAATATTTGTGATGAATTTAGGTATATTTCCTGTACTTACACTATGACAAACAAGCCTAAATCCAGTTAATAAAAATTACATTTTCTAAAAAAATTTCATTACAATTATCTTACATGGTAAAAAAAAACTAGTTATTAAAACAGAACCTTCAATGATTACATTTACCGCAAAACTTTAGAAGCGTTAAACGTTTCTGCTAAAAAACTTTTTTTAAAGATTTTCTTAGAAAACTTATTACATATTTAAATTTGTAATTAATTTAAGAAACTTAACACATCTGGATTTACACGCTCCTTATGGCTAATAAAACAAACAAAAAAACTTTATAAAAATGTGTTAAAATGTGTTTAATGTCATAAGTACGAACTACTTAGTGGCCAGAATTCATACTTCATTCAAATAACCTTGACCCAAATTGTATTAGTTTGTTTTTTTAATCTCTTCAATTGGTAATGTTGATTTGTGGGGTCACAATTTGCTTGTGGTAGAACACATTAATTTATGAGGTCTTAATTTAAAAATGCCCATTACTTACTTACTAACAATTAAATTGGTTTTCATTATGTTAAGGTTTTATTTTTAGGTGTTATATTCAAAAAAAAAATAGTATGACTTAACACTTTTTAACATCCATCTATTTTATTCTATTTATTTTTATTATTTTTGATATTAACTTTGAACTCATTAGTTTAATGATTCTGTTATTTTTTTTTTTTTGTTTGTTTGTATTTGGACTATTATACATAGTTTCATGTTTATTAGGTCATGATTTTTTACGTGTTGTGTTCCCTGACTGTTAGTTACTTTACACTCTGGGCCAACACAATTGACACAACAATACCAACACAAAAAATAATTACCGCACATTCGCCACATACCTTCATAGATGTAGGTACAACAGTTATTGAGTTATTTACATATACTCGAAAAAGCCAGAATGTTTACGAATACATACATTGATTGAATAAAGCTAGATTTACACGATTAAAATTTTCTCTTCAACAAAAAATTGCTCTTCCAAATGCTTCAAACTCGTGTAAACAGCAAAATTTCTTCAAAATGTATTTATTTAATAACTATTAATAACTACTAAATAAATAAATTTTGAAGAATTTTTACTGTTTACACGAGTTTGAAGCATTTTGAAGAAAATTTCAATCGTGTGAATCTAGCTTAAGAAATGTTGCTCTGCTTAATTTTCTTTTCTTAGTAATTTAAAAAGACATTTATTAATGCGTGCAAGCATTCAAGTGAAATATTTTGATTTCGTTTTGAAGAGGACCACACCGCTTCCTGAGATAGGTGATAAGACCAGTGTTGCCGTACTTGGTAGATTCCTACCAAATTGGGTAGTTTTGAAATGTGTTGGTAGGTTGGTAGGATTGGTCGTGAATTTGGTAGTTTTTTCAATTTCAGTTTTATTTTAATACATTTTTTAATTTTCAGTTTTAACTTTGCTTTTTTATCAAATCTACATAAGTTTAATTTGAAAAAAAAACAAATAAAAACCGTTATATCCACGGCAATCAGTTTTCATATATGTATGACTTAAACCCATCAGCTTTTATATCAAGTATCTTGCTATGTCCACTAGCGCTTGCTTTCGACAACTTTGTTAGGTGTCAAAATTTATAGCACGTAAGTTCTTTTATTCATTGAATAGTTGGATGGCACAATGGACAGGTTTGTTTAAGTTCTTTTGAATAATAATAATATTTATTTTTATTTATAATAAAAGGTGCTGTTGAAAAGGCAAAAGGCCGAACCAGCAATTTCCAATGGATTTTGAATACAACGTAAATGCAAATAAAACACTTGATTAAAATGCAAATATGTTTTTATTAAAATTCTTTTTGGTTTGCAAATTTCTGGAGAGTATTAAAATATAAAAAATTCTTAGGCTCGAGAACCGCTAGGTCACCTCGCTAAGTTTTAACAGAAAATGGCGAAGGCGCCAGAACTTATCTCGGCAAATTACAAGCTTCGTTAAATAAAAAATGTATATATGATATTGATAGGTTATTACATGTCAATTTGTACTAAAAAAATGATGCCAACTTATTATAAATAAAATAAATCATGGAGATTTTGGGAGTTGTGCTAACAGGTTCGTTATAAAAAATTCGAAGACAACTGAAACAAGTGATTCAAACCATTTTTATCGGAGCAAAAGCAGAAGTTTTTTTAAGAGAACGTTTTAAAAATGATGAAATAGTTGCAATTAAAACTAATATAGTGCAGTTTTAGATTGCATTTTTAAATCAACTTAAAAGATTTGACTTTGATAGATCTGACTTGGAATTTTTAAAATTAATAACACCATCTGAAACTTTATCTAAAAATGACAAATCAATTCTGCCTTTGTTATCAAAGTTCAAGCAGTTGGTAGATTGTGATAGCGATAAAATTGTATCTCAATGGGATTTACTAAGAGTTAGTGATCACAACTTGAATTATGAAATGGAGATTGATGTTTTTTGGGAAAAAGTTGGCAAAATTAAAAATGGTCTCAATGAAAATATGTTTAGCGATCTAGTTAAATTTGTTTTCAATTTATTGTCTTTACCGCATGGTAAGCAGCTGATAAATAAGACTGATTTGCAGTATATATGGTCAGCAAAAAGAAACTTTAAAAACTAAAAGTTTTTCCAAATATGTATATACTTAAGATTTTGTTTACTTCCATTATTTCAAATGAATTGTTATTTATTTTTATAAACATACAAATTCATAAACATTGTTATGTATAAACTATTTGCTATGTTTTTTTAATGAATATATTTTCTTATATAAATGCCATTGCTTTCAAATAATTTCTTTTTGGTAGGTTGACACGCGATTTGGTAGTTTTTGAAATTAAATTTGGTAGGAAGAAAAATTTGTCAGTGGCAACGCTGGATAAGACTAGATCATATCCAGATGCTAGTATGTAAGGAGTACTATATCCAGCTTTCTAGGTATCCGATGAAATCGCACCATCTGATAAGTGGTGTATCCGTTAGATTGCTTAGTATGAGTATTGAAAAATTTGAATCTAGAGTTTTCAACAGCCGGCCATTCACAGTAAATTAGTAAAAGGAAGCCCAAGTATGTTCATGCTTACCAATCGTCCAGTTACCAGTTAGCACTAATATAATTCTCAAAATGTCCTTACGTTTCCTATTCAGAAGCTGAGTATTACGTTTCTTATTATATACTGACTTTTCTAGTGGTCCTGCATGTATCCAGATTGCGCCAGTAGTGTGTCTGAAGATTTCACTTTTAATGGTCCAAAGCGGTATTGCGACTGATTGCGGTAGTTGAGACATTTAAAGCCTTCCCTGGCCAGTAAGTCTGCTACTTTATTACCGTAGTATTCCCTATACACAGGGGCCCAATTACCGAGGTACCTGCAGCAATGCTGGCCAGTTCGTCCGTCCGAGGTAAACAAAAATGCCAATAAACGTTTCAATAACAGATTTTAAAGATTACGTCATCCAATTATGTTTTAAATGCTGTATTTAAATTATAGTAATAAATAAGGACACATCCTAAGAAATATTGCTATCAACAAAAAATTAATAATTAAAAATTATAAGATCACGAACAAAGCTCGAACACTTTCATATGATTTTGTTTATGTTCCAATGTCGCATTCTTATACTTAAATCATCTTTTGTTATCGTTGTAATCAAGTGACTGAAATTTGTATTCTAATCAAATATTTAAAAATTTTACTGCTTATTATAATCACACTAGAAATTATATATTCATATCTGAAGTGTGTCGTGTTCGCTATCTTCATGTTTCTTTATTAGAAGCAATTGAAAACGAGTTCTATTTTTTGTAGCATACTCTATGTTACTTAAGTTAATTGGTATATATTGGAAAAAACTAAATCTAACTTGTGGTTCTGGACCGTTAAATACTTAAACTTAAACTAATTTCAATAATGTCGAATTTAAAAACGATATTTAACAAAAATACTGCCTTTTACCAGAAAATTTAATTAAATATTTTTTTTACTACAAAACTTTACTTTAATATTAATCTGTAATTTTTAATATACAAATAATAAATATTAAATTTACTTTTAATAGGTTCCCGACCAAAAAACAAACGACAAATGATAAGAAAAAAACTACTTAAACTTAAACATTCATGCGACAAAGAGAGGAAGAGAGGGAAAACTAAAATAACACTGTTATTATTGTTATTACTTTCGATTACTTACACACAACAACATTGTAGCGTCTATAAGAAGTTGACAGCAGTGTGACAAAAATGTAGGAGAACAAGCAAATGTACAAGCCACAAAAAACCCGTATAAGTAAAAGAATAGACAACGAACTAGTTCCGTGATTGGTTGCTAGGGAGAAGGGTCGGATTTCTGATTTCCAAAATGTTTACTAGATACATATCGTAATCTGGATTAAGGTACTAAAACGACTTTTCCATAATAGAAGGCAGAATATGGATCTTTCTCACTAATAAACTCACTAAACATTTTATTTTGATTTTGGAAGTGTGTCGCGTTTTCCATCAAAAACTAATGGTATTTTAAAATGCAAATGCAATAGCTACAACATATACGAAGTTTTTTTTTAAATAACTTAAACTAATCCTTATTGCAACAACATAAAGTCTCAGTATGTATTCAACTTTAGTTTAATAAAATTGTTTGATTTTCGCATTTCTAGATGCAGTTGAAGTTATTTTTTTTTTTTTTTTGGTCGCGTTAGATCCCATATTTATTTTATAAACATAAAACCCTTGAAATGCTAAGAAAAAAATGGAAAAAATTGTATGATATTAAATGAAGCATTTTTTCTATACAGAGACCAATAATAAGGTGTCAACTTACTTTTAGAAGTTTATTAACTAAATATTTATCATTTACATTAAAGTTTTTGCAGATAGTCACTGAGCGATCTCTTTATGCAAATTAATTGTTCATGTGGTATTCAATTTACATAGTGCAACATTTACACCCCTATTCTGAGTTTCGATTACTTCTCCGCATTCAGTTACGCTACGATCGAAAATTGGTATTCCAAACAAAAACTTAATCGAAAGAACAAGAAGAAGACAAAAATGTTTACAAAACCAATTTGTTACTATGAAATGTGGAATAGAAACAAAGAAATGAGCAAGTTTGTTACTATTTTAATAAACAAAAGTCACAACAAACTATAAAAATAGGAAAATAAAAAAAATTGTGCGATTAATAAGGAGAAATAATAAAAATAAAATAATACAAAAGACTTGTGAATTAATAATAATAAAAAGATAATCATTTTTGTTTGCAAAATATTTAAGTGCTAAGAATCCTGTCACCACCTCCGGGGTATTTTTAATTTTTGTATTTGAAGGAAAAGTGGAATCCATAGCAGTGGCTTTATTAGTGGAAGAGGAGAACTTCCTCATTAGATCGTTTATGGTAGCCGCAAGGAATATCCTGTTTTGTTGACATTAAACTTGCCAGCTTTTCGTATTGCTCTGATGTCTTTATATTTGACCTGGAACAATAATTAAATAGGCTTGTTGTTGCTGCATATCACCTCTTGATTGGCCGTACAACAAAAATTTATATAAATCACTTTTTAAACATTTTATACTTACATTTTTATTTATTTATTCATTTATTTGTAATATTAAGCCATTTTGGCCAAAATAAAAATATATTACATAGTAATAAAAAAACTACCTGAAATTTTAATTAAATTAAACACTTTTTAAGTTTATAAAAAGAGCAATCGAAAAAATTCCGTTGTTAAAATATAAGCGTAGAAAAACGTAACTACGATCGTAATTCAGAATACCTATAATCGAAAGAAACGTAGCGGAATCGAAACTCTGAATACCAAATTTGCCAAACGGAGAAAATTTCGATTCGAATCGAAAGTCAGAATAGGGGTGTTAATACTGCTCACTCTATTATCTATTCTATGGATTTATAAGTCAACAATATAGTTAAGCGCAAAAATTATAGTATACTAACTATTTATATATATATACTGTATTGTAAATACATAAACAAAACAACGAAAAGCTTAAAAACGAACTACACTACAATATACCTCCTGGGACCATTGGTTAACTAAAGATTTGTAGAATTTTACATTTTCATTCAAATGCTCAGTTATTTCTACTTTCTTCATTTAAATATTCACATGCTATATCATAGAGACTTATTTAAATAAATAAACCAGCTGAATTCGGTGTGCTTCGCTACTCCCCTTTGAGATAAAGCCTTTAATAAACGTTGTAAAAAAGCAGGTGCAGAAGTCTGCATGGTCGAAAAATATTATCATGTAATAAGTATTCCCGAGGCAAAGCTGCACGCTGTGAAAATTTAAGATCGGTTAACACTTTCCTCCCACTTTTCTTTTCCCGCTGCCGCTTTAGGTCAAAAAATTCCCAAAATATGGCGATTTATGGGCGGTGCTACGCCCCTTTGTACACTCACAACTTTATATAGTCAAGAATTTATTGTTTCGTAAGAATATCCTATTGTGAAAATTTAATGACGATCGGTCCAGTAGTTAAGACTATATTACTATTTTGAAGAGGGGCGTGGTCCCACCCACTTTTCTCCTGGTACCTATTTCTAATTATGCCAATACCATATGTACCAAACATCATCGATATAGGTCAAAAAATTCCCAAAATATGGCGATTTAAATTTTTGGGTAATATGGGTAGTGTCACTCCCGTTTGTTCAATCAAAACTTTATATAGCCTATTATTCCATCCAGAGTCACAGTAACATGCTGTGAAAATTTTAGTAAGATCGGTCAAAGGGTTTGGCCTCCTATTAAGCACAAACATACAGACAGACAAAGAGACATTAATTTTTATATATATGTATGTATAAAATATTAATTAATGTTTATAATCGTATAGAATAGAAAATAATAAGTAAATATACAGTGGCTCATAGCTTATTTTATGCAGTGCAATTTTCAAAGCTTTGCCCTTATTTTTCGTAAAATGTGTCGCTCATCATGTTCATAGAAAATTTTATTTGGTGCCTTTGTTATGGACCCAGTTTTTTTCCGTGACGTGAAAAACTATTTTTTTTTTTGGTTTTTATAGTTTTAATTGTATAAAAATTAACATTTTTAAAATAACTATTTTTTTTATTTTTTATTTTTTTTTTTTTTGTTATACTATAAAATTTTTTCTTTTAAATGACATAAATTTCTTTTTTAAGTTTTGTTAGTTTTCTTTTTATGGAGCTTTGAAAACAAAAGAAATACAGTGCATAAAATAAGCCGTGAGCCACTGTTTAAGTATGGACTTGCGAACTATGAACGTTTACATTGACATTCGTGCTTTATCTAATTGAAGAGTCATTGTTGCTTTAGTCTTCGGCAATATTCATATATTTAATCATATTACCTAAGTAATTACACTTAACCAGATTTAGATTTAAATACGTTGTTTTCTGTTCACTATTCAATAGAACTAATTACATTTTGTGTTGTTTTTATTGAAAGTAAATATGTAAATGCTTTCGAATTGTATGAATTATGTAAAAATATTGAGTTAAATAAAAAAAAGTTGTAAGCAATGAAGTTTTACCTTAAAATAATTAAAAGTTGTGCTATAAGATTGTTTCAAGATATTAAACATGATAAATATTTATATATGCATATTTATTGCTATATTTCTACATACATATGTGCGTATTAATCTGAATTGATCAATGCCAAGTAATGGCTAGTAAAATTCACTACTTTAAAGGCAATGTAGTTGAATGTGTATTTTAAAAACACATTCAACTCAATATACAGCTATGACAGAGAAATAGCGTACCAATATTCTATGAAGTGCCAAACGTATTATATTGAAAAATGGAATTATAATAACATGGAATTCTATACTATTATTTTGCTCCACTCTGCTTTACGTTGGAATTGTTCCGTTAACTTTTGCACGTTCTTTACTTTGTCATATTTTTTAAAAATTAATTACAGAGAGTTAAAGCTCAGTTAGCCGACTGTAATGGAATGTAACTGCAACAGTAAGAAACAGCTGATGGATATTGTTATGTGTAAAGTAATGCAAATGGTTATGGAGATGTAAAGTAACGCAACACCGTAATGTATGAATCTGTAAGAAATAGAATTTCCTTACATTTTTACGTCATTACACAACATTCCGTTACAGTCGGCTAACTGAGGCTTCGATTTAACAAAAATATTGTTTATCACTTGAAAAAAAAGATTATTAGGAACTTTACCAAAAGGGTACAACACAAAGAAAAATAGCTGAAATAATTGAATGTTCTCGAAAGATGGTTTATAATGTCATTAAATGCGTTAAATCAGATGCAAATTTGCTTAATGTAAAGAAAGATCGGAAGAAGCCATCGCAAAAGACAACAGTTCATGAGGATAAGGCAATAATTAAAAACAGCTAGATCCTTTCCAGTCATCGAGAACAATAATGACTGAAAAAAATGAGGAATTTGAATTAAATGTTTCCAGTAGACTTGTACTAAGACACAAAATGAAAATCAGCTTAGGTCGTGTAAGTAGAAAAAAACCACCTATGTCAAAAAATAATACACGTTTGTCTTTTACAAAACTACACCGGAACAAGGATATCAAATTCAGGAAAAGGGGTGCTTTTTACAGTTGAAACTAAAATTAATCGGATTAGTCCTGACGTAGTACATCGAGAACAAAACCTAGAATTCAATCCCCCATACACTAACAAAACAGTAAAGTCCACTATTTCTCTGTCCAAAGCTGTATATACATATAAAACATTCTTTGCAAACTAGTTTATTACAACTTCCGACTTCAATAGTTTACTTAATCTATCGCACTTTTCATGTTCATTTCAAAAACGCCAAGACAAAAATTTGGAGCGGTCGGTATGGCGTTTTTACGACAATGAAAATCGCGTAAACTGCAAATTACGTGATCCCTAATTGAAATCTTACTACGTTAACCAATAATATACCGTTAACGCCAAATGTAAAATTGGGCAATATTTAGGATTATTCTTTCATATTTTTATGTCACTTAAATAAAATATAGCTTGAAGTCTAACATTTCTAATAACAAAGAAAAAAAATCAAAATTAAACTTTAAACGCATTAAAAAAGATCGTCAATTTCTAAACCCCTTTTTTGAACCTTATTTGACTTTTTCATTTTGTATAAAATATGGAAATGAATCATTTTTTGAACATGGGGACAATTAGAGTGGATGCACCCATTTGTTCCGAACGAATATTTTGTCCGGAGAAAATTTTTTTACTTAAAGTTTGCCATATGAAACAAAATCTATTAGTGCTAATACTGCTGCCACTGATTTATTTTGCTTTGGTTTTTAAGTGTCAAAAAAACAAATATTTAATTATTTTAAAATATTGTGTATTTTATCTCTCTCTCAAAAAGAGAGACGTCAAACTTTATATGAAAAAAAACTTTGTATGAACAAATATTTTGTTCAGAACGAATGGGTGAATCCACTTTTGAAATAATTCTGGTAATTAAACCAATTAAGTTTCTGAAAATTTTAATTCTAATCAAATTTAATGATTTTAAATTGATTCGCGTTCGCTGAATGGAAAAACGTGTGCTGACAAATAGAAGAAAGCAACAATGTGATACTTGTTTAATTGAGAAAAAGGGAATAAAAAATATTTTAACAAATCAACTGAGCAGCTATTGAAAGTGGAAAAAACAATGGCAAGCTGCTTAAAGTAAAAATGGAAAAATACTTTAAGGCAGAAAAAGTTTAAGTTTAGGAGGCAGAAAATTAATAAACGAAATAACAAGTAATCAAATCAATGAATAACAAATACGAAGCATTTTTGAAATTATTTATTACAAACATAACGTGAAAATATGTCGCGTTACAAAACGAATGACAACAATAACAACAACATTATCTATTATCAACATCACTATCTATACAAAGAATGTCTTCGTTTTTATGGATGCAATCGATAAAGAGTTGTATTTTTTTGTCGCGTGCTGAATCGCATGTTTATTGCTAATATATTAGAAAATAAAAAACCGGAAAAAAATTATATTAGTACATTTTCTACTGGCACTGGCACCTTTTTAAAAATCAAATTTTTTTAAAAAATACATTTACCCCTTTAAAATAGTACCATTCTTAAAAAGTACCTTTTTAAAGAAGTACCCTGTTAAGAAGGCAACCATTTAAAAAAGTACCATTCTAAAAAAGGACACTTTTTTAAAAGTACCTTTAATGCTATTCTAAGTTCTCTATTAAACATAAGAAATTGAAAATATTTCTTAACGAAATTTAACAAGAGTTTTCAAAATCGACTCACCTCTATGCATTTGCGGCTGAGTTTTTGTTCCCATTATGGATGGTATTTTGTTGTGTAGATGCGAGTGTAATTTATATATTTTTTTCGGTTAAATTCGAAGAAAAAACACTTTCAATTGGCTCAAGAATTATATAAAGTTGTAAATATTCCAAAATAAACGAAACTTGTAGCGTTAGAAAATTGTGCAATAACAATAACGATAAAAACAATATAAAAAAGTAGTATTACAGCCAAGTTTTTCTTTAATATATAACGAATATACTAATTTCTTATGATATAAAATATAATTTTCTTTAAGTGCACTTGTTTCACATTTAAATACGAGAGCTTAAAACACGATTTATTAAAAAAAAGTTATTATTATTTACACAAAACAAGTTATTATTTAATAATATTTCTTTTTAATATAAATTATTTTCACTTTATAATTCAATGCACTGAATTACTTAATTTGTTGACTTATTTTACGTTCATATTTTATTTTATTAAATTTAGCACTTGTTTGTATTTCATTAATTTTACTTATTTACTGCGAAATTTTTAATATTATTATAAAAAAATTTATAAATTTTAATTGAAATTTCTTAACTGGAATGTTTTTTGTTTGTTTGTTTTTATTATTGAGATTTTAGTGATTTCCGAGTTATTTATTTTTTGTTGCAAGCTGTGGCTTTACTACAAATTGTAGAAAATATTATAAATAATATTACGTAGTTGTCCAGGTGGTCTCGGTTTAAGTGGTGGCGCCCTTCTGCGTTTCAGACTAATCGTAATTGTAGCCCAATGTTGATCCAATTCAACATAATACTCCATGTGGCAGGTGTTTTTTGGACAAATGTTGTCTACTGAAAGCAAACCAAACAAGAAGGGAATAAAACCCATAATATCTTATTAATAAAAGGGTTATCAATATTTTAAAACTAATTTAGTAGGTGGTTGTTTTAAACTAAAGTCTTATATTATTAATTAGCGTAAGAAGAAAAGTCCCAAATTATGTGAATTATTTAACTCACATGTACATTTTATAAAATTATTTGTGCAAGTAATTTAAGTGGGTTTTTTCTTAATTTTTGTAGGTGGTATTTGTAACTAGAAACTTAATTCAATTTGAAATTGCTCAAATATTTATATATGTAACTCATATCAATGTATAATTTTGTCTAAAATTCATAAAGCGTAAAATAACTCAAATGACAATAATTACCCATAAAGAAATTCAAAAAAGGAAGAAAATTGTCGAAAAAATTTAACAAAATTCTATAGCTTAAAAAAGTTGTGTATAAGTGTTGATCGACCTTTTTTTGTTTGCTATTAATAGTTTATATAGTTTCCTATATGCAGGCTTTCAAGGTCATTAATTTAATGTAAATAAAAGATTATTTATTTCATTTTCAATTAAATCCGACGTTTCGTTGGTATTCTTTCCAACTTCTTCAGGGATTTGAGTTTTTTATTAAAATAATAATCTTAAAAGTTGTGTTTTCAACATTTTTTATATTTTTAAGTAGTTAACCTTTATACTTTTATAAATTTTCGGATAAATACGAGGGCGGTTCGGAAACTTCTTAGCCTTAGCAGAGAGAAAGAGAATATGTAGTTAGTTTTTCAAAAACATTTTTATTTTTCAATATAGTCTCCTGCAACTTCAATACACTTAGTCCAACGGTTATCTAGCAATTCTGTCCCTTGATTAAAATAGTTTTCGTCAAGGCCTTCATTTGAAGTAAAACGCTTGCCAGATAGGAATTTTTTTAGATTTGGGAACAGGTAAAAAGTCACTGGGAGCTTAATCAGGAGAATAAGGTGAGTGGTCAAGCAACTCGTATTTTAATTCGTTGATTTTAGCCATTATTAAAACACTATTGTGCGCTGGTGCGTTGTCTTAATGAAAATTTATTTTTTGTGTTGTTAGCCAGGACGTTTTTTTCGAATTTTTACATTTAATTGATCCAAAATGTTGCAAGAGTACTCTGAATTTATTGTTTTGCCTATTTGCAGATAATCAATCAATAAAAAACTTTAAAGTCCCAAAAAACCGTTGCCATAACCTTACCAGCCGATTGAATTGTTTTTGCCTTCTTTGGGGTACTTTCTTCCGCTTCAGTCCATTGATTGGATTGTTCTTTTGGTGGTGGATCCATGTCTCATCAACAGTTAAGAAACGACGCTTAAAATCCATTTTATTTTTCTTAAAACGATCCAAACAAGCTTGAGAAATATTCATTCTCAGAAAGCTTTTTCATCAGTAGTTCTTCATGCAAAATAAAGTGGACTCGATCATTTGAGATACCCATGATATTAGCTATTTCACGCACTTTTATTAGTCGATCATTTAATACCATATCATGCACTTTGGCTACAATTTCTGTGGTTGTTGCTGTTTTCGACGTCCTCTACCAGGTTCATTCTCAAAGCTTTTACGACCACGTTTAAATGCAGCAGCCCAATTTTTAATTGTTGCATATGAAGGAGCACTTTCACGTACCACATGCACAATAGCATTATGAATTCCTTGTCTCGATAAACCTTTTTTATTTAAATATTGATTGACATCACGAATTTCTTATTTTTCCATTGTAAAAAAATCGCGGATGCGTCTTTTTTGAACACCTGTTTCTATATGAAAGAGTTGCCAGATCGAAAAGAAATTTAACATGTGTTCATAGCACAGATGTAAGTTTCCAAAACACTTACACCCTGGCCCACGATGTCGAACGATAACGTTCGCTTAGATAAGACTTAAGACACAAACTTTTTATCGTATCTATTTTTTACTCAATCAAGTTTGTTTATTCCACAATCAAGTTTATGTCTTAAGTCTTATCTAAGCGAACGTTATCGTTCGACATCGTGGGCCAGGGGGTTAACTTCTTTCTGTTCTTGGCTAAGAAGTTTCCGAACCGCCCTCGTACTTTTGCTATATACATACATATGTATGAAAAGTAGACTTTTTGACTTTTGCTATTTATGAAAAAGCTTGACGACTTTTTATAATTTTTTAATGTAAAAAAGATATATTATTTGTCAGAATTATAAATAAAAAACCCCATTTTTAAAAAAAAATTCGACATTTTTCGACCAAAAAATCAATTTCGAACAATAGACATAAGGGGGATTTTTTGCAACTTTCCTCTTGACAAGACTGTTTTTTTTTTTTTTTTTGGTAACTGAGCTATTTTCGTGTAAAATGTTACTGTTAAACATGTTCAGTTTGATCTATAATTTAAACATGAATCGACTTACAAACAAAAAACAAATTACAAATTATTGAATTTTATTATCAAAATTCATGCTCGATTAAGGAAGCGGATCGTGCACTCTTCTATCGGAAAATTTTGTTTAAAGCTTGCATGGATAGTTAAACAAACAAAATTGTCGTATTTGGTGTGAAAAGCAGTCAAAAGAATTAAAAGAACTTCCAAAATGGTTTATTTGGTGTGGGCCGGTATCATTGGACCATACTTTTTCAAAGTAGTAGAATGAAAAAAAATGGGAAAAAAGTAATTTCAACAAGATGATACCACATGCCACACAGCACGCGAAACAATGACCCAATTGAGAGGCGAGTTTTGTCAACAGTTTATTTCACGTTTGGGACCGGTCAATTGGCCGCCTATAGATCGTGCGATTTAACGGCTGTAGACAATTAGACTATTTTGTGGGTCTTTCATTAGGCTCATATCTATAGGGACAAACCAGCAAAATTTCTGAATTATGTCCAAAATCGCTTTCGCCCAGTAATTTTTTCCTGTTTTGCATGCCTAGTGTAGGACGGAGGCATTCAAATTTCATTCATTACACTTTCGGTCACTGCTGAATTTAGAGTACATGACTTACACGCAGAATTCAGAATTGTCGAAAATCTTAAAATATTCTAAAAGTTTAATACATATTGTAATTAGTTTAAAAGTTACATATTTAGAACCATTTATTTAGAGATGTGTTTCACTGTTAAGTATTAAAAATTAACATACATAATACTATGTTTCCACGACGACTTGAATGACCTGCTTCGCCTTCTGAATCATGTTTATGAATCATGCTGTTTACATGACTAATAAACTTGATTCGATTTGACAGTTGTCTTTAATAAACAAACAGAATAAAAAAAAACAGAATTTGCAATTTGTGGAAAATAATTTTTTTTAATGGACAAAAAAAGTGAGTGGAAATTAGTTAGCTTATTTTAAAAAAAAACATACATTCGTACGTATTTACTTTCTTTACTTCCAGCAACAAGAATATAATTTGCTTTGTTTACAATAATATTAAATTTTTACAGCTAGTGCAGATAAACTTGCGATAAAAATTAGAGAAGAGTGCAAATTTTCGTGCTTCGCAAGTAGATTCAATATGAATCTACTGGATTCGCTCTTAAAATTGTGTATGGTGAAGCAAGTTGTTTCGCACATGATTGGGGTGTGAAGCATGAATAGAGAGCGAAGCATGTACCGTGGAAACATAGTATAACAGTTGAGGGAAATTTGTTTTCAATTTGTTTCCATAACTTATTTATATATATTTTGTTTAAATTTCATACATTTTGACTGTTTATTTTTGGCATGACGTGTATTCAGACATAACTCAAAAAAAAAAACAATGTCTATAGGTACGGTCACACTTATCAAATATTTGCCGAAAAAAACGTAACCACTAAATAAAATATTTTTGAACTCAACATATAATTAATAAAAAAAAAAAAACTTCCTTTATTAAGGACAAGACACAACAAATGTTTAGTCTTATTTTATTTGATGCTGTTTGATCTTGCAAAACTCTTGTAAGAGTAAACAACGTCAAACATATTTGTGCTAAAACAAGTCGTTGCGCTTTTTTGAGAAAATATTTGCCATGTGTGACCATACTTTAAGCAAAGAGATTGTGAGCATTATCTATAATGACGTGGTCGCCATATGGAGAACACTGAAAAAGGTAATCTTTTATAATCTAGCTGGCTATTAATTGTGCTTTTTTTTTTGTTTTTTGATAATTTCGGATCTATGACTGCCGACCACTGATATAATGACAAATTGAGTTAAACACGTAATACGGGATATTATTCAGTAATAATGTCTTACATAACACTGATTACTTTACTAATTATTATTTATAATAATGTCCATATGTATGTACGTTTAATCACCTGTTAGGCTATTCTATACATAAAACAGACTTTTGTTGATAGTGGTCATGGAAATTACTAAAGTTTATAACATATGTCATAAAATGTATACCAACAATTGTAATAATAATAACTGAAGAGTGTATTTGTGAATATACATGGTGTAAATACGAATCCTTATGTGTATAAAGAATAAATGTATGACTGGCTATTAGCAAACGTAAATCAATAGAAAATGTAGGGGCTTCATAAACAAAGCACTTATAACTTTGATAGTCGTTTAAACATTTAACTCTAGAAAAGGTAGTGTTAAATTTAAAACCAGCTCCTACTTCCATTGAGAAAATCTGGATATAATATGGTTCAAAAGATGTCGCGATATTGATATTTTTCTTTCAAAATAAACCAATACAACTCAAGCAAAGTCAAACACCTAGGAGTAGTACTCGATTGAAAACTATCCTGGAAGAACGATATTGATTCAATTAGAGTATTTAGAACTCAATGTAATTATTATTGAAAGATGTTAACATTGATTAAAAGCGGGAAGAGAATAAGGAATAACTAAGAAACCAATCTTTATACAAATGGTGGCTAAACTGGAATTTGTTGCTAAGATTTAAGGCAAAATTTAAGTGAATTCCTTCATCTTCAAGATCACAATAATATCTTTCAGGCTGCGATCATGGCGAAACGGTTGAAAATGTTGATAACAAAACTTCAACTCTTACTACGATTATTAGATTCCTAAGGAACTATACTGTCACATATCGGAAGCTTTTGAAAACTCTTAAGGTAATTGCGAATATCTTTGAAAACGTGAAGGCTATCCAGGATGGTATTACCTAGTCAAGTCATAAATACTAATATACAACTGAACACACTCATTACGAATGCCACACTGGTCACATCCGTTTCATATTGATTGCGATTTGACAGTTGACATTTATTATTCATTGCGATGTAAAAAGTTTTTGCCATTAATGTGTCAAAACAATTATTGAATGGGGCCACATCGAATTAACTAAATCAACTTAAAAAAACAACGTTCCGGAGTTTATATCATCTGATGATTTATATCATGGATGATAGTCCAGACATCAACTCGTTGGATTACAAGTTGTGATCCAAATATTGTTGTCTGCGAGCCCTTGTCCGTGCAGTGGACAATTTCCGCATGCATGAAGGCAAAGAGAAGTCATTTCGAATAAGCTGTTCTCAGATTTGTAGCCATTGAATCACCTACTAAAAACAACATTTTTTAAAACATTAATTCGTTTTCATTTGGTTTCGATTTTTCTGTGTACCAATATTTATGACTTGGTATGTACGAGTATGTATGAAAAACGACAACTCCTTTCAAAGTTTAAAAATAAATATAATAAATCGGCAATAGTAATTAACAACTAGCAGAAATCTACAATCGGATAAATCACCGGCTATAGTAATAGCCAAACCTTATGATAATCAAAAAGATCGAGAGCTACTTTTAAAACATTTCAAATGCAAAAAATAGAGAAACATCTAGCACGTGACTAGTTCTTTAGTATTTATATCTTAATATAGCTGGCATTTATATGCAAAGTTTATACTCTTTTTTTCAGCTAATAATTGCAGAAGAATGCTAATTATATTGCTTATTTTTCTATACAGCAATGTCAACATGTTGTTAAGTTATGTGAATTAAGTTTTTATTTGACATTCATTGAAATTTATTCAGGTTCATGTTCAATGTACAATGTTTTATTTTGCACAATTACCTTATAGAAAAACGCCTACATATCATATTCGTAAACTGTGACAACTAAAAAAATATGAGAAACGGTCAAATGCGAATGAATGAGTATTAGAAGTGGTTTTTATTAAAAAATTTCTTTTAGTTTCTCATTCAACACAACAGAAAGTAAAAGCGATTTCCTGCACGCTAACAAGTCTACATACAACATATCGTGTTTAGTATTATTTTTCTTTTTTCGCTAATAGCCCATCAAGGCAGATGTTTAAAAGAGTCGGATAATTTTTGCAATATTTTGGAAGGAACGAGAAAATCCTTTTCGTGTTTTTTTAATTTGTTTGCACTACCATATGTTTTTATACCCTTCACCTTCATGAGAAGGGTATATATAAGTTTGTTATTCCGTTTGTAATTTCCACAATATATTTTTCCGACTCTATAAAGTATATATATTCTGGATCCTTATAGATAGCGGAGTCTATTAAGGCATGTCCGTCTGTCTGTCTGTCTGTCTGGCTGTTGAAATCAATTTTCTGAAGTTCCCAGATATCTTCGTGATCCAAATCTTCAATAATTCTGTCAGACATGCTTTCGGGAAGTTTGCCATTTAAAATCAGCAAAATCCGTTCATAAATAACGGAGATATGAGCAAAAATCTGAGACAAGCTCTGAAAATTTCATCAAAAAAACTAAGTGTATTAACCCTTAAATACCTGAAATTGAAAATACGTTCCAATTGCAGAAATAAATTTTTGTTCTAGCATGTATTTCATCTGCAAATTACGAATTTCAGTTCCAATTCAGACAAAAATACTCCTGGAAAGCTTCAGGACAAAAACAAGGAAGACAGTCTGTAGACGGTCTTAGTGGCTAAACGGAAAAAAACGGGTTTTTTAATACTCAACTGATGTAGACGGTCTTACGCGTTAAAGGATTAATATTGTTATATGAATAATTTCATCAACAGATGGCGTTGATCAAACAAAGTGTATTAATATTGTTACGAACAAATTCATCAACAGATGACGTGTTTATCAACATAATTATGCATAATATAATTATGCATCCAGAACAAAGGTGAAGGGTATATAAGATTCGGCATAGCCGAATATAGCACTCTTACTTGTTTTTTGGTAAATCAGTACTGAGCCAGTTTTTTTGAGCTATTTTCCAACTGTAGTATTTTTGTTTTAATTTCTGTAAACATTAAATTCTTTTACAACCTTTAATTATTCACTAACATTACTACATGTGCCAATATAGGAGTACACCTTTAAATCAACATTAAATTATGCGAATGAAAAGGGCAGGTTGAGATGTGGAATGGTGTAATTTAATGATATTTGCCCTGCAAAACTATTGTAAACTTATTGCATGACGGTGAGCATTCTTTGTATGTATTTATATTGCGTATGTCTGTATATGTAGGTATCTATTAGTGTTAGCAACAATACGAATAATAATGATTGACCAACAATTTATAGTTTTTTCATACTTTTGTTTTCACTTCTATCTTTTTATTTAATATTTATTTTTTGCTTCTGTCATCCACATGACCGCGAACTTCAAACATGTCCAAAAGCCATGATTGACATTTACGAGGTTTTCTTTCGAAGAAATTGAAAAAGTAAAATAAAAAAATTTAATGTGTAGAATAAAAATACATTTAGCTAGACACACAGACAGGCGGACAGGTGTACAAGCTTAGATATATACACTAGGGTGGTTTTATTGAATATGGGAAAATTTTTTTTTCGAAATTTGTAAGTGCTCACACCTACAAATGTTCTATTTAGTGTTAAAATACAATTGTAAAAGTTTTAGCTCAATCGGATTAGGCTTTCCCGTGCCGAAAAAGCCCCAAAGTTTTCGAAAATGCACCTATCTAATAAAATTGATAGCTGTTAGGCTATAACCTTTTTATATCCGCAACTGTATTTCCTCTTTTTACTCTCAGTTTCTAATTTTCCGATTTTTCCATTGCCGGTAAATACATTGTCTGAAACCACCTCCGATTCAGAAGAGAATGAGATATTTTGTAAATTTTCTGTTGCAGTGAGACACATTTTATAGATTCCAATAGTAAATATTTAATTACATACTCAAGGTTAAGTTTAAGGGTATAACTTTTTTATTAAACTTAGGCAAATATGGTAGAAACTTATCAACGCTTTCTAGTGATATCTATTCTTTATACAATTTTTGAACTTTACGAACAGCATTTTTCTGTAACTGGCAAGCTTTCTTCCAAAGCACAAAAACTTCTTTCAGAGTGAGTTTTGCGGCTTCACAGAAAGGTAATCCAACGTTACGCATGTTATAAAACAATGCCTTTAGTACTTGATGGTTGCTTGCTGCCGGTTATTTGTTGAGATGAATGTCTAATTAAATAAATCTGAGTTTTAGCACGGATACGAACATTGAACGAAGTACGAAATTTAAAATTAAATATCTTTCTTGTACGAACTGTTCACTTATCACAAAAACCTTTAAATGAATATTTCTCTTAAAGTAACATTACATGCGCAATGACAAAATCAAATTGAGGACTCCCCGATTTTTAATTTCTGCTTGAATATTTTGTGGTAAATATGAATAAGAAATTAACTTTTAAAGTCATTATAAGTACCTTTCATTTGATAGTAAATTTATTGTAATAACTTATGGCATTTATCAGCTAAAGAAGAAACATGGCGCTATTTCGTGAAAAACAGGCATTTTCGAAAACTTTGGGGCTCTTTCGGCACGGGAAGGCATAGTCCGATTGAGCTAAAATTTTCTCAATTGTATTTTAACACTAAATTGCATAATTCTAGATGTGAGCACCTTTAAAAATCGAAAATCGATTTTGAAAAACCACCCTAATATGCACATTCAGAAAGTGGAAATGAATAAATTTAATGTTTTAATAGGTAATAGAAAAGTAGTTTGTGGTTGGTTTAGTTTTAAAAGCAAATAGTTCATGTAACTAATTGATGGTCATGTTAACTTTGGCCAGATATTAAATGCGATTTGTTTGTTTGGTTTTTCTTTTTGGACGTTAATATTTTGTGTAATAAATTCGAAATTTATTGATCAGTTGTTGAAATGCAGCAATTAAAAGGTCAAATAAAGTTGTATTAAATTTATATCTTAATATGTATAACACTGGAAAGAATTTATTATATTTCAAATTAAGATTGATTGACTTGTTAGCACACATGTTCATAATTGTATATCCTAGCCGTCACATCGTCAGTTTATTACTAGTTTTAATGTGATTAACATTTTAAGAGAATGTGTAAACACAGACAAAAGACGAGGTAACAATATGATTGCGGCGAATATAGTATGTTCTATGAAATCGTAAATGTTTGTTACAAAGCAATTTGATTGTTAAAGACATTTTATTGGAATAAAAATATGTTTTCTACAGCAATGTTTTGTTCCATATTTTATAATTATATGATTGTCTCTAGATGGTTGACAAAATCATTGATTTTGAACTAGTTTATGTTTGTGGAATTTCGAACTATAGGTACAACAAATATAAAAAAATGTGCTAAAATATTGTTATGTATATAGATAGTTAGTTATAATCATGACATGATCACAAATACTTTTTAATATGGTAATGTGGCTAGAGTTGTTATATTGTCATATCATCTAATATACTTAACAATAATCATATTATAATTAAGCTAAAATCATAATATGGTTTTGCTCAATCATATAATCATATTATGATTAATGATCAATATGAAAGTTATCATGTTTTTACATACCGTTATTAAGGTTGAGTTAGAATTATAATAATAGTCCATCATAGTCATATTTAGATTGAATCACATTATAATCATGTGTAATCATATTAAAGATCTACGATTTTTTTATAATAATAGTAGTAACATGGTCATGTAAAAACATGAAAAAACATGCTTATACGATAAAAATTATGGTTATTGACCATATTATGATTCTAACTCAATTAACCTATTTTTAAAAAATCAGCATAGTTTTTTTACTTTTAAAAAATTATCGCTGATCAATAATATACACGTAATTAGAATTAATAATAATATAGTTATATACCTATTCAATTCACACTAGAGTTAGAAGCTATGAAATTGGCCAAATACCATCTTCTCCTGGTTACCATGAAGGTGACATTATGTCCATAGTTTCATTATATGAAACTATAACACAACAATTATAAAGCAAATTCCTTGCTATGGGGACATTGAAGGCAACTGCAAAGCTGATGCACTTGTGGAAGCTAAGTTGTAAATGGATTCATTCGTGATATTATTATTCCTGTCTAGAGGAGTAACCCACTGATTTCACACAAAATCTACCTACTTGCCAAAGAGAGAATGAAGTGAGAAACCTCTTACTAGCAGCTAGAGCAGATAAAAAATAATAATGTGGATATGTAGTAGACAGGACATGCGATAAATAAGCCTACATTCCATTTAAAAAATCTGACCCGACTTCTGTAGAAGCTGTAACGATGAGATCAATCAACGCAAAACGAAAAAATAATTTTTGAAAAAACCTGTTTCTTTTATATAAACAAAAACCATATGTTTTTATTTTATATGTTAAAGAAACAAAAATTATATTATACAGTACAAACTCGATTACTGCAACTAATAGAAAATAGGGCAGTTGCGATAACCGCGGTAGTTGCGTTAACCGAGTCATACATTTTTAATGCTTTTCCTCCCTTTTTTCACGTATTTCCAATATGTGTTCAAATATTTATTTAAAAAAACTATTTATTTAGTATATTTATTCGCTTCTACCTTTTATTTATTAGTAAAAAAAATCATATTTGTTAATATTCATACTTATTATACATATTGAGAGATCCAATGTAATCTATGCTAACTTAAAACCAAAATATATGTATATAGATATGATTTTTTTAAACATCTGAAACATATTTACTTTTAAAAAAAATCAGAAATTTTTGACTGTGTTTTTTTAGCTGATATATTTTTCTGCACAGCAGATTTGCGATGATTTTGAAGCACAAGAATATCTTTAAGATCCATTTCATTTTCTTCAGCCCATTGAATGCAATTGTTATATGAATCAATAGCAGTCTGATGGCTAATTCTGGAAGGTTTTAGAATTTCAACGCCATTTTCATCAGAACTTTCGATTTCTTCCACTTCATCTAGATTTTCACAACAATAGTTCGATCCGTTATCAACATTTTCAAATATCCATTCATTAATTTCATCATTAGAAATTGCTTCCTCTGGCATAATTTCTTGAAAATAATCGGAGACAGATAACAATAATGAATTTTCGACTTCTGCTCTTATTACACTCAGTGGTAAATTATCGTCATCTGTCCAGTGGTTCTTAGGATACATAATCTTTTTCCAGCACTTCTTAATCATATCGGAAGACAATTAATCCCATGCATTTGAAAGGAGGGAAATTAATTCTCTTCGTTTTAAAACAATTTATACAGAGCTTTTTCCATTACTGGATACTCACAGGCTCTAATTACTTGTATTCCTGGCATAATGCTTTGACCGATATATTTTTTTCAAGTTTATTCAAAATTTCACTCTTGTTGAATGGTTAATTTACTGCACTTTGTCACCTTCACCATTTTACGCGTTTTTAATACTGTGACTGATCGCGACAATCTTTTTACCAAACTGATAAAAAACAACAGACACGTGCTGTCTGTTGTCTGTTTTTATAAAAACTATTCCAAGAAATAACTGTAAAATAATGCAAAAACTATACAGAGAACAAAAAAATAGAGTTAAAAAAAATAGTTGCGTTTATTGAGGTAAATTTTTTAAAAAGTTGCGTTGACTGAGTCTACAATGCATTTAATTCAGGTGTTGCTTTAATCGAGTTGTTGCGCATAACGAGAGTTGCAGTAATCGAGTTCGCACTGTATTATATCCATGTTGCTTTTATGGCGTTGTGGTAGCAATGTAATTTATTGTAATTTTATTCCTTATAATTTTTCTTTTTCGTACTGCCGATACTGCTTCTCAGTTTCACTAAATTTATTTTTGTCTTTATTATTTTTTGTTTTATTAGTATTATTTTCAATTTTAATAATTTTTGTGCGAAATTATTAAATTAAAACCACAACGACAAATAAAATCTAAACAGCTGTTGTTTTCAATTTCGTGCGAAATAAGTGCCGCTTATACTATGTTTCCACGACGACTTGAATCACCTGCTTCGCTCTCTGAATCATGTTTATGAATCATGCTGTTTACATGACCAAAAAACTTGATTCGATTTGACAGTTGTTTTTAATAAACAAACAGAATAAAAAAACAGAATTTACAATTTGTGGAAAATATTTTTTTAATGGACAAACAAAAGTGAGTGGAAATTAGTTAGCTTATTTGAAAAAAAAACATACATTCGTACGTATTTACTTTCTTTACTTCCAGCAACAAGAAAACAATTTGCTTTGTTTACAATAATATTAAATTTTTACAGCTAGTGCAGATAAACTTGCGATAAAAATTAGAGAAGAGTGCAATTTTTCGTGCTTCGCAAGTTGATTCAATATGAATCTACTTGATTTGCTCTTAAAATTTTGTATGGTGAAGCAAGTTGTTTCACTAAAGATTGGGGTGTGAAGCATGAATAGAGAGCGAAGCATGTACCGTGGAAACGTAGTATTACATTATTTCGCAGTTGAAAAAAAATGTTGCCATATACATTTTTTTGTTGAAAAAACATGCTGCCAGAAACATTTCGTAACTTTTCACAACAAGAACAGAGTACAACTTCAGCAGCATTAGTTCGCATTTATTTCGCATCAATTTTTTTTTATATGGGCTTTTGATAGTATTTCGCACGAAATGACGAACAAAATACCATGCTTTAAGAACAAAATAATATCTGTCAAGAAACAAAGAACGAATGGCGCGATATACACAAGTTATCACAACGAGACCTACTCTTGAACCAAAGTGAGCTAGACTACGGGTGTTCGCTAATTGAGATTATTATTATATTTGCTCATTATTTGATGATTGCTATTAAAAGTAGCCAACACACATTTTTTCTTTTCTAAACAACAATATTATAACATACTTATATAGGTTGCAAAAAATCTGGGATAACTGAAGTTTATTCTAGTTTGCCAAGTTTCCAAATAAGTGTTTCAATAACTGATATTTAATTTTCAAATAACAAATTTCGTCTAAAAGTTTATTATTAACCATTAAATTTTGTAACGCAAAACTGTATTTGAAGGATCTTGACAAAATGTACTTTTCAAAAGTTAAAAACAAAAACTGAAACAGTTTAATAATCACAATTAATCAAAAGTAGATTTACATTGAAAAATAAATCAAAAAATTTTATCCTACAATCAAAACTTTATTCAACTATGACTTGTTATAGAAACAACTGTGAAGTATTTAGTCGTGCCACAAAACTAGTTTGTGTGCAAATACAAAAATTAAAAAAATTGTTTATTGTAAAAACTATAAGGGAAATTTAGTAATAAATATAAATTTAATGATATGACGCTTAATTCCAATATGTATCTTCAATTTGTCTAGAAACTATTATAAAGATTTAGTCATAATTATTGCAAAATAAATATTACTCAAACTCACACATGCACTCAAGATTAATTTATTTATTATTTTTCCCAATTGTAATTGTAGACCAAAGAAATTCAAAACCAAACAAATGTTTTCTTAATAAGAATAATAATAACAGAAAATTGTTTTACGCAAATATAAATACAGTCTTGACCATATAATTAAAACATACAGCCATGTATGTGTTTAATTCCGTTCGGAAATGGAATTGATTCCGTATTTTGCTTCTATAGAAAAAGTAAAACGAAACATTTTTTTCGGAATGAAAATTATAATTCCACATAGCAAATTTAAAGTGGTTTTATTCTGAAAAAATGTTTCGTTTTATTTTTTCTGTAGAAGCAAAATACGGAATTAATTGCACTTCCGAAAGGAATTAAACTCTGTGACAATTCCAATCTCACCCAATTTGAAATGTTTAATGTTTTTTAAGCAATTTTTAACCGAAAATAAACTCGAAAATAACTCGTCACATAAGTACATAATAGTGTTTTATATTTTGTTTTAAAAATATGTAAATCACTGAAAATAACTGTTATAAAATGATTTTTGTTTACATGGTTTGATATGACCTTTTTTAGTTTTTGTTGTTTTTTAATGCTTTGGTTAAAGACAAACTATTTCGATTATGGTTGATCGTAATAACTGTTAACAGTCGCGAAGGTATGCCAAATAGATGTCTTCATGTGATACCAAATAAGGGCTATACGACAAAATGTTAAAGGTAAATTTAAATTACTTGACAGAAATTGGAAAATTATTAGGAATAAGAAACAGTGGTGAAATGTTTTAATTATTTGTCGAACCCCATTCAGGATTTTCATTAATTTTTCATTCATTTTGAGGGGCGAAAATAAAAGCAGCCAGGCTTAGAATTAAGAAATGAAATAAAAATTTGTTCTCTTTTTATAAAAAGAAAATATATTGAATGAGTTACTGGTCTGATGAATGTTTTAATTATATGACTGTGATTTATTCCTATTAACTGTGAAAATTGAGATTTAATACATACAATCGCAACAAAACCTACAATAGAATATTTTGTATTAAAAAGAAAAATAAAACTTATACAATAAAAGGTAATTACAAATCCATTACTGGGGGCTAATTCTGGCAGTCGTGATCGAAATTGTTTTCGAATCGAAATTTATTTCGACAGTGCAAAATTTTCTAATGATGGTACTCGATACGAATCGAATCGATTCATTGCTTCAGTGTTGTAAAAAACTTAAATAAGTACGTATTACAACACTGAATAAAATAAAAGAAAATATAAACAAAAAACATATGGTTCTGCAAAAAATAACTCAAGTAAAAGCAAAATTTTTTAAAGAAGTTCTTTTAAATTAAAAATGGACCCAGTTATGTTTTTTTATTCTTCGTCTTCTAATTCTTACAAAATATGAATGACATAAGAAACACCTTCGTCCCATTAAGATTGACAAACAATGTGTAAGTATAAATAAGTACATACATACATACCTACATATGTATGTATTAATGTAGGCATTTGTTTTTCTAGACTCAAAAGACATTTTAGGCTCACAGAGCAAGCAAAGCTAAAATTTATTTTTGAAATTTTTGACCTAAAATTAATAAAATTATTAATATTATGAAATTTTTTAAAGTAAGTAACAAATTTTTTACTAACATTTTCTTTTTTTCTTCTGTTTGCTAAAAAAAAACGTTATTTCGAACGCTTCTTTGCTTACGAGTAAAAACTCGCAAGGTTGCGTTCGAATAATCATTCGTTATCGAATGCCATCATTAGAAATTTCGATACATTTTATTCGCTATCGAATGAGAGAATCCCAAATGTTAAAAAATTCGAACGTTCGAATGAAAATTTACTCGCATACGAATGCGAGAATTAGCCCCCTGGACATATAAACGAGTGACGCTTTATAATGAAATTATAAAATCAATTCAGTTCCAGGAACTAAAAAAATATTTAGTTGTAAGAAATATTCAAAACAGGTATATATTATAAGCTGCAGATTCATTTTATTTTCTAACTTTCCAATTCACCCACGTTTAGCAAACTTAATAAACAAAGTATTATATGCGTAAATTGTACAACAGCGGAACTCTGTATAAAAATATACCTATATGAACTATTTTTATAAAATAATTGTTGTAAATATAATATTTGGATTTAATTCTGTTTTTTTATATCTGACAAGTTTTACAATTTTTTGTTTTGTAAATTCAGTGTTTCTATTTGAATTTATTAGTCATTATAACTTCAAATAGTAAAATTTGGTTATTTCCAATTAAATATAAATATAGCCCGGTATTACGAATTGCACTTTAACGTAAATCCGTTAAAAAGTACATACAACATAATTTTTAACATTATCTACCTTATATAACAAATATTTCAACAATTTTATGTACGATAAAAGAAATTTTTATTATTTATTCAAATTCAATTGCTAATTAAATTTCATTAAAACACAAAGCCATAGAAATAAAAAAGCTGTATATGTTAGGTTTTTGAAAGTGATGGGTGCCACCTAAGGATGTCAATCCCAAAATCCCGAGACAATTACCGTACCCGGGATTTGTTTTAAAACATCCTTAGTATTTGTTTACAAAGTCATCAACAAAAATTTTAAATTAAATTTAAATTTTATAAAGGTGAAGGAATTAAAATTATCTAATAATTAATGTATCTACTGTTTTTGGGATTGAAAATTTCAACAACAAATATATAGTAATATAGTAACAAATGAAGGCTCTGTCGCAGTGATGTGAATCTGTGCTAATGTTGGACTTTTATTAAGGCTCAAAGAGATAACTAAAAGTGATTGCATATTTAGCAATAAACTGGTTAATGTCTCCATAACTGAAACCAAGAAAGAAGGAATTAACAGTTATAAAATTTTAAAAAAATGTAAGAGTGGGTTTGATAATGACATAAAAATGTTTGTTATTAGAAATGATTGCGTGGATTTCCAAACGAATGAAATAATGAATACAATTGATAACCCCCTACAACACCTAATAATGTCAGTTGTGATATTTAATCAAGTATTGAATAAGAAATAGAATTATTTGTTTCGGAGAGTGAGAAAAGATTGTTTATGCAATCAGCAACATTTTGTTAACAATTTTAACCACAAACATGGTCAGCTATGTTTGAGTCGATTGGTATACTTTAAGGTGGGCGTTGGACCAATATTTCTGGGCGTTACAAACATCAGCACAAATCCAATATACCCTCCCCACTATGGTGGTGTAGGGAATAAATATTAGTTAGGTTGGCAAAAATTCCGCTTTTTTTAATTTTAATTATTCTTTGTCAAATGACTAAAGCTATGGCATATATTAACTCAAAGGGTAATCATTTGTTTTAGCACAAATATGTTTGAAATGAAATGAAATAAAACTAAATATTTGTTGTGTCTTGTCCTAAATAAGCGAAGTTTTTTCTAAAAAATTAACGAGTACAAAAATATTTTTTTTAGTGGTTACGTCTTTTCCGGCAAATATTTGCAAACTGTTGCGAATATAATGGAATCATTCTATTGGCAACATATTTTGAAATCACTAAAATTCTGCACAAAAATTTCCGGGAATTTTTTAAAATCTTTCATCTTTCATTATTAATGTTTAAAGAAATACCATTTTTAAATAGTTTTTGTTTTTAAATGAACATAAAACTGTAATCAAACTATGAAATTCAAACTTTTGTTAAGGTTTGAAAAATCTTGGAAAATTCCCTTTGTTATCTAATGAAATAAAATCGTTTGCGTTCGTTTATCTCAGCGTTACCACTTTCTGCACTATAGTGCAAAATCTGCACTATTTAAAATTTCTTGCACTATAAATTTTTTGTGTAATTTTGCACTATTTAACAACACTGAATAATTTTTTTGAATTGGCAGTTCTGTTTCTTATTTTTCATTTTACTGCGCTGCTGTGAAAATATATAAAAGCAGATTATTTAAATAACAATGATTTGTTTTTTATTGATCATACAAACAAGCAGCTGTTTACACAGCAAAATGAAATATATATTGGTGTAGTTGCACAAAATACTATTTCACACAGTTCTTTTTTACAACAAACTGTAATGTATAACGATTTTAAAAAGATTCAAGTTTAATGGTGATCTTTATAGTTTTATTCATATAGTTGACCCAAAATTTGCACAGTCATTAAAATTAAAATCCTTGGTAATTTTTAAAACTCACTTTCCATTTGTTAAACTAGATTACCATAAATTAGACAATGAATGGCGTGAACATGCACTTTTAGATCACAAGGAACTTAATCTTTACGATGAATTAGGTGTTAAAAAATACTGGGGCCAAATTACCGCATACGACATCGAGTAAAATTGATCGTAATTTTCTTATTTGAGATTATGGCATACGATATCGAGCTAGAAATTTAGTACATTTTATAGTAATTTCGATATCGAAATCATTATTCGATACGATAGCTCATTCGATCACTATATAAATATCTAAGTTACTTTTTTTTTTAAATTAATGAATGAATTTGTTATAGTATTTTTGTTTTGTTAATCGTTATTTACATACACATGTATATAAATAGAAACATAATGTATAGTATAAAAAATTATCTCTTTTTCCATTTTAAATGTTATGTTTAAAAAATAATAAAATAAAAAATGTTTATCCTTAAAATTTTTTTGCACAATTTCATTTGATTTTGAACTATTTTTGGCATGAGTCTGTGTAATTTTTGGTTCAGCCGGTGGCAACGCTGGTTTATCACCTTGTTTTCAGTTTATTATTATACCTATGTATATTTATTAAACTTATATGTACATATATAAATATTACTTTGAATTTGCTTATCTGATTATATACATAAGTAATTCAAACAACATATTTTTTTGCAACTTAAAATTTTATTTGAATGAAACTTAAAACTTTGTTTTATAACTAGTATTTATTACCAACAAATTGCAATTTAGTAATAAATCATAAAATAGTAATTAATTATAAATAAGTAACATAAAAATGTGCATTTAATGAATAAATAACGTCACTGTGACATTGTAATTAAATTTTTATTGCACTAAGGGCTTTTTAAATATTTAAAACACGTTTTGTTAAATATTCTAGTATAAACGTGAAAAAAAAAAGTTTAAAAAAATCACCCCTATCGTGAATAAAAATTCCACGTGAAATTTGTTCACTTTTATTTTTTTAACATTGAATTTAAATAGGAAAATGTGAAAAGTGAATAAATTCCACGTGGAATTTTTATTCACGATAGGGGTGAATATGTTCGGTCAAGTCCGACCAAATAATAACCTACAACCAATATACATATGTGAAAAAAAAGTTTTTCATAAATGGGCGCTATATGAGAGCAATGCCCTATTCCAATCCAATAATTTAGTGGCATGACTTCTGTGCATCTCGATATAAACACACTTTATACATGTTAAAGTGAGTTTTTAAGGGGTCTTATATGGGAATTCTGACTAATTATGGACCGACCGTTATAAAATTAGGTGTCATGGTTTCTGTATTTATCAAACTAATTTGTTTTATTTGGTTCTATATGGGAGCTATGACTAATTATGGACCGATCATCATAAAATTCGGCCGTTTGAAACATATTTATGTTAAATATTATTTAAATACCAAGGCTTTTATGAAATGGGCCTTATATGGGAACTATGGTTAATTATGTACCAATCTGCACAAAATTTTTAAATATGATTAGGCTTCCTGTACAACTTATTTGTGGCGATATTTGTTTGGATACACTATTTGGGGACTTTATTTGTAAATTTTATTGAAATATCTTCAAAATTGCGACCTGTACTCTGCGCTCGAAGTTTACATGGATAGCCAGCTAGACGGACGAGCGAACATTTGATCGACTCAGAAAGTGATTCTGAGTCGACCGGTCGATCGATTTTAAGGTGGGTTTTAGACTAATATTTTGGGGCGTACAAATCCTACTATTGTGATGTAGGGTATAAATACAAATTATTTATTTACATTTTCATTACGGGCGATCCTCTTTAACGTTTTTTATTCACACAAATATGTATTTTTTTAAATCAGTTTATTACAGCTATTTTTATTATTAAATACAACATATTTATTATTATTATTTTTTTGTTTGTTTGTTTGCAAAATTATGCTTTGCAATATCAAGGTTAAGGTTTCAATTTACATTTGTTGCCGGCCATGTGCATGTGGAAAATTTAAGTAATGAGGTGAAAAAGTATAAACAATTTTTATTTTTTCAAATAATTTTAACATATTATTATAATGTTTATGTAAATTAAAATGCTTTACCATGCAATACACAAAATACTTATTCATAGAAGCTAGGCATGCGAATTTAAATTGCATACTTTGTAAGTGCTAGTTTATTTATATCTCTGGTTGAAAAATAAATATAGTAGGAAATGTGAAAAAGTTGGTGAGACTTAGGTCAAGTTGTTATAATAACATTATAATAAGCAGGGAAACTATTGGCCATTAATCTAAAAATAACAGATTTTACCTAAAATTTGAGATAGCATATATTTCCTTAATCATCCTAATCAAATTAAAAATGATTAAGTTTCTCTCTATTAGAGCCACATAAGACTAGGGTAGCCAGATTTGAAATACGGAAAAACAGTACATCTTATACAAAAAACCGTACAATTAAAAAAAAAAACAGTACATTTTATTTTTTAACGAAAACATAATTTGTTTTTTTAATATTCTTCATGTTAATCTAAAGGGTGTCCCAACTAGAACGCAATTTTTAAATTTTAAATAAAACACAGATATTTAAAAAAAAATCGTGAAACTTTATTATATCGTAAAGTATACAGAATGAGGTCATGTATGGAACACGATATCGTACAGACGGCCGCCGCGGCTTTGCTGGCACACACGCGATCTTTTAATGAAATTTTCAATGACCTTTTTGCATAAATGCTGCGGCATTTCATTAATGCAGCGTTCAATTTCCCCTTTTAAGGCTTGAGTCGTTGTCGGCTTATTCGCGTAAACCATCGACTTCAAAAAACCCCAAAGAAAAAAATCTAAAGGTGTTAAATCGCACGATCTAGGCGGCCAATTCTGGTCTCCAAAACGCGACCGGGAAATAACTAATGCATTTTCTCTGGCTGTATGACATGTGGTGCCGTCTTGTTGAAACCACATGCCCTCCACATTCATTTCTTCAATTCTAGGCAAGAAAAAACTGGTTATCATTTCACGATACCGAACACCATTGACACCATTGCGTTCTAGTTGGGACACCCTTTACAATGTTTAATGGTTAGAAATGCCTTTAGAGCAATGATGTCCATTTCATGAAACAATTGTTGTTGTATTCATTTCATATGGACAAACAAATTTTTTTGGACACCAATGCTTTAGAGCCATTAACACTGATCTCATAATCAACTTTAAAGTAGATTAAACCCCAATAAATAAATCCTTATTTTAATAAAGCAATACACTAAACAAAAATTTGTTTTTATCAATATTTTTTTCAATTTTAATATAAATACAGTATAAACAGTACAAAAAACAGTACAACGTGTAAAAAACAGTACATTTGCGTACTGTTTTGGGTCTTGTGCATAAAACAGTACATTTGAAAATAAACAGTACGCGTACTGCTGAAAACAGTACGTCTGGCACCCCTACATAAGACACAAGTCTATTTAAATAATAAAAAAAAATTACCACTATTGTGAAATCCCCATCAACCTTTGACCTCCATGTTCTTACAAAAAATTTAAAAAATGTGTAAAAAGCTCACTCTTTTATTAAATTAAACAAAATAAATCTATAAAATAATTCTCATATAAATGTTTTATTATTCATACAAACTAATTAGACATATTGCTCTGTTTCCCAGGTGTTCATTACATTTAGGCTTAACAGCCTTTAAAAGGACGTTAAAGTTATATTTCGTAAGCAAACATACACGTTTTAAAATTTTCAGAAAATAAAAAATACAATAATTTTCTACAACCATACTTATTGATGAATTTACCTATAGATGTACGGATGGGAATTGTCCTTGAATAAGCAGTTGCTAGTAAAAAAAATATTTCCCTTCAAATATACATATACTCGTACATATATAATTTCTAAGAAAAAAATATATATATATACATATACTCGTATACGTATTATGAGTGTTAGAGACACGTTTGCATGAAAAAGAAGATACTAAGCAACAACGTATAGAAAGAAATGCGTAATTATGTGAGGGAGTAAGTTGGGGAATTTTAATAGATAGTTAAAACATAAGAGAATATTTAATAATGACCATGAAAAGTGCATTTATTATTACTAGAAATCGCAAATAGTTAACGGTTGTGCATATTTTTGTTTTAAAATCATTGTATAAGCTTTACCATTTTCTACAAATATCATATTTTGAATGAATTTCATTAATAACTTCCAAATCGGTATTTTTGCTTAAAAATTCTACAAAATTAAAAAAAAAAATTCTGCAATTATTCAAATTATCCCGATGGAAATGAAATTAACATGATGTTAAATCTTACACATTAAGCTACAAAACACTCTTTTATACAATGTGAGTGCAAATCGACAAAAAATACAACACAATACAGAAACAACAGGCATTTTGTTTGTGTAAAATAATGTCAAAAACACTTGAGAAAGTATTACTTTTGACATAAGTAAATTGTAAATAAAGTCAGTCAGCTGTGTTACTGCACTCACCTAGTATAGTTACACCATGAGCAAAGAAAATATTTACAGAAGCTGAAAAACGTTGGATATTGCGTAAAATTAAGCAAAATCCATGTTTATCTGCACCAGTTTTAGCGAAAGAAAGACATGTGATACTGAAACCATAAGACAAATACTGCGTCCCGATAACTTTCACGTAATAAGTCGTATATTAGCCCAAAAAACTTTAATAGTAGTTGCACTTCGCCAGAGACAACCTTGACAGAGTCCAATCTTTTGGAACACCGTTATATTTCCTGATTAAAGCGAAATTAATAGTTTTGGGTCTGATGGTACTGATGGTAAATCGGTATGTTTATACTACAAATGCGGAACTACAATAAAAAAAAATTACGCGGTAAAGCACGGTGGAGGACATGTGATGGTTTGGGGCTGCAAGTCGTCAGCTGGTGTCGGAAACTTAGTCTATGATCCTATGTCGCCTTTTACAGTTGAGAAATTGAAAGACAGACAGAAGAAGTTTGTTGGCGATGTATTGAAGAGGAAGAGTGTGCGGCAGACCTCTACTGTACTGGACATTTTAAGACATTTTTCGTTTACAGTTTCCACCCTTCGCATTTTTCATGTTGTTGCTTCACATCATTTTTCTCACTTTAACGCGCGTATTGTAAAAATAATTAAATTTATTAACCAAATAGATTTATTGATAACAAAAACTTTATAATTAACAGTTGTTTACATATGTTTTTTAATTTCTTTTATTTTCAATGCGTTTTTATGTATAATAAAAATTTCCACAACAATCAACATAGAAGAAGAACGAAAAAATAAACAAAAAATTTCTGTCTATATATTAATTTCGCAACTCTAAAAGATTTAGGCAAGTTCAAAGCAGAATGAGAAAAATGTCTGTCTTTCAATTTCTCACCTGTAAAAGGGGACTATGAACAAAAAAAAATATTTATATAAGCCTTTTGAAAGGCAACTTATTACAAACTGCCGAAAACATGGATAGTTTGGAATTGTCCTCATATCGTTAATACAACAGCCCAATCACCAGATCTCAATGTTATTGAGAATTCTTGAGAAAAATAAGAAATCGCCAAGACTTAAGAATAGCACTGCAAATGGAATGGCAAAATATAACGTTCGAATATACTTAAAAGCTGGTTAATTCAATGCAATCGAGATATAAAGCAGTTTTGTAACAAAAGGGGTATCCCACAAAATATCAGTCTTTTTAAAATTTTAAATTTCAATTATAGTTACAAAATAGTTTTAGGGGTCAATCGCAAAATTTATAGCATTTTTCTGATAGAAGGATTACTTTTGCGCCACCTTGTATAATGGGGAGATACAAAAGAATAAAAAAGCGCAATAACCAAATTATATAAAATTATGGCATTGGACGATAACTACCTTAAATGTACTTTTATTCATCCGAAAATGAGAAGAAAACACTTCATCCTGCATATCTGCGATAGTTTTACAAAAATTTAAAGTTTTAGGGATGTTTCTACTTGAAACTTCTCTTTTCAATAACGCCGCACACCGATGCTTTCTTCTGTTTAAAATATTTTTAATCAACGTGATGTTTTTATTTCTTTTGCCATCCAATTCGAAAACGGTCTTTAAAAGAATAAACTTGAAATTTTATTCAAGAAACAAAACGTTTATGTCAAAAATTACAAAGCAGTGTTCCCATAAAACATTACTTTGCCTTGTAAACGATTTTCTTCGCAGTGTTGCATTTCAAACTGAATTTATGAAGTCAGCCATATATGTATATTGTTTTGTGAATTGAAGTATCTATCACCAGTTTCACTATTATAAACAATTAACATCATGATTTACAAAGAAACAATAAAACTGTTTGTACGAACCATATTGTATTTATTTTGTTTAGTTGTTTATTATTTCAAAATAAATAATTTAAAAAACACAGCAGAAAATAAAACAATTACGCTCACTTTAAAGACAAAATGTAATTATCACATTTAGCAATATCAGCGTGTTTAATTTTTCATTATCTTAAAATGATAAAAAAAATTACATACAACAACTACAACAGAAACAGAAATTTAAAATAATATAGTGTGATTCAAGTAGAGATACTTTTTTCAATAGCCTTTTTTTTTTTTACAGATCACGTGTGAGTCGTGTCATGCTGTCATGTTATTTTTGTTTAGTATTTTGTGGCATTTCATAACGTTCTGTGAGGAATGTGTTTCGTGCACTTCGCTCAACTTATGGTCAACATAATCGGCCTACTGAGTATATTATTCGCAATACCATAACCCATTTTGAGACAGCATTCATTATTAGATAATATTCGACCGAATCGACCACGTCCAGCATGCTGTGAAGAAAATATAGCGGCTGTAGCTGAAGACCGTGGAGAGTTATCGTATTGAAGCTCGTGATCTCGGCGACATTTGGTTTCAACAAGACGGCGCCAATTCCCACACATCGCATCAATCAATGCATTTATTGAGAGAACACTTCGGTGAGCACATAATTTTACGTTTTGAACCGGTAGATTGGCCATCAAGATCGTGTAATATCACACCGTTAAACTTTTTCCTGTGGGGATATGTAAAGTCTAAAGTTTATGCGGACAAACCCGCTTCGATTCAGGGGAAACATCACGCGTGTCATTCGGCAGTTACCAGTCGAAATGATCGAACGAGTCGTCGAAAATTGGACTCAACGGAAAGACCATCTGCGACGTAGCAACGGCCAACATTTGATATACATAATCTTCAAAAAATAATTGCCAAAGAATGTTTTTTCAAATAATAATAAACATTCCCCATTAAATTTGAATTTTCTGTTTTTTTTTTTCTTTAAAATATTAGGCAATCTCGAAATGGATCACGCTTCATTAATAAAAAAATAAATGTGAGAGTTGAATTAAACAAGCAAAATGTAAGAAGAAAAAAACATCAGAGTGTGTTTTGCAAGATGTTAAAAATCAAGATAAGATTGTGCTCGTTTCAGTGTATGAATTGAAAGTAATTAGAACTTTAGGTGACATTCTGTAAAAAATTTATGACAAATCGTATGACAATGCTATGTATCTGTGTATGCCAAATAGTTAAGAAAAACTTTTGAAAAATAAAACTATGCTAACATTAAACTAATGAATAACAGAATTTGTTTGTTTGTCTGTTTTTTTATTAATCCTATTAATGTTCGAATTTTGACACCTTTTTATACCCTACACCACAATAGTGGGGAGGGTATATTGGATTTGTGCTGATGTTTGTAACGCCGCCCATAAATATTGGTTCAACACCCACCTTAAAGTATACCGATTGACTCAGAATCACTCCCTGAATCGGTTTAACGATGTCCGTCCGTCCGTCTGGCTGGCTAGCTGTCCATGTAAAGAAAGCTTGTGCGCAGAGAACAGGTCGCAATTTTGAAGATATTTCAATAAAATTTGGTATGTGATATTTTTTCGGACCAAGGACGGATCGGAATAAAACTGGAAATCGGCCTATTATTTCACCTGGCCTCCATACAAATGTTCTCCCGAAAGCGGAGTTTAACGATCTTAAATGTTTGAATTATGCAATTATCCAAACAAATTTCACCACAAATGAGGAATAAATGCAGCTAGATCATATCTACAAATTTTGTGAAGATCGGTCCATAATTAGTCGTAGCTCCCATATAAGACCCACTTCTGAAAATCCCTTTAAAGAGCATATCTCTTTTGAAAATGTTGGTATCCAAATAATATTGAACACAAATATGTTTTGTATATATACATACATATAATATGATAGAATTTTATGATGATCGGTCCATAATTAGTCGTAGCTCCCATATAAGGCCCACTTCCGAAAATCTCTTTAACGACCATAACTCTTTTAAGAATGTTGGTATCCCAATAATATTGAAAACAAATATGTTTCGTATGTACAGAAATGATGACACCTAATTTTATAATGATCGGTCCATAATTAGTCGAAAGTCCCATATAAGACCCTCTCCGTAATTCACTTTAACCTCCATAAATCTTTTAAAAGTATTTATATCGAGATAAAGTTTAACACAGAAATCAAGACACTAAATTTTTGGATGATCGGTCCATAATAGGTAATATCTCCCATATAGCGCCCATTTCTGAAAAACTATTTTACACATATACTGGGTGTAGGGTATTATATGGTCGGGCTTGACCGACTATACTTTTTTACTTGTTTTCTAATGAATCAGGGTTGTTAAATTACAATAGCTGTATATGTACATACATATGTATATTTATTTTGAATGTGCAATTTTTGTAAAACGTTTGTAATATTTAATTAAAGTGACATTAAATATGTTTGAAACCTTGAAATTAAGTTTTACATGTTACAATTAGTTGTTTGTAACACTTTACTGTGATTTAAATCATTTTGATTTTATTTTTTTATAGTTAAAACGTTTTTTTTTTTTTTCATAAACACAACAAGGGAAAATTTTGATAGTGAACAGTCCAGTATTTCTTTCGTATTCAAACTTTGAAGAAAAACGTGGCAATTTAAACCTAATCTTTATATTATTCTCCTGAACCTTTTTATTAAAACACCCAAATATTAAACATTTGAATTTGCTAATATTTTAAGACAACCATGGTAAATAAATAACAAAAAATATTAACGGTTTGTAACGGCTGGTATCAACATACAGCATGTTTATCAAACATGCAACATGATTATCAACATTTGCATTACTAGAAGTTTCATATATGTACATTAGGGTGGCCCGTTTGTATGGAGAAAAAATAAGGTATCGATGTTCCCGGCTAATATGAAAATTTGATTCATTTTAAGACTACGTTTCTCAATTTTTTTGTCGTGGGGTCAATATTTGGTGAGCTGGATCAAAGGATAAAAATGTCCTTTTTAGAGGTTTTTTGATTTTTTTCAGATTTCTTCTAAAGGAACTATATTTGGTATCATATGAAAGGTCTTTGAGAGGTGCATTCAATGGATTATCAAAAATTAAAAAAAAATTTTTTTTTTCTTCATACATTTATTTATAACTGCGAAACTGTTGCTTATGTAGCGAAACGTTGTATGAACAGATTAAAGGAATTGTAATTCCTAATTTTTTTAAATTTGTTTCAGACTAGTGGATCTCGAGTTATGTCAAAAAAAGACCACCAAAGGTGACAATTTCCCCTATATGATAGTTACTAACTTCAAATAGATATGTCTCGATTCCTAGACGTGACCCAGCGAAACGCCGGTACATGTATAACTTCTTTTTTACCGATATAACATTTCCCGTTGGGTTCATCCCATCCCGATTTTTACTGTCGCATAGTGTAATATTAATACAATTATTTGGATACATATTACAATAATTATTAAGTTAGAAGAAAACAAAAAAAACAAGATTGAAATAAAAATAATGAAGAGAGTTCCTATTTAAACTACTTGACGCTTTCTTATTGCAATTAATAGGAATCCGGTTTGTTTAGAGTGAATAAACCATCGTTTTTAAAAGGTAAAACCGTAAAACTATTATAATCACAACTAAAACTGTTTGATTTAAATAAATTTTTTTAAGTTTGACAATTATCCAGTGTCACAATAATCCAAAAAATCGCTTACACCATATTCCCAAAAAACAGTTTTCCTAAAAAGAACAACATTTGTAAAAGATTTATGGTCGTTAAATCGGAGCTATGCCTAATTACACACCGATTATTATAAAATAGGCCCGAATGATTTGTGTATACCTAACATATTTGAGTTGAATATTATGTGGAAACCAATAAAATCGCTTTATACTATTTAGAGTGATTTTAGAAAGTGCGTCTAATATGGGAGCTATGGTCAATTATGTACCAATCTGCATAGGCTTTTTGTACAACTTATTTGTGACGAAATTTGATTGAATACGGTTATAAATCAAACATTTATCCCAACCGTCCCTGTGCTGAAGAAATATCATGTACTAATTTTACACGGGCAGTCAGCCAAACGGACGGACGAATGGATGGACGGACATCGTTAAATCGACTAAGGAAGTGATTCTGAGTCGATCGGTTACTTTAAAGTGCGTGTTAGACCAATATTTATGGGAATTACAAACATCAGCACAAATCCAATATATCTTCCCCACTACGGTGGTGTAGGGTATAAATAGTATACTAGTACTCATAAGTACTTACTCGTATGGTAGTATAGATAGCGTATTGTACTCGTATATTGTTTTAAGTTTTACGAAATATTCGGGAAAGTATTTCACTCTGTTTTACACTATTTTAAGTGTTTTATTAAGGTATTGTTTACAAGTAAATATAAAGCATAGAAAAAAACTAAGAAATGTTGATTGTTTTTTGGTGAACGCAAGTCAAAGAAGAGTAAAACAAAATAAGTATATAGCAAATAAGTAAATCGAAATGAGTTTTTAACATACAAACTATACCTACATATGTATAACCACTATGAATTGTTGTATGATACGATGTACAATGGTATGATATTATTTCTATATTTGTATTTAGTGAACATATTTTTAAGTTATTTTTTTCTGTTTTCCTTTTGTTGAGTTGTATTCGATCCCCCCAAAAAGTGATGTCATTTTGTTGGGTTTTGGATTTTTTTTTTGCGTTTATGATGGTGTTGTAAACTGAAATCCCGTTTGACTCTATAAAATGTTTTGCTTTTCTGTTTTGTATTTAAGTTTTTTTCCAGTACAATTCATTTAGCATTGTTAACCTCTGGCACTGATATTGTACAGTTTAAAACAAATACTCTTCGAAAACTAATTACATACAATACATATTGACACTGGCATGAATGAATTTATTAAATAACGTTTAACCAGACAACCCCAACCGACATTAAATTGCTGATAAATTCTCATCGTTTTAAATGTTTATTGCAGATAAAAAAGTAAGTAGGGTTAATATACGTTTGATAAAATCTTAAAGAATTTGCATGTGTATATAAATTTAAAAAGTTTCAAAGTTGTGTACTTAACAAACACTTTGATTTATTTAACTCTAACTCCATCTGCTTAACATGACATTGGCCTGCTATTGAAATAAAATATCAAAAAATTTACTAACAATTCAAAAAAAAACATTACGGAGATAATTAATTGCTTAAATAAATGCTGGCAAAAAAATGTATACTTTATTTTCAATATTTTATAAATAATTCAAAGAAAGACAACACGAGCTTGTTCTATTTTACATAAATGCATATTGATGTCTGTATGAGTAATTAATAAATTCAATTAATGATGAATTACTTAAAATTTAAAACACAGCTGAATTTAGTTGTTCAAAAACTTGTTGTTACTTCTTCTATTATAAGATCATTTTGCTATTTTCCTTTTATAAAACATTTAATTAAATAAAAATTGCAAAAAAAAAAAATTTAAAAAACTCGTATTGAATACAATATACATATGTACTCGTATGTAACTAAAAAAATAGTTTGCATTAATTATAAACTAATAGAATCACGAAAAGAATCTGTGTTCATAGAGTGAGAAAGAGTTTCAGCAACAAAGGGCTGCAATAACTTTTATTCATACACAAACACACATGTACTTTTATGCCTCTCAATCTATTTTATACAATTTTTATTAATTTAAGATTGTTAAAAAAAATCTCAATTGTTATTAATATTAATAGAGAATCTGTTTTGGATTTTTTATTTTCAATTGAATGTAAAAATTACAATGTGCTACAAAAAATTAATTGAGAAGCTACACATATGTACATGTTTCAAGATTAGAAATGTAAAGAAAAGTTGTCTATAGATACATAAATCTTAATTGTGTGTAAAGTTTTCAAAATAGTTATTTTTAAATATAATTCAACGGAATAAAAAATATTCAAAGTAGCTGTGCGGTATCGGCAGTCAGCTGAAAAGGTATTTCTGGGATAACGGTAGCGTTAGCCAACCTTGGAATTTTGAATCCACTACAATTTATTATAATTATGTATAATATTCACTTTCATGATTTAAACCAGGAGTGCCCAATACATTTAAATAAAAACTAATTTTTATTCACAACCAGCGTTGCCATTTGTCAAGTTTTACCTTTTTTTGCAAGTTTTTTGAGATGCAAAAAAGTTTTTAAGTTTTATTCTAAAAAAAAAAGTTTTTTGAAAATTTATAATTTTTGATAATTTTTAGTTAGGCTTGAGTTCATTAAATTTAATTTTCATTAAATTATTATTTAAGCCTAACTAAAAATTATCAAAAATTGAAAAATTAACAGTTCAACTAAAAAAACAATAATTGTAATTTATAATTTATTTATAAGTTTAATTTAGTTTATAAAACAAGTTATTTTCACAATTAACAAAACAATGTTTTTCTACTATGCTGCACTTCGTTAGTAATTTAATGGATTTTTTAATCCATTTTTACTGCAACAATGTTTAATTTAATTTACGTCTTAAGTACAGTAATACTGTGTTCAGATAGATATGAAACTTAATTGAGTCAATATTCGGTTAATTGACAATATTATTTTAAGTGTTCGCATACGCAATTTTCAGCTTACTCAATAATCATTTGACAGCTGGAAAACAATACAAAAAATACTCTAAATGGTTGTTGTGTTTCTGTGTAAACAAAATTACCTTCACATTGATTTTTGATTTCTTTTGTTTTCTTTTGCTGACATTTGCCATTTTATACAATTTTGTTCACTAAACACAGTTGTGAACAGTGTTGCATTCGAAATTTTACTCAATATCATAACAATTTCGTACTTATTGCGCAATAATTAATTGAGATTTTATATGGAATATTGGCGTTAATTGCGATTAACGCAATTAATGTGCATATGTGAACACGCTATAAATGTCATATAAATATTTAAAAAATGTTAACAGTTTACAACACAAATAAACTCTTTATTTTGTACATACGAGTACATACATATGTATATGTATGTATATGGAGTTGGCCAGTTAGGAGTATTCAAGTAAATATGTAAAAATAAAAGTTGTATTGTTTTCAATAAAATTGGGTTTTGAAATTTTACTACTTAAAAAAGTTTTTTTTTCTAAAAAAAAGTTTTTTTTTTAGAAATAAAAAGTTTTCTTAAAAAAATATATGGCAACGCTGTTCACAACACACTTTTTTAAACGGTATCATACGTTAAACAAAAACAAAATCTACATTGACGATCGCAGTCACCAATGTTTACCAGTAGAGCATACGAAAGTGTTGTTGCTTTGCGCTTGCATGTGCATGTATAAAGTGAAGTACGACAAAAAAAACAAATAAGGCAAAGTAGTTTGTTTATATGATAAAACAGAACTGGGGCTAAACGTTTTTTCCATATATTTTGACATAAAATTATGCCAGAGAATGCGGTCGTGAAAATAGAATCTATTTTATTTTGACAGCGTTTTTTATTATGCTCTCACTTTAAGAGACAAATGCTCTCAACAATATTGCCATACTTTCATTAAATTTTATAAATTTTGTAAACAAAACGATATGTTTTTGCAGCTTTGGCGCAAGAAAAATAAAAACAAAATAAAATCAAAAGAAACGTTTAAAAGTGAGATTTTTGTAATTTAAAAGAAAATAAGTGATATTATAGAAAAATTAATTGAAGAAGTACAAAAGCATGATTGCATATATAATTTGCAGTTGCCATTGTACAAAAATTTTTATTTAAAACAAGATTTGTGGACAAAAATTGGAAAAGCCGTCGGCATTACAGGTTGGTACACAGAAGAAATATAAAAACATTAAATGACAGTTCGTGAAGTTGCAGCCGTCGTTTCAATTATGTGCCTGTTTTCTCTGAGAGTCGTTTTTGCTTGAAGTTGCGGTCGTATTCTGTTTCATCATTATTTCGTATTGCTAGCAGCGTTACCGTTGGCAAATTTGAGAAAGTCGGACAAAAAGGGGATTTCTTAAAAAAAAGAGACACCACTTTTAAAAAGATGGAAAATAAACAAAACAAAAATAAAAATCGTATTTTTTCATTTAAATGTTGTATATGATGTACATATGTTTACATATGCATATAATAAAAAATTAATAAAAAAACTAATATGTATCAAGTAAAACAAAAAAAAGATACACAAAAAGTGGCAAGGCATCTGTAAAAGGGTCAAATTGCCACTTTAGTCGCATCAACGGTAACGCTGATTGCTAGTGCTGAGTGCTGTAATGAGTATACAAAACACACAGCCTATAGCTAAGAGTTTTTACAAATACAAAAGAGCACCAAGAGTATAGGGCTTGGGCACTCCTGATTTAAACAGAATTGATTTAAATATAATGGCACTAATCAATCTATCAGCGATATGAAAAACTCTTTATTTTTGAAACGTAATTCACTGATGTAAGTTTTCGAAGATTTTAAACCCCCCAGTTTCAGCCGAATATTAACCAGAGCTCAGACGATGGACTAGGGATGGCCACTGTAAAAAACATCGATGTTTTTTTCGATGCGATGCATCAGAAACATACATCAATGTTGCATCGATATTTCATAAAATACATCGATTGTTTTTTTTTTAATTATTTATTATTATTATATTTTCGAAAAATCTTAAATTTACTTTACATCTCCCAATACTTTTTTTCAATACTGTTTAGAAATTAAAGTTTACCAAGTCTTTCACCACTCAATCTGGTTCTTTGTTGAGTCCGATGTTCCCACCATTGTAAGGTATGTATTTAAAAGCTATCTTGTAAAGCTTCGGAAAACTGTGATTTATAATCTTTCCAAATATCCAACGGATTTTCGTTCAGTCTTCCAACAGGAGTCCTCAACTAAACTGAAAGTTAGTCAGACAATATATCTTCAGTCTTGTTGCTTTTCCAATTTCTATGAACCAGTTTATAATGTCTAGTCCATAATGAAAAAGTATCCTCACTTTTATCGGATTTTTCTGAGTCAGATTCAATATCTTCATTTTGCAAAAGAGTATTTTTCATTAATTCCTTGATCTTTGATACAGCATTGGTAACGGCTATTGCATCATTAAAGTGCATTTTTTTTAAACGAGGGTCTAAAATGTTAGATATGTATACAAGTTTATATACCAATATACATGTTCTGTATACAATTTGACATATCGATGCATCGAAAGAAAACACCGATGTTAACCGATTGTTTAGGAGCAAAAACAACATCGGATTATATTGATGTTTCGACACAATACATCGAGTGTTTTTAAGACATCGATGTTTTTTGTCCATCCCTACGATGGACCCTATTTCAGTGAATTGTGTTGATTATAAGATGTTTGTAGATATTTGTTTTGAATTTGTTACATATTTTGTAGAATTTCATTTAATTCAGCATTGACAAAAAGGTACGGTCGCACAAGGCAAATTAATTAAGCACTATTTTTAGCATAAAATGTAAGAGCAAACATCTCTTACATAACTTCTATTGATATTACCTAGGTAAAAAAAGTTTTTAAAATAAACACAAGAATTAAAACAAATTTTATTTAGTGGTTACGGCTTTTCGTCAAATATTTCCGATTTGTGACCGTACCTTTTTGGCAATTCTGAATTAAATGAAATACTACAAAATGTTTAACAGTTTTAGCGAACATATATTAATATACATAATAAAAATCAATGTCATTAAAATGTGTTTCCGTGTTGCGGGATTTCCGGCATGCAAAGGGGTTTTACCATCGGGTATTATGAAAAGCGGCTTGCGTAAAATTTGTTCCTTTAATAAACGGCTTTATTATGAACTTGAAAACATGATAAAAACCAACTTTTATTATTGTGTAACAATTTTACACCATTATATATTGAATATCTAAAACATTATATTTGTAAGTACTATAAATTCGTCAGACAAACTGACATAACATAAACAGTGGTGGACACAAGGTTAGCACACTTGGTATCTGTCGTCAATTAAAGCAAACATTATGTTCGTTAATCTTATGTTCGTTAATTTTTAAAACTTTTTATTTTTTAAACGAGTTGTATTTTGGTGGTTTTCTCTCCAGAATACAACTATCAAAAAAAAACTGTGGACAGTATTTTAGCACTAAATAAAAATGTTATTCTCATAATATAAACGAAGCAAAAAATTGCATTCAAATCCTAATATTTTGTATGACATCCTTTGTTTTTAATAACAGCTGCACATTTCCTGAACTCTCTCTCTCTCTCCATTTGACAAATTGGTCAAATTATTGGTTATTACTTACATACAAAGGTTCTCAATTGGATTGAAGTTCGGAGATTGGGCTAGTCATTTCAACACATCAATATTGGGCCTTTTCGGAAATGCATCACTGCGCTGCATCTGATGCTCAGTACATTCGGAAAAGCAACAGTTGGTATCACTGCAAATTGTGTTCTAAAATGTAAGTTGAAGCAACTGACGCGCAAACAACATAACAAGGGCCTTTTCGGAAATACATCACTGCGCTGCATTTAATGTGCATCTGTGATTAGTTTGCGATGCTGATGCAAATCAGCTGATGCTTATGCTCATTTTCTGCATCAGCCATTTTTGTGATGCTTGATTCTGCTCCAAGCAACTGCTCACAGTGCGTGAGGTGTGTTTTGGATCGTTGTTGTGCATAAGTGGCATATTGTCCACAGGATTCACAGGATGTGAATCATTATATTTAAAATAATACTGATCCATTCGTGCATATTGACCTTATGTATAGGACCAATACCATGGCCAGAAAACTCTGTCCGCACCGTCACATTCCTACAACTGTGCTTTATGGTTTTAGAAGTATACTTTGGGTTGTTATACATGTTTGGAGAACGCTCTTTAAATTTTGGTAGAGATCTTAAATGAGATTGCCACTGAGTAACATTTTTATATAGCCCCATAGGTTAGAATATGGCCTAATGCGTTATGACCATCTCCCTTGATCAAATTAAAATATATGCAATCTCGCCAATGCCGCTCCCTCTAGAGTTCATCAGGTGAATAACCTTACGATGTTTCGGTGTGAACCACTTTCTTTAAGCCATGCCTAAATGGTGTTTATGTATTTTAATCTATTGTTTTTAAAAAAAGTATTTTCAGAACTTATTAATTCCTTATTAAAAGAATGCAATAAAAAACAAGTTCGGCTGTGCCGAATCTTGTATTCCCACCACCAAATACCAGTAGTATGATCTACGAGTATGAACACTTGAAACTAATTTTTGTTATATTTTGTATCGGTAACGGTAATTATACCGATTATTTTATTTTGCGGATCATAAAATATTGTATGTACAGTAATTTCTACTTGTTTGAAGTTTATTTTGGTTAAATTTCATCTCAATTCCCGAAATAAACAGAGGTGTCACGAGACGGAAGATAATCACATTTGATATTTATTTTTTTCTTTCAGAACTGCCTGAAACTGATTTTGACTTTTCTAAACGTCAAAATTGTCTCTTCTGTATACTATGTGGTTATTCTCCGAATTGATGCCGACCGATGCAAACAAAATATCGTTTTGAGATTTCTCGTTGCATGAAATTTATTTTTGCTGAATTTTGTATGGAAAAAGCCAGAAGTCGTGGACCAATTCTTACTATTTTTAACACGACTTGTCCTTTTATTATAAAAATTAAGTGTATAAAATATCATGATATTATCTGCATTATATAAAAAATTGCATAAAATATCGAGGTTGTCTAAAACTTTCGTCTATAACTTGTATCTTACTGGACCGATTTTGCTCATTTTCAATACCAAACTCGTTTAGTAAACATTTAATTGTTCTATGTCTTTTTTTCGAAGCTGTAACGTGCCTTCAACGAGCGCATAGACGGACGTCTTAGAATCTTATAAGGACCCAGAATATATAGACTTTTTGGTTCTTTAACCCGTATTGGAGTATAAAAAAATTGCAGTTATTAATTATAATCATATACCTATATGTAGGGTTACCATATTCATTTTGAGAAAAAGAGGATGTCGACCATAAAAAAGCCGGACATTTACCCTGAAAAAGAGGACAACACTCTGTAGCAAAATATTAAAAAAAATAACGCCTTAAAATACACAAAACAAATTTAAAATTCTATTTACATATAACAACAAAACAAAACTTAAACAAAATATTAAAAAATGATATTTTATCAGTCTGATCTTATAACTACTCGTACTACAACATAAAAAACATAACAATTAACAAATTCATTTTAAAACTTCACATGTATTATATATAAATTTTTAGTAGAAGTTGTCAAGTTTCATGTATATTTTTCAGCGCTTTCAATTTGAACCAATATATTATTTTTTTTTAAATATTCATAAAACACTTGGCAATTCATATCAAAATTATATTTGACTTTAATAATATCAGAAATAGTTGCTGTGTTTAATTTGTTTCTTTCTGGTGTCCACTGAATTCAGAACTTCTAGAACTAAGAACTTTGAGAAATATCATAAAACAAAATTCCCAAAGGTTAACACACACATTCAGGGAATTTGGAATGATTTGGAATTTATAAGAAGATTTCGTCTTTCAAAGAAAAGTGCATCAGCTGTTTTTCCCCCTCCAATAAACTAGCACTTCTTTTGGCACCTTTTCTGGACAAAATTAAAAAAGTCGTTGCAAACAATTAAATTTGGTAATTAATTGATGTAACTCTAAACGTCAAACACCAATGTTACCACATTTTTCACCGAATGCAGTCGGTAGTTACACGTAGGTAAAAAAACGTTAAAATTACCAAATTCTTTTTACCGGTTAGGTAAGGAAAAGTAATTGATATAAACTCTAGTAGTTATCTATTTGTTAAAATTACGGGCATAAGACACGTAGACAGAGGCCAAAAGCCAAAGCCGTTTAAAATTGTGAAGGCGCATATGGCGGCCAAAAAGCATCAAACACAATTTGTTTACACAGAAAAGCATGTCATGACATCGTGTGTATTTAAAAAAATGTATACATCAATGCCAACAATACTTTCGATGCAATAAAACGAAATTATAAATTAAAGTTTTAAAAGTAGGACAAACCCAGGACACTTGCAAAAAAAGAAGTAGGACTACCCCGGACGCCCTAAAAAAGAGGACGGTGTCCGGGGAAAAGAGGGCGTATGGCAACCCTATAGCCTATATGAATAAAAATGCTTTTTAAAACAGCATATATAAAACTCATGTCCACCACTGTATTTGTAAATTCTACAAATTCTTCACACAAAATAACTGACGTACATACTCGTATATATATTTTTGATTACAAAAACACATTTAAGTCGGCTAGAACCACAATGAAAACTTAAATCTAATTCAAGCTTTAATTATTGAAATTAGCCAACTAAATGTTTTTTATACGCACAATTTCACGTTATACTGTACAATTTAGTTATACAGTGATTAACTCAGCTAGTATACTTAAATCAAAATGAATGCGGGCAGAAAATATAATATTTTAATGATTGGAGTATTATAAATCATTTGAATTTTATGTGTTCGATTGTTTGTTGGCATTGTTTTTTGTTTTTAATGCGGTTGTTGCTGTTATATTACAATTGTTAAGTTCAGTTAGTTAAGTTTAGTTTGAATTGGAATCGAATTGGTAGCTGTTGTGTTAAAGTTAGTAACAACTATTGCTACTTCTTACCTTGTAATAGAATCGTTGAATGAAAACATGAATGAGGCATAAATTGGCCGTCGTATACGGCTCAAGCGTCAGCGTCAACTTTTCGGCAACAGCAACAATAATGGAAAAATATTAACAATTATTAGTTTTTTTTTAAGTTAAAAAAAACAAAAAAAATATAAATAGGTATATGCCAGTTTTTGTTTGTTTTGTTTTTGCTGTTTTAAATGTAAATTGTTGTTTTTAAATACTTGTTGTTACATGTTGATGCTTTTATCTGGTGGTTGTTGTTGTTATTGTTTTGCCACTCCGGCCTTAGTTGTTGTTGTTGTTAATGGGTTTTTGGCAAATTATTAAGAGAGAAGAAACGCTGCAACACAATTGGCAATAATTATAAACTAAATTTAAAAAATTTCAAAATATATGTATGTATGTACATACATATGTACATATATGTATGTATATTGTGAAATTATTTATATACATACATATAATGCTGCCATTTAACTTTTTTTTATAGATGTCAATTGCATTAATTATTAAATTTTATTATGTAGTATTTATTTTTATTATTTTCAACACACTGCTATGTATTTAATTTGTTATCTTTATATACATACATATATCTTTCAAATTCGCACTCTCCCAAACAAAATTTCGAAAAAAACGGGAGCAATAAAATTAAATTATTTTAGCCTTAAACCGCAAAACGGAATTTATTAAGCCATTTATATTTATGGGTAAGTATGGTATTAATGTATTCTATACGTTTGTTTTCTTCTTATTGTTTTAACTTAAATAAAACAACTAGGTATTAAACTAAAGTAAATATTGATGTTTATAAATGGTAGAAAAACAAAACAAAAATCGTAATAATAATGACGGCGACCCGTTTCATCACAACCAGACACTTTGAAACTCCGACGGCAACTGAATATGAAACAAAGCACATTCATTAAATTTAAGTTCAATTCACCTACAAAAGCAACAAAAATGTAAAAATATAATAAAATAACGAATGAGAAGCTCTCCCAATTGGTGTAAGTAAGTACGTATGTACGTAAGCAACTGTGAAGCCTCAGTTAGCCAACAGTAACGGAATGTTGTGTAATGACGTAAAAATGTAAGGAAATTCTATTTCTTACAGATTCATACAATACGGTGTTGCGTTACTTCACATCTCCATAACCATTTGCATTACTTTACACATAACAATATCCATCAGCTGTTTCTTACTGTTGCAGTTACATTCCATTACAGTCGGCTAACTAAGCCTTAAGTCAAGACCGCATTACTTAAACGTATAGTTTCGTAAACATTGTTCAAATTGCTTGAAATATAAGAAAGATAAAATATTTTTCAGAATTTTTTAATATCTCAAAATTAAAATAAAATTAAAGCTTTCATGTAACTTGATACCAAAATCCTGTGTATGTTTAAACATTTTAAGGGTCTACAATTTTATAAACTACAAAATATAAACTCAAGAAATATAATTAAATAATTTTCCAAACTTGTTCTAAAATAAATAGTTATACACTGAGTGTAATCAGAATCACTTCGTATTCTTTGATGACAATTTTTTCAATTTGAAAAACGACCAGTTTTTAATACATACATATTTTGTATTTTCCATTTATTTGCAAGTTTCTCCGGTTTTTTCGAATGAACCGAAACCCAGTTTAATAAAAAGTTGGTAATAGTGATGCCGAAATTACTCTAGAACCCCTTCTGTAAAATAGTATTGTGATTCTGAAGAGTTTTTAAAGAACTAATTAATAAACCGTGTTCGAAACCGGTTTATCAGAAAATGCAATTTTGGAAATAAACCGAAACCAAGTTTTCTAAAGAAACCAGTGACAGACGTGTCATCCAAATTTCATCCAAATCGGAAAACATCGATTTTTAAAATTGGGTCAGTTGACGTGAAATTCACCATATAAATATATAGACACAATAATGGCGTCGGCTGAATTCGTCATACGCTGCGAACTCTGAAATATATTTACATATTTCTTACGCCGCCGAACGACAAACAAAACACTGTTCTTTTTTACAACAAACTGTAATGTATAACGATTTTAGAAACTTCTATATTGAAGTACATAATTACACAAATTAAAAAAAGATTCAAGTTTAATAATGATCTTTATAGTTTTATTGATATAGTTGACCCAAAATTCGCACAGACATTAAAATTAAAATCCTTGAAAATTTTTAAAACTCAATTTCCATTTGTTAAGCTGGATTACCAAAAATTAGACAATGAATGGCGTGCATGTTCACGCTTTTAGATCACAAGGAACTTAATCTTTACGATGAATTAGGTGTTAAAAAATACTGGTCTAAAATTTTTCAACTAAAAAACTGCGCTGGCGATATTCTTTTCCCAAATTTAAAAATTATAATAAAATTTCTATTGATTTTACCATTCTCAAATGCTTCTGTTGAAAGGATTTTTAGTAAATTAAACTTAATAAAAACTGATACCAGCAATAACTTGTCAACCAACACGGTTGCATCGATTGTTTTTACAAAAGAAGGCGTTGAAAAGAATGGTGGTGCAAATTTTGAGCCTACTATTGAAATGATAAAAAAGAGTTGGAAAAGTTAATTTTCTGTACATGCTTATCGCTCCTTTATTGCAACATAGTCATATCTCAAAAAAAAATTAACTTGGCAAAATGCGTTTAAAGTTTTAAAAATTTGAACAAGTAAAATTTTGGTTTTTGAGATATGACTATGTTAAGATAAAGGAGCGATATGTATTCTTAAAAGTATTGAAAATACACGGATAACTATATAAATATGTAAGTTACTTTTTTTAAATTAATGAATGAATTTGTTATAGTATTTTTGTTTTGTTAATCGTTATTTACATACACATGTATATAAATAGAAACATAATGTATAGTACAAAAAATTATCTCTTTTTCCATTTTAAATGTTATGTTTAAAAAATAATAAAATAAAAAATGTTTATCCTTAAAATTTTTTTCCACAATTTCATTTGATTTTGAACTATTTTTGGCATGAGTTTGTGTAATTTTTGGTTCAGCCGGTGGCAACGCTGGTTCCTATCATTATATTATCAAAGCAAAGTTGTTTGTACGAAACGTTACGATTTAAAGCAAAAACAGTTGTTATTACAGAGCGAGTAACGAGTATTTAATGTGTTTTGTATTATTAATTAATTTCACACAAAATCAGGGACAAAAACCAAAATGAATATAAAAACACAAACATAGATAATACTGCAACAATATTTTGATTAGTATTTGTAATAGTATTCCCAAATTAAAATTCAACAAATTTTATATTTGATTTTTTTAAATGTGCGGGTTTTTGTGTGTTTATTTTTTAAAGAACTAGGTACTTGTTGTTTTTGTTATTTGTTATTTTGGTAATAACAACACGTATTGGTTTTTATAAAATTTCAGTAGAAAAAGCTTTCGTTAGAGTTGCACTAAGTAAGCAAAAAAGCTTTAGTTTGTAGGTATAAGAGCTTAATTGCTTTCTCAAATGTCGTAGGAATAAATAATTTAGTGCTACTGTACTGTGGTATCACTATTAACAATAGATTTAACAATACTTTGTCCCATTGTCGCAACATGCAATATCGTGTCTCTAGTATCTCTCGTCTTTATAAAATTTAAATATTACATGAATACTTAGAGGTATCTCGCATTACAAGATAATATAATATTGATAATATTGTCTTCTGTCAGCTTCATTAAATAGTAAGCATTTAATAAGTCAAAATCTGTAAATTTCATAAATTTGTTTTTAAGTTTTCTTTTTAACATTTATAATAATTTTATTATTTCCATAGATATAGAAAATTTCATCTGATTTTAATAAAATTATTCAAAATTATATAAAGTGTGTATAAACGAAAGTCTCACCGAAATTTTATTTATTTTCCTTAAATTAAATAATTTACAATAATATTTCATAATTTATTTATTAAGATGTAATTAAATTGCACTGCTAAAAATGTGTCCAAACATCCTTAAAGTTTAGATTTAAAACTACATATTATCTACATATGTAAATAATTACGTATTTTTAGTCTTATTTCCAATTCTTATTTTCTGAATTAATTACTTGAAAATAGTGTAGTTATCAGATAGTCAGATCAAAGACTATAAAATTTATAGTATAGTATAACCACCTTATTCATAAACGATTATTAAATTTAACAAACGTTTATTAAGCAAATTTTTATAGGCAAATCTGTCTTAATAAACGTTTGTTAAATTTAATAATCGTTTATGAATAAGGGGGTAAATATATAAAGATGTTGCACGTAGTGTATTTAAAATTGACAAAATTTTGTGCTTCCTCTCGATGCGGGAGGGAAGACAAAAGGGAAAGAAGCACGAAGAGCGTAACAATCTCTCGTTCTCTTGTTGTGTACAGGGCTGCCAGATGAATTTCGGAAAAAATCGTCAAAATCCCGATAAAAAAGAAAAAAATCGTCATTTCGAATTTTAAAAATCGTCAAAAAATCAGAAAAATAAAAAGTCAATATTTCTAATAGTATTTTGAAATTTTTATTTAAACGAAAACATAAAAATTCAATTTTATATAGTACAATACATATCAAAATACATAAATTTTAACTTTTTACATAACAAATCACAAAACATATAATGTTAAACACAACTTGTGTAATATTTTTATAATATCTTAGTCCGTTTTTACTTCTGACTCGTCAAGGCAAGTATTTTTGGATGAGAAGGGAAATAAGAACAAAAGGAGTACAAAGTTGACGGTACTGTCAATTTTCTTATTTCCTTTTGTTTTTTTTCATGCATGTTGATTTACATTAAAAAGTACGAAAATTGATTTAACGTATGTCAGGACAATTTATTTTAGTAAGTTTTAAATATCATTTTGCGTATAGAATTCAATTCATCCATCATATACGAGAACAGGTACTTATTTTCAAAGAATTCCGTATTTTTGTTATTTAAATTTATTTGGCTGAATATGCTTTCGACGTTTTGTTAAAATAGGAGAAGTTTTTGTAGAAGAATTTCCTCGTGGAAATTCAGAAATTGTTTCCTCTTAAAATATTAGTTCGTGGAATTCAGTATTTAAAATTGATTTTTATGTTTACAGATAAATAAGTATTTCGACTATCCTGTCTCAATATTATTTGGAATTATTTTACTTGAACTTAACAACAATAATTAAGAAAACACTACTATCACTTTGTTTTGTTTTTGAAATATGTCATGTTCTTCTTAATATTTATGATATTAAATGAGAACAATAGTTGTTGTCTCAAAAAAAGAGAGAATTTGGTAACAAAAACATTAATAAAACTAACAAATGATAGAAATTTTTAATAATTCAGAAAATCCTCACTTTCGATGAAAAAATCGTCAAATCGTCATTTTGCTATTTTTGAAACCAAAAATCGTCAAAATGGCGATAAATCGTCAAATCTGGCAGCTATGGTTGTGTATAAGATCTTTTAATTCTCATTTATCATTGTTTGTGTGCATGTGTGTGTGTTGTACATTGCATTAAAAATGTTAAAATAAAAACCTAACAAAAGAATTTTGGGTTCTTGCAATTTTGTGCAAAGAACTTTTGTTAATAATGTGACCGATTGTGTAATTGTAGGGTAAGAGTATGTGTTTTATTGTTGTACTTACAAAATTATATCGATTCGCACCGAATTATAATGCTATTTTTTAGACTATTCAATTATGTATGTATGTACTTACCATATATAATTTTATAGACAGTTCAATTCCCAGCTAGCATTTTTTGAAATTTTTAATCAAATATGAATCTTCTTTGACCCCCCCACGCGATTAAAATAATCACTTATGCTCTCGCTTTTGAGTCGAAAATGAATGTTTTGTCGGGAGAAAATGGTACCCCAGCCGCGACTTTTCTGAAAGAGTCTTTTATGACTCGGTTTTCTGAACTCTTACGACACCTTTTTGTCACTTTCCTGCAATCATTTGGGACTCATTTATGAATCTTTTTAAAGTTATTTTATGATCATATGCGCAGTCGCTTTCTCATCTATTTTGATTCCTTTTCGAGTCATCTAGCACTCATATTACTAATCATATGGGAGTCTTCCTCAAATTGTTATTGCATATGGTTTTACTTACTTTTCTAATGTTCTTTATTATACAAATTAAAGCAGTTTTTTAAATTTTTATTGTATTTTATTCATATATACATACATATAAAATTAAAAATGAACTTAAAATAATTTTATTATTTTTATGAAGTTTGTACTATTGTCATTTAGTCTCGAAAAATAGAGTTCTAGCATCTTTCGGCACTTTCATATTGCATTTCAGTAATATTCCTAAAAGCGCATTAGCTGCAATAAAACTAATATTAAATTTGATGACCCATTTAGCCAATTCTTCACATAAGTCAGGTTATTCTTCATTTTCAATATTATCGGAAATATCACTTCACTACTAATGAAAACATCGCTTGCATTTTCAGAAAAACTATTTTCACTGCCTGTTTCGTCAACGTCTTGTTCTTTTTGATAACTTTCTTGATAAGAACAAGTATTTTTGTTGCTAAAATTTAATAATTTTTGGGCTTCGTTTTTAGCCACTCTTTTGATTTTTTTGGCTCAACCGAAATGACCTCTCATTTTACTCAGAAAAATACTGTCTTTAATATATTTGTTGTCTTTAAACTAAATTCGGAAAAAAGTCTCGTACAAATTTTAAAAGTTTAAAAAAATTAAAAATGTTCCATATATGTAATTGAAAAAATCTATTCATATTTGTGCTAATATTGTATGAAAAGTATATTATAACAATTATTTTGCTTTCCAAAACTGTTTGAATTTCAAAAATCGGTTAATAAATAAAAAAGTTATTAATGTTTAAAAGTAGCAGCCTCAAAAAAATTTCTTTGGTCCATAACTCGGGTTTTGTAATACACTCTTTTAGACCTTTAACATACACTAGGTCACTTTGAAAGTGCTTGCAAAAAAGAAAATTTTGTAGTACCGTGTAATTATAAATATGGGCTTTCTACACTCCACTGCTAGATACGTTTTTTTGAATGCATATTGCACATTGCTTACCGTCTTCCTTTGAAAGTCTGGCGAGTCAATAAGGAAAATACCTCAATTTTTTCACAAAACAAAAAAAGAAAAAAAATTAATTCAAAACACGGACGGGATTAATAATAGATCAAGTAAAAACGACGAATTGAAGAAGTCTTATTGATAATTTTGGCATAATATTAAGAGTTTTATCTTGCGGAATCCCGGTTAATGTTACAACGTTTAAGGAGCTGCTAATTATTACTAGAAACTCTTATTTAATTCAGTATGGCTGGTATTACATGCCAAGCAAGTACTGTTCATAAGGTTTTGAACTTGCCAATAGGTAATAAAATATTAAAAAAACCTTTTACACATTTTTCAAAACTATTTTTATTCTAGGGTGTTTGTCCGAAGAAACCTTAGAAGCCAGTAATAAAAATATAAGGAATGCGCGATTTTCCCATACAAGAACAAGTAAGAGTGCTATATTCGGCTGTGCCCTCCACCTAAACGTAATAAGAAATACAAAAACTACACTGGTTATAGGACTAGCATATCCTTATTCTGTGTTTTCTATTCAGTCTTAGTGTAAATTTTATTAGTATTTGATATATTGTTTGAAACACAATTTTACGCACAACATAATTTATGTTAAATAGTTTGAAATTTTGTCTAATTTTCACCATTTTTAATTGATTTAATTACCAATTCTTACCATAATTTACAGAGTTTGTCGGATGTTCATAATAATCTTGAGTGTAACTTAACAAACAGAGTTAAAAAAAAGGGGTACAATTCGGTTTTAGTGATTTTGCTCAAAAAAAAAAAAAGAAAAAAACAAAATCAAATAGGGCTGTTAGAGGAGATGCCAGCAAAAAAAATTTGTTGGCCCGAATTTATTTGTTTTTTGGAAGTGGCAGCTATGACATATTATGGGTCCATCTTCTTAAATTTTGGAAGAGTTATTTTCATGCATATGAGGATATTTCATGTCGAATTTCAACATAATAACGGTATGTATACGATATATATTAGTATTAACGTGGATTTCGAGAGTGGACCTTATGTGGGGGATATTGTCAAATATGGACCGATATTCTCAAAATCCAGCAGTTTGATTTAGGCATGTATGTAAATGATAAGTGTAAAATTTGGGATTGGTATTTATAAGAGATTTATGAGAATTAAAGTGATTTTCGGAAGAGGGTTTTATATGGGGCATACGGTTAAAAATAGACCGAAATTCACAAAATTTTGTGGGATGATTTTTGTGTATATGTAAATAATCTGTGCAAAGTTTTGAGTCGGTACCGATATTTATACAATATATATAGGGAAAAATGTCTTTTTCCGATGTGGTCCTTGTATGGGAGCTATGACCAGTTCTGGGACAATATTTGCCTATAAAGAGTATTTATGTAAAATTTTAGCCGTTTAACGTTATTTATATCTGTTTTATACGTATTTAAGTGAATTTTGGAAGTGGACTTTATATGGTGTCTGTGGTCAAACATGGATCGAACTAAAAAAAATTTCTTTTTGCGATTTATTTTTGTACGAACTTATTTTTGCTGAAATAAGTTTTATAGGCATTTATTTATCATTAAGCCATATTTCGGGAATATATATATTTGTATGGGGGCTATGAGAAATCATGGACCGATTCTTACTATTTTCCGCACACTTTCTTCTTTTATCATACAAACAACGTATACAAAATTTCATGGTATTATCTACAATATATTTCAAAATATTGCAATAAAATGTACAAAAAATATCAAATTTTTATGGAGGTGGTCTCACATATTGGTTCATAACTCTGGTTGACCTAAACCGATTTTGCTGATTTTAAATAGCAAATTTTCGAAAGCATTTCTGACAGAATTATTGAAGATTTGGATCCCGAGTATATCTGGGGACTTCAAAAAACTGATTTCAACAGACAGACAGACGGACATGCCTTAATCGACTCCTCTATCTATAAGGATCCAGAATATATATACTTTATAGGGTCGGAAAATTTTATTGTGGAAATTACACACGGAATGACAAACTTATATATACCCTTCTCATAAAGGTGAAGGGTATAAAAACGACGAGAGAATATACAAATAGAGATTTAATGGCTCATTTTTTATTAATGTCGGATCCGGAACTATCGTCACTTAGGTCTACAAACCACAAAAAAAAAACGATGAATTCAAAGAAATTGAGAAATACATTTTGAAAGACAACATCATAAATTAAAATAAAATATCTTATTTGTTGAGCAAATTTAGAAAGAAATTTTTAATGACCCATTTTAAAGGGAATATTAAATTATTTGCATTTTGATCACAAATGTAGCTAAAATTTTGTTTTTAAGAAAAACGATATATGGGAGATGGTCATGTCCTTGTATCGACTGAAGCGAAATTGCCCAGAGAGTTCAAAAATATAATTTTATAAGTTGTTATAAGTTTTTAGTGCATTCTGATCACTAATGTAGCTAAAATTTAGTTTTTGAGAAAAATTATATATGGGAGATGGTCATGTCCTTGTATCGACTGAAACAAAATTTCCCAGAGAGCTCAAAAATATAGTTTTATAAGTTGTTATAAGTTTTTAGTGCATTCTGATCACTAATGTAGCTAAAATTTAGTTTTTGAGAAAAATGATATATGGGAGATGGTCATGTCCTTGCACCGAATGAAACAAAATTAACCACTAAGCTAAAAGACATATTTTAACAGATAGTTACCAATTTTCGATTTATTCTATTCACAATTATAGCTAAAATTAAAGTTTTAAATTTAAGGATGATTAGTCATGTCCTTGCACCGATTTTTCCGAAACTTCGAATTTTTCTTAATTGACATATTTTGAACCAGCACACCAAATTTCATTCATCTACGATAACTGCTCTAATTTTGCCGATTCACTATATGTGCGGCGGTGCCACGCCCCTTTGTCCACTCACAACTTTATATAGTCAAGAATTTATTATTTCGTAAGAATATATTGTGAAAATTGAATGACAATCGATCCAGTAGTTATTACGTAATTTTCCTACAAAGGCGCGTGGTCCCACCCACGTTTCTTCTTTTATTTATAAATAGTAAAACAAAAATACAAAAAAAAATTATACAAATTTATTATTGAAAATGGAGGGAAAAATTGAAAAGAAGTTAACAAAAGTAAGTACATATGTATTTTTTTATTGCAATTTTTATAGTTATTTTTATGTTGTTCCAGTTTGACTGGTACAAAGAAGCGGTTCTACAGTTGATATAAATGTGGCAAGAGAAAGAATGCTTGTATAACCCGCGGAATAAGCTGTTTTAAGATTTTTTGTTTTTTGATAGGTTATGTCAAATGTAATTGACATACCAAAATTTGAACATGTAAATTATAAACCGTATGTGAAACCCAAGTTTTGACATACACATGAAAACACATGTGGATAGAAAAGTGACATTCCACATGACAAATACACACAATGTGAACACACCTTTACTTTACAAACAGTGTCGTTTGCTTTAGTAAATGTTGACAACTCACTCCATTTTGCAGCATTTGCGTTTAAAAATTCTTCGTCTATTGATAATCTTTCAATTTTTCCATTTTTTAAAATATGTAACTGAAACTTTTTGATTTTTCGTGTTCGGTCTCTTAAGATTTTCATTAACGTCGCAAACATATTCCCGAGAAAATATGCGTCAAATTTATGAAGGTCATTAATAAAGAGTGATTTTTTAAGAACTTTGCGATTCGATAGACGATATATATCATTCAATGTTTAAAGATGATTACATAAAAATGTTGACCATGGCTACGACTCAAATGGTTCATACGTTGGGTCCAATTTTGGCATACTCTTTCCAACATATCGGCCGGTATCTCATGAATAAATTCTTCAATATTAGCTTTCAGTGCGGTAACATTTGCGGGCGTGTCCCTATAGATATGAACTTTAACATAGTCCCATAAATTGGCTAAAGGGGTTAAATTGCACGATCTATGCGGCCAATTGACCGACCGCAACCATGAAATAAACTGTTGGGCCATTGTTTCGCATGCTATGTGGCATATGGCACCGTTTTGTAGAAATCACATGCCAGGTAAGTTCATCTCTTTGGGCAAACAATATTTATAATCATCGCACGTTATCGTTCGCTTGTAAAGTTCCTGGCTTTTTCGTCTTTGAAAGTGCAGTCCAATGATGCCACCGGCCCATAATCCACACCAAACAGTGCATTTTTCGTGATTCCTTGGCAGTTCTTGCAATGCTTCTGGCTGCTCTTCACACCAAATACCACAATTTTGTTTGTTTACCAATCCATTCAACCAGAAAGTAGCTTCGTCGTTAAACACAATTTTCCTAAAAAAGTGCACGATGTACTTTCTTAACCGAGCATAATTTTATTAATAAAATTCAATATTCTGCAAGCGTTGTTCGTTTGTAAGTCGATTCATGGTTAAATTTTAGACCAAACTGAACATGTTTAACAATAAATAACATGTTACACGAAAACAGCTGAGCTGTCTAAAAAAATTCTAATTCTAAAATTTGCTGAAAAATCACCCTTTACTATAAATTTATTTAGGTATTCTCTTTAATATAAAACAGACGAGTCAGTATAAATTTTTACCTTTACTATTGTAAATATGTACAACATACATATCGTCACCTAAAATGCCCAAAGACGTAACCCTCATTATGATAATTTTACAGGAGATGCAAAAAACGTTATAAAATGAAAACTGTTTAATTGAAAATCGCGATTTCTTCACATCTTGTCTTAAGATAGACGACAAACTTATTTCTTATTTATTGTATTTTGGCCTTGTGTTCCAGATTCAATCAAAAAACTAATTTAAATTTTTTGAGGGTTACGTCTTTGGGCATTTCAGGTGACGATATGTACATATGTATGTACTAAAACATTTGTTAAATTTGTAAATTCTAAGAAAATAAATCAGGTGACAATATGAAAACTGCAGGTGTTTTTAACATGAAAAAACTTTAAAATTTAACTTATATACAATCACCGCATGCAAGTACATATACATACATACCTACTTACATATGTGCAGTCAGAGACTAAAGTTTAAATACACCTCAAAAATTGATTGTTTAAAGAAAAGTAAACGTTTCAGGAAAACTTAAAGTATACAGTTTTATTTAGTTTTATAAATAACAAAATACAATATTAAAAAATATAGACTTCATTACGAACATATGTTATGTTTCGGTGAAATTATGTTCTGACAAGCCAGAACTTGTTATTATGGAGTTTTGTCGAAAATTATGGGCAAAGGTAAAAAAATTGAGTCCAGCATTAAACATTTCATAATAAAACGTTTCAACGAAGGAAAATCCTATCGGGAAATAGAAAAATTATTAAATGTGCCATTTTCAAGTATCCAAAATATAATTAGAAAATACAGTGAACTCGCGGTAATGTGAACATCCAATATAATCAACTATCCACTAATGCAATGCAAAAGCAATGCATTTGCGAATGGTTAGCAAATGTGAATGGCCACTTTCTGTTCTCAGATTCACATGGTGTACTATTGTGTTGTATTTATCGTATGTGTAAAACTTTACCACGGTTGTAAATATGTTGTTGGTATTTTTCATGTTTAAATATTTTACGACAATACAAACTGAGGTTTTCTGTTTTTCATGTGTACTATGTAGTATGTTCAGTGTCAGCTGTTTTTTGTTTTGTATTTTTTTTATTCCTCTGTTTTGAAATAATTTTGCAAACTTCTAAACCAGGAGTGCCCAAGCCCTATACTCTTGGTGCTCTTTTGTATTTGTAATAACTCTTAGCTTATAGCGTAGACAGACGACAGCGTTAATTTGCATTAAAATCTCACTAATGTTAATTAGGATTTTACCGTGACAGACGACAGTTTCTGCATTTAAACTGCATTTAGTAAACAGCTGTTTGTTTGTAAACAACTGTTTAATTATGAAAAAATTTGTTTGGCATTTGGTGAAAAATCAGTATTTATTTGAAAAAAAGCTGAAATTACTTTTGCTGAAACTGCTCCATAATGCAAAAATTGTTCATGCACTAGCAACCATCAACCTGAACGTGTTGATACATGTGGGAACCGCAGTGGGACACTCTGAAATAAGAGAAAGGCAATTGTGGAAATCTATTTTTATTATTTAAATTTTACAATTGTCTTCTTCTTCTTTTAGAACAGTAAACAATTTGATAACATATTATTGATTTTCGACGATGTTGCCATATTGAAATAGCTAAATGCAGTACAAATTCAGTTTGATTTTGTGCATTTACGTCTAACTTAATGCGCATGGAATAATTCACGAGTTAATTTGAATCAGAGAACTTCTCTTGTTGATTAAAAACCCGTTCAACAATAACAAAGTCACAAAAATCTTGTCTTTTATTTGCAAATGATCAAACCTGCCCAAACACAATATTGTGTTGTTCAATTTAAAGCAACTGAACAAATGCCTCTCTGTTGGTTCAGATGGTTTACACATCGGTTAACTCATAAAAATAATCTTTTTCAAACTGGAATGAATTAATTAATCAAACTTGTTCAAACTTTTATATACGTTGTTCATTTTAAGGCAATCGAACCACTTGCAGGTTGAACACTGCCTTATTTTTATCATAGGTCGAATCAAACTTGTCAACTCGTGTACTTGCCTTTTCCACTCAACACACAAAATTTTGATTAACATTTAAGTACAAAAAGCAAGAAATTTTAATTTACAGTTGTTTTTGATGTACATCATGATACAAAAACAATACAATAAATAAAAAAACGGGACATTTATTTTTAAGTAAAAACGCAACAATTTATTTCATTTTTTTTAACTATTATTCATATACTTATGTCAAGGTAATAACTTAAAAATTTTATATTTTTAATTTTAATTAATAATTAAATAATAAGGCAATTTTTTCTTAGCTTAAAAATTTTTAAAATAAGAATTTAGGAATAGTAAGCTATTTACAGATTTTGGTCCTAATCGGTTTCTTTTTTCTGTAATAACATTTCCAGCCAATGAAAATGCTCTTTCTGCTGCTGCACTGCTAAAATTTTTACCGTCTGCCATATTTGCATATGTATTTTGGCTTTTATTTATTAATCAATCTTAAATGCTATTACTAAAAAACAAACTTATTAACTAATCTTCAGAAAAGGCGTGTTAACAATTCATGGAAAAACAATCAACTGAAACTTAAATTTAAATAAACAGAGTTGTAATAAATGTGAGTGTTAAAGTTACTTTAAAGAAAAATATACACGGTTGTATATGAGTGATGGTGCCACAGGGCTCCGCCCCTAATGATGAGCTACAAGTAGCGAGCTGGAAAACGGACATGTCGCCCCGACCGGGTGGTGTTTTTTATTGGTTGATCAATTTGTCGGTTCAAGTCCACTTGTAAATTTTCCTCTAATGGGTCTTCAGGTTGATCAGATGATGTCAATGGCGTATCATGGTGATCTGGAAAGTCATCAAGGTCTTCTAGACTATGGCGGTTTGTGTGTGCGATGTTGTCGTTAGGCAGAAACGCAGGCTTGAGACGGTCGATAGAAACATTTACAATACGATGACGCATTTTCAATTTAAAAAACTTTTCCTCCTTGTTGAGTACTTCAAAAGGCCCCTCGTAGGGTGCCTCAAGAGGAGCACGAACATGATCAACTCGGACGAAAACATATTGATAATCTTTGAGACCAGGTTGTATGAAAATTTTGTTGTTGGCGTGATTAGAAGCAGATGTTGGTTTTAAAGATTGCATTTTATGACGAAGATCTTTGATAAATTCTGTGTTGCTGTGATGAATTTCTGTTTGTTTAAAAAATTCACCTGGTATACGAAGTTGCGACCCGAATAGCATTTCGGCTGGGCTAGCATTCATATCCTCTTTTACTGTAGTACGCAGCCCCAGCAGAACAAAAGGCAGTATGAAAGTCCAGTCGTTAGTTTCATGGCATTTTATGGCAGCTTTAAGCGTACGGTGCCACCTTTCCACCATGCCGTTTGCTTGTGGGTGGTACGCTGTTGTCTTTAAATGATGCACTCCAAGCATTTGCATTAGCTCTTTGAAAATTTGGGACTCAAATTGCCTACCTAAATCGCTCGTAATCCGTATCGGTACACCAAACAGGGCTATCCAGCCGTTTATTAAAGCGAAGGCGATAGTCTCGGTCGTTATGTCCGGTATTGGAATTGCGACGGGCCACCTGGAAAAACGGTCGATGCATGTAAGGCAATAGCGTTGGCCACGAGATTGTGGAAGTGGGCCGATAATATCGATATGAACTTGATCAAAGCGGTAGTCCGCGGGTCCAAAATTACCAAGAGGGGCTTTTGTGTGACGATTAATTTTACTCTTCTGACATACTACACACGTGCGAACGAAATTTGAAATGTCCTTGGACATCGATGGCCACACAAAACGCTTCGATACCAATGATTTTGTCGCCATGTTTCCAGGGTGTGATAGACAATGTAATTTGCTGATAATTTGTTGTCGGTATCGTTCTGGCACAAAAGGACGCAACATGCCATGACTTACATCACAATAAAGTGAGCTTGTCGAATCTGGAATGGAAAGTTTTTTTAAAGATAATGAATGTTTGTTAGCATCATTTAAAAGTGACTGCAGTTCCGGATCGTCTTCTTGTTCCGTCGCCAAATCATCAAAACATACAGCTTTATCGATTACGCTGATTCGAGAGAGTAAGTCGGCTACATTGTTGTTAACGCCTTCTAAGTAGCGTATATCTGTGGAAAATTGGCTTATGTAATCCAGTTGGCGGATTCTTCGAGGTGATGTTTTGTCTTTATTTTGCAGAAAGGCGTAAGTCAGGGGCTTATGGTCTGTAAAAATTACAAACTCTCTTCCCTCTAGTAGATGTTGGAAATGTTGTATTCCTTGATAGATGGCAAGCAGCTCTCTGTCGTACGTACTGTATTTTTGTTGAGTTGGAGTCAGCTTTTTTGAATAAAAACCCAATGGCTGGCTTTCTATCCCAACAATTTGATGAACGACAGCTCCCACGGCTTCGTTTGACGCATCCGCCGTGATTGTCAATGGGGCGTCATTTACGTAGTGGTTCAACAACGTTGCGTTTACTAGCTCATCTTTGCACGATTGAAATGCGTTAAGTGCTACATCGGTCCAATTTATTGGTGTGGTATCGTTTTTCTTATTTCCCGAAATTAGCTTCTGTAGTTCCTTTTGACTACATATAGCATGAGGGATAAAAGAACGATAAAAGTTTATCATTCCGAGAAACCTTTTTAACTCGTTGGCCGTTTTGGGTGTCGCGAAGTCACTTACGGCTTGAACTTTCCGTTGCGTTGGTTTAAGTCCCTCTGAAGAAATCGTGTGTCCCAAAAAATCTACTTGAAATTGACCAAGTTGACATTTGGAAAAATTTACGGACAAATTGTGTAGACGGAGTCGATCAAAAATTTTACGTAAATGCATTTCGTGCTCAATTTCATCTTTAGAAGCAATGAGGATGTCATCGATGTATATAAATACCCAGTCGAAATCTCTAAAAATGTCGTTCATGTGCCGCTGGAACGTTTGGGCAGCATTCCGTAGGCCAAACGTCATTCGCTTAAATTCAAAAAGACCGAAGGGAGTCACAATCGCGGTTTTAGGAATGTCGTCTGGTTCTATAGGTATTTGGTGGTATGCACGCTGTAAATCGACGACGGAGAATACGTTCTTACCATACAAAATTGATCTTATGTCCTGTATAAATGGTATTGGGTAACGATCCGGGACTGTAATCGTGTTCAATGCGCGGTAGTCCCCGCAGGGTCTCCAATCCCCATTCGATTTTCTGACCAGATGTAACGGACTTGACCAACAGCTATGCGAAGGCTGGCAGATGTCGTTTTCGATCATATACTGAAACTCTGCCTTTGCCGCTTGTAGTTTTGCCCCCGTCAATTTCCGTGGTCGTGCAAAAACAGGATTACCATTTGTTACTATATGGTGAGTAACATTTGTACGTACTGGGTTCTGCTTAGAATTGAATGTTGCCAAGTCTTTATATTCAGACAAAAGATTAGAAAATTTACCATTTACGTCGTATGACAGAATCGAAGAAATATCCGATTGAAGAGAGTCGCATTTAACTTCTAATAACGTTTTACGATCTACCAGTAGCTTGCGTTTAACATCCACTAGCAAATCGAATTTTTGCAGAAAATCAATACCAATTATTGGTGCCGCACACTGTGGCCGTGTAGTGCATTTAATGGCCTTAAATCAAGGAGGTTTCGGAGCTTCATGAAATTTTGCACACATTTATGTTAAATTTTTTAAGAATTTTAATTTTTTTTTTTTTTAATACGCCCACTTTTACGCCCACCTCCCATACAACTTAAATAGAAAATGTGGCATAACTTCCATGATTTTAAATATATCAACTCAATTTTCATAAAACGTTAATATTATAAATGTAGAATGAGCTCCTGAAAATATGAACTTAATCCGCCCACTTTTACGCCCACCTCCCATACAAATGATATTTCAAAAATGCCATATCTTCTGTAAATTTGTAACTAGAATGTTTATTTTTCGCAAAAATGCATATAACATCTATTAAATGCTGTTTTGAAAATATGAAGAAAATCCTCTTCTTCATCCACTGTATCATCCACTACTTCATCAGTCAACGTATAAGAATGTGTTAGCCATTCTTCATTGTCATTAAAAAATCTTGATGAAGTACGCTTACACTTGTTCCACTTCTTTAAAAATTGAGGCATAAATGTTTGTTTCAAAAACCGTCTGAACTTTTCTTGATTTTTCTCAGACACTATTTTATAATTCACGAAAACTACACCAATTATAAGATCAATATCTTTTTTACATTGAAAAACAATTTCCGAAAACGTGCTGAAAGATATTTTTGACTTTTCCATTGTTTATTAAATAAATTTGCTTTAATTGCTTAATAAACACTCACTTATCACTATACCACTCTCAAATATGGTATGTATAATGTAAAGAAAGTTTATAACGGATAACGGAGTTAATTTTTAAGAGAAAAAATGCGATCAATGTAAAGTTCTTGATAATATATGTAAAGATCTCCATTTAATGTGGAGTAAGTTCACATTTAGATTTTTTGTTGTTTAGTCTACGTAAACAATGTACCGATATTGCTTTGATAAACACTTTTGTGTACATTTGTTTCTGTAATCGGGACTCAAATTTAGGTTTTTTCTATATAGTACACATGCAATGAAATTTTCGTATTTCTCGATCCCAAATTGGCACCGGCTAGCAAAGAAAGAAAGAATGCGCATTTGTTTTTGCACAAAATAACGCATATTTTTTACTGTAATTTTTTGGTTTTTCATTGTTTTTTCGGCGGCGGGCAAATTGGGGCAGGTTTTTTTTTTTTAGTCTGTTAGCTGAGACTCTCAGCTTTAATTTGGTATATGACTCCATGCGTCGCACTGCTTCGCACACAACTAAAAGTCTAAAAGAAAATCATAAATGTTTATTTTTTTGGCTCAAAATATATTGTCAAAGGAAATTTTTTTTTAAAATTTTAAAACATATTTTTTTTAATTTACATAATGCCTAATGTCTATTTTAAGTGAAAAAATACTTATAAGGTACATTCGGTATATAGTTTATAAGTAACAAGCTTTTGAATATAACATAGAAAACTATCACATTTGAGACTTGTTCACATACTTCAACTTTGCGCTGCTCGGGACAGAAAACCAATGGAGGTATTTGCATGAAATTTTCCACACATGACCTTCAGATAGTTTTTAACCATCTGTGCAAAAATCATCAAAATCGGAGAGAAGGTCCAAATTGATTTATTGCCGCAGTGGACACAGTGTGTGCCGTGACGTCCGCGATTATGAAATTCCATTCGAACACACGCCGTAGGCCTAATGATAATTTTATTCGCCGTTCACCATATGTTCTTATTGACGATCCATTTGCTGCGAATAATTTTGTAGAATGAGGTTGTTTGCGTTTGTCAATATTACGTGGTGGAAGAGCAGAAATGTCCGCCCCGGTGTCGATTAAAAATTTGGAGTTCGTGTTATTGTCGAAAATCATTAAACGGGATATGCTTTTGTGAGGCACGTCTGACCTATTCGGTGAAGAGTCAGACGCCGTATTTAGTTTTTTGAATCCGATTTGAATTTACATGGTTTTCGGCAGTTGCGGGATTTATCCCCAAATTTTCGGTGAAACCAACATATATTCTGATCAGAATTGTTTTTAGGTGTATTCGATCGACTATTTCCGCGAACAGAGTGTCTGGAGGATGAACGACCACGTTGGTTTCTAAAAAGTTGTTGAAAATTATCTTCTAAACGTGCCATACGCTGATTGATTTCCGCAATTGAGGCACTTGGTTGTGCGGTGGCAACAGAACACACCTGCTGAAAATCGCCCACCTCGATGATTTTGTCGGCAAGTTTTGCCTGTTCGGTTAAACTTACATTTGTTGTCTGAAGAATCGCTCTTACATTCGGCGGCAGACGTTTTAGCCATAAGGATTTTAAAAAATCCTCGCTTACCTTACCCTTGCCTAAATTACTCAACTCGCTGAGCAGCTGGGTCGGTCGCCGGTCACCTAAATCAATATCGGAGAGTAACTTTTGCGTCTTTTTCTGCTCGCTGTCACAAAAACGTTCGATCATAGCATTTTTGAGATTCTCGTATTTACCATCTTTGGGTGGGTCAAGTATTGCGTCAGCAATTTGTGACAAAACATTAGAGTCGATTGCGGCCACGACGGTATTGAATTGCATTAGATCGGTGGTAATTCCGGCAATTCCAAATTGCGCTTCAACCTGTGCAAACCATATTTCAGGTCGTTCAGACCAAAACGGTGGAACTTTAACGGACACGCGATTTACCACCCTTTCAGTTGGTACTGGTGGTGCAACGCCTGCAGCGCCTACATTGACTGCAGCACCTGACCCTCCGGCTTTATCATCTTCGTTAATCATTTTCGTTGAAAAATGTTCTTAAAACACGGGGTCACCACTTTGGCTTTTATTTATTAATCAATCTTAAATGCTATTACTAAAAAACAAACTTATTTACTAATCTTCAGATTCATGGAAAAACAATCAACTGAAACTTAAATTTAAATAAACAGAGTTGTAATAAATGTGAGTGTTAAAGTTACTTTAAAGAAAAATATACACGGTTGTATATGAGTGATGGTGCCACAGTATGTATTTCGGCGTATGCAATTCAACTAAATTTGACCCATTAAACGGACACATGTTTCACAATAAAAAACAAACAAAATACAAGCAATCAAAACAAAAGCAAATTTTTAACAATGTTAATTTGGTTATGTTGTTTGCATTGTTGGTATCAAGAATGATAAAATAAAGATTACACCATGCGCATGATTTCCCGTTATGTGACGTAGAAGGGCCATTCTAAGGGTTACCAATAATGTTTCATGTGTTAGAATTAAAATTTATTGCCAAAAATTTATGTTTTATGTGATAGTTGGCAATCTTGCAATTGAAATCTCTGAGAGTTCTAAAATAAAATCTGTTTAAAAAAGAAAAACAAACAAAAACAACAACAAAAAATATAAACATGAAGAGTGCAGTGAGCAAATGCAAGCAAAACATGAGTAAAACAAACAAGTGAGAAAAAATTAGCCAATAGAAACACAGAATGTGTGATGTCACAGGGCCTAAATGCGCAGAACATTTTAAAATTTTACGCGCGTTGGCGTAATCTTTATTTTATCATTCTTGGGTTCAAACATGTTGTATGAATTAATGAGAATAAGAACGTTTAGACACAATGAGTTTACTGCAAGCTTTTCTCTTGCCTGTGCATACTTGTCATAAAATGCTTTTGTTAATTCTACTCATAATCAGAATTTGATGGGTACAGCAAAATGAATATGATTTTTAATCATCGTTGAATTTTTCTTTATTCTTTAAAATGAACAAAAATTTGTGTGCTGAATAAAATCAAGAATAATCGTGATTTTGAAGTTCTCTGATTTGAATTAAGACTGTTAATGCAAATTAACTGTGTTGTCTGTCTACTCTATTAGCTGTGTGTTTTGTATACTCATTACAGGGGGATTACTCGGTATTTCGATTCGAAAGCAAAAGCTTTCGAAATAGTACAATGTAAAAAGTACACAAATTCGAATGATTTTCTTTTCGAATCGAAATACGGAGTATCCCCACAGAACTCAGCACTAGCAATACGAAATACACAAACAACTTTGCCTTATTTGTTTTTTTGTCGTACTTCATTCACTCTATACACGCAAGCGCAAAGCAGCAACACTTTTGTATGCTCTACGGGTAAACATTGGTGACTGCGATCGTCAATGTAGGTTTTGTTTTTGTTTAACGTATCCCTGCAAATAACGCGACTAGTCCATACATGCATGTAAAGACTAGTCCAAAGAGGAGTAGGAGTACTCCAAATATATGAAAAAAGGTGGTGCATTTAACATTGCGATGTCCTAGGACTGGACCATATAACCCATCGGAGTAGTCCCAAAACTACTCCATGGAGTACTCACGAGGGTTAGTTTTAAACAACAACAACAACTCAATATGCAATCGTGTTAACACGAAACCATGTCGTTTAACTACAAACTCTTGTTTAACTATGACATGGTCCATGACTGCATTACATTGGACCTTTTTTCAATATATTTGGAGTAGTTTTGGAGTACTCCTACTCCTCTTTGGACTAGTCTTTACATGCATGTATGGACTAGTCGCGTTATTTGCAGGGAAACCATTAATATTACTTTAATTGGTAAATACAAAAGAAAGCAGGGAAGTTATACAAATTTATAAAATGGAAGTAAAAGAATCTATTTCTGTAAGTTTTTGTGCACAAAAAAAAGAAAAACTTTAATTAACTGCTGTTACAGATAATGCCAAAGCGGGTTCGAACAAATCCCACAAGGAAGTGGTCTGTTGCCGAAGAAAATGCGCAATTTTCACACAAAACCGTAAAAATTTTGTCTTTTTCGTTTCTTGTCGGCATTTTTTAATATATATTTTTTTATTTGCTCTGACGTTGATTTGACGTTTTTATGACTTATGATTTACAAAATGCTACTCACTATGTACTATTTTCTCAAATATGAATTTACGACTTATGACTCAAAGCCTCCATGTGAATTCCCTAATTGTATTTTGTTATTTATAAAACTAAATAAAACTGTGTACTTTAAGTTTTACTGAAACGTTTACTTTTCTTTAAACAATCAATTTTTGAGGTGTGGTAAAACTTTAGTCATTGTATATGTATGTAATTGAAGAATAATAAACTTTGAAATTTAATTATTTTAATTTATTTATGAATAAATTTTAATTAATTAAAAATTTAACTTAAATTTATATTAGAAGAAATATAAAACATAAAAGCTTATTAACTTTTCAGACTAAAGAATAAAAATTATTAAATAAAAGAAATACCTACTATTGTGGGATTTTATTTGAGAATTCTTACACATGTTACTGAAATATCACGTGATACTTGTGAGAGTAACATGTTTAATTAAAATGTTATAATTATGGTTATAAATATGTGTACATATGTACCTATGTATGTCATTTAAAGTCAACACTTATTAGTAACACCCGCCTACTAATATGAATGTAGGCAACTATACGAAACCTGGCATTTTCTGATTTAATTTTTTTAAGAATTCCTTCCTCAAATGTTCTATGAAAATGCTTAAAAAAAGTATAGTTTTGATTAAATTCTGTATAGGTACATAAATATATATGTACATTAAATGATTTACATATTTCTCTTTGTAGACTAGGAAATGGATTTTGGAAGTTAATTTGTTTTAAATTTTTTATTTTAAAAACTTGTTTTGTGTTTAAGTTTTCAAATAAGTGAAAACTAGCTGTTCATAAATTACGTAACGCTCAAGGGGGTGGGTAGGAGGTATGAGTTTTGTTACGATTTGTTACGGTGGGGGAGAGGGAGGTCACGTAAAAATGTTACGTAACAACAAAATGTGTTTATTATATGCAAAATTTTGATTCATTTATTGTTTACATAAATAAATGTACAATAAGCGAAAGTTTGCGATTCGTCAAACCAAAAACAAAGTATTGCTCCTGAAAGTATACCCGAAATTTGTTGTGATATTTTTTCAATATTTTCATAAGTCCCCTTTTACAATATAAAATTTGGACGAAGGTCCAAGATTTAGAAAAGCAAAATTTTAAATTTGCAGGCGAGACTCTCGCACAAATCTGGAGTAATATTATTTTTGATAACTTTTCAACTGTTGCTGAATATATCGAACCAGATGATAAATCAGAAATACTTCAGGAAAATATTTTGGTGAGCGATACGGAATGGTTCTCAAAGCATGTTCAAACGAGTCAGTATTGCACTCAATTTGTTATGATGTGTTACATGGGGGGTCAGAAATCTGCAAAAATAGCGTTACGTAATTTGTGAACAGCCCAATAAAAGAACAGAAAGAATACTTGAAATAATCAGCAACAAAACATTTTACAGCTCCTAGAAAATGTTCTTAATTTATTGTACCTATTCAGACTACTAATTTTTTGGCATCCTTAAGTTATGCTGTAGAAACTTTCTTTAAAAAAAGCACATTGCCTACTTTTAGGATGACAAATATTCAATGACCTTGAAAATTTGGAATAACGGAATTTGTGGTGAATTTCTAAAAACTCACTACGATTTTTTTATACCCACCACGATTTTTTATACTCACCACGATTTTTTTACTCACCACGATTTTTTATACTCACCACGATTTTTTATACTCACCACGATATTTGCAACACATTTTTACACGAGCAAAAAAAAATGTTCCGCATTTACCTTTTTTAACTAACTAGCTAGCTAAGCTAGCCCCTACCCACACACCTTGTTTTCTTTCTTGTTTTTTTTCTTTCTTTTCTTCTTCTCCTCTACTCACCTTCCTTCGCATCATCAGCGTTGTCAACTTTGAAATTTCAAAACGCACCAAAATGGAGAAAAAAGCGCACCATTTACAAAAAAACGCACCAAGTTAAGAATTTAGTTTTTGTTTCAAATATTTATTAAATTAATTTGAAATTTTTTAATATCATAAATTCTAGAAAAAACTTTTTATCAACGTTTATTAGTAAAAGTAATAATATTAAAACCCTTTTTATAAATGAAGATAAAATAAGCATTTAACCACTCAAAATTTAACTCACAATATGATACTAATTGGTAAAAAGCTAATTTCAGTACATATTAGGTACTTTTTTTTATATATTTTTGTTTTCTAGTTAAAGTACTTCTATTTGACTTTTTCCAATAAAAAAAACCCTGGTTGTTCGTTTACAGTTCAGTAGACCAAACCATCAGGTTATACATACAAGAATTTTTATTTACATGTTTAAAATGTTAATTTCTTTTTCAAACAAAGATTTTTGAAGAATTTGATTTCATTTATCATACACTCGTATTTAAAATACATTTTTTCATCGTATAGATTTCATGAGTTATGAATTATTAAAAAACTGCAATTAAAAATTAGTAAAAATAAAGATTTCATCACATTTTCGAAAAAAAAATAAAAAACGCACCGAAATACACAAAAAAATTTTGCAGTGTTGAATGAAATGGTACTGAAACAGGTGTATTTTATTGTAGAAGATTTTTCTCACACTGAAACAAAAAGTTGTGTTGAATTTGCTTTGGTGCCACTAAAGTTTAAAAAAAGAGCGCACCGCGCACCAACTAAAGAATTTTTCGCAACAAAAATTTAAAAAAGCACCAAAAATGGTGCGAAACGCACCAAGTTGACAACGCTGCTCATCATGCACTCTCAAATACTAATTTTCTTCTCCGTCGGTCGTCGTCGTTGTTTGTGTGTGTTGTTTTTTTTTTGTTGGTTGGTTGCTGTGGCCGTTGAAATTCTTAGAAAAAAACCGGGTTCGTTGTATATATAGCGAACTTTAAAAAAACTAATATGGGAATTATTATTTCGTTTGGTTAAAGCGTTGTCAACTTTAAAATTTCAAAACGCACCAAAATAGAGAAAAAAGCGCACCGCGCACCAACTAAGAATTTTTCGCACCAAAAATGGTGCGAAACGCACCAAGTTGACAACGCTGGCAATTACTGTGAATTATTATAATTCACAATAAGCTCCGAAATTTGACATGTATACAGGGCTGCCAGATAAATTTCGGAAAAAATCGTCAAAATCCCGATAAAAAAGAAAAAAATCGTCATTTTGAATTTTAAAAATCGTCACAAAATCGGAAAAACAAAAAGTCACTATTTCTAATAGTATTTTAAAGGAAAACATAAAAAATTAAGATTGTATGGTCTCTTGTACAATACATATCGCAATACATAGATTTTAACTTTTTAGAAAAGAAATCACAAAAAATATAATGTTAAACAATGTTATTTATTATATTGTTTTATAATTTTTAATAGAAAAAGTCGACAAACAATCGACGAAACGTCGGGAAAAATATTGTAATTAAAAAATTGGTTTTTTATTTACATTAAACAAATTCAGGCCATTCAAGCTTAAAAAATAACAATCTTAAAAACGTTGTAATATTTTTTTAATATCCGCTTTCACAATTTTTAATTCTGACTCGTCAAGGCAAATATTTTTGGATGAGAAGGGAAAAGAGAACAAAAGGGGTAAAAACTTGACGGTACTAGTCAATTTTCTTATTTCCTTTTGTTTTTTCTTTCATGCATGTTGATTTGCATTAAAAAGTAGGAAAATTGAATTGACGTGTGTAAATGAAATGGCAAGTTCTAAAGAGAATTGAACAAAAACTGATCAGCTAAAACTGAAGAGTGTGAAACAAGACTTACAGTATTTTATAAATAAATATCTGAATTTAGCATATTTTATTAATTCAGGTTAAATTACAATGCCAAAACAATTTGGTTTATTAATATCAATTGTATTGAATTGATATTGTATAAATTTGTAATTAACGTTTTGAAATGTAATAGAATACCTAATGTTATATTTATTAGTAGCATTTTTTAAATTATAACCTTGTTAATCCTCCTGCTAGACTAATTAGGTACTGCTTTGAGAGAGCATTCATGAGGTATGACGTGGCAGTCGTTTGTGAACATTGTAAAAACCGACATCGTATAGCAGTCTCAGCAGCAGAAAATAATTACCTTACTTTCTTATTCAACTTAATTTAAAATTGAGCAAGTGTGTTTTATTCAGAGGGTCCGTAAACTAACGTGACGCAACAAATCCAATTCATCCATCATATGCAGGTACTTATTTTCAAAGAATTACGTATTTTCGTCATTTAAATTTATTTAGCTGAATATTCTTTCGACGTTTTGTTGAAATAGGAGAAGTTTTAGTTCATGGAATTCAGAATTTAAAATTGCTTTTTATGTTTAAAGATAAATAAGTAATTTCTATTATTATTTAGAATTATTATACTTAAACTTAACAATTGTCAATAATCAAGAAAACACTAATATTATTTAGTGTTGTTTTTAAAATATTTCATGTTCTTAATAATATTTATGATATTAAAGGAGAAAAATAGTTGCTGTGTCAAAAAAAAAACAGAATTTGTTAACAAAAGCATTAATAAAACAAACAACTGATAGAAAATTTTCATAATTCAGGAAATCGTCACTTTCAACGGAAAAATCGTCAAATCGTCACTTTGCTATTTTTGAAACAAAAAATCGTCAAAATGACGATAAATCGTCAAATCTGGCAGCTATACATGTGTATGCTTGTCACACATTGGAATCATTCACAATGTGTCTGGTGACAAACGTCAATGGTGCAATAAATGTTGGCAAAAAAGAAGCATTGAAATAGGAAGAATAAAAATTGTACGCGCATTATAATTCATTATTAGAATAAATGCAGAAAAAATAAATTTCACAACTTGCTTAATTAACATTTTCCACCTATCATCAAAATAACGTAAGAATTTATAATTAAAAATAAAAGCATACACATAACAAGCCGCACATTGGAATTATAGAAATTGTGTGTGTGAAAAATTCTAGACAAAAGGTAAGAAAACTAAAAAATCACAAAATATAGAAATATTTCATAGCGACAATAAAAAAGAAAATAAGCGTGCGTTGACGATAATATATAATACAAAATTGACAACAAGAACTAGTTGGAACAACAAAAAAAAAAAGAAACGAACGAAGATCAATCATTCGATGAAAATTTTCTTTAATATTGAACTCTATATTTTAGATTTGTTATACATATGAATGTACATACCTATTTGCGTTTTAAATTTATTTTTAAGTGAAATAATTGTTAGCGCAGCGATAAAATGTCTGTGGATGCTTATGGACCAAGTTCTCAGACCTTAACGTTTTTGGATACCGAGGAGAATGATTTAATTGGAGCCGACACTCAGGCATCTGACTTTGACTATCGTGACTTAACCTTGGCCTCTCAAACCCAATCTTCACAACTGGAAGGTGGTCTAGGTGTAAGCGGTAGCATTGGAAATCAAGTAAGTGTAAACAATTTAAAAAATCAGCTTGTCAAAAAGGGCTTTCAAATGGAACAGCAAAAAAGTAACAAGGCAGAATGGTAAATGTTTCAAAAAATTTGGATTTTTAATCAGTTGTTGTTATTTTGACATGTGTTTGTAAATTAAAATTTTTTAGGAAGCAGATCATGAAAAGACAATTTGCATTGATACTTACATACAGTTAAGGAAAAAACTCTACATACACCCCTTATTTTGTGTGTTTTAAGACATTCGTAGAGCGAATCAGTCAAGTGGTTGCACCAATGTTTAAAGCACCAAAAACATTATTTATTTATAAAACAAAAAACTTATTCCGAAGCATAACAATAACAGAAATAACAAAAACAATAAAAATTCATAAGAAAAAAGTCTACATACAGTCTTAAAATTTAAAAAAAAAAATAAATTTTTTACGTGTATAAAGGAAATAAATATTTTTAATATTTTGTAGGACCACCTTCAGCTTCAATAACACCCCAAAGTCGAGGTGGTATAGACATCACCAAATTTTCCGTAATACTGGGCATAATTTCGGACCATATCCGAATTAAATCCGTTTTCAGGTTTTCACGGTTTGTGATATTATATTTTCGTACAGATTTTTCCAATAAGTCCCAAATATGCTCAATTGGATTGAGGTCCGGTGACTGGGAAGGTATATTGAGCTGTCTTGGTGTATGGTAAAGAAGCCAATCTCGAACAATATGCTCAGTATGTTGATTTCCAACGCCCAAGCTTTCCACATATGGCTTAAAATTTTGTTCTAATAAGGTCTTATATTGATATCTGTCCATAACGCCTTCAACAAAAGCCAATCGACCAACCCCAGATGCTGCCATAGCTCCCCACACCATAACACTGCCCCCACCATGTTTCACAGTGGGTATAATATTCGCGGGATCAAGTGCAGTGTTCTGTTTTCTACAAAACTTGTTTCGACCGTCGTTTCCGAAAATATTGTACTTACTATCATCAGTAAATATAACGTTCTTCCAAAAATGTATTCCTTTCTGCAGATGTGCCTTAGCAAAGTCCAAACGAAGTTGCCGATTCTTGGCTGAAATAAATAACTTTTTGCGTGCTGTTCTACTTTTAAAGCCGCTATCATGTGAAACGTTTATTACTGTTATTGATGAAACAGTTATATTCGAGCATCTTGCAAGATGTTCGGCTAATTTTGGGGCACTTATTTTTGAATCCTTCGGGATTTCCTTAAGGACACTACTTACATCACGCCTTGAAAGCTTTTTCGGTCTTACAGATCGTGGCTTGTTTTCGGTACTGTTGGTATTTTTATGGTTTTTTACAATAGTTTGCACAGTAGAGCGACTTAATTTTACTATTTTAGCAATTTTACCATAAGATTTCTTTTCGAAGGGTTACCGCCAAATTTCGAACTGACTCTTCTATTTCTTTTCTGTTTGCCATTTTTAAAGTCAACCCGTGCTTTACAAATCGCTCTTTGAATTTAAATGATTGGAGTGTTTGGGAAATAAAGCAAATCAAGAAAATTAACGGGGGTTTCCCCGTTATCTTCTTCATTTTCCTATTCATTTAAAGAGTTGCTATTGCTGTATGTAGACTTTTTCCCCACCGATTTCTATATTAATCGCCAATAAATCTTAAATTATCAATATTTTTAAGCTTTTTTTCCTTAGACATTCTTAACTATTAATGTCTTAACCATTAACATAAAAATTATCTTTAACATTATCAGTATTTCTCCAGAAGGTCAAAATAGTAGGGTGTATGTAGAGTTTTTTCCTTAACTGTATAATGAATTTATCCAATAAATATTTAAATAAAAGTGCATTATAAAATTACACAAACAACTCTATGATGGTCTAATGATAAAAAATACTTCCTAGCTACCTTCTAAACTAAAAAATATAACTTTCCTAGATGGTGTCCAAACTAGACATAAATAATATTAATAAGTTTTTAAACAGTCGGAAAATCTACATAATTGGCCTATAGAAACAATTTTAAAGTACAACATTTTAATAGTTTCCAAGACAAGTGGTTTGCTTCGAGACGGCCAAAGAATCTCATCTCAACGACTGTTGTAATAATTAAATTAAGGTTATATAGGTATACAAAGGTACTTTTTTCATAATGTTGCTGAAAATCCCGAGTTTATATTGATATCTCTAACAAAACTGGGAAATATTTTTATGCAATTTGCCGCTTCTGAATAAACTTTGACATTTCAGATGTGATATTTGCCTAAAGATATTGGCCCATAATCATAGTCATAGAAAAAGCATACTTTAAGTAAAAGTAGACTTTTAAACAACAAAAACATATGAATTTTGTTCTGAATTTAAAACAAAAGCATGCTTTTGCTTAAAGTATGCTTTTTCTATGAATATGATTATGGGCCAATAACTGCCAATTATATTTTATTTGGTTATGTGTATAACAATAAAAACTCAAACTGAACAATATTGTTTAAAAAAATTTTGTTTGAATTTAAGCCAATATTAGGCCCCATATACATATATATATCACTGGATAACCTGACAATCCCAGTTTTCACTAGCTTCTCCCACAGAACACAAACAGAAATATTATATTTTCAATTTGACTATCATTCATTTGTATTTATTTTCTGTTTCAGAACTTACGCAAATTAGATTTGCAAACGAAATTAGGCACCACTAATGGTTCGGCTGATTTGCAGTTTGAAGAGGAAGATGAAGACAATGCCTTGTGCCCCGTTGATGAGCTGCCCTGTCATGCTTGTAAATACTGCGGCATACATGATCCCGGCACGGTAGTAATGTGTAACAATTGTAAAAAGTGGTTTTGTAATGGCCGCGGCAGCACTTCGGGCTCGCACATTGTCAATCATTTAGTGCGTGCTAAACATCGTGAGGTAACCCTGCACTCCGAAGGACCATTGGGAGAAACTGTGCTCGAATGTTATTCGTGCGGTGTACGTAACGTATTTGTTTTGGGCTTTATACCAGCCAAAGCTGATTCCGTCGTCGTGCTTCTCTGCCGTCAACCTTGCGCAGCTCAAAATTCTCTAAAGGACATGAATTGGGATCAAGATCAGTGGAAGCCTTTGATATCAGATCGCTCCTTCCTGTCGTGGCTAGTGAAAGTTCCTACCGAACAGGAACAAATACGAGCTAGGCAAATTTCGGCCGGCCAAATTAATAAACTAGAAGAATTGTGGAAGGAAAATATCGAAGCCACTTTTCAGGATCTGGAAAAACCAGGAATAGACACGGAACCCTCTCAAGTTTTGTTGCGTTATGAGGATGGCTATCAGTACGAGAAAATATTCGCTCCCTTGGTAATGTTGGAGGCAGAATACGACAAGAAACTAAAGGAATCCCAAACACAAGAAGGTATTGAAGTACGCTGGGACATTGGTTTGAATAAGAAAACCATAGCTTACTTTACTTTGGCAAAAACTGACTCTGATATGAAACTTATGCATGGCGACGAATTGCGTTTGCGTTACGTGGGTGAGTTACACAAACCCTGGGATGCTGTGGGTCATGTTATTAAGGTGCCCGATAATTTCGGTGAGGATGTGGGCTTAGAATTAAAATCTTCCGCCAAGGCCCCTGTGCACTGTACTTCCAATTTTGCTGTAGATTTTATATGGAAATGTACTTCGTTCGACCGCATGCGCAGAGCTTTAAAATTGTTTGCATTTGATCGCAATTCAGTGTCGAATTACATATACGCCCGTCTTTTGGGCCACGGCCGTCCGGATGGTTTGGATGATCTTGTGTTTCGTGGTCCCCCACCTAAACTGTACAGCGCTCCCAATTTACCTGAATTGAATCGTTCCCAAGTATATGCCGTTAAGCATGCTCTACAAAGACCACTGAGTCTTATCCAGGGTCCGCCTGGTACAGGAAAAACTGTTACTTCTGCTACTATTGTATATCAACTTGTCAAACAACATGGCGGCACTGTATTGGTGTGTGCCCCTAGTAACACTGCTGTAGATCAGTTGACTGAAAAGATACATCGCACAAATTTAAAAGTGGTACGTGTGTGTGCCAAGTCTCGTGAAGCCATCGATAGTCCTGTCAGCTTTTTGGCTCTACACAATCAGATTCGTAATATGGAGACAAACATTGAGTTAAAGAAATTGCAACAATTGAAAGACGAAACTGGTGAATTGTCTTCGGCTGATGAAAAGCGATATAGAACATTGAAAAGGGCTGCTGAAAATCAACTTTTGGAGGCAGCCGATGTTATTTGCTGCACTTGTGTGGGTGCCGGTGATGCTCGTTTACAGCGCATTAAATTCACTTCTATATTGATTGACGAGTCGATGCAGTCAACCGAGCCGGAGTGCATGGTGCCTGTTATATTGGGTGCTAAACAGTTGATTTTAGTGGGCGATCATTGTCAATTGGGACCTGTGGTAATGTGCAAAAAGGCTGCACGTGCCGGTCTTTCACAAAGTCTTTTTGAACGTTTGGTCGTCCTTGGTATACGGCCGTTTCGTTTGGAAGTACAATATCGTATGCACCCGGAATTGTCTCAGTTCCCTTCGAACTTCTTCTATGAGGGTTCGCTACAAAACGGTGTTTGCGCAGAAGATCGCAAATTGAAAATTGATTTTCCTTGGCCTCAACCAGATCGTCCAATGTTTTTCTTGGTAACCCAGGGTCAGGAGGAAATAGCAGGTTCCGGTACCTCCTATCTAAATCGTACTGAGGCCGCTAATGTGGAAAAGATTACAACGCGCTTTTTGAAAGCCGGCGTAAAACCCGAACAAATCGGCATTATTACACCATATGAGGGTCAAAGGGCCTATCTAGTGCAATATATGCAATATCAGGGAAGTTTGCATTCAAAACTTTACCAAGAAATAGAAATAGCCAGTGTTGATGCCTTCCAAGGTCGAGAGAAAGATATAATTATAATGTCTTGTGTTAGATCTAATGAGAAACAAGGCATTGGTTTCCTCAGTGATCCAAGACGCCTAAATGTGGCATTAACTCGCTCAAAGTATGGTACTATTATAGTGGGTAATCCCAAAATTTTATCTAAGCAGCCACTATGGAATCACTTGCTTAACTTCTACAAGGATCGCAAAGTTTTAGTAGAGGGCTCTTTGAATAACTTGCGAGAATCGCTTATTCAATTTCAGAAGCCTAAAAAATTGGTAAACACTCTTAATATGGGTGCACATTTCATGAGCACCATGATGGCAGATGCTAGAGAAGCCATTGTGCCCGGTTCATTCTACGATCGTTCGGGACAATTTGGTTATTCGGGTACCACCACAGCGAATAATTTTGGCTACAACTTTGGCAACAATTTGATTGGCGGTAACAATTCCGCATTTGGTTTCACCAGTAACGCCCATCTACAAAATACGGCCAACAGTGCCATGAATAATTTCATGAATTCTCCACATTCAGGAGCTGGTCTAATAGGTGGTTTCAATTCTACCGGCTCTCAACGTCCGAATATGAATCAATTCAATTCAAATCTCAACAATGGCCCATCTAACAATCAACATAATTGGCACAATTTCCAACATGATTCTATTTCCTACATATCGGCTGAAAGAGCTCAAGCTGCTATGAACAATATGCCCGTGCCGGTCGGCATGTTCATGAATATGAGCAATATACCGCCTCGTTTCTATAATCAACATCAACAAGCCATACAAGCTGCAGCCAAACAAGGCCGTCGTACTGCTGGTTTCTCTGGCAATCAGTCCAACACCATCAACACCAAAAACCCTCCACTTAACAAGGCTCCTGGTAAAGGCCGCACTACAACCTCTTCTGCTACACTCAATACTACTGCTTCAGCATTACCGTCTGCTGAGGTCTTATCAGGCTCCAATTTGACCGGTTCGGGCAGCTCCTCACAGACTACGGCTCCAATATTTACGCAGAAAAATATGTCGCAACAGATGAGTCAAAACGTGTTTACCGGTTTATCACAACAGCCAGAATTGTCGCAAGATTTTGGCCAAATATCACAAATGGATGGTATATTATCGCAAGACGTTGGTTTTGGAACGGTGAGTTTTATTTAGCTTTTTCTAGCAATTTGTAATCCAGCGTTTTGGTTTTGTATTGAAATTTAAAACTTGTAAATGCTCACCACTAAACAACAAAAAATTCCAACTACAACTAGCTTGTTGCAGTATTACTTTTCTTAACTGTTTGTTGTTTAGGAAAATAAAACTAAAGGTATTGTCACACATGGCAAATATTTACTCAAAAAGCGTCACCACTTGTTTTAGCACATATTTGTTTGAAGTTGTTTAATCTTACAAGAGTTTTGCAAGATCAAACAGCATCAAATAAAACTAAATAAACGAACAATTATTATTTTTAGTTGAACTGTTAATTTTTGATATTTCTTTAGATAGGCTTGAATTCATTAAATTTAATTTTCATTAAATTATTTTTACTGAATACTGAATTACTGAATTTTTCGGCTGAAGAAAAGGAGGCAACATGTAAATAAGTTGAAAAATGATAATTACAGCAAATTTCGAACCACCGGTAACACTGGTTAAAGGATTGATCTTTGACTGAGAGAATGTGGTGGTTCTCGAAACATGTAAATTCAACAACCCAGGTTCAATCCCCAATTCAGCCGAAAAATTATTAATAAATTTTTATTTATTACACATAAAAAGGTCGAATAAAGGTACGGTCACATTTGACAAATATTTGCCGAAAATGACGTAACCACTAAATAACATTTATTTGAACTCATTTGTTTACTTAAAAAAACTTTTCTTATTTAGGCCAAAGCACAACAAATATTTAGTTTTAATTTATTTGATGCTGTTTGATCTTGCAAAACTCTTGTAAGAGCAAACAACGTCAAACAAATTTGTGCTAAAACAAGTGGTTACGCTTTTTTGAGGAAATATTTGTCAAATGTGACCGTACCTTAAAAACTACTTGAATTAACTACCTGAATCAATAAATTTTAATAATAATTTTCATGTAACAATTCATACCTTCAGTAAAAATAATTTAATGAAAATTAAATTTAATGAACTCAAGCCTAACTAAGAAATATCAAAACCTAAATAAACGAAGTTTTTTAAATAAATAAACGAGTTCAAATATATTTTATTTAGTGGTTACGTCTTTTTCGGCAAATATTTGCCAAGTGTGACCGTACCGGCAAATACGTAATAACATAAATTTTAAATTTTACCATTTTGAGTATTTAAAATTCTTATAATTTCCTAAGAGCTAGTTTTTTACTTGTCAGTTAAACTCAGCTTAACACACTGTTATATTAAACCTCAAATATATTTTGCCAGGATTTAACTACTGATTGTGTTTCTCAGTAGTGGATTATCTCCTGTAAATTTTGTTAACATTGCCGTACTGTTCAGTCAAAATACATATGGCATTCCTCCTAATTTTTTATATAAATATGGCAATATCTTAAATTTTCGCAAAAAAGCAACCGCGTCAATAACAGTATTTGAAAACTTTAACTTTAAAAAAAAATTAAAAAATGGATTTAATGTGTGGTCCAATTAGTTCTAAAACATTATATGCGGATTGTTTTGTTAAGCGAAATCTTTGAAAGAATTCGGCGTCGGTATAAATGCAGAAATGATTTGGACGTGTCCTTATTGTTCGTATCTTTCTAACAATTGACATATTTAAGTTATTATATGTGTTTGAATCACTTAAATCCTCATCATCACTAGAATAATCCATTTTTTTTTAATTTTTGTTAAAATGTCGTAAATTTCGTTTCAATTGTTGAATTGTTTATTTTATTTTTCAGCTGTTTGTATTTTGACATTTTATATCTAGGTTTAACTCACCAATGATGCTCAGTTAAACCTAGATTATAATCAAATAAATAATAACTGAGAAACACAATTTTTAGTTTAATCTAGGTTTAAGCGAAAAATGTAGATTATCTTTATCCCAGAAACTAGCTCTAAGAATTTACGGAGTTATGAAAATGTATTGATTTTTGTTTATATTTGTTTTAATTTTCTTTGGCAGGATGCACTCAATAATGATCGTTTAAATTTAGGACTTAATTCTCAGAGCCAATTTTCACAGCCTTATTGATAGACACCAAACAGAGGTTGGTGATCTACAGCAACTAAGAAAAGCAGTAGAAGCAACAACAGCAGAAATAACAACAATATAAGCAACTGAAGTAAAATCTACAAAAAAGAACTATAAACAAGAACAACCAAGAAACTTTTTTACAAAAACAAATCAAAACAAACAACTTTGAAATAAAAGGAGGATGGCACGTAACGCGTAAACGAAAAGAACTACAAAAAGAAAGGTTAAGAATACACTTTTTTCCAACAACAACAACAACAACAAAAAGGCACACCACAGACACAATTCACAACAAGAACAGCAACTAAAATTAGTTTTAGAACGAACAACAACTAGAAGACAATATTTGTACTAAAATGAAGCAGTTGCACTGCCTGAATATTGAACAGAAAGGATCGAGACAAACAAACAATCATCTTGAAAGAAAATCAAATCTGTAAAATTATTTTTTACCAAATTCTCTTTTAGAGTCAGAGGAAGAAGGAGGGAAGAGAATAGCATCTGAAAACTGACAAATAAAGCATTAATGTTGCATTCAATGACATGGATGTAACTAAAGTTGTCATGTAGTTTTCGGAGCCTTGTAGGAAAACAACCCGCTTTCATAATTGAGGACATTTTAGACAGAGAGAAAGTGTGCTTTTATTTTGCTAGGAAACAACCATACCAACTATGTATGGTAAAATTTAAGTTAAAACTTAAAGAAACGAATGACTACAAAGAAATAGAGTATACAAACAAAAAGGTTTTTTCACTGTAGCATACACATGGCCTCGGTCATTCTTTGATTCTAACTGGGGCACTGTAAAAACAAGTAAACTCAATTTGAGCTACTCAATGGCTATTTAAACTTACCGCCAATGTGTCCTGTATGTGATTCTTAAAGACAAATGAAATGACCCCAACAAGTATGCTACGCACTTGAGAACTCCTATACTACCATTTGGACAAAACTTACAGCAACAAAGTGAACTCACAAGCATATAGGGAATGAGAGAAAGACAAAAGTGACTGTATTGTCAAAGTTAATTAACATGGGCTCAATTTGTAAGAGCATTTGAATAATGTTACTTAACGGTCATCTGATTAATAACTTGATGATCACTGATACTTTTTCTGAATTTGTTTTCTCCCCCAACAAGTAATCCCTCTCAGCCACATGTGAACGACTTGTTTCAGGTTTAAAGTCTCACTGTCATTTCAAAAATAAGTCTTTGTAGCAATAGAAAAAACAACAATATTATAACTAATAATCATAACATTTCATACTAAATTTAAAAAAAAAATCATTAAATATGTTTTTAAAAATTGAAATTTTTACCTTCCGTTTAGTTTAACAAAGAGAAAAAGAAAAAATCATCAAGTTTTTTTAAGTATTTCAAATTTTACTTGTTTGTTTTAGTAACATTGCAAAAATGTCTGTTCAACATACAATTTTTCTATGGGGGACACGACCATTCTCACTTGTTAAGAAACGGTTAAGACGTCCCACATATTTTTATAGTTTTTGTAATGTTTGCATGTTTTTTTTTTATTTAGTAAATGTTGGCAGAAATATTTAATATGTATTTGGTCAACAAGTATATAATTATTTTTATTTTATTTGCATACTATTTTGTTTTCTTATGTTACAAGTATATTAGAAAAAAAAAGAAACTAATTGTTTAGATTAAACTGATAAAAATGATATGTAATTCGTTTGAATGTCTGTCATCAAAACTAACAAAATGTATTTGCAGAAAAAAATAAACAGAAAATGCTACAATAAAGAATATACGTACATTATTGATATCACAGAATTTAAGGCCCTGATTACCGTTCACAACATTAAGCATTTCGATGTTGGATGTTGCAAACTGCGATTGCGATTCACAACACTTATCGTCTTAATCGTATGAAAAATGCATGTTATGTTGTAGTCGAGACAACACAACATTTTAGTGTTGTGAACGATAATCGGGCCCTAAAATTGTGTTTTTTTTTTGTTGTTATTATTATGTAGAGGATAACTTATGACATGGTCGAATATACATAGGTGTTAAAGTATTTTCTACAAATAAGAATTGCGGCGTACATTACGTGGCTAAATCTTAACTTTCTCCCATTTTAGTCAGTTAATAACTTGTAGCGTGTGCCGAGCAATAGAAAATCAAAATATGTAAAAAGAAAATGTACATACTACATACATATTCCAGTATGTATTTAGGTATCGTATAAAGAAACCTTATACGTTTGCTGTCTCTCACTAGACGACACCACTCTTCAGTAAACTTTTGTCTGAATTTTGTTCTCTTCTTGACCTGACCGCCTAATTGTACCCAGGTTCGGCTTCAACAACAAAGAAATTAATATTACTTGCTTTTTAATAGATCGTTTAAAACCTGGGGGGTTACTCCGTATTTCGATTCGAAAAGAAAATCATTCGAATTTGTATACTTTTTACATTGTATTTCGAAAGCTTTTGCTTGCGAATCGAAATACGGAGTAACCCCCCTGAACTAAACAAATATGGCACATGAAAAATAAAAACTGGCAAACATACGAAGTTAAAATATGTAAAAAACGAAATTGTCCGCAGTTGAAAATGTTAAAAACGAAAATGTGCATACCTACATATCGTTGATCTCATGTAGAAAGGCCCTAACTCGCTATTTTTTCGAAATTAGTTTTTTTGCGATTCCAATGCATTTAACGCAAATACACCCCCTCACAAAAATTTATTGCAATAGTGTAAAAATAACGCTTTTATAAGCAGTTGTACAAAAAAAGTTACATGTTGAATATTACATTTTCTATAATGTTTTTACCTTCTCCTGTAAAGTTTCAAATATGCGAGTTAGGGCCTTTCTACATGAGACCATCGATATATACGATTTCTTCGCCGCATAAATAAACTATTTTCGTCGCATATTTCTCTGCTACTTATTTGGTTTTTTTTTCGTTTACCTGTTACAAATATTAGAATTCGAATTTAGAAACACAAAATTTTTTATGAACAGAAGTCGATCATTCAGAATACAAACAAGTACAAACAACGTATGTGTGTATGTTTGCAATTCTATATGAATGCATGTTATTATTAAAAACTTCTTAAGAGTTGTTGTTGCCTTTCTTTTAAAACACTACCTATACATACATATGCACATAATGTGTCAAAAAGTAAAATTTTCTCATTGAAAAATTTTGTTTTCAGCAACTTACTGTTTTTTGTTACATTTTTTCTAATTTTCTATAATTTTGAAAATAAATGTCCTCATAAATGTTGATGAATTTCCATTCTTTCTATACAATTCTTGTTTTTGTTGTTATTATTACATTCATACCGCATAATTACATGCAACTTTTTAATTTCTTAGTTACCTACATCTTTATTTTAAACTTTTCTGAATTCCTATTACAAATATCATGAATGCATTTGAAGACTCAATAAATAAATAAATAATTAATCAGAATCATTATTAAAAATCATATACTGAATTTACAAAAAAAACAAATCATTACCTTGAAAAGGCATCATGTACTTCAATTCCTTATCTTAATAACACACAATTCTATACAAATTATTATTTTATACACACAAATCAACGTACATATACTGTATGTATGAACCTTTTCTTATTTCTAGTTTTTTCCCAGTTTTCTGCACATTGCATAGGGTAAAGTCCCCTAAGTTCGGCATGCACCAGTAGTCGGCCAATTTTTTATAAAAGTCAAATAAATAAGAATAACGGCAAATATATGAATAAGTTAGACTTTTTTTAATAGAAAATATACTCCATTCTCTTTATGTAAAGTTTGTATTGGTTGAGATGAGTATTTCGATCGATTTGGCTTGACATTCAGTAACAAACTCTCAACACGCGCGGCAGTCAGCGTTACCGTTGGCAAATTTGAGAAAGTCGCACAAAAAGGGGATTTATTAAAAAAAAGGGGCACCACTTTTAAAAAGATGGAAAATAAACAAAACAAAAATAAAAATCGTATTTTTTTAATTTAAATGTTGTATATGATTTATGTTTACATATGCATATAATAAAAAAATTAATAAAAAAAAACTAATATGTATCAAGTAAAACAAAAAAAAAGTACAGAAAAAGTGGCAAGGCATCTGTAAAAGGGTCAAATTGCCACTTTAGTCGCATCAACGGTAACGCTGGCGGCAGTGCCAGTTCTTTAAGTAATTTTTTAGTGGCATTGACAGTTGGAATAAGTAAGTTCATATTAATTTAATTTTTTACCATAATGCTTTTAGTAGGAATATAGACGTTTAAATATTGTCTCCACAGATAATAAATTTAGAAAAAATTTATATTTCGCTTATTTTGAAGGCTGCCGACATTAGGGATTAAATTTTGTGCGAAATTTTATAGTCGGCATACGGATGCCGACTTTAGAATAATTTATATTTTCTCTTATTATGCTCAAATTCTATTCTATTATATATTATTCACCTCTCTTGATAATGAATGCAAAGAAAATGAGTTTTTTTTTACTTTACCCAATAGTCGGCATACATTTTATTCAGTGGTTTATATGATGCCGAGTATAGGAGAAAATGTATTCTGATGTCGGCAGTGGTTATAAATTGTGGGAGCTAGCAAAACAAAATAATATTTTAATATGTATTAAATTAGGATTCATTTCTTTGGTATTTTAGACCATTATAAAATTTAAATGGAACAACTAGGAAAAAAACCCTTCCACCTATATTCTGAAGATTCCTTAAAAATGCGCTTTCCGAAATAAGAGAAGGTAGAATTTCTATACGCGGTGCAAGTAAAAAATATGGCGTTCCGCGTTCCACCATACAGGACAAATTATATGGCCGAGCTCCTGAAGGTCCTAGGAGAATGGGTCCAAAAACGGTACTGTCTAATGTCGAAGAAATGCGTTTGGTAAGATGGTGCCAAGAAATGGCGAAATGCGGATTTACATTAAAAGCCGAGGATTTGTTGAACACTGTTCAGGCAATAGTTAAAAGACCAGCGAACCACACCATTTTTGAATGGTAGACCTGGAAAGAAGTGGTATGAAGGGTTCTTGAAGCGACATCCTTGCCTATCAATTCGTGAAGCGGAAGGAATAAGCAAGGGGAGAGCTGTAATAACCGAAGAGGGCATCAGAAAATGGTTCGAAGATCTAAAAAACTTTCTGACTGAACAGAATGCGTTGGATATTTTAAATGATCCATCGCGAATATTTAATGGGGATGAAACTAGTTTTAGTTTGTGTCCTAAAACAGGGAAAGTTTTGGCACCAAAGGGCTATCGGAATGTGTATTCTGTCCAGAAAGGGAACGAAAAAGAAACCATTACTGTGCTGTTGGTGTTTTCAGCTAATGGCAAGACAGTGGTACCAATGGTCTTTCCATATATACGTCCACCTAAAGATGTAGTAAACAGCTTCCCAGATAGTTGGATTTTGGGAAAGTCCAACAAATGGTACTTTCAAAAATAAGCATCGAGGATACAATTAAAAATGGGTTTCGAAAATGTGGATTATACGATTTTAATCCTGATAATGTTGACTATACCAAATGTGTAAACAATCAGTTGGAAGTATTGATCGCTGATAAATGTGAAAGTGAGAAGAGATTTCAAGAAACAGATTTCAATGTTGCCTTAGAGATATTCAAACGAATTGCTCCTAATTTAGAAAAACGTGGAATCGATTGCGGTGTCATTGTTGAAGAAATCAATAACTTAAAAAAATGTGCAAATAACAAAAGGATAGACATTTTAAGCAATATTACAGTAGAATCAGGCACGTACATAATTAATGAAGAGGGGATATTGGAAAAGGACACACTATCAGAAACTTTAGCTACCGAAAATCAGAACGAAACGTTTCAACTTCTTGACTTCCCAAACGATGATAACAATCATCCATTTAAGACATTTGATACCTCAAATCCAATATCAGCAACTCCCTCAGAGATCAACCAACCGTTAGAAAATAGTGTAGACCGTTGTTCACCTACCTCATCATTTACTAGCATTAAAAATAATTTTTTTAAGGCTCTTAGCTGTTCTCCAAGTACAGGTATATATATTCTATTAATAATTTCTCCCACAACATGACATATTTACAGCTTCCATTCTTAAAACTCCACTAGGCTCTTCTTTTATAAAAGCTAATCCAATATCGGCAACATTTGAGAAGCATTTATATTTCCCAAAGCCGTTACCTTGCTCAAAGCTCGCTCCGAAGCATAAGGCTCCTAGTGCGATATCTGCTTCTGCATGGAGAGACCATATCGAATCAAAAGAAAGAGAAAGATCCGCTAAAGCTGAAGCTATAAAGAAAAGAAAGCTCGAACGAAAACATAAAAAAATTGAAAAAGAAAACAAACCAAAAAAAATTAAAAAAGGAAAAGCAAAAGAATTAGACTCTGATGCTGAAGATGATGGTTTGAAAAACATAGGATGTGATCTATGTCCACAGTGGTTTCACCTCAAATTACATACGACGAAGTGTTTGTAAAAGACTTTGTATGCAAAGCATGCCAAAAGTAACTAAAAACCTAGACTGAATTTTAATTTTTAATTAGTTATTACAGTACCTAGTAGCTGAAATTATTTATTTTTCTTTTTAATGAATTCCAAAGATTTTTATTTATCTGTATGTACCTTAATTTTTTTCGTTTTTTCTTATTTTTAATAAAAAAAAATGCTTGAATTATTTGAAGAATTTATTCTTTTCTTACTTAAAAATCCTATGCCGACTATTGGGGTAAAAAGTGCCGAACTTAGGTAGGAGTGGGCCGACTATTGGGGAAAATGCTACATGTTAAAGAAAACGTAAATTACTCTATTTTTATAGCTAAACTTCTGAAAACCGTTAATTGAGTCTAAAACTACACAAATTGCTCAAAACTAGTAAACCGTTGACAACAAAATACTACTCTCACATTCTTGATAGCATCTGTTGTGAATGGGGAAAAAAGTTAAATGGCCGACTACTGGTGCATTTACCCTATAAGCGGCGTAAATATTCAACTGCGGACAATTCGTTTTTTTACATATTTCAACTTCGTGTGTTTGCCAGTTGTTATTTTTCATGTGCCATAGTTGTTTAGTTAGTGGTTTTTGAAGTTACTATTTCTTTGCATGGTTTATGGTTCGGTAGTAAACTATAAAAAGTATGCGTGTGTTCTAGTAGTAAATATATTGCAAATGAAAAATTTTTATTTTGTGTGCTGGTTGCACACAATATATTTCTATATTTCTAGTATGTATGTGAAAAGTTAAATATTATTTGCTTAAAATATTTTTCTAGTTTTCCTATAAAATTATGAAATATTTTGCTATTTTTTACATAATATAGTAGTAATTTTAAACTCTGCTGGACACCACAAAGTGAACACATACATTTCTGACAACTAACTATCTTGATGAATACCGTCAAAATTGGTGTTAAAGAAAAACTGTCATTTTGCTCAATATCCAAATCGTGTGGGCCTTAAAGGTTTAAAAATTTTAAGATACACACTTGAGTTGGTATTTCTATTGGCAACGCAACTGACATGAAAATTGTTGTTAATGTAAAAGCAACTTTCGTTTTTAATCTTTCTATTAAATTTTCGAGTACAAAACAAATATGTACATATAGTACATACATATCGTCACCTAAAATGCCCAAAGACGTAACCCTCATTATCATAATTTTACAGGATAAGCAAAAAACGTTATAAAATGAAAACTGTTTAATTGAAATGTTTTCTATTAAAAGTTTGCTAGTTAATTGTATTTGGAGACCTGTAAGGCGTCATAACAAATACTTCGAGGGCATATCCGGAATCAGCTAATAACCACTATGCAATTTCACCATTTTCATATCTAGATTCATAATAGTTTCGAGCTTTGCTCATATTCCATACAAATGAATCGTGGCTTGCTCCAGGCCTTGTGGCATCAACACTCTTAATACTTGTTTTATAATCACATACCTATCTAAATATAAATATTTTAATCGAAATGGTATACACTTAATAAAACCAAATACTTACAATCATGGCATTTATGCTGTAATAGCCCTTTCTATTAAAATAAAGGTATTACTCATTGGTTGGCCTTTTAATTGAAATATGCGTTCATAAAAAAAAACTTTTTTGATGTTTTCAAATCTTCATCTGTTGATTTTATTTTAATCAGTTTTTTACAAAGTTTTCTTTCTAAGCAAGGTAGGAGTGTTGTCATTTACAACAGATCTCTGGAAGGAGCCTTCTGCAAAAAATCTTAAAACAGCCGCCAATTGCAGTGTCACTATCCTACACAATCGTACGATCACGGTTGCCAGATTTGACGATTTTGGGTAAGGAAAATGGCATTTTGACGACTGGACGATTTTTACCTTTAATGATGAAACAGAATACGACCGCAACTTCAAGCAAAAACGACTCTCAGAGAAAACAGGCCCATAATTGAAAAGACGGCAGCAACTTCACGAGCTGTCCTTTAATGTTTTTATATTTCTTCTGTGTACCAACCTGTAATGCCGACGGCTTTTCCAATTTTTGTCCACAAATCTTGTTTTAAATAAAAATTTTTGTACAATGGCGACTGCAAATTACACTGGTTTACAAATTTTTAATTTGGAAAAATACCAAGAACGCCACTTGCCTAGATAAGTTAATTGGGACCTCCTGAACACGAAAAACGCTGTAATTTTTTTTTTCTAAGTACCGTTTTTTAGATAACGGTACTTTTGTGTTTTTCGGTGTATGGTCCCATTCAAACCCTTGTGGAGCCCAACCGAAGAGCCCGATCGAGATGAATGGCATATCGTTGGGCTCTGTACGGTGACCAAGCATTTAATGAGTGTTAAGGTCCAGCTCATTTGGAGGCATGGAAAGCATTCCAGGACATCGTTCACAACTTTTTGGGAAACTACAGAAGTCCTGATTACGCAGAGAAGATCGATACATTACTGCAAAAATTCAATGCCATTGGTAAGCGTTGAGTGAAAACATGTATATCAAAAAGGCCGTTATGATTTAATATTTATTCTTTTTAACCTTTAGGTTCAAATATGACACCTAAATTACACTTCTTATTCAGTCATTTGGATATTTTCCCCACCAACTTGGGCTCCGAAAGTGAAGAACAAGGTGAAAGATTTCACCAAGAAATGGAAGAAATCGAGAGACGTTACAAAGGCTGGTGGGACGAACAAATGATGGCGGACTATGGTTGGTTCCTCATTCGCGAAGATCCATCCAAAAAAAAACGCAAGAGTTCAAGTCGGTCGTCATTTTAATTTAAATTTTTTGAATTTACGCCGAATATAGTGTGTAAGCAATGAAGATGAAAATATTGTCGTTCCACAAAATCCTTAATAAAAACTATATTTTTTATCCGATTTTTTTCAAATTACGCTTAAAATTTGGATAAAAAATAAAACATTCCAGATATTAACTGTAACGTTGAAAAAAAATTAAATAAAAAAGAAAAATTTTGAAAAAAACGTAAAAAATAGGCAAATTTCGAACTTTGAGGTGCCATAACTCAGCTATTTCTTATCAGATAGAAATTTGCAGCATATCGGCGGAAAAGGCATTCGATTACCTTTCCAACGATATGCCATTCATCTCGATCGGGCTCTTCGGTTGGGCTCCACAAGGGTTTGAATGGGACCATACACCGAAAAACACAAAAGTACCGTTATCTAAAAAACGGTACTTAGAAAAAAAAAATTACAGCGTTTTTCGTGTTCAGGAGGTCCCAATTAACTTATCTAGATAAGTGGCGTTCTTGGTATTTTTTGGCTGTAAACCAGTGTTATATATGCAATCATGCTTTTGTACTTCTTCAATTAATTTTTCTATAATATCACTTATTTTCTTTTAAATTACAAAAATCTCACTTTTAAACGTTCCTTTTGATTTTCTTTTGTTTTTATTTTTCTTGCGCCAAAGCTGCAAAAGCATATGGTTTTGTTTACAAAATGTATAGAATTTAAGGTGGATTCACCCATTCGTTCTTAACAAAAATTTTGTTCGAACAATTTTTTTTTATATGAAGTTTGACGTCTCTCTTCTTGAGAGAGAGAAAATATTTTTTCCGAAATTGAAATGGTTTAGAGGCCTTTTAGACGATGAAATTTTGCATGCAATTGATGTTTGTTGGCGAACGGGTGAGAGAAGCAAGAGGGGTAGAAAAAGTTGCACGACTTCGTTTGTCTTGCAATTTTTTGACATTTCCTTTTACCATCGTTTGTGTTTTACTTATTTTGTTTTATTCTTATTCTGACTTTGAAGTGTGCGTTATAAAAATTAATGCGCAAGAACATTTTCAATTACTTCTTCTGTATTAAAATCTTACATTTTTTATATTTTTTAAAATGTTTGCATATTGTATTTATGTATATGTATGTGTGTATATTATTTTATATACATACATATGTACATATATTTTTTTTATATTATATTTACATATATTTTAAAATTTTGTTTTCTTTGTTGCGAATGAAAAACTAAAGAGGAATGTGTAATTAAACATCAAAAAATTGCATGATTTGCTGCAAGTAAAATTGCATCGTATAAGTGCACAACATTTTACGTAGCAATTTTAAAAGAGAATGGAAAAAATTGCATGCAATTAATTGCATCATCTAAAAGTGTTACGGATTTAAGAAATTAAATGTTTTTACCCTAATCCAATGCCTCGTACCATTTAACGGTACGGTACAATTGCGCATCGCTATGCCTTTAACATACATATGTGTGTATATTTTTTTCCTTTGGCATTCTTTAAATTCCTCAGTTTTGTTTGTAACAACAACTCCCATTCTCGTTGTTAAGAAGTATTTTTTTTTCTCGTTTACAACAGAGTAAACAAAAGAACGTTCTAGAAAGGAGGGGAAAAAAATGTAACGGATTGCGCGCATCTACATGTTGTTTGTTATTCTCGTACTAACAATATAGTAAACAAAAGAACGTTCTAGAAAGGAGGGGAAAAAATGTAACGGATTGTCGTGTGTGTTTATAGGTTGCTTCTCTCTTTCTTCCTCCCTCACTCAAAACATAGACTCACGTAATTGCGTGGCATACTTAACATACACAACTGACCAGCTTGTGTAGAGATTTTTTTTTACCATGACTTATGTTCATGCACACACACATACATATAATTATGCGCGTGTATCATCTCGCTCACAAGAACAACATAAAGAATGCCAAATATGTTAGGAATGCGGAAACAGTTATGTTTTTCGTTTTTAGATTTTCTGTGAAGTTGTACAGGCAGCAAGAAGTTTGACAAAAGTTAGTTGCTGAAAATTAGTGATGCTGTGAAGTCGTCAGTTGGAAAAATAAAAATATAAATAAAAAGAAGATTTTAGTGAAGCAACATTCTTTGAAAAAAAGAAAGAAAAGCAATTACGCCCTTTGTTAAAAGTGTTTTTAATGGTTTTGAAAAGTGAAGTTTTTTTTTATTACTGTACAAGAAATAAACGTTTTTTCAATAAGAAAAACATAATGTTAATAATATTAAAATGAAAAAAATTAGTGATTATCTTGCAATTAATATTAAATTATGTTAATTAAACTTTTTTGGACAATTAGAAAAAATTATGTAAAATAGCATTAATTGTTAATTTTTAAGCTTTTCTTATGCACGTGCCAACGTTTTCAGAACATTTAACTTAAAAAAAAGAAAAAATTTTAACTACACTAAAGTGGTAAAACGAAAACTAAAGGTTTTGATGGCAGTAACTAAATTCATGTAAAACAAAAATTCAAAAAAAAAGGCCTCATAAAAACTGTGTAAAAAAAAAAAGTAAATTAAATAATACAAAAAAAAGGAACAAGCCAAAAAATTAAATTAGTTTATTGAGAGAAAACAAGAATAATAAGTTATAATAAAAAAAAACAAACACAAGATAATGAAACATTAAAACAAATTCGAAGAAAGACTTAAACATCTCTGTGATGATTATTTAATGATAATAATAAATAAAACTCAACAAAGAAAAAATAAACTAAATGTTAACTGAAAAGAATTAAAATCAAAAAAACAAACACACATTTAAAAATCGAAATAAAAGTCCTAAAAGTTAATTTAATCTAAATGAATTTTTAACAAATATAACAACAACAACGTGAATTACAACATTAATTAACTTTTAACAAATATAACAACAACAACGTGAACTACAACAACTATAACAGCATTAGCCACGACAACTAGGGCTACAACGGCATGCACAACAACAGCGTGAGCTACAACGACATGCGCAACAACAACATGAGCCACAATTAGAAGGATTAATCAACAACCACACTACAACCAGCGATTCGGCACGTTAATTAAGTATTTTTTTAGAAAGTAAGTAGTTAGTAAGATATTTATAAGATTTTTCCTTTTCTTTTATACACAATTAGATATTTGTAAGATTCTTGTTTTTTTCAAATAATTACCTAATTTACATAGAAACACCAATATTTACAAAATTTAAAAAAAAAACAAACAAAACACAATTAAAAAATGAATTAAATAAAAAAATATTGAAATGGAATTATATAACAAAAATTTTTTAAAAATGAGTTGTTAAATTTTTTAAAATGGATGCTAGGAAGAAAGGCTATGGTAAGCAAGGTTTAGTGTAACGATTGTTTTTGTAAACGGGACAGGTTAGATTCAGGGTACTTCGCCAGTCATAGGTTGGGGATGGGATAAGTGTACCCCTATATGGCAACCATCTGGCCATATTATCCCTCTGGGATATCAATATAATCAATTCTTCCTTTTCCTCCTTAAGTGCTTTTTAGATTCCTTTTCGAAATATTTTAAACATACTTCCAGGGGTGTGAAGTGTGTTATATGCTTACGTGCCAAACCCTGGTTGAGATGAATTTTGCTTAATGAGCTAGCGGCCAGCTTTTATACCCCCTTAACCGGTCATTTGGATCGTTATTTTATTTTTATTTGAAAGTATTTAACGGCGCGTAACATATATGGCGCCCAACGAAAAGGCCAACGGAAAAGTTTAGTCTTGGTCGCCGTAACATATATGGCGCCCAACGTGGGGCCACCCGTAGGGTGACAGTAATTTTTTTTAACACCGGTAAAGCACTTCGGGTTTATTCAGTGTTATGATTCGTTCACATACTTCGTAAGTCCCGGAAGGTACATCAGTACCATGCCTGCGTTGCGACGAAGTTGAGGACTTACTCAACACTGGAAGAAATTTGAAGCAATTTACTAAAATTTTAGAATTTCAAATATTTCGTTTAGTGTTGGTCGCCGTAACATATATGGCGCCCAACGAAAAGCCACCCGTAGGGTGACAATAATTTTCTTTTAATAATAAAACCATTTAAAGCACTTTAGGGAAATGAAGAAATGGTTATATTTTTCTTATTCGTGATTTAATTTTTTTTGTAAGCACTTAACTAGCTATCAGTTGCATAAGTCTTGAAGTCTGGAATCTTCTAAACTGGATTCAACTGCTATGCAAACTATGATACGCACTACAAATCTTGTCGTTGTTTTTTCCACCCAAATTTTGTTCCTGATCATAAGGATTATTGCAAGTCTGGTACTGACTCCAAGTAGAGGTCAGTAGTATTGCGGCAATAATGCTATGCTCATGGGACCTAATGTTTAACAAACCTGAATTATCTAAGTCCTTGCCTGACTATCTCTTTTAAAAATGGTAGGCATGTTGCGAGATAATCCAGGTTTGAAATTATATATTAACACGACATAGTTTTTTTTAATGCTTACAGAAGAAACATAAAGTTTTGAAAATAACTGTTGAGACATCTTATCCTGTCACAGAAACAGATTTGATTAGCCAACAGAGTAAGGAGAGACATGGTATTTATCATAGCCTTCGTACACATATTTCTCAAAATTTTTTTTTATTTACGAACAATTTAAATTTATTTCCTTACAAAACAATCGAAACATGTACCACTGCAGGCTCTTTCTAGCATCCAAAAATTTTATGAACTATTACACACACAGAAAACATCAATCAATTTGAATTTTAATTATATATATAAAAGGTAAATTTTTTTTATTATTATTAACATTTTTTCAAAAGGAAAAAGGAAAAACTTGGAAAAGAACAAACTTTTAAACAAAGTACATTTTCCAAATTTCTCCTATTTTCTTTCAAACAAATTTTCCGAGCACTTTTGTAACACTTCACATTTTCACAATTTTGAAATTTGAGCTTTCCTTTTAATTTCGTTGAACTCGGTAATCGTCGGGTTACAATTAATTAATTTTAAAACATCGCGCATAAATTTTTTTTAGCTTCCGCATGAACTGTACAACTTCAACACTTTAAGCATTTTGTTTGAAAAAATTTTTTTTGTCCTTTTCTTTCCCAATCCGGTTCACACCTCTCGTGATTCAGACACCGTAAACATTTGCCTCCTGTTTATTTTTCTCTTTGGTTTGGAAATTTATTTGTCTAAGTAGCCGCGATTTTCTTTTCTTTCTGTAGTTGATTGGTGCATTATGCACAGGCCCAACACACGACAAAGCACATCTAAAAATTTGTCGCGTAGAATTTCAGGCCCAGATTCAGCTGTCTTACCGTCAAGAGTTAAGACAAAATCGGTAGCTAGTAGTTCGTCTCTGTCCAGAGGTAGAGGAAGAGGTTCGACTCCATTAGGGAGAAAACCGTCTGAGGACTCACAGAGTAGCATAAAGGCATTTAGAGGCTCGTCTATATCCCGTTCACTTGCTTCCGACTACTCAGAAGAATCAGCTTCTGCTGATATAAATCTTAAACGCCTTAGTACATCTCTTCCGAGCATTAATATAGCCCCGATCGAAACTATAACACCTGACATATTAGATAAAGAAATCAGGGAAATGGCGACACAAGAAACAGACCGTGAAGGCAATCCACAACCTTCAAACACAAACACAATGGAAAATCTAATGAGTTACTTACAGGAAGCCTTGAGAAACACGCAGGACGAATTTAGAAGGGAATTTAGTGCGCTGAGGGAATCAGTAGGTCTGAGTCGGAATGATAGGGAAGCCTCGGACATACGCCCTTAATACTAACTAGTCGTTTAAACTTAGATATTGCCCGGCTTCGTGGGTCGTGCCACACGTATAATTACACATATATATTTGTTTTTCTTCTGCTTTTTTCATATTACTGCCCGGCTTCGTGGGTCGAGCCACACGTTGAACATAACGTTATTTTCTGCGACAAATTCGTACGCGCCTAAATCCTGCCTGTTCAAAATCTTCATCAATGATCTTGATTTGAAGCAGGTTTGTTACGGATTTAAGAAATTAAATGTTTTTACCCTAATCCAATGCCTCGTACCATTTAACGGTACGGTACAATTGCGCATCGCTATGCCTTTAACATACATATGTGTGTATATTTTTTTCCTTTGGCATTCTTTAAATTCCTCAGTTTTGTTTGTAACAACAACTCCCATTCTCGTTGTTAAGAAGTATTTTTTTTCTCGTTTACAACAGAGTAAACAAAAGAACGTTCTAGAAAGGAGGGGAAAAAAATGTAACGGATTGCGCGCATCTACATGTTGTTTGTTATTCTCGTACTAACAATATAGTAAACAAAAGAACGTTCTAGAAAGGAGGGGAAAAATGTAACGGATTGTCGTGTGTGTTTATAGGTTGCTTCTCTCTTTCTTCCTCCCTCACTCAAAACATAGACTCTCGTAATTGCGTGGCATACTTAACATACACAACTGACCAGCTTGTGTAGAGATTTTTTTTACCATGACTTATGTTCATGCACACACACATACATATAATTATGCGCGTGTATCATCTCGCTCACAAGAACAACATAAAGAATGCCAAATATGTTAGGAATGCGGAAACAGTTATGTTTTTCGTTTTTAGATTTTCTGTGAAGTTGTACAGGCAGCAAGAAGTTTGACAAAAGTTAGTTGCTGAAAATTAGTGATGCTGTGAAGTCGTCAGTTGGAAAAATAAAAATATAAATAAAAAGAAGATTTTAGTGAAGCAACATTCTTTGAAAAAAAGAAAGAAAAGCAATTACGCCCTTTGTTAAAAGTGTTTTTAATGGTTTTGAAAAGTGAAGTTTTTTTTTATTACTGTACAAGAAATAAACGTTTTTTCAATAAGAAAAACATAATGTTAATAATATTAAAATGAAAAAAATTAGTGATTATCTTGCAATTAATATTAAATTATGTTAAAATTATGTAAAATAGCATTAATTGTTAATTTTTAAGCTTTTCTTATGCACGTGCCAACGTTTTCAGAACATTTAACTTAAAAAAAAGAAAAAATTTTAACTACACTAAAGTGGTAAAACGAAAACTAAAGGTTTTGATGGCAGTAACTAAATTCATGTAAAACAAAAATTCAAAAAAAAAGGCCTCATAAAAACTGTGTAAAAAAAAAAGTAAATTAAATAATACAAAAAAAAAAGGAACAAGCCAAAAAATTAAATTAGTTTATTGAGAGAAAACAAGAATAATAAGTTATAATAAAAAAAAACAAACACAAGATAATGAAACATTAAAACAAATTCGAAGAAAGACTTAAACATCTCTGTGATGATTATTTAATGATAATAATAAATAAAACTCAACAAAGAAAAAATAAACTAAATGTTAACTGAAAAGAATTAAAATCAAAAAAACAAACACACATTTAAAAATCGAAATAAAAGTCCTAAAAGTTAATTTAATCTAAATTAATTTTTAACAAATATAACAACAACAACGTGAATTACAACATTAATTAACTTTTAACAAATATAACAACAACAACGTGAACTACAACAACTATAACAGCATTAGCCACGACAACTAGGGCTACAACGGCATGCACAACAACAGCGTGAGCTACAACGACATGCGCAACAACAACATGAGCCACAATTAGAAGGATTAATCAACAACCACACTACAACCAGCGATTCGGCACGTTAATTAAGTATTTTTTTAGAAAGTAAGTAGTTAGTAAGATATTTATAAGATTTTTCCTTTTCTTTTATACACAATTAGATATTTGTAAGATTCTTGTTTTTTTCAAATAATTACCTAATTTACATAGAAACACCAATATTTACAAAATTTAAAAAAAAAACAAACAAAACACAATTAAAAAATGAATTAAATAAAAAAATATTGAAATGGAATTATATAACAAAAATTTTTTAAAAATGAGTTGTTAAATTTTTTAAAATGGATGCTAGGAAGAAAGGCTATGGTAAGCAAGGTTTAGTGTAACGATTGTTTTTGTAAACGGGACAGGTTAGATTCAGGGTACTTCGCCAGTCATAGGTTGGGGATGGGATAAGTGTACCCCTATATGGCAACCATCTGGCCATATTATCCCTCTGGGATATCAATATAATCAATTCTTCCTTTTCCTCCTTAAGTGCTTTTTAGATTCCTTTTCGAAATATTTTAAACGTACTTCCAGGGGTGTGAAGTGTGTTATATGCTTACGTGCCAAACCCTGGTTGAGATGAATTTTGCTTAATGAGCTAGCGGCCAGCTTTTATACCCCCTTAACCGGTCATTTGGATCGTTATTTTATTTTTATTTCAAAGTATTTAACGGCGCGTAACAAAAGGCCTCTTAATTTTATATTTTTTCTGGACAAAAATGAATTGAGTTGCCAATAGGTTGCATTTTTTTCATACAAATAACAATGCCTTATGTATATCCATGGCCATCAGCAAAAGCAACTTTATTTTTCATTCATTTTGAATTTATATCTGTGATTTTGAATACACAATACTTTAAAATAATTTAATATTTGTATTTTAACACTTAAAATCCAAAGCAAAATAAATCAATGGCCGCACTTGTAAAACTAATAGATTTTGTTTACATATGGCAGCTTTGATTTTTCAGAAAAATCGTTCGAAATGGATGAATCCTGCTGCAAAAAACTCTCAGTAAAAAATTTTTGTTAAGAACAAATGGGTGAATCCACCTTTAATGAAAGTATGGCAATATTGTTGAGAGCATTTGTCTCTTAAAGTGAGAGCATAAGAAAAAACGCTGTCAAAATATAATATATTCTATTTTCACTACCGCATTCTCTGGCATAATTTTATGTCAAACTGTATGGAAAAAAACGTTCAGCCCCAGTTCTGGTTCATCATTTAATTGACGATTTTTAAATATTTTTCAGTTGACATAACTTTTAAAATAATTTTGAACTTCTTTAAGAGAAAAGCAGTTTTGCGTCAATATGTTATATTAGTAACGAGCAAAAGAAATAGTTATAACTTAGTTATTTTCGTGTTGATAATTTTAGTATTTGAAAATTTTTAAACTTCTTGTACAAAATTCTAAAACTGCTGCATATTTATTAATTTATGTGTGTGTGTGCACATATGAATATGTAGACCCCTGCAAAAATCTGTGGAGTACGTGGTCCATTGTAGCTAAAATGTAGTGTCTACAGCATGGTCCTATGTAATGCACTTGTGGACCATTTCATTTTCAAATCAGAACTTCTTGTTACACGACAATTATTCGTACTTTAACGACCGTAATCGTTGTTTAAAATATTTAATGTAGTTACAAGGAGTAGTTTTGGGACTAGTCCCGTGTTATGCAAGACTGGATTATGTATATGGTCCAGTCCTAGGACATCGTAATGTTAAATGGACTAGTTTTTTTCAAACAAATGGATTATGTTTGGAGTACTCCTGATCCATTGTGGAGTAGTCCATACATGCGTGTATGGAGTACTCGCGTTTTTTGCAAGGACATAAATAAAGCACCTTATACATTGTAAAAGTGCAAATATTGAAAATTTAAAAAACAATGCTAAAATATTTTAGAATACTCACCCCTATCGTGAATAAAAATTCCGCATGAAATTTTTTCCCTTTTCACATTTTCCTATTAAAATTCAATGTTAAAAAAAATAAAAGGGAACAAATTTCATGTGGATTTTTTATTCACGATAGGGGTGACTATCTCTAAACTTATTTTATCAGAACAAACGTAAACGAAGAAAAATTAGAGATGAATGGCTTAAAAATCCCAAAATAAAGACATGGGTAGAAAAGCGGAACAATATTTTGCAAATATTGTAAAAATGTTTGTAAAAGTTGTTCAATTGCAATATATATGTACAGTAAAACTCCTCATAACCGGACACTCACCGTCGCAGTGTTTTTGTCCGGTTGTGGGAGGTGTCCGCTTATAGGAAGGGTGATCGAAGGGGGTTCAGAAAAATGTTATTTAAATTGCTTCCAAATCATTAGAAGTTGCCGTTTATTTCATATTTTGTACAAATTTATGAATAATATTTAATATGTAATACATATGTATGTGCACTGTACAAGTTTTTACATTTCATTATGTACTACTTTGGTTGAAAAATTTTTCTAATGGTTGATTGCTTTAATTTGTGATTGTTTTAATTTAAAATGTTCATTTTCAAAATGAGTCTCGATATTTTTAATGTGTTGAAAAGCTACAAAATCATTGTTTCGAACGCGCAACAAGTTTTAACGCCTCATCGTACGATGTTATTGGCTCACTTACATATTTCTTCGTAAGATTCTTCTTCTGAATTACTTATGTATGTATATCCATAATACATATAATAATTTGTATTTAACAAACTGAACTAATATGCGCATACTATTTAACACATATACAGTGACACAATGTGTGCATATATGTTAAAAGGGGAATCACCACATTCGTGTTTATCAATGCAATGTGAAAAGGGGAATCACCAATTTTGGTTTTATCAGCACAAATGCGATTTCTTTTGCAAGGATTACCAGATTTTTAAAAAAATTGTTTGGGATTTTTTAAATTTTGTCCGTTTATGAGGGATTTTTTGGTCAAAATGGTTTGAAGTATGTGTCCGCGTCCGGTAATTAGAGTGTCCGGTTATTGGAGTCATATTTGTATGGAAAAACTAATAAAATGGTTGTGTCCATGAAATTTGTCCGGTTATTGAAGGTGTCCGATTATAAGAAGTGTCCGCAATGGGGAGTTTTACTGTATGTGTAAATTTTTATTATTAAGAACTTTTTTAGTTCTTAATATATATACATACAATTTTTTATATATGTACATACATATATGTTGATAGTCTTGTAAATATATTTTAAATAAAAAATTTGACTATACTTTTTAGTTAAAAATGCAGTTGATCTCTGTATTTTGTTTATTTTGTCTAAAAACTATGAATTCGTTTGTTATACTATGTTTCCACGACGACTTGAATCACCTGCTTCGCTCTCTGAATCATGTTTATGAAACATGCTGTTTACATGACCAAAATACTTGATTCGATTTGACAGTTGTTTTTAATAAACAAACAGAATAAAAAAAAAACAGAATTAAAATTTGTGGTAAATATTTTTTTAATGGACAAAAAACTGAGTGAAAATTAGTTAGCTTATTTGAAAAAAAACATACATTCGTACGTATTTACTTTCTTTACTTCAAGGCATATTGATGATGATTGATAATCAATATGCCTTGCTTTACTTCAAGCAACAAGAAAATAATTTGCTTTGTTTACAATAATATTAAATTTTTACAGCTAGTGCAGATAAACTTGCGATAAAAATTAGAGAAGAGTGAAATTTTTTGTGCTTCGCAAGTAGATTCAATATGAATCTACTTGATTCGCTCTTAAAATTTTGTATGGTGAAGCAAGTTGTTTCGCTTATGATTGGGGTGTGAAGCATGAATAGAGAGCGAAGCATGTGCCGTGGAAACATAGTATTGTTTTGTTTTTGTTAAATAAAATAAATATTTTGTTTGAGAAATGTTTTGTTTTCTATTTTTACCGATTTCTTGACGATTCCTTAAAATTAGTATGACGATTTGGACGATTTTCAGTTCGAAATTTGACGAATTCATACCTATTTCGTCTGGCAACTATGCGTACGATTCATTCACTGGAAAATCTGACCGAATTCTATCACACTGAAAAGGAAATCGCATCAAAGTTTGTAATAGGTGCCACACTATTACACAAAAAAAATGCAAAAACATATGTTTTTGCTTATGTAAACAAACGCAGTTTTCCGCCTTTTAAATTAACTTTTATTCATTGTATTTTGTTGTTATATGTATATATATACAAACAATTAAAAAATGTTAAACGCCTGTCCTTTAAATTATAATTGATTTTTTAAAGCAATGAAGCCGACATTGTTGTTTTATTTTCAGCTGTATTAGCAAATACAACTCTGATCGCATAGAAATTATCATTTTATGAACATTTTTAAAAACTTTTGCAAATCGGACAGACTTGTCAAAAAAATCTGTTATTTAGTTAAATTTTTAGGCCACACTATCATACTTTATGAATACACACGATTTTTTTGACATATCGTACGACTACATAGGATAGTCAGTAGACACCTTAAGTGGTAGTGATGTCTTCACATAGTTCTGCCCAAGTAAATTCAAAATCATTATAAAGCCTTCTTTATTTAGTCGGTAGCATTGAATAAATCTGTATAATATAAGAAAATTTGTATATATTTAAAATAACAAAAACTTTACTTACATATCTTCAGGAAGGTCCAAAGGGTTCCGATTTATCCCGCAGTTGTTTTCTTTGTATGTTTTCAATTCTGTGTTCTTCATCCATTACAACTAAAGCTGCTGCTACTACAAACGCCATTTTAACTTTTTTGTTTTTTATTTGAAAATAATTATAAAATGTAAATTTTTATGTATTTTTCAATTTGTCGTTAACAAATGCAGAGTTGTATTTCTTAGGTATTGTTGTAGCATTTTTTTTAAAAATAAAATGGATTGAAACAAAAATTGGAATATGAAACCAATCAATATTCATCACATCTATGTATATTGTTTTCAGAATTGATTTGCGTTTTCAAAACGATCGTTTTTCATCACATACCTAAATATTTAAAATACACATAGGTATAATTAAAACTTTAGGAAGAAAATATTTTAAATAATGGAACCCAGTTACATGAAATTAAATTGTTTCGTTTCCGCACATTCGAAGATGTGTTGCCATATAGGACTTTGTTTTTTGTTTTGAAAATTTATGAAAAATATGTGTAATAATATATTTTTGCATACAGCAGTTTTTATTTTGTGGTCGTGGCGAATATTCGAAGGTTTGTTATCGCAGCATGTGAAACCACTCTTACTGTTAACGATGTTTAGTTTGGTCTATAACTTAACCATGAATCGACTTACAAACGAACAACGCTAGCAGATTATTGAATTATATTATCAAAATTCATTCTCAGTTAAAGGTGGCTATACACTACGTGTTTTTTACATTGTATATGTCAAATTTTACATATGGAATAAAAACATATAGTTGGTGACCTCATAAACTTTGCTTGTGTAAAATACATGTGGAAATACATATGTAATTTTTTCGATTAGAACACGCTCTATTTTCTTATGTTTTCAAATGTATATGCCATGCGAAAAGATTTGTCGACGGTTAAATATCTGCGCTATCATTAGCCGCTCGTATGAAGAATTTGCATAAGTGATATATTAAATATTTTTTATCTCATTTTGTTAATTTAATAACAATGATATAAATTATTTAAAAATTTTTGATACAAGCTCCACATATTGTATATTAAAAGACGAAAAACCGTAAATCAATATTTTTGACGCCGGCATTTTAGTGACGCCACCAAAAATTTTTGCAGCGGCTTTAACGCATTTTTTAAAGAAACGACATGGTAATTTATATGTAAATAATCATGGCGATGTCACGTGTAATTGTACATACAAGTTGGTGACCAAAAATTAAAACCCTTATGTAAAATAACCAATTTTGACAGACATAAAGAAAAACATGTGGGTTGTAAACTTAAAAATACATAAGCAAAAACACGTAGTGTATAGCCACCTTAAGTTGGATGAAGAACCACTCTTTTATCGAAAAATTGTGTTCAGCTAAGAAGCAAAATTGTGGTATGTGCTACCGTGCGATGATTACCAATTTTGTTTCCCCAAAATAGTGCTGGCAAAGTATTGAGTAATGGGTACTGAGTATCGAGTATTTGCCCTTTTTTTGGATACTCAATACTCAAAAGTAGTTACTCGATACTTTCTGAGTTGTATTTTTAAGCATGTTGAGTGGGTAAAATAGTGCATAAAAATACATCACTGTATAAAAAGACAACAATCTGTAAGCTACAAAATTAAACCAACCGCCGAAATAAAGCTGTCTATTATTTCTTAAGTTGTTGTTAACGTTGAATTAAAAGTTAGCTTTACATTTATTTTTGATTTAATAATAAAAGACATACAAAACCAATAATAGTTGAAGATCTATTTTTATTTTTTGAAGAAACTACTTCAATTTGCAGATAAAAACTATGCGTTACAATTTCAAAAAATCCGTTAAAAGTATCGAGTAATATTGAGTACCCAAATGAAAAGTATTGAGTATTATTGAGTAATGGAAAGTAGTAGAATTTGCCAGCACTACCCCAAAATGGAAGAGCTGGATTTACCTGTCATGTGGTTATAACAAGACTGTGCCACATGCCCATAGCACGCGAAACAATGCCCAATTGAGAGGCGAGTTCTGTAAACAGTTTATTTCACGCCTATAGACTATTTATTGTGCGGCTATGTGAAGCTAATATCGAAGAATTTATTTGTTAGATACCGGCCGATATGTTAAAAGAGAGAATATCAAAAATTGGACTCAACGCATGAACCATTTGAGGTGTAGCCGCGTTTAACATTTACATGACATTATTTAAACATTAAATTATGTAGATCGTTCTATCAACTCAAATAAAGATTTCATACATTTCTCTGAATTTTATGTGTTTTTTTAATCAAAGGGCTTTCAGACTTAAAAAATCACTCTTTGAAAATAAGTTTCTTTTTAAAGAATACAAAATGTAATAGTGTACTTACCACAAATTCCATGATTTATTAAAACTAAATGCATTATTTCCACTGGAATGCTTTTTTTTATTGATTTTTGCACAATTTGTTTTTCTTTCTTTATAATTGTTTAAATCTCTTATAACAAAAATATTGTGTTTTGAGCATTTTCCATTTGTTGTACAATAAAAAAAAATATAATGGGAAAATATAGAGATGTTGGAGAGAATGAATGATATTTAAAGATGATGAAGCAAGAGAATGGGGAAAGACGGTGTAAATAGAAGGAGAGAAATATAAATGGGAAATGAGGAGATAGGATAAGGAAAAATAGAAAATAAAATTAGCAAAGAGATTAGCTAAGAATGGATAGTTTTGTTTTTTGTTTTAATGGTTTACAATAACAATAATAATTAGGATGCCAAAAATGCTGTATATTATAAACATGATTAGATTTTTTAACAAATTGAAAAAAATTAGCCCTGAGTTTCAAAAGAAGTAATTTTTGGAAAAAAAATCTTTAAAAGATGTGCAGCAGATAATAAATGTTATAGAACAAATTTTTAAGAAAATATAAATGTTTTAGTTTTACTTTTTTTTTTTTTTTGCAAATGCTAAAAAGTAGTATTTATGAAAATATGAACTTGCAAATAAAACAAAGACAAAAACTTATAGCTACTAAGAAAGATTTTGAACAAAAGGTTCATACACTATTATGATTATTAATATTTCATATCTGCACATCTTTTTTACAAAACAATTTAATTTAACATATGTATGTAGTTGTTTTTTTTTAATTTTAATGCCTAATGGGACCTTCACAGAAGGCGTTTACTTTCTTATTTGCAAGTAATGATATTTGTTTAAAAACATTTATTTATTTTAATTTGTTGTTTGTTTTGCTTTATGGAGAAGTTTTATCATTACTTACATTACAATTTTGCAAAATTTATAAGAAACTAGAAAATTTTATTTATGAGATGGACTTATTACAAATATATAAACTTTAATAGAGTTTTTTTGGCTTTATTTTTTTTAGCAAATGTTTTACAATATAAGACAGACTTCACTAAATTATTCATCTTCAAAAGATTTTTTAAATTTTAATGTTTTTTTTTTCCTGAAGATGAATTTACACTTGTTTGTATAAGTTTTATTTTATAAACAAAATTATAATTAATAATAAATTTTATATTTAATATCTATAACTTCTTTATAAACATGACTTTTTTTAAGGGTTTTTTCAAGATGATATTAATTTTTTTTATTTTTTTTTTTAATATATTAAATTTTTTTTACATTTAATTTTTTTGTAGAAAACTTAACAAAATTTGAAGTAATTTTTAATTTTTTTTTTCTTTTTAATATTTTTCATGGTGTTGTTTCGCTTAGTTAATTTTTTGTGTTACATTTTTGATTCTGTAAAAAATATATAGGTATTCATATAATATCAAAATGTTTGTTTTATTTTTTCTATAAAAATATTTATAAACCTATTAAAGTGCGTATGTGTTTTAAAATTAACCTTTTCAATTTAAAATTTTTGGTTTTTTTTAGGTTTTCATTGTGGCTACCCTCAGCAGAGGTAACTTCATATTATTATATCGTTACCTGAAATGCAAAAAGGCGGAACGAACAAAAAATTCAAAATCGAGTTTTTGATTGATTGTTATGAATGCCATTAAACTAAATAACTAAATTTTGTTAAGAAATTAGTCTATTATTTTTCATGGGGTATACAAATTTTCCTATCGGGCATACTTCCTTGTATCCACAAAACTGACACTTACTACATAATATTTACATACTTATTACTTTTTCCTAATTACTCTTTATAGAAGTTCCTCGATGTACTCATATACTGATATTCGTTATTTAACAGTTATCAGGCATGTGATGGAAATCGAAATCGAATCAGTTTTGGAAATACATACATTTTAATGCATTTATAATCTAATTTTTAAAATTTTTGTTTTAAGATTCTCTATAGTAGCCCAATATCTTTATATTTTATGTGATAAAAGTTTTTCAATACAGAAATATTAAGTCGAGCTTCATCGACCAATGGGTATCCTCTCGTTGGAATAGTCTCCAGGCAGACCACTATGACTTCATGGATTCTGATGTGCCTGACAGAGAAGTGTTCCTTCACTTTGAAGGGACATTCCAACGGGCCATAGTCATGCCTAAGCAAAACGTCAACAGTCTGCTATTTACCTACTACTTGGCACATCAAAATCAACTGGATACAATGAAGAGGGTCATAGAGCAGTCAAAAGCCCCCCACGTTAGTGGAATTACAGCCTTATGCAACCTCACCCTCCGATTCCCAATTATGACGTTCACGTACTTGAGCCACGTGTTCTGTCCGGAGCAAGACCAAAGTATTGTGAATCTAGCTGGCACCATAATCCACAACCCATACGCGACTCCTATATCTACCCCAATTCCGGTATCACTATATGCCGACATAGCGTATTTGGCAAGTTTGATAACTATGTCATCAACAGGCAGTCGTAGGTCACCAAAATATGTATCTCCGGCAGAAAAGTCCCTAACCAAAACTGGAGTCCCTGTATCTTTTACGAGGGAAAAAATCTTTCAGTCATGATGACATTTTAAACGAGGAAAAAATCTGTCATTAAATTTTAACAATTATTACTGATGAAAAATCGGAACTAACAATTCAATTAATATTTGAGTTATATCCAAATAAATATTAACGATTTGGATTTCATAAAGTCCTCGCCTTTATGAGGACTATATTAGTTAGTCTTTACACGAGGGAAAAAATCTTTCAGTCATGATGACATTTTAAACGAGGAAAAAATCTGTCATTAAATTTTAGTAATTATTACTGATTAAATATCGGAACTAATAATTCAATTAATGTTTAATTTATATCCAAATACGTATTAAATCCTCGGCTTTATGAGGACTAAATTAGTTTAGATTAATTTTTTGGTAAGTCTTTAAACGAGGAAAAAAAATCTTTTTTTGCACCCCTCTGGTGCAGACATCGCGTCACAAAGTGGTGTCAAGACCCAAAGGTACACTTCATACTCATCGTAATTGTACAGTTGAAGAATGTTGACTGTGTTTATGGCTATATCGAAAGCTGCCATAATAAAGTCGAAAGCAAAGTAGGAAAAATATCTTGCGATGGTACCGAGTCACTCTTTTGCAAATGGACTATAAAATTGAGGAAGCTATGATCATGCAACAATCTAGAAATCTAGAATTGTCGATGTACGATGATGTTTTCATCATTGGTGATTACCGTCGAACTCTTGAGCTCATGGGAGCTAATTTTAGTCCCCTGGTAAATTACATCTCCCCACTTGGTTTAGTCAAGACTGGATCAAAAACGTATTTGCCTCGACATCCTAAGGTGACTACCACATCACCATACTACGTAAGATTTAACAACCTTCGAACTGTTGTTGAAACTGATCGATTTCACCGAAGAAAAATCAAAGCCCATACAAGGGACCATATGAAATAATACAAAGATTAGGAATAAATTCTTTATTAAAAGTAGATAATCTTCAACAAAATTTACCATAATAATATACTTAAATTTTTTCCAACTGACAGAATTCAAGAAATTTTTGCCAAATACGAGCCCTAGGGTCAAAACAAATCCTGTCCAGTTTATGTACCAACCCATTTTGTATAAACAGATTAACATTTACAAATTTAATATAAAAAGATAAAAATGGAGGTAGATCCCCAAGGCAATCCTATTAATTATGATCCAGCATTAAGGAACGCTGAATTGCAAAAGATAATGAGATTGACGGGATTTTTGTGTCAAATTCCCTGGTGCTGAATTAGATAATAAGATCAAAGAAATTGACATAGATTTGAGCAATGAACTCTCCGGTGTGTTTCATCCTTTGTTTGTCTACATGAGGAAACAGAATAACACTAATTTCCAAAACAGAGGCAATCTCAATGGTGATAAACAAAACTTTTACAATCTCTGCAATGCACACGGAATACAAGTATTTCGAAGGCTTCGTTGATTTCGACTACAAAATTGCCACTCCGCTTGTGGATGCTATGACCTCTTTTAGGTGCATGTGGGATGAGGTAAGTTTGTCATGTAACAACTTTAAAATCCGCATTCGTGGCGAACTAAAAAACTGCACTTTGAGAGAATTGGGATTAGATAACGCCGCCATACCAAGAATGCGTGGAATAACCTGGAAGCCAGAGCGACGCAGCGGAATGATGAAGACTATGGGCCCGCTTACACTGGCTATTTTGCTTGCATCGGAGACAAAATACACAGATAAATTATCAAATGCTCTAGAGAATTCCATTAGCATGCTACCGATGGCGAAACAAATTGTAAAGTGCTTGAGAGAGCTCTAAAGTCCGTATGACTTTAGAAATAAAAACATCCATTGTTATATCTTTACAAGTAAACATTTCCAACTTTAACACGTTTATTCAATCCCCAAGTTTAAATTGAACCTTATCAAAATCCCATCACTTATCCCTTGCTCAACATTGTTGAGAGTTCTTTTGAAAAACACGGTGTCTAAAGCAACTATGTCCTCTTATCAACCATCTGAAAAGTGTGCCCTACAAAACTGCGAAATGGGAGAAAAGCCTCAATCCTTTTTCTGAGCAATGTGCAGAAAAAGATGAATATTTAGGAGATGAATTCACAGCAGCATTTGGGGATCTTGACAATCCTCAACTAAGTCATTTGTAAATGATGGATGCTTTACACGCTACCCACATTTACCTTACGGGCACTCTCGGTAGTCTGTAAGTAAAGCGAAAACCCGAGACACAGTCAAGTCCTAGCTTGGCTGCTGCAGATCTAAATCTAGGTACGTGTTGACATGTTGCATTTGACCACCTCAGAGAGCTCTCTATTCGAAAACCTTTGCGATGACTTCAGCGCGAGAGACTCTCAATGCTTGGTTCACCAGCCCCTTGCCGGGGGTTAGGGACCGTCTGACACCATTGTCCAGGCTCAATCCACCTCTGCAAAATCTTTCGCAGACTGGCTGCAAAAAGCAGTCTCTACTGTCGTACAACACCCAGTCGCGTGGGCTTGTTGTGCACTATTCTCAGTTGCCGGCTGGCTGTGCTGGCTTAAATCTTTACGGCGTAGACGTTCCGCCTTTACAGAACGAGGAACACAACTCAGTGGAGGGGCGTGGCGACACACCTTCCACCCAACTGCGGGACATGGGCGTTACCGCAGAGTTAGCGAGACGATTGACAGGGGCACAGGTAGTGGCCCTGCGGAGGGGCTTCAGGTTCTGTTCATTGGAGCCTCCTCGACAGTGTCGTATAGACTGTCTCTCTCCAGTGCCCACCTTGACGAAGAGCGTAACTATACGCAAAACTACCAAACCGTTCTCGTCACAACCATCCTCGACCCGCTCGCCGGTGCTGCCGACAGAGACTACGCCAACACCAACTCGCGTCTTCGCTGCCATTCAAGCGAATCCGCAGGTATTTTATACTATTGCCCTCGCGTGGTCTCAAACTGTGTCAGCTCTTGGCCAAGATTTATCCGCACGGCTATCCGCCAACCGTCACGTGTCGCGTGACAGCATTAGATCTACGCTGTCCGTATTCGTGACATCACTTGCTTTGACTGGGCGCAATTGGCGCTACTACCTGACGGCTGGGGTAGTAGCTGCTGTTTGAGTTATATCCAAAAAGTTATTAACGATTTGGATTTTATAAAGTCCTCGCCTTTATGAGGACTATATTAGTTTAGATTAATTTTTACACGAGGGAAAAAATCTTTCAGTCATGATGACATTTTAAACGAGGAAAAAATCTGTCATTAAATTTTAGTTGTTTTTGTAACAGCAGTAATTGCTGAGATAGTGACGACGACGAGGAGAATATGCCGTTAAACATATTGCAAAGGTCACTTCGGCAACAACATCTGGAAGAACTAAACCCAAGAAGCAGTCGATGTTATCGTACAACACGTAGTCGCGTGGGTTAGTTGTGTGCTATTCGCAGTTACCAGCTGGTTGTGCTGGTTAAAATTTATGCGGCGCCCCAGCTCAACAATCACCAGCCGAGGGACACAACTCAGTGGAGGACAGTGGCGACACACCTTCACTGCTGACAGAACTCGGGATAACGTCCCACTTATCAAGACAGTTGAGCGGGGCGCAGGTAGTAGCCCTGCGGAGAGGTCTCGAAGTCCTTTTGATTGGAGCTACCTCGACAGCATCGTGTAGGCTGTCAATCTCTGAGGCTCACATAGACGAGGAGAAGAACTACACTCAGAATTACTTCACCGTCCTCGCATTAATGAGGACTATGTTAGTTTAGATTATTTTTTGTAAAAGTCAAAATTGACTCAATCGGAAATAGGGCAGGAATGCAAATTAAAAATAATTCAGTTATTTTATTTTTGGTAAAAGTAAAAAGAAATAAAAAGAAAAAATCTGTCATTAAATTTGAATCAATATTTTCGATTAGCAATCAGAATTAATAATTCAATTAATGTGTGAATGATATCGAAAATACCAATATGAAAATAAATAATTATAGTAGTCCTTATGCATATAAGGACTATGCTGTAGTGTACTTGCTATATTTGGCCGAAGTGCCCAGTTTGGAATATGGACCAATTCCTACTAATTTATCTGGTTCCCAAGGACAGTTTATTATGGACGTTCGTGATTCTACACCTACAGTATTGTCTGGTTGTGACCACATTGGTGTAGCTAATTTCGTTTCAAAATCACCACTCGGTGTTCCTGGTCCTTGTTCTCATCTTGGAGGATAATTTTTGTATAGAGTAGATAAAAAGGAATCCGACTCAGATTGCGAATTTGGATGAATTGAATAACGCATGGTTTAAGCCTACTGCAACACTCGAAATGTGCTACAGATAACATTCGGGTACTCTTAGCTGAAGAGGACCTGGACATTGGGCTGGTGCAAGCAGCCTGGGTTTCAAACCTGGACGTGAAGGATTTCCCGGCCTCAGCATATAATATCATCTATGCAAGAAACAATGGTAGGCCAAGATCATGTATTATTGCCAAAAAATCTATTAACCTTACAGCAGCAAGAGTCGAGCTACCGGGCAACAGTAGCCTCTTGATTGCCTCCAGCTATATGGCACATGACAAGACAGCTCCTCCAGTCGAGGTGAGTACTCTAATGTCCTCTGTTGGAGCATCGGACATTATCCTGGGCTGCGATGCTAAAAATTTTATTTTTCTGCACTAATAGGACATCGCGTCACAAAGTGGTGTCAAGACCCAAAGGTACACTTCATACTCATCGTCTTCGTATTTGTCTGCATGAAGCAACCTATAACTCCATTATAAGAAAAAATGTCATTAAATTTGAAAAAATATTACCGATGAAGAATCGGAACTAATAATTCAATTGATGTTTGAGTTATATCCAAAAAGTTATTAACAACGATTTGGATTTTATAAAGTCCTCGCCTTTATGAGGACTATATTAGTTTAGATTAATTTTTACACGAGGGAAAAAATCTTTCAGTCATGATGACATTTTAAACGAGGAAAAAATCTGTCATTAAATTTTAGTTGTTTTTTTAACAGCAGTAATTGCTGAGATAGTGACGACGACGAGGAGAATATGCCGTTAAACATATTGCAAAGGTCACTTCGGCAACATCTGGAAGAACTAAACCATTGATGGACATTTCACCAAACAATTGTTTATAACACAGTACTGATTATTACTGATTAAATATCGGAACTAATAATTCAATTAATGTTTAAGTTATATCCAAATACGTATTAAATCCTCGGCTTTATGAGGACTAAATTAGTTTAGATTAATTTTTTGGTAAGTCTTTAAACGAGGAAAAAAAATCTTTTTTTTGCACCCCTCTGGTGCAGACATCGCGTCACAAAGTGGTGTCAAGACCCAAAGGTACACTTCATACTCATCGTAATTGTACAGTTGAAGAATGTTGACTGTGTTTATGGCTATATCGAAAGCTGCCATAATAAAGTCGAAAGCAAAGTAGGAAAAATATCTTGCGATGGTACTGTGACGATGGAAGTCGGGAACCCTCGTTTCCACTCGCACACCAATAATATATCATCGATATTGTATTGTTTTTTAATTATCAAAGATTTTTATGAATGTTACACTAACTTGTTGATATGAATTTTACATTTAATATTGAAATATTACATTATTATTTTTTAGTATTTCAGGGTTGTCTTCTATCACTATAAATTATTTATGGTGCCACCTAGTGTCAGCAAGAACAACAGCCCATGCACACTAGCGCCCATTGCGGCGGGTAGGAATGACAACGTTTAGTGCAGTTGTCATAATCAGCTGTGTTGTTGGTAACTTGTTACCATCTAGTAAAAATGCATCCTAATAGAAAAGTATAAAAGCAGAACAAAAACCTGCAAGATGGACAGTTTGTTTTCATCAGTTGTGGTGTGCGCTTCGTAATAGGTAAGTGGTAGTAAATTGGTAGTTAGTGGTATTGTAGGCAAATTGTGGTTGCATTATAGGTTCTACACTTCCAACAGCGCTAGAGAAGTGTTTCCGGAGTTTTACTACAGATTCACCCTCAAGAGCTAGTAGTCACTGGAACTTATTTGCGACCGCATTGGTGAACAGATCAAAGCCGAGCGTAGTGGTGTTCACGGAGTTTTACTACGGTTCCACCACTGCGGGCTACACTAGGGAAGTGTTTCCGGAGTTTTACTACAGATTCACCCCCAAGTGCTAGTTTTACTGGGCATGATTTGAGCATAGTGGTGTTCTCGGAGTTTTACTACGGTTCACCGCTGTGCGCTACACTGGAGTGGTGTTTCCGGAGTTTTACTACAGATTCACCCTCCAGTACTAGCTTCACTGGGCCGTATTTACGACTGCACTGTTGACCAACTCGGAGGCCGAAGGTGGTGGTGTTCCCGGAGTTTTACTACGGGTTCACTATTTTTCACGTGGCATTATTTGAGGTTATGTTACTACCAACTACCACTACGTTCGTAATATTACACGACGATTGGAATAGATAACTGCGTTTACCATAGGGATATTTTAGTATATTTTATTCAGTAGAATAAGCGAGTGGCCAAAGATAGAGATTCGTGCAAATAAAATATAATTATAAAATTCGAAGAGCAGGCCGTGTTTTATTTTAAGAGGTCACTAATAAATAAAAATTTTTATTGTGACAGAACGTTGGACAACCGCGAGTTATACCCCAGCAAGAAAGGTTCGTTACAGTACCGAGTCACTATTTTGCAAATGGACTATAAAATTGAGGAAGCTATGATCATGCAACATTCTAGAAATCTAGAATTGTCGATGTACGATGATGTTTTCATCATTGGTGATTACCGTCGAACTCTTGAGCTCATGGGAGCTAATTTTAGTCCCCTGGTAAATTACATCTCCTCACTTGGTTTAGTCAAGACTGGATCAAAAACGTATTTGCCTCGACATCCTAAGGTGACTACCACATCACCATACTACGTAAGATTTAACAACCTTCGAACTGTTGTTGAAACTGATCGATTTCACCGAAGAAAAATCAAAGCCCATACAAGGGACCATATGAAATAATACAAAGATTAGGAATAAATTCTTTATTAAAAGTAGATAATCTTCAACAAAATTTACCATAATAATATACTTAAATTTTTTCCAACTGACAGAATTCAAGAAATTTTTGCCAAATACGAGCCCTAGGGTCAAAACAAATCCTGTCCAGTTTATGTACCAAACCATTTTGTATAAACAGATTAACATTTACAAATTTAATATAAAAAGATAAAAATGGAGGTAGATCCCCAAGGCAATCCTATTAATTATGATCCAGCATTAAGGAACGCTGAATTGCTAAAGATAATGAGATTGACGGGATTTTTGTGTCAAATTCCCTGGTGCTGAATTAGATAATAAGATCAAAGAAATTAACATAGATTTGAGCAATGAACTCTCCGGTGTGTTTCATCCTTTGTTTGTCTACATGAGGAAACAGAATAACACTAATTTCCAAAACAGAGGCAATCTCAATGGTGATAAACAAAACTTTTACAATCTCTGCAATGCACACGGAATACAAGTATTTCGAAGGCTTCGTTGATTTCGACTACAAAATTGCCACTCCGCTTGTGGATGCTATGACCTCTTTTAGGTGCATGTGGGATGAGGTAAGTTTGTCATGTAACAACTTTAAAATCCGCATTCGTGGCGAACTAAAAAACTGCACTTTGAGAGAATTGGGATTAGATAACGCCGCCATACCAAGAATGCGTGGAATAACCTGGAAGCCAGAGCGACGCAGCGGAATGATGAAGACTATGGGCCCGCTTACACTGGCTATTTTGCTTGCATCGGAGACAAAATACACAGATAAATTATCAAATGCTCTAGAGAATTCCATTAGCATGCTACCGATGGCGAAACAAATTGTAAAGTGCTTGAGAGAGCTCTAAAGTCCGTATGACTTTAGAAATAAAAACATCCATTGTTATATCTTTACAAGTAAACATTTCCAACTTTAACACGTTTATTCAATCCCCAAGTTTAAATTGAACCTTATCAAAATCCCATCACTTATCCCTTGCTCAACATTGTTGAGAGTTCTTTTGAAAAACACGGTGTCTAAAGCAACTATGTCCTCTTATCAACCATCTGAAAAGTGTGCCCTACAAAACTGCGAAATGGGAGAAAAGCCTCAATCCTTTTTCTGAGCAATGTGCAGAAAAAGATGAATATTTAGGAGATGAATTCACAGCAGCATTTGGGGATCTTGACAATCCTCAACTAAGTCATTTGTAAATGATGGATGCTTTACACGCTACCCACATTTACCTTACGGGCACTCTCGGTAGTCTGTAAGTAAAGCGAAAACCCGAGACACAGTCAAGTCCTAGCTTGGCTGCTGCAGATCTAAATCTAGGTACGTGTTGACATGTTGCATTTGACCACCTCAGAGAGCTCTCTATTCGAAAACCTTTGCGATGACTTCAGCGCGAGAGACTCTCAATGCTTGGTTCACCAGCCCCTTGCCGGGGGTTGGGGACCGTCTGACACCATTGTCCAGGCTCAATCCACCTCTGCACAATCTTTCGCAGACTGGCTGCAAAAAGCAGTCTCTACTGTCGTACAACACCCAGTCGCGTGGGCTTGTTGTGCACTATTCTCAGTTGCCGGCTGGCTGTGCTGGCTTAAATCTTTACGGCGTAGACGTTCCGCCTTTACAGAACGAGGAACAACTCAGTGGAGGGGCGTGGCGACACACCTTCCACCCAACTGCGGGACATGGGCGTTACCGCAGAGTTAGCGAGACGATTGACAGGGGCACAGGTAGTGGCCCTGCGGAGGGGCTTCAGGTTCTGTTGATTGGAGCCTCCTCGACAGTGTCGTATAGACTGTCTCTCTCCAGTGCCCACCTTGACGAAGAGCGTAACTATACGCAAAACTACCAAACCGTTCTCGTCACAACCATCCTCGACCCGCTCGCCGGTGCTGCCGACAGAGACTACGCCAACACCAACTCGCGTCTTCGCTGCCATTCAAGCGAATCCGCAGGTATTTTATACTATTGCCCTCGCGTGGTCTCAAACTGTGTCAGCTCTTGGCCAAGATTTATCCGCACGGCTATCCGCCAACCGTCACGTGTCGCGTGACAGCATTAGATCTACGCTGTCCGTATTCGTGACATCACTTGCTTTGACTGGGCGCAATTGGCGCTACTACCTGACGGCTGGGGTAGTAGCTGCTGTTTGAGTTATATCCAAAAAGTTATTAACGATTTGGATTTTATAAAGTCCTCGCCTTTATGAGGACTATATTAGTTTAGATTAATTTTTACACGAGGGAAAAAATCTTTCAGTCATGATGACATTTTAAACGAGGAAAAAATCTGTCATTAAATTTTAGTTGTTTTTGTAACAGCAGTAATTGCTGAGATAGTGACGACGACGAGGAGAATATGCCGTTAAACATATTGCAAAGGTCACTTCGGCAACAACATCTGGAAGAACTAAACCCAAGAAGCAGTCGATGTTATCGTACAACACGTAGTCGCGTGGGTTAGTTGTGTGCTATTCGCAGTTACCAGCTGGTTGTGCTGGTTAAAATTTATGCGGCGCCCCAGCTCAACAATCACCAGCCGAGGGACACAACTCAGTGGAGGACAGTGGCGACACACCTTCACTGCTGACAGAACTCGGGATAACGTCCCACTTATCAAGACAGTTGAGCGGGGTGCAGGTAGTAGCCCTGCGGAGAGGTCTCCAAGTCCTTTTGATTGGAGCTACCTCGACAGCATCGTGTAGGCTGTCAATCTCTGAGGCTCACATAGACGAGGAGAAGAACTACACTCAGAATTACTTCACCGTCCTCGCATTAATGAGGACTATGTTAGTTTAGATTATTTTTTGTAAAAGTCAAAATTGACTCAATCGGAAATAGGGCAGGAATGCAAATTAAAAATAATTCAGTTATTTTATTTTTGGTAAAAGTAAAAAGAAATAAAAAGAAAAAATCTGTCATTAAATTTGAATCAATATTTTCGATTAGCAATCAGAATTAATAATTCAATTAATGTGTGAATGATATCGAAAATACCAATATGAAAATAAATAATTATAGTAGTCCTTATGCATATAAGGACTATGCTGTAGTGTACTTGCAATATTTGGCCGAAGTGCCCAGTATGGAATATGGACCAATTCCTACTAATTTATCTGATTCCCAAGGACAGTTTATTATGGACGTTCGTGATTCTACACCTACAGTATTGTCTGGTTGTGACCACATTGGTGTAGCTAATTTCGTTTCAAAATCACCACTCGGTGTTCCTGGTCCTTGTTCTCATCTTGGAGGATAATTTTTGTATAGAGTAGATAAAAAGGAATCCGACTCCGAATCAGATTGTGAATTTGGATGAATTGAATAACGCATGGTTTAAGCCTACTGCAGCACTCGAAATGTGCTACAGATAACATTCGGGTACTCTTAGCTGAAGAGGACCTGGACATTGGGCTGGTGCAAGAAGCCTGGGTTTCAAACCTGGACGTGAAAGGTTTCCTGGCCTCAGCATATAATATCCTCTATGCAAGAAACAATGATAGGCCAAGATCATGTATTTTTGCCAAAAAATCTATTAACATTTTTCTCTGTACGCTGCTTAGTTCAAAAGACCTTACAGCAGCAAGAGTCGAGCTACCGGGCAACAGTAGCCTCTTGATTGCCTCCAGCTATATGGCACATGACAAGACAGCTCCTCCAGTCGAGGTGAGTACTCTAATGTCCTCTGTTGGAGCATCGGACATTATCCTGGGCTGCGATGCTAAAAATTTTATTTTTCTGCACTAATAGGACATCGCGTCACAAAGTGGTGTCAAGACCCAAAGGTACACTTCATACTCATCGTCTTCGTATTTGTCTGCATGAAGCAACCTATAACTCCATTATAAGAAAAAATGTCATTAAATTTGAAAAAATATTACCGATGAAGAATCGGAACTAATAATTCAATTAATGTTTGAGTTATATCCAAAAAGTTATTAACGATTTGGATTTTATAAAGTCCTCGCCTTTATGAGGACTATATTAGTTTAGATTAATTTTTACACGAGGGAAAAAATCTTTCAGTCATGATGACATTTTAAACGAGGAAAAAATCTGTCATTAAATTTTAGTTGTTTTTTTAACAGCAGTAATTGCTGAGATAGTGACGACGACGAGGAGAATATGCCGTTAAACATATTGCAAAGGTCACTTCGGCAACATCTGGAAGAACTAAACCATTGATGGACATTTCACCAAACAATTGTTTATAACACAGTACTGATTATTACTGATTAAATATCGGAACTAATAATTCAATTAATGTTTAAGTTATATCCAAATACGTATTAAATCCTCGGCTTTATGAGGACTAAATTAGTTTAGATTAATTTTTTGGTAAGTCTTTAAACGAGAAAAAAAAATCTTTTTTTTGCACCCCTCTGGTGCAGACATCGCGTCACAAAGTGGTGTCAAGACCCAAAGGTACACTTCATACTCATCGTAATTGTACAGTTGAAGAATGTTGACTGTGTTTATGGCTATATCGAAAGCTGCCATAATAAAGTCGAAAGCAAAGTAGGAAAAATATCTTGCGATGGTACCGAGTCACTCTTTTGCAAATGGACTATAAAATTGAGGAAGCTATGATCATGCAACATTCTAGAAATCTAGAATTGTCGATGTACGATGATGTTTTCATCATTGGTGATTACCGTCGAACTCTTGAGCTCATGGGAGCTAATTTTAGTCCCCTGGTAAATTACATCTCCTCACTTGGTTTAGTCAAGACTGGATCAAAAACGTATTTGCCTCGACATCCTAAGGTGACTACCACATCACCATACTACGTAAGATTTAACAACCTTCGAACTGTTGTTGAAACTGATCGATTTCACCGAAGAAAAATCAAAGCCCATACAAGGGACCATATGAAATAATACAAGGATTAGGAATAAATTCTTTATTAAAAGTAGATAATCTTCAACAAAATTTACCATAATAATATACTTAAATTTTTTCCAACTGACAGAATTCAAGAAATTTTTGCCAAATACGAGCCCTAGGGTCAAAACAAATCCTGTCCAGTTTATGTACCAAACCATTTTGTATAAACAGATTAACATTTACAAATTTAATATAAAAAGATAAAAATGGAGGTAGATCCCCAAGGCAATCCTATTAATTATGATCCAGCATTAAGGAACGCTGAATTGCTAAAGATAATGAGATTGACGGGATTTTTGTGTCAAATTCCCTGGTGCTGAATTAGATAATAAGATCAAAGAAATTGACATAGATTTGAGCAATGAACTCTCCGGTGTGTTTCATCCTTTGTTTGTCTACATGAGGAAACAGAATAACACTAATTTCCAAAACAGAGGCAATCTCAATGGTGATAAACAAAACTTTTACAATCTCTGCAATGCACACGGAATACAAGTATTTCGAAGGCTTCGTTGATTTCGACTACAAAATTGCCACTCCGCTTGTGGATGCTATGACCTCTTTTAGGTGCATGTGGGATGAGGTAAGTTTGTCATGTAACAACTTTAAAATCCGCATTCGTGGCGAACTAAAAAACTGCACTTTGAGAGAATTGGGATTAGATAACGCCGCCATACCAAGAATGCGTGGTATGGCCAGAGCGACGCAGCGGAATGATGAAGACTATGGGCCCGCTTACACTGGCTATTTTGCTTGCATCGGAGACAAAATACACAGATAAATTATCAAATGCTCTAGAGAATTCCATTAGCATGCTACCGATGGCGAAACAAATTGTAAAGTGCTTGAGAGAGCTCTAAAGTCCGTATGGCTTTAGAAATAAAAACATCCATTGTTATATCTTTACAAGTAAACATTTCCAACTTTAACACGTTTATTCAATCCCCAAGCTTAAATTGAACCTTATCAAAATCCCATCACTTATCCCTTGCTCAACATTGTTGAGAGTTCTTTTGAAAAACACGGTGTCTAAAGCAACTATGTCCTCTTATCAACCATCTGAAAAGTGTGCCCTACAAAACTGCGAAATGGGAGAAAAGCCTCAATCCTTTTTCTGAGCAATGTGCAGAAAAAGATGAATATTTAGGAGATGAATTCACAGCAGCATTTGGGGATCTTGACAATCCTCAACTAAGTCATTTGTAAATGATGGATGCTTTACACGCTACCCACATTTACCTTACGGGCACTCTCGGTAGTCTGTAAGTAAAGCGAAAACCCGAGACACAGTCAAGTCCTAGCTTGGCTGCTGCAGATCTAAATCTAGGTACGTGTTGACATGTTGCATTTGACCACCTCAGAGAGCTCTCTATTCGAAAACCTTTGCGATGACTTCAGCGCGAGAGACTCTTAATGCTTGGTTCACCAGCCCCTTGCCGGGGGTTGGGGACCGTCTGACACCATTGTCCAGGCTCAATCCACCTCTGCACAATCTTTCGCAGACTGGCTGCAAAAAGCAGTCTCTACTGTCGTACAACACCCAGTCGCGTGGGCTTGTTGTGCACTATTCTCAGTTGCCGGCTGGCTGTGCTGGCTTAAATCTTTACGGCGTAGACGTTCCGCCTTTACAGAACGAGGAACAACTCAGTGGAGGGGCGTGGCGACACACCTTCCACCCAACTGCGGGACATGGGCGTTACCGCAGAGTTAGCGAGACGATTGACAGGGGCACAGGTAGTGGCCCTGCGGAGGGGCTTCAGGTTCTGTTGATTGGAGCCTCCTCGACAGTGTCGTATAGACTGTCTCTCTCCAGTGCCCACCTTGACGAAGAGCGTAACTATACGCAAAACTACCAAACCGTTCTCGTCACAACCATCCTCGACCCGCTCGCCGGTGCTGCCGACAGAGACTACGCCAACACCAACTCGCGTCTTCGCTGCCATTCAAGCGAATCCGCAGGTATTTTATACTATTGCCCTCGCGTGGTCTCAAACTGTGTCAGCTCTTGGCCAAGATTTATCCGCACGGCTATCCGCCAACCGTCACGTGTCGCGTGACAGCATTAGATCTACGCTGTCCGTATTCGTGACATCACTTGCTTTGACTGGGCGCAATTGGCGCTACTACCTGACGGCTGGGGTAGTAGCTGCTGTTTGAGTTATATCCAAAAAGTTATTAACGATTTGGATTTTATAAAGTCCTCGCCTTTATGAGGACTATATTAGTTTAGATTAATTTTTACACGAGGGAAAAAATCTTTCAGTCATGATGACATTTTAAACGAGGAAAAAATCTGTCATTAAATTTTAGTTGTTTTTGTAACAGCAGTAATTGCTGAGATAGTGACGACGACGAGGAGAATATGCCGTTAAACATATTGCAAAGGTCACTTCGGCAACAACATCTGGAAGAACTAAACCCAAGAAGCAGTCGATGTTATCGTACAACACGTAGTCGCGTGGGTTAGTTGTGTGCTATTCGCAGTTACCAGCTGGTTGTGCTGGTTAAAATTTATGCGGCGCCCCAGCTCAACAATCACCAGCCGAGGGACACAACTCAGTGGAGGACAGTGGCGACACACCTTCACTGCTGACAGAACTCGGGATAACGTCCCACTTATCAAGACAGTTGAGCGGGGTGCAGGTAGTAGCCCTGCGGAGAGGTCTCCAAGTCCTTTTGATTGGAGCTACCTCGACAGCATCGTGTAGGCTGTCAATCTCTGAGGCTCACATAGACGAGGAGAAGAACTACACTCAGAATTACTTCACCGTCCTCGCATTAATGAGGACTATGTTAGTTTAGATTATTTTTTGTAAAAGTCAAAATTGACTCAATCGGAAATAGGGCAGGAATGCAAATTAAAAATAATTCAGTTATTTTATTTTTGGTAAAAGTAAAAAGAAATAAAAAGAAAAAATCTGTCATTAAATTTGAATCAATATTTTCGATTAGCAATCAGAATTAATAATTCAATTAATGTGTGAATGATATCGAAAATACCAATATGAAAATAAATAATTATAGTAGTCCTTATGCATATAAGGACTATGCTGTAGTGTACTTGCAATATTTGGCCGAAGTGCCCAGTATGGAATATGGACCAATTCCTACTAATTTATCTGATTCCCAAGGACAGTTTATTATGGACGTTCGTGATTCTACACCTACAGTATTGTCTGGTTGTGACCACATTGGTGTAGCTAATTTCGTTTCAAAATCACCACTCGGTGTTCCTGGTCCTTGTTCTCATCTTGGAGGATAATTTTTGTATAGAGTAGATAAAAAGGAATCCGACTCCGAATCAGATTGTGAATTTGGATGAATTGAATAACGCATGGTTTAAGCCTACTGCAGCACTCGAAATGTGCTACAGATAACATTCGGGTACTCTTAGCTGAAGAGGACCTGGACATTGGGCTGGTGCAAGAAGCCTGGGTTTCAAACCTGGACGTGAAAGGTTTCCTGGCCTCAGCATATAATATCCTCTATGCAAGAAACAATGATAGCCCAAGATCATGTATTTTTGCCAAAAAATCTATTAACATTTTTCTCTGTACGCTGCTTAGTTCAAAAGACCTTACAGCAGCAAGAGTCGAGCTACCGGGCAACAGTAGCCTCTTGATTGCCTCCAGCTATATGGCACATGACAAGACAGCTCCTCCAGTCGAGGTGAGTACTCTAATGTCCTCTGTTGGAGCATCGGACATTATCCTGGGCTGCGATGCTAAAAATTTTATTTTTCTGCACTAATAGGACATCGCGTCACAAAGTGGTGTCAAGACCCAAAGGTACACTTCATACTCATCGTCTTCGTATTTGTCTGCATGAAGCAACCTATAACTCCATTATAAGAAAAAATGTCATTAAATTTGAAAAAATATTACCGATGAAGAATCGGAACTAATAATTCAATTAATGTTTGAGTTATATCCAAAAAGTTATTAACGATTTGGATTTTATAAAGTCCTCGCCTTTATGAGGACTATATTAGTTTAGATTAATTTTTACACGAGGGAAAAAATCTTTCAGTCATGATGACATTTTAAACGAGGAAAAAATCTGTCATTAAATTTTAGTTGTTTTTTTAACAGCAGTAATTGCTGAGATAGTGACGACGACGAGGAGAATATGCCGTTAAACATATTGCAAAGGTCACTTCGGCAACATCTGGAAGAACTAAACCATTGATGGACATTTCACCAAACAATTGTTTATAACACAGTACTGATTATTACTGATTAAATATCGGAACTAATAATTCAATTAATGTTTAAGTTATATCCAAATACGTATTAAATCCTCGGCTTTATGAGGACTAAATTAGTTTAGATTAATTTTTTGGTAAGTCTTTAAACGAGAAAAAAAAATCTTTTTTTTGCACCCCTCTGGTGCAGACATCGCGTCACAAAGTGGTGTCAAGACCCAAAGGTACACTTCATACTCATCGTAATTGTACAGTTGAAGAATGTTGACTGTGTTTATGGCTATATCGAAAGCTGCCATAATAAAGTCGAAAGCAAAGTAGGAAAAATATCTTGCGATGGTACCGAGTCACTCTTTTGCAAATGGACTATAAAATTGAGGAAGCTATGATCATGCAACATTCTAGAAATCTAGAATTGTCGATGTACGATGATGTTTTCATCATTGGTGATTACCGTCGAACTCTTGAGCTCATGGGAGCTAATTTTAGTCCCCTGGTAAATTACATCTCCTCACTTGGTTTAGTCAAGACTGGATCAAAAACGTATTTGCCTCGACATCCTAAGGTGACTACCACATCACCATACTACGTAAGATTTAACAACCTTCGAACTGTTGTTGAAACTGATCGATTTCACCGAAGAAAAATCAAAGCCCATACAAGGGACCATATGAAATAATACAAGGATTAGGAATAAATTCTTTATTAAAAGTAGATAATCTTCAACAAAATTTACCATAATAATATACTTAAATTTTTTCCAACTGACAGAATTCAAGAAATTTTTGCCAAATACGAGCCCTAGGGTCAAAACAAATCCTGTCCAGTTTATGTACCAAACCATTTTGTATAAACAGATTAACATTTACAAATTTAATATAAAAAGATAAAAATGGAGGTAGATCCCCAAGGCAATCCTATTAATTATGATCCAGCATTAAGGAACGCTGAATTGCTAAAGATAATGAGATTGACGGGATTTTTGTGTCAAATTCCCTGGTGCTGAATTAGATAATAAGATCAAAGAAATTGACATAGATTTGAGCAATGAACTCTCCGGTGTGTTTCATCCTTTGTTTGTCTACATGAGGAAACAGAATAACACTAATTTCCAAAACAGAGGCAATCTCAATGGTGATAAACAAAACTTTTACAATCTCTGCAATGCACACGGAATACAAGTATTTCGAAGGCTTCGTTGATTTCGACTACAAAATTGCCACTCCGCTTGTGGATGCTATGACCTCTTTTAGGTGCATGTGGGATGAGGTAAGTTTGTCATGTAACAACTTTAAAATCCGCATTCGTGGCGAACTAAAAAACTGCACTTTGAGAGAATTGGGATTAGATAACGCCGCCATACCAAGAATGCGTGGAATAACCTGGAAGCCAGAGCGACGCAGCGGAATGATGAAGACTATGGGCCCGCTTACACTGGCTATTTTGCTTGCATCGGAGACAAAATACACAGATAAATTATCAAATGCTCTAGAGAATTCCATTAGCATGCTACCGATGGCGAAACAAATTGTAAAGTGCTTGAGAGAGCTCTAAAGTCCGTATGACTTTAGAAATAAAAACATCCATTGTTATATCTTTACAAGTAAACATTTCCAACTTTAACACGTTTATTCAATCCCCAAGTTTAAATTGAACCTTATCAAAATCCCATCACTTATCCCTTGCTCAACATTGTTGAGAGTTCTTTTGAAAAACACGGTGTCTAAAGCAACTATGTCCTCTTATCAACCATCTGAAAAGTGTGCCCTACAAAACTGCGAAATGGGAGAAAAGCCTCAATCCTTTTTCTGAGCAATGTGCAGAAAAAGATGAATATTTAGGAGATGAATTCACAGCAGCATTTGGGGATCTTGACAATCCTCAACTAAGTCATTTGTAAATGATGGATGCTTTACACGCTACCCACATTTACCTTACGGGCACTCTCGGTAGTCTGTAAGTAAAGCGAAAACCCGAGACACAGTCAAGTCCTAGCTTGGCTGCTGCAGATCTAAATCTAGGTACGTGTTGACATGTTGCATTTGACCACCTCAGAGAGCTCTCTATTCGAAAACCTTTGCGATGACTTCAGCGCGAGAGACTCTCAATGCTTGGTTCACCAGCCCCTTGCCGGGGGTTGGGGACCGTCTGACACCATTGTCCAGGCTCAATCCACCTCTGCACAATCTTTCGCAGACTGGCTGCAAAAAGCAGTCTCTACTGTCGTACAACACCCAGTCGCGTGGGCTTGTTGTGCACTATTCTCAGTTGCCGGCTGGCTGTGCTGGCTTAAATCTTTACGGCGTAGACGTTCCGCCTTTACAGAACGAGGAACACAACTCAGTGGAGGGGCGTGGCGACACACCTTCCACCCAACTGCGGGACATGGGCGTTACCGCAGAGTTAGCGAGACGATTGACAGGGGCACAGGTAGTGGCCCTGCGGAGGGGCTTCAGGTTCTGTTGATTGGAGCCTCCTCGACAGTGTCGTATAGACTGTCTCTCTCCAGTGCCCACCTTGACGAAGAGCGTAACTATACGCAAAACTACCAAACCGTTCTCGTCACAACCATCCTCGACCCGCTCGCCGGTGCTGCCGACAGAGACTACGCCAACACCAACTCGCGTCTTCGCTGCCATTCAAGCGAATCCGCAGGTATTTTATACTATTGCCCTCGCGTGGTCTCAAACTGTGTCAGCTCTTGGCCAAGATTTATCCGCACGGCTATCCGCCAACCGTCACGTGTCGCGTGACAGCATTAGATCTACGCTGTCCGTATTCGTGACATCACTTGCTTTGACTGGGCGCAATTGGCGCTACTACCTGACGGCTGGGGTAGTAGCTGCTGTTTGAGTTATATCCAAAAAGTTATTAACGATTTGGATTTTATAAAGTCCTCGCCTTTATGAGGACTATATTAGTTTATTTTTCTGCACTAATAGGACATCGCGTCACAAAGTGGTGTCAAGACCCAAAGGTACACTTCATACTCATCGTCTTCGTATTTGTCTGCATGAAGCATGTAGCGTGTTTTTATTGTCACCATGACCATACCTTCTGTACGATCATGATAGCGTCCCAAATGTGTCTTTGTTACCTTACCATCCGTAAGCTATACGACACTTATCATAAACACACGCCCACTGCTTTAATTTACATTATTGCAGTGTAAACACTCTCTCACGATTTGAGTGGTAGGTACTTGTAAGCACTCATGTTTGGCTGTATATGCTCTACATGATTGTTTTCAAAATACCAAATAATTATGTCTGTGGTGTTAGGTGTCGTCTACAGCAATGCACCTTGATGGCTGGCATGAGTTCTGCTTGCTCAGCATTTTCCCACAGACAATAAGAATAAATAAGAACAATATTTAAGTTAGATTTAAAATAGATTTAAGAATTAAATTTAATTAATAAAGAACCACAAAAGGGGACAGTCGCATAAGCGGCTGTCCCCAAACAAATATAAAGTGTTTTTTTCTTTAAACAAATAAAACTTATTACAAGCAACCTATAACTCCATTATAAGAAAAAATGTCATTAAATTTGAAAAAATATTACCGATGAAGAATCGGAACTAATAATTCAATTAATGTTTGAGTTATATCCAAAAAGTTATTAACGATTTGGATTTTATAAAGTCCTCGCCTTTATGACGACTATATTAGTTTAGATTAATTTTTACACGAGGGAAAAAATCTTTCAGTCATGATGACATTTTAAACGAGGAAAAAATCTGTCATTAAATTTTAGTTGTTTTTTTAACAGCAGTAATTGCTGAGATAGTGACGACGACGAGGAGAATATGCCGTTAAACATATTGCAAAGGTCACTTCGGCAACAACATCTGGAAGAACTAAACCCAAGAAGCAGTCGATGTTATCGTACAACACGTAGTCGCGTGGGTTAGTTGTGTGCTATTCGCAGTTACCAGCTGGTTGTGCTGGTTAAAATTTATGCGGCGCCCCAGCTCAACAATCACCAGCCGAGGGACACAACTCAGTGGAGGACAGTGGCGACACACCTTCACTGCTGACAGAACTCGGGATAACGTCCCACTTATCAAGACAGTTGAGCGGGGCGCAGGTAGTAGCCCTGCGGAGAGGTCTCGAAGTCCTTTTGATTGGAGCTACCTCGACAGCATCGTGTAGGCTGTCAATCTCTGAGGCTCACATAGACGAGGAGAAGAATTACACTCAGAATTACTTCACCGTCCTCGCATTAATGAGGACTATGTTAGTTTAGATTATTTTTTGTAAAAGTCAAAATTGACTCAATCGGAAATAGGGCAGGAATGCAAATTAAAAATAATTCAGTTATTTTATTTTTGGTAAAAGTAAAAAGAAATAAAAAGAAAAAATCTGTCATTAAATTTGAATCAATATTTTCGATTAGCAATCAGAATTAATAATTCAATTAATGTGTGAATGATATCGAAAATACCAATATGAAAATAAATAATTATAGTAGTCCTTATGCATATAAGGACTATGCTGTAGTGTACTTGCTATATTTGGCCGAAGTGCCCAGTTTGGAATATGGACCAATTCCTACTAATTTATCTGGTTCCCAAGGACAGTTTATTATGGACGTTCGTGATTCTACACCTACAGTATTGTCTGGTTGTGACCACATTGGTGTAGCTAATTTCGTTTCAAAATCACCACTCGGTGTTCCTGGTCCTTGTTCTCATCTTGGAGGATAATTTTTGTATAGAGTAGATAAAAAGGAATCCGACTCAGATTGCGAATTTGGATGAATTGAATAACGCATGGTTTAAGCCTACTGCAACACTCGAAATGTGCTACAGATAACATTCGGGTACTCTTAGCTGAAGAGGACCTGGACATTGGGCTGGTGCAAGAAGCCTGGGTTTCAAACCTGGACGTGAAAGGTTTCCTGGCCTCAGCATATAATATCCTCTATGCAAGAAACAATGATAGGCCAAGATCATGTATTTTTGCCAAAAAATCTATTAACATTTTTCTCTGTACGCTGCTTAGTTCAAAAGACCTTACAGCAGCAAGAGTCGAGCTACCGGGCAACAGTAGCCTCTTGATTGCCTCCAGCTATATGGCACATGACAAGACAGCTCCTCCAGTCGAGGTGAGTACTCTAATGTCCTCTGTTGGAGCATCGGACATTATCCTGGGCTGCGATGCTAAAAATTTTATTTTTCTGCACTAATAGGACATCGCGTCACAAAGTGGTGTCAAGACCCAAAGGTACACTTCATACTCATCGTCTTCGTATTTGTCTGCATGAAGCAACCTATAACTCCATTATAAGAAAAAATGTCATTAAATTTGAAAAAATATTACCGATGAAGAATCGGAACTAATAATTCAATTAATGTTTGAGTTATATCCAAAAAGTTATTAACGATTTGGATTTTATAAAGTCCTCGCCTTTATGAGGACTATATTAGTTTAGATTAATTTTTACACGAGGGAAAAAATCTTTCAGTCATGATGACATTTTAAACGAGGAAAAAATCTGTCATTAAATTTTAGTTGTTTTTTTAACAGCAGTAATTGCTGAGATAGTGACGACGACGAGGAGAATATGCCGTTAAACATATTGCAAAGGTCACTTCGGCAACATCTGGAAGAACTAAACCATTGATGGACATTTCACCAAACAATTGTTTATAACACAGTACTGATTATTACTGATTAAATATCGGAACTAATAATTCAATTAATGTTTAAGTTATATCCAAATACGTATTAAATCCTCGGCTTTATGAGGACTAAATTAGTTTAGATTAATTTTTTGGTAAGTCTTTAAACGAGAAAAAAAAATCTTTTTTTTGCACCCCTCTGGTGCAGACATCGCGTCACAAAGTGGTGTCAAGACCCAAAGGTACACTTCATACTCATCGTAATTGTACAGTTGAAGAATGTTGACTGTGTTTATGGCTATATCGAAAGCTGCCATAATAAAGTCGAAAGCAAAGTAGGAAAAATATCTTGCGATGGTACCGAGTCACTCTTTTGCAAATGGACTATAAAATTGAGGAAGCTATGATCATGCAACATTCTAGAAATCTAGAATTGTCGATGTACGATGATGTTTTCATCATTGGTGATTACCGTCGAACTCTTGAGCTCATGGGAGCTAATTTTAGTCCCCTGGTAAATTACATCTCCTCACTTGGTTTAGTCAAGACTGGATCAAAAACGTATTTGCCTCGACATCCTAAGGTGACTACCACATCACCATACTACGTAAGATTTAACAACCTTCGAACTGTTGTTGAAACTGATCGATTTCACCGAAGAAAAATCAAAGCCCATACAAGGGACCATATGAAATAATACAAGGATTAGGAATAAATTCTTTATTAAAAGTAGATAATCTTCAACAAAATTTACCATAATAATATACTTAAATTTTTTCCAACTGACAGAATTCAAGAAATTTTTGCCAAATACGAGCCCTAGGGTCAAAACAAATCCTGTCCAGTTTATGTACCAAACCATTTTGTATAAACAGATTAACATTTACAAATTTAATATAAAAAGATAAAAATGGAGGTAGATCCCCAAGGCAATCCTATTAATTATGATCCAGCATTAAGGAACGCTGAATTGCTAAAGATAATGAGATTGACGGGATTTTTGTGTCAAATTCCCTGGTGCTGAATTAGATAATAAGATCAAAGAAATTGACATAGATTTGAGCAATGAACTCTCCGGTGTGTTTCATCCTTTGTTTGTCTACATGAGGAAACAGAATAACACTAATTTCCAAAACAGAGGCAATCTCAATGGTGATAAACAAAACTTTTACAATCTCTGCAATGCACACGAAGGCTTCGTTGATTTCGACTACAAAATTGCCACTCCGCTTGTGGATGCTATGACCTCTTTTAGGTGCATGTGGGATGAGGTAAGTTTGTCATGTAACAACTTTAAAATCCGCATTCGTGGCGAACTAAAAAACTGCACTTTGAGAGAATTGGGATTAGATAACGCCGCCATACCAAGAATGCGTGGAATAACCTGGAAGCCAGAGCGACGCAGCGGAATGATGAAGACTATGGGCCCGCTTACACTGGCTATTTTGCTTGCATCGGAGACAAAATACACAGATAAATTATCAAATGCTCTAGAGAATTCCATTAGCATGCTACCGATGGCGAAACAAATTGTAAAGTGCTTGAGAGAGCTCTAAAGTCCGTATGGCTTTAGAAATAAAAACATCCATTGTTATATCTTTACAAGTAAACATTTCCAACTTTAACACGTTTATTCAATCCCCAAGCTTAAATTGAACCTTATCAAAATCCCATCACTTATCCCTTGCTCAACATTGTTGAGAGTTCTTTTGAAAAACACGGTGTCTAAAGCAACTATGTCCTCTTATCAACCATCTGAAAAGTGTGCCCTACAAAACTGCGAAATGGGAGAAAAGCCTCAATCCTTTTTCTGAGCAATGTGCAGAAAAAGATGAATATTTAGGAGATGAATTCACAGCAGCATTTGGGGATCTTGACAATCCTCAACTAAGTCATTTGTAAATGATGGATGCTTTACACGCTACCCACATTTACCTTACGGGCACTCTCGGTAGTCTGTAAGTAAAGCGAAAACCCGAGACACAGTCAAGTCCTAGCTTGGCTGCTGCAGATCTAAATCTAGGTACGTGTTGACATGTTGCATTTGACCACCTCAGAGAGCTCTCTATTCGAAAACCTTTGCGATGACTTCAGCGCGAGAGACTCTTAATGCTTGGTTCACCAGCCCCTTGCCGGGGGTTGGGGACCGTCTGACACCATTGTCCAGGCTCAATCCACCTCTGCACAATCTTTCGCAGACTGGCTGCAAAAAGCAGTCTCTACTGTCGTACAACACCCAGTCGCGTGGGCTTGTTGTGCACTATTCTCAGTTGCCGGCTGGCTGTGCTGGCTTAAATCTTTACGGCGTAGACGTTCCGCCTTTACAGAACGAGGAACAACTCAGTGGAGGGGCGTGGCGACACACCTTCCACCCAACTGCGGGACATGGGCGTTACCGCAGAGTTAGCGAGACGATTGACAGGGGCACAGGTAGTGGCCCTGCGGAGGGGCTTCAGGTTCTGTTGATTGGAGCCTCCTCGACAGTGTCGTATAGACTGTCTCTCTCCAGTGCCCACCTTGACGAAGAGCGTAACTATACGCAAAACTACCAAACCGTTCTCGTCACAACCATCCTCGACCCGCTCGCCGGTGCTGCCGACAGAGACTACGCCAACACCAACTCGCGTCTTCGCTGCCATTCAAGCGAATCCGCAGGTATTTTATACTATTGCCCTCGCGTGGTCTCAAACTGTGTCAGCTCTTGGCCAAGATTTATCCGCACGGCTATCCGCCAACCGTCACGTGTCGCGTGACAGCATTAGATCTACGCTGTCCGTATTCGTGACATCACTTGCTTTGACTGGGCGCAATTGGCGCTACTACCTGACGGCTGGGGTAGTAGCTGCTGAGTTATATCCAAAAAGTTATTAACGATTTGGATTTTATAAAGTCCTCGCCTTTATGAGGACTATATTAGTTTATTTTTCTGCACTAATAGGACATCGCGTCACAAAGTGGTGTCAAGACCCAAAGGTACACTTCATACTCATCGTCTTCGTATTTGTCTGCATGAAGCATGTAGCGTGTTTTTATTGTCACCATGACCATACCTTCTGTACGATCATGATAGCGTCCCAAATGTGTCTTTGTTACCTTACCATCCGTAAGCTATACGACACTTATCATAAACACACGCCCACTGCTTTAATTTACATTATTGCAGTGTAAACACTCTCTCACGATTTGAGTGGTAGGTACTTGTAAGCACTCATGTTTGGCTGTATATGCTCTACATGATTGTTTTCAAAATACCAAATAATTATGTCTGTGGTGTTAGGTGTCGTCTACAGCAATGCACCTTGATGGCTGGCATGAGTTCTGCTTGCTCAGCATTTTCCCACAGACAATAAGAATAAATAAGAACAATATTTAAGTTAGATTTAAAATAGATTTAAGAATTAAATTTAATTAATAAAGAACCACAAAAAAGCCGCATAAGCGGCTGTCCCCAAACAAATATAAAGTGTTTTTTTCTTTAAACAAATAAAACTTATTACAAGCAACCTATAACTCCATTATAAGAAAAAATGTCATTAAATTTGAAAAAATATTACCGATGAAGAATCGGAACTAATAATTCAATTAATGTTTGAGTTATATCCAAAAAGTTATTAACGATTTGGATTTTATAAAGTCCTCGCCTTTATGACGACTATATTAGTTTAGATTAATTTTTACACGAGGGAAAAAATCTTTCAGTCATGATGACATTTTAAACGAGGAAAAAATCTGTCATTAAATTTTAGTTGTTTTTTTAACAGCAGTAATTGCTGAGATAGTGACGACGACGAGGAGAATATGCCGTTAAACATATTGCAAAGGTCACTTCGGCAACAACATCTGGAAGAACTAAACCCAAGAAGCAGTCGATGTTATCGTACAACACGTAGTCGCGTGGGTTAGTTGTGTGCTATTCGCAGTTACCAGCTGGTTGTGCTGGTTAAAATTTATGCGGCGCCCCAGCTCAACAATCACCAGCCGAGGGACACAACTCAGTGGAGGACAGTGGCGACACACCTTCACTGCTGACAGAACTCGGGATAACGTCCCACTTATCAAGACAGTTGAGCGGGGCGCAGGTAGTAGCCCTGCGGAGAGGTCTCGAAGTCCTTTTGATTGGAGCTACCTCGACAGCATCGTGTAGGCTGTCAATCTCTGAGGCTCACATAGACGAGGAGAAGAACTACACTCAGAATTACTTCACCGTCCTCGCATTAATGAGGACTATGTTAGTTTAGATTATTTTTTGTAAAAGTCAAAATTGACTCAATCGGAAATAGGGCAGGAATGCAAATTAAAAATAATTCAGTTATTTTATTTTTGGTAAAAGTAAAAAGAAATAAAAAGAAAAAATCTGTCATTAAATTTGAATCAATATTTTCGATTAGCAATCAGAATTAATAATTCAATTAATGTGTGAATGATATCGAAAATACCAATATGAAAATAAATAATTATAGTAGTCCTTATGCATATAAGGACTATGCTGTAGTGTACTTGCTATATTTGGCCGAAGTGCCCAGTTTGGAATATGGACCAATTCCTACTAATTTATCTGGTTCCCAAGGACAGTTTATTATGGACGTTCGTGATTCTACACCTACAGTATTGTCTGGTTGTGACCACATTGGTGTAGCTAATTTCGTTTCAAAATCACCACTCGGTGTTCCTGGTCCTTGTTCTCATCTTGGAGGATAATTTTTGTATAGAGTAGATAAAAAGGAATCCGACTCAGATTGCGAATTTGGATGAATTGAATAACGCATGGTTTAAGCCTACTGCAACACTCGAAATGTGCTACAGATAACATTCGGGTACTCTTAGCTGAAGAGGACCTGGACATTGTGTTTTTACAAGTGCGGTCGATTTAATTGAATTTTGCAAAGTGCGTGTGTAGTAGTGCGATATATTGACAGAGACAATTCGTGGTAAAGAAGATATTTATTTTGAGACTTTATTGTTGTTTGGGGTGCTCCGCTGAACATTTGGAGTCTCAAAGTTGTCGAAGGTCAAACTCCGGCAGAAAGTGTGGTTAGAGACGAACTCTAAAGTGTTTATAAGTGATTGTGGAAAATTTCCAATTTTTCAATTTGAAAAATTATTTTTTCTAAGAAGTGGTATTGAACTTGCGACCATCAGTTTGGTAGGTTGGTGACATACCAATTGCACCACTGAGGTACATTTGTGCGAGGTGGAGATTGTTCGAGTTGAATTTGGTGAGTGCGTTCCATATTGATATTATATTGTTGAACTTGCTGGCAGTATTGCCATTTGTGACATATTTGGTGTGTGAACCAACTGGTTGGTTTTTGTACCGGCTAGCTAAATTCACACTAGGTGGAGTTTTTGTAAGTGGATTGTGTATCCGCTTGTTTGGTGCACGACATATAGGTGGTGCATACGTCGCACATAGAGGTATTTGCTCGATCTGGGCGGCCAAAACCCCAAAAGTCAAAGTAGGAATAATATTGAAAAAAATAGTCACTGCGTTAAAAGACATTCCAAAGAACATGAGACAACAACCAAAATTTTTTTTCCGCGCATCACGCGCACGTACGAGCAGTCGAAAGTTGAGTGTTTCACAGAGTTCTCATAATAGAACTGGGTTCCCTTACAAAACAACCGGTTTTCATCGTAAATATTAGCAAAACAAGTTAATCGCACAAGGAAAAAATTATGGATCCTAGTACTTCAGATAATGGACTTATGAAAAATCATTTTACAACATATAATTAGTCATATCAATGCTGATTTTTTTATTGATTGAAAGTAAGGTTATTTTTGTAGTACATTTTTGTTGAATTTCTTTTTCAAGATGCTTTTTGATATGTTATCAAGGTAGATCAAGCAATAATTTTTTTTGTTTAGCATTATTCAATCTTTCCTTTATTGAAGTAGCAAAAAATTTTTCCCGGATAGTCCCGGATAAGCACTTTTTTGACACCTGAAACATTTTGGATCTCAAAAGCTTTTTTTTCTGTCAGTTGAGTTTTTGCAAATAATAAAAGTAACTTTGAAAATAAAAAGAAATCGTTGTTGTCTATGTCGAGTTCGTGTGCATATTGTTTTCATTAAAGAAAAAAAGAAATTATTTATCATTTTTTCGGAAGACAAGATGGTGAAGCGTAAAACTCTTTTCGACAAAATGAACCATTTCTTTTTTTTATTCATTACTTTTGAGTACGTATTTATTCCAACATTTTGGTTTTATTAAAAGTTCATTAACTCAGTCAATTTTTAACGAATGTTTTAAATCAAAGTTGCATTTTACTCATAAATAAACATACTTTTATATTACAGTCCTAAATTATACGGTTCCTAAATGAAAAAATGTGTAAAAACATCTCCAAACTTAAAAAATACCCAATTTTTTTTGCAAAACTTAGTCTGCTGGAGGAATACACACATATGTCTCAATATTACTTAAGTATCATTTTCATATCTTCGAAATGGCTTAGTTTCTTCTTTCTAAATCCACTGAGAAATTATAAATCGGTTGATATTCAACAAAGTTACTAGCTTATATGTGCAAAAGGGCAGAAAACCCGGTTTTTTACCCGTAACTCAAGATTTTAGAGGGTTTCGCAAATTTCAACGACACAGTCTTGTTGTACTCGACAAGATATGTACATTTAAGCACAAAAATAATTTTGGCCGCCCAGATCGTTGAAATACCTCTATGTGCGTCGTTGTATTTTGGTGCGCGACTTCACTACTTTTGTTAGTGCGGCGTGTGACATATAGGTGGCGTTGTTATCCATTTTCCTGTGGTTGCGTGTTCCGCTTAGTAGATTTACTAAGTGTGCATTAGGTACGCAACAGGTGGCGCTGCTGATAGAGTCGGCAGTTTTAGTGGAGCAGGATGCCTCCTGCGCCTAAGAAGAAGGAGAAGGCGGTGGCGAAGGGCGATGCCTCGGATGGCACAACGGATGGAGTTGTGAAGAGGCCGAGTGGCCTGAGCCTGAGTATGCGGAGGGTGCGTCACACGGACAGTGACGTGTCGGTAAATGAGGATACAAGTAAGCGATTCAAGCCGGGATCGCCGGAGGCGAAGAGGGCTGCAAAGGCTGCTGTTGCTGCTACTACTGCAGCGATTGCTGCCAAGGCCGATCGTGCAGATGTTGCAGAAGTTGCTGATGTTGAGGCGGAGGTGGAGCAGGAAGTTATGGAGGTGACGGACTCGGCTCCTGCTGGAGTGGGACCGAGGTCCAGAACGAGGAGGAGGAAGCCAGTGACTGAGCTGGCTCTTATTGATAGGATGAAGGCAGTGACCAACTCACTGACCAAGGTTGTGATGACTCAAGGAGTACCGGCTGGTGTGCCTAGTGCTGTGTTGGAGCACGCGGGCAAATACGAGTTGCTCTTATTCGAGGCGATTGCCGAGAACGAGCGCCTTAAGGGGCGCTTGGAGGCATACGGGACGGGCAAGGCTGCTGCTCAGCAGCAGGTGTTTACTGCACCACTGCCGCCCGCGCCTCGTGCAGCTGCTGCAGTTCCGGCGACGGTGGAGGTTCCTGTTCCCAGGAAGCCGGTGGAGACCTGGTCGGTGGTCGTAAAAGGTAAGGGGGGAGGAACCCCTAAGGAGGTCGTTGATAAGGTCGTGGGTGAGGTGGCGCCTAAACTTGGAGTTCGGATCCATGAGATCCGTCCAATCCGGGACGGCGCAGTTGTGCGAACGCCCTCGGTTGCGGAGAGAAAGAAAATCGCTGACAGTGCGCGATTCTCGGAGGTAGGCCTCGAGGTCTCAGTTGTTGAAAAACTGGGACCAAAGGTGGTGGTGCAAAGGGTACATTCGGAGATATCTCCTGATGAATTCATGGAGGATTTATTCTCCTTGAACCTGAAGGAGATATCGTCGCGTGAGGCCTTTGGCAAGACTGTTCGGTTGGCCAGTGCCCCCTGGAAAGGGGATGCTGGGCAGGTGAACGTTGTGCTGGAGTGCACCCAGTCTGTGGCTGATCACCTGAGGGCAACCGGGGTGTATGTCAAATGGTTCAGGTTCCAGGTGAGGGTGAGAGACATTGTCGCAACGTGCTTCCGCTGCCGTGGCTATGGACACATGGTCCGAGAGTGCAAGTACAAGGAGAATGTCTGCCTTAGGTGTGGTACCCCGGGTCATTGGGCATCTGAATGCCCTAATGATCTGAAGTGCCGTGACTGCGCGTTTAAGGGGTGGCCAGCATCACATCTCATGATGTCTGCTGCCTGTCCCGTATACACGGCTATGGCTGCGAGGGTGAACGCAAGACATTAAAATGGAAGGGACAACAATCCTCCAGTTTAACTGTCAGAGGAGTTACGCAGTTGTTTGCGAGTTGGGTCAGGCGATGCGGCGGCTTGGGGCTCGAATTGCGTTATTGCAGGAGCCTTACACATCGAATGGTCGTCTAGACGGACTGCCGGGTGGTATGCGGGTCTTTGTGGACGCGAACAAAGATGCTGCTATTGTTGTAGATGGAGATGACATTGCTTGCACTGTCATTAGCTCAGGGCCTTGGGGCGTCTGCATTTCGGCTGAGGGTGAGTTTGGGAGGATTTTGCTCGCAAGTATACAGTCAAGGAAAAAACTCTACATACACCTTACTATCTTGACCTTTTGGAGAACTACTAATAATGTTAAAGATAATTTTTATATTAATGGTTGAGAAATTAATAGTTAAGAATGTCTAAGGAACTAAAACCTTAAAAATATTGATAATTTAGGATTTATTGGCTATTAATATAGAAATCGGTGGGAAAAAAGTCTACATACAGCAATGGTAACTCTTTAAATGAATAAGAAAATGAAGAAGACAACGGGGGAAAATCCGTTAGTTTTCTTGATTTGCTTTATTTCCAAAACACTGCAATCATTTAAATTCGAAAAGCGATTTGTAAACCACGTTTTAACTTTAAAAATGGCAAATAGAAAAGAAATAGAACAGTCAGTTCGAAATTTGGCGGTAACCCTTCGAAAAGAAAAGAAATCTTACGGTGAAATTGCTAAAATAGTAAAATTAAGTCGCTCTACTGTGCAAACTATTATAAAAAACTATCAAAATACCAACAGTACCGAAAACAAGCCACGATCTGGAAGACCGAAGAAGCTTTCAAGGCGTGATGTAAGTAGTGTCCTCAAGGAAATCCATAAGGATCCAAAAATAAGTGCCCCAAAATTAGCCGAACATCTTGCAAGATACTCAGATATAACTGTTTCATCAAGAACAGTAATAAACGTTTTACATGATAACGGCTTTAAAAGTAGAGCAGCACGCAAAAAGCCATTTATTTCAGCCAAGAATCGGCAACTTCGTCTGGACTTTGCTAAGGCACATCTACAGAAAGAAATAGATTTTTGGAAGAAAGTTATATTTACCGATGAGAGTAAGTATAATATTTTCGGAAACGACGGTCGAAACAAGGTTTGGAGAAAACCGAACACTGCACTCGATCCCAAGAATATTATACCCACTGTGAAACATGGTGGAGGCAGTGTTATGGTGTGGGGAGCTATGGCAGCATCTGGGGTTGGTCGATTGGTGTTTGTTGAAGGCAATATGGACAGACATCAATATAAGACCATATTAGAACAAAATTTGAAGCCATCTGTGGAAAGTTTGGGCATTGGAAATCAATGGATTTTCCAACAAGATAACGATCCCAAGCATACTGCGCATATTGTTCGAGATTGGCTTCTTTACCATGCACCAAGACAGCTCAATACACCTCCCCAATCACCGGACCTCAATCCAATTGAGCATATTTGGGACGTATTGGAAAAATCTGTGCGAAAATATAATATCACAAACCGTGAAAACCTGAAAACTGCTCTAACTCGAGCATGGTCGGAAATTATGCCCAGTATTACGGAAAATTTGGTGATGTCTATGCCACGTCGTCTTCAGGCTGTTATTGAAGCTCAAGGTGGTCCTACAAAATATTAAAAATATTTTTTTTCCTGTATAGACGTAAAAAAATTTGATTTCTTATTAGAATTTTAAGACTGTATGTAGACTTTTTTCTTATGAATTTTTATTGTTTTTATTATTTCTGTTATTGTTATGCTTTGGAATAAGTTTTTTGTTTTATAAATAAATATTGTGTTTGGTGCTTTAAACATTGGTGCAACCACTTTATTGATTTGCTCTACGAATGTCTTAAAACACACAAAATAAGGGGTGTATGTAGAGTTTTTTCCTTGACTGTATATTGTAGATATAGCGCTGCTTTGGAGCCGTACATGGGATATATGGATACGGTACTACTCCATGCGGGTAGTATTCCGCTTATCCTAGGCCTAGACGCAAATGCATGCTCTCCTGTTTGGTTCAGCAAAATGGCTAGGGTTATTCCTGGTCGCTCGAACCATACACGAGGCATTATGCTTAGTGAATGGCTGGTCACAAAAGGTGTTTCGGTGTTAAACGAGGCTAGTGATTTGTACACTTTTGATGGCCCAAACGGTGCTAGTGACATTGATGTCACTATGGCGAATGATGCGGCAATGGCCAATCTCACCTTCAGGTGGAGAGTACTTGACGTCTGGGGGGTAAGTGATCATAATCTCATTGAGATTAAGGTCACTTATGGCGCCCGCGTAGGAACCACGTTGCCTCCTCGGAGGTGGCGTCTGGGCGGAGTTGACTGGGCTCGCTATGGCGAGGCGATTAGGACTCGGGCGTCCGATCAGGAGTTGTTTAGGCAGATTCCGTTAGATGACGTGGCAGTGAGGATTGACTCGTGGATGTGCGATGTCAATGACGAATTGCTTGGTCGGTGTCGTACGACAAGGCCGAGCAAAGTCAAGTGGTGGACACGTGAGCTAGATGTGGAGCGGAGGAGGGTCAGGCGTCTCAGGAAGCGTTTCCAGAGGGCTCGTCGCGACGATGCCCCAGATCTAGCTCAGCGTAAAGCTACGTTCCTTGCGGGCCAAAGATTCTATAAGAATCTGATTCTTAAGGTGAAAGAGGATGAATGGAAGGAGTTCGTTAGTAACAACAGGGACGACCCTTGGGGGAAGGTGTACAGAATTTGCAGAGGCAGAAACAGGAGTACGGACATTGCGGGGCTGCAGGTTGGCGATGAGACATTGTCAACCTGGGGTCAATGTGCTGGCGTACTATTGGCTGCTTTCTTCCCGGAAGCGGAGTCTGCCATTGCTCCTATGGAGGAGGTTGAGGCGGCTCCGGTTTTGGAGAGAAGTGAATTGGTGTACAGTGTGGGACGCATCAAGAGTAGGAAATCGCCGGGTGTTGATGGTATGACTGGCGAGATGTGTAAAAGCATCTGGCGAGCCATACCTGAATGTCTGGAGCTGGTCTTTGGGAGGTGTCTGAGTGAGGGCTATTTCCCTAGGGCTTGGAAAACTGCTCGCGTTGTGGTTCTCCTGAAGTCGCCTGATAGAGTGTTGAGTAATCCTCGCTCTTATCGGGGCATCAGTCTTCTACCGGTACTTGGAAAAGTGCTGGAGAGGATTATGGTGACAAGACTGAAGGAGGTCTACATCGAGGGTAATTCTGAGTACCAGTATGGATTTAGGGAGGGGAGATCCGTTGAAGACGCTTGGCTGCATGTTAAGCGTTGCGTGGCTGATTCAACGAGCAAATATGTCCTTGGCATATTTGTTGATTTCAAAGGGGCGTTTGATTACCTATCATGGGATAAAGTTTTGGACAGACTACGTGAGGTGGGCTGTCGGGAGCTTTCCCTATGGAGGAGTTACTTCGACGGCAGGAGGGCGTGTATTGATGGCGCCGGCGACACTGTTTGGAGGGACGTCTCTCGTGGCTGTCCTCAGGGCTCCATCTGTGGTCCATATATATGGAACATTATGATGGATCCCCTGTTGCGGCGGCTTGAGCGTTCAGTCAAGTTGTGTGCCTATGCGGATGACCTACTCATTCTTGTTGAAGGACAGACTCGTTCTGATCTGGAAGACTTGGGTGGGTGGGCCATGCGCGAGGTAAATGAGTGGGGCGATCGCGTCGGTGTCCAGGTTGCTCTGGACAAAACGACGACAATGCTGCTGAAAGGCAGATTGTCAATCGATCGTCCTCCACTCATTCGGACTGGTATCGGCGTTAGGCTCAGCTATGTGACGCAAGTCAAATATCTGGGCATAATGGTTGGTGAGAGAATGAACTTTTTAGTTCATTTTCCTTACATCAGGAATAAGCTGTCTGCCGTTGTAGGTAAAATCAGGCGTGTTCTGAGAACGGACTGGGGCCTCAGCAGGCGTTCTGTCCGTACCATTTATGGTGGGCTATTCGTCGCCTGTGCGGCGTTTGGTTCTCCTGTGTGGTACGAAACGGCAATGTCTGTTGTTGGCAGAAACAAGGTCTTGACGTGTCAAAGGATAGCCATGCTCGCTTGCATGCCGGTTTGTCGGACTGTTTCTACGGATGCTCTTCAGGTCTTGCTGGGTGCTGCTCCTCTTGACTTGGAGGCAATACGTCGCAGTATTGCTTTCAAGATTAGGAAGGGGTTGCCACTTCTTGCACATGACTGGGTTGCTGCTAGTGATGTGTCGGATGGTTGGTGTCGACGTACTAGGGCACTTTTAGGTGAGGAACTTTCGGCCAAATGGAGGAGTAGGTGGAATGACAGCCATAAGGGAAGGGTCACGTATCGCTTCATACGTGACGCCACTTTCGTCCAGGAGCGCCCTGATTTTGGCTTCGGCCTTGGTCTGGGGTTCTTGTTGACAGGACACGGCTCACTCAATGCATTCTTGCATGAGAGAGGCCTGTCGGTTACTGAGAATTGCAGATGTGGTGGTGGTAGAGAGGATTGGGAGCATGTGCTTACCACGTGTTCATTGTACGCCGATATTAGGGACCTAGGTGCTATGAGAATTGTTCGTGCCGGATCGGCCTGGGATTTCAGTAGGATTTTATCTTATTCTGATAGCTTAGGTAGATTGCGGGAATTCGCCCGTCTGGCGTTTGGTAGGAGAAGAGCTTTTAGGATAGCGGAGGCTGAAGACTAGGCGATCATTCGATGGATATGTCGTTAGCGTGTTATCGCAGTAAACTGCCCACTACGCTGTTATGCTGCTTGGCTCGATCGGGTTGCGGTTGGTGGTTTGTCGCTTCCATCGTTGATGTCTTGCGGTCATCCGGCAGTATAGTAAGTCGAGATGCTTGTCAGACGGAACTCTCTTTGAGGGTTGCGGCTGGCAAGTATCTTGGCGCTGTATTGCGGGCTGGCCGGGACGGACTGCGATGGGGGGTTGGTTGCTCCTTGGATCAATACTCGACACGGCTTTGTATATGGCTTTCTCTTGGATTTCTCTCTTCTGATTTGGTTGCTGCGTCATTTTTGACCTTGGGTCTACCCGCGAGGGTGACCATTGTTTATTGTTGTTCCGGATTGTTCGTGTTGTCCTTTGCTGGTGTCACACATGTGGCCAAAGTGTCGCTCGTGAGGGCGGCTGTTCAATGTTGCTGTGTTGTCTTGTACACTTTATGTTGATGTTTGTTGGAGCAGGGTTGCCAGTGCCGGACTATTTGGAGTCCTACTGGTAGTAGCTGATTTTGTTTAGCTGCGAGGTCCGACCGGAGACTCAATTCTGGTACCACGGGAGTCAGTGGCCCATGTGACTACGGTCACATACTGGCTATTGGTGAGACCCCTTTTGGGGAGCAACGTGGTGGCTGTGGTTTAAACTCAAATCGCGAGGAGAGCGCAAGCTCGGTGTGGAGTTGCATTGCAACCGGGTGCCGTGACCCATAGAACGGAAGGAGTTTTAGATGGGCTCCGCTCTTTGCCAAAGGGGAAAATGTGTCCAAATACACAAATTCAAATTGGTACTCGTGCACGGCATTTTGTCGTGGGCGGGGGCGATGGTGGACGCATTGTATTCACCCGGTGTTAAGAGCACCGTGAGTTTGGGCCCTCTGGGCAGGTACTCACGTAAAACCACTGGACTCTGTACGCTGCTTAGTTCAAAAGACCTTACAGCAGCAAGAGTCGAGCTACCGGGCAACAGTAGCCTCTTGATTGCCTCCAGCTATATGGCACATGACAAGACAGCTCCTCCAGTCGAGGTGAGTACTCTAATGTCCTCTGTTGGAGGACAAGGTGGTCAAGAAGACAAGGTGGTCATTGATGGTGTGCTGAAAATGTGCCCTTATCCTGCTATGCAGTTCTACCACTATCTCTATCGCATTCATCAGTACCAACGACAGAAAAGGCTGGATGGGTCTTCTGAGTTTAGCCGTATAAAGAAGATAGTTGCTAATAAGCAAAACTTTAATTTTGCAGGAAAGGAATATTCCTTCGATGTAAAAATATGGGATGAAATTTTCACTGCTGCCAAAGTCCGAATAGGCAATAAAGCTGAGAAGATATTTACAGACTATCATCAAATCGTCTGTCTATGTAACCTCTTTTATGAGAGATCCCGAGAATTGCAAATCGGACCAGACCATTGGGTGCACAGTAAGTCTGACTCTCAGACTAAAAAATATAACTCTGCTTCCTTTGGCTTAAGCCCCCAATACAGACATTATGCGTCGGGATTGTCTTGGGATGAGAACATGAGGAATACACTATCAGCTTACACCTCTGGTATTACACACTTGGCTATTCTATCAGTCAGCAGGCAGAATAATAAATATTTAAATAAACACATAACTGCTGCAAACCGTGCATTCAACTTCATCAAGCACATGCCCAGTGTGACTGAGGCTTTAAAAAATAACACAGCTCATGTAAACAACAAAAAAAATGAATTCAATAAAATTTTCGTTTAATTTTCTCTATATCGATAATTAAAATTTCTTAAAACTTTGTAGCGGTACTTTTTAACAGCAAATCAACAACTGGCCAAGTAAAATTATGGTATTATTTCACTTCGCTGCTTAAGCAAACGTCGTCTGCGCACTTCACTGGAAAAAAAAATATTTTTCCACTTTACCTAACTGCAAAAACATTTAATCAAAGCAACAAATGTGTCTCCTTCTCATTTGCTCGTTATATAACTATATACTGCTCTATACATATGAACAAACGGCAATTTCATTCTCGCATACACACATACGATGGACGACACTCATGATTAAACTCCTGAGTGAGAATTAATTTCTAACGAGTAGATATAATTCTCGGATGAGTGCTCAGTATATAAATCTCGTGAGTGAGAAAAAAAATTGTTCTCTTCATATTTAAAATTACTTTCACGAGAAAAAAATATTTATCTTGAGAAAAAATAATATTTATCTTTAAAGAGAACAATTTTTATCTCATAAGGTATTTTTCTCTGTTCAAGAGAATAAAAAACGAGTACTCTCCGTACTATGAGCACCACTACGAGCCACACAAGGGAGTGTGTCCAGTGGGTTATAACTCAGATACACCACCCGGTGTAGGCTTCACTGGGTTTCATTGGTGGTCGCATTTCCACCCAGCTCAAAGCCGAGCGTAGTAGTGTTCTCGTGAGTTATACCCCAGATTCACCCTCGTGTGTAGTTTGACTGGGCCATATTTGAGTGTGGTTGGCTAGAATAAAGTAAAACAACCTAAATTGTAATAAAGATAGAATTGAAATTGTGTAAAGAAGCCGTGTTTTAATTTAGAGGTCACAAAACTAAATAAATTGTATTGTGACAGAACCTTGGACAGCCGTGGGTTATACCCAGCCAAAGAAGGTTCGTTACACTTTCTTCTCATAAGTAGTATATAAGAAACAATATTTGGAAAAAAAAATTTTTAAATACGATTTTTAATGTTTTTTTTTTTTATATATTTTAACCTATTTTTTTCACTTTTTTGTTTAATTTCAACCTATTACAATTTTTCACCTATTAAGATTTTTTCACCGAAAATTCAGCCGCACTAAAATTAACACGTCCGAACAGTTCAATGAGACGAGACTGATGAACAACACCCCATATACAAAATTATTAAGATCGATATGGCTTTAAACATTGCCCAAAAAAGACCTCTTTCGGTGGACGCAGATTCCGGTGTTGAAGTTTCTGCAAGCAAGAGAGTTGCTGTTGCGAACATTACTTCAGAGACCAAATTGCACGCATTTGAATATATCCATGCCATGTCGTTCGTGCTGATTGGGAAGATGGCGGAAAAACAAGAAGACAAGGTGGTCATTGATGGTGTGCTGAAAATGTGCCCTTATCCTGCTATGCAGTTCTACCACTATCTCTATCGCATTCATCAGTACCAACGACAGAAAAGGCTGGATGGGTCTTCTGAGTTTAGCCGTATAAAGAAGATAGTTGCTAATAAGCAAAACTTTAATTTTGCAGGAAAGGAATATTCCTTCGATGTAAAAATATGGGATGAAATTTTCACTGCTGCCAAAGTCCGAATAGGCAATAAAGCTGAGAAGATATTTACAGACTATCATCAAATCGTCTGTCTATGTAACCTCTTTTATGAGAGATCCCGAGAATTGCAAATCGGACCAGACCATTGGGTGCACAGTAAGTCTGACTCTCAGACTAAAAAATATAACTCTGCTTCCTTTGGCTTAAGCCCCCAATACAGACATTATGCGTCGGGATTGTCTTGGGATGAGAACATGAGGAATACACTATCAGCTTACACCTCTGGTATTACACACTTGGCTATTCTATCAGTCAGCAGGCAGAATAATAAATATTTAAATAAACACATAACTGCTGCAAACCGTGCATTCAACTTCATCAAGCACATGCCCAGTGTGACTGAGGCTTTAAAAAATAACACAGCTCATGTAAACAACAAAAAAAATGAATTCAATAAAATTTTCGTTTAATTTTCTCTATATCGATAATTAAAATTTTTTAAAACTTTGTAGCGGTACTTTTTAACAGCAAATCAACATCTGGCCAAGTAAAATTATGGTATTATTTCACTTCGCTGCTTAAGCAAACGTCGTCTGCGCACTTCACTGGAAAAAAAAATATTTTTCCACTTTACCTAACTGCAAAAACATTTAATCAAAGCAACAAATGTGTCTCCTTCTCATTTGCTCGTTATATAACTATATACTGCTCTATACATATGAACAAACGGCAATTTCATTCTCGCATACACACATACGATGGACGACACTCATGATTAAACTCCTGAGTGAGAATTAATTTCTAACGAGTAGATATAATTCTCGGATGAGTGCTCAGTATATAAATCTCGTGAGTGAGAAAAAAAATTGTTCTCTTCATATTTAAAATTACTTTCACGAGAAAAAAATATTTATCTTGAGAAAAAATAATATTTATCTTTAAAGAGAACAATTTTTATCTCATAAGGTATTTTTCTCTGTTCAAGAGAATAAAAAACGAGTACTCTCCGTACTATGAGCACCACTACGAGCCACACAAGGGAGTGTGTCCAGTGGGTTATAACTCAGATACACCACCCGGTGTATGCTTCACTGGGTTTCATTGGTGGTCGCATTTCCACCCAGCTCAAAGCCGAGCGTAGTAGTGTTCTCGTGAGTTATACCCCAGATTCACCCTCGTGTGTAGTTTGACTGGGCCATATTTGAGTGTGGTTGGCTAGAATAAAGTAAAACAACCTAAATTGTAATAAAGATAGAATTGAAATTGTGTAAAGAAGCCGTGTTTTAATTTAGAGGTCACAAAACTAAATAAATTGTATTGTGACAGAACCTTGGACAGCCGTGGGTTATACCCAGCCAAAGAAGGTTCGTTACACTTTCTTCTCATAAGTAGTATATAAGAAACAATATTTGGAAAAAAAAATTTTTAAATACGATTTTTAATGTTTTTTTTTTTTTATATATTTTAACCTATTTTTTTCACTTTTTTGCTTAATTTCAACCTATTACAATTTTTCACCTATTAAGATTTTTTCACCGAAAATTCAGCCGCACTAAAATTAACACGTCCGAACAGTTCAATGAGACGAGACTGATGAACAACACCCCATATACAAAATTATTAAGATCGATATGGCTTTAAACATTGCCCAAAAAAGACCTCTTTCGGTGGACGCAGATTCCGGTGTTGAAGTTTCTGCAAGCAAGAGAGTTGCTGTTGCGAACATTACTTCAGAGACCAAATTGCACGCATTTGAATATATCCATGCCATGTCGTTCGTGCTGATTGGGAAGATGGCGGAAAAACAAGAAGACAAGGCGGTCATTGATGGTGTGCTGAAAATGTGCCCTTATCCTGCTATGCAGTTCTACCACTATCTCTATCGCATTCATCAGTACCAACGACAGAAAAGGCTGGATGGGTCTTCTGAGTTTAGCCGTATAAAGAAGATAGTTGCTAATAAGCAAAACTTTAATTTTGCAGGAAAGGAATATTCCTTCGATGTAAAAATATGGGATGAAATTTTCACTGCTGCCAAAGTCCGAATAGGCAATAAAGCTGAGAAGATATTTACAGACTATCATCAAATCGTCTGTCTATGTAACCTCTTTTATGAGAGATCCCGAGAATTGCAAATCGGACCAGACCATTGGGTGCACAGTAAGTCTGACTCTCAGACTAAAAAATATAACTCTGCTTCCTTTGGCTTAAGCCCCCAATACAGACATTATGCGTCGGGATTGTCTTGGGATGAGAACATGAGGAATACACTATCAGCTTACACCTCTGGTATTACACACTTGGCTATTCTATCAGTCAGCAGGCAGAATAATAAATATTTAAATAAACACATAACTGCTGCAAACCGTGCATTCAACTTCATCAAGCACATGCCCAGTGTGACTGAGGCTTTAAAAAATAACACAGCTCATGTAAACAACAAAAAAAATGAATTCAATAAAATTTTCGTTTAATTTTCTCTATATCGATAATTAAAATTTTTTAAAACTTTGTAGCGGTACTTTTTAACAGCAAATCAACATCTGGCCAAGTAAAATTATGGTATTATTTCACTTCGCTGCTTAAGCAAACGTCGTCTGCGCACTTCACTGGAAAAAAAAATATTTTTCCACTTTACCTAACTGCAAAAACATTTAATCAAAGCAACAAATGTGTCTCCTTCTCATTTGCTCGTTATATAACTATATACTGCTCTATACATATGAACAAACGGCAATTTCATTCTCGCATACACACATACGATGGACGACACTCATGATTAAACTCCTGAGTGAGAATTAATTTCTAACGAGTAGATATAATTCTCGGATGAGTGCTCAGTATATAAATCTCGTGAGTGAGAAAAAAAATTGTTCTCTTCATATTTAAAATTACTTTCACGAGAAAAAAATATTTATCTTGAGAAAAAATAATATTTATCTTTAAAGAGAACAATTTTTATCTCATAAGGTATTTTTCTCTGTTCAAGAGAATAAAAAACGAGTACTCTCCGTACTATGAGCACCACTACGAGCCACACAAGGGAGTGTGTCCAGTGGGTTATAACTCAGATACACCACCCGGTGTATGCTTCACTGGGTTTCATTGGTGGTCGCATTTCCACCCAGCTCAAAGCCGAGCGTAGTAGTGTTCTCGTGAGTTATACCCCAGATTCACCCTCGTGTGTAGTTTGACTGGGCCATATTTGAGTGTGGTTGGCTAGAATAAAGTAAAACAACCTAAATTGTATTAAAGATAGAATTGAAATTGTGTAACGAAGCCGTGTTTTAATTTAGAGGTCACAAAACTAAATAAATTGTATTGTGACAGAACCTTGGACAGCGTGGGTTATACCCAGCCAAAGAAGGTTCGTTACACTTTCTTCTCATAAGTAGTATATAAGAAACAATATTTGGAAATAAAAATTTTAATTCATGATTGGATTCATAATTAAACGCTTTTTAATATCATCATCACATGGCGATCCTGCGATCTTTTTAAGTGCTCCAAGATCAGAGCACTAAAAAGAAAAAAAAAATCCTGGAAGAAGTTCCTAATCAATGCCATGATTAGAAGGACTGTTCGGCCAACGAACAATTCAACAGAGGGAAGACCAAGGACACCTAAAACACAACAATAAAATTTTTAATAGGGACAGAGTGCTTCTTATCTAGGACCTGCGGACCGGAGGCGACTTCGACCGTGATCCTAGAATAGGGATAAATAATTCATCGATGTCTAACAAAATCACCAAAGATACGGCTGGCCCTAAAACTTAACAATAACAGAATATAAAGAAAGAACAACACCGGCACGTAAAGAATACTCGCCTAAAATTCCAAAAACTAGACCAGGGGCGTAATTACACGCAGAACTACCAGACGGGCCTCGTTAATATAATCCTCGACCTTATCGACCTACTCGGGGGCGCAGCTGATCGGGACTACGCAGCAATGAACTGGTCAAGCCGGGTATTCACTGTTATACAGTCTAACCCCCAGGCATTTTACACCATTGCTCTTGCCCGTTCCCAATCAGTATCTGCGCTGGGGCAAGACCTATCCGCCCGCCTGTCGAATTCGGGGGACAAGCAGCAATGACTGCAGGGTTCAGAATGCGCAATATAGCTAAACTATTGATAATGCAACGTAAACATCAAAATGAATACAAGAAAAAGACTGTTTAAAAGATAAATTAAAAATTGTGGATGATGATGATTGATGGTTTACGTGTAACAGATTTGTATAAAAAGTATGGTATATGATGGATGCTTTGAACGCTACCCACATTGTCCTTACAGGCACTCTCGGTAGTCTGTGCGTATTGTAAAATCCGAGACGTAGTCAGGACCCAGCTTGACTACCGAAACCAAAAACTGGGCTGCGTCTAACATGCTACATCTTACTCCTTCAGAAGCTTCTCTTTACCGCGACCTTCGTGATGACATCTGCGAAGGAGAGTCTGAATGTGTGGTTCAACAGCCCCTGTAGTATATATGCATGACGTAGAGCTAAGTGTCAAATATAAACAAATTAAATTTAAACATAAACAACTCGAAATTCGTCATCACATATATATCTTGCACCCATAGCATAGCATGCATGTGTGTAATTGGTTAAGACATAGTATTAAGTATTCATGAAATATAATAAGCAAACCAAATGCATTTTTGTTTCAATGTCAATGAATTAACAAGTGTTTTTTTGTTTGAAGGGGAAAACAGTTCAAGTATGTATTTTTATTACACTCGTGTAAGAAATGGAGCAAAGGCTTAGAATTTCACTTTATTTCCAGTTCGATTTCTAAACGGACTTTAAACATAAAGTTGTGCTCAATGAAAAGTACACTCAATAGTAAAACTCAATGTAATATGAATAATATTAACTTACTAAAATTTATGGGACATTGATACAAGATGCATAGAATTAAATATGTAATATAAATATTATGTAAATATTTGATTATTAAGTATTTTAAGTTATGAGTGACTTTAGAAAGTAACTCAATTCTAGATTAAGCAAATTCTTTTCATGTTAGCTTTATAAGAAAGAACATTTTTGAATAAAGAAAGGGTTGAACATCAGAACTCTCAACTAAAAGAACATACGCCTCATAATTTAATATTACATGGCGATCCTGCCATCTTTTTAAGTGCTCCAAGATCTGAGCACTAAAAAGAAGTCCTGGAAGAGGTTCCTAATCAAAGCCGTGATTAGAAGGATTGTTCGGCCAATGAACAATCAATAAACAAAAGAAGGAAGGCCAAGGACACCACCCAAACAGCAATAAAATTTTTTAGGGACAGAGTGCTTTTTATTCAGCACCTGCGGACCGGAGGCGGCTTCGCCGGTGATCCAAGTATAAATTTTTTTTTCTTCTAACATAAATGTCGGGCATAAACAACAAAGACACAATTGGCCCTAAAAAATTAACAATTGACGAATATAAAAAAAGGAATAAACCAGCCACAAAAGAAATACTACTAGAAATCCCAAAAGTAAAACCACCAAAACGAAGAGGCGGCTAACTCGTCAAAAGAAGAAGAGAGCTAGCTAATCTTAAACGCATTGTGAATGCATCACCACCACCACATTGGGAATTAGCATCAGCTTATTGGATAAGGATAAGCGAGCTGGAACAAATAATAGAGGATTTCTATAAAATAAATTCAAAAAAAAAAAAAATGTATTAAAATAAAATAAATATTTTCAAAATGAAATTAATTTATATACTGTTCATTAACGTTTTGGTATTTTCAATACTTTCAATTATTGCTATTTGTTTATTAAAATTATATATAACAAATACTATAATACGTATTGTTAACAATATTGTAAACACAAACCAATATCAAGTAGAAAACTTACTATCACTAAGAAATATTTTTTCATTTCTGACACAATGAACGTTCAGCAAAAAATATATATAATTTGTAAAAAACTATATGATGATTACATAGGTTGGATAATATTTACTATTATGATAACACCAATAATCATAATTATACATACAAAAATTACACCTCTTGTCATACTATTATTAAAAAACATTTTAAATACTTTTTGTCATTCTTCATTCTAAAATTTTTTTTTTCCAAATTAAACAACATTAAATTAACATTAATAATTAATGATTCCATATGGAGGATCAATTTAAACAACTACACAGAAAGAAAAAAGCACTTCTAAATTTAAGTTTATTTTACTCAAATTTAGCCAGAATTTATACTTGAAAATTTAAGTACGATTCATACTCACTTGTACTTAGAACAAGTATAAACGGGATTGATTAAAAAAATCAAGCGGAGATTTTCTTAAAACAGGAATAAAATTATTGAATTAAGTAAGAAAATCTTGTTTTAAGTACAAGTGTGAAGTTAAATCAAGTAGTTAACTCTTACACTTCAAAGTAAGAGTAAGATAACTTGATATAAGAAAAAACTTCTTATATTGATCCCTAAGAGAAAAAGAGCGGTATAAAATTTACTCTCCAGCTGGTCTCAAAGTAATTTTCTACTCGCGTTGTCGGTTAGTTACATAAATAGACATGCAATTTGCATCAGTCTGTTTTGTGCGTTCAGTGGAGTAGTTTGTGTTTTGTGTGTGAAAAAAAATAATAAATAAAAAATCGTGGTGTTTGTGTTAAAAAAAATATGTGTGAAGTTGCGGATAAAGATGACACCCACCTACTCCAGCTGCTACAGGAGTTCAATCTTCCAAATGTGTTGGAACATTTAAAAGGTAAGTAATTTTATATGATATATAATGGAAATAACGTGGTATGTACATACAATAAGAAACATACAGTTACCCAATAAAATCTACATACATACAGCACAAATATTTAAGTTTTATTTTTATTTAAATTAAAGTTAAACAAATATAAATAAATACAAGCAATTTTTCTTATTTTAAAGTTTTATTTGGAAAATAAAAATATTTGTTTAACTTTAATTTAAATAAATTTTTTAAATAAAAATAAAACTTAAATATTTGTGCTGTATGCATGTAGACTTTATTGGGCAACTGTATTTTTCATTTGTGGTACAAAAATACCATCAGTTCATGGAAAAAAAGCCGTTAGTTATACTAAATACATATTTATTCAACGACACAAACAACAAATTGTGCCCATGCAAATATATAGAAAATTCAAGCACGAGAAACACATGATGTGTGCGGTGTTTGTGTGTCTATACATACATACATACTTATATTTACATGGACACAATTTGTTGTTTGTGTCGTTGGATGAATGTACATACATATGTATGAATGTGTATTTAGTATAAGTAACGGCTTTTTGTCCATGAACTGATGGTATTTTTGTACCACAAATGAAAAATATGTTTCTTATTACAAAAGTGTTTTCATTTGCACACAACCAAACCAAGTAGTACCTACAGTCACTTTATAAAGAATTTGATGCAAATTTAACAGTCAATAGGTATCTAATACAAATAACAAATCATGATCTTATTCTATAGTTTGGCATCGATGACGACACAATTTCTGTCCAGTCCAAGGTAGACAACTGGCTAATTGAAGATGATTTCTGTGGCAAACGTGTTTTAAGCAAGGTAATATTATAGTTAAATTGTACATTTCTTTTTTATCTAATATTGCATTTATAATTGTTATTACTGTTAAGAGTTGGTTGTCAAGAGGCAAAGTATTGTCAAGAGTTTTTGAGTTGCGAAGTGAGCTCACCAAGTTTCTCCAGGACAAAAAACCAGATTGGTCAGCACTATTTCAAAATATAGATTGGATAGCCAGGTTAGCTTATTTGGCAGATATCTTTGCCAACTTCAATGAGCTCAACACCACCATGCAAGGAAGGATGGCTTCGTGCTTTACAATGGCAGACAAAATCGATGGGCAGAAACGAAAGCTGGAAGTGTGGAGAAGACGAGTATCAGCGGATTGCTTTGATATGTTTCAAAACTTGGCAATAACCATCGCCGATACAGACGAAAAACTTGATGTTCCATCCCTTCGAAGGGTCATTAGTGAACATTTGACAAATTTAGTCGACCGTTTTGAGCACTACTTTCCGGCAGAAGATGATCCACGAATAGGTACAGGATGGATACGAAATCCATTTATTGCTTCGAAAGCTGATCTGACCGTCATTTTGGAAGATAAATTGTTGGAGTTAGCTGCTGACGAAGGATTGAAGATGGTTTTCGAAACTATGACATCACTTGCGTCATTTTGGATTCATGTCAAAGCAGAATACCCGGAACTTGCTGAAATTGTTCTGAAAGCTCTACTCCCATTTCCTTCATCTTACCTTTGTGAGACTGGGTTTTCAACCATGAGTATTATTAAGACAAAGTACAGGAACAGTTTGAATATTAGTTCTCCCTTGCGTGTCGCACTGTCCACAATTGAGCCACGACTTGATAAGCTTGTAAATAATAAACAGGCTCACCTTTCGCATTAGTAAACATCGACTTTCGTAACTTTAAATGGAATGACACCTTCCAATAGCACTAATCTAATTTTAATAAAACTTAACGTGCTTATAATATGTCTTAAGGCCTCGTTATGCGAACGTTGTTTTAAGAAAAACGCAACGTAATGTACCGTACGTACGTATATGTAGTAATAGAAAAGTTACAAACGTAACAGACGTCAATAAAATAAACAAAAACAAAACATTGTGCAGCATAATTGTTGCCACACACCTCTTTTTTTCTACCATCTTGAAGCCTATACAGCATTTGTTGTATAGGCACTCATTTGCCTGTACAAGTAAAATAAGTTTTTCATCATCCATATCGTTTATTTATTTTATAAAAAAACTTTAATTCAAAGTGAAAAAAATTTTTTTTTTCAACACAAAAACTAACACAATATTGATGTCAGCTGTTTGGCATAGTGATGGGCAATGTTAAATTATTTTCGTACATATGAAATTGAAAAAAGTACTAAATTGGCTTCGAGGGATATAAAGTCCTTACATTGTAATTTATACAATATCAATATTATTATTGTTGTTGTAGTTATTATTGTGTACATAGTATTAAAATTATTGTAATTATTTTCGTTATTATTAAAATTATTATTATCGTTGTTTTTTTGTTTTTGTGGTTGTTGTTGTTATTATTTCTTTCTATTATTAATATTATTATTGTTTTTGTTGTTGTTATTATTATTATTATTGTTGTTATCATTATAATAATAATTATTATTATAATTTTTATCATTATTATTGTTATTATAATAATTATATTTATTTAAAAAAATGTATATTGTATTACAAATTAATAATTTCATTTTATTTTTATTATTAAAACCATTATTATTATCATTGTTACTTTTATTTTTATTATTTGTTTTTGTCATTCTTATTGTTACTATTTTTTCTGTTACTAAAATTATTATCATTGTTGTTATTATTATTATTTTTGTTATTAAAATCGTTATTATTTATCAATTAATATTATTTAATTTATTACAATTCGTACTTTTATGAACCAATATCATTCATTTCTAATGTACCGAAAATGGGTAAATGTGCCGCAATTGTATTTTATTAATATGAGTGCCAGCACTGGCTTACGACTGTCACTTAACGGCGTCGTAAAAATCTAATTTATACAGGTTGATACGTTCCGGCAACGTGACAGTTAATTTCAGGAAGCTTTTACATTGTTTTGGTATACTCAAAAACGTACGTTACGTTACATTACATTACGTTCGCATAATTCTACCTTTATTATTATAACTTTACAGTTGTTACATTTGTGATGTTTTATATTACTGTTTATTGAGGCTAAATACAACTTGTATAATAAAAACAACTTAAATTTGTTAAACATTCATAAATAATCGCTAATTTATGCTATCATGAAATGGTAATAGGTCATATATAGACACCCGGCTAATAAAGAAATGCATTTAAACAAATTTTAATACATACTTGAGATGATCGTAAACGAAAAATTATCAATAAAAAAGGTACCGGTCCCCGACGTAATAGAAAAATTGCAGCCGGTCCGTCACACTCGAAAGTTTGACGAGCACTGCTCTGCAGGACAACAGTTTATTTGTAACATCTTATGTACCCCTTCAATTAGTAACAAAATCTTCGAAGCCTGAAGATGCTAAAATAATATGGAAAAACCCTCGGCCATCATCAACTCGGTATTGCAGACCAATTCGATTCCAATTTAAAAAAGAAACATCCCAAGTTTGTATTGCAGAAAGAGATTATTTCAAGCAGAAAATTGATATGCTAAAATACACAGAATATTCTAAATTTGAAAAGAAAATTTATGTTGAACACAAATTGCAACTGACTATGGTCGATGGTAAAGTATGCAACGCTTTAAGCCAAACGTCATCTGCTAAATGTTATATATGTAAAGCAAACCCAAAAGAAATGAATGATATAGAAACATGTTTACAAAAAGTGGTGCACAAAGAAAATTATGAGTTTGGATTATCACCCTTACATTCATATATTCGCTTTTTTGAGTATTTTATTCATGTTGCTTATAGATTGGATCTAAAGAAATGGCAAATTAGGTCAACAGATGAAAAGAATAAATTTATGGATAGGAAAAGGGAAATTCAAAATAAATTTAGATCCGAGATGGGTATACCGCAAGACGTTTTTTTAACAATCCTGGTTTGGCTGCTAAGTTAACTGGCGTTGATGAAGGGGTCATAACCAGATGTGCAATATTACTGCAAGCTATGACATCAGGCTACAAAATAAACATCGCAAAATTTAAAATATTCGCTCTTGATACAGCTAAAGAGCTTGTCGAGAAATACCCTTGGTTCTATCTCCCACCTTCAGTACACAAGATTCTTTTACACGCTTCCGCTGTAATTGAAGACGCCATACTTTCAATTGGAGAGCTTTCAGAAGAAGCTGCAGAAGCAAAAAATAAAGACATTAAAAGATATAGGCTACAACATACACGAAAAATTTCTAGAATTGCAACAAACACGGATTTACTAAATATACTATTGCTTAGTTCGGATCCATTCATTACAGGTCAACGAAAATTACCACGTAAAAATAAAAGTACGCTACTAAAATCTACAATTGAATTGTTGCAAGATTAACTTTTTTTTATATTTTTGATATTTTTTTAAAACAATAAAGTGCTAAATTTAATTTGCCGTGAAATACGTATTTTCATGAAGGGACAAGATTGGCTTAAAATATTAACCCTAATCTTACCAACATGTGTCTGTGAGACACATTTTGATGTTTGATTCAATAAAACAACGAAACTTTGTTACGTATTGACACCAAATTTTATGACTTTTATTTTACATCTGTTTAGTATAATTTCACAAAACAAAGTTGATAAATATTAAATTCCTCTATTTTTTATAAGCCAAAATAAAAAAATGTAACATAAACTACCAACATGTGTCTCAGAGACAAAAAAAGCTCGAAAACTCTTTTTACGAGAAGTTGCCGAAGGACTTATTGCCCCCCAAATACATCAAAGGTCAAAAAATAAATTACAACGTCCTATAGTTCAATGTATGGAAAAAGTTCTTCAAGAATGAAATACACCAAGTACAACCACTTTTACAACAAATAAACGTAAAAGATGCTATATGTGCGATCCAAAAATAAGTCGTATAATAAAGCAATGCTGCCAAATATGTAAAAATAATGTCTGCAATGAGCGTGCTACAAAAGTTATAAATTGTAAAGAATGTATTCAATAAAAAATTACTTAACATAAACTAATTTGTAATTGTCTTATGCTTTTTTTTTAATTTGTATGTATGTGTCTTAGACACATGTTGGTAGGATTTGTAAGTTTTTATGTCGGTATGATGAGGGTTAAATAAATATTAAATGTTAGGAAAAATTTTAAAAATGGGCAGTAGAGGCAAGTGACCACCGCGTCCATATTTTTAAAATATTGTGGTTTTTATATCCAAAGTATATTGTCAAAATTTCAAGACTATATCTTTAATATAATTATTTTTGTCGCTCTTCTCCATACAAGTGCAACCACTGTGTATTGGTACGGTACGCGATTCAAGAACAAAGAAATGTCCACTGAAATCGAAAACAGAATTTAAAAAAGAGCAAAGGGGTTTCTATGATTATAGATACGATACAGCAAATAAAATTATTTTTGTAAAATGGAATGATAATAGCGCTGTAACCGTTGGATCAAACTTTGAAGGTATTCAACCGATGAATTTCGTGAATCGCTGGTGCTCGTCTGCAAAAACTAAGATAACAGTCCAACAGCCAAAATTGATTCAAGATTACAATTCAGGAATGGGTGGCGTTGACCCTTATGATCAAGCATTTAGTAATTATAGGATCAAATTTCGTGGAAAAAAGTGGTGGTGGCCGCTTTTCACTGCAATGATGAGTTCAATCGTCGTCAACGCATGGAAGTTGTACAAGGAAGCCAACAACTCAAAGATTGATTTACTGGAATTTCATCGTGCCATCGTCCGGCACTACCTACGAAACTACACGCAACCAACTATATCTAAACGATCGGTTGTTCCAAGTGCAGCACTTACTGCTGGAAACCACTTTGCGAAAAGAATTGAAAAAATTACTATAAATTCAAACATAATAATTTTTTTTATTTAAAAAGTTTTTTTATCAGTTGCTTACAAATGTATTTAAATATTTGTAAAAGCTTTGAAAGCTCTTAAAAGCTCATTCTGTATTTTTCAATGCACTTTTTATTAGCCATGCACTTTTTTGACGGAAAAAATAGCGGGAAGCAATATTGTTTCATAAAACGTTGATATAAGTGTTTAGAAGTTTCACGATCGTAACCATATGTTTTTTCTTAAAAATTGTACTCATATTGTATGAACTAGTGACGTTATTGGTGTGAAAAAGGGTAAGTTATGTTTTAGGGCACTGATTTCTTTATGAGTGCCTTGAAGCACTCTTGGGCGTTGCACGACATATTTGGCTGTCGCAGTTTATTTTTTTTTACAAAATTATATTCGTTTTTTTTTGCATTTTTTTACATTAAAGTTTAAAAAATGTCTGGGCCAATGAACAAACGTTTTAAATTGTCTGATTTGACTGATGAAGAGTTAGAGAAATTGTTTGACGAAGTAGAATCAGATGCAGATTGGAGTAGCGAATCCAGCGATGTTGAAGAACTTCAATTAGGTTTTGCCGAATCGGAAAATGCGGCACTCAATACAATAAGCAATTCCCATTCTACTCAGGCCACGGGATTAAGTAAGCCATTAAAAAGGCCTAGGTCTCCTTTGCCAGCAATTGAGACTTCTGGACCCACATTTGTCCCTTCATCTGGTGGCTTCAATGGTTCTGGTAATAATCATACATATGTATAAAATAGATTCCTTGAGAATAAAAATACATTTTATTTCTTAGATGTTGAGTCTATACGGAAAGATGCCGCAGAATGGTCAAAAATTATATGGCGGCAACAGTCAATGCAAATGCATGTAAATGAAATAGCTTTTCAAGGAGATGCTTCACTTCCAACTAAAATATTAGAACTGCAAACTCCATTGGAAATATTTAGCTTTTTTTTTAATACAGATCTAATAAAAATGATTGTGGAAGAAACAAATCGAGCTGCAATTCAGGAAAATGTCAAATGTCACAATATTCAAGGTAGACGTTGAGGAAATACACCGCTATAATGGAATATTATTATATATGTCCATTTATCGGTATCCAAACTTGCGAAGCTATTGGGGTAAAAATGCATTTCAACCAATTGCGAATAGCATGAATCGGTCAAAATTCGAAGCCATTAAGCAATTTTTATGACTACGTGATGAGAGTGAACGAGTGAAAAAAGGCCAGCCGGGCTACGATCCTTTGCTTCGCATAAGAAACTTCGCCGATAAATTGAATGCAAGATTCGACTCAGTTCCAAAACAAGCTCGGCTTTGCGTAGATGAACAAATGTGTAGTACAAAAATGAGGCATCATCTTCGGCAATATATGCCAAATAAGCCTCATAAATGGGGAATCAAACTATTTGTACTATGCGATTCTTTTGGATATGCGTATCGATTCGAAATTTATAGCGGTGCGGGAGATAATGTTATTTTGCCTCGCCACCCAGATCTTGGAGCCTCCGCTAATGTTGTCGTCCGTTTATCTCAAACAGTAGAAAACTTCGTTAACCATATCATATATTTTGATAATTTTTATACGACAATTCCATTGTTGGTGTACTTGCGAGCTAAAGGTGTTCATAGTTTGGGAACAGTCCGTGCAAATCGAATTCATAACTGTAAATTACCGTCAGATAATAGTATCAAAGACCAGAAAAGAGGATTTTTAGCTGAATATGTTGGATCCGTGTATGGTGTAGATGTTAGTAATGTCTTATGGAAAGACAATAAGAATGTCCGCTTATTGTCCACATATGTTGGAGCTAAGAGTTTTATCAAAGAAAATTATAACGATAATATTTTAAAAATTCCACGATACGATAGAAAACTGAAACAATACACTGAAATCGATTGCCCCCAAATAATTCGTGAGTACAACTGCCATATGGGTGGTGTCGATTTAATGGATGGTCTCATGGGTCGGTACCATATTCGCGTTAAAACAAGGGATGCAGCGACACGATTGTTTTATCATTTAGTTGATATGGCAGCAACAAATGCGTATCTTTTACACAGACGCATTCAAAAAGCTAAATTTACAGACACTTCAGAAAACTATAATCCAAAAACGTTTGAGTTACCAGAGTTTCGTGAAGCCATCGCGGCTGGACTAGTTGCATACCAAGAAAAAAAACCAGTTGGTCGTCCAAGTATAAGATCAAGCTATGATCCTTTGGTCACTAGTCCCCAACCAAATGCAATAAAAGTTGGAGGCAAAACAAGTCATCCAGTTGCAGATATACGCTACGATAACGTAAGTCATTACCCTATGTGGCTAAATAGGGAAGGTGGCAAGAAATGCTGCAAGCATTGCAAAAAATCGCAGACGCAATGTTTTTGTTCTAAATGCAAAATTCATTTATGCTGCTCGAATAACAAAAATTGCTTTTTTGAATATCATAATCATAAATAATATATATTTTCAAGTATCTTTTCATTAATGTAATTTTTTTCAAATAAAATTCTTTAAAATATACCCAAGGATGCCTTAAGGCATGCATTTATTTTTTCTCACCTATCAGGTAAACGATTGATTGTACAAACTTCTAAATGTTTTTTTTTGAAATCAGATACCCTAAATTACCAATAAAAAAATATTACCAACTTTTTTGTCCCTTATTTAAGAAACTGGCATTAGAGGGTTAATTTTGAACCAGCACGGAAAGGTGGAAACCCTGGAATATATTGATATTTTAGAAAACCTTTTTTTCAATTTTCAAGATAGATTTGAGGATATAAATAACATAAAACCACTTCTTGAACTTTTTGAAAACCCTTTTAATGTTGACATTACTAACTATGAATTCGAAATACAATCAGAACTTGTTATATTACGAAGCGAGTTAAATGCTCTTCCGGAAATAGATAGGCTATTATTTTGGAAAACTTTAGATGTCTCGGCCTATCCTGAACTCAAAAAAAAATTCTTTCATTTTTCCCGACGACATACTTATGTGAAACAATTTTTTCGGACCTAAAATTCATTTGTAGTAAACAACGTAATAAAATTAGTTCTATGTCTTTGAAACATATACTGCTCTTACGAAACTCTCATGACAGCATTAATGTAGACGATTTCGTTTAATTTAATTCCTCATACGAAAATCTTTGTGTCAACTTTTGCTTGTCACAGTACTTTAAATAACTCTCACATTATCCCCCTAATACAAGTGTAAAACGATTTTGTCCACCAATGAACTAAACCCAAGAAGCAGTCGATGTTATCGTACAACACATAGTCGCGTGGGTTAGTTGTGTGCTATTCGCAGTTACCAGCTGGTTGTGCTGGTTAAAATTTATGCGGCGCCCCAGCTCAACAACCACCAGCCGAGGGACACAACTCAGTGGAGGACAGTGGCGACACACCTTCACTGCTAATGACAGAACTCGGGAAAACGTCTCACTTATCAAGACAGTTGAGCGGGGCGCAGGTAGTAGCCCTGCGGAGAGGTCTCCAAGTCCTTTTGATTGGAGCTACCTCGACAGCATCGTGTAGGCTGTCAATCTCTGAGGCTCACATAGACGAGGAGAAGAACTACACTCAGAATTACTCCACCGTCCTCGCATTAATGAGGACTATGTTCGTTTAGATTATTTTTTGTAAGGCTTGATGGCAATGGCCTCTTACTACTACCGGTTTAGCCCTGACCACCACAATAGCGCACCGCACATCCAGGATTCATTGTACTATGGCTCGCTCACGGCTATTTGGGTAGCCTTTCAGGACACTCAGGTCTTAACCCCTGAGGCTATACTGGAAAGTCGTAAGGTGTTGGTTAGCCAACTCAATCGGAAATAGGGTAGGAATGCAAATTAAAAATAATTCAGTTATTTTATTTTTGGTAAAAGTAAAAAGAAATAAAAAGAAAAAATCTGTCATTAAATTTTAATAAATATTTTCGATTAGCAATCAGAATTAATAATTCAATTAATGTGTGAATGATATCGAAAATACCAATATGAAAATAAATAATTATAGTAGTCCTTATGCATATAAGGACTATGCTGTAGTGTACGTACTATATTTGGCCGAAGTACCCAGTTTGGAATATGGACCAATTCCTACTAATTTATCTGGTTCCCAAGGACAGTTTATTATGGACGTTCGTGATTCTACAGCTACAGTATTGTCTGGTTGTGACCACATTGGTGTAGCTAATTTCGTTTCAAAATCACCACTCGGTGTTCCTGGTCCTTGTTCTTATCTTGGAGGATAATTTTTGTATAGAGTAGATAAAAAGGAATCCAACTCCGAATCAGATTGTGAATTTGGATGAATTGAATAACGCATGGTTTAAGCCTACTGCAGCACTCGAAATGTGCTACAGATAACATTCGGGTACTCTTAGCTGAAGAGGACCTGGACATTGGGCTGGTGCAAGAAGCCTGGGTTCAAACCTGTACGTGAAGGGTTTCCCGGCCTCAGCATATAATATCCTCTATGCAAGAAACAATGGTAGGCCAAGATCATGTATTATTGCCAAAAAAAATCTATTAACATTTTTCTCTGTACGCAGCTTAGTTCAGAGGACCTTACAGCAGCAAGGGTCGAGCTACCGGGCAACAGTAGCCTCTTGATTGCCTCCAGCTATATGGCACATGACAAGACAGCTCCTCCAGTCGAGGTGAGTACTCTAATGTCGTCTGTTGGAGCATCGGGCATTATCCTGGGCTGCGATGCTGAAAATTTTATTTTTCTTCACTAATAGGACATCGCGTCACAAAGTGGTGTCAAGACCCAAAGGTACACTTCATACTCATCGTCTTCGTATTTGTCTGCATGAAGCAACTTATAACTCCATTATAAGAAAAAATGTCATTAAATTTGAAAAAATATTACCGATGAAGAATCGGAACTAATAATTCAATTAATGTTTGAGTTATATCCAAAAAGTTATTAACGATTTGGATTTTATAAAGTCCTCGCCTTTATGAGGACTATATTAGTTTAGATTAATTTTTACACGAGGGAAAAATCTTTCAGTCATGATGACATTTTAAACGAGGAAAAAATCTGTCATTAAATTTTAATTGTTTTTGTAACAGCAGTAATTGCTGAGATAGTGACGACGACGAGGAGAATATGCCGTTAAACATATTGCAAGGATCACTTCGGCAACAACATCTGGAAGAACTAAACCCAAGAAGCAGTCGATGTTATCGTACAACAGGTAGTCGCGTGGATTAGTTGTGTGCTATTCGCAGTTACCAGCTGGTTGTGCTGGTTAAAATTTATGCGGCGCCCCAGCTCAACAACCACCAGCCGAGGGACACAACTCAGTGGAGGACAGTGGCGACACACCTTTACTGCTAATGACTAGAACTCGGGAAAACGTCTCACTTATCAAGACAGTTGAGCGGGGCGCAGGTAGTAGCCCTGCGGAGAGGTCTCCAAGTCCTTTTGATTGGAGCTACCTCGACAGCATCGTGTAGGCTGTCAATCTCTGAGGCTTACATAGACGAGGAGAAGAACTACACTCAGAATTACTCCACCGTCCTCGCATTAATGAGGACTATGTTCGTTTAGATTATTTTTTGTAAAAGTCAAAATTGAATCTATCGGAAATAGGGCAGGAATACAAATTAAAAATAATTCAGTTATTTTATTTTTGGTAAAAGTAAAAAGAAATAAAAAGAAAAAATCTGTCATAAAATTTTAATAAATATTTTCGAGTAGCATCAGAATTAATAATTCAATTAATGTGTGAATGATATCGAAAATACCAATATGAAAATAAATAATTATAGTAGTCCTTATGCATATAAGGACTATGCTGTAGTGTGCGTACTATATTTGGCCGAAGTACCCAGTTTGGAATATGGACCAATTCCTACTAATTTATCTGGTTCCCAAGGACAGTTTATTATGGACGTTCGTGATTCTACAGCTACAGTATTGTCTGGTTGTGACCACATTGGTGTAGCTAATTTCGTTTCAAAATCACCACTCGGTGTTCCTGGTCCTTGTTCTTATCTTGGAGGATAATTTTTGTATAGAGTAGATAAAAAGGAATCCGACTCCGAATCAGATTGTGAATTTGGATGAATTGAATAACGCATGGTTTAAGCCTACTGCAGCACTCGAAATGTGCTACAGATAACATTCGGGTACTCTTAGCTGAAGAGGACCTGGACATTGGGCTGGTGCAAGAAGCCTGGGTTCAAACCTGTACGTGAAGGGTTTCCCGGCCTCAGCATATAATATCCTCTATGCAAGAAACAATGGTAGGCCAAGATCATGTATTATTGCCAAAAAAAATCTATTAACATTTTTCTCTGTACGCAGCTTAGTTCAGAGGACCTTACAGCAGCAAGGGTCGAGCTACCGGGCAACAGTAGCCTCTTGATTGCCTCCAGCTATATGGCACATGACAAGACAGCTCCTCCAGTCGAGGTGAGTACTCTAATGTCGTCTGTTGGAGCATCGGGCATTATCCTGGGCTGCGATGCTGAAAATTTTATTTTTCTTCACTAATAGGACATCGCGTCACAAAGTGGTGTCAAGACCCAAAGGTACACTTCATACTCATCGTCTTCGTATTTGTCTGCATGAAGCAACTTATAACTCCATTATAAGAAAAAATGTCATTAAATTTGAAAAAATATTACCGATGAAGAATCGGAACTAATAATTCAATTAATGTTTGAGTTATATCCAAAAAGTTATTAACGATTTGGATTTTATAAAGTCCTCGCCTTTATGAGGACTATATTAGTTTAGATTAATTTTTACACGAGGGAAAAATCTTTCAGTCATGATGACATTTTAAACGAGGAAAAAATCTGTCATTAAATTTTAATTGTTTTTGTAACAGCAGTAATTGCTGAGATAGTGACGACGACGAGGAGAATATGCCGTTAAACATATTGCAAGGATCACTTCGGCAACAACATCTGGAAGAACTAAACCCAAGAAGCAGTCGATGTTATCGTACAACAGGTAGTCGCGTGGATTAGTTGTGTGCTATTCGCAGTTACCAGCTGGTTGTGCTGGTTAAAATTTATGCGGCGCCCCAGCTCAACAACCACCAGCCGAGGGACACAACTCAGTGGAGGACAGTGGCGACACACCTTTACTGCTAATGACTAGAACTCGGGAAAACGTCTCACTTATCAAGACAGTTGAGCGGGGCGCAGGTAGTAGCCCTGCGGAGAGGTCTCCAAGTCCTTTTGATTGGAGCTACCTCGACAGCATCGTGTAGGCTGTCAATCTCTGAGGCTTACATAGACGAGGAGAAGAACTACACTCAGAATTACTCCACCGTCCTCGCATTAATGAGGACTATGTTCGTTTAGATTATTTTTTGTAAAAGTCAAAATTGAATCTATCGGAAATAGGGCAGGAATACAAATTAAAAATAATTCAGTTATTTTATTTTTGGTAAAAGTAAAAAGAAATAAAAAGAAAAAATCTGTCATAAAATTTTAATAAATATTTTCGAGTAGCATCAGAATTAATAATTCAATTAATGTGTGAATGATATCGAAAATACCAATATGAAAATAAATAATTATAGTAGTCCTTATGCATATAAGGACTATGCTGTAGTGTGCGTACTATATTTGGCCGAAGTACCCAGTTTGGAATATGGACCAATTCCTACTAATTTATCTGGTTCCCAAGGACAGTTTATTATGGACGTTCGTGATTCTACAGCTACAGTATTGTCTGGTTGTGACCACATTGGTGTAGCTAATTTCGTTTCAAAATCACCACTCGGTGTTCCTGGTCCTTGTTCTTATCTTGGAGGATAATTTTTGTATAGAGTAGATAAAAAGGAATCCGACTCCGAATCAGATTGTGAATTTGGATGAATTGAATAACGCATGGTTTAAGCCTACTGCAGCACTCGAAATGTGCTACAGATAACATTCGGGTACTCTTAGCTGAAGAGGACCTGGACATTGGGCTGGTGCAAGAAGCCTGGGTTCAAACCTGTACGTGAAGGGTTTCCCGGCCTCAGCATATAATATCCTCTATGCAAGAAACAATGGTAGGCCAAGATCATGTATTATTGCCAAAAAAAATCTATTAACATTTCTCTCTGTACGCAGCTTAGTTCAGAGGACCTTACAGCAGCAAGGGTCGAGCTACCGGGCAACAGTAGCCTCTTGATTGCCTCCAGCTATATGGCACATGACAAGACAGCTCCTCCAGTCGAGGTGAGTACTCTAATGTCGTCTGTTGGAGCATCGGGCATTATCCTGGGCTGCGATGCTAAAAATTTTATTTTTCTTCACTAATAGGACATCGCGTCACAAAGTGGTGTCAAGACCCAAAGGTACACTTCATACTCATCGTCTTCGTATTTGTCTGCATGAAGCAACCTATAACTCCATTATAAGAAAAAATGTCATTAAATTTGAAAAAATATTACCGATGAAGAATCGGAACTAATAATTCAATTAATGTTTGAGTTATATCCAAAAAGTTATTAACGATTTGGATTTTATAAAGTCCTCGCCTTTATGAGGACTATATTAGTTTAGATTAATTTTTACACGAGGGAAAAAATCTTTCAGTCATGATGACATTTTAAACGAGGAAAAAATCTGTCATTAAATTTTAGTTGTTTTTTTAACAGCAGTAATTGCTGAGATAGTGACGACGACGAGGAGAATATGCCGTTAAACATATTGCAAAGGTCACTTCGGCAACATCTGGAAGAACTAAACCATTGATGGACATTTCACCAAACAATTGTTTATAACACAGTACTGATTATTACTGATTAAATATCGGAACTAATAATTCAATTAATGTTTAAGTTATATCCAAATACGTATTAAATCCTCGGCTTTATGAGGACTAAATTAGTTTAGATTAATTTTTTGGTAAGTCTTTAAACGAGAAAAAAAAATCTTTTTTTTGCACCCCTCTGGTGCAGACATCGCGTCACAAAGTGGTGTCAAGACCCAAAGGTACACTTCATACTCATCGTAATTGTACAGTTGAAGAATGTTGACTGTGTTTATGGCTATATCGAAAGCTGCCATAATAAAGTCGAAAGCAAAGTAGGAAAAATATCTTGCGATGGTACCGAGTCACTCTTTTGCAAATGGACTATAAAATTGAGGAAGCTATGATCATGCAACATTCTAGAAATCTAGAATTGTCGATGTACGATGATGTTTTCATCATTGGTGATTACCGTCGAACTCTTGAGCTCATGGGAGCTAATTTTAGTCCCCTGGTAAATTACATCTCCTCACTTGGTTTAGTCAAGACTGGATCAAAAACGTATTTGCCTCGACATCCTAAGGTGACTACCACATCACCATACTACGTAAGATTTAACAACCTTCGAACTGTTGTTGAAACTGATCGATTTCACCGAAGAAAAATCAAAGCCCATACAAGGGACCATATGAAATAATACAAGGATTAGGAATAAATTCTTTATTAAAAGTAGATAATCTTCAACAAAATTTACCATAATAATATACTTAAATTTTTTCCAACTGACAGAATTCAAGAAATTTTTGCCAAATACGAGCCCTAGGGTCAAAACAAATCCTGTCCAGTTTATGTACCAAACCATTTTGTATAAACAGATTAACATTTACAAATTTAATATAAAAAGATAAAAATGGAGGTAGATCCCCAAGGCAATCCTATTAATTATGATCCAGCATTAAGGAACGCTGAATTGCTAAAGATAATGAGATTGACGGGATTTTTGTGTCAAATTCCCTGGTGCTGAATTAGATAATAAGATCAAAGAAATTGACATAGATTTGAGCAATGAACTCTCCGGTGTGTTTCATCCTTTGTTTGTCTACATGAGGAAACAGAATAACACTAATTTCCAAAACAGAGGCAATCTCAATGGTGATAAACAAAACTTTTACAATCTCTGCAATGCACACGGAATACAAGTATTTCGAAGGCTTCGTTGATTTCGACTACAAAATTGCCACTCCGCTTGTGGATGCTATGACCTCTTTTAGGTGCATGTGGGATGAGGTAAGTTTGTCATGTAACAACTTTAAAATCCGCATTCGTGGCGAACTAAAAAACTGCACTTTGAGAGAATTGGGATTAGATAACGCCGCCATACCAAGAATGCGTGGTATGGCCAGAGCGACGCAGCGGAATGATGAAGACTATGGGCCCGCTTACACTGGCTATTTTGCTTGCATCGGAGACAAAATACACAGATAAATTATCAAATGCTCTAGAGAATTCCATTAGCATGCTACCGATGGCGAAACAAATTGTAAAGTGCTTGAGAGAGCTCTAAAGTCCGTATGGCTTTAGAAATAAAAACATCCATTGTTATATCTTTACAAGTAAACATTTCCAACTTTAACACGTTTATTCAATCCCCAAGCTTAAATTGAACCTTATCAAAATCCCATCACTTATCCCTTGCTCAACATTGTTGAGAGTTCTTTTGAAAAACACGGTGTCTAAAGCAACTATGTCCTCTTATCAACCATCTGAAAAGTGTGCCCTACAAAACTGCGAAATGGGAGAAAAGCCTCAATCCTTTTTCTGAGCAATGTGCAGAAAAAGATGAATATTTAGGAGATGAATTCACAGCAGCATTTGGGGATCTTGACAATCCTCAACTAAGTCATTTGTAAATGATGGATGCTTTACACGCTACCCACATTTACCTTACGGGCACTCTCGGTAGTCTGTAAGTAAAGCGAAAACCCGAGACACAGTCAAGTCCTAGCTTGGCTGCTGCAGATCTAAATCTAGGTACGTGTTGACATGTTGCATTTGACCACCTCAGAGAGCTCTCTATTCGAAAACCTTTGCGATGACTTCAGCGCGAGAGACTCTTAATGCTTGGTTCACCAGCCCCTTGCCGGGGGTTGGGGACCGTCTGACACCATTGTCCAGGCTCAATCCACCTCTGCACAATCTTTCGCAGACTGGCTGCAAAAAGCAGTCTCTACTGTCGTACAACACCCAGTCGCGTGGGCTTGTTGTGCACTATTCTCAGTTGCCGGCTGGCTGTGCTGGCTTAAATCTTTACGGCGTAGACGTTCCGCCTTTACAGAACGAGGAACAACTCAGTGGAGGGGCGTGGCGACACACCTTCCACCCAACTGCGGGACATGGGCGTTACCGCAGAGTTAGCGAGACGATTGACAGGGGCACAGGTAGTGGCCCTGCGGAGGGGCTTCAGGTTCTGTTGATTGGAGCCTCCTCGACAGTGTCGTATAGACTGTCTCTCTCCAGTGCCCACCTTGACGAAGAGCGTAACTATACGCAAAACTACCAAACCGTTCTCGTCACAACCATCCTCGACCCGCTCGCCGGTGCTGCCGACAGAGACTACGCCAACACCAACTCGCGTCTTCGCTGCCATTCAAGCGAATCCGCAGGTATTTTATACTATTGCCCTCGCGTGGTCTCAAACTGTGTCAGCTCTTGGCCAAGATTTATCCGCACGGCTATCCGCCAACCGTCACGTGTCGCGTGACAGCATTAGATCTACGCTGTCCGTATTCGTGACATCACTTGCTTTGACTGGGCGCAATTGGCGCTACTACCTGACGGCTGGGGTAGTAGCTGCTGTTTGAGTTATATCCAAAAAGTTATTAACGATTTGGATTTTATAAAGTCCTCGCCTTTATGAGGACTATATTAGTTTAGATTAATTTTTACACGAGGGAAAAAATCTTTCAGTCATGATGACATTTTAAACGAGGAAAAAATCTGTCATTAAATTTTAGTTGTTTTTGTAACAGCAGTAATTGCTGAGATAGTGACGACGACGAGGAGAATATGCCGTTAAACATATTGCAAAGGTCACTTCGGCAACAACATCTGGAAGAACTAAACCCAAGAAGCAGTCGATGTTATCGTACAACACGTAGTCGCGTGGGTTAGTTGTGTGCTATTCGCAGTTACCAGCTGGTTGTGCTGGTTAAAATTTATGCGGCGCCCCAGCTCAACAATCACCAGCCGAGGGACACAACTCAGTGGAGGACAGTGGCGACACACCTTCACTGCTGACAGAACTCGGGATAACGTCCCACTTATCAAGACAGTTGAGCGGGGTGCAGGTAGTAGCCCTGCGGAGAGGTCTCCAAGTCCTTTTGATTGGAGCTACCTCGACAGCATCGTGTAGGCTGTCAATCTCTGAGGCTCACATAGACGAGGAGAAGAACTACACTCAGAATTACTCCACCGTCCTCGCATTAATGAGGACTATGTTCGTTTAGATTATTTTTTGTAAAAGTCAAAATTGAATCTATCGGAAATAGGGCAGGAATACAAATTAAAAATAATTCAGTTATTTTATTTTTGGTAAAAGTAAAAAGAAATAAAAAGAAAAAATCTGTCATAAAATTTTAATAAATATTTTCGAGTAGCATCAGAATTAATAATTCAATTAATGTGTGAATGATATCGAAAATACCAATATGAAAATAAATAATTATAGTAGTCCTTATGCATATAAGGACTATGCTGTAGTGTGCGTACTATATTTGGCCGAAGTACCCAGTTTGGAATATGGACCAATTCCTACTAATTTATCTGGTTCCCAAGGACAGTTTATTATGGACGTTCGTGATTCTACAGCTACAGTATTGTCTGGTTGTGACCACATTGGTGTAGCTAATTTCGTTTCAAAATCACCACTCGGTGTTCCTGGTCCTTGTTCTTATCTTGGAGGATAATTTTTGTATAGAGTAGATAAAAAGGAATCCGACTCCGAATCAGATTGTGAATTTGGATGAATTGAATAACGCATGGTTTAAGCCTACTGCAGCACTCGAAATGTGCTACAGATAACATTCGGGTACTCTTAGCTGAAGAGGACCTGGACATTGGGCTGGTGCAAGAAGCCTGGGTTCAAACCTGTACGTGAAGGGTTTCCCGGCCTCAGCATATAATATCCTCTATGCAAGAAACAATGGTAGGCCAAGATCATGTATTATTGCCAAAAAAAATCTATTAACATTTTTCTCTGTACGCAGCTTAGTTCAGAGGACCTTACAGCAGCAAGGGTCGAGCTACCGGGCAACAGTAGCCTCTTGATTGCCTCCAGCTATATGGCACATGACAAGACAGCTCCTCCAGTCGAGGTGAGTACTCTAATGTCGTCTGTTGGAGCATCGGGCATTATCCTGGGCTGCGATGCTGAAAATTTTATTTTTCTTCACTAATAGGACATCGCGTCACAAAGTGGTGTCAAGACCCAAAGGTACACTTCATACTCATCGTCTTCGTATTTGTCTGCATGAAGCAACTTATAACTCCATTATAAGAAAAAATGTCATTAAATTTGAAAAAATATTACCGATGAAGAATCGGAACTAATAATTCAATTAATGTTTGAGTTATATCCAAAAAGTTATTAACGATTTGGATTTTATAAAGTCCTCGCCTTTATGAGGACTATATTAGTTTAGATTAATTTTTACACGAGGGAAAAATCTTTCAGTCATGATGACATTTTAAACGAGGAAAAAATCTGTCATTAAATTTTAATTGTTTTTGTAACAGCAGTAATTGCTGAGATAGTGACGACGACGAGGAGAATATGCCGTTAAACATATTGCAAGGATCACTTCGGCAACAACATCTGGAAGAACTAAACCCAAGAAGCAGTCGATGTTATCGTACAACAGGTAGTCGCGTGGATTAGTTGTGTGCTATTCGCAGTTACCAGCTGGTTGTGCTGGTTAAAATTTATGCGGCGCCCCAGCTCAACAACCACCAGCCGAGGGACACAACTCAGTGGAGGACAGTGGCGACACACCTTTACTGCTAATGACTAGAACTCGGGAAAACGTCTCACTTATCAAGACAGTTGAGCGGGGCGCAGGTAGTAGCCCTGCGGAGAGGTCTCCAAGTCCTTTTGATTGGAGCTACCTCGACAGCATCGTGTAGGCTGTCAATCTCTGAGGCTTACATAGACGAGGAGAAGAACTACACTCAGAATTACTCCACCGTCCTCGCATTAATGAGGACTATGTTCGTTTAGATTATTTTTTGTAAAAGTCAAAATTGAATCTATCGGAAATAGGGCAGGAATACAAATTAAAAATAATTCAGTTATTTTATTTTTGGTAAAAGTAAAAAGAAATAAAAAGAAAAAATCTGTCATAAAATTTTAATAAATATTTTCGAGTAGCATCAGAATTAATAATTCAATTAATGTGTGAATGATATCGAAAATACCAATATGAAAATAAATAATTATAGTAGTCCTTATGCATATAAGGACTATGCTGTAGTGTGCGTACTATATTTGGCCGAAGTACCCAGTTTGGAATATGGACCAATTCCTACTAATTTATCTGGTTCCCAAGGACAGTTTATTATGGACGTTCGTGATTCTACAGCTACAGTATTGTCTGGTTGTGACCACATTGGTGTAGCTAATTTCGTTTCAAAATCACCACTCGGTGTTCCTGGTCCTTGTTCTTATCTTGGAGGATAATTTTTGTATAGAGTAGATAAAAAGGAATCCGACTCAGATTGCGAATTTGGATGAATTGAATAACGCATGGTTTAAGCCTACTGCAACACTCGAAATGTGCTACAGATAACATACGGGTACTCTTAGCTGAAGAGGACCTGGACATTGGGCTGGTGCAAGAAGCCTGGGTTTCAAACCTGGACGTGAAGGATTTCCCGGCCTCAGCATATAATATCATCTATGCAAGAAACAATGGTAGGCCAAGATCATGTATTATTGCCAAAAAATCTATTAACATTTTTCTCTGTACGCAGCTTAGTACAGAGGACCTTACAGCAGCAAGGGTCGAGCTGCCGGGCAACAGTAGCCTCTTGATTGCCTCCAGCTATATGGCACATGACAAGACAGCTCCTCCAGTCGAGGTGAGTACTGTAGTGTACCTCACATATGTGTACACTAGGGTGGCCCAAAATTTTCAAATTCACTTTATACACCTGGGCACCCACTAGTTTTTTTACTGTAGTTGATAGTAGTGTAGTGTAAAAATTGCAATGCCCTACGTGGGATAGAAGGCAGTGCTCAACGCTTATAAACTGTTTAAAATTTTGATACCTGTTTGTTTTTAATTTTTCGCTCTTCAGCGTCACATACACATTGTGTATGTAACATAGGATTTTTCGCAGATACTTATGCTACATATATGTGTCTCATTTGTATTGAAATTTATTTAGTTTTAGTTTCGCAAAAGTTTTTGTAGGAGGTATTTTTCTTGTATTGTTTACTCTCTGTCAGTCTGTCCGATATATATGAGTGCTGCGTGTTGTGTATACGTTGAGCAGTTATTTCAAAACTTCGTTTTTTTTTGGGTTATTCCCCGAAATATTTCTGTGAGTTTATCTCTATGAAAACTAACTTTAAAAGAGTTTGTAATATTTCATTAGTATCATAATAGTAATAGAGAAAGGTTCTAATTTGAAAGTGTGAATATTTTGTTTAGAAACTGTTTTTATCAAGAAAATAAAAAGTAAAAACACACAAAAAATAAAAATTGCAAATATGTCTTTGTCATCAAGTTTAACACGTCAAGCAGGCACTGTATTTTTGATAGGTGTAAAAGATTTGGAGCCAATATCTAGGTGTAATCAACTACCAACTCTAAGACAAGTTCTTCTTAGATTTCACTTTTTCCTACAAGAAAAAAAATCAGTTCGAAATGCAAGTCATAGCACTGTAGAGGAATTAATTTTAGTGTGGCAAAAAGCCACTATTCCGATTAGACTTCCGAAGCATTGTATTGCTAAGCTCGAAAAACAACATTCTGAATGGCTGCTCTTAAAGAAAAATAAAGGAAGAATATCTGATGTTCAAAAAAATCGTAACTCAAAATTTCAAGAGCAGTTGGATATGGTTTTTGACATCGCTCATAATGATGCACTTACCATGTGCGAAGTAGACGAAGACAGAGAGTTTTTAATTGATCAGAGAACGGAACGCAAAATGATTATTTCATTAGCAGACAAGAAGTACAACAAAAAGCAAGAAAGAATTTCTCAAAGAAAAAAAAAAGAACACGAACGACTTGAAAAATGGAAAAAACTAGACTCAGCATCCATGATATCTCTAGATGTGACTTCTTCAAGTTCAGACGCAGAAGATGAAGCACTTGAGTGTTCTGATTCTCCTGAAATTAAATCAAAGGAGCTGTATAAGCCATCAACATCCCTAAAAAAAAGGAAATTCCACACAGACATTCAAACTGAAACAACTACAAAGAAATTATTATTCTCCAAACACGTTACTAGTGCATTAGATCGCAATAAGGTTTCTGATAGGGAAGCCCTAAGAATAATAGTCCCTATTGCAGCAGCATTGGGACATGAACCTAATTCATTGCCAATATCAAGAAGTACCATTCAACGCAAAAGAAAAGAAGGAAGAAAACGTGTGTTTGAAGAAATAAAGCAGTCTGTTTCTTTTGATCATCCAATAATTGTTCATTGGGACGGAAAAATTCTGCATGATATTTTGGGCAGTGAAAAAGTAGATCGATTGCCAATTTTAGTATCAGCAAATGGTAAGGAGAAGTTACTCAGAGTGCCAAAACTTGTAAGTGGTACTGGCGCAAACACTTCTAAAGCTGTTTATAATGCACTTACTGAATGGGGTTTGGAGAAGAAAATAGTTGGAATGTGTTTTGACACTACATCCGTTAATACTGGATTAAAAAATGGAGCTTGTGTAATGCTGGAGCAAAAAACAGGACAAGAATTCTTATGGCTAGCATGTAGACATCACATTTTAGAAATTGTTCTGAGTAAAGTTTTTGTTCTTTGCTTCGGACCATCCAGTTCTCCTGATATTTCCTTATTCAAAAGATTCAAAGCATCATGGGCATCTATACGTAAAGAAAACTATAAACCATTAGAAGAAGCTGCAGGTAGAGAATTTTTAAAACTTGATGCGGTAAAAGTTTTATTAGTTGCCTTAAAAAGCAAAAAGCAGCCCAGGGATGATTACATGGAGCTAATAGAATTGTCACTACTTGCTTTGGGTCATACTCCTGATAAAATTCATTGGAGAGCTCCTGGTGCAGTACATCATGCTCGTTGGATGTCAAAGCTGATATATACCATAAAAATTCACTTATTTCGTGACGAAGGCGGTTTCAAAACTACACAAAAAGAAAAGTCTCAGGTAGAACGCTTTGTAAACTTTGGACTCCTAGTGTATGTTAAATATTGGTTTGAAGCTCCTATGGCTACAAATGCGGCTTGGTCAGACCTATCTCTGTGGAAAGATATGACTAATTATGAAGTGAGTGATCGTCAAGTTAGTGAAGTGGTCAAAAATACAATAAAATCTCATATGTGGTACCTCTCAGATGAATTAGTTGGATTAAGCTTATTCTCAGAAAAAATATCAAATGAGGAGAAGGAGGCAATTGTTAAAAAAACAGAGTGTGAGCCACTTGGCCGAAAAATAAGAGGAGATTCGTTACTTTTAACTGACCAAGCCGTTTTGGCTGACTTTGCCAATAAAAGATCACTGCAGCTGTTTGAAAAATTAGAAATAAATTCAGATTTCTTGACCATAAACCCAAATGAATGGCACATTAATGAACATTACATTAATGGTACAATAATCGCAAAAAATTTAAAAGTTATAAATGATGTAGCTGAACGTGGTGTTAAACTATTTGAAGAATTCAATAAGCTGCTGACAAACGACGAAGAAGAGAAACAATTGATTTTGCAAGTGGTTGAAGCTAACAGAAAGTCTATTCCGACCAAAACGACAAAACAAGCCTTAATTGAAAGTTTAAAGCTGTCATCTTTGAAAAACTAAACCTGTTTTTTTAATTAACTTACCACTTTTTAACAAATTCTTTTATATTATTTATCTATTTTCTACTGTAAAATAAATTATTTTTCTACTATTCAGCTAATTGTACTTTATTTAAAATAACCTAATTTTTTTAATTTCGTTATTAATGTTATATTGGTTTGAGCACAGTCTTTCTATTGGAATTTTATATTCAAACTTTGCATAAATACTAGTTTTAGTACTAGTAAAAAAATTAAGGGATGCCCAGATGTCCAAGGTCATTTTGAAATTTTTACTTGAAAATATGGGCCACCCTAGTGTACACCCTGTTATACAATTGCCAGCATATATACAATGCATGCATGACGAATGTATAAATGACTCGCTGCACTGCACTGATATATGCTGACTAAACAAACATTGAGTGACACACTTGAGAGTATCAGAATACTTATTGAGTGGAAATCAATTACAACGCATTGTAATTGGTTGAAACTAAAATGTATTGAAACAAAAGTATAACTAGAATAAGATAGTGTAAGTTAGAGAAAGTAAGGAATACATTGTAATTAGTAACGGGTTTTCCAATAGCTACTTGACAACTCTGAATTTAAATTGTGAACGCACTATTTCACAGATCATCTAATTGTTGCTTTCTTTTTTTTCAGTAAACTTAACATTTTCGTTATGGTAAAGTACACGAAGGAACAACGTTTGGAAATTATAAAAATGTACTACCGAAATTCGGAGTCGGTGACCGCAACTTTAAGAGCGTTAACTCCAATTTTCGGTCGTAATTCTCGCCCTAGTAGACAAGCAATAACAAGTTTAGTGCAAAAATTTGAGTCTACATATTCATTGTGTGATGCTGTCGTGCCAGTGAGACAACGGCCTGGTCGAAGTTCCGAAAATATCGCTGCCGTTCAGGCGTCCGTAGCAAACGATTCAAATCAGTCGATTCCGCGGCGTTCTCAAGAACTGGGCATCCCCAAGACCACTTTATGGCGAATTTTGCGTAAGGATCTGGGTTTACACCCATACAAGATTAAGCTGACTCAAGAATTGAAGCCGATGGACCATTTGAGTCGACGTACGTTCTCCGATTGGGCTCTGGAGAAGATGCACCAAGATGATGAATTTCATCGCAAAATCATCTTCAGTGACGAAGCTCATTTTTGGCTCAATGGGTTCGTCAATAAGCAAAATATGCGTTATTGGTCTGCTGAAAATCCACATGTGCTTCACGAATCACCACTTCATCCACAAAAAATTACTGTTTGGTGCGCTTTGCATGCCGGCGGCGTCATTGGGCCATATTTTTTCGTCGACAATAACGATCGTCACGTTACTGTGAATGGCGATCGTTATCGCGCAATGATTAGCGATTATTTTTGGCCCGAATTGGAACACATGGACTTGGATGACATGTGGTTTCAACAAGACGGTGCCACAAGCCACACAGCACACGTTACAATCGATTTAATGAAGAGTAAGTTTGACGAGCGTGTTATCTCAAGAAATGGACCAGTCAATTGGCCGCCTCGTTCTTGCGATTTAACGCCTCTAGATTTTTTTCTTTGAGGCTACGTCAAATCATTGGTCTATGCCAACAAGCCGACAACGTTGGAAGAACTTAGAGCCAACATTGAACGCGAAATAGCGGCCGTTCCGGCCGAAATGTGTGACCGAGTCATCCAAAATTGGGTCCAACGAATCGACCACTGCCGACGTGGCCGCGGTGCCCATATGAACGAAGTCGAGTTCCATTCATAAATGTTTTGAATGTATTTCAAGTCGGTAATAAAGTTTTGGAAATATCTCAAACGGTTTGCGTTTTATTTAAAAAAAAAAGTTGTCAAGTCCTTATTGGAAAACCCTGTATATAAGGCAGACTTAAATTATAATAAAATCAGACTTAGTTGAATCACACATAAATCGGCATCACTGCCTTGTTTTATTTATCTAAGTTTCGCTTTCTTTTGGCAGTTCTTTTGAACGCCTAACTATTAAGCTGGTACCCTACAGCTGTATAAATATACATTGGGCTATAGGGACCATAATCATACATTACATGGCGATCCTGCCCACTCGGACCACCTAATGTCAGAAGAAATTGACAAAATATTTGCTCGTTGGGAGAAATACCTAAAAGAAGAGTATAACCCGTCACCGACTCCAACTGCAACAACAAACATTCAACAGAAAGTTAACATAAAAAATATAATAAAGCAAAAAAAAAACAATAAAATATATACAAAATGACTTGGTGGAAAAAGATTCTGCAAATTGTCCCTTTAGTTTTTGCAGGATACGAAGTTGGCAAAAATGAAAATAATGTAGACAACAAAGAAATTATAAAATATATAAATTCAAATATAAAAGAAAAGGATAATGTAGTGTGTTTGACTAGTCGAAGTTACCATACCTTCTGAATGTAACTTAATATCAACACTTTGTTGATATTATTGTCCACACTGCATAAATGTGGGACAGCGTGTGTTATGCTGTCTCAGCATATTCCCACGTTAGGTATTAAGTATGTATAAGTGATTGTTGTTTAATTTTAAGTTCGTTTTAAGTAGCTTGATAAGAAATAATTCAATCATTAATAAAGACTAAAGATGAACAGTCGCACAAGCGGCTGTTCCTAATAAAAGTGTATTTGTTTTCATTATAAAAATGAAAATCCAAATATTCTTGAAATCATTATGATCGTTATGCTAATCTTAATAGTAATAGCTTACATTATACAAATTATATTCACTATTGTTGGGTGTAGTGTACCTCACATATGTGTACACCCTGTTATACAATTGCCAGCATATATACAATGCATGCATGACGAATGTATAAATGACTCGCTGCACTGCACTGATATATGCTGACTAAACAAACATTGAGTGACACACTTGTGAGTATCAGAATACTAATTGAGTGGAAATCAATTACAACGCATTGTAATTGGTTGAAACTAAAATGTATTGAAACAAAAGTATAACTAGAATAAGATAGTGTAAGTTAGAGAAAGTAAGGAATACATTGTAATTAGTATATAAGGCAGACTTAAATTATAATAAAATCAGACTTAGTTGAATCACACATAAATCGGCATCACTGCCTTGTTTTATTTCTCTAAGTTTCGCTTTCTTTTGGCAGTTCTTTTGAACGCCTAACTATTAAGCTGGTACCCTACAACTGTATAAATATACATTGGGCTATAGGGACCATAATTATACATTACAGTACTCTAATGTCCTCTGTTGGAACATCGGGCATTATCCTGGGCTGCGATGCTAAAAATTTTATTTTTCTTCACTAATAGGACATCGCGTCACAAAGTGGTGTCAAGACCCAAAGGTACACTTCATACTCATCGTCTTCGTATTTGTCTGCATGAAGCAACCTATAACTCCATTATAAGAAAAAATGTCATTAAATTTGAAAAAATATTACCGATGAAGAATCGGAACTAATAATTCAATTAATGTTTGAGTTATATCCAAAAAGTTATTAACGATTTGGATTTTATAAAGTCCTCGCCTTTATGAGGACTATATTAGTTTAGATTAATTTTTACACGAGGCAAAAAATCTTTCAGTCATGATGACATTTTAAACGAGGAAAAAATCTGTCATTAAATTTTAGTTGTTTTTGTAACAGCAGTAATTGCTGAGATAGTGACGACGACGAGGAGAATATGCCGTTAAACATATTGCAAAGGTCACTTCGGCAACAACATCTGGAAGAACTAAACCATTGATGGACATTTCACCAAACAATTGTTTATAACACAGTACAACAGCCAATCTGGGGGGTGAGAAATTCCAAGTCAGGGTGATGGTACTAGGTCAGTATAGTAAAACCCTCAAAGGGTTTGGCGTTCGTATGTGTCAGTTTTTTTTTATGACCTTATAAATTTTTTCCTTATCTTGATGTTTTTTCGCTTAGTTGTAACATTTTGGCAAAAACATTTATGCCACCAAAACAAACAAAATTGGAAATATTACATCTGGTGAAATAATGGTTTTATTGGGTGTATTATTACTCAGTGGATACAATAGTGTCAGTCGACGTCGAATGTACTGGGAAGTCTCTAAAGATGCTAGAAATGAACTCGTTGCAAACGCTATGTCAAGAGATCGTTTTGATTACATATTTTCGAACCTTCACTTCACAGATAATAGCCTGTTAGATCAAAAGGACAAATTTGCCAAAGTAAGGCCACTTATCAGAATGCTCAACGACACATTTCCTCAAAATGCACCAAATGTGAAACAGCATAGCGTTGATGAACAAATGGCTCCATATTACGGAAAACATTCCACCAAACAATACATCCATGGAAAACCTATTCGATACGGCTATAAATTTTGGGTTGGAGCTACCCACAAAGGATATATCGTTTGGTTTGAACCATATCAGGGTGCTGGCACATTTGTTGATAACAAATATAAAGAAACAGGTCTTGGTTCCAGTGTTGTACTGTCTTATGCAGATGTTTTGAAAAAAATAAATATGAACGAGGTACATCTTTACTTTGACAATTTATTTACTTCGTTGCCATTATTGGAAGAACTAAAAGTTCGGGGATATCTGGCTACTGGGACCATTCGAGAGAACCGGCTGGTAAATTGCCCTTTACCGAAAAAAAAAATTTTTGCCAAGAAACACCGAGGTTGGTGTGAGTATCAGTCTTCTAATGGAATATTAGTATGCTGTTATAATGATAATAATGTTGTAAATATATCTTCATCACTTCATGGAGCGGAACCTACACATACAAAATCTCTTTGGTCCAGGAAAGAAAAAAAATATGTAACACTGAAGCAGCCGGATATTATTTATAATTATAACCTTTATATGGGCGGAGTGGACCGAACCGATCAAAATATAAGCCTGTATAGGGTCTCTATTCGTGGAAAAAAGTGGTACTTTCCAATTTTCGCCCATTTACTGGATTTAGCGGAGCAAAATGTATGGCAATTGCATAAACATCTTGGTGGGAAATTGGATCACTTAGCGTTCAGGCGAATATTGCCAACGAGTATTTTATCAAAATATGGAAAGTCGTCTACTAAGAAAGGAACTAGTTCCAGTCTTTCAAGAGAAATGAGAAAAGACCGAATAGACCACCTGTTGGACGAAATTCCACGGAACTCCGACGGAAAAATAAAGCAGCTTACTTGCAGACACTGCCATAAAAATGCTCGACAAAGTGTACGAAATGTGATGTACCTTTACATGCAAGCAAGTGCAATTTATTATACCATACTGGTGGATAACTATAAAAATATGATCATTGTTTTTTTTGCTCTCTCTTTTTGATTTTTTTTTTCTTTATAATGAAGTTAATACTCTGAATTGTTTTTCTTTTTATTTCACAAATAAATTATCTAATGAATAGAAAACTGAAAATTCAAGATTTTTGATTTGTTTTAAGTTATGGATTTTCCTGGTAGACTACATATAGTATGGGCGTAAAAAGTGGGAGGTGAGATGATTATATTTGGTTTCTTGATTTCAAATACGTTTATGCGAAATATCATTCACATAAACCAAGTTTGAACAAAATCCGTCCATTATTAGCCTCATAGGATTATCTGGGTTAACATAACTCGAGAACCACACTTGTCCGATTTTGATGAAACAAATTTAGAAAAATTAAGAATTACAATTTCTCTAATCTGTTTCTATACCGTTTTCCTATATGTGCAACACTTTCGAAGTTAAAAATGAATGTATGAAGGGGAAAAAAGTATGTTTTGCCTAAAAATTTAAATATTTTTTTTGTCATTCAACAGGTGCCGACGAACGCGAACAGTAAAAGTGATTTTTCTCCAGTTTTTTAAAAGTGAACAAAACTGAACAGAATATGGAACTGTGCAAGCCAGATATAAATAGCTTTTGCTACTGCTGTGCGATTGGGACACACGATTTTCCGGTGACCAATATGCATGCCACGGATGGAAACTCAGAGAGCACAGCAGGTTACAAACGGCCGAAGGAGAAGATATTGCTGCCTCCACTGCATATTAAACTTGGAATTGTTAAGAATTTTATCAAAACTGTCGCCAAAAGAGATGAAGTTTTCTTGTGTTTGAAACTAATTTACCCGAGACTCAGCGAAAGTAAAATAAAAGAAGGTAAGTTATAATATCACATTCATTTCCCATGATTTTCCATCTTAACATATTAATTTTTTCCAATCAGGCGTAGTAAATGGTCCAGATATACGAAAGCTGATTAAAAGTGACGCATTCAACAATATTTTGATTGACGCTGAATTGAATGCATGACAGGCAATCAAAGAACAAAAAATCAATTAAGTTATTTCAATACCATTGGAAAGGCATGACTAGAGACATAGCAAAATACGTCAAAAAATGTCAAGCATGCAAAATGAATAAAACTGTTGTCAAAGGGAAAGAACCTCTTGTTCTTACACCTACACCTGCGAAAGCATTTGATATTGTCATTATTGACACTATCGGTCCGCTACCAAGATCTGAGTCACAAAACGAATACGCAGTGACAATTATGTGCGATTTAACTAAATATTTAGTTACTATACCTGTACCTAACAAATCTGCTAAAATCGTAGCTAAAGCCATCTTAGAAAACTTCATCCTAATCTATGGATCAATGGCGAAAATAGTTACTGATATGGGTACAGAGTATATGAATCAGACTTTAAAAGAATTATGCTCACTCATGAAGATAGAAAAACTCAATTCTACACCATATCATCATGAAACTGTGGGAACAGTAGAAAGATCCCACAGAACGTTCAACGAATATCTAAGAGCATACGTTTCCTCAGACAAATCCGATTGGGACCTGTGGATAAAATATTTTACATATTGCTACAATACCACACCGTAAACCGCCCACGGATACTGTCCTTTTGAACTAGTCTATGGGAAAATACCACCATCACTAGACTTCTTGAAGGAAAACAAAGTTGAACCTTTGTATAATCCTGATTCATATGAAAAAGAAGTTAAGTTCAGACTTCAAGTTGCACAACGCAGAGCAGCAAGCCTCATAGAACAATCTAAGCTGCAAAGACAACAAATTTACAATGAGGGGGCTAACACCCAAAATATATCCGTTAATGATCTCGTTATGGTCCGCAATGAGGCTGGACACAAGTTAGACGCCACCTATAAAGGACCTTATCAAGTGATAAGTCTCGATGACCAAAACAATGTCGAGCTCCTTGATAAAGGCAATAGTACCTTCAAGGTACATAAAAATAGAATAAAAAAGGTGAGTGCGTCATAACTTCCCTGATTTCAATGAACTTGCCACAAAAATATATTTTTTTTCCCAAAATAATATTTGATTTTGTCTTTTTGAAAACTTTTTTTTTTCTCTCTAATTCTTTTTAACCTATTTTAATGTAAATTTACTACTACATTTATATATAACGGGTTTTCCAATAGCTACTTGACAACTCTGAATTTAAATTGTGAACGCACTATTTCACTGATCATCTAATTGTTGCTTTCTTTTTTTTCAGTAAACTTAACATTTTCGTTATGGTAAAGTACACGAAGGAACAACGTTTGGAAATTATAAAAATGTACTACCGAAATTCGGAGTCGGTGACCGCAACTTTAAGAGCGTTAACTCCAATTTTCGGTCGTAATTCTCGCCCTAGTAGACAAGCAATAACAAGTTTAGTGCAAAAATTTGAGTCTACATATTCATTGTGTGATGCTGTCGTGCCAGTGAGACAACGGCCTGGTCGAAGTTCCGAAAATATCGCTGCCGTTCAGGCGTCCGTAGCAAACGATTCAAATCAGTCGATTCCGCGGCGTTCTCAAGAACTGGGCATCCCCAAGACCACTTTATGGCGAATTTTGCGTAATTATCTGGGTTTACACCCATACAAGATTAAGCTGACTCAAGAATTGAAGCCGATGGACCATTTGAGTCGACGTACGTTCTCCGATTGGGCTCTGGAGAAGATGCACCAAGATGATGAAAAATCATCTTCAGTGACGAAGCTCATTTTTGGCTCAATGGGTTCGTCAATAAGCAAAATATGCGTTATTGGTCTGCTGAAAATCCACATGTGCTTCACGAATCACCACTTCATCCACAAAAAATTACTGTTTGGTGCGCTTTGCATGCCGGCGGCGTCATTGGGCCATATTTTTTCGTCGACAATAACGATCGTCACGTTACTGTGAATGGCGATCGTTATCGCGCAATGATTAGCGATTATTTTTGGCCCGAATTGGAACACATGGACTTGGATGACATGTGGTTTCAACAAGACGGTGCCACAAGCCACACAGCACACGTTACAATCGATTAAAAAAAAGTTGTCAAGTCCTTATTGGAAAACCCTGTATAATTACATATATATTTAGTTTTTTACCCAATATAATTAATTTTTCTTTGTTGTGTTTTGTTAAGCAAAATTTCATAATAAATGAAATTACTTTTCTATTAGAAATAGAAAATTTTTACTTTTAATAATTCAAAGGACTACCAAAAGGGGGAAGGGATCATTCCCAAAATCCTTCTATATCCTTCTGAATATTTAGACAATTTACGTTTTTTTGTTCCTACATATCTTTCGTCCTTTGATGGACTTTTAATGTAAATACCACTAACTTTATTTTAGGTAGTTAACTAAATATTCTATAAATCCTAAGATATAAGAAATAATTGTAAAATTAACCTTCGTTGTAATATATCCTAAAGAACAATCAAAACTTTCTATTGATTGTTCTTTTTGGTAAAAATGGAGGTGTAGTGTGTTTGACTAGTCGAAGTTACCATACCTTGTGTATGTAACTTAATATCAACACTTTGTTGATATTATTGTCCACACTGCATAAATGCGGGACAGCGTGTGTTATGCTGTCTCAGCATATTCCCACGTTATGTGGCTAAGTATGTATAAGTGTATATTGCATAGTTTGTAAGTTCGTTTTAAGTAGCTTAATAAGAATAAAATTAATCAATAATAAAGCTTAGAAATGAACAGTCGCACAAGCGGCTGTTCTACTGTAGCATTATTACATGAATGCATTGTTTTAAGTAACTGAACAAAACAAGTGTCCTCTTACAGTAAACAAAACAAACAGATATACATAAGGTGCGTGCCCATTAGCGGCTTGGTGTAAATAGACACTGTAGTAAACGTCTGGGTTGCAATGCACTTGAAATGGACACACGCATTCAGCTACGACCATATGTATGGGAATACTTTAAGTCAAATCAAATTACCCAAAATATTCCCATACATTAGTTTAAGAATTAGTCGTCTAGTATATTTTCATAAGTAGTATATAAGTAGAATGTATTTAGTAATAAAATTCAATTCTGATAATAAAGTCAAAACGACAAATAGTTGCTCTAATAATAAAAACTGACTTTCATTTATCACATGGCGATCCTGCCAAACTTCTTTGGAGTGCTTTAAAAATACAGAGCAGCCAAAGAAATCCAAACTTCTTTGGAGTGCTTTAAAAATACAGAGCACCCAAAGAAATCCAAAGTCCCTTGGAGTGCTTCAATACACAGAGCACCCAAAAAACAGGACAAATTCAAAATTCCTTGGAGTGCTTTAACAAATAGAGCACCCATAAAAAGGGTGAAATAAATTAAATTTTTTGAAAATACTGTCAGTCCAGCCAATAACGGCCTGACAAAAGAGAAGAGAAGGAAGAAAACACCTGGCCAAAAGGTGCATGGATTCCAAAGAAGGTCCAAAACCATTAACTCTAGAGGGGTATAGAGCAAGGCAGAAGCAGCCTAAAAAGAAGGATGATACTCCAATAATAAATAAAAAGCCACAAGTGACAAGACCAAAACGCAGAGGTGGATTACTCTGCAGATGGAAGAGAGAGAGATCCCAGTTACTAAGAGAAGTCAACGGCAAGGAACCACCAACTTGGGAGCGGTCGACAATAATTTGGTTGAGAATCAACCAACTCGAGGATCTAATACATAAAAAAACTACAGTGCACTAGATGCACGTATAGGTCGGTAGGCGTTAACCGCCGTTGACAAACATTAATTTTTTTTTTTTCAACAAAATTTTTTTTTAATTTTAAACAATGTGTAAATCGAAGACTACCTTTGATCATCCACGAGCAAACGTAGTAAATGAAGTAGATATAAGAGAAGAAAACATTAATACTTTTAAAATAGTAATATTCTTAGTTATAATAACTTTAATATTAATCATAAATTTTTTTTGTCGCATATGGGCATTTCCAGCAAAAGGTCAACCGAGACGAAAAAATTAAAAGTTATTGATAACAATGTTTGATGTCATATTCATATAGGAAAACAATCAAATTTAAGTTATTTAAATACATTTTACATTTATTCATATCTCATTGCGAAATATTCGGATGCAAAGAGCGCAAATGTGAAATATTGCTTATTTTGATATTTCTTTGGTATGTCTTGTCTTTATAACAGTTATTAAACACATACATAATGCATCGACTTTTGCTTGCTCAAATCTTTCTGGGAGTATAAAGAACGTAAAAACAAAATCATAAGTAACCACGCAATAAAAGATAACGGTAAATTTTTGATTTGCTTTTTCGTTTAGTTCGTTGTCACGTTCAACATGCAAAAAAAACATGTTTACTCAGTGCGCCGGAAGAACATGCAGTAAGCTAACTGTAGTGTGCACTTAAAATTGTATAACAATAACTTAATTACAAATGCCACCCATACATGCTATTTTGTATAAGTGACCAACAGTAAACAATAATTTTAAAGTCATTGCCTTTGCTGACTCAAAATACAGCAACTTAATACAAAGCAATCGATTAATTGGGTCAACCAATTGTGTTGTGATTGCATTAAGTGAGTAAAAGAGCATACTTGTAATTATACTCTTCTCTTTTGGTTTACTGCACAAAACAACATGTAAATAAACATGAAGTAGATATTGTAAGTTATAGAATAAGTTATTGAGTGCATTATAAAAACCACTCAATCTTTAGTTTGTAAGTTTAAAGGTACGGTCACACTTGTAAAACATTTGACAAAAAACACCAAATATTTCTCTTCCATAATGTGACCATAAAACATTTTGGGGTGCAAACATGATTTTGAGAAAACAAAATTTGTTTTGTAGGAAACAAAAATGTGTCTAATGTGAACAGAGTGTGACCACCCTATGTCAAATATTTTCCGCTTTTTTGGGCAAATAATTATTTTTTCTTGCAAAGCTATTGTAAGAACAAATAGAGGCAAATAACAGCTGGTGAAAACAGTGTCGTCATTTTTAAAAATAAATTAGGAACATTTTCATAAAAATCACCGAAACAGAAGTTTACTAATATTTGCAAAACTCCATTTTCAATGCAGAAATTAAAGGCCAGGTATTTAAATAGTAAAAATTTTTATGGAAGTGATTGTCAAATATGGACCGATTCCAATAAATTTCGGCAGGGTGATTTATTTTTTTTATGTTTTTATACCTTTCACCATCGTGAGATATATTATAGATAGCGGAGTCGATTAAGCCATGTCCGTCTGTCTGTCTGTCTGTCTGTTGAAATCAGTTTTTTGAAGTCCCCAGATATACTCGGGATCCAAACTCAATAATTCTGTCAGAAGTGCTTTCGAGAAGTTTGCTATTTAAAATCAGCAAAATCGGTTTAGGTCAACCAGAGTTATGAACCAATATGTGAGACCACCTCCATAAAAATTTGATATTTTTCGTCCATTTTATTGCAATATTTTGAAATATATTGCAGATAATACGATGAAATTTTCTATACGTTGTTTTTATGATAAAAGAGGAAAGTGTGCGGAAAATAGTAAGAATCGGTCCTTGATTTCTCATAGCCCCCATACAAATATATATATTCCCGAAATATGGCTTAATGATAAATAAATGCCTATAAAATTGGGATATCAAGACAAAATTCAGCTAAAATAAGTTTTACACAAAAAGAAATCGCAAAACGAAATTTTTTTTTAGTTCGGTCCATGTTTGACCATAGACCCCATATAAAGTCCACTTCCAAAATTCATTTAAATACGTATAAAACAGATATGAATAATGCTAAACGGCTAAAATTTGAAATAAATACTCTTTATAGGCAAATAAATTGCTGTACTAAATTTTATGGTAGTCGGCCCAGAATTGGTCATAGCTCCCATACAAAAATCTTCCCGAAATATTGCTCAATTATACATAAATGCCTATATAAAAATAAAGCCTATATATAAAATTGGAATATCAAGACAAAATTCAGCAAAAATAAGTTTTATGCAAAAAGAAATCGCAAAACGAAATTTTTTTTAGTTCGGTCCATGTTTGACCATAGACCCCATATAAAGTCCACTTCCAAAATTCACTTAAATACGCATAAAACAGATATAAATAATGTTAAACGGCTAAAATTTGACATAAATACTCTTTATAGGCAAATAAATTGTTGTACTAAATTTTATGGTGGTCGGCCCACAACTGGTCATAGCTCCCATACAAGGACCACATCTGAAAAAGACATTTTTCCCTATATATATTGTATAAATATCGTTACCGACTCAAAACTTTGTAAAGATCATTTACATATATACAAAAATCAGTCCACACAATTTTGTTAATTTCGGTCTATTTTTAACCGTATGCCCCATATAAAGCCCTCTTCCGAAAATCACTTTAATACTCATAAATCTCTTATAAATATGGGTAACAATCCAAAATTTTACACGGATCATTTACATACATGCCTAAATCAAACTGCTGGATTTTGAGAATATCGGTCCATATTTGACTATATCCCCCACATAAGGTCCACTACCGAAATCCACGTTAATACTAATATATATCTTAAATATACCGTTATTATGTTGAAATTCTACGTGAAATATCCTCATATGCATGAAAATAACTGTTCCAAAATTTAAGAAGATCGGCCCATATTTTGTCATACCTGCCATATAGAACCATTTCCAAAAAACAAATAAATTCGGGTCAAAAAATATTCTTTTCGGATTTAACCCATATTTGGTCCACATTTTATAATCATGATGTATATCGTTGGAAAGGTATTTTTAATACCTTTTATTTAGTGTATTACAAATTATGAAGCACCCAGTAGTTCCCGAGATATAGGCCTATATATTTTCAACTTTACGGGCCCGCCCCCTCGAAAATAGGCGTGACCGCCAACAAATTTTTTTTCCTGGTATCTCTTCTAAAATCCCTATTTAATTTTGTTTTTTTTTTTTTTTTTTTTGAGCAAAATAACTAAAACCGAATTGTACACCTTTTTTTTTATACTATGTTTGTTAAATTACACTGATGATTATTATGAACATCAGACAGACTCTGTAAATTATGGTAAGAATTGGTAATTAAATCAATTAAAAATGGTGAAAATTAGACAAAATTTCAAAATATTTAACATAAATTATGTTGGTCGTAAAATTGTCTTTCAAACAATATATCAAATACTAATAAAATTTGCACTAAGACTGAATAGAAAACACAGAATTAGGATATTCTAGTCTAGTGTAGTTTCTGTATTTCTTATTACGCTTAGGTGAAGGGTATTTAAGATTCGGCACAGCCGAATATAGCGCTCTTACTTGTTGCAATTACATTTGTACAATGTTATAAGAAACGGCTTACGGAAAAAATGGATTAAGAGAAAAATTTATTTGTATGTTAAGAAATTTTTCTCTCACCGAAATCAAAATTTATACGTTACAAAGTAATTTTTTAGTTTTGTTTACAAAAATATTTTGTCTTCTATTTTGATTTTCGCTCACCAAAATCAAAATGTAAATTAAAAATTCATTTTTTAGTCTTGTTTGAAGTAATTCTTTAATTGAATGTGATATGAACTAATTATTATTTTTTTGTTTTTGTTATGAATTAGAATAAATAAACATGATTTTTATTTAATAAAACATATTTAAAAAACTGCCGGATTTAACGAATTTTTTCGATATAACGAATGAGCCTGACAATATATAATTCGTTAAACCGGGAAACCACTGTATATATATACAATTCATTATGGTTCACATAATTCATTATACATAACTTTTAAGATAACATAAAATATCACTTGTTTAAGCCATTTTATATATACGCTTAAAAGCACAACAATTGGCAACACTGATATTCATAACAAAAACAATCAAACAGCTGTGTGATATTAATATAAGTATTTGTTGGCGAAAAATATGTAGGTAAGTTAAAATATTTTTTAAAATCAATTTTTTTTAATAAATATACTTTTAGGATAGTGAAAATTATACTGAGGTATAAAATAGTAAAAACTATTCTTACATACATATGTATGTATGTATGTACATGGTTTATAAATTTTTAGGTAATGGAAAGAAACAGCGAGAGTAGTCCAGCTTTAAAAAGGCCAAGAAAAAGACCAAAAGTGGCCAGGGAGTGGGAAGAGGACGATATTTTTAGATGAATTTTGCTTGTTGAAGCAGAAAAGTGCTTGTGGGATGCTTCTGATGAAGCATACCACAATAAAACATCTAGAGATTCGGCATGGAGAAGTATTGAGCAAAATTTTAAGCCAAAATATACGGTGGTTGATCTCAATGCGAAATGGACCAATCTTCGCATTCAATTCCGGGGTTATGCTGGAAGAGCCAAAACGAAATCAGGACGGGGTGTTGTAGAAGTTCCTAAATGGAAATTTTACAATGCCATGAGTTTTGTTGGACGTGCTTTTTTTACGCGTTTGTTTTAAAATGTTATTTGTTTTTTAATGTGTTTTAGTACCTAGTATTTAAAATCTTATTTTATTCTTTGAAATGAATGAATTATTTAAGTTATTGTTTTGTTAATTTTTTGTAGTGTTTTTTAAAACTAAATGAATAAAAGCATTATTTTGTTTTATTTGTTTTCTTTTTTATTATTCAAAATCAGTTGCCGTCATCCTCAAAAAGTTTTTGTAAAGATCTGGAGTTTCAGATCGTAGCTCCAACAGTAACTTTGCACAGCATCCTTGCTCTTTCCGACGTTGAATCCATTTACGCACCCATTGTCTTTTTTTTTGCGACTTTTGGATTCGTTTTCCTCCAATAATAATAAAGACGCTGCTCCACTTAGTACAAATAATGCTTCACAATCTTCCATTTCAGTTTTTATTTGAGAAAAAACAAATTTAAATATTTTGACAGTTTGATCAAATAAATTGTTACAGAAAATATTTGTTTCAGTGTGACCGGAGGGAAAACATGTTTGCCAAAATATGTATTTGCCGTTGTTTGACTGCTGTTTGGTAAAATAAATTTTATCAAATATTTGCCCCTAGTGTGACCATCTAACAAAATGTGTAAACTTTTAAAGCAAATATGAGCAAACATGTTAGAGTCAAATGTTTGCTATATGTGACCGCACCTTTAGATATAAGAAAGAAATTTTATAATAAAGAATTAATTAATAATCAGAACTGAAGTGAAGAACAACGTTTTTTTAAATTAATTAGAAGATCCAAACTATATTACATGGCGATCCTGCCACCTCAATCCTGGAAACAAAACAGAAGAAGATCCTGCCACCTCAATCCTGGAAATGAAATAGAAGAAAATCATGCCACCTCAAGCCCTCTTGATCCTGCCATCTTGATCCTGCATTCCTGATCCTGCCTTACTGAGGATACTACAATCCTGATACTGAAGATACTACAATCCTGATCCTGAAGATACTGCCATCCTGATACTGAAGATCCTGCCTTAGTATGTATATCTTGTAAGAAAATAATAGTAATAAAATAAAAATTGTCTAGAAAGTGCATGGGCACATCTAGCGATTAATAAAATAATAACAAAAATATTTGTCTAGGAAATGCATTGGCACACCTAGCAAATAAAAATAATAAAATAAACCTATTAAATAATAAAGAAAAATTTTTTTAAAAACTAAAATTTTGTGTGTTAACTTGAATGTTTACAAAAAAAAAAAAAAAAAAAAAAATATATAAAACTTGTTTGTTAAAAAGTCAAAATATGAAAAATGAAGAATATCCAGGCATAGATGGGAAAACCTCAAAGCAAGGTCGAAATTCAAGAGAATATTATACAAAATGGCAATGCCAGCACTCCTTGGAATTCATTCCAGAATACCTAAAAACACTAATAATAATATTAGTAATTCTATTCATATTATATAAAATAAATAAACATTTTAAACAATATGTAAATAAATAAAGAAACCAAAACGCTATTAACAATGCTATTAACAATGTTTAATATAAATAAACATAAAAAAATACATTATAACAAATTAATTATAATTAAGTATATATAATATATAACTATAAATTAAAAATAAATATTATGAATAAGTAAGAACATACTAAAGTAACTAATAAAAAAAAATTTTGTCTTCATTGTTGAATTGTGTAATAAGATGCAACTAATTTGAAACTAGATGGATAACATCTATGGAAGCAATTTGATCATCAATGCGAAAAAGTCCTTAAGCAAGGGTTATACTATAGAGACCATAGAAACAAAGAAGAATGAATTAAAACTATTAGAAGAAAATATAATAAAAATATTAGCTAAGAGTAAATTATCTCAAGAGGAAATATTACAACAAACCTCACAATTCAAGAAAATAAAACAAGAAGCACTACAAATACTAAAATTACACGAAGATAAACTAGCACAAAGTGGTAGTACTCAGACTATACAAGAAAATCCTACAAATATGACTGAAGAACATTTAAACGCCAATGAATTGGCATCAATTTCAAAACTTATTACAACTTTTACAGGAACAAAAGAAGAATTAAATTCTTTTATAGCAAATATAGAAATTCTTAGAGATACGTTCCCAACAAGTAAACATGACTCATTTTTCAATTTTATATACAAAACAAAATTAACAACCAAGGTACAAAATAGAATTAGACAGTTACAAGTTCCAAATAGTATAAATACACTACTTACAACCCTTAAAGATGCATATAAACAAAAAAAATCACCAAATATAATACATCCAACGACGCCATATTTTTTGCCGATCTTTTGACATTTCTCTTCAGTAGGGATTGCCATTTCATGATGAAAATTTATGGTCGTCATAATCGTCCTACCAGATTAACAATTGAGCGTCTAGTGGAAAAATTTGAATCCACAGGCACAGTACAAAATGTTCCCGTGCCAGTGAGACAAAGAAGTGCCCGTAGTGTCGAGAATATTACTGTCGCTGAGGCTTCAGTTGCATAAAGCCCAAATGTGTGTCTCACACGTCGTTCTCAAGCGTTGGGCATCTCTGTGACGTCGTTGTGGCGAGTTTTGCGAAAAGATCTTGGCCTACAAGATCAAATTGAGCCAAGAACTGTAGCCGCTAGACCACCAGAAGCGTCGTATATTCGGGAATTGGACTGAGCAACAACTTGAAAATGATTCCGATTTTCATCGAAAAATCATCTTTAGCGATGAGGCTCATTCCTGGCTGAATGGCTTCGTCAATAAGCAAAATATGCATTATTGGTCAGATAGCAATCCACACATACTCCACGAGTCATCATTGCATCCCGAAAAAATTACGGTTTTGGTGCGGCGTCATTAGGCCGTACTTCTTCCGTGATGATCAAGACCGGCGCGTTACTGTGAATAAGAATCGCTACCGTTCAATGATAAGAGAATATTTTTGGCCCCAATTGGATGATATGGGCATGTGGTTCCAACAGGATGGCGCCACAAGCCACACAGCGAATGTCACAATCAATTTATTGGAAACCAAGTTTGGAGAACGTGTTATCTCACGAAATGGTGCAGTCGACTGGCCGCGTCGGTCGTGCGATTTGACGTTGTTAGACTATTTCCTGTGGCGCTACGTCAAGTTTATGGTATATGCCAACAAGCCAGCGACGATTGAACTTCGTACGAATATCGGACGTGAAATTGAACAGTATCGGCCGATTTATGCTTGAAAACCGTCGAAAATTGGGTTCAGCGTCTGGACTTCTGCAAGCGTGCCCGTGATGGACATGCAAAAGAAATCGAGTTCCATACATAATGACATCGAACGTACTTTCACAGGAATAAAGAATTTTATTGATTTCCAAACCCATTTTTGTTTTATTTAATAAAACTTTTGTAGCGCTCTTATTGAAAAACCCGATAGTACATAAACAAAATTAAATAAACGATGAAGGTAAGTTACTACATTGACTGGAAGCTTAAGATTAATAAATCCACACCTCGAGCCATTAAATACGTAGCCATGAGTATGCGTGTTTTGAATTCCCTAAATTTACGGAAATTCTTCAAACGTGTTTTTTGATCCTGAGCGCCAATCATCAGTTCACAAGGCCAATCATCCTTTTCCAAATAATTGCGATACGAGTCAGCTCGAGATTGTGAGCCGGCGAATATTAAATACTGTTTCAAAGCTATTCTTCCAAAGATGTATCCTTAAGCCTCCAACTTTAATTGCATTTCTAATATACATATGTATGTACTTATTTTCTGTTCAGGGAATTCATAGACAAATTGTTTAATGCCCACCAAGAGAGTGGCACGTTCCTCTGCGGATATCAACAAAGGGTTTTTCATAATATTTGCCAATTCCTTATCCAAATGTCTTAATCTATGCATTTTATCGGCCACGTCTAAAACCAGCATTGATATTTGCGAAGTATTTATTTTAATTATTTATGTTGCCATACATAACTAAAAGGTTGCCACTTCAAAACTAAGAACGAATGGAATGAAATTCACCATGTTTAACTTTTTTAATTAAAACAACCTTACATAATTCTGATGACTTTTTTTCTTTTTTTTTTTTGAAAGTTTGTTGCGTAATACCTTTTAAGATACAGTCTCCCGAGAAATGAGCTATATCACTATCGATTGGTATTTCTTTGGTCCATCAATTGCAATAAACGAGATATGCCTACGCGGAATCGTTTCTTAGTTATTCACGAAAAACTAACTCACACATTTCTGGCGATTTTTTTAATTTTTCAAAGTTTGCTGCGTAATAACTTTTAACATACAGTCTCCCGAGAAATGAGCTATATCACTATCGATTGGTATTTCTTCGGTCCATCGATTGCAATTAACGAGATATGCCTACGCGGAATCGTTTCTTAGTTATTAATGGAAAACTGTACTGGTTTTTTTTCATCATTTTCTAAAGTTTGATGCGTTATAACTTCTAAACTATAGTCTCTTGAAATATAAGCTATATCACCATTGATTCGTATTTTTGTGTCCTATCGGTTACAATTAACGAGATATGCGTAGGCGGAATACTTTTGGTTTTATTATTAAAAATATCAAAAAATATGTGATTGGAATTAGTGCGCCATATTAAGTAAATAGTTACAATGTCGCAAGTGACAACCCGGAAATCTGATTCTGGGTTCATTCCATAATTAACTCGTGATTTCAAATTTAAAATATCTTTTAAAATTACCTGCTGGTGATCAAATGAATAATGCTATATTATGTTCATTATTTGTTTACATTTTTTTTTATAAAGTTTGCCAGTGAGTTAAACCATGTGCGCGCACACACAGTCACATGCAATTCATCAAAAAACTTACTGGCCATTTTTCTTAATTTTAGAAAGTTTGTTGCGTAATAACTTTTAAAATACAGTCTCCCGAGAAATGAGCTATATCACTATCGATTGGTATTTCTTTGGTCCATCAATTGCAATAAACGAGATATGCCTACGCGGAATCGTTTCTTAGTTATTCACGAAAAACTAACTCACACATTTCTGGCGATTTTTTTAATTTTTCAAAGTTTGCTGCGTAATACCTTTTAAGATACAGTCTCCCGAGAAATGAGCTATATCACTATCGATTGGTATTTCTTTGGTCCATCAATTGCAATAAACGAGATATGCCTACGCGGAATCGTTTCTTAGTTATTCACGAAAAACTAACTCACACATTTCTGGCGATTTTTTTAATTTTTCAAAGTTTGCTGCGTAATAACTTTTAAGATACAGTCTCCCGAGAAATGAGCTATATCACTATCGATTGGTATTTCTTCGGTCCATCGATTGCAATTAACGAGATATGCCTACGCGGAATCGTTTCTTAGTTATTAATGGAAAACTGTACTGGTTTTTTTCATCATTTTCTAAAGTTTGATGCGTTATAACTTCTAAACTATAGTCTCTTGAAATATAAGCTATATCACCATTGATATTCACACTCATAATTTTTTGCTATTTTTGGCGATTTCTTGACGATTCCTTAAAATTAGTGTGACGATTTTCCGTTCGAAATTTGACGAATTCACACCTATTTCATCTGGCAACTATGTTAACAAGGCATATAAGATTTGAATTTGAAAGTTTAAAATATTAATATTTTGAATTTTCAATCACATTAGCAGCGACTTTTGTGTTTAATATTTTATGGAAATTCTGTCAAAAGTTTAAAATTGTTTCGTGTAATTTTAATACGCATTGTTGTTGCAAATAGCTAATAGTGATTAAGTTGGGCTACGACTTGGAATTGTAAGTCTACTTTATATCTCCTTTACAAAGTGAAGTCCGAAATATTAAAATATATATTTTGAAAATGATTCTTATACAGTGCAAGCTCGGTATTCGCGACTAATTAAAAACCAGGCCAGTCGCCAAAACTGAATTTTCGCAATAACAGAAGCGAAAGCAGCACAAGCGGCTGTTCTACTGTAGCATTATTACATGAATGCATTGTTTTAAGTAACTGAACAAAACAAGTGTCCTCTTACAGTAAACAAAACAAACAGATATACATAAGGTGCATGCCCATTAGCGGCTTGGTGTAAATAGACACTGTAAAATAGACGTCTGGGTTGCAATGCACTTGAAATGGACACACGCATTCAGCTACGACCATATGTATGGGAATACTTTAAGTCAAATCAAATTACCCAAAATATTCCCATACATTAGTTTAAGAATTAGTCGTCTAGTATATTTTCATAAGTAGTATATAAGTAGAATGTATTTAGTAATAAAATTCAATTCTGATAATAAAGTCAAAACGACAAATAGTTGCTCTAATAATAAAAACTGACTTTCATTTATCACATGGCGATCCTGCCAAACTTCTTTGGAGTGCTTTAAAAATACAGAGCACCCAAAGAAATCCAAAGTCCCTTGGAGTGCTTCAATACACAGAGCACCCAAAAAACAGGACAAATTCAAAATTCCTTGGAGTGCTTTAACAAATAGAGCACCCATAAAAAGGGTGAAATAAATTAAATTTTTTGAAAATACTGTCAGTCCAGCCAATAACGGCCTGACAAAAGAGAAGAGAAGGAAGAAAACACCTGGCCAAAAGGTGCATGGATTCCAAAGAAGGTCCAAAACCTAGAGGAGTATAGAGCAAGGCAGAAGCAGCCTAAAAAGAAGGATGATACTCCAATAATAAATAAAAAGCCACAAGTGACAAGACCAAAACGCAGAGGTGGATTACTCTGCAGATGGAAGAGAGAGAGATCCCAGTTACTAAGAGAAGTCAACGGCAAGGAACCACCAACTTGGGAGCGGTCGACAATAATTTGGTTGAGAATCAACCAACTCGAGGATCTAATACATAAAAAAACTACAGTGCACTAGATGCACGTATAGGTCGGTAGGCGTTAACCGCCGTTGACAAACATTAATTTTTTTTTTTTCAACAAATTTTTTTTTTAATTTTAAACAATGTGTAAATCGAAGACTACCTTTGATCATCCACGAGCAAACGTAGTAAATGAAGTAGATACATATAAGAGAAGAAAACATTAATACTTTTAAAATAGTAATATTCTTAGTTATAATAACTTTAATATTAATCATAAATTTTTTTTGTCGCATATGGGCATTTCCAGCAAAAGGTCAACCGAGACGAAAAAATTAAAAGTTATTGATAACAATGTTTGATGTCATATTCATATAGGGAAACAATCAAATTTAAGTTATTTAAATACATTTTACATTTATTCATATCTCATTGCGAAATATTCGGATGCAAAGAGCGCAAATGTGAAATATTGCTTATTTTGATATTTCTTTGGTATGTCTTGTCTTTATAACAGTTATTAAACACATACATAATGCATCGACTTTTGCTTGCTCAAATCTTTCTGGGAGTATAAAGAACGTAAAAACAAAATCATAAGTAACCACGCAATAAAAGATAACGGTAAATTTTTGATTTGCTTTATCGTTTAGTTCGTTGTCACGTTCAACATGCAAAAAAAACATTTTTACTCAGTGCGTCGGAAGAACATGCAGTAAGCTAACTGTAGTGTGCACTTAAAATTGTATAACAATAACTTAATTACAAATGCCACCCATACATGCTATTTTGTATAAGTGACCAACAGTAAACAATAATTTTAGAGTCATTGCCTTTGCTGACTCAAAATACAGCAACTTAATACAAAGCAATCGATTAATTGGGTCAACCAATTGTGTTGTGATTGCATTAAGTGAGTAAAAGAGCATACTTGTAATTATACTCTTCTCTTTTGGTTTACTGCACAAAACAACATGTAAATAAACATGAAGTAGATATTGTAAGTTATAGAATAAGTTATTGAGTGGATTATAAAAACCACTCAATCTTTAGTTTGTAAGTTTTAGATATAAGAAAGAAATTTTATAATAAAGAATTAATTAATAATCAGAACTGAAGTGAAGAACAACGTTTTTTTAAATTAATTAGAAGATCCAAACTATATTACATGGCGATCCTGCCACCTCAATCCTGGAAACAAAACAGAAGAAGATCCTGCCACTTCAATCCTGGAAATGAAATAGAAGAAAATCATGCCACCTCAAGCCCTCTTGATCCTGCCATCTTGATCCTGCATTCCTGATCCTGCCTTACTGAGGATACTACAATCCTGATACTGAAGATACTACAATCCTGATCCTGAAGATACTGCCATCCTGATACTGAAGATCCTGCCTTAGTATGTATATATTGTAAGAAAATAATAGTAATAAAATAAAAATTGTCTAGAAAGTGCATGGGCACATCTAGCGATTAATAAAATAATAACAAAAATATTTGTCTAGGAAATGCATTGGCACACCTAGCAAATAAAAATAATAAAATAAACCTATTAAATAACAAAGAAAATTTTTTTTAAAAACTAAAATTTTGTGTTCTTGAATGTTTACAAAAAAAAAAAAAAAAAAAAAAATATATAAAACTTGTTTGTTAAAAAGTCAAAATATGAAAAATGAAGAATATCCAGGCATAGATGAAGAATTAGAATCAGAATTAAGTGCTGCAAAAAAAAGATGGGAAAACCTCAAAGCAAGGTCGAAATTCAAGAGAATATTGTACAAAATGGCAATGCCAGCAACTCCTTGGAATTCATTCCAGAATACCTAAAAACACTAATAATAATATTAGTAATTCTATTCATATTATATAAAATAAATAAACATTTTAAACAATATGTAAATAAATATAGAAACCAAAACGCTATTAACAATGTTTAATATAAATAAACATATAAAAATACATTATAACAAATTAATTATAATTAAGTATATATAATATATAACTATAAATTAAAAATAAATATTATGAATAAGTAAGAACATACTAAAGAAACTAATAAAAAATAATTTTGTCTTCATTGTTAAATTGTGTAATAAGATGCAACTAATTTGAAACTAGATGGATAACATCTATGGAAGCATAAAGAATTTGATCATCAATGCGAAAAAGTCCTTAAGCAAGGGTTATACTATAGAGACCATAGAAACAAAGAAGAATGAATTAAAACTATTAGACGAAAATATAATAAAAATATTAGCTAAAAGTAAATTATCTCAAGAGGAAATATTACAACAAACCTCACAATTCAAGAAAATAAAACAAGAAGCACTACAAATACTAAAATTACACGAAGATAAACTAGCACAAAGTGGTAGTACTCAGACTATACAAGAAAATCCTACAAATATGACTGAAGAACATTTAAACGCCAATGAATTGGCATCAATTTCAAAACTTATTACAACTTTTACAGGAACAAAAGAAGAATTAAATTCTTTTATAGCAAATATAGAAATTCTTAGAGATACGTTCCCAACAAGTAAACATGACTCATTTTTCAATTTTATATACAAAACAAAATTAACAACCAAGGTACAAAATAGAATTAGACAGTTACAAGTTCCAAATAGTATAAATACACTACTTACAACCCTTAAAGATGCATATAAACCAAAAAAATCACCAAATATAATAATAAATGAACTAACTCGCATAGTCCAAACAGAATCAATTAGAAAATTTGCTGATAAGATAGAGCAACTGACGATGGAACTTAATGAAATCCAAATTAGTGCTCTAGGGCAGTGCTCGCCAAAGTGGTGGTCCGTGGACCGGTGCCGGTCCGTCAGCCATAAGTCGCCGGTCCGCAAAGGGCGTCTCGCGAAATGGACAACGATTTTTTAAACGATTATATATACATATACGACTATATGTATACTCCACACTTCTAAACATTGTACAATTATCTACATGGTAGTAGCACTAACAATTTCACGTCCGAGATGTCAAAATATGAAGTCAACACACAAGCGAACGAACAAAGCAAAGTAACCTAGTTTGACATCTCCAACACAAAATCAGCTGTTCAAATTAACGATCAGTTGTTCATTTGCTATCACCTCTATTAAGACGCCTTGCTTCTAACTAACAACACTGGCACATACAAAAAGTAACGACAAATACCGTTTGTTTTTCGTGGAACCAAGAGGCACTGTGTTGATACATGTGTCTTTCTTTTGTTTAGTTTCTTTGATCCAGTTGAACAAGTGTCACTGTCGTGTAGTGTTCTGTGTTTGTTACAGCGTAGATACGAATTTTTATTATTAATCAATATTATTTATTGGTTTGACAAAACACGGTAGGTTTTAACTCTGCCAGTCTGCAGAGTGAGTCAAGACTGAACTGAAACTGAATTATTTATTTTTCAATTTATAGATGACGAAGCAAGGCTCAATGGATATGTTTCTTAAGAGGAGAAATAAGAATACTAATGATGAGCGTCAAATAAATTCTAATTCTTCAAAATCTGATAATGAAGACACAAATGAAAGTGAAGCAGCTTTATCATCAAAAAGACTGCGAACCAGCTTTACTCGAAAATACGATTCATCGTATATTCGATTCGGTTTTGTAGCTACGGATGATGGTGTTGTGCCAAAATCTCAGTGCGTTATTTGCGGTGATATTTTGTCTAACGATGCAATGAAGCCGTCGAAACTCGGCAGACATTTAAGTACAAAACATAAAGACATAAGTTCAAAACCAAAAGAATTTTTCGAAAGGAAATGTGCTGATTTAAAAAACCGTCAGAAATTAATGTTTGATGTGTCACACGTGAATACTTGTGCTTTGCGAGCTTCATATAAGGTAGCACTTCGTATTGCTAAGGCTAAAAAACCGTATACAATCGGTCAGACACTCGTGGCAGGATGTATTAAGGATGTGTGTTTGGAAATGTTGGGTGAGCCGGCGGCAAAGAAAGTGGCTCAAGTGCCACTCTCAGATCACACTATACAGCGACGTATTGAAGATCTGGCTCATGATATGGAAGATCAGTTAATAGAACAGATTAAAACATCTAAGTATTTTGCGTTGCAGTTGGACGAATCTACGGATGTTGCCAATTTGGCAATTCTTATGGTGTATGTGCGATTTCAATATAAAGACGACTTAAAGGAAGAGTATTTCTTTTCTAGTTCTCTACCAACAAATACCACTAGTTCTGAAGTATTCAAGGCACTGAGAGAGTACATCGTTGACAAATGTGAGTTGGATTTTAAATTCTGTGTTGGTGTATGTTCGGATGGAGCTGCGGCCATGACTGGGCGGCGTTCTGGAGTAGTTACACAAATTAAGGCGTTAGCACCAGAATGCAAGTCAACTCATTGTTTTATTCACCGTGAGAGTCTCGCCACCAAGAAAATGTCCACAGAACTGAATACTGTTCTCAGCGAAGTTGTTAAAATTGTTAACCACGTGAAGGCGAACGCTTTAAATTCAAGACTGTTTGCTGCACTGTGCGATGGTATGGGGGCTGAACACAAACAGCTCCTATTGCATACCGATGTGCGTTGGTTGTCAAGAGGCAAAGTATTGTCAAGAGTTTTTGAGTTGCGAAGTGAGCTCACCAAGTTTCTCCAGGACAAAAAACCAGATTGGTCAGCACTATTTCAAAATATAGATTGGATAGCCAGGTTAGCTTATTTGGCAGATATCTTTGCCAACTTCAATGAGCTCAACACCACCATGCAAGGAAGGATGGCTTCGTGCTTTACAATGGCAGACAAAATCGATGGGCAGAAACGAAAGCTGGAAGTGTGGAGAAGACGAGTATCAGCGGATTGCTTTGATATGTTTCAAAACTTGGCAATAACCATCGCCGATACAGACGAAAAACTTGATGTTCCATCCCTTCGAAGGGTCATTAGTGAACATTTGACAAATTTAGTCGACCGTTTTGAGCACTACTTTCCGGCAGAAGATGATCCACGAATAGGTACAGGATGGATACGAAATCCATTTATTGCTTCGAAGGCTGATCTGACCGTCATTTTGGAAGATAAATTGTTGGAGTTAGCTGCTGACGAAGGATTGAAGATGGTTTTCGAAACTATGACATCACTTGCGTCATTTTGGATTCATGTCAAAGCAGAATACCCGGAACTTGCTGAAATTGCTCTGAAAGCTCTACTCCCATTTCCTTCATCTTACCTTTGTGAGACTGGGTTTTCAACCATGAGTATTATTAAGACAAAGTACAGGAACAGTTTGAATATTAGTTCTCCCTTGCGTGTCGCACTGTCCACAATTGAGCCACGACTTGATAAGCTTGTAAATAATAAACAGGCTCACCTTTCGCATTAGTAAACATCGACTTTCGTAACTTTAAATGGAATGACACCTTCCAATAGCACTAATCTAATTTTAATAAAACTTAACGTGCTTATAATATGTCTTATTATTGGGTGATTCCACGAAAGTTGACCCCTTGCAAGCAAAAAATAAAATTATCAACTTTGACCCATTTTAGCTCTTTTGTTACAGAAAATATACGTATCCATTACATCCTGGGGTGTATGAATAATTTTTTTTTTATTTTTTTTGTAAAAAAATCTACTTTAACTTGGTACATCATACACTTTTTCCCCCTTTATACTGAGTCTTTTTTTAAATCACTTGACAACACTTTTATAACGGTAGTTAGCAATCAAAACAATTACCAGCTGACAGTTGTTACTTTTGTCTACGTTCAGCAGAAAATTTGCACGTGTAGCTTTCAAATTATAATTTTGAGAAATTTTTCAAAATCACTAATTTGTGTCACGACCGTGACCACGCAAATAAAAAAAGTTTAAATTTTGTGAAAACTGTTAAAGCTATAAAAAAACACAGTTGCTAAGGGTGACAAGGTAAGTAAGTTAAAGAGTTTCATGTAGCAAAATAAGCGCTCGGAAGTCATTTCAATTTTTTTTTAATTTATTGAGAATGTCACGACCGTTACCTTATTGAAAATTGTGTTCAACTTTTTCTTACTAACTATAGCTTAACAAACCATGGACTCCCAAAGCAAGATGCAAAGATATCGGAAGAGATTGAAGGAAGATCCAGTAAAATACAAAGCTCATTTGGAAAAAGAAAGAGAAAGAAATAAAAAACGGCGGCTGGCTGCAAAAGAGTCATTGAGTGAAGAAATGCTTGCTCACAATCGGAATACTGATCGCGAACGTCAAAGGAAGTGTCGTGAAAAAAAGAACATAGGGAAGGAGAAAGTTGTTGAAGCTGCAGCCTCATCATCAAATGTAGGAAGCTTTAAGTCCGATCGTTCACTTAAAAAGGCAGTAACAAAAGTTAAGGTCAAACTACCGAGCAGCCCCTCGAAGAAAATTGCAGTTGTGAAGAGACTTGCTTCTGAGCTAGTTGGTCCTGAAATGGATTTGATTTTCACCAAGCGACGTAGCGGAAAAATTAATCGCCTATCTGATGCCGAGTTAGAAAAAGTCAAAAACTTCTTTTTGAGGGAAGATGTTAGCTACCAAACACCAGGACGAAAGGACACAAAACTAATAAACGGAGTACAAATGCAATTGAAGTATATGGTGATGACGGTTGGAGAATGTTATCAGCTTTTTAAGGAAGAAAATGCACAAATAAAAATTGGGAAGTCTTTGTTTTACGCAAGTCGGCCAAAACATGTACGCCTCAATTCACAAACTCCATCAAACATGTGCGTCTGTATTTACCACGCCAACTTTGAATTTTTGCTTAAATCAGTTTCTGAAGTGGTCTCTACAGTGCCTAAATCTGCTAAGGATTTGATGAATGAACTTTGCTGTGACACAACAAATGAGGCTTGCATGACTAGCAGTTTCAAGAACTGCGATACAATTTTTGATATATTGCCATTGAATTATAGTTCAGATGCAACTGTGCGTTGGAAACAATGGACCAAAAATGAACATCATACTCAAATAAGCGAGGAGGAAGGCACTTTTCAATTTTTACTTCAAACATTCGAAAGCAAACTCCAAAGATTTAAGCAACATTTTTATGTGCACCGAACACAGAGCGATCAATTTCGCGAGGCTAAGGAGCGGATTGAATCAAATGAAGCGGTCGTTCAGATAGATTTCGCTGAAAATTTCACGTTGATTTCGCAGGACGAAGTGCAAAGCGCACACTGGAACCAAGCTCAAGCAACTGTGTTTACAGCCTGTGCTTGGGTGAAAACTGAATTGGCCGTGAAATCATATTCTTATGCAATCATAAGTGATGACTTGACGCACAATAAAGAAAGTGTGTGGTACTTTTTGAAAATGATTGTTGAACACCTCAAAACGAAAACTGAAATTAATACTGCACACGTGTTTTCGGATGGATGTGCTGCTCAATTCAAAAATAGGTTCAATCTATTTAACTTATGTTTTGCAAAGGAAGACTTCGGTGTAAATATGAAATGGTCGTTTTTTGCATCTGGACATGGCAAAGGCGCTGTGGATGGAATTGGAGCCACTATCAAAAGGTCTTTATGGACAGCAATTATGTCTCGCCAAGCTAAAATTAATACTCCAGCAGAAGCTTTCAATTTTTTTGTTCAAAATAAAAAGTTGGATGGAGTGACTGTTTTGTATTGCGACAAGAACCAAATAAAGCAAAATACAGGCTGTTTAAAAAAAAGATGGGAACATGTTAAAGCAATCGAAAAAATCCAGAAGATGCACTTTTTTCAAAATGCTGGCTTTAACTGTTTGCTTTGTGGAATAACTGGCGCTAAATTCGGCGCTAAAAATGAGCAGCCTTAAACGTCTGGAGTATAATGATGTATATTCTTCAACTGAAAATTAATAAAAACGAAATCGAGCTTTAAAACATTGCTGCCTTCTCTAAGATAACCATAAACTTCCATGTAATCATTTTGATACTGTTAAATATACGACTACAAAAACAAATCCGTTTTATTTTTTATGCTGTCACGACCGTTACTTTTTTTTGTCACAACCGTTACCTTTTGAAAGTTATTTTTTTTTATTTGGCTACATCATTTTCACACAAAAGTAGAGTTTTCTTACAGAAAACACTGCAAAGAATTTAATAAGAATTTTTATTTAACGCATTCCTTGGAAAATTTTACAATCTGAGTTGCTAAGACCGAAAATTCAAAAACAGCTCATTTGTAATGTCACGACCGTTACCTTTTCATTGATCTAAAAAAACCTTAACCCGAATCACCCTGCGGTTGCCATATGGCAACAGCTCATGGGTATGTAAAAATCCAGTGATGACGGGAACACGAATGAAGTAAAAGCAAAAGTTACAACTTGTTCTGCGTGCAGAATCGTTTCTTTTTTAATTTTATATTATTTGTACGGCAGTGCGTGTTTATTCTTGAGAGCTTCAGAATAGTAAAGTCGATGCAAAATGTCGGGTGCCAAAAATGTTGGAATGCAAAAGTAAGTACGCTTCAAACATTAAAATATAATAACAATTGCGAATGAAATTGTGATTTAATTTGTAGTGTTTTGTGTAAGAAAAAATGTGATATAAGTGTGATTCTCGAAAAAATATTTGTTGTCGGTTTTTTTTAAAGTTGAATTAGCTGTGTCCATATGGCAACGCTAGGCAGGCTAGGCCACTGGTTTACGATATCACGTTTTTTCAGTTATTTGCTTGTCGTTTATTTTTTTATGTAATATGTTGGTTGAAAAACATATTAATCGTGGCTTAATGTTTATCCTCTTCGATTTAAACAATTCTTAGGCCACTCTCTCTGCAAGAAGCAATGGATTTTTTGGAAGAATTGTGTTCCGATGATGAAAGCGGAGCTCCAACAAATCTTCGAGCGCTTTATATTGAGCCACCCAATATTGAGGGGGGCTCAAGTGGCGAAGATGACGGTGACGATGATGGTGGAATACCGGACAATGTTTGCGCAGCACAACTGAAGTCAGGGTGTGAAATCATTTTGGAAAATGGTCGCAGAATTAATTCTCTAGAAGGCAAGGAAACCTGTTTCAGCACCGGTTTGTTTGACGATACGCCTTCTCAAAAAATATTGGATGACTGTCTTCCAAGCTCGTCGAAGAGGATATGCCGCGTCAACCCAGTAAAGCCAAACACTGCAATACCCCCAGCGAACAAGAACACCGAATTCACGTGGCATAAAGATTATTCAAAGCCAGTGCTTCCAATTTTTCCCGAAGCGAATTATAAAGAAAGCAGCGGAATAACACCTCATGACCTATTTGAACAATTTTTTGACAACGATTTGCTTGAGCATATATGCAACTGTTCAAATTTATATGCGGCCCATCATCAAAAAAGATACGAAAAACTCACCACTGGAGGTACGGATTTGTTTAAAAATTTCTTTATTTATCATAATATGTATGTGTTCTTTCAGAACTTCGTGTATTCATTGGAATTTTAATTGTAACTGGCTATAATGCAACAGGGTCCTTTAGGAATATGTGGAAGAGCGAAGATGATCTACGGAACGAAATGGTTTATAAGGCTATGAGAAGAAACCGCTTCGAAGAAATACACTACATGCTTCATTTCGAGTCAGCATTATGCGTGCCGAAAGATAGCAACGAAAGAACTGACACTATGTGGAAATTAAGGCCACTAACCGACCATATCAAAGCTAAGATGCTAGCAAACTTTCACCCAGAACCAAATCTTTCTTATGACGAAAGCATGATTGCGTATTTTGGCCGCCATGGTTGCAAGCAGTTTATTAAAGCGAAGCCCATTCGTTTCGGTTACAAGGCCTGGTCATTATGTACACCCGGTGGATATATGGTAAACTTTGAAATCTATCAAGGTAAAAATCCAAGGTCAGATCCTAAATATGAGGAGAGATTCGGTACTTGCTCAGCGCCACTTTTATGCATGATTGATGATTTTGCGGAAGATGTAAAAAACCTTCCATTTTCCTTTTATTTTGACAACCTCTTTACTGGGATACCATTGTTGACTTATCTGAAAAACTGTGGTTATAACGCCACTGGAACTATTCGAGAAAATCGGATCCCTAAAAGTTGTCCGATTCCACACAAAAATGATTTACGTAAAAAGCAACGCGGCTATTATGAAAGTGTGCTAATCAAGGAAACAGAGATTCGCGTAACTAAATGGGTCGATAACGCGGTGGTGTGTCTTGCGTCGACTTGTTTCGGTTCTGAGCCAAGTTCAATGGCAAGTCGGTACAGCAAAGAAGTCCATAAAAAAATATCAGTTCCTCGTCCATGCGTTGTTACCGAATATAACAAATACATGTCAGGTGTTGATAGGTTCGACCAAAATGTGTCCGGAAGTCGCATAGCTTTTCGAGGCAAAAAATGGTGGCATTGCATTTTTACATGGCTCATCGATGCAAGTATTCAGAATAGCTGGCTCATTCATCGACGCACTGGGCAAAATAAATCTCTTATCGATTTCAAACGAGAAGTTGCAATTTTTTATTGTAAGCACTATGGTACAGAGCCAAAAGTTATCTATAAGCCATCGGATCAAATAAAAGAATCAATGAAAAATACGCTACGGTACGATCGAACCGATCACCTTGTGATTCCCATCGATAAGAAGCGAAGATGCGCAGCAGAAACATGCAAGTCCATCGTACGCACGGCTTGTGGAAAATGTGACATTGGCCTCTGCTTGCAATGCTTCAAGCCATACCATACACAGTAAAATATAATATTTAATTGATTCAAACTTGTCTCTAGAAAGGAGCTTTGAAAAAAGTTTTTATAAATAGAATGTTCTTTTTGCATAAGTTCAATAAAACACATGTTTTTTATTCATTTAATGGACAATGTTCTGTTTTTACTTATAACTTTTAACCAGTGGCCTAGCCTACCTGGCGTTGCCATATGGCAACAGGACATTGTGGGGATCCTGAGTGAAGGACAAAAAATCTAATAATGCAGTTTTTTCTCTTTATGTATAAATAATAAATCTTGGAAAAATCAATTCGAAATTCGAAAAAAAATTTACTCAGGGTGATTCGAGTTAAAATGCAGTTTCTATGAAATGATTCTTATTGCTTTTAGGGGTTGAAATTTTATATTTTTAAAATCAACAAATCATTTTGACATTGTATTTCAGGTGAAAGTTTTATTACGAAATTTCGTGTAAACCTGTCACGACCGTTACTATGGAAACACGCATTATAACTTTACAGTTGTTACATTTGTGATGTTTTATATTACTGTTTATTGAGGCTAAATGCAACTTGTATAATAAAAACAACTTAAATTTGTTAAACATTCATAAATAATCGCTAATTTCTGCTATCATGAAATGGTAATAGGTCATATATAGACACCCGGCTAATAAAGAAATGCATTTAAACAAATTTTAATACATACTTGAGATGATCGTAAACGAAAAATTATCAATAAAAAAGGTACCGGTCCCCGACGTAATAGAAAAATTGCAGCCGGTCCGTCACACTCAAAAGTTTGACGAGCACTGCTCTAGGGGAACAAAATAGAGAAGTAATAAGTGAAACAAATGCCGTAATAGCTTTTAACTCATTCAAAAACGGACTCAAAAATAAAGAAATAACTAGAACAATAGAAGCAAGTAGAGTAAAGAAACTCAGCGAAGCCAAGTTTATTCATGCGAATTCAAAAAAAAAAAAAACCGGGAAAAAAATTAAAAATTTGTGTTGTTTTAACTTGTATAAAGTTGGTCACGAGCGACATGGTAAGTGAGAAATTCAAAATTAAATTAAATAGATTTTATTATTAATTATTAATGTAAATACGCACTTTACAAATTTGTAATTGTAGATGAGCACAAACAACGCACATTGGGGCCAAATGAATGAAAAGTGGCGATTAATTCAAAATATGAACTTTAAAATTCATGATCGTGTTTGGTACCGGGTGAAAGTGGATAAAATTCTGCATCACTAATTGCAAAAATTATACTTTTAAGTTGTTTGCTTTAGTTGAAGTGAGCACTTAAAGTTGAATAATTGTTATTTTTTTTTGTGCATATTGAAAAAAAGTGAAAATTTTGATATTTCAATTGATAATTTTTTCTATTAATACTTCTAAAAGTTAAATTTTTATAATGGAACCGTCAACTTCAGGTAGTTTACTATATAGTACATGTTTTTTTGTTTAAATAAATGTTTTAAAAATATTAAATGTTAATAAAATAAAATTAGCCCAAAAATGGGCTATTTTTGATTTATATATGGAGTTTCAACAACTTTGTTCGTGAGCTTGCGTAAAATCGTCTATATAGTGTTATAATATCAGATCTCAACTAATAAACCCCAAAATATTTTTTTGCGATTTTTGAGTTATGCTTGTTTTTGTGAAATAACTCAAGATGATAAAAATCCACAAATATGAAAAAAAAAAACAAAACATCAAGTTGTTTTTACTTTGTTTTGTCATTATTTTCGTTATAGTAGTTGTTATTGTAGCTAAAAAAAATGTGTTGTTAATTAGAGATGGGGGCGTGAGTAACTTTAATTCACGCATGCTCACGTGATTGCGTATATTGGGTTTATTTACTATGAATAAAACTAATTAAATTATTTTACATGTGTTTATGATATTTCAATGAATTTTACTTAAACATTTGTTAATTTTAAATTATTAGAAAATTGTATATGGCACAAGTGCACTATTTTGAAAAATTGAAGGAGGTCACGCTCCCATCCCTATTTATTATTGTCATTTATTTGAGTCCTACATAATAACTGTTGGTCATATACATGCATCATACGAGTAAAGTTTTAATTTTGTTTTAAGCTGGTGATATCAATCTACTAATATAATGATAATACATTTTTAAGAATTTCTATCCATCCGTAGGGTATTATTGATTCGGTACTGACACGTTTATTTATTGTTTTAGCTGTCAATGTTTTGTGATGTGATGTTACATATTTAAAGTGTTGTGAAAGTGTAAATTATTCGGTACAGGGTTAAAGGAATTACTTTTTGCAAATTTTAAACGAATAGAAATCTTATTAATTTTAGGAACATGTCCCAAAACAATTTTCATTCCTCGTCATGAGTTGCATAATTTTATGAGGAGTGCAGAACCTAAATCACTTCAGGATAAATTTAAACTTTTGAGATGGGAAGTATGGGAGATGTGAATTAATTTATGATTATGAAATTGAATGTGAAGTAAATACTAACATTGAAGGAAATAATGATTATAATAAAATATTGGTGTTTTCAAAAAGAAAAAAAATAGAATAACCGAATTTAATTAAATTTTTTTTAAATAGTGTGTTTATGGTTATTTATCAATAAAAAAACAATTAGATTTTCAAATGTTTCATTTTTGAGCAAAATTTTAAAATTTCGAGAAAAAAGGTATGATTTTAATTTAAAAATTTTCTAATAGAAATACATATAAAATATATATTCCTTATTATTTTTAAAAATATTACTTATTTTTCTTAAAGTACATTTAGTATGCTTTAATTTGCAATTTAATTGAATAATTTATAGCGCACCGTTCCAAAGTTACAGCAAAAAATGTGAAAAAAGAGGATTTTTTACAGAACACAAAATGGCCCATAAAGGGTTAAAAAATGTGTTTTTTCACTCTGTTTTTTTTTAAATGTTGGTTTTTTATGTATTTATAAATATCCATTAATAAAAAATATTTTTTTTTTAAATTACGACTTCTATGAATTAATCGCCACTTTTCATGCATTTGGCCCCACTGTGCAACGATGAAAAAAACAAAAACAGATGTAAGCGGTATAGAGAAAAGTTAAAGGAAGATGCAATTAAATTGCAAAATAATAAATTAAAAAAACAGGGAAAGAATGCGAAATAATAGGCAAAAGTGGAAAGATTCGGTTAAAGGAAATAATAAAATTATTGAAGTAAAAAGACAGGATGATCGCATACGCAAGAGACGAAGTCGGGAGAACGCTGCAAAAATTAAAAAATCAAAACAAATACATAACGAACCGTACAAATGCAAGCAAACGTTGGCGAAAGCTGTCAAAAAAGTGGAGGATGCGTTGCCAGGGGACATAGAGAAGAAAAGAAAAGTTCTAGAAGTTTTATTTACAAAATATAAGCAGCCCCCACAAACAAATCCCAACACTAATGGCAGCACTACGCTTCCAGAAAGCTTGTTTAATTCCATTCAGCAATTTTATACGAACGATAATGTTAGTGTGCAAGCTTCAGGAAAAAAGGACACAATTTTCATTGGTGGAGAATTAATCGCTAAACGCTTCATGATAATGACAGTTGGTGAAGCATATGAACTGTATAAACAACACATCCCAACTACCCAAAATGCATGAAAACAATTAAACACAAATAATATTCTTTCTTTGTAACATAAAACCCTAAACACAACAGTGACACACTTCAAACATTTTTCCAAAGTAATAACACATTCATCAGCACCAGTAAATACAACAAATTAACTTAATGCATTGTATACGAAATATTGCGATGGATAATATTTCATAAAACACATATGCAAGCACTTTGGAAAAAGGGCGATGCACTTGAACTAGTGCATTAAGTAATATTTAATGTATTGTATGAGAATGAATTGAGTGAAAATTGGGTTAAACACTGACCAATCAAGATCAAGTGTTTTGACTCAATAAACCTATACATAAGATAGAAAGAGTAAAATATAATGTAAAACTAAGAATTGTAAATTATCTAATTTAGTATAAATAAGAGAAATATTTCAATAAAGAATCAGAATACTATTTGATCTAAACAAGATAACTAGTCTTTCTCACTATTCTACCTTAGCACACTAGAGGTGCTTTGAAGAAGTAAAACGTGTCTGCAGTTAGGTGCAGCATTGTCAAATCCTAACATCAACATCTGACAGATCTTGACTTACATTATAGTACCATGCCAATTTTGGTTATTTGATAGAAAGCTGCACTGAAATTATACCTACATTTCCTAGAAAATTTGAAAGCTTTCTTAAATCTGTTTGCTGCAACATTGAGAATGAAAATTGCATGACCGGCAAATGCAATGAGTGCTTAACAGATTTAAAAAATGAATACATTCCTCTAGATTATTTCTCAAATATGGAAGATGAAGTGAACTGGCAGAATTGGAAAAAAGTAGATAATCGAATTCTCCTTACTAATACAATTGGAACTTTTTCGGATTTAATAGTTGATGTGGAAAAAAAATTGCCCTCCTTTAAAACTCATTTTTTTGTGAAAAGAGCTCAACAAAAATATTTTGAGGAGACTAAAATCAACTTAAAACCTACGGAAATAGCCATTTAAATAGATTTTGCGGAAAATTATAGGCTAACACATCAAAATGAGATCCAAAGTGCTCACTTTAGCTATCGCCAAGCATCAATTTTTACTTGTGTAGCTTGGATGCCAGGAGTAACAAATTCGTTTGCTGTCATCAGTGACAACCTAACACACAACAAACACGATTCCTTTATTTTTTTGATAAATCTATTAATTGAAATGCAGAAATCTTATGGTAGTCTCTCAAAAATATTTATTTTCTCTGATGGGAGCCGCTCTCAGTTTAAAAACAAATTTATATTATCAAGCCTACATGATTTTATACTACAATTAGGATGTTCCTCAGTAGAATGGAATTTCTTTGCAAGCTCACATGGAAAGGGAGCCGTCGATGGAGTCGGAGCAATTATTAAAAGGAAAGTTTGGCAGATAACGAAATCAAAAAATGTTGTCATACCTGACGCACTTTCATTTTATCAGTGTGCACAAAATAACATAAATGGAATCAAAATCTATTTTATGCCATCTGATGAGATTGAAAAACATGCTTTGTTTTATAATTTAGACGAAAAATGGAAAGCAGTTAAAAAAATACAAAGCATTTCTCATTTGCACTTTTTTTTCTTGCGATGGTCAAGCAATAAAAGCAGCTAAAACTGCCTATTCTGAAAAAAAAAACAGTGCTTGATATTCATAATCAAATTCATTAATGCTTGTTATACTTTCACAAAACCATACTCATGAAATTTTCTTAAGTTTTTTATTATTATGTTTGAATAAATATTTTGGTTGACTTATGCATAGTTTTTTTATTTGAATTTCATTATAGAGCACAAATATGGATCACAATATGGAAATATAGATCACAAATATGGTGATCGAAAAAAGTGTCACGTGCGACATGTCACGTGCGACCATCTCTTTTATTAAATAAAAAAAAAATATATAAATCCTTAATGTCTACAATGCTAGCCATTTTAAAGGAACATCAATACACATAATTAAAAAAAAATTACATGAAAACATTGCTTCCCATTTCGCTGAAATCCGCGTTTGAATTTTTTGCCACGAAAACCACTTCTGTTTTTGGTCACGTGCGACCACCTTGGTTTTTTGCAAATATTTTGAAAACGGAAAATGGCCCAAAGGTTAACAATACCAATAATTAACGGCCTAATTGAGAGCTATAAGATACGCCTATTTTATAAAAGAATAATATATTATTTTGTCATATTTTTCACTTGAAATGTGTACAACAGTCACGTTCGACACCATGGAAATGCCCATACAGTGCACTCGCGATAATATGAACACCCTAATATATGAACACCCCAAAATATGAACAATTTTTTTCTTCCATTGACTACTCTAAAATATGAACTGTACAAAAGCTGTACAAAAGCTTTAAAATATGAACAGCTTATTTTTGTATTTTTAACGGGTTGAAATCTAAATCAACAGGGTAGTTCGTAAATTCTAACTCAACTGCATTACATATAATTAGGGGATACCCCTAGTTGTGTGCAACATATGTATGACAATGACAGAAAAAGCAAACACGAAAACAATAATCGTCATTAGTCGTCGATGAGTGTGGATAGGAACATAAACGTTTTAATCACTGCTCACAATCAGCTAAAATTCCATATTCGTTTTGTAAAATATTAATTAAAAGTGAAAAGTTCTTAAATAAATATGCATACAAAAAAGCATAAGTTTTTAACTTTAACCCAGATAATCCTAATAGACTACATATAGTCTATTGACATATTGCCTCTCAGCAGTTAGTCTCTCTTCGATTTTCGGCATTGGTTTTACAGTTTTAGTTCATAAGCGTCGTGTTTTACTTCACTCGCTTGAACTTTTTATTTAGTTTGCTTTTAATCAGAAGTGAATGTGTTACAAAGTGGTGAAATTTTCTGCAAAATCAATTTACAAGAAATGATTCGAAAACGGTAGGTATAATTTTGTAGCTATAAATTCTTACTTACATTTTTGTTCATGAACATGAATAAAAATGCTGCAGAAATTACGTTGTTTCCATGAAATCCAGAAATAACAACGTGGTGCTCACACATAACTGTTAAAAGTTGTGTATACTACATATAGTCTACCAGGGCAATAAACAACTGTGTTACAGAAATATATTTCCATTTTTTATTCGTTTCAGCGGATTGACCTTGAATGAAATTTTGGACGAATTAGAAAATGATTTGCCAGAAGACCTTCAGCAAGCTAATTTTATTAACATATGTTTAATTCCTGAAGATTCTAAGAACACTGAAGTCACAGATGAAGACTCTGGAGATGAAGAAATCGTTGATTTTGTGAATTTACCACCAGCTCTTCTGACTGGAGCTGCTGAAATAACTACAAATCTAATTGACTCCGATTCTGACAGTGAATATGACATTCCTTTAAGCCAAATACGAAAAAAAAAATCCAAGCAACATAAAGAAAAGATTTTGAGGAAATGGGAAAAACTCGATTTACCCTTTCATCAATACGACGAAGATGATATATTTTTACAAGATGACCTCCCGTCACCTATGGAATTTTTTGAAAAATTTATTGATGAAGAATTTATTGATACCGTCGTAAACTTTTCGAACCTTTATGCCACCAAAACAAACAAAATTGGAAATATTACATCTGGTGAAATAAAGGTTTTTTTGGGTGTATTATTACTCAGTGGATACAATAGTGTCAGTCGACGTCGAATGTACTGGGAAGTCTCTAAAGATGCTAGAAATGAACTCGTTGCAAACGCTATGTCAAGAGATCGTTTTGATTACATATTTTCGAACCTTCACTTCACAGATAATAGCCTGTTAGATCAAAAGGACAAATTTGCCAAAGTAAGGCCACTTATCAGAATGCTCAACGACACATTTCTTCAAAATGCACCAAATGTGAAACAGCATAGCGTTGATGAACAAATGGCTCCATATTACGGAAAACATTCCACCAAACAATACATCCATGGAAAACCTATTCGATACGGCTATAAATTTTGGGTTGGAGCTACCCACAAAGGATATATCGTTTGGTTTGAACCATATCAGGGTGCTGGCACATTTGTTGATAACAAATATAAAGAAACAGGTCTTGGTTCCAGTGTTGTACTGTCTTATGCAGATGTCGATTTTCGATAGAAAAGACACAATATTATTAAACAGTCATGCAGCGTAATAATAATAACTTTGGTTCATCGAGCCAAACACAGCGTGGAATACCCGCTAACGGCCCTCAGGGCCAAAGACGTCCGCGTTAGCGCGACGTCGAAAGAATGAGAGAGTTCAATCTCTCCCGTCACGAGGAGCAATCCGGTGATGGAAATTGGGCTAATATCGCCCGGAACGATGATGCCTACAACGAGGCATCATCTCGCGTCAGGCGGCCACCACCTAAGGTACAGCGAGGAAAACCCCGTACCCGTGAAGCCGTGCCGGAAACAGGCGTCTTCCCCTCTCGTGAGTCAACGGAGGCCAGAGACGAGCCGATGTTTACCGGTACAAACAGGGGCAGCAAGCCGGTCAAACGCACGCTAGGCCAGAACATGGAGTGTTCTGGTTTCGTTCCCCTTGTCCGCCAAACATATGATCGAATGGCAGTTGAGGATCAGAGGATCCCGCGGAACCTGCCGTTCCCAATTTTCCAGCACGCGATGACGGAATTCCTCGTCGCATTTCAGCTTCATCAAGCGAAATACGTGCTGAAGGTCCCGCAACTTCAAGCGGTGATGGATCCGTTGGCTGCGATTAGCGCAGATGAATATAACATTCCTGTACCAATATATGAGTACATCTGCGGTTTCAGTCCGACGATATCCCCCGCTGGGGACAAAGTGCTTTGGAATTTGCCGTCCGAGGCCATTCCAAAACCTAGTACGACTCACGCCAATCATACGGCGCGCTCAGGTTCATTTGGTCCCATTACACCGGAGAACCACAATGTCTACGAGTGCTACGTGAGTCCGTTTGTCACGTCAAAGTATGTGCAGGTTACAGCCGCACATCCCGCCAATTCCCGGAGGTACGAGTGGAATCCCCTCCCTACCGGATGGTTTCCGGCGAACGGTGTTGCCAATGAGAATCTCTTGGGATACCAAAACATTCAAAGATTACACAAGCGGCTGTCCCCAAATAATATAAATTGTGTTTTTCTTTCTTTACATGGCGATCCTGCCTTGTTAGCAAGTTCTAAAAAGTGAAATTTATCCAGTGTCTAAATGATAATAAACAATTTAATAATTTCCATCATATTGGATAATATAATATTCAATATGTTAAAATTTAAATTTTAATTAATAAAGAATAATCAAACGGGACAGTCGCACAAGCGGCTGCCCCCAAATAATATAAATTGTGTTTTTCTTACTTTACGCATCAAAATTGACTCAATAAAGTCAAAAGATTATTTGTATTTAACTTTTTCCCAAATTTGTAACATTGATTAAAAACTATGCCTGCTGTAGAGCGAGACGACGATTTATACGATTATGACGCTAAAGAATTTGTCCAAATCGAGGAGCCTGAATTTGAGAGGCCTGTATCATATCCGTCAGCTTACTTCACTGGATCTGTCACCAAACCAGTGTTAAAGTTGTCATGGGATTCTGCAGCGACTCTTGTCATCCTCCGATCTAGAGCGACAGCCTTCTTGAACGAACCGACTATGACACCAAATGTCGTGGTTGACTATTTATATAAAGTTTTTTCGCGGATTACAGCGGATTTGCCCCAGGACTGGAAAACGTACAAAGCCGTAATTACTGCTGGTTCCGTGACTCCATTGGATCTCCTTGAGATCGTTCCAACATCTGTGACGCGGGATATCAGGCTGAACGCCCCATTGGAGTTAGATGATAATCATGATCTGCCTTTGGTACTGATGCTCATGGGCTTGTATAGGTATAATAAAACCCACCAAGCCCACAAGGAAAAAATATCTGATAAAGTGTCAACTTTAGTGACTCAATTAGATTTAGATGTGTTAAAAGTAGAGTTTGAATCTAAAATATCCTTTTTGGAAGAGTCGGTTAGAACAGTTCAAGACTGCATGGGCTCTTTTGCCAGTTCCAGTGAAGTATTAAGAACCTCAATCAACCAGGTTTCAGAAGTATCCAACAAATTGACCACTGAAAAGAGGTTGCTGGAGCTTGCCTTAGAAAGAGATCCTAAAGAAAAACCTGCATTTCCAATTAAAATGCCGCATTCTGCAGAGGCAATGCGAAATATTAAACCATCTCAACCACATATCAAAAATCAAGGAGTGGTCATTATACTTACTGATACTCTGAGATTAGACCCTGTAAATACAGAGGCCCATAATCCAGCATTTGGTCAATGTGATCGATTGTTGGTTGCATCTCTTGCACGTATCACTGAAAAAGCAATACTCCATGTATTGTCAGTACCTTGGAAAACTCTTCTTCAATGGACAGAGTCTCTTGAGAGCAAAGACACTAAAATTATAGCAACATCCATCGTACACACAGTAATGCAAGCAACACCAAAACCGAACCCAGTGATTCCAATCTACTCTAAGATACGTTAGTTGGAAGGATCTTGTCTCCAATATCTAATTTTTTCTTATTTGTTTTGTATCCTTTATATACAATATTATTTTTACAAAGCTCAAGCGAAATAAAAGATTTTATTCAACGTCAATACTACAACAATTACACCATTCCCAAAATTATATATTTACAATACACTCAGACTGAACTCCTCTTTTAGCATTTCCACAATATTAAGTTTGACATAGAATGTTTTTACTCTAGAATTCAATACTAACTTTAAAAACTCTTTTACATATGACCAGCAAATTGTCTCTCTTTTATAAAAAAAAAAAAAAAAAAAAAAAAAAAAAAAAAAAAAAAAAAAAAAAAATACATGCCCCACGACCTCTTCCCTGTAAACTTGAGTTTATTAGGGAATAATGGTGGATCATTATCGGATTGCCCGAACTTCGAAATATTAGCTTCAGCACTCGACATGTTTGTGGAACGATTTCCTCAACATGATTATGCCAAGGTTCGAATTGGCACGATTGTACTCAGATATCAAGGGTGCTCTGCATTAGCTAGCTTACACCACATGCGCATATTGTTGAATAAGGGATCCACAAAAGATGTTCTTGAGTGGATATGGATCCAACGAGTCGCTGACGATGCTAGACAATTATACACTAAGTGCAAGGGTGAGGAACACTCGAAACCTCATTCATACTTCAATCTCTCCCGTCACGAGGAGCAATCCGGTGATGGAAATTGGGCTAATATCGCCCGGAACGATGATGCCTACAACGAGGCATCATCTCGCGTCAGGCGGCCACCACCTAAGGTACAGCGAGGAAAACCCCGTACCCGTGAAGCCGTGCCGGAAACAGGCGTCTTCCCCTCTCGTGAGTCAACGGAGGCCAGAGACGAGCCGATGTTTACCGGTACAAACAGGGGCAGCAAGCCGGTCAAACGCACGCTAGGCCAGAACATGGAGTGTTCTGGTTTCGTTCCCCTTGTCCGCCAAACATATGATCGAATGGCAGTTGAGGACCAGAGGATCCCGCGGAACCTGCCGTTCCCAATTTTCCAGCACGCGATGACGGAATTCCTCGTCGCATTTCAGCTTCATCAAGCGAAATACGTGCTGAAGGTCCCGCAACTTCAAGCGGTGATGGATCCGTTGGCTGCGATTAGCGCAGATGAATATAACATTCCTGTACCAATATATGAGTACATCTGCGGTTTCAGTCCGACGATATCCCCCGCTGGGGACAAAGTGCTTTGGAATTTGCCGTCCGAGGCCATTCCAAAACCTAGTACGACTCACGCCAATCATACGGCGCGCTCAGGTTCATTTGGTCCCATTACACCGGAGAACCACAATGTCTACGAGTGCTACGTGAGTCCGTTTGTCACGTCAAAGTATGTGCAGGTTACAGCCGCACATCCCGCCAATTCCCGGAGGTACGAGTGGAATCCCCTCCCTACCGGATGGTTTCCGGCGAACGGTGTTGCCAATGAGAATCTCTTGGGATACCAAAACATTCAAAGATTACACCCTGATGCGATCAGAAAGTGTAATGAATGTGATTTTGATGATAGTGATACGATCACTGGGATGCTTTGTCACAGTGCGTATGCTATGAACCTGACATCCGGGGTTCTTGGCTCTATGCCAACCATCAAATGTACAAAGGCGTTATTTCGACCGCGCGACAACGCCTCCTCCTTTTTATATAAGGAGCGGATAAGTGAAGGTGACGTTACAGCCATCCTGTGGGATGAGCCTGCTACAATAAAGTCACCGTTTGCATTCTCTTCGTCGACTTCCAACAGAGCGAAGTATTATGCATATAAACGCAAGCGCGATGCAGATGCACCAGGCACCTGCTTCCTTGTGGCTGGAGCACCGCCAGAAGGATGGGCTGATACAAGGGATAGTAACTTTTCCATCGTTGCGCCCTTCACCCTACAAGCCGGTTTCCGCGACCGATAGGAGACAAGCAGCAATGACTGCAGGGTTCAGAATGCGCAATATAGCTAATCTATTGATAATGCATAAGCCTCTTCTGTATCCAATGACCGTCTATGCGCGGTGTAGAGCCGCACCCTACACGAGGTGTCTCTGTTGTAATAGCAGAACATGGCGGATCTAGAGCGGACACTCGATAAAAACCCGTAATTCCGGATGTTATCCGCACCGTGTCCATGGAATGAATGGCACCACGTTAATGTGTCTTAAAACGGTGGCCTCTGGACAAGGGCATTGTCCAGTTGTATTATGCCCATCTGCAACATGGGGCTCTGTTGCATGATGTTTTGTTTTCTCCCCATTAATTGAACATTTCTTTACAGATGGAAAACTCTATTAAACAGAATAACGAAGATAAATCAGAACAGGTCGCCATGGACCTTACTGAATCTGTTGAAGGCTCAATTGTGCCTAACACGTCAACAGTAATATCGGCTAATACCTTAGCGTTGGGGGACTCCTGTCCCAAATCCACTGAGGTAGCCATCACAACGGATGAAGAGGATGCGTTATTGGAGTTAACGCCTAACACGCAACCCACTACATCCGCCAATACCGTTGCCATGGTGCAACAGACTAAAAGTGCAAATGATAGACCAAAATTATGTGGGGCTGCACGCAAACGTCTAAAGCTCTTTATGGAGCAAGGTATGGACATCGATGAGGCAAGAAGACTGTGCCTAAAGCCGATGAAAGAAGTTCGCAGTGAGATGCGAGACCTTAAAATCCCCAGGAAAAGAGGTAGGTCAGATGGATCATCTCCTGATAAACCTAACCCTCCTAAAAGAGTAGCTAGTGCAACTGCAGATGGTATACCTGGTACCAAAAGCATAAATACACCAAATCCTACTCTACCCTCGTACAGGGATATGGTCCAAATTGTGCGGCTAGGGGTAATTCCATCAGATTTCCCAATGACTATATGGTCTGATGACAAGCTAAAGCTTATACAGACAGCAGTCCTGGACAAAATTGTGGAGCTGAAAAAAGGCTCAATAAAACCACAATTTGCAGGCTGTACGTTCAAACCAGGCTGGCTTGTTTTTAACTGCAAGGGAAACGATTCAGCTCAATGGATCAAGGATCATGTTCCCACACTGAAACCTTGGGATGATGCGGCAATAAAGGTTGTGTCAGAGGAGGATGTTCCACGAACGGAGAAATTCGTTGGATATTTTCCCGAAGCACCTGATATACCCAACAACAGAATTCTATCACTCATAGAAGGTCAGAATGGTGACCTAATGGTAGAATTCTGGAAGATATTGAATCGGGTCAGTAAGGGTAGCATTGCTGAAATCACCTTTGCAATTGACCCTAAATCGGCTTCCCAACTAAAGGAGAGAAACTACCACATTGGCTATGGGTATGGCACAGTGCACATGAGGCCTACAAATCGCCAACACAGGGCGAACGACCTACCCATGGGGGCAAAAGTGAGTGACAGAACAAGTCAAATAGTTTCTAGCAAAAAGGACATTAAATGCCCTAAATTGCAAATAGACTTACCTTCTTGTTCTGGTACAATCACCAAGCCCGACACGCAAAAGAAGGATGTACCCTACTCAACCGGAAAGGTTCGTCAAGACCTAAAGGACAACATTGTCCTTAAAAAGTCCACTGACGAACCAACCAGTTCGAGAAAAGGTATAACTTCTTCTACGAACAGGCCAATCTCGAGCAAAATAAAGAGAAACTCTGGTAACAGACCGCGAAAAGGCGACAGTGCCTCAGCAGAGGAAGCAGCTTTACAAAGCACCAACCGCGGTAGAAAGATGGCTGCGCGGTCCAGGAAACAGTCTAATGTTTCCCACCGCTAGTAAACATATAGCCAAGAGGCACTTGAAGTGCCTGCAGGTGAACTTACATCACGCCAAGGCAGCGTCCGATTTGCTATGCCGTAGGTTCACCAAAGACCTCCTGGATATCTGTTTTATTCAGGAACCATGGATCAACTCAGGGGTAATCAAGGGACTCCATTGCGATCATGGTAAGCTTATTTATGATTCAAATGCGATAAGGCCCAGAGCGGCACTGCTCGTCAGAAAGGATCTAACATTTTTGACTATCTCAGAATTCGTTCATGAGGATCTTGTGGCGATACGGGCAAATATTCCATCGATAGGAGCCGAACATGATGTAATCATTGCCTCTGCCTACATGCCAGGGGATGATACGATGGCGCCTTCATCGGAGGTTTTCAAACTGGTAGACTATTGCCAAAAGAAAAATCTGGGTTGGATTATTTGCTGTGATGCCAACGCTCATCATACGGTTTGGGGTAGCAGTAATATCAACAAACGAGGTGAGTCTTTATTAGAATTCATTTGCAATTACAATGTAAATATAGCAAACAGGGGTGATGAACCCACCTTTAGGAATATTATTAGACAGGAGGTTTTGGATCTCACATTATCTAGTAATAACCTATCATATGCCATAAGAAATTGGCACGTCTCTGATGATATTTCTATGTCTGACCATCAATATATATTGTTCGACATTGAAGGATCTTTGACGTATGAAGCGAAATATCGTAATCCCAAAAATACGAATTGGGAACTTTTTCGCTTTCACTTAGGTAACACTGAAAATTTCAATAGGGACTTAATATTTGGTAAATCGGAAATCGATTTTGAGGCAAATGAATTAAGTTCGAACATTCGTACTGCTTTCGAATCTAGTTCTCAGTTAAAGTCTAGGAGGCCGAAGAGGGATGTACCCTGGTGGCACAATGGGCTTGAAAAACTAAGGGCTAGGCTAGACATCTATTCAACAGAGCCAAACTTACAGGTGACTGGATCACCTATAAAACGGCTCTCACTGAATACAATAAGGAAATCAGGAGATCAAAAAGATCAACGTGGCGTAGCTACTGCGAGGAAATTGATAATCTCCCGGAAACTATTCGGCTACAAAAGACCTTATCTCGGGATCATACTAATGGTCTCTGTATGCTGAAACGTCCAGATGGTACGTACACTGAGTCACCAGAGGAGACATGTAAACTTCTACTAGATACTCACTTTCCCGGTTCATTGCCTTTCAAGGAAACTGCGACTTTCACAAGGGTTCTCTCAATATCCAATAGAAAGCGTCGGTTAGCAGGCAGGATCTTTAGTACAGAGCGGGTAAAATGGGCGATGTAGTGTGTTTGACAAGTCGCATACTAGTTACATACCTTTTGTATGTAACTAAACACTCACTCTTTGTTGTGTGTATTTCTGTCCACGCTGCACATAGCTGACAAGCATGTATTATGCTTGCTCAGCATACTCCCATAGTGAGTAAGAACATTGTTTTATACTAGCATTAAGATAGACTTAACAATAAACATTTAATTAATAAAGAATAATCAAACGGGACAGTCGCACAAGCGGCTGTCCCCAAATAATATAAATTGTGTTTTTCTTTCTTTACATGGCGATCCTGCCTTGTTAGCAAGTTCTAAAAAGTGAAATTTATCCAGTGTCTAAATGATAATAAACAATTTAATAATTTCCATCATATTGGATAATATAATATTCAATATGTTAAAATTTAAATTTTAATTAATAAAGAATAATCAAACGGGACAGTCGCACAAGCGGCTGCCCCCAAATAATATAAATTGTGTTTTTCTTACTTTACGCATCAAAATTGACTCAATAAAGTCAAAAGATTATTTGTATTTAACTTTTTCCCAAATTTGTAACATTGATTAAAAACTATGCCTGCTGTAGAGCGAGACGACGATTTATACGATTATGACGCTAAAGAATTTGTCCAAATCGAGGAGCCTGAATTTGAGAGGCCTGTATCATATCCGTCAGCTTACTTCACTGGATCTGTCACCAAACCAGTGTTAAAGTTGTCATGGGATTCTGCAGCGACTCTTGTCATCCTCCGATCTAGAGCGACAGCCTTCTTGAACGAACCGACTATGACACCAAATGTCGTGGTTGACTATTTATATAAAGTTTTTTCGCGGATTACAGCGGATTTGCCCCAGGACTGGAAAACGTACAAAGCCGTAATTACTGCTGGTTCCGTGACTCCATTGGATCTCCTTGAGATCGTTCCAACATCTGTGACGCGGGATATCAGGCTGAACGCCCCATTGGAGTTAGATGATAATCATGATCTGCCTTTGGTACTGATGCTCATGGGCTTGTATAGGTATAATAAAACCCACCAAGCCCACAAGGAAAAAATATCTGATAAAGTGTCAACTTTAGTGACTCAATACATGCCCCACGACCTCTTCCCTGTAAACTTGAGTTTATTAGGGAATAATGGTGGATCATTATCGGATTGCCCGAACTTCGAAATATTAGCTTCAGCACTCGACATGTTTGTGGAACGATTTCCTCAACATGATTATGCCAAGGTTCGAATTGGCACGATTGTACTCAGATATCAAGGGTGCTCTGCATTAGCTAGCTTACACCACATGCGCATATTGTTGAATAAGGGATCCACAAAAGATGTTCTTGAGTGGATATGGATCCAACGAGTCGCTGACGATGCTAGACAATTATACACTAAGTGCAAGGGTGAGGAACACTCGAAACCTCATTCATACTTCAATCTCTCCCGTCACGAGGAGCAATCCGGTGATGGAAATTGGGCTAATATCGCCCGGAACGATGATGCCTACAACGAGGCATCATCTCGCGTCAGGCGGCCACCACCTAAGGTACAGCGAGGAAAACCCCGTACCCGTGAAGCCGTGCCGGAAACAGGCGTCTTCCCCTCTCGTGAGTCAACGGAGGCCAGAGACGAGCCGATGTTTACCGGTACAAACAGGGGCAGCAAGCCGGTCAAACGCACGCTAGGCCAGAACATGGAGTGTTCTGGTTTCGTTCCCCTTGTCCGCCAAACATATGATCGAATGGCAGTTGAGGATCAGAGGATCCCGCGGAACCTGCCGTTCCCAATTTTCCAGCACGCGATGACGGAATTCCTCGTCGCATTTCAGCTTCATCAAGCGAAATACGTGCTGAAGGTCCCGCAACTTCAAGCGGTGATGGATCCGTTGGCTGCGATTAGCGCAGATGAATATAACATTCCTGTACCAATATATGAGTACATCTGCGGTTTCAGTCCGACGATATCCCCCGCTGGGGACAAAGTGCTTTGGAATTTGCCGTCCGAGGCCATTCCAAAACCTAGTACGACTCACGCCAATCATACGGCGCGCTCAGGTTCATTTGGTCCCATTACACCGGAGAACCACAATGTCTACGAGTGCTACGTGAGTCCGTTTGTCACGTCAAAGTATGTGCAGGTTACAGCCGCACATCCCGCCAATTCCCGGAGGTACGAGTGGAATCCCCTCCCTACCGGATGGTTTCCGGCGAACGGTGTTGCCAATGAGAATCTCTTGGGATACCAAAACATTCAAAGATTACACAAGCGGCTGTCCCCAAATAATATAAATTGTGTTTTTCTTTCTTTACATGGCGATCCTGCCTTGTTAGCAAGTTCTAAAAAGTGAAATTTATCCAGTGTCTAAATGATAATAAACAATTTAATAATTTCCATCATATTGGATAATATAATATTCAATATGTTAAAATTTAAATTTTAATTAATAAAGAATAATCAAACGGGACAGTCGCACAAGCGGCTGCCCCCAAATAATATAAATTGTGTTTTTCTTACTTTACGCATCAAAATTGACTCAATAAAGTCAAAAGATTATTTGTATTTAACTTTTTCCCAAATTTGTAACATTGATTAAAAACTATGCCTGCTGTAGAGCGAGACGACGATTTATACGATTATGACGCTAAAGAATTTGTCCAAATCGAGGAGCCTGAATTTGAGAGGCCTGTATCATATCCGTCAGCTTACTTCACTGGATCTGTCACCAAACCAGTGTTAAAGTTGTCATGGGATTCTGCAGCGACTCTTGTCATCCTCCGATCTAGAGCGACAGCCTTCTTGAACGAACCGACTATGACACCAAATGTCGTGGTTGACTATTTATATAAAGTTTTTTCGCGGATTACAGCGGATTTGCCCCAGGACTGGAAAACGTACAAAGCCGTAATTACTGCTGGTTCCGTGACTCCATTGGATCTCCTTGAGATCGTTCCAACATCTGTGACGCGGGATATCAGGCTGAACGCCCCATTGGAGTTAGATGATAATCATGATCTGCCTTTGGTACTGATGCTCATGGGCTTGTATAGGTATAATAAAACCCACCAAGCCCACAAGGAAAAAATATCTGATAAAGTGTCAACTTTAGTGACTCAATTAGATTTAGATGTGTTAAAAGTAGAGTTTGAATCTAAAATATCCTTTTTGGAAGAGTCGGTTAGAACAGTTCAAGACTGCATGGGCTCTTTTGCCAGTTCCAGTGAAGTATTAAGAACCTCAATCAACCAGGTTTCAGAAGTATCCAACAAATTGACCACTGAAAAGAGGTTGCTGGAGCTTGCCTTAGAAAGAGATCCTAAAGAAAAACCTGCATTTCCAATTAAAATGCCGCATTCTGCAGAGGCAATGCGAAATATTAAACCATCTCAACCACATATCAAAAATCAAGGAGTGGTCATTATACTTACTGATACTCTGAGATTAGACCCTGTAAATACAGAGGCCCATAATCCAGCATTTGGTCAATGTGATCGATTGTTGGTTGCATCTCTTGCACGTATCACTGAAAAAGCAATACTCCATGTATTGTCAGTACCTTGGAAAACTCTTCTTCAATGGACAGAGTCTCTTGAGAGCAAAGACACTAAAATTATAGCAACATCCATCGTACACACAGTAATGCAAGCAACACCAAAACCGAACCCAGTGATTCCAATCTACTCTAAGATACGTTAGTTGGAAGGATCTTGTCTCCAATATCTAATTTTTTCTTATTTGTTTTGTATCCTTTATATACAATATTATTTTTACAAAGCTCAAGCGAAATAAAAGATTTTATTCAACGTCAATACTACAACAATTACACCATTCCCAAAATTATATATTTACAATACACTCAGACTGAACTCCTCTTTTAGCATTTCCACAATATTAAGTTTGACATAGAATGTTTTTACTCTAGAATTCAATACTAACTTTAAAAACTCTTTTACATATGACCAGCAAATTGTCTCTCTTTTATATAAAAAAAAAAAAAAAAAAAAAAAAAAAAAAAAAAAAAAAAATACATGCCCCACGACCTCTTCCCTGTAAACTTGAGTTTATTAGGGAATAATGGTGGATCATTATCGGATTGCCCGAACTTCGAAATATTAGCTTCAGCACTCGACATGTTTGTGGAACGATTTCCTCAACATGATTATGCCAAGGTTCGAATTGGCACGATTGTACTCAGATATCAAGGGTGCTCTGCATTAGCTAGCTTACACCACATGCGCATATTGTTGAATAAGGGATCCACAAAAGATGTTCTTGAGTGGATATGGATCCAACGAGTCGCTGACGATGCTAGACAATTATACACTAAGTGCAAGGGTGAGGAACACTCGAAACCTCATTCATACTTCAATCTCTCCCGTCACGAGGAGCAATCCGGTGATGGAAATTGGGCTAATATCGCCCGGAACGATGATGCCTACAACGAGGCATCATCTCGCGTCAGGCGGCCACCACCTAAGGTACAGCGAGGAAAACCCCGTACCCGTGAAGCCGTGCCGGAAACAGGCGTCTTCCCCTCTCGTGAGTCAACGGAGGCCAGAGACGAGCCGATGTTTACCGGTACAAACAGGGGCAGCAAGCCGGTCAAACGCACGCTAGGCCAGAACATGGAGTGTTCTGGTTTCGTTCCCCTTGTCCGCCAAACATATGATCGAATGGCAGTTGAGGACCAGAGGATCCCGCGGAACCTGCCGTTCCCAATTTTCCAGCACGCGATGACGGAATTCCTCGTCGCATTTCAGCTTCATCAAGCGAAATACGTGCTGAAGGTCCCGCAACTTCAAGCGGTGATGGATCCGTTGGCTGCGATTAGCGCAGATGAATATAACATTCCTGTACCAATATATGAGTACATCTGCGGTTTCAGTCCGACGATATCCCCCGCTGGGGACAAAGTGCTTTGGAATTTGCCGTCCGAGGCCATTCCAAAACCTAGTACGACTCACGCCAATCATACGGCGCGCTCAGGTTCATTTGGTCCCATTACACCGGAGAACCACAATGTCTACGAGTGCTACGTGAGTCCGTTTGTCACGTCAAAGTATGTGCAGGTTACAGCCGCACATCCCGCCAATTCCCGGAGGTACGAGTGGAATCCCCTCCCTACCGGATGGTTTCCGGCGAACGGTGTTGCCAATGAGAATCTCTTGGGATACCAAAACATTCAAAGATTACACCCTGATGCGATCAGAAAGTGTAATGAATGTGATTTTGATGATAGTGATACGATCACTGGGATGCTTTGTCACAGTGCGTATGCTATGAACCTGACATCCGGGGTTCTTGGCTCTATGCCAACCATCAAATGTACAAAGGCGTTATTTCGACCGCGCGACAACGCCTCCTCCTTTTTATATAAGGAGCGGATAAGTGAAGGTGACGTTACAGCCATCCTGTGGGATGAGCCTGCTACAATAAAGTCACCGTTTGCATTCTCTTCGTCGACTTCCAACAGAGCGAAGTATTATGCATATAAACGCAAGCGCGATGCAGATGCACCAGGCACCTGCTTCCTTGTGGCTGGAGCACCGCCAGAAGGATGGGCTGATACAAGGGATAGTAACTTTTCCATCGTTGCGCCCTTCACCCTACAAGCCGGTTTCCGCGACCGATAGGAGACAAGCAGCAATGACTGCAGGGTTCAGAATGCGCAATATAGCTAATCTATTGATAATGCATAAGCCTCTTCTGTATCCAATGACCGTCTATGCGCGGTGTAGAGCCGCACCCTACACGAGGTGTCTCTGTTGTAATAGCAGAACATGGCGGATCTAGAGCGGACACTCGATAAAAACCCGTAATTCCGGATGTTATCCGCACCGTGTCCATGGAATGAATGGCACCACGTTAATGTGTCTTAAAACGGTGGCCTCTGGACAAGGGCATTGTCCAGTTGTATTATGCCCATCTGCAACATGGGGCTCTGTTGCATGATGTTTTGTTTTCTCCCCATTAATTGAACATTTCTTTACAGATGGAAAACTCTATTAAACAGAATAACGAAGATAAATCAGAACAGGTCGCCATGGACCTTACTGAATCTGTTGAAGGCTCAATTGTGCCTAACACGTCAACAGTAATATCGGCTAATACCTTAGCGTTGGGGGACTCCTGTCCCAAATCCACTGAGGTAGCCATCACAACGGATGAAGAGGATGCGTTATTGGAGTTAACGCCTAACACGCAACCCACTACATCCGCCAATACCGTTGCCATGGTGCAACAGACTAAAAGTGCAAATGATAGACCAAAATTATGTGGGGCTGCACGCAAACGTCTAAAGCTCTTTATGGAGCAAGGTATGGACATCGATGAGGCAAGAAGACTGTGCCTAAAGCCGATGAAAGAAGTTCGCAGTGAGATGCGAGACCTTAAAATCCCCAGGAAAAGAGGTAGGTCAGATGGATCATCTCCTGATAAACCTAACCCTCCTAAAAGAGTAGCTAGTGCAACTGCAGATGGTATACCTGGTACCAAAAGCATAAATACACCAAATCCTACTCTACCCTCGTACAGGGATATGGTCCAAATTGTGCGGCTAGGGGTAATTCCATCAGATTTCCCAATGACTATATGGTCTGATGACAAGCTAAAGCTTATACAGACAGCAGTCCTGGACAAAATTGTGGAGCTGAAAAAAGGCTCAATAAAACCACAATTTGCAGGCTGTACGTTCAAACCAGGCTGGCTTGTTTTTAACTGCAAGGGAAACGATTCAGCTCAATGGATCAAGGATCATGTTCCCACACTGAAACCTTGGGATGATGCGGCAATAAAGGTTGTGTCAGAGGAGGATGTTCCACGAACGGAGAAATTCGTTGGATATTTTCCCGAAGCACCTGATATACCCAACAACAGAATTCTATCACTCATAGAAGGTCAGAATGGTGACCTAATGGTAGAATTCTGGAAGATATTGAATCGGGTCAGTAAGGGTAGCATTGCTGAAATCACCTTTGCAATTGACCCTAAATCGGCTTCCCAACTAAAGGAGAGAAACTACCACATTGGCTATGGGTATGGCACAGTGCACATGAGGCCTACAAATCGCCAACACAGGGCGAACGACCTACCCATGGGGGCAAAAGTGAGTGACAGAACAAGTCAAATAGTTTCTAGCAAAAAGGACATTAAATGCCCTAAATTGCAAATAGACTTACCTTCTTGTTCTGGTACAATCACCAAGCCCGACACGCAAAAGAAGGATGTACCCTACTCAACCGGAAAGGTTCGTCAAGACCTAAAGGACAACATTGTCCTTAAAAAGTCCACTGACGAACCAACCAGTTCGAGAAAAGGTATAACTTCTTCTACGAACAGGCCAATCTCGAGCAAAATAAAGAGAAACTCTGGTAACAGACCGCGAAAAGGCGACAGTGCCTCAGCAGAGGAAGCAGCTTTACAAAGCACCAACCGCGGTAGAAAGATGGCTGCGCGGTCCAGGAAACAGTCTAATGTTTCCCACCGCTAGTAAACATATAGCCAAGAGGCACTTGAAGTGCCTGCAGGTGAACTTACATCACGCCAAGGCAGCGTCCGATTTGCTATGCCGTAGGTTCACCAAAGACCTCCTGGATATCTGTTTTATTCAGGAACCATGGATCAACTCAGGGGTAATCAAGGGACTCCATTGCGATCATGGTAAGCTTATTTATGATTCAAATGCGATAAGGCCCAGAGCGGCACTGCTCGTCAGAAAGGATCTAACATTTTTGACTATCTCAGAATTCGTTCATGAGGATCTTGTGGCGATACGGGCAAATATTCCATCGATAGGAGCCGAACATGATGTAATCATTGCCTCTGCCTACATGCCAGGGGATGATACGATGGCGCCTTCATCGGAGGTTTTCAAACTGGTAGACTATTGCCAAAAGAAAAATCTGGGTTGGATTATTTGCTGTGATGCCAACGCTCATCATACGGTTTGGGGTAGCAGTAATATCAACAAACGAGGTGAGTCTTTATTAGAATTCATTTGCAATTACAATGTAAATATAGCAAACAGGGGTGATGAACCCACCTTTAGGAATATTATTAGACAGGAGGTTTTGGATCTCACATTATCTAGTAATAACCTATCATATGCCATAAGAAATTGGCACGTCTCTGATGATATTTCTATGTCTGACCATCAATATATATTGTTCGACATTGAAGGATCTTTGACGTATGAAGCGAAATATCGTAATCCCAAAAATACGAATTGGGAACTTTTTCGCTTTCACTTAGGTAACACTGAAAATTTCAATAGGGACTTAATATTTGGTAAATCGGAAATCGATTTTGAGGCAAATGAATTAAGTTCGAACATTCGTACTGCTTTCGAATCTAGTTCTCAGTTAAAGTCTAGGAGGCCGAAGAGGGATGTACCCTGGTGGCACAATGGGCTTGAAAAACTAAGGGCTAGGCTAGACATCTATTCAACAGAGCCAAACTTACAGGTGACTGGATCACCTATAAAACGGCTCTCACTGAATACAATAAGGAAATCAGGAGATCAAAAAGATCAACGTGGCGTAGCTACTGCGAGGAAATTGATAATCTCCCGGAAACTATTCGGCTACAAAAGACCTTATCTCGGGATCATACTAATGGTCTCTGTATGCTGAAACGTCCAGATGGTACGTACACTGAGTCACCAGAGGAGACATGTAAACTTCTACTAGATACTCACTTTCCCGGTTCATTGCCTTTCAAGGAAACTGCGACTTTCACAAGGGTTCTCTCAATATCCAATAGAAAGCGTCGGTTAGCAGGCAGGATCTTTAGTACAGAGCGGGTAAAATGGGCGATGTAGTGTGTTTGACAAGTCGCATACTAGTTACATACCTTTTGTATGTAACTAAACACTCACTCTTTGTTGTGTGTATTTCTGTCCACGCTGCACATAGCTGACAAGCATGTATTATGCTTGCTCAGCATACTCCCATAGTGAGTAAGAACATTGTTTTATACTAGCATTAAGATAGACTTAACAATAAACATTTAATTAATAAAGAATAATCAAACGGGACAGTCGCACAAGCGGCTGTCCCCAAATAATATAAATTGTGTTTTTCTTTCTTTACATGGCGATCCTGCCTTGTTAGCAAGTTCTAAAAAGTGAAATTTATCCAGTGTCTAAATGATAATAAACAATTTAATAATTTCCATCATATTGGATAATATAATATTCAATATGTTAAAATTTAAATTTTAATTAATAAAGAATAATCAAACGGGACAGTCGCACAAGCGGCTGCCCCCAAATAATATAAATTGTGTTTTTCTTACTTTACGCATCAAAATTGACTCAATAAAGTCAAAAGATTATTTGTATTTAACTTTTTCCCAAATTTGTAACATTGATTAAAAACTATGCCTGCTGTAGAGCGAGACGACGATTTATACGATTATGACGCTAAAGAATTTGTCCAAATCGAGGAGCCTGAATTTGAGAGGCCTGTATCATATCCGTCAGCTTACTTCACTGGATCTGTCACCAAACCAGTGTTAAAGTTGTCATGGGATTCTGCAGCGACTCTTGTCATCCTCCGATCTAGAGCGACAGCCTTCTTGAACGAACCGACTATGACACCAAATGTCGTGGTTGACTATTTATATAAAGTTTTTTCGCGGATTACAGCGGATTTGCCCCAGGACTGGAAAACGTACAAAGCCGTAATTACTGCTGGTTCCGTGACTCCATTGGATCTCCTTGAGATCGTTCCAACATCTGTGACGCGGGATATCAGGCTGAACGCCCCATTGGAGTTAGATGATAATCATGATCTGCCTTTGGTACTGATGCTCATGGGCTTGTATAGGTATAATAAAACCCACCAAGCCCACAAGGAAAAAATATCTGATAAAGTGTCAACTTTAGTGACTCAATACATGCCCCACGACCTCTTCCCTGTAAACTTGAGTTTATTAGGGAATAATGGTGGATCATTATCGGATTGCCCGAACTTCGAAATATTAGCTTCAGCACTCGACATGTTTGTGGAACGATTTCCTCAACATGATTATGCCAAGGTTCGAATTGGCACGATTGTACTCAGATATCAAGGGTGCTCTGCATTAGCTAGCTTACACCACATGCGCATATTGTTGAATAAGGGATCCACAAAAGATGTTCTTGAGTGGATATGGATCCAACGAGTCGCTGACGATGCTAGACAATTATACACTAAGTGCAAGGGTGAGGAACACTCGAAACCTCATTCATACTTCAATCTCTCCCGTCACGAGGAGCAATCCGGTGATGGAAATTGGGCTAATATCGCCCGGAACGATGATGCCTACAACGAGGCATCATCTCGCGTCAGGCGGCCACCACCTAAGGTACAGCGAGGAAAACCCCGTACCCGTGAAGCCGTGCCGGAAACAGGCGTCTTCCCCTCTCGTGAGTCAACGGAGGCCAGAGACGAGCCGATGTTTACCGGTACAAACAGGGGCAGCAAGCCGGTCAAACGCACGCTAGGCCAGAACATGGAGTGTTCTGGTTTCGTTCCCCTTGTCCGCCAAACATATGATCGAATGGCAGTTGAGGATCAGAGGATCCCGCGGAACCTGCCGTTCCCAATTTTCCAGCACGCGATGACGGAATTCCTCGTCGCATTTCAGCTTCATCAAGCGAAATACGTGCTGAAGGTCCCGCAACTTCAAGCGGTGATGGATCCGTTGGCTGCGATTAGCGCAGATGAATATAACATTCCTGTACCAATATATGAGTACATCTGCGGTTTCAGTCCGACGATATCCCCCGCTGGGGACAAAGTGCTTTGGAATTTGCCGTCCGAGGCCATTCCAAAACCTAGTACGACTCACGCCAATCATACGGCGCGCTCAGGTTCATTTGGTCCCATTACACCGGAGAACCACAATGTCTACGAGTGCTACGTGAGTCCGTTTGTCACGTCAAAGTATGTGCAGGTTACAGCCGCACATCCCGCCAATTCCCGGAGGTACGAGTGGAATCCCCTCCCTACCGGATGGTTTCCGGCGAACGGTGTTGCCAATGAGAATCTCTTGGGATACCAAAACATTCAAAGATTACACCCTGATGCGATCAGAAAGTGTAATGAATGTGATTTTGATGATAGTGATACGATCACTGGGATGCTTTGTCACAGTGCGTATGCTATGAACCTGACATCCGGGGTTCTTGGCTCTATGCCAACCATCAAATGTACAAAGGCGTTATTTCGACCGCGCGACAACGCCTCCTCCTTTTTATATAAGGAGCGGATAAGTGAAGGTGACGTTACAGCCATCCTGTGGGATGAGCCTGCTACAATAAAGTCACCGTTTGCATTCTCTTCGTCGACTTCCAACAGAGCGAAGTATTATGCATATAAACGCAAGCGCGATGCAGATGCACCAGGCACCTGCTTCCTTGTGGCTGGAGCACCGCCAGAAGGATGGGCTGATACAAGGGATAGTAACTTTTCCATCGTTGCGCCCTTCACCCTACAAGCCGGTTTCCGCGACCGATAGGAGACAAGCAGCAATGACTGCAGGGTTCAGAATGCGCAATATAGCTAATCTATTGATAATGCATAAGCCTCTTCTGTATCCAATGACCGTCTATGCGCGGTGTAGAGCCCCACCCTACACGAGGTGTCTCTGTTGTAATAGCAGAACATGGCGGATCTAGAGCGGACACTCGATAAAAACCCGTAATTCCGGATGTTATCCGCACCGTGTCCATGGAATGAATGGCACCACGTTAATGTGTCTTAAAACGGTGGCCTCTGGACAAGGGCATTGTCCAGTTGTATTATGCCCATCTGCAACATGGGGCTCTGTTGCATGATGTTTTGTTTTCTCCCCATTAATTGAACATTTCTTTACAGATGGAAAACTCTATTAAACAGAATAACGAAGATAAATCAGAACAGGTCGCCATGGACCTTACTGAATCTGTTGAAGGCTCAATTGTGCCTAACACGTCAACAGTAATATCGGCTAATACCTTAGCGTTGGGGGACTCCTGTCCCAAATCCACTGAGGTAGCCATCACAACGGATGAAGAGGATGCGTTATTGGAGTTAACGCCTAACACGCAACCCACTACATCCGCCAATACCGTTACCATGGTGCAACAGACTAAAAGTGCAAATGATAGACCAAAATTATGTGGGGCTGCACGCAAACGTCTAAAGCTCTTTATGGAGCAAGGTATGGACATCGATGAGGCAAGAAGACTGTGCCTAAAGCCGATGAAAGAAGTTCGCAGTGAGATGCGAGACCTTAAAATCCCCAGGAAAAGAGGTAGGTCAGATGGATCATCTCCTGATAAACCTAACCCTCCTAAAAGAGTAGCTAGTGCAACTGCAGATGGTATACCTGGTACCAAAAGCATAAATACACCAAATCCTACTCTACCCTCGTACAGGGATATGGTCCAAATTGTGCGGCTAGGGGTAATTCCATCAGATTTCCCAATGACTATATGGTCTGATGACAAGCTAAAGCTTATACAGACAGCAGTCCTGGACAAAATTGTGGAGCTGAAAAAAGGCTCAATAAAACCACAATTTGCAGGCTGTACGTTCAAACCAGGCTGGCTTGTTTTTAACTGCAAGGGAAACGATTCAGCTCAATGGATCAAGGATCATGTTCCCACACTGAAACCTTGGGATGATGCGGCAATAAAGGTTGTGTCAGAGGAGGATGTTCCACGAACGGAGAAATTCGTTGGATATTTTCCCGAAGCACCTGATATACCCAACAACAGAATTCTATCACTCATAGAAGGTCAGAATGGTGACCTAATGGTAGAATTCTGGAAGATATTGAATCGGGTCAGTAAGGGTAGCATTGCTGAAATCACCTTTGCAATTGACCCTAAATCGGCTTCCCAACTAAAGGAGAGAAACTACCACATTGGCTATGGGTATGGCACAGTGCACATGAGGCCTACAAATCGCCAACACAGGGCGAACGACCTACCCATGGGGGCAAAAGTGAGTGACAGAACAAGTCAAATAGTTTCTAGCAAAAAGGACATTAAATGCCCTAAATTGCAAATAGACTTACCTTCTTGTTCTGGTACAATCACCAAGCCCGACACGCAAAAGAAGGATGTACCCTACTCAACCGGAAAGGTTCGTCAAGACCTAAAGGACAACATTGTCCTTAAAAAGTCCACTGACGAACCAACCAGTTCGAGAAAAGGTATAACTTCTTCTACGAACAGGCCAATCTCGAGCAAAATAAAGAGAAACTCTGGTAACAGACCGCGAAAAGGCGACAGTGCCTCAGCAGAGGAAGCAGCTTTACAAAGCACCAACCGCGGTAGAAAGATGGCTGCGCGGTCCAGGAAACAGTCTAATGTTTCCCACCGCTAGTAAACATATAGCCAAGAGGCACTTGAAGTGCCTGCAGGTGAACTTACATCACGCCAAGGCAGCGTCCGATTTGCTATGCCGTAGGTTCACCAAAGACCTCCTGGATATCTGTTTTATTCAGGAACCATGGATCAACTCAGGGGTAATCAAGGGACTCCATTGCGATCATGGTAAGCTTATTTATGATTCAAATGCGATAAGGCCCAGAGCGGCACTGCTCGTCAGAAAGGATCTAACATTTTTGACTATCTCAGAATTCGTTCATGAGGATCTTGTGGCGATACGGGCAAATATTCCATCGATAGGAGCCGAACATGATGTAATCATTGCCTCTGCCTACATGCCAGGGGATGATACGATGGCGCCTTCATCGGAGGTTTTCAAACTGGTAGACTATTGCCAAAAGAAAAATCTGGGTTGGATTATTTGCTGTGATGCCAACGCTCATCATACGGTTTGGGGTAGCAGTAATATCAACAAACGAGGTGAGTCTTTATTAGAATTCATTTGCAATTACAATGTAAATATAGCAAACAGGGGTGATGAACCCACCTTTAGGAATATTATTAGACAGGAGGTTTTGGATCTCACATTATCTAGTAATAACCTATCATATGCCATAAGAAATTGGCACGTCTCTGATGATATTTCTATGTCTGACCATCAATATATATTGTTCGACATTGAAGGATCTTTGACGTATGAAGCGAAATATCGTAATCCCAAAAATACGAATTGGGAACTTTTTCGCTTTCACTTAGGTAACACTGAAAATTTCAATAGGGACTTAATATTTGGTAAATCGGAAATCGATTTTGAGGCAAATGAATTAAGTTCGAACATTCGTACTGCTTTCGAATCTAGTTCTCAGTTAAAGTCTAGGAGGCCGAAGAGGGATGTACCCTGGTGGCACAATGGGCTTGAAAAACTAAGGGCTAGGCTAGACATCTATTCAACAGAGCCAAACTTACAGGTGACTGGATCACCTATAAAACGGCTCTCACTGAATACAATAAGGAAATCAGGAGATCAAAAAGATCAACGTGGCGTAGCTACTGCGAGGAAATTGATAATCTCCCGGAAACTATTCGGCTACAAAAGACCTTATCTCGGGATCATACTAATGGTCTCTGTATGCTGAAACGTCCAGATGGTACGTACACTGAGTCACCAGAGGAGACATGTAAACTTCTACTAGATACTCACTTTCCCGGTTCATTGCCTTTCAAGGAAACTGCGACTTTCACAAGGGTTCTCTCAATATCCAATAGAAAGCGTCGGTTAGCAGGCAGGATCTTTAGTACAGAGCGGGTAAAATGGGCGATGTAGTGTGTTTGACAAGTCGCATACTAGTTACATACCTTTTGTATGTAACTAAACACTCACTCTTTGTTGTGTGTATTTCTGTCCACGCTGCACATAGCTGACAAGCATGTATTATGCTTGCTCAGCATACTCCCATAGTGAGTAAGAACATTGTTTTATACTAGCATTAAGATAGACTTAACAATAAACATTTAATTAATAAAGAATAATCAAACGGGACAGTCGCACAAGCGGCTGTCCCCAAATAATATAAATTGTGTTTTTCTTTCTTTACATGGCGATCCTGCCTTGTTAGCAAGTTCTAAAAAGTGAAATTTATCCAGTGTCTAAATGATAATAAACAATTTAATAATTTCCATCATATTGGATAATATAATATTCAATATGTTAAAATTTAAATTTTAATTAATAAAGAATAATCAAACGGGACAGTCGCACAAGCGGCTGCCCCCAAATAATATAAATTGTGTTTTTCTTACTTTACGCATCAAAATTGACTCAATAAAGTCAAAAGATTATTTGTATTTAACTTTTTCCCAAATTTGTAACATTGATTAAAAACTATGCCTGCTGTAGAGCGAGACGACGATTTATACGATTATGACGCTAAAGAATTTGTCCAAATCGAGGAGCCTGAATTTGAGAGGCCTGTATCATATCCGTCAGCTTACTTCACTGGATCTGTCACCAAACCAGTGTTAAAGTTGTCATGGGATTCTGCAGCGACTCTTGTCATCCTCCGATCTAGAGCGACAGCCTTCTTAAACGAACCGACTATGACACCAAATGTCGTGGTTGACTATTTATATAAAGTTTTTTCGCGGATTACAGCGGATTTGCCCCAGGACTGGAAAACGTACAAAGCCGTAATTACTGCTGGTTCCGTGACTCCATTGGATCTCCTTGAGATCGTTCCAACATCTGTGACGCGGGATATCAGGCTGAACGCCCCATTGGAGTTAGATGATAATCATGATCTGCCTTTGGTACTGATGCTCATGGGCTTGTATAGGTATAATAAAACCCACCAAGCCCACAAGGAAAAAATATCTGATAAAGTGTCAACTTTAGTGACTCAATACATGCCCCACGACCTCTTCCCTGTAAACTTGAGTTTATTAGGGAATAATGGTGGATCATTATCGGATTGCCCGAACTTCGAAATATTAGCTTCAGCACTCGACATGTTTGTGGAACGATTTCCTCAACATGATTATGCCAAGGTTCGAATTGGCACGATTGTACTCAGATATCAAGGGTGCTCTGCATTAGCTAGCTTACACCACATGCGCATATTGTTGAATAAGGGATCCACAAAAGATGTTCTTGAGTGGATATGGATCCAACGAGTCGCTGACGATGCTAGACAATTATACACTAAGTGCAAGGGTGAGGAACACTCGAAACCTCATTCATACTTCAATCTCTCCCGTCACGAGGAGCAATCCGGTGATGGAAATTGGGCTAATATCGCCCGGAACGATGATGCCTACAACGAGGCATCATCTCGCGTCAGGCGGCCACCACCTAAGGTACAGCGAGGAAAACCCCGTACCCGTGAAGCCGTGCCGGAAACAGGCGTCTTCCCCTCTCGTGAGTCAACGGAGGCCAGAGACGAGCCGATGTTTACCGGTACAAACAGGGGCAGCAAGCCGGTCAAACGCACGCTAGGCCAGAACATGGAGGAATATTGCGCGTATTAGAATATTATTTAAACTTTTTTTCCAACTTGACAGTTTTTCATACGCAGGGATGTAATTTTACGGATAATGTGCACTAATATAAAATGCAACCCTGTGACATACACAACACCTAGATGTTGTAAACCATAATCGAAAACAAATTAGGTGTTGTGTTGTAGCTAAAACAACACAACATTTTAGTGTTGTAAACGGTAATCGGGGCCTTAATTTCAACTTTTTACACTTTTTCACCTATTACGATTTTTTCACCGAAAATTCAGCCGCACTAAAATTAACACGTCCGAACAGTTCGATGAGACGAGACTGAATGAAGTAACAACATACCCAAAATATAAGAAAATTAAAATGGCAAATTTAGGAAGCGAGATTTCAATGGAAATAAGTAACGAACCAGGAACATCTGCACAAGCAAGGGCGAGAACAGAACAACCTGTTGAGGCACCCAAAAGAAGAATCGTTGACGTGGACGGAACAGAGCTCCCGGAATCCAAACGCTCAAGGGCAATACCGGAATCCAATGTCAAAATTGAAGCGATAAAATTAATATTACACTGGCATGAATTTCTGACTAAAGTTTTCTCAGTAATTGAACTCAATGACATTGATGGGGTTGCTGATATAACTTCCATTGTGTGGACCATTCACACAAAGATGAGGCAGGACGCAAATTCAACTGGATCCTTGGCTTCCAAAATAACGGACGACTTCATCTTTGAGGCGAATGGAAAATCAGTGGAATGGAAAGCCATCAAGGCAGTTATGAAGAAAATAGCACTACTTTACAACTTTACTTATGGGACCAGCCAATCTGAAAAAGCGAGAACTGGAACATTAGGTTCTTTGCTAGGATTGATAAACTGCTTTAGACCAAGGGCAAGTGAAGTTAGAACAGGAACCAATAAGGTGACCTTAAAGAAGGCTGGAAATGTGACATATGAAATTCCCATAACTCAGTTTGGTCTATTATCTAAACATGCAATTCTCACAACAGGGTGTACCTACAACCCAACTTTGCAATCAAGCATGAAACAGTCATTGGGTCCAATTACTGTTGCAATAAATTTATGTATGCAGAAAGATCGCATGTACCAGAAATCCTGGAAACAAACCTTTGTCAATGTATTCCGATTGTTCCCTCGTGTAAATGAAATAGCTGACCTTTTGGCAGGTTCGATGGGCGAAAAAGATCCTCTTCTTAGGATGATCGCCGACATTGCTTTATGGGGAACAACCAGAGGTGCTAACAAGGCAACTTTCCCTGCTAGTATGCTTCTATCAGTTGCTAGACTGGAAAAAGAATATTTAGATTTCTTCAAAGGGAGCTGCCCAAATGTTGCACTTCCAAACAACGCTTTGAATTCAGCAATATTTGCCATGGATTTTTCAGGTTTAGGAGCTTTCCGATTCTGGGCTGAGGCAACCAGGATTAAGTTCAAAATAAGACGTTCATCTATCATGACAGCCCAGACAGCTAAAGAATTCATTTTTCATGCAGTTTGGGGAACACAAAAGGAAGACCTTGGGCTCCTCAAGTGGATGACGGGCCACGAATTCCAGACAAGAAGGGAGATGGGTGACCAATTCCAAGGAAGGGGAAGCTCCTCAACACACCATGAGATTGCCATGATAAAATTCCAGAGAATCTGCAAATTGGCAAATGCATCCCAGACCGATTTCCTGGCAGGTGGCAAGGGGCAGATATCTAGAGGAGTAACTTTCTCGGGAAAATGTCAGCAGCGTGTCTCAATCGACAGTGATTTATTTAAAACCCTTAAAGAGGCTTCAACTGGAATGGGAGAAGGGATTAGAGACGCCAGTAGGATAATGGCCCGTTTAGCTAAAGAAAAAGAAGTTATGTTCAGACTTCAAGTTGCACAACGCAGAGCAGCAAGCCTCATAGAACAATCTAAGCTGCAAAGACAACAAATTTCCAATGAGGGGGCTAACACCCAAAATATATCCGTTAACGATCTGGTTATGGTCCGCAATGAGGCTGGACACAAGTTAGACGCCACCTATAAAGGACCTTATCAAGTGATAAGTCTCGATGATCAAAACAATGTCGAGCTCCTTGATAAAGGCAATAGTACCTTCAAGGTACATAAAAATAGAATAAAAAAGGTGAATGCGTCATAACTTTCATGATTTCAATAAACTCACAAAATATACATGTTTCTCCAGAGTCATATTTGATTTTTTATCTGCAGTATTTCTTTGATTTTTTTACATTTATTCATTCTCTTTTCATAGCAATATTTGTATATATTTTTGAATGTCATATTTAATTAATGAAAAATTAAAATTATTTTTTATAAATAGAAACATAATTACTTCATTCTTAAATATTTCATATTTTTTCTCCATTATTATAATTTTTTTTTGAAAAATATAATTAAAATTTCATAATAAATGAAATTGTTTTTCTTTTAGAAATTAAATGTCGTTTTAATATAATTCAAAGGACTCCCAAAAGGGGGAGGGATCACATAAAGTGCCACGTCTCTCAAAAGAGAATCCCTATATCCTTTTTAATATTTAATTTTAATATTTTTCTTTATATATTTCATCCTTTATTGGTGGTGGTGATCAGCTTGGGCGAGGATGCGAGCTCTGTGCATATCGCAAGGGCGGTGTGGACCCTGTGCCACATGCCCTTCCCCGTAGTGCGGGTCTACGATACGTTCTCAAGTGTCGTAGCTGGTACGGATGGTAACGTGGATGAGATCTTCGTTAGGAATGTATCGTCAGTGTTGGTCGGGCAGCAGGTGAAGAGGATTATATTCGTGGTGCCTGACAAGAACCAGCAGCGGGTAGAGCTGGAGGGGGTGAGTAGGGAGGTATACGCCCCGAACAGATTCAATAATATCGAGAATCTGACGGTAGCATGGGATGCGGATGCTACCTTGAGACTGATGGCGGCTAGGTGTATGACCTTCCCTACTAACCTTAAGGAGGTCTTTCATCTATTTATGGCACGGAGGGCGGTGGGGGGCCTACCCTGAGGGGAGATTCACATGCTATTCTCCGCTCTGTGCATTCGTTTCCCGACGAGAGAATGCTTTAAGTCAGACGGAGTGTTGACGGGAAGACGACGTGACGTGTACGGAGTGCCTACAGCCGTCGCGCGGGACCTGGGGATAACAGGGGAACGTGTGGTGATACACCTGCCGGGGAGTAGGTACTCACACGCGGAGGCGGTAAGCTGTCTTGGACACACGTTCACGACAGTAGAAGTAGACTGCCGCGACAATCCGGCCCTTTACCTGGGCAGATGGTCGAACTACGCAGAGCTGCTGTTGTTGTCGGGGATGGCGTCCTACCAATGCTTTGCCTCCGAGGTCGAGAGTGACGTGAAGATGGGAATTCACGGGACGATAGCTGATGCCCTGGACAGGGCGGCCTATCTGCGCAGAGGTGTCGAGGAGTGGGCTTCGGGCACCGGGGTGGGCGAATATTATCTAAATCCCTCGGTGGCGGGCGACTTCCGGCACGTTGTTGACAAGGCGGTGAGCCAGTCCGTCGAGATTACTACCCTGCGGATGTGGGCCATTAGTGCCATTGGGGGAGAAACAGCAATGTGGTCGTGGACTATTAACGAGACCACGGAGTACGTGATACCTCCCAGCGGCCTCAGACTGCACGCGAACATGTACCGTAACGGGTACACGCGCGGGGAAAATGTGCACAGGATGAAGGACCGCGGGTTTGTCGTCGAGAGCCGAAGCGGCGACGCCAATGCGCACTGCTATGTGCAGCGCGACACGGGGGCCGACGATTGTATCACGGAGCGGGCCCTGATGAGGGCTGACTGGTGGAGCGGCATAAAATGGGGCTACAAGACGTGGCGGAATGTGGGCGAGTCCTGGGAGGCAGTGCGCGTGTAAGCAGCCCCCGGGCAGTGGATGTCATGCAGGAGGCGGGTTGGACGGAGTTTTACCGAGAGTCGGACTCTCCTTGGGGCTGGGGTGCCCAGCAGCGGATTCGCGATTTCTCCAACCAGAAATACATGACGATAACAGTGTCGAAATCTCTAATGGCCGGGATACTGTTGAACATGGCATCCACGGGGACGTGGTTGGCGCTAGGTCCTGATGATGCGGCGGCCTATACTGTAACGGACGCATACCTTGACCAGGAGGAGGGTTTTTGCGTCGTGGCCTCTACACCCGTGTGTGTTTTTCAAAGTTTTAAGTGTTTGTATTATTGAACAGATCTATAATGGTTATTGAAGAAAGAGATGATGACTTGTACGATTACGATGCGAAGGAATTTGTAGCAATAGAAGAACCTGAGTTCGAGAGACCGGTGTAGTATATATGCATGACGTAGAGCTAAGTGTCAAATATAAACAAATTAAATTTAAACATAAACAACTCGAAATTCGTCATCACATATATATCTTGCACCCATAGCATAGCATGCATGTGTGTAATTGGTTAAGACATAGTATTAAGTATTCATGAAATATAATAAGCAAACCAAATGCATTTTTGTTTCAATGTCAATGAATTAACAAGTGTTTTTTTGTTTGAAGGGGAAAACAGTTGTTACGGATTTTTTTTTGCGCATGCCTAATTTTCTTTTTCCTAACCCATTATTGCATATGACACACACACTTCTTTTATTCATTGCTTGGTTAGAAATATGGCATACTTGCAATTCCTGAAATTTTTTTTCTCGTCGTTAACGTTTCTTTTGTTGTTTACAACGAAAAACAAAGAAGGGAGAATATGCAAGTGGCCTGATAGAACCGCAATTAAATGGAATGATCTAGAAAGAAAAAAGAAATGTAACCTGTTTTTCATACACACACACTGATTTTCCTTGTGTTGCTGTTCTCCCTCATCCAGTAGAATACGGCCACGTAGCATATTTAGTATACCAGCATGAGTGTAGAGTTTTTTTCGTTTACTTACACACACATGATATTCTTTCACAACAACAACATATCAAAAAGAAAAGAAAATCAAAAATTCTTAATTATCAAATATTTCATATCAGATTTATCCTGTTGTCTTAATATTCCACATTTTTATAGTCTCATATTTGCCAAGAAACTATTTTGTTCCAATCAATTTTAGAGAATACCATCAGATACTCAAAACCATTCTGACTCAAAATCCACCGTTAAAGCCTTAATCAAAGCTAGATAATCCCTAAATCTTGTTCATACAAAAATCAAATCAGAAATAAAATCATTATGTCAAAACCTCAAGAATCATTTGCACCATTGGAGGGATTCGTGTCCAACCCTCTTCCTAGCACTGTGGAAGAAACATTGAAGGCATGTGCTGCCTGTCCGTCCTCTAGTGCTGATGCCATCGAAATGACAAATTGGTCCGACAAATTATTTGCAAATGTATATGCTCCCCAATCTCAAAGTGGAATTTATTCTGCTAGCCAGAGAAAACTAGCCAGTCACCGTCTTATTAAATTCTTTTGTGGTCAGAGCTCCATGTATAAAAAAGTCTTCTCTGATTTTAGAGTGGCCATTCTTTCCATGCCTTCTCCAGCTGACAACAGCAGGCTTCTATTTGAAGAAATTACAGGATCGGAGAACTCCAAAGATATGTTGGGGGAGGTTGAAACCACCGAAGTGCTAGGTACTATCACCCCTAAACTGTCTGAATACATCATAGAGCGCAATGACTCTGACGATAATGCGCTTAAGGGAGGATTGGCCGAGGAGGTTAGAGATAATGAAGACTCGGCACACAAAGAAGAGTTGACCTATGATGCAGGGGCAATAACGAACTTTTGGAGGAACCTTCATGAGAAACTCAGCCAAATCTCAGATCAGGGAAGTGTCACTCCTGATAGTAGAAATGCGGAAGCAGTTGTGGGATTGATCTGTTTACACACCCTGAAGTTGATAAGCAGGTCCGTTACAGCAACTTTCACCTCCATCAATGCTAGAATCAATACCCATTTCCAGGCAATCTATCGGCCAACTGAATGGGACTTAGTTCTGGTCTCTCCGCATTCCAAATCTTTGGAGGCATTATCGTATCCCATGCAGTCACAATCAGCCGACGTTTTACCAATAGTCTCCATATTATTGACTAAGCTATTATTCATTTACAATGGCACTAATCCCTCCATTGCTGAAAAAGGATTGCTGTATGGGTCATGCTTGACTCATATTGGGATGCACGGTCTGGCTCCTATAAAGTATTTAGAGCAAGCGGCATCAGCAATGGGAAAGTCTACTGCAGAATTTTCTTGTATGGTTTTGACACAATCCACAATAGGCTCATTAAAACTTGTGATTCAATTTCTGACGGTAATGGGCAACTCTCCACAGAAAATCAAACTGTTAGGAAAAGAAATAGAAGTTAGTGGACAAACGACATGGCGATTCTGTCGCTTATACAACCAGTCCCACTTTAGTAGATTTAAGACAGCAACAAATGTCCGGTTGATACTAAAATGCGTTGCATTTCTGTTTGCATCCGGGAAGGCTCCTCAGGTACGTAACATGATGCTGTTACAAAACACCCTGTATGAGTCTTACTTTCAGCAAGACGTGAGCGCAATTAAACTGTGGTTAGAGGGAGATAAATCCAAAGGAGACATAGGGTTGGGACCCGTTGCAGAGGGAATATGGAAAAGAAATGTCGCCCTGTGCCCGGAGCAACCATTCTAAAGATGTGTATGTTTGAACTTTGCCATTTGCCAAAACCAATGGTATGACAAACATTCAGAGAATGCAGAAACCGTTACATTCTTGTGCATTTTTGGCTTCTTAAGAAAATGTACAACAGGTTAGAAGTCAGTCGTGATCGAGAAGCAAAACGAAGAACACAAAATTTAAAAGGGTGCAAAATTAGAAAAAATGGAAAAAAAAAGTGGCAAAGGAATTTAAAAAAAAAAAGTGCAGTGTCAATCTTATAAGTTAAAAAAAAACTAGACAAACGTAAACTAAAGAATTTAAATATATAAATTAAAGTGCTAAATATTCCGACTTACAAACGTGACGTGTTTTAGTTTTTTTTCCATACTTATTTATTTCGGTTTCCCTTAGCCTCTTTCAGGTTCTTTTAAGAAATCTTTGTCACCGTGGCACTATGCATTTTTTCTGAAACTTTTCTACATACTCCTAGGGTGTGAGTATGTATATATGCTTATGCGTCAAAACCCGGGTCAAGAACCACATTTGCTTCTGAGCTAGCGGGTCACCTTCTATACCCCCTTGACCGGTTTTGAGTGGGTTAGGTGATTGTTTTAATTATTTGACGGCGCGTAACACAGTTCAAGTATGTATTTTTATTACACTCGTGTAAGAAATGGAGCAAAGGCTTAGAATTTCACTTTATTTCCAGTTCGATTTCTAAACGGACTTTAAACATAAAATTGTGCTCAATGAAAAGTACACTCAATAGTAAAACTCAATCTAATATGAATAATATTAACTTACTAAAATTTATGGGACATTGATACAAGATGCATAGAATTAAATATGTAATGTAAATATTATGTAAATATTTGATTATTGAGTATTTTAAGTTATGAGTGACTTCAGAAAGTAACTCAATTCTAGATTAAGCAAATTCTTTTCATGTTAGCTTTATAAGAAAGAACATTTTTGAATAAAGCAAGAGTTGAACATCAGAACTCTCAACTAAAAGAACATACATGAACCTCCCGTTCATGTTAAACTATCCAAAGAAAGCAACTTAAAAAATTCAAGATCCTGGGCATACTCCGTTGTATCTGGAACCTCCAACAATATCTACGCTGTGGTTGAGTATCTATACCATGTTTTCCATAGAATCGACGATACCATCAATAACGATTGGACAACCTATGGGTGCACCATAGCGAAGGGAAAAGTGACCCCACTGGATTTGTTGAATTCCTCATCTGAAAATGTGGACAGAATTGTCGGAACTCCGAATCCTGTTGCTCTCCCAGATGAAGATGACTTGGGGTTAGTAATTTTCATCGCTGGTTTATACCGAATTGCAAGAACCCATGAAAGGCATCAAGATGCTGTCGCAGATCGAATTAACCCTTTAATTGCATCATCTGTTTCTGATGAATTTGTAGCCAGAATTAACACTAACCGTGTAAACGGACCCATGATTGCAGCACTGTCAAAGGTTGAAATCCTCTTGACTGCATTGGACATGTTCCTTGATAGATTCCCCAAGCACCCATTCAGTCAATGCCGGGTAGGAACCATTATACTAAGACATGCCGGATTTTCCGCCTTTAACGATCTTACCTACTTTTCTGACTTGACCGGGTGTAAAGATGAATCAGATGCAGTTGAGTGGTTTATGGTTCCAGCATCTGGCTTTGAATTGCGTAGAATGATAGCTAAAGTAGAAGAATACTGCGAACCACATTCTTACTTTCCCTATATGCTGGGGCTTAAGGTTTCGAATAAAAGTCCTTATTCCGCAGCTGCAAATCCAAATATTCATTTCATCGTGCATATTGTTGGGAGTCTGTATGGAGTCGACCGATCGGTGAATGCTGTACTTGGCAAAAACATAAAACATTGAACGTTCAGCAAAAAATATATATAATTTGTAAAAAACTATATGATGATTACATAGGTTGGATAATATTTACTATTATGATAACACCAATAATCATAATTATACATACAAAAATTACACCTCTTGTCATACTATTATTAAAAAACATTTTAAATACTTTTTGTCATTCTTCATTCTAAAATTTTTTTTTTCCAAATTAAACAACATTAAATTAAAATTAATAATTAATGATTCCATATGGAGGATCAATTTAAACAACTAGGAACCCTAATAACAAACGCAAAGAAAACCCCTCTTCCTACTTCACAGGTTCGATTACCAAACCCGTCGTCAACCTCTCTCATGATGAAGAGGCCTCCTTATCTGTACTGCGTGCTAGAGTCACATCATTCCTCAATGAGCCGGCCATGACTCCGAATGTAGTCGTGGATTATCTTTATCGGATATTCCCCAATATCGTTGCCGAACTCGCTCATGAATGGAAAACGTATAATGCTGTAATCACAGTCGGACCCGTAACTCCCTTGGGCCTGCTTGAAGTGAATGCAAAGAAATTGGCGCGAAACATCAAAGTTGACTCTCCCTTGGACTTAGATGAAAGTCACGACCTCCTCTTAGTTTTAATGGTGATGGGCCTTTATCGCTATAACAAGACCCACCAGGCCCATAGAGAGAAAATCTCTGATAAAGTCGTCACATTAGTTACCCAATACATGCCGCATGAATTATTTCCCGTCAACCTCAGCCTACTCGGAAATAATGGAGGATCTCTCGCTGATTGTCCAAATTTCGAGATTTTCGCTTCGGCCCTGGATATGTTTGTGGAGAAGTTCCCACAGCATGATTATGCGAAAGTGAGGATTGGAACTATCATCTTGCGGTACCAGGGATGCTCGGCACTAGCAAGCCTTCACCATATGAAAATCTTGCTCAACAAAGGGTCCACTAAAGAAGTATTGGAGTGGATTTGGATACAGCGCGTGGCCGATGATGCACGTCAGCTCTACACGAAATGCAAAGGGGAGGAGCATTCCAAACCACACTCTTATTTCCCGTATCAATTGGGACTTAAATTGGTTGAACGCAGCGCATATTCAGCTGCCAGTAACCCAACAATGCATTTGTTCGTTCACATAACAGGGTCATTGTTAGCTTGTAGTGTACGTGCTATAATTGTACACATCATTGTATGTGCTATAATTGTGCACATCATGATACACGCGCAAAGGAAATTTGATAGCATTAAAATAAACAAAATACAACAAAGCAACCCAATGTCATGGTACTTGGTTCATCAAACTTTAACGAAACTAAAATAATGCTATCATTGCAACTTTGCATAGTCACAATGTATTATAGAATTTAGAGTTTAATAACCTTATACTTTTATTTGTAAATTCGGCGAATTCCACTAAATACATTTATGTTTCCTTAAGTTAAATCAATAAAGTGAAATTTGCTGATCACTAATTAATTTAGTATATAAGCCAGAAAAATTGTAAATAAAGCAGAGAATTAATTTTAACATCAAAGTTAACTGTTGTCTGGAATTTATTTCTCAAAGGGCGTTTCGTCGCTCGTATATATCGGCTGGTGAGCTTTGCACAAAACACAACCAGGACTAATGACAAAGGAAACTCCTTAATACAAAAACTATACTTTAAACACTACATGGCGATCCTGCCAAAATAAAGTAAAAGGACGAAATATTTTTTTTTTAATATAAATGAATCAGAAGGAAATAGACTTACTCTTTAAGAAGTGGGAAGAGTATGTTCCCACATATATAGGAACAAATCAAGAGGTACCAGAGTACAGACCGACACCAAGAGAAGCTGGACCGAAGGCTATTACTATTGAGGAATATAAAAGAAGACACCAAAAGCCCAAGAAAAATCCACAGCCTATCATTATCAAGAAGAAAAGAGGAGGTAGAAAAAGGCGCCATCAAAAAGAATTAGCAAACTTACAAAATATTATAAATATTGCGAAGGGTGCTCAGAAATCAAAATTAATAAAAGAAAAAATTGAATTAAAAAACAAAGGATGGAAGAACCATCAAGAATATTATATTATTGACACACATAAATAAAAATACTTCATGAAAACTTTTGAATTAACAGAGGAAGATAGAATTAAAATTGCATTACAGAATTTAAAAATGGGCATTGCAGATGCCACAGTACAAGGCCAAAATAATGCCTATGCAATAAATAATAATAAAGTATCTTTAAGCCTAGAAGTAGTCATAATCTTATTAATTATATTAATAGCTATAGCCATATGGAAAATATTAAAAAACTATATTAGAAAACAAGTAGCACATAATGCTATACAAAATTAAATAATAATAAATATAATAATATAAAAAAAAAAAAAAAAAAAAAAAGAAATAAAAATTTGGTTCATCTAATGGAACATATAATTGAAGAATTAAAACAAATAATAATAAATGGTAGAAAATCAAAGAATAGAAAATATTCTAAGGAAACCATAAAACAGAAAATAGAAACAATAGAAGAGTTAGGTAACAAGTTCAGCAAGCTAGTTGCAACATTAATAGATCCTTTAAGACAAGAAAAAATACAGGAGTTTAAAGAACTAAGAGATACAGCATTGAAAATATTAGAAGAACATAATAAAACAGAAACTACAGTCATGTCGAATTTTAATAGCAAACAAGCCTCAGATACTATTCCGATCTTTGACGGAAAATCAAAGAACCTAGAAATATTTTTTTCAATGGTAGAATTGGTATCCAGCGAGCTAAATGAATCAGGGCAAATAAACTTAATAAAATATGTAATTGCAATGAAATTGAGTGAGAAAGTTAGAAACGTCTTGATAATAGAGAATATACCAACAACATTAGCTGAATTAAAGGTTTCATTAACAAGAAATTTCAAACCAACCAAGACGGCAAGTATTTTGCATTCCGAGATTAGGAGAATAAGACAAAAAGCTCATCCACGGTCAAAAAACGCTATTATGATAGATTACAGCGCTCTGCCACCAGTGTCATTAAATGCTGCAGTCGTTTATTTAGCCCACCAAACCAGGCGACGAAGCCCGCTACCAGCCAAGAACCGCAACTCAGGCTCGAGGACAATACCTCGGGGTTTTGCGCAACATCGCCTGTAACCCATACACCCATAACCCCAGGGCAGAGCGTGCCAAATTCCAACCAGCGCCAACCGGGGGTCGAGCACAGCCCAGAGCTACCAGAACTGGTTATACCGTGGTTCGTACCAACCTCCCCCCAGTGCAGCATACCCACAACACCAGGCGGACCATATTCTAGGACCTACTCGCCATCGGAGAAGACGGCAACATCAACACCCGACCGACCACCTAGCCGAAGATACTCGCCAGGTAGGACAACAGACCACGAGCCGAGGTCGGAAGATGAGCTTAGCACAAGTGCTCTCACCCAAGCGAGCGATATCGATTCAGCCGACTTAGAGGAACTATTACGTTCGGAACTCGGGGAGTTGGAAATGACGGTAGACACCAGGGCAACACCCCAGAGTCCGCCTAGCGAAACCGATTCATCGTCCGTCGCCGACTCACCACCGCAGGAGAAGGGATGGTGTACGATTGATGTACAAGATTCGAGATGCCACAATTTCCATGGCCACGCCGGCTATCAACGTTCAATCACATATCGTTTCTGGTGGTCGAGATGTGACCAGTGGTCAGCCCTAATGAACCCCGAGGCTCAACACGGCCCTGAGCATATGCGCCCCAGGACAGATGCGTCCCCAAACTCAGGCACGGGCTCATTGAGAGAAGTTACGCCCCGGCCCACTCCAGAAGAAAGACAAGACGAACCCATCCTCGGTCGATGGCCGGTACGACGACTTTCGGATAGTGCATCCAGCCAAACAACCCCTGCCTCCCCGTGCCTATCAATTTACACCACCCTATCGGTAGCATCGGTAGACTTGTCCAGCCCCACCAGCATGGGCACACGGTCCCCCGACACCAGACGGGGAAATATCAATACTAGCCCCCAGGGGGAGCCGGAATACAAACCGGTGACGACGTCCGAGGAAATCGAAATCAAGCCGAGGGATAACGCTACCACGGCCCACGCCGGAAGAGGTGAAGGCGGCGAAAGCATCACGTGTGAGACATGGCCAACAGAGGTGCGGCACACCATACAGGCGGCAGTGCAGTCCCGTCAGCCAGGTAGACGAATAAAATTTATCCACCATAGCGGCGATACCACGTACCAAGTAAAGATTGAGAGAAACGGCAGGTCAACGTCCAGGTCCGGAAGCCCGAGGAAGACGGTAACCCGTAAAGAAGGAGGGATGTGTGACGGTGGAAGTCGGAACCCTCGTTTCCACCCACTCTGTGGATTATTATGAATGATTTTGATTTGTTTTTATGAACTGTATTTTGTTTCTTTTTGTTTATGGCTATTGGATAATATTAGTCTACGAAATTATTTTTACAAAGAATTATAAAAAATTATATATATAAGTTGATGATTTTTGAATTGTGAGATTTTATAGCATTACATTTATGAATTCATATTGTTTATACTGAATGTATATTATCATATTTATGAATATTTCACTATAAAATGTATAATGAAGTAATATATATAGTATGGTTAGTTAGTAAGTTCGTGGTGAATATAAAGTATTTACTTACGGCACCATCTAGTGGTCGCCGGCAACAACGACACATGTACACTAGCGCCCCAACGGCTGGTGATTTAAAACAATGATTGTCGCGCTGTCAGAATCAGCTGAGCGATTGAGTACATGTTACCATCTGGGTAATTTCTCGAGTGAGAAAAAGGTATAAAAGCAGAGCAAAAGACTGTAAGAAGGAGCAGTGTGTGTTGAGCAGTTGGAGTGTTCGTTGCTAACAGGTGAGTGGTATTGGTAGTAGTTGAGTAGTGTTAATAGATTACAATTCCCGTGGTTATACCGCCGGTTTATTAATCTATTCACACAGTAACCGAGCGTAGTAGTGTTCTCGTGAGTTTTACTCCAGGAGCACCACTACGAGCCGCACAAGGGAGTGTGTCCAGTGGGTTTTACTCCAGGCACACCCTCCGGTGTAGGCTTCACTGGGTTTTATTGGTGGTCGCATTTCCACCCAGCTCAAAGCCGAGCGTAGTAGTGTTCTCGTGAGTTATACTCCAGGAGCACCACTACGAGCTACACAAGGGAGTGAGTCCAGTGGGTTATACTCCAGGCTTACTTCCGGGTGTAGTTTGACTGGGCCATATTTGAGTGTGGTTGGCGTTCCAGTGGGTTTTACTCCAGGACTCCAACCGCTGCGAGCTACACAAGGGAGTGAGTCCAGTGGGTTATACTCCAGGCTTACCCTCGTGTGTAGTTTGACTGGGTCATTACTGAGTGTGGTCGGCGTCCAGTGGGTTATACTCCAGGATTCCCACTGCTACAAGCTACATAAGGGAGTGAGTCCAGTGGGTTATACTCCAGGCTTACCCTCGTGTGTAGTTTGACGGGGTCATATTTGGGTGTAGTTGGCGTTCCAGTGGGTTATACTCCAGGATTCCAACTACACACTACCCCTGAGTAGTGTTTCCGTGGGTTATACCCCTAGTTCGCATTTAGGTGTAGCCTCACTGTGACCTTACTCGCGACTTTTCCCACCATACCCGGTCACCCCGAAGGCCATTTGAGCTACCAAATACCACTGCCATTTCCTCACGATCCCGGTCGTTTCGTACTCTCACTACTCGCCAAGAGATAATTGGTTAGACGAAAATAAAGTGATTGATGTCTAGTAAAACGAATCTAAAAGTGTAATAAAGAAAAATTTAACCCTCTAGTTCCCACGACCGCCTCTAGGCGGTCTAAGTTCAGTACACGGTCAATCATGGTTCTAATTAGGTTTTGCTTTTTTTTTTTCGTTTCATCTGTTTTGGGGAATCCCAAATTTTCATATTGGTGCTTTTGCAGCTTGCGCTAGTACAAAAGTCAGTTGTCAATGTCATTTGAATGCAGAAGTTTGTGAAAATCACCAACAATAATTATTTTGCGCGGAGTGCGAAAATCAAATAATTAAAATAAATATTATTAATAAACGTAGGTGAAAAAAAAATTATCTGTGTGTTGCTGCATATCTTTATTTAACAAAAAGTCATTTAATTATAAAAGGAACGTGTTTGTGAGCTTTTTAGCTGTGTGCATAGGTAACCCGCCTACAGGCGGTATTGGGATAGCTTGTCAAAAAAAATATTTCAAAGTAAGTATCAAAAGTGAGTTATTATATATGAATCGTTTTATTTTAAAAGACCTTTCCTTAGCCATGGATCGTAAACAAACTCTTAAACTATCATCGTTATCTGATGATGACATCAGAAAAGTTTTAAATATGATAGATTTTGATGGCGACACGGATAATGAAGAAGAAAATGAAGACGATTTAGATGAAGATCCTTGTGAGTATAATGAAATCGATATGGGGATAAACGAGCTTGTAGGTATGTCGGAATCAGTACTTGAGTCAGCGATTTGCTTAGATGGCAGTACGGCTTCAATGTTATCACCATCAACTTCGAACACTTCAAATAATTCTCCGATACCGAAACGTAAACACCGTCCGCTTGCTATCATTGACCCTAAAAATATAACAAAGAATAAAGGCGCATTTGAAAGTCGTGTCAGTAGACGTCATGCCACTGATAATGAGCCTACAGAAAACAACGTAAATGATGCTGGTGCATTTGTAGGATCAGTTCTGGATATAAATCCGAAATCAGAGGCGTTCAAAAAGATATTATGGCGTCAAAAAGATCTTGTGCTAAATAAATCGGCTATCTCATTTTGTGATCCCGATCTGGAAGAATTTAAAAGTTTCGACACACCATATAAATGCTTTGAATATTTTCTAAATGACGAAATAACTCACATCGTTCAGCAGACCAACATTTATGCCGCCCAAAAAAACATTGCGACTACATTTACTACAAACAACTTGGAAATGCGTCAATTTATTGGCATTCTGATTTTTATGTCAGTATTTAACTATCCAAGTATCCGTTCTTATTGGAGCAATTATGCATTTCAAAGCATCCAAGACTCAATGTCGAGAAATCGTTTTGACCAAATTCGAAGCAATATACATTTTAATGATAATAGCAAATTGCCTGCCAAAAACTCTTCGGACTTCGATCCTTTGTACAAAATCCGTCCGATTACCAAACATTTTAATGAAAAGTTCCAGTCTGTGCCAATGCCTCAGTATCTGTGTGTAGACGAACAAATGTGCGCAACAAAAATGAAGTCCTTTCTTCGGCAGTACATGCCAGATAAGCCACATAAATGGGGAGTGAAACTATTCGTCTTGTGCGATTCGTCCGGTTTCTGTTACAACTTTGAAGTATATGGTGGTGCAGGCGACAATGTCATTCAACCTGGTGCACCAGATCTTGGAGCGTCGTCAAACGTAGTCGTTCGATTGTCACGTATTGTGCCAGCATTCAAAAACCAATAATTTTCGACAACTATTATACATCGCTTCCACTGCTTGTGTTCCTCCGATCACGTGGAATTTATTCTTTGGGGACAATTCGCTCAAACCGAATCCCCAATTGCAAACTCCCAACAGATAATGATCTCAAGAAGCATCCACGTGGATACTCGACTGAATTCTGTGGCTCTGCAGCAAATATTGATATTTCATTAACGCTTTGGAAAGACAATAAAGCTGTCCGACTCGCTTCAACATACGTTGGCGTCAAACCATTTCAGAATGAAGCATCTGCAAAAACAACTGTCTCGCGTTTTGTACGCTCGGAAAAAAAGTTTGTTGATATCGAATGTCCTAATGCAATAAATGAATACAACAGCCATATGGGCGGCGTCGACCATATGGATGGACTTATTGGTCGATACAAAATTACTTGGAAAACTGAAAAGTACACCAATCGCATATTTACACATTTAATTGATGTTGCAATGGTGAATTCTTACATTTTGTTTCATAGAATAAACAATCCGGACCCCAATGATAAGCAATATCAACTGCCGAATTTCCGAGCACAGGTTGCACAAGTGCTTTGTACGTTAAAAAACGTTACCAAAGGTGCTGGACGTCCACGCGCAGCTCCTCAAAACAAAGGTCATGGTAAAGACTTTTTTACCGCCTGTAGAGATTCGCTTTGATGGAGTTGAACATTTTCCAGAATTTTTGCCACGAAATGGGGGGAAAAAGACTTGTAAATATCCAGGATGCGCTTCTGAAACGCAATTTATGTGCCGAAAATGCAAAATAAGTCTTTGTTTTTCCCAGAAAAAAGATTGTTTCTTTGATTTTCATCACAAATGAACTTTTCTTCATCAATTTCTTATATTATTTTATGTTGAAACTATTGGAATAGTCCCTTTTTGTTTACCGAATATGTACTTTTTTGTTGAGTTTTAGAATTATTTTTTAAGAAAATTAAAAATGTATGAATTTTATCCACATTTTTATGTTAATAAACAAAAAAATAAAAAAAAAAAATAAAATTTTATATATCGTAAATTTTTTTGGCTTTGTTTCCCAAGACCGCCTGTAGGCGGGGTAAGTATTTGACGCTATAAGTCCAAATTCTCTAAGAATATAAAATTTTTCCAGAACAAACATTTCATTTTGAGGCGAAACCAATACAAAAATAGTTTTTTTTTTTTTTTTTTAAAAAAAATTTGGGAACTAGAGGGTTAAGATTTGTGTAACGAAGCCGTGTTTTAATTTAGAGGTCACAAAATTAAATAAATTTTATTGTGACAGAACTTTGGACAGTCGTGAGTTATACCCCGGCCAAAGAAGGTTCGTTACAAGATGTTGTTGTATTATCTTGTGAACAAGAGAACGGAGTTGGTTGGTTTTGTTGTTTTATTTGGTAGTGTTAGTATTAGTTTAAAAACTAATTCAATGCCGCTGGCATTGAAGTTCTTGCCATCGATCAAAGTGGAAAGTGTGAGTGTAAAACCATCACGCAATTTTTGTTGATAACCCAAACCAACTTGACAATTGTTGACCTTGGCGCGCAAAGCGGCGGCATCATGGTCCAATTGGTATTTGGCCCCCTAACCGAATTTGGTGTTGTTGGAACCAGAGGTCCAGGACAATTGTACACCAACATCGATTTTGTAGGAGCATTTTTGGAAGATGGAGCCGCTGAATTCTTGGCCATCATTGACAGCTGTATGCAAGACAAAGTCCTTTGTGGTGTAGCCCAAGGCGAAGTGTGTTGTCTGTTTACCTAAAACAGCTGATACGTTTATACGGAAAAACTAACTACAAAAATTTAACAACAGAACGACACGGAACAGAAAAGCAACAGCAAGTAAAGACTTCATTAGTCTTTACTCTGTTGTTGTTACAAAAATTTAACAACAGAACGACACGGAACAGAAAAGCAACAGCAAGTAAAGACTAAAGACTTCATTATACTATGTTTCCACGGTACATGCTTCGCTCTCTATTCATGCTTCACACCCCAATCATGTGCGAAACAACTTGCTTCACCATACAAAACTTTAAGAGCGAATCAAGTAGACTCGTATTGAATCTACTTGCGAAGCACGAAAAATTGCACTCTTTAATTTTTATCGCAAGTTTATCTGCACTAGCTGTAAAAATTTAATATTATTGTAAACAAAGCAAATTATTTTCTTGTTGCTGGAAGTAAAGAAAGTAAATACGTACGAATGTATGTTTTTTTTTTCAAATAAGCTAACTAATTTCCACTCACTTTTGTTTGTCCATTAAAAAAAATTATTTTCCACAAATTGTAAATTCTGTTTTTTTTATTCTGTTTGCTTATTAAAGACAACTGTCAAATCGAATCAAGTTTATTAGTCATGTAAACAGCATGATTCAGAAGGCGAAGCAGGTGATTCAAGTCGTCGTGGAAACATAGTATTAGTCTTTACTTTCTGTTGCTTTTCTGTTTCGTGTCGTTCTGTTGTTAAATTTTTGTAAAGGCTTCATTTTCATTAGTCTTTACTTTCTGTTGCTTTTCTGTTTCGTGTCGTTGTGTTGTTAAATTTTTTGCGTATAAACGTATCAGCTGTTTTAGGTAAACAGACAACACATCGCGAAAATAAATAAAAAAAAAATACAAATCGAAAGTTTTTTTTATTGTACAATATGTCATTACTTTCGACTAAAGTAATGAGTTTTTCGTCATCCATCGTTTATTTTTTATAACTTTTATACAAAAACTTAATTAAATTCAAAGAAATTGAAAATTTTTGTAATAAACCAAAAAATTTTTGTTGTGCAGATGTCAGCTGCTTTGTGCTGTCACTTACAATTACTTAGCAAATTTTTGTTTTCAACAGGTTCGTCCGCAACGGCACGAAAAGTAACAAAACAACTAACGACTTCTACACATTTTCTATTTAACAGAATCAAGTCAGCTGATTCGGAACGGAACAGAAAGTACAGACTAATTCTGCCTTAATGAAGCCTTAAGTTCGAGTGCTCGAGACATCCTCTCATTTACGTCTCAAATCACTTCTGTAAAATCACTGTTAACCGCGAGTTTCATGATGCGCGGTATCAATGATGTCGAAACGAACTTCGTTATGAGTTTCAGACTGCTCATGCACTCCTTCCTATATATGTTTTCAATATAACTTTAACTCCATTTTAATTTTAAAATTTTAAATTGACCCTTTCACGTCAATGGGAAACATTTTTCCCAAATTTTAAATTGGTTATTTTAGTACCGAATTTTTTTTAAATATTTATTTTGACCACTAGATGTCGTACAACAGCAAACAGTAAAAAGTTAGCAATACTTAAATGTGTATAGTTTAGTCAAGGAAGGGAAATCCTATTTTTTCTCCACCGTAAAGTCGTTTTGATTTGGCTTGTTTTGTAGCGGATAAAGTTACGTTTCTAAGTTTTGTAGTGCTTTTATTGTGTATATTTACTCTATGGGAAACATTTTTCCCTATGGACCAGAAGTGAAATTTTTATCTTCTTGTCAATGATGGATGTATTGATCGCTACCCACATTGTCCTTGCAGGCACTCTCAGTAGTCTGTAAGTAACACAAAGCTATATGTTCAGCCTAACTGACTCCGAAGAAAATCTTTTCCACTCCATCGAAAATGACGGATTCACAACACACGCTCAACAACTGGTTCACCAACCCCTTGCCGGGAGTTGGCGACCGAATGACACCGCTGTCGCAATTGCGCCCGCCCATGGACGGCGTGTCTCAGACCGGCTGCAATAAGCAGTCGATGCTATCATTCAACACCCAGTTGCGTGGGTTAGTTGTCTCATATTCGCAGTTGCCAGCTGGCTGTGCTGGTTTAAACTTGTGCGTAAACCCGGCCCCACAACCCGAAGCCGAGGAACACAGCTCAACGGAGGACAATGGCGACACACCTTTGTCCCTCATGATTTTGGGGTGCCCCGATAGACTAGGCGATAGTGTGCCGGACTATCAGTCAGAGGGTTGCGGGTTCGATTCCCGCCAAAGACTCTGGGTGTTTTCTGCAGACAAGCCAAAAAGCTTCGCAGTTTGTGTTTCTGGTTGTTTAAAAAAAATGATATTGCGTTTTTTTTTACATGTTCACAAAATTAATTTTAAATTTTAGCAATGACAAGCAGAAGGTGTAGGGAGTTCAATTTAAGCGAAAGTGAAATATTACAGGTGCTTATGGCGGATAATAGTGATGGGGAAGATGATCTTCTCCTAGATGAAGAAGATCAAAACTTTTTAGAAGAAGTCATTGAAGAGGATGCATATGTGGTTGAAATCGAAAATGCAGTACAAGAAACTGGTCAAAACATAACTATATTTGCCAGCACAGCTCTTCATAAGGAAGAAGAACCTACTTTCAGATGGACAAGTGGCTCTTATACACCTCATACATATTATGAAAGTAATTATGAGTTTGATCGCATAAACATCTTTTCTGATAGTCAAATAGAACTTCAAAATCTGTCCAGAAAACCCCGAAATTAAATAAAGAGTTGGGTGTGGTTATTATTAATGAGAATTCGATCTTTCTACCAGCTGCGTACTGGAACCATGTCATAAAATTAAAAATCCCTTGTTTAGATTCTGTACTAAATAGCAATGATCTTGCCGTGCTCTTTTTTGAAGTTACAAAGCTAAATGAGATGTTGTGTAATATTATCATTCCGGAAAGTACAAGATATGCGGAACAAAACAGAAGATCTTTTACTGTTGAATTAGACGAAATGAAAGCATTTTTCGAAATGAATTTTGTAATGAGCTACAAAGTTTTGCCAAGTATTCGTAGTTACTGGTCTACTGATGAAGATATGGGTGTATGTCTAGTAAAATTATTAAATTTTCCTTTTTCAACTTTTAATTTTCAATTTAGTAGACATTTCGGCATTTCGTTTTTGCATTTCGAAGTTTCACAATTAAGGGTAGTGAACAACCTGATCTCTTGAGAAACAAAGATCGCCAAGTCTAGTAAAATACTATTTACGTTTGTTTTTTGATGTTATTGACATTACAATGAATAACGCTTATGTAGTATATGTATTAGTTTTATATTTTTAAACCTACATATCTTTACATTGAATTTTTTTAGTTGTAAAATCATTAATAAAAAATCAATAAACTGAAGTATTTTTTTCTTCTTTTTCGTCTTGTAGTATCTAAAGTAACCATTGTTCAATATTGTAACATGTCTATGTGATATATTAACAATCTGGTAACAATATCGATCAGTGACAAACAACAACTATGTTACCGTTTTTGTTCAATACCCTTTTTGATCTCTTTTGTATCACATCACTGTGTGCAATTGTTAAATAATAATTAGTTATCATAAAGTTAATTAAATACAACTTAACTGAATTTTTTATTCAATCGTGCAGAGTAAGAAATACAACACGTCTATAGGGAAAAATATTTCCCAAGAAATTCCACAAAATCTAACCACGAGATTTTTATTTCTTTGCAATTTTAGTTTATTTTGTATAAAAATCAATTAAAAAAATTCTTTGGATATTAAAAAATAACACTGGTTTCCTTATGGGCATGAAAGGGTTAAAATTAAGAAAATCCCACATGAAACTGAAAAAATAATTTGTGAAATTGAGAATTTAACTTTAAAATTTATATTATTAATATGGCTGAAAGTATTTATACATTTGTCGATACATACATACATTAACCCTGTGAGACAAAATTACCACAGCCGATGACATAATCACATTGAAAAATATACATATATAATCAAATCTTGTGAAACTGTACTACATCTACAGTACTGTAAAGTATCACTTTGTTTGCCAGAGATCGGATATAACATTTTAACTTAGTACTGAATACTAATTTTACAAAAATTTTTTAGTTTTAAATGCAAATCTTTAAAATTTTTAAATACATACGCACTTTATAGAATTTAGTTTATAACACTATCACACATTGTTATTATTATTATCAATTTTTTGTTTGTTTTTGGTTCACACACTATACATTCACACGCAGTTATCTTAATTATATATTGTATATAATTATTTTTATATATTTATTAAATATCAGTCTTTTTTGTAATTATTCTGTTAATTTATGATTTAATCATACAAATTTTAATATTTTTAAGGACTAGATTCAAGTAATGAAAGAAAACGGAAAAAAATTAATTTAATCAGCCCTCTTCAGTAGTAACCGTGTCGTATTGACGATTATTTTCGTAGAAAAAATAATTGTATGCAAGAAATTAATGTGAATGTAATAAATAAATATATAAACAAAGAAATATGACTGGATTTAAAATTAACTTACATTAAGTGTGGACTTTATAGCCATAATAATGTTGATTATGGTGTTGTTTTGGTGATTCTTGAGAAAAAATTTGTATGTTAGTTTGTGGTGGTAGTTGTTGTAGGACAAGAGATCATCAAATAGGACATACAAAACATAACACACGCATTACTCAGGATTTTATGGGAGTGGTTGTTTTGTTACTATTAGTTCTATTAACATTTTTTGTACTAGTTTTAATACAAGTCAATGATGATGAAGACGAAGATGGCACTGGTAATTTTGAAGTTTGAGACAAAGTTGCTGGAAATTCTTTTTCATCGTACATTTTAGTTTGACGCGGTGTCAAAGTACGATTTAAATCTTTACGTTTGGATATTTTTTGTATGGTACCGCTGGTGGTAGCAATTGTAGTAACAGTATTATTGGCATTTGTATTATTATCTCCTTCATCAAAGCCTTCAGCGCCAATATCAACTCCAATCTCCTCTTCAATAGATATATTTTTATTTTCTTCATAGTTTCCAACTGCAGCATTTCTCGTGCGGACTAAATCATTTATAGTAGAATTTGAATTTACATACCGTTCTAAATGATTCTTTGTATCGGTAACAACATCAGACTCAATCTCACTGAATGCCGTTGTGTTGGTTGTTGTGACATCTGTATCCGTCAACGCACTAGCTCCAGTTGAACAAGGCAATGGTATGATAATTGGTGAAAATACTGAATTTATATCTAATGTTTCCTGTAGAACACGCCATGATGCCACAAATACTGCCTTAACGCGTTCAAATGTTTCAAAATCGTATACAGAACGTGCTGTATTTGTTAAATCGAACGGTTCTATGAAAATAACATTAAATTTTAATATTTAAAAGGTTGTTCTTATTAAAAAAGCAAGCTGTTTAAGGATCGAAAAGGAACTGAACACTTTTTACAAATGCCAATATGTTAAGGGTGGCTGCTTGCTTTACTTTAAGATTGACGACTACATTAAGTTTAATATGCGCATGTTTTTTTTTTGGATTATTGATTATTTGGTTTTTTCTTGTACAAAAAAAAAAACGGATGAAAAAATATTTGTGTATGTGTGCTAAGTCATAATTTACACAAAGCAATTTTTGTTGAAATTTTTTCATTGAAATTTCTTTGGTGTTCACACAGCACAATATACTCGTATTTTTATTTGAGAGTATTTACACATTTGTAAACACATACCCAGCGGTAAATGGAACTAATACCTAGATCATAATCGATGACATCAGTATAACATTCTAAGCGAGCGATTTAAGTACTTAGAATGTTATATATGTATGTGTAATCTAATAAATATCACCTACTAATTATAACTTCGATTACAATATAAGCGGAGTGTTAGTGGGTTTATGTTAAAAAAATTTATGAATTATTCGTGTGTAAATGTAAGCAGAAATATAACCCCCCGTTGCCACATGCAAGTAATTACTTGCAAGTTGAGTATACATATTATCTACGAAAAATACCGAAAAACAACAATATTTGTTTGAGTGGCTACACTAACTAGCAAGTGCAAGTTCATTTTTGAAATGTCGTCAGCAAAGAAACTTCAAACTAAATTTTTTCATAAAATTCTGTTAATTTTCAAGCTCATAAGGATCCAGTATTGCCGTATTATCAAAAGAAAAAAATACGGAAAAAAACTTTTTAATTTACAATTTTTTTTAATAAATGTATGAAATTAATATTTAAAAATACTATTAAAGGTCTATCAGACGGGATGTATTTTACATATGTACTGTCACTTTTCGTACCCATATGTAATTCCGTATGTATGTCAAAATTTCCGTTTTACATACGATTCATAATTTTTGCTATCACACCTGCTTATGTTTTTCCGTATGACATAACCTATAAACGTAAACAAAAGCTGCCTTTTTAACGTTTATAAATTTCAAGAATTGCTTCTTTTGGCCAATCTAACTGCAATAAATATAATAAACATAATTTAATTTATTAAAAATCGAAAAATTCATTTTCTTTAAACAAAACAGCTGTTTTGTTTTGAAACAAAATTGGTTGAAAAAATATATTGTAAAAAAAAATTAAAGAAAATTAATTTTTAATAAATTAAATTATGTTTATTATATTTATTGCAGTTAGATTGGCCAAAAGAAGCAATTATTGAAATTTATACACGTTAAAAAGTCAGCTTTTGTTTACATTTATAGGTTATGTCATACGGAAAAACATAAGCAGGTGATAGCAAAAATTATGAATCGTATGTAAAATGGAAATTTTGACATACGGAATTACATATGGGTAAGAAAAGTGACAGTACATATGTAAAATACATCCCGTCTGATGGCACCTTAAGATGTGTTGTGTCATAGTTTTGTTCTTTTTTCTTAATAATTTTTTGTAAAACCCCGAAAATTTGTTATAAACATAACTTTTATTTTAACACTGGTAGCACTGTTTATTTGTCATTCTACTTACGGCAAGGGCTTACCCCCCGTTGCCACATGCAAGTGCAAGTTCAAAAAACTCAATACAATTACAGTTTTTTACTAACGCAATCATATTTTTCGCACTTACAACTCAACTTGCGAGAGAATTTGGTTGTAAGCACTTGCCGTAAGTAGAATGACAAATAAATAAACAGTGCTACCAGTGTTAAAATAAAAGTTATGTTTATAACAAATTTTCGGGCTTTTACAAAAAATTATTAAGAAAAAAGAACAAAACTATTACACAACACATCTTAATAGTATTTTTAAATATTAATTTCATACATTTATTAAAAAAAATTGTAAATTACAAAGTTTTTTTCCGTATTTTTTTCTTTTGATAATACGGCAATACTGGATCCTTATGAGCTTGAAAATTAAAAAAATTTTATGAATCATTTTATTGATTAAATTCTCCAATTGAAAAAAATCGTATTAAATTTGCTTACGAAAGAATTTAATTCGAACATACGCTTTACGCTTTTGTTTTTTTTTTTTTGTCTTCTTAACATAAGTTACATACATGCACAATTTTAGACATTTAGGCCATATTTAAGTCAAAAAAGTTCAGTTTCTCTTCGAAACAGTTAAAACTCAACTCAAATCAAAACTTACCCTCAATACATAATTCTTTCCATTGGTGTATATCATTTTTTATCGATTTAGCTACACGGCATACATTTATGGGCAAAATCCCACCCGTGCGTATAGATATAGCAAATTGTGTATAACTGTGTAAATATCAAAAAAGATATATGTACGTATGTACATAATAAAAAATGATAGCACCATTTTAGTTTGTATTTTAATTATAGTACTTACTCAAAATAGCTGTAGTACTCTAGAAAACATAAAAATAATTCGCCAATAGTTTGAGAATTTTTGCTCTCATAGGGTCCTATAGTTTCATTCATGTCTACATAGCCGAAATCATTTGAACGTAGCTTAAATAAAAGAAAGAAATTAAACAAATTTAAACCAAATATCTAAGATTGTAAAACTATATAGATGTGATAAAATATTTATTTCAAAACTTACCAGGGGAAATTTATCAGGAAAAAGTTCATGTAAACAAGGTAGTACTGGTGGATTCACAGCGTATTGCAAGAAATGTATAACCATTAACACTAACGAATAACTGGATATAGTCATATTTTTAGCATTGTTAATATTATGATATTGCGCCCACAATTTTGTTACCAACACCAGAGGACGTAAACGCCAATCAACTGCATAAGGCAAATAAATATTTTATTATACAATTTGCAAGGTAATAAATACCAGTTTAATAGTTTAGCCACAATGTTGTAGACTTTACTTACGTTGGGAGTAACAATAAAGCAGATGGGTATTTTTAATGCCAACACAATTGTTAAAATTGAGATCAACTTCCAATTGATGTATGCGATCACGAAAACGTAAAATTGGTACTTTTGCTTCAATTAAATTAAAATTCTCAAATTCACCTAAAACAAAAGAAGAACACCACTTTGTATAAAATATTTGTATGTATGCTTATATAAATGAAACACGTCTGACTGAACTAGCTGTATTAAAATTGTGAAAAGAAATAAACGAATGAACAAGCAGACAGCGTTGTCAACTTTGAAATTTCAAAACGCACCAAAATGAAAAAAAACCCGCCATTTGAAAAAAATCGCACCAAGTTTAGAATTTCTTCTTTATTTAAAATGTTTACTGAAATAATTTAAAATAAAAAATATAATATAAATATATCTGATCTGACGATCGTGGACATATAGCTTTAAGCTAGATTTACACGATTGAAATTTTCTTCAAAATTGCTCTTCAAAATGCTTCAAACTCGTGTAAACAGCAAAATTTATTGTTTATATTTATATTAATAACTATTAAATAATTTTATTCTATATTCTTCGACCTTTTTAATGATTTTTATTAAATAATTTTTAAGCTTTAGGTCCCTTTTTGTTTTTTATAAAAGATTTTTCTTATATATAATTAACTCAATATTTCGATTTCCTTTGGAAATCTTCTTCAAGAGTTATTTAAATATTATAAAAAATTTTCTATTTAATATTTAAATAACTCCTGAAGAAGATTTCCAAAGGAACTCGAAATATTGAGTTAATTATATATAAGAATTACAAAATCTTTTATAAAAAACAAAAAAGGGACCTCAAGCTTAAAAATTATTTAATAAAAATCATTAAAAAGGTCGAAGAATATAGAATAAAATTATTTAATAGTTATTAATATAAATATAAACAATAAATTTTGCTGTTTACACGAGTTTGAAGCATTTTGAAGAGCAATTTTGAAGAAAATTTCAATCGTGTAAATCTAGCTTAAAGCTATATGTCCACGATCGTCAGATATTATATTTAGCAAAAGGTCAATTGTCAGTTTAGACGACTGTAAGAAAACTAACAATTTCATTTGCACACAATTGTCACACAATGAATTTATATGTCAACCGAAATTGTCAGTTCACACGGTTGTCAGATTGTTGTGTGGCATTGTCAAATTCGTTTTGCAGCTCTGTGTGTGTGTTTAAAAATTTTAAATATTGTCATGGAACAAAAAAGAGCAATTGGAACCATTTTATCTGCTTTATTTAATTTAATTCTTTAATTTTCTTCTACTTTTTTCAAAAATATTATCAATGTTTGTTTGTTTATTTATGTATATACAGAATTGCATTTAGAAATAATTTCTATGGCAATGCTGCCATTGGCAGATGCATAAACTTTGCACATATGACAATGAAAAGTGTCTGACAATTGTCTTAAAACAATGACAATTACAAAATTGTGTGTTTACACGATTGTTAGATGTCTGACAATATTTTTGTCTTCGAATGTACTGAAAATGCTTTTTCTTACAACGTTGGAAGGCAAAAATTTTAAGTTTACACGGATGTTAGACATTTTCTGAACATTTTTCGGACAACGTTGTAATATTTGACCATCGTGAACACATAGCTTAAACAAATTTGTTTGTACATATTTGTATTCCTTTGTACTAAATATGAAATTGAAAATACGTTCAAATTGCAGAAATAAATTTTTGTTCTAGCCTGTCTTTCATCTGTAGACGGTCTTAGTAGCTAAACGGAAAAAACCGTTTTTTTAATACTCAACTGATGACCGTCTATAGACGGTCTTAGGCGTTAAAGGGTTAAAAGAGATTAACGATTAATAGGAAAAGTAATACATAATAGTAAAAGTCTTTTTCTTAATAAACGAACTAATAAAGATAAAATAAGCATTTAACCACTCAAAATTTTACTCCCAATATGCTATTCGGAACTGAAGTACTAATTGGTAAAAAGGGCTAATTTCAGTACATATTTTTTAAATATTTTTACATTCTATTGTAAGTACTTCTAGTACTGGGAATCTAACCTTGGTTATTCGTCTACAGTTCAGTGGACCAAACCATCACGCTACACAAGAATTTTTATTTCCATGTTAAAAATGAAATTATTTTTAAACAAAGATTTTCGCCATTCACCTTTAGTAATAACCTTCATGTGACGAATTTGATAGTAGGTATGTATTTATTTATCATACATTCGTATTTAAAATACATTTAATGGTGTCCGTTTTCATAATAATGAATTATTAAAAAAGTGCAATTAAAAATTAGTACAAATAAAGATTTCATCACATTTTTGGAAAAATTAAAAAACGCACCGAAATTTAAAAAAAGCGCACCGCGCATCAACTAAGAAATTTTTCGCATAAAAAATTTTAAAAAGCACTAAAAATGGTGCGAAACGCACCAAGTTGACAACGCTGCAAGCAGACATCACACACGCCATTGCTCACATAGAGGCCCTTTAGACGATGCAATTTTGCATGCAATTAATTGCATGCAATTGATGTTTGTTGGCGAACGGGTGAGAGAAGCAAGAGGGGTAGAAAAAGTTGCACGAATTCGTTTGTCATGCAATTTTTTGACATTTCCTTTTACCATCGTTTGTGTTTTACTTATTTTGTTTTATTCTTATTCTGACTTTGAAGTGTGCGTTATAAAAATTAATGCGCAAGAATATTTTCAATTACTTCTGTATTAAAATCGTCCATTGTTTATATTTTTTTAAATTTTTGTATATTGTATTTATATATATGTATGTATGTATGTATATTATTTTATATACATATATATGTATGTACATATATTTTTTGTATATTATATTTACATATATGTATGTATTTTAAAATTTTGTTTTCTTTGTTGCGAATGAAAAACTAAAGAGGAATGTGTAATTAAACGTCAAAAAATTGCATGATTTGTTGCACGTAAAATTGCATCGTATAAGAGGCCATTTAGATGATGCAATTTTGCATGCAATTAATTGCATGCAACTGATGTTTGTTGGCGAACGGGAGAAAGAAGCAAGAGGGGTAGAAAAAGTTGCACGACTTCGTTTGTCATGCAATTTTTTGACATTTCCTTTTACCATCGTTTGTGTTTTACTTATTTTGTTTTATTCTTATTCTGACTTTGAAGTGTGCGTTATAAAAATTAATGCGCAAGAACATTTTCAATTACTTCTTCTGTATTAAAATCTTCCATTTTTTATATTTTTTAAAATTTTTGTATATTGTATTTATGTAAATGTATGTATATTATTTTATATACATACATATGTACATATATTTTTTGTATATTATATTTACATATATTTTAAAATTTTGTTTTCTTTGTTGCGAATGAAAAACTAAAGAGGAATGTGTAATTAAACGTCAAAAAGTTGCATGATTTGTTGCACGTAAAATTGCATCGTATAAATGCACAACATTTTACGTAGCAATTTTAAAAGAGAATGGAAAAAATTGCATGCAATTAATTGCATCATCTAAAAGGCCTCTAAGTGCACAACATTTTACGTAGCAATTTTAAAAGAGAATGGAAAAAATTGCATGCAATTAATTGCATCATCTAAAAGGCCTCATAGTATTTTAGGGTTTTTTATGAGTAAAACAAGCAACTGTGACTCATGACCAGCGTTGCCAAATCTGTTTATCTGTTTTTTCCAGTTTTTTGAAGTGCAAGCAGGCTTGCAGATTTTTACTCCAAAAAACAGTTTTTTTTTTTAATCAATGCAGATTTTTAAATTTTATTCGAATAAAACAAAGAAGCAATCAATATTATTATTCCCACTCTATGTGAAATTTTGCGGAGCAATGATTTCAAAAAAAAATTTCAATTGCAAAAATTGTGTACAAACAAAAGAAATGGAAACTAAATTTAATAAGAATATGTACAACTAATACATAGAAAGTATGTCTAATTAATTTTCTATGATCTCTTTACATATGTATGTATGTGATAATTTAAATGAAATATTATACGTTGTTTTTACTGTTAATTTTATATACATATGTATATTTTATATCAAATATAAAAATTATATTTTTTCTTTTTTTCTTCAATAAAAATTAATTAAATTTTATTACATATCGCACACATTCTTCAAAAGTGACTCAATTCAAAATTTTAATTTTTCGGGTTTGTATCTTAAACAACACACAACACACTTGTTTATCTATAAGAAAAAGATCAAAGCATTTTGTTACAGTTAAGAAGTTACTAAAAAACAGTTAGATCTTTCTTTATATTTCATTTGGTATAAAGTTGGAATTTAATAGTGATTTATTTTTAGTTGTGTCATAAAATAAAAATTTTGAATTGAGTCACTTTTGAAGAATGTGTGCGATATTATTTAATTTTGTTTTGAATGTGCAGATTTTTTTCGAAAAAAAAAACTTTTTTTTTGTGAATTGTCAGATTTTGTAAAAAAAATATGGCAACACTGCTCATGACTCATAGCCTATGAGGGTTGCTGTTTATTATTAGAGAACAACTATTGCTGGATGCATTTCATTTTTTGTCCGATTTACATTTTCTAAATCTTTATAAAACACTCACTTACATAACACTCATATGCAGCGTTGCCAACTTTTAAATTTCAAAACGCACCAAAATGGAGAAAAAAACTTTTTGTTGAAAATGTTTATTGAATTAATTTTACATTTTTTTAATTTCATAAATTCTATATAAAACTTTTTAAAAAGAGATCAACGATTTTTTAATAAACGGGCTAATAAAATAAGGGAGGGGCATGTTCGTAAATGCATCACTGCACTGCATATTATGCGCAAATAAACAAAAAAAATTTATTCATAAAAATGGCTGATGCAACGAATGAGGAAGTATAAAGAATGTGATTTTTTATTATTTATTTTTGATTATTTTACTTTTTAAACATTTTTAGCCTCGTTTCTTTCATAATTGACAAATATTTGTTCACAATTTTACAAATTAAATTTATAATTATTTTCTCCATTTTTGCGCAATGCGCAGTGTTCGCTCGTTCGTAAATGCAAACATAGATGCCAGATCTGACGATTTATCGTCATTTTGACGATTTTTTGTTTCAATAATAGCAAAGTGACGATTTGACGATTTTTTCATTGAAAGTGATGATTTTCTGAATTATTAAAATTTTCTATCATTTGTTTGTTTTATTAATGTTTTTGTTGTCAAATTGTGTCTTTTTTTTGAGACAAAAACTATGTTTCTCATATAATATCATAAATATGAAAGCACGATGGCCACGTACGTATCAAACTGATTTGACAATCTCAGTTTTTTTTTGATTGTGTTAGTGAAAAAAATCTCACACGTATATGTTGATGTGAGTTTGACGAAAATCAAAACAATTTAGATTTCACTGCCGCCGCTACTACAAACTAAATATTATACCAATACATTGCCAAATCAGTTTGATATGTGGCCATCGTGCTTAAGAAGAAGAACATGACATATTTCAAAAACAAAACCAAGGTGAATTTAAATACAAGGTGACAGCGTAGCGCCAGCTGATTATTCATGGTGAAATTGAAAATGTCAAAAAGTTATATAAAAAAAACTTTTTGACAGTGACGAAGGTTTTTACATATAGAAAAATGCCTGTTGTTCTTGCCTTGTTGTAATTGTTGTAGCAATGCTGTCACCTAGTATTTAATTTCACCATGAACAAAACTAAGTAATAGTAGTGTTTTCTTAATTATTGACAATTGTTAAGTTTAAGTCTAATAATTTCAAATAATAGTAGAAATTACTTACATATTTATCTGTAAACATAAAAAGCAATTTTTAATGCTGAATTCCATGATCTAAAATTTTTAGTGGAAACAATTTTTAACGGAAAAATTCTACAAAAAATTCCCCTATTTTAACAAAACGTCGAAAGAATATTCAGCCAAATAAATTTAAATAAAACAACAAGAGTGCTATATATTCGGCTGTGCCGAATCTTAAATACCCTCCACCTAACCGTAATAAGAAATACAAAAACTACACTGGTTATAGGACTAGCATATCCTTATTCTGTGTTTTCTATTCAGTCTTAGTGTAAATTTTATTAGTATTTGATATATTGTTTTAAACACAATTTTACGCACAACATAATTTATGTTAAATAGTTTGAAATTTTGTCTAATTTTCACCATTTTTAATTGATTTAATTACCAATTCTTACCATAATTTACAGAGTTTGTCTGATGTTCATAATAATCTTGAGTGTAACTTAACAAACAGAGTATAAACAAGTAAGAGTGGTATATTCGGCTGTGCCGAATCTTAAATACCCTCCACCTAAACGTAATAAGAAATACAAAAACTACACTCACTGGTTATAGGACTAGAATATCCTTATTCTGTGCTTTCTATTCAGTCTTAGTGCAAATTTTATAAGTATTTGATATATTGTTTGAAATACAATTTTACGACCAACATAATTTATGTTAAATATTTTGAAATTTTATCTAATTTCGACCATTTATAATTGATGTAATTACCGATTCTTACCATAATTTATAGAGTTTGTCTGATGTTCATAATAATCTTGAGTGTAATTTAACAGATATAAAAAAGGGGAACAATTCGGTTTTAGTGACTTTGCTCAAAAAAAAAAAAAAAAAACTTTATCAAATAGGGCTTTTAGAGGAGATGCCAGCAAAAAAATTGTTGGCGGTCACGCCTATTTTCGAGGAGCGGGCCCGTAAAGTTGCAAATATATAGGCCTATATCTCGAGAACTACTGGGTGCTTGATAATTTGTAATACATTATATAAAAGGTATTAAAAATACCTTTCCAACGATATATATCATGATTATAAAATATGGACCGAATATGGGTTAAATCCGAAAAGAATATTTTTTGACCCGAATTTATTTGTTTTTTGGAAATGGTTCTTATATGGCAGCTAAGACAAATTATGGGCCGATCTTCTTAAATTTTGGAGGAGTTATTTTCATGCATATGAGGATATTTCATGTCGAATTTCAACATAATAACGGTATATTTAAGATATATATTAGTATTAACGTGGATTTCGGTAGTGGACCTTATGTGGGGGATATAGTCAAATATGGACCGATATTCTCAAAATCCAGCAGTTTGATTTAGGCATGTATGTAAATGATCCGTGTAAAATTTTGGATTGGTACCCTTATTTATAAGAGATTTATGAGTATTAAAGTGATTTTCGGAAGAGGGCTTTATATGGGGCATACGGTTAAAAATAGACCGAAATTCACAAAATTTTGTGGGATGATTTTTGTGTATATGTAAATGATCTGTGCAACGTTTTGGGTCGGTAGCGATATTTATACAATATATATAGGGGAAAATGTCTTTTTCAGATGTGGTCCTTGTATGGGAGCTATGACCAGTTCTGGGCCGACAACCATAAAATTTAGTACAACAATTTATTTGCCTATAAAGAGTATTTATGTCAAATTTTAGCCGTTTAACATTATTTATATCTGTTTTATACGTATTTAAATGAATTTTGGAAGTGGACTTTATATGGGGTCTATGGTCAAACATGGACCGAACTAAAAAAAAAATTCATTTTGCGATTTCTTTTTGTATAAAACTTATTTTTGCCCAATTTTGTCTTGATATTCCAATTTTATATGCATTTATTTATCATTAAGCCATATTTCGGGAATATATATATTTGTATGGGGGCTATGAGAAATCATGGACCGATTCTTACTATTATCCGCACACTTTCTTCTTTTATTATACAAAAAATGTATACAAAATTGCATGGTATTATCTGCAATATATTTCAAAATATTGCAATAAAATGGACAAAAAATATCAAATTTTTATGGAGGTTGTCTCACATATTGGTCCATAACTCTGGTTGACCTAAACCGATTTTGCTGATTTTAAATAGCAAACTTCTCGAAAGCATTTCTGTCAGAGTAATGCATATAAAGTTATCGATAATAATCAATTTGTTACCATCTTTAATAATCAATAAAAACTATCTTCACTTGTTAATAAAATGTAAAACCACGCGTTTGATTTTAACATTTGGCGACGAGGATTTTTAAAAAAATCAATTAAATATATCTGGGGAATAGTCAAAGAAAAATCACAACCATTAAGTATGGCCACTGAAGCAGTGAAAATGTAGGTAGCAGCGTTTAATTTATAAGCATTTGATGCAAATGTGACTTCTTGGCAGCGGTGGGTGAGGCGTTTTGAAACTGCCCTGGATATTTTCGAATGTGGAGTATTAAAAAAGAAAAATTTTCTGTTGCATTATATGGGAGCGGGCACTTAAGCCAGAGGATAGTACGTACGGGGATATCGTCAAACTGCTTAGTGATCATTTCGACCCTAGGCCAAACGTTATTCTGGAAAATTATCGTTTTAATTTATGCAAGCAAAAGGAAAATGAAAAATGTGCTGAATATTTGGTAACCTTGCGCAGATTGGCAGCGAACTGTGATTTTGGGGCGTATCTGAACACAGCTTTGAGAAATCAGTTTGTATTTGGACTAAGAAATCCTAAAATTCAAAGCCGGTTACTCGAAAAGTCAGGGGGGTTACTGTGTATTTCGATTCGAAAGCAAAAGCTTTCGATATACAATGTAAAAAGTATACAAATTCGAATGATTTTCTTTTCGAATCGAAATACACAGTAACCCCCCAGATCTTACTTTAGAGTCTGCAATTAATACGGCTAATACATTTGAAGCTGCAGAACAAGGTGGTTTAGAACTACATCAAAACGCAGCAAAGGAAGGAATTGTAGATTTGATTGGGGATAAGAAGAAAGTTAAAAACACTTTAGAAAAGAAAAGTAAAAAAAAAATGTTTTAGGTGCGGCAGTGACAAGCATCTTGCTAACCAGTGTAATCATAAGGATACAATTTGTAATTTCTGCAAGGGGAAAGGGCACCTTCGGCGAGTATGTTTTAAGGCATCGCGTCAATTACACCAGATAACGCAAATGATACAACGTTGTATAGTTATTGTCACACGCCATTGGATTGTGTCGGTTACATAATGGTCACGGTGAAAGGAAGTGTGGCAAATGAGCAGCTCAAGTTATATATCGTCAGATCGAGAAGAAATCCGTTATTGGGACGAGAATGGCTACGTGCGGTCAAGTTGGATTGGGCTAAGGTATTACAGGGAAAACTAAATGAGTGCAAACCAGCTGTTGTAAACAAAATTACAAATAAAACATGTTCTAATCAAATAAAGAATTTAGTTCAAAAATATTCAAAAGTGTTTTCATATACTATGGGAAAGATAACTGGGCACCAAGCTCGACTACAGCTAAGGGCGGATGCCACACCAAAGTTTTTTAAGCCTAGAAGAGTACCATTTTCTCTGATACAATTGTTCGAAGAAGAATTGGATAAACAAATTCAAGAGGGTTTATTGGAACGTGTCAGTACTAGTGAGTGGGCTACTCCAATAGTGGTAGTACCCAAAAGAGACAGAAAAGTAAGGTTATGTGGGGACTACAAAATGACGATTAATCCTGTATTAAAAATAGATGAATACCCACTTCCAACCGTTGATGAATTATTTAGTACAATGGCGGGTGGAGACAAATTTACGAAATTAGATTTAGCATATTTACAACTCGAAATTCACCCTGACGACCGACATTTGTTAACATTAAATACGCACAAGGGTTTGTTTCAGCCAACTAGGTTAATGTTCGGGGTCGCAAGTGGCAACAATTTATGGAGCAGCTGCTTGGTGGTATTCCCGGTGTTTCTGTTTTTCTGGACGACATACGTATTACAGCAGACAATGATGAGGAGCATTTAAAAAGAGTCGACGAGGTATTGAAACGGTTAAACCAGGCCAACATGCGTATTAATCTTGGAAAGTGCGAATGGATGCAGAATCAAATTGAGTATTGCGGGTATATCGTAAGCAAAGAGGGGATACGAAAAACAAATGAGAAAATGGAAGCGCTCTCAAAAATGAAACGTCCAACAAACAAAGACGAAGTAAGGGCCATGGTTGGACTGATAAATTATTATGGCAGGTTCGTAAACAATTTAAGCGCTATTATTTTTCCAATTAATAGATTGTTGCAAAATAACGTACCGTTTAAGTGGTGTAATAAGTGTGAAACCTCTTTTCTACAAGTAAAGAAAATTATGCAATCGGATATTATTTTGGATTTTTACGATTCTAGATTGCCGTTAGTGTTAGCGGTAGATGCCAGCCCATACGCTGTGGGGGCGGTGTTGAGTCATACTTATGCAGATGGCTCGGAAAGACCTATTCATTTCGCATCTCAAACGTTATCAAAAGTTCAGCAGAGATATAGTCAGATCGACAAAGAAGCTTACGCGATCGTGTTTGGTATTCGGAAGTTCTATCAATATGTTTATGGAAGGAAATTTACGCTAGTGACGGATAACAAGCCTTTGGCTCAGATTTTTTCACCATGCAAAGGATTGCCCATACTCTCAGCCAGCAGAATGCAGCATTACGCAATTTTCTTGTCAATATTCAACTATGAAATTCAAGTAAAAAAAATCAAAAGAAAACGCGAATGCGGATGCTTTTTCTGGTTACCAATTAAAGATACCAGTAAAGTGGTAGAGGAGGTGGATGTAATAGAAACTGAGTTGTTGAAAAGCATGCCTGTTACTTTTGAAGAACTGAAAATGGAAACAGAAAAAGAGGCCAGTATTCATGTCTTATTGGAGGCCTTGAATCACGGGAGGGATTGCGAAGCATCCTATCGTTTTAATGTACAACAAACGGAATTCACGTTACAACAGGGGTGTCTTTTTCGAGGAATTCGAGTTTATGTCCCACAAAGGTTACGACATAGGGTTCTTGAGGAACTCCATTCGGGACATTTCGGCATTCCCAAAATGAAGGCGCTTGCTCGTGGATACTGCTGGTGGGCAAAAATGGGCACAGAAATAGAAAATTTAGTGCAGAATTGTGAGGCTTGTCAATCGGTTCGGCCAGAACCTGCTAAGACTGTTCCCGTACATACTTGGAATACTCCAAATAAGCTGTTTGAACGCGTCCACCTGGCCTGAGGTGCACGTGATTTCTAATATAGCAGCTACTTCAACAATACAAATATATCCTGATATATTTTCAAGAATGGGAACACCAAACGTATTTGTAACTGATCATGGAACACAGTTTAAATCAGCAAATTTTCTGAAAATTAACGGCGTTAAACACAAGCTAGGAGCCCCTTATCACCCCGCAACAAATGGCTTGGCAGAGCGTTTTGTGCAGACAATTAAGAGTAAACTGAAAGCAGTGAAATGTACACAAGTCAACTTAAAAACGGAAGTGGCTAAAATTCTGATGGCTTATCGCCATGCAGTGCATCCAACTACAGGCAGATCGCCAGCTAAGTCTATATTTGGAAGGCAGATTCAATCCCGACTAGATTTAATAATACCCAGAAACGTTACAATAGGTGAGCGGCTGATACCACAGAAACAGTTTGTGGAGGACGAAAGAGTGATGGTTCGAGAATATTTACATGGAGAAAAATGGCGGTTTGGCAGAATTAAGCGAAAGGAGGGTGATTTGCATTATGATAATGAACTGGTTATTGGTAATTAATAATATTACTAAATATACTTTATAGGGTCGGAAAATTATATTGTGGAAATCTCACAGGGAATGACAAACTAGTTACTTTAAGTATTTACTAGTTTCTAATCACACCTTTTTCAGTAAATGTTGGAAAAACTAGCTGTGCTATACTGAAAACAGTATTAGCTTTATCTAAAAATTTTATTCACCTCAAAACTAGTTTAAACTTAAAATTTGGTAGTTTTAGCTAGAACTACATTTTTATTCACATAGCCCAATATGTATGCTATTCGGAATTGAAATACTAACTGGTAAAAAGGGCTAATTTCAGTACATATTTGGTACTTTTTTTAAATCATTTTTGAGTTTTTTCAATAAAATTTGTTAGCTCTTCACTGGGATTGGTTATTCGTTCATAGTTCAGTAGCCAAACGAACAGGCTATACAAGAATTTTTATTTCCATGTTTAATATGTTAATATTATTTTCAAACAAATATTTTCATCCTATTCACTTTTAGAAATAACCTTCATGTGACAAAATATTCAGGTATGTGATGGAAATCGAAAACGAGTGAGTTTTAGAAGTTAATTTTTTCGTAATATTTCTGTATTGAAACAGTTTTATCCCACAAAATATAAAGATTAGCAAATTAAAGAGAATCTTAAAACAAAAATTTTAAAAAATTGATTAGAAATACTTTAAAATGGACTTCAAAAACTCACTCGTTTTCGTTTTCGATTTCCATCACATACCTGATTATGTATGTTATACTTTATCGCGATATAAATACTTTTAAAAGATTTATGGAGGTTAAAGGGGGTCTTATATAGGAGATTTGACTAATTATGGACCGACCATTATAAGATTAGGAGTCTTCGTTTCTCTATATATGAAACTTATTTTTGTTGAATTTTATTTTTAAGAGATTAAGGGTTGTTAAATTGATTTTGGAGCCTTATATGGGAGCTACGACTAATTATGGACCGATCATCATAAAATTGTACCATATTATTTGTATATGATTTGGCTCCATTTGCTCGTATTTGTAACATTTGTGGTGAAATTTGTTTGGATACGTGCATAATTCAAACATTTATGATCGATAAACTCCTATTTCGGGAGGACATTTGTATAGGGGACAGGTGAAATAATGGACCGATTTCTAACAGTTTCAATCCCATCCGTCCTTGGGCCAAAAAAATATCTTTAAAATTGCCGCCTGTACTCTGCGCACAAGCTTTACATGGACAGCCATATAGTATATTGTAATTTAAAATCCACTACTAAGTAGAAAAGGAGCGCTGCTCTAAACTCTTTACCACCTAAGACAAATGTACATACATATATACATATGTATGTATGTATAATTAATATTATCGAAATAAATAAATAAAATAAAAAAAGCTTAATTTCTTGACTCTGAAATTATGTAATTTACTCTTACTCATTTTATAAATCTAAAAAATTTAGATTTTATAAATCTAAAAAAATATCGAATCAGAATATAATTGACCTATGGATGGATGGTCCGTATAAGTAGGTCATATTTTATATCGTTGGAAAGGTCTTTAAAATACATAGCATATGATATAAATATCGGCTAAAAAAGAAATTCAATTTTCAAGATATAACCAACCATATTACAAACTTTGGCCGCCCAACCGAAAATAGGCGTGGCCGACAATATTTATTTTTCTCAGAATTTAAAACTCCGGTAGTAATACAAATTTGCGAGTGATTTGAAAAATGTTACTAAACCCGACTTTATCCTTAAAAATATTATAAAAAATTGTTTAATTAAAGATTAACCCAATTAAACATTTTTGAGTAATTTATTAAAAAAAATCTAAATTTATTTAGAAAACCTCAACCTCATTACTACTTACCAGATTTACTAAGGCAATCGCGTAATACAGTCAAATTAAAAAGAGCCTCCATACGGGGATCGATACTGGAAGCACTTCGAGAAACTAAACACATATCAACATCAGATGAGTCTGAACCAAAACCCGAAGTAGTGGAGCCAACCAAATAGAGACCATAACGTGGGTATGCATTCTAAGCAAAAAAAAAAAAACAGAAAATATAAAATATAAAAAATGTTAAGGAATTTTATAAGAGTTTTTATTATACTCATAATTAATCTTATAAATATAAGAAACTACTTAAGTGTTAGGTAGCATTTACGTTTTGTCACCGGCGTGTTCTCAAATGTAATTTTAATTTTTTAAGTCTCATGAAAATATAATCTGACAGGACGTTTGAAAACGCCCCCTTTAATATTTAAATTAACAATTAATTTCTGATCTTTTAAATATGAATATCAACTAAAAAAGAGGAAAAGTTATTTTGCATAAAGAGTTTTCAAAATTACCTTTATTACAATTCTAACTATGAAGCACAGTCTCGTACTTACCTTAATAAACAAATATAAAAAGCGCCATAAACGCATTTTCTGCTTAAACGTTTCTTCAGTTTGTTGGGAGCTAATGAACTTTTTCCAAATACCCTGCGATAGATGATCCCATTTAGATTTATTTAGTAAAGTGGCTGGTGCTTCTTTGGCTTCGACAAGATGTGCACGTGCCAAAAAGCGATCGGGCGGGGTATGAGTAAAGAAATCATGCACTGATGAACTAATCGATGAGCTGCTTAAGGCACGCATATGATGAGTTTGGGGATTGTTATAAAGTAAGTTGTGTGGCGGCAGTGGGGGCGGCAATGGTTGTTGTTGATGGTGTGAATAAAAATGTTGTGTTGGTGGTGGCGGCTGCAGCTGTTGAGGTCCAACAGTTATGCTACCACCAACCGATGTAGTTATTGAAGTTTGATGTGTACGTTCGTTATTAGTATTAATTCCACTCCCTCCACTTCCAACACGAACTCGTACAGTACTGGTTAATGTAGAATCTGATGACCCGGACAATGTCGATGTCGAAGATGAAGAGGATTGATATGTTTGTTGTGCTATCAAACGCTGTTGTTGTGGTGCCAATAACTGCGACGAGCTATATATAATTTAGATGAAAAAACAATGTAATGATTTCGGTTTGAAAGTAAATTATTGGATGTTGTATGCTTTAGCACTTACCCCTTTTTGTAATCGTGTCCTCCATTTGTAGAATTATTACTCGCTCCGCTAATTAACGAAGAATTTGATCCCGCTAACAACATTCCAGATTCAGCATTCGAGCTGGTTCCAATGATGTTACCAAATTGTTCACTTAAGCAGGACGCACAGGGAGATGGCGATGTACTGGCATTGGTTAAGCAACAGGTATGTTGCAACTGTTGTTGTGTTTGTTGAATTTCATCGTTTGACAATCGAGGAGATATTGGAGCCGATGAAGAATCACATGAGGATGAAGACGATGCAGTTGGTGGCATTAATGCCACTTGAGTCGAAGATGTTTGCTGATATAAAAATTGATTGTTGTGATGCGAAGGACTCCAGTAGCCACCGCTACCGTTAGCACGATTGGCAACAGCTGTTACTGCTGATGCAATGTGTAAGTGATCAACCGATGTTTGTCCAGCAGTTGTATTGAAATAAAACTGATGTTGTGGTAGAGGCTGCTGTTGGTAATCATCATCAGTGTAACCACTGAGAGATTTTTTGTGTAAATTGTGTAGCGATACAACACCATTGCCATTATTAGCATAAATTTGAGGCATATGTGTTTCATTGCTTGATTTGTAGCAGTGTTGTGCGGCCAACTGTTGGGAAACTTGTAGATTGGGAAATGGATGTGTTGTTGACACGATATAATTATACTCATTAGGACTGTGTAGAGGAGTCGTATGTCCACAAGTAGCTGGTGTTGTAGGTTGACTACAATTTTGTTGCTGCGTTTGTTGTGGCATCAGAGACAGCGAAGTGGTTGTTTCTGACGATGAAGAGGACGATGTGGAAAGAGATGACGTAATAGGATTTATGGAATGATATTTTTGTTGTGCAGAAGAATTATTCGAGGAGGTATCTGAATCATACTCATTGCCAACAATGACACCAGAATTCGATGAAGACGTAGCCGCAGCAGCCGCTGCCGCAGTAGTAACTTCATCTAACTGCGAACAGCATATTATATTATGAGGTGGTGGCTGTGCTTGTTGATTGTTTGAAGAAGTGCTTGCAGTGTTCTGCGGTGTAGGGGAAGGCGATAGTGATGGCATGGCCAGCGTCAAAGGAGCCAACATTTTGTTATTTAGAAGGCTCTGCTGTTGCTGCTGCTGAAATTGGTGAAACTGTTGCTGCTGCTGTACAACCATCTGTTGTTGCGTATTGGCATATCTTGGATATTGTAAGTGATTTGCGTTAAAATTCATTAACATGGCCACAGGTCCCGGACTATTATCCAGAGGTTTGGGACTATGAATACTTGATGCTGACAATGGTGTGGGCGGCAGAGATTGAGGAGGTGGACTACAACCCCTAGATGTGACACCATTGGTTGAGCCATCGGTACTCACATAAGTCAAGTTATTATAATTTTGATGCTGCAACATATTGGGTGAATTCATCATTGAGTGTTGATGATGATGACCATGATGATTGTGATGATGGTGGCCATGATGATTATTGTGATGTCCTCGATGATTCCCACGTTGATTCCCAACACCTAATGTTTTTGATGGCAAAGTTTCAATGGCTAAATTAAAATTTGACGAACTATTGTTCGATTCCTGAGCTGCTGAAGCCTGCAGTTGACGGCTGGAAGTATTTGAAGAAGTCGATTTCGAAGACGAAGACGAACAATTTGATGTTGTACTAGAAGCATATGAGGATTTTTTATTTGCTTGCGAGTTATTTAATGAATTAGTATAAGTTCCAACAATATTCTGTAACTGCCGTGTTTGCTGTTGTGGCATAGAATTATTTTTACCTACTCCACCATCACCTTGTGCATTATGATAATTTGTATAAGCATAAGAAGAATTTCTTTGACCACCACCTACACCATTTGTTACTAATCTAGTTAATTCACCTCCATATGCTGCTCCACCTCTATAATTTGTATGATGTAATCCCGTCGATTGTTGCTGATATGGAGTTGCATAATAACTGTGATGATAGCGGGAATGTGCAGGCGGTTGTTGTTGCATATAGAGCTGCTGCTGCTTTTGATCATTATAAGTACTAGCATTTCTTGAGTTGGAGGAAGAGCCGCTTGCGCTATTGCTGGTATTCCGATTTGAGTTTACATTGTCCCCTCCTAGAAAATCCTTTTGTAAAAATGAAGCAATAGTCAACTGTGAGGGCTGATGGTGATGATGATGTTGCTGCTGATTGCCACCACCGCCACTATTAGTATTTGTGCCGCCGTACATGTAACGTGGTTGACGTTGATTTGTTGTCATACCTGTATAGGGATAGCTGCTATGCACAGGAGAATTTGTTGATGACTGATTGTCATACGCATTCGTTGACCCTTGCAAACAAATAGATAATTAAAGTGGTGATCAAAAAAATGTATGAAAATTTATGATTGTGTTTTGTAAAAAAATTTAATGTTTTGTGCATAGTCATCTTAAAAATTTTTTGGAAAGCTTTACTGTTGAGCAGTTTTAATCAATGTTAATAAAATTTCAATTCTATTTTTTATTTCTATTTGCTTTAATTAGTCTAGCGGTCTGTAACCCAATTCCTATTCCGTTATTTTTATTATTTAAAATAATACCTTTAAGAAAAATATACACAGATAAAACAATTACCTTGAACAGCAGATGATCGCACGACCACACCTGTCATTTTCACACCAACCGAATGTAGAAAATCTAAAGTGTAGGAATTTGGCGATGATGGCACCGAAGTTGTTGTTAATGTTGACAACGATGTAGACGTTGTAGTTCCCAATGAATTCGTTTTATTTGTATCGCTATTACTGTTGCTACTAATTGTAGGTGATTTTAAAATTCGCTTCGAATCAGTGTGCTTTTCTAATGCATCCTGTTGCTGTTTTGTCGGTGTTGTAGAAGTTTTGGATAAGGAAGTATTACTCTTACTTGTTACTGTAGATTTAAGAGGTACTGAGCTATTTGATCCTGTTACAGAAGTATTCATTGCTATTTTGTCTACTGCCTGAACTTGATTTTTTGATATTTGTTTTTGTTGATTTGTATTGAAGGTAGCTGTTACTGCTGTGGAATATTTTTTAACATTGTTGTTGCTACTTTTACCCAAAATTTGTATATTACTATCCGTATTTGTTAACAAATTCTTATCCGATACATTTTGCTAGAATAACGGAAAATTAAGAATAATTGTGGATATGTAAGTAAATGTATTAAAAAAAAATAAGAAGTGTGTTTAAAAACTAAAAATCGCTTGAATTTCAAGATTTTAGAAACGCTCGATAATTTGTAAAATAAAATATAATTTTTAAAATATCAAAATTTTTACCTTCTCTTTAGATAACTTGGGTGATTGAGTCGTGCTACTCCCCGTAGAATAGCCTGAAGGTGTTAAACTGACACTTAAACCTCCTACACTCCCATTACTACCAGCAACACTACCACTGCCACAAGTATTTGAATTTTTCCAAAATGATTTCTTTTTTGTATCTGATAAAGTCAACGAGGCTGACGTTGCTGTTATCGATGTTGTTGTTGCTGCTGAAGATGCAGCAGTTGACAACGTAGTTCTTCTCAAATTTTGATTTGAATGACTTTTGCTGGCAACTGCAGCCGTAACAATCTCTTGTAAATTACTAGAAGTATTTGTTAATTTAAAATTTGTCAAAGTTGCCTGTTGTTGTTGTTTTTGCTGATGAAATTTGGTAAAATTTTTCCAGCAACTAGTGCAAGTTGATGCAGTTGATGTCGTTGGCTGTTGGACGCTGGTCGACAAGGTTTTTGAGTTCGAACTTAAAGCAGCCGCCACAGAAGAGCTTTTTAATTGATTATCGTAGCTTATGGTATGTAGCTGCTGAGATTGGCGATGATAATCGCTTGTTGGTGTTCGCTGTGATGAGGCTGTTGAGGAGGAAGGTGTTGATGAAGATGTTGATAGTGTTAATTTATCAGAATTGTTGGGGTGTAGCAAACATGTGCATGTTTCCATTTGGTTTGTATTGTGATTGATCAAATTGTTGGTAGTGTTTGTTATATTACGTTGCTGCTGTGACATGAGTAAATCAATATTGGTATAATTTTGACTTCTAACTAAACTACTATTGTTATTTGCAATTGTTGTGGTTGTTGGTGTGGAATTTATGGTTTGTTGCATAGCCGATAAATACTGTTGTTGTTGCTGCTGCTGTTGGTAATGATGTTGTTGCTGCTGTTGTTGGTAGTATTTTTTACGATTCAATGATGATGTGGTATTGTTTGTACTGTTATTGTAATGTTGTTTTTTCAATTTGTTGCCACCATTATTGCTGTTGTTGTTACTATGGTGGTATTTCTGTTGTTGGTGCTGCTGCTGTGGTTGTGTTATATGTTGTTGCATTTTACTATTATTGCCATGCATAAATTTCGTTTTACTATTATGTTTGTGCTCGCGCTTGTTCGATTTGAGATTCGAACCTGAGCTGCTGGCACTACCACCAACACTGCCATTTTCAATTCCCTCATTATTTAATTGTTTTACGGTGGCTTGATCTCCTCCGCCCCCTTGAGTAGTAGGCGAGGTATTATTTGTGTTCAGTGTTAAAATTTTCATATTGCTAGCATACATAATATATTTTTTGATTTTATAAACTTAAAAATCGTTTACCACCAATATATTTTGATTTAAAAAGTATTCGTTTTTATTTTCCTTATAGTGAAAGGTTGGAAATTATTTTTTTTTTTTTTTAATTTTGTTAGCCGAACTTCTAGGTGTGTTTATAAAATTGCCCGAGTTTCAGCTGTTTTATTTTTATTATATTTTTTTTTTCTTTTTGTTTTCTTGTGTTAATTAATAAACTATGTTTTGTTTCTTTTTAAGTTTTAAAATTATTAGTTTACTTATCTTTACTAAAATACCAAACTATTTGGTGCAAATTCGTTTGCTTTGAGCATAAATTGTAGTGATAACAAAGTAAGGAAGTGAGTTTTATGTTTTTCTGTTCATTATTGTAAACTGTTTATAATTTGCGAACACTTTGGATTCATCTAGCTATTTGCTTCAATCATTTTATTTTACCTTTTAATGGAGATTCTAGTATTTTGTTTTATAATTATTCTTAATCCTTCTTTTTATTTCATTTATGTTAGTAATGCCATTTTGTAGCCATTCAGTTTAAGAATTTAATACCTATATGTACATACGCCCATCATATATTCGACAACTGAAATGAAAAGCATATTTTAAAGCATATTTGTTAATTTTTATTACAACAAAATTTAAGTTTTGCACTTTATGACCTGAAATAAGTTATTCCGTAACTCAATCCGAAAAAGAAAATGTTCCAATAAACATGTCACTCTGTAATTTCATAGTATATACATATGTATATACTTACCTTATAATCTCTGTTCTGAGTTTTCATTTTCTCACTCTACAAGAAATCCTCAGATTACCATTCCTAGGATCAAGTGCAGTATTTTTGAGCGTTCTTTTATTGTAAAAGTGGCCAGAATCTGGAATTTTTTGCCTTTGGATCTTCGTATATTTTCTTATTCTAACAATGCCTTTCGCTTAAAACTTTTAATGTATTTTTCGAGTATTAATTAAATATTGCTATATTTTTCAACAATCACTTTATAACTTTTTTATGGGGTTACTATTTTTTACTATTCTTTTTTTCTTTTTTCTTACTAATATGGGACATATATTTTAATATTATTTTAATTAAATAATTAATTTGGCTGGGGGGCCTCTATTTTGTATGTATTTATATATTTACTTAATTTAAATTATATGTATGTTTTATTCAGGAATTAACTTTGTAATATATTTAATGTATGGCCTAATTTAAGGCTTTTTATATTACTTTGAAATAAATAAAATAATAAATAATAAATAATAATATGTATATACATATAGGTACATATATGTATGTATTTTCATTCGAATCGATTTACGGATTAATCAGCCCAGTATACGCTTTCAATATTAAAGACACAAGATATCTTAAAATTTAAGAAATACACAAAATTATACAGTAACGGTACATCAATATTCTAAATAATGGAAACAAAAACAATTGGTATGTTTGATAAACAGGGGGGTTACTCTCTATTGCGATGCGATAAGCGTACATTTTGTACATATGGTTATCGCATCGCATTTGCTTTTGCATCGTAATAGAGAGTACCCCCCAGAACAAGAATACTGTAGCTTTTGTTATTGCAAAATCAACTTGGAAAAAGAAAAGCAAAAGTCAAATAAATAACGGCACTTTTTTCTTATAGGATATTTTTATGTGAAAATAACAAAAATGCATCACATCATTTAGCGCCATATTACATTTTCTTATAAGACAGATTTTTTAGCATGTACTGTATAATATATGTATATGTGCATATGTACATATTATGTGGATGTATAAATATGCATGTATGAAAGTTTTTAATACAAACCTCGTGCTTATTTTTGATAACTTTGCACCAACATAAAAACCTCTCACAGATTTTTCTTCTTTCTATAATTTTATTTAGCTGGCAATTTAGTTTTTCCTCTTCTGGTTACAATTCAACATGAAAGAAGATAATGGAATTAAAACAAGTAACGCGCCTTTTTTCTAGAGGCTTCTCTATTTTCAGTTTCTTATTGCAACTTAAAGAAAAATTGTAGGGAAAAACATAAAAACTTCAATTTTTAATTGTTCTTTCCTACTTTTTATTCTGATTCAATACACTCACAGAACTAGTCTTTTGTTTTTTTCACATTTATTTTAAAACATTTCCTTTTAATTTGTTAGCCATCTTTTTTTAATTATATTTAATAAAATACTTTCTTTGATTTCACTACCTTTTTTATAAGAATCGTAACACGTTGTTTTTCTTTTAAAACTAGCCGTTTATTTAACAGGACGGCAAAAAGCTAATTATGTAGCAAATTAATAAGAAAAAATCTAATAAAATTATTTATATGTTCTTTCTTTGCGAATTTCCTTCTATCCGGCGTTTTTTATTCTTCTATTTGTACTAAACATATGTATGCAAATCAGCGTTGCATTCGCGCATAAAAAGTTCATTTTTAAAATGGGGTAAAATGGGAGAAGTTAACTGTTAGCGAAAAGTACCAGTAATTATTATGTGGATTTCTCAGATATAATGCATTAACATTAACAGAATTTCCCGTTAACTGAAACAATTTATAAAAATTTTAATTCAAAACTACATAATATGTTTACATTTTATGCAACAAAAACTACAACAATTATGTGTAATAATTTTACATAATTCAAGGAATAGGATTCAAGGAATAGGATAGGATAATTGTATATCAAAGTCTAAAACTGTCATATAAGCAAATTTGTAAACAATTAAAATGATGAACATTATTATTTATCAAAAATCGGCTTCGCTTATTTTCTAAGTAGGAGTTTTAATTCTAAAATATATCAACATACAAGTATTAAAGTTTATGTATGTTTTGCAACATTCGAATGTCGACTTCTATAGCTTAAGAAAAAATAGATTTAAAAATTTATTTTGCAATAAAAGTTCAGATTTGTGCCTGATTAGTAATGTTTTAAGTATGGATTAACCATACATGAAGATTTTCAGAAAAATATTAAATTATAAAAAAAAAATTTAATTTATACGTTTTTGTACCCTTCACCTTCATGAGAAGGGTATATATAAGTTTGTCATTCCGTGTGAAATTTCCACAATATAATTTTCCGACCCTATAAAGTATATATATTCTGTATCCTTATATATAGCGGAGTCGATTAAGCCATGTCCGTCTGTCTGTCTGAGTGTTGAAATCAGTTTTTTGAAGTCCCCAGATATATTCGGGATCCAAATCTTCAATAATTCTATCAGAAATGCTTTCGAGAAGTTTGCTATTTAAAATGAGCAAAATCGGTTTAGGTCAACCAGAGTTATGGACCAATATGTGAGACAACCAACATAAAAATTTAATATTTTTTGTCCATTTTATTGCAATATTTTGAAATATATTGCAGATAATACCATGCAATTTTGTATACATTGTTTGTATGATAAAAGAAGAAAGCGTGCGGAAAATAGTAAGAATCGGTCCATAATTTCTCATAGCCCCCATACAAATATATATATTCCCGAAATATGGCTTAATGATAAATAAATGCCTATAAAATTGGAATATCAAGACAAAATTCGGCAAAAATAAGTTTTATACAAAAAGAAAACGCAAAACGAAATTTTTTTTAGTTCGGTCCATGTTTGACCATAGACCCCATATAAAGTCCATTTTCGAAATTCACTTAAATACGTATAAAACAGATATAAATAATGCTAAACGGCTAAATTTTGACATAAATACTCTTTATAGACAAATAAATTGTTGTACTAAATTTTATGGTGGTCGGCCCAGAATTGATCATAGCCCCCATACAAAAATCTTCCCGAAATATTGCTCAATTATACATAAATGCCTATAAAATTGGAATATTAATACAAAATTCAGCAAAAAATAAGTTTTATGCAAAAAGAAATCGCAAAAATTTTTTTTAGTTCAGTCCATGTTTGACCATAGACCCCATATAAAGTCCACTTCCAAAATTCATTTAAATACGTATAAAACAGATATAAATAATGTTAAACGGCTAAAATTTGACAAAAATACTCTTTATAGGCAAATAAATTGTTGTACTAAATTTTATGGTGGTCGGCCCAGAACTGGCCATAGCTCCCATACAAGGACCACATCTGAAAAAGATATTTTTCCCTATATATATTGTATAAATATCGCTACCGACCCAAAACGTTGCACAGATCATTTACATATATACAAAAACTATCCCACAAAATTTTGTGAATTTCGGTCTATTTTTAACCGTATGCCCCATATAAAGCCCTCTTCAGAAAATCACTTTAATACTCATAAATCTCTTATAAATAAGGGTACCAATCCAAAATTTTACACGGATCATTTACATACATGCCTAAATCAAACTGCTGGATTTTGAGAATATCGGTCTATATTTGACAATAACCCCACATAAGGTCCACTCTCGAAATCCACGTTAATACTAATATATATCTTATATATACCGTTATTATGTTGAAATTCGACGTGAAATATCCTCATATGCATGAAAATAACTGTTCCAAAATTTAAGAAGATCGGCCAAAAAACAAATAAATTCGGGTCAAAAAATATTCTTTTCAGATTTAACCCATATTCAGTCCATATTTTATAATCATGATATATATCGTCGGAAAGGTGTTTTTAATACCTTTTATTTAATGTATTAGAAATTATCAGACACCCAGGAGTTCCCGAGATATAGGCCTATATATTTTCAACATCACGGGCCCGCCCCCTCGAAAATAGGCGTGAACGCCAACAAATTTTTTTGCTGGCATCTCCTCTATAAGCCCTATTTGATTTTTTTTTTTGAGCAGTCACTAAAACCGAATTAAATTACACTCAAGATTATTATGAACATCAGACAAACTCTGTAAATTATGGTAGGAATTGGTAATTAAATCATTTAAAAATGGTGAAAATTAGACAAAATTTCAAAATATTTAACATAAATTATGTTGGTCGTAAAATTGTCTTTCAAACAATATATCCAATAATAATTAAATTTGCCCTAAGACTGAATAGAAAACACCGAATAAGGATAGTCTAGTCCTATAACCAGTGTAGTTTTTGTATTTCTTATTACGTTTAGGTAGAGGGTATTTAAGATTCGGCACAGCCGAATATAGCACTCTGAAGGCCCAACTATAATATGCATATGCTAGCTTAAGCAAACGTGCGAACACATATAAATTATATGTGGCAAACTATAATGTACTTAACGAAACTTTTCGTTAAGTTTTTCAACTGTCATTTGCTTAAGCAAAAAGCGAAACTGATCGCACATTATGTATGGAATCAGCTGCTTGTTGTTGTTTGTTTGTGTTTTGAACAAAATGGAGAAAGAAGAAAATATATTTATTTTAAATTTAATAGAAAATGCGGAAAAAAATAAGTGCCTTTACAATAAAAGGGACCCTTTTTATTTTAACAAAAATGTCTTTCTGTCGCGGTTTATTTCTGACAGAACAAGAGCGTCTTCTGCTTTTACAGTGTAGTTCACTTATTTCTTTTAATGTGCACAGGCCTTCAATCGCTACCTTTAATATTTTTATATTATTTAAATTTTTAAGTTTTTTCTCCATTTTTGCAAACACAATACGAAAATTAACAAAACATATGTAAACGTTTATTATTATTTACAATGTAGTGCTGCCACAGCTGTACATTTTAGTACTTTTGCCGATAAATTAAAAATGCGTTTCGGGTACGAAGTTTTCTTTTAATTATAAAATAATATAATAATATTTAAAAAATATAGTCATTTAATGGCTTTTTGTTAAAATAAAAAATTTCTTTTAAACATAAATGAGGAACTGTGGACAAAAAGTTTCAAATTCACGCAAGTACTTGAATCAATCACAATAAACAACCCTGTTATCAGTGTTGCCAAAACATGCCAGCAAAAAATAGCCAGAATGGATTAAAAAAACGCCAGAAACCGCTAAACGTTAAAAATGAACCAGCTGAAATTCGGCTAATAAATACTACCATGTATAAACGTTAAATCTTACATGTATGATTTAAATGCTTTAATTATATGCGGTTTTTTTGTAATATATTTAAGATTTCTACAACTCAAAATTAAGAATTTGCACAAGTAATAATAGGAAATAAAAATAATGTGACTTAAATGTCTATGAAGTCCAAACCATCTTCAGAATCTGAGTTAGTATCGTAAATTTCAGAAGTTCCGATTAGTTTCAAATATTGCTCAGGTATTTCATAGTGGAAACAACATTTGTTATTTAGGCATAAACCATATCTGAAAGAAAAAGGAAATTTTTAGGAAAATATAATATTATTTTTATGTGTACTTACTTTACTGTTAATATGTCATTTACCATATCGATTTGTAAACGATTTCTTAATTTTGTTTTTACCAAATTCATTTGACTAAATATTCTTTCCACGTCAGCGTTTGACCAAGGCAAACAAAGAATTTGTAAAGCGAAAGAACCCAGTTCTGCAAATGGTTTGTTTCCAGCAGCATCTTCGTATTGAACAACTTCAAACCAGAATGATGAAACGTTTTTCCATCTGATCATGTTGATGTTACCAAATTGATTTAAAATAATAATGTACTTCTTTTGTTCTCACTCACTATGGCAGTTGTAAGTTTTTTTTTTTTTTTAATAAGGGGGTAAACCGTTAACGTCTGTAGTGTTGTGCAATGCACTTGTAACCGAACATAAGCAAAACAAAGTAGTAAAAATACATTGCAAAATTATAGTGCTGCCCACTAGAAAAATCACTAGAAAAACGCAGAAATAAAAAAAGTAGCTAAAAAAATAGTTCAGCCGTTTTTTCACACACTTTCCCGTAATTGACAAAATAAAAACACCTTATCTGGCCGAAAAACCGCTGAAATGGCAACGCTGCCTGTTATATAGTGTAAAAACGGTTTACATGTAGTCAATCATTGGAAATGTATTTATCAAGAAGAAGATTAAGTGACATTTCTATCTGCACAGCTGATATTTCATAACCTTTTCTTCACGAAAAAAAATTTTGCGTGCGGTATTTTTAATTTTCTATGAGGAAAATTTCAATAAAATTATTAATTAAGAAATAGTACATACTTTTTAAAATGCTGTTTATGCGTCGTGCCGAATCCTTAAGAGCACGATCTGCTACAGTGTGTCGTAGTTATATTGTCTCAGCAAAAAATGCCCAAATAGTTACTCAAACGTCCGTCCCAGAGAATAATGAGTACTCCGAAGAGGCACAATATCCGGAAATAATCGATCTGTCGTTTACCGCCCGTAAAGAACGTGAGGCATTGTCCTGGCAAGAACAGGTACAAAAAGCACCTACTGTGGAAGAGAAAATGATTAAAATCAATATGCCTCGCTACTATGGGTATAAAGTGGTGGAGCTGAACGATGAACGATTGCCATATAACTGTCTGCCTGCCATACAGCACTACACCAGAACATTGTACGAGAACATGCCCAGCGAGTTAAAAGAAGATGAAAAAGTAACGTCCTATGCAGAGGGCATTAAAAGTGATATCCAAGATGCTTTGGAATTAGCACATGATTATTATAGGTAAATTTTGTGTAAGAAACTATAAAATATTTCGAACTGATAAATGTTTATACTATTTTTAGTCAAAAATACACCAATGCTTCTGAATTGGAACCCAAGGAAAAGGAACGTATCCTGACTCAAGTCATTGTTGAACAAATACATCGTGCTGTAATTAATGGCCTCTCGGCTGATTACCAACACTTGCTGGAAGTTGAAGTCGACTATAATCCCAGGCACGAAGCTTTTTGGGCTATTGGTGGTATTGCGCCACCGAAAAATGTCGTCAAAGCCAAGGAAGGCAATAAATGGCAAAAAGACTTAGCTAAAGAACCCGTTGATCGTTTAATGCAATACAAAAGTAAACCTATGTTGGCAATCAGACACCGTTCACAATTGCCCACATGGAAAAATGAAAGTGAATATAATAACATGGAACTGGCTAAAAATATACCACGCATAGAATTTGATCCCAGAAGTTTAGGTTATATCACGGGCTACCAACATGGCACCAATATCGCAGGTAAATACAATAAGAAAAAAATATTGCATTAAATTATTCAAATATATTTAATGTGCAGGTCACTGGCCTAGTAATTTGGCTGGTTTCGGTTTACTTTCCTACCAATCCCGTGCCGGTATTCAAATTCGACCACAAAATAATGCTGTTGATGACCACAATGAGGCCCTACATGCCCACGCCATACAATCCAGTTTCGCTTGGCTACTTGCCCAGGCCAACTATAATGGTTTCAATACATTTTCCGAACTGACATACCCATTAAACACTCAAACCATTTTAACTGATGGCAAAATCTGGTCATTCTATGAATATCAATTGAATACCTTGTTGATGAATGGTCGTCAAATCAACGAAAATCCTCGTGTCAACTATTGCCGTGGCACTCAAGAGTTAGCTCTCTACCAAGAAATCGATAAAAAAGGCAAAATCGTGGGCTTTAACGATCAAGTTTTGAAACATTTAATCAACTATTATATCAAAACTCCAAATATTCAACGTTCTCCTGAGGAATTACAACCATTCTTGGATACAAAATATAAACGCATAGTGGACTATGAGGATGAAGAAAAGCGAGCATTTTTAGAAAAAGTTTTTAAACACTTGGTTTCCAACCGACCAAGGCATTTGGCTTTGCCCGAAATTTACTTGTGGGAGAAAATCTATAAAATTGATAATAAAACTCGTCCATTGGAGGCAAGACGCCGGTACTTTGAAGTATTCTATAATCCATGGCAACGTAAGTTAGATCAACATCAAAAGGAGTATATACCGCGCAAGGTGAGACCCGAAGGCCCCAAGAGTAAAAAGAAGTGGAAGCCTACCTATTATCCTCAGAATTAATAAGAGCTGTAACAGTTTTAGTACACATACAGGGATGTCATAGAAGCCAATATTGTCAGAATTGGTTTTAAAACCGACAAGAAAAAATGCTTTGGTGTCATAGGGCACTGCTACACGTTCAATAAATACTGGGATATTTCTAGTATCACGATATTTATTGAACGTGTAGCAGTGCCCTTTGACACCAAAGCATTTTTTCTTGTCGGTTTTAAAACCAATTCTGACAATATTGGTTTCTATGACACCCCTGATAATTTGTTAAATTTTCTTAGAAATTAATAAACAAAAGTTAAATTGTTTACAAAATCTGTCTTAAAATTTATTTATATGTATTTAAGTTTGCACTGCAAGAAACAATATTTGAAAACTTTCTTTGTATTTTATTTCCTGTTGCAAAAAACTTTACCAACTCTGTTTTTGTTATTTATTATGTCTGCATTAAAAATGCAACTCTTAATCCTACGTTAGTATTTTTTTTCGGCCTTAAAATTAAGTCGTTAGTGGTCGTTTGCTCATGTTTTAAAGTGAATTAAAGTGGTTAAATCTTTACAGAATATAACTAAATTTGCATAAAAATATAATATAATTGATAGCTAACTATTAGTTAACGAAATTGTGTCACAAAGTTAAATATTTGTTAAACTAAATAAAAAATGTGCGATTTTTGTGGTGTTGAGTGTGTGCAACAAGTGTAAATCATAAGTTTATGTTGTTGTTGTTGTTATTAAAGCGCCATTTATTTAGTGGGTTTTGTTAGTGTTAAAAAAGGAAGAAGCTAAAAAATAGTAGTTGTTGGTAGTTAGCAGCAATATTGCCAAATTAAAAAATATACAACATATGTATAAAGGGAATTACTGAAATCCAATTAGAACGTAATTAATATACATATGTGTGTATGTGTATGTATTTGAATTTGTGTGATGTAGGTACATACATATATGATTTTAAAAGAAAATTGAACTTAAATTATTGTAAAAAATAATAATATTTTTGTACATAAGCATGTAAAGAAAAGTGAAAATAATTACCTATGTTTAAATTTTATTTTATGTAATTTTTTTTAAATTAAAATTTTTTTCTCATCATATAGGACTTCTAGAGGAGATAAAAGCAATACAATTTTTTTTTGGCGGCCACGCCTATTTTCGAGGGGTCGGGCCCTCAAATTTTAAAATATATAAACCTATATCTCGGGAACTACTGGATGTATGATAATTTATAGTACATAGAATAAAAGGCATTAAAAATACCTTTCCAACGATATATATCATGCTTATAAAATATGGACCGATTATGGGTTAAACCCGAAAAGAATAGTTTTTGATTCGAAAAGTCTATATAAGTGTTATTTTAGTTTATTAATATAAATAGCCAAGAATAATCACAGAATTATAAGATCTGAAAAATTAATAAAACACGTTTTTTCAACATTTTGTATACAGGATAGGATTTTTTCCTCTATGGTATACAGAATACCGGCTTCGCATAGTACAGATTCCCTGTATTGCCCGCTTACGGCCGGGCGGAAGGATTCCTCTATGGAATACAGAACACCGGCTTTGCATAGTACAAATTTCCTGTATTGCCGGCATACGGCCGGGCGGAAGGATTTTCTCCTCTATGGAATACAGAATACCGGCTTCGCATAGTACATATTTTCTGTATTCCCGGCCTTCCGCGAGCGGAAGGATTTTCTCCTCTATGGAATACAAAACACGGGCTTCGCATAGTACTAATTTCCTGTATTGCCGGTAAAGATTGTATTACTTATGGTGAAATGTCATAATCTTTTTTTAATATTTTCGGATCTATATTACCTATATGGTCATATTATACCTTAAATTAAAGCTTAATTTCTTGACTTTTGAATTTTGTAATTTATATACAAATAATAATTTTCCGAAATTGACCATATAAATATGTCATGTTATATATCGTCTTTAAAATACCTATCATCTATATATATAAAAATGGTGTAAAAAATGTATAGTAATTCATCAAATGAGAACGGCTGGGCCGATTTCTATAAAATTTTTTGTCAGTTGTTCGTATTTTCGAGGAGAAGGTTCTTACGGAAGAAAATTTTCTAAAATCCCTCCGGAGAAGTCGGAAAATTGGAAAATCGAGTTTTTGTATGAAATTTGGACTTAATGGCTTTCCAACTAAAAAAATAGAAATTTCTTAGTGTAAATCATGAAAAATGCGAAATGCGGAAAATTGGAAAATCTCTTCGCAAAAGTCGGAAAATGGGAAAAATTGGAAAATTGAATTTTTTGTACGAAATTTTGTGTGAAATTATTCCTGTTGTATAAAGTTTGTCTGAAGGCTTAAAATTGGGGCGAGGCAAAGTTCGCCGGGTCCGCTAGTTTGATATACATATGTATATATTGTCTAATATAGAAATGTAGTTTTCAAGATATAGCTAAATATATTACAAACTTGGAGCCCTGCCCACTCGAAAATAAAAAAAAAATTCTTTTACTTTAATCAGAATTTAATACTCTATCACTTATATTTTGGAAGTGATTTGAAAAAAGTCACTAAAACTAACTTAAATGTTAAAATTTTTGTCAAGCTTCATTGTTTCTTTTTTCTGTATTATAGGTACTATGGCTGTTTTCATAAATGCAATATGCAATGCAACATTTCATTGCATAAACTTCATAATAGTATTTAGAAATATAATTTAAAAATTTTTGTTTTAAGATTCTCTTTAATAGTTTAATATCTTTATATTTTATGTGATAAAAGTTTTTAAATTATATTCTAAATGCTATTATGAACTCTATGCAATGAAATGTTGCATTGCATACTGCGTTTATGAAAACAGCCTATATTTTTATACCCTTCACCATCGTGAGAAGGGTATATATAAGTTTGTCATTCCGTGTGTAATTTCCAGAAAAAAATTTTCCGACCCTATAAAGTATATATATTCTGGATCCTTATAGATAGCGAAGTCGATTAAGCCATGTCCGTCTGTCTGTCTGTCTGTCTGTCTGTCGGTCTGTCTGTCTGTCTGTTGAAATCAGTTTTTTGAAGTCCCCAGATATACTCGGGATCCAAACCTTCAATAATTCTGTCAGAAGTGCTTTCGAGAAGTTTGCTATTTAAAATCAGCAAAATCGGTTTAGGTCAACCAGAGTTATGAACCAATATGTGAGACCACCTCCATAAAAATTTGATATTTTTCGTCCATTTTATTGCAATATTTTGAAATATATTGCAGATAATACCATGAAATTTTGTATACGTTGTTTGTGCTATAAAAGAAGAAAGTGTGCGGAAAATAGTAAGAATCGGTCCATGATTTCTCATAGCCCCCATACAAATATATATATTCCCGAAATATGGCTTAATGATAAATAAATGCCTATAAAATTGGAATATCAAGACAAAATTCAGAAAAAATAAGTCTCATGCAAAAACAAATCGCAAAACGAAATTTTTTTAGTTGGATCCATGTTTGACCATAGACCCCATATAAAGTCCAATTCCAAACTCCACTTAAATACCTATAAAACAGATATAAACAATAGTAAACGGCTAAAATTGGACATAAATAATCTCTATAGGCAAATAAATTGTTGTACTAAATTTTATGGTGGTCGGCCCAGAATTGGTCATAGCCCCCATACAAAAATCTTCCCGAAATATTGCTCAATTATACATAAATGCCTATAAAATTGGAATATCAAGACAAAATTCAGCAAAAATAAGTTTTATGCAAAAAGAAATCGCTAAACGAAATTTTTTTTAGTTCGGTCCATGTTTGACCATAGACCCCATATAAAGTCCACTTCTAAAATTCACTTAAATACGTATAAAACAGATGTAAACAATAGTAAACGGCTAAAATTGGACATAAATACTCCTTATAGGCAAATAAATTGTTGTACTAAATTTTATGGTGGTCGGCCCAAAATTGGTCATAGCTCCCATACAAGGACCACATTTGAAAAAGACATTTTTCCCTATATATATTGTATAAATATCGCTACCGACCCAAAACGTTGCACAGATCATTTACATATACACAAAAATCATCCCACAAAATTTTGTGAATTTCGGTCTATTTTTAACCGTATGCCCCATATAAAGCCCTCTTCCGAAAATCACTTTAATACTCATAAATCTCTTATAAATAAGGGTACCAATCCAAAATTTTACACGGATCATTTACATACATGCCTAAATCAAACTGCTGGATTTTGAGAATATCGGTCCATATTTGACTATATCCCCCACATAAGGTCCACTACCGAAATCCACGTTAATACTAATATATATCTTAAATATACCGTTATTATGTTGAAATTCGACATGAAATATCCTCATATGCATGAAAATAACTCCTCCAAAATTTAAGAAGATCGGCCCATAATTTGTCTTAGCTGCCATATAAGAACCATTTCCAAAAAACAAATAAATTCGGGTCAAAAAATATTCTTTTCGGATTTAACCCATATTCGGTCCACATTTTATAATCATGATATATATCGTTGGAAAGGTATTTTTAATACCTTTTATTTAGTGTATTACAAATTATCAAGCACCCAGTAGTTCCCGAGATATAGGCCTATATATTTTCAACTTTACGGGCCCGCCCCCTCGAAAATAGGCGTGACCGCCAACAAATTTTTTTTTTGCTGGTATCTCCTCCAAAAGCCCTATTTCATTTTGTTTTTTTTTTTTTTTTTTGAGCAAAATCACTAAAACCGAATTGTACCCCTTTTTTATACTCTGTTTGTTAAATTACACTGAAGATTATTAGGAACATCAGACAGACTCTGTAAATTATGGTAAGAATTGATAATTAAATCAATTAAAATGGTAAAAATTAGACAACATTTCAAAATATTTAACATAAATTATGTTGGTCGTAAAATTGTCTTTCAAACAATATATCAAATACTAATAAAATTTGCACTAAGACTGAATAGAAAACACAGAATTAGGATATTCTAGTCTAGTGTAGTTTCTGTATTTCTTAGTACGGTTAGGTGGAGGGTATTTAAGATTCGGCACAGCCGAATATAGCACTCTTACTTTTTTTATACTCTGTTTGTTAAATTACACTGAAGATTATTATGAACATCAGACAGACTCTGCAAATTATGGTACGAATTGATAATTAAATCAATTAAAATGGTAAAAATTAGACAACATTTCAAAATATTTAACATAAATTATGTTGGTCGTAAAATTGTCTTTCAAACAATATATCAAATACTAATAAAATTTGCACTAAGACTGAATAGAAAACACAGAATTAGGATATTCTAGTCTAGTGTAGTTTCTGTATTTCTTATTACGCTTAGGTGAAGGGTATTTAAGATTCGGCACAGCCGAATATAGCACTCTTACTTGTTAAAATTTGCTTTACTGCTGAAATTGTCAAATAAATATAAAAATAAGCAATTGATATAAAATAAAAGCGTTAAAATAATAAAGTGAATCTGAAAATCATTGCAGTTGGTAATTTGAGGTGAGTTTATTTTATTACATACCATTTCCTGAATTCAATATTTATTAAATTATATTCTATTAGCAATAACTATGGCAAATTTCGTTCTTTTTACCTGTTTTTAAACGTCGAACGGATGGATATTTTATTTTTGGTTCGATTTAGCCGATTTACAAAGTCAATATACTATATATCTTTGTGATGTATGTATTAAAAGTTACTTGGAAATTATATTTTTTGCATTACTATAATTACATTTGAAGTTTGCTATTTGTTGTAAATTATCAAAGAGTTTTTTAAAACGTGTACCATTTTTTAAAAATTTTCTATGTAAAATTTGGGAGACCACTTCGTCCCTTTAAGACAGAAATTGTGCATTAATATTTTGTTAGTGATTCATAACTATATGTAGCTAATTACATTTTATGATAACATATTGACGCGTCGTTCCGAAGTTATCTTCACGTATCTCCTGAAAATATTTTTTTTGGGAAATTGAGTTTTAAGTTTCAAACTCTTATAGAAAAAAAGTGGCGCGAAAAAGGTTGTCCAATATTTTTGTCAGGCGTAGTGCGCTATTCTGCATCGATTAGGTGAAAAATATCCAAGTTTGTGGAAGAAATTTGTTTAGTTAGAACCATTTTTATCGATAAAAAAAATTTACACGCCACCATTTGCGAAATATTTTTTTATTGCGCGTACGTGAAAATAAGCCGTAAGAACCGTACTATTTTTTTTCCGAAATTATGTTTACGTATATCCATTCATGCAGGTTGTTAGAATTAGCCAGCACTAATAATTTAAAGAGTGGTAACGATAAAAATTCAGTGTTAAACATATCACTACTTCGTTAGTTGAAGGTCAAATAATTCTGTTTAATCCGCTCGTCCTTTACATTATTATTCTCTAAGAGATGAAAAAGAGTGAACTATTCCTCGTCTTTTGTTTTTTTCTACTTCATAGGTTTTGCATAAAAGAAATAATCTAAAAACAATCGTTCAAAAATTTTCAGAACCAGTTCAGTGCAATATACCGGTTCCTAAAATTAAAAGAAATCTACAGTCCCTTAGATTTGATAACAAAATTAAAAAAACTATCCATCCAAAAAGTTTGCGCTGAAAATTATAGAAATGATTCCGACCGATTTTAAAGTTTATTCGTCTTTAGCAAATAAATTAAATTTTCAGAATGTTCCATTCAGTAAAATTAAAGCAATTAAATATAATAAATACAATTTATTTTCTCTGCAATATAAAACGTCTGCAAGTAAATGCAACTTTCAATCATCAAACCTAAGAAAACAAGCGAGAAAGGGAGTTATTGCAACTTCAGAAACCATTTTTGCAAAATAACTTAATACATGTACAAAGATAAACATTAATCCAGACAAAAAGAAAGATATTGAAAGCCTCTATGTTTTCCTTCCAGAAAATCATGTGAGATTCTTTTCAGATTAATTAATGTAAATTTAATGTGTATACATTCAGCTAAATTTCCAAAACTGAATTTATGCTCGAGTGGTATACAGGTATGTATATCTGATATTTTTGTGTTATTACTAGTATTATGTTATAAATTGTTTCCATCTTAAATATGTTTATAAGAAATAAGTTTTAGTTTACCTTACAATAAAATTCATTTAAGAAAATGAATTATAAATCTTTTTATCTTTTACTATCCATCTATATTAATTAAAAAAAAACCCCTATTGACTTTATCCGAAAATATTATTGAAATAAGGTACAAAAACGACATGTATATACATATTAATATTGTGATAATTTCTTTCAAATATTTTTTTGCACATACGTGAAGATAACAATTTTTTTTTTTATTTCATAAATTTCATATATTTTTTATTGTATATACACACAAATGGTTCATACGGTAACTTTAATATTCAACAAAATGACACCATAATATCTCAGCAACCGTAAAAGATACGAAGCTGGAGACGGAACAGACCGATAGATCTTAAAAAATTATCCCAGGAAGTGGTATTATCTATTTTTTTTTTGATTTTGTGATATACGTGAAGAAAACTTCGGAACGACGATATGTAGAATACTAAATATAGAAAAGCAAAAGTATAACTGATATTTTTTCAAATTATTCCATTTTCAACAATTTGCTATAAACTCCCGTGTGGGTCGTACCTTAATGTTTTTGAAAAATGTAAAATTACGGTTGATATAAAAACTGACTTAGGTTTGCAACAATCGCAGAATTATAAACTGTGCCAGCTACACAATGAACAAGACTATGTGCGGTTAGATTATTAATGTATGTATATAAGGTAAATGTGTCCAAATGAACTATAAATATATTGCTAAAAAATCCCAGACTATTATTGACAAAAGCTGTTGTTATGTTCTCCAGAACAGAACCCCATTAAGATTTTTAAAATATTGAGCTGTCGAAATTGCTAAAAACCCGCAATATGGGAACATATATCACCTAAAAAAAGCTGTTATAGGTGCTTGTATGCGCCTGACCGAATTTTTGAGTTAGTTTAAAAAAATCAACATTTTTTGTGAATATTGGTATTTTAAGTTGTATTTATAATTATGAAACACTAATTAATTTCTTTATACATTTTTAAGAGGTAAAATAAAAAATAATGATTATTTTTTTGTTAAATAATATATGTTTTTTTTTTGTTCGTTTCACATACATACATGTAGATTAAACTGTTTTACTTTTTCTTTAACTTACTAAGTTGAGAAAAGTTTTATGTATTTAATCACCCCTATTCTGGGTTTCGATTACGTCTCCGCATTCAGTTACGCTACGATTGAAAATTGGTATTCCAAACAAAAACTGAATCGAAAGAACAAGAAGAAGACAACAATGTTTACAAAACCAATTTGTTACTATGAAATGTGGAATAGAAACAAAGAAATGAGCAAGTTTGTTACTGTTTTAATAAACAAAAGTCACAACAAACAATAAAAATAGGAAAATAAAAAAATTTGTGCGAATTATAAGGAGAAATAATAAAAATAAAATAATACAAAAGACTTGTGAATTAACAATAATAAAAAGATAATAATTTTTGTTTGCAAAATATTTAAGTGCTAAGAATAATGTCAAGCCGGAGGTGGTATTTTTAATTTTTGTATTTGAAGAAGAAATGAAATCCGTAGCAGTGGCTTTATTGGTGGAAGAGGAGAACACAGAGGTAAGGCTTGAAAAGAAAATACCTGAACTTCCTCCTTGGATCGTTTATGGTAGCCGCAAGCAATATCCTGTTTTGTTGACATTAAACTTGCCAGCTTTTCGTATTGCTCTGATGTCGTTGTTTTTGACCTGGAAAAATAAATAAATAGGCTGCTTTCCTGTTTGTAGTGACAGTAATTCAAAACTCCTTCGTTCTACCATTACACATTTGTTTAACCATATTGTTTGTTGCTGCATCACCTCTTGATTGGCCGTACAACAAAAATTTATATAAATCACTTTTTAAACATTTTATACTTACATTTTTATTTATTTATTCATTTATTTGTAATATTAAGCCTTCTCGGCCAAAATAAAAATATATTACATAGTAATAAAAAACTACCTGAAATTTTAATTAAATTAAACACTTTTTAAGTTTATAAAAAGAGCAATCGAAAAAATTCCGTTGCTAAAATATAGGCGTAGAAAAACGTAACTACGATCGTAATTCAGAATACCTACAATCGAAAGAAACGTAGCGGAATCGAAACTCTGAATACCAAATTTTCCAAACGGAGAAAATTTCGCTTCAAATCGAAACTCAGAATAGGGGTGATTGTTTTGCAATGCCGTTTTGCCGTACCAGATTTAACAGATTTTTTCTTTTTGGAAAACCGATATGTTTCGAATATTTTACAATAATACGACAGGCTGGATATTGTTAATATTTCTATATAATAAAGAAATTGAGAGAAATGAATTCGGAGAAATGTTTATGGAACAAGCTTTTATTATTTGTTGTTTAATTATTGTATATTCATTTTACTATTTATTGCTTTTAAATGCGCTATAATATAATTTTATAAAGAAACAAAAATGCATTTTAATACTGCCTTAAATACTCTTTCAAAATATAATTTAAAACAATAATATTCGTTACACCCCTTATTTTTTTCCATTCGCTATTTTTCATAACACCCCTGTTTTTGTTCATTATTTTGTCCGCACTAAAAGTGCAACTCTGTTATTTCTACTTTAACCCGGGGTTTACACATGCAATAATTTATTTATAAGTTTAATTTAGTTTATAAAACAAATTATTTTCACCATTAACAAAACAATGCTGCACTGCGTTACAACAGTTTACAACACAAATATACTCTTTACATATCGTCCCCTCAATATAACAATAGCGTATAATTTTTTTGGGGTTTTGAGAAAGCAGAGTTTAAAGTTTTTGTCAAATTGGATGTCTCAATATTGCGGTAAATAAAAATTCGTCATATTGGATTTTTCGGCGAATACCTAATACCGTTTCTTGTTTTTAAATTGGCCATTTTTTTTATTCTACGCATCCTTTAAGACCACAATTCTCTCATTCAAAGCGCAAGTCCTTCATATAGGCTAGTTTATTTTTAATATCTATCTTTAACCGTTAAAATTTTAGATTAACTCAAATTCTATATTTTTCTACAAGGAAAATCAGCATATTCAAAAAATTTATAAAATTAATTCATTTCACTAAATTATCAATCTTCCAGTCCTAAGCTTTTTACCAATACCAAATACTTATACAAAAATTTTATATTCTCCTACTTTTTAGAAGCTCTACAAACCTTGCCCTCTTTCACAAATTTTAACGTTATTTTTTTCAAATATGTATATTGCATGCAAAATTTTTTGGAAATATATCTGTCATTTCTAAAACGCTGTTCCGATAGATATATTTATATGAGAGTAGGAAAGGAGTAATACTCGAAAACTCTTTACTTCTAACTATGCGAAATTTCGTTTTGATATCTGTAATAGCTCAGATACTGAATTATTTCCAAAATAAAACACTGTGTATTGCATGCAAAATTTTTTGGAAATATATCTGTCATTTCTAAAACGCTGTTCCGATGGATATATAATTTTATATGAGAGTAGGAAAGGAGTAATACTCGAAAACTCTTTACCTCTAACTATGCGAAATTTCGTTTTGATATCTGTAATAGCTCAGATACTGAATTATTTCCAAAATAAAACACTGTGTATTAGCATTCTTCTGAATCTAAAAATAATAAATAATAATTAACTTAAATAGAGTGATCACAAATTATCATTTATTTTAAATTTAGACCACTCTTAAGGAATATCTAGCATATTTTATAATTCCATAAAAAATTTGATTTTTGGTAGGAAATTTAACTGCTCACAGATTATCCTCCTTTTTATACCCTTCACCATCATGAGAAGTGTATATATAAGTTTGTCATTCCGTTTGTAATTTCCACAATATAATTTTTCGACCCTATAAAGTATATATATTCTGGATCCTTATAGATAGCGGAGTCTATTAAGCCATGTCCGTCTGTCCGTCTGTTGAAATCAATTTTCCCCAGATATCTTCGGGATCCAAATCTTCAATAATTCTATCAGACATGCTTTCGAGAAGTTTGTTATTTAAAATCAGCAAAATCCGTCCATAAATAACGAGATATGAGCAAAAGTCCGAGACAACCTCTGAAAATTTCATCAAAAAAACTATCAAACAAAGTGTATTAATATATATATATCGATGGTCTCATGTAGAAAGGCCCTAACTCGCATATTTGAAACTTTACAGGAGAAGGTAAAAACATAATAGAAACTGTAATATTCAACATGTAACTTTTTTTGTACAACTGCTTATAAAAGCGTTATTTTTTACACTATTGCAATAAATTTTTTTGAGGAGGTGAATTTGCGTTAAATGCATTGGAATCGCAAAAAAAAAACAAATTTCGAAAAAATAGCGAGTTAGGGCCTTTCTACATGAGACCAACGATATGTATGTATATAATATAGTTATACATTAACAACAACGGTGAAGGGTATATAAGATTCGGCATAGCCGAATATAGCACTTTTACTTGTTTAAATTGGGACCTGTATCAAATAAAATAATTTCATATGAAAAACCATATATATAATCCTCTATTACTAAAGCACGATGGCCACGTATCAAACTGATTTGACAATCTCAGTTTTTTTTTTCATTGTGTTAGTGAAAAAAATCTCACACGTATATGTTGATGTGAGTTTGACGAAAATCAAAATAATTTCACTGCCGCCGCTACTACAAACTAAATATTACCAATACATACATACATATTATTTGTCAAATCAGTTTGATATGTGGCCATCGTGCTTAATACTTGTTTTGGTTTTTTTTTCATGAATCTTCTATATTTTTTTCCCTTCTATTTATTTATTGCATCTTTATTTAAAACGAAATAACAATAAGTATTTGAAATAAGATGAATGAATTTTAATAATTAAGTCCAGCAAGCGCCGGACGAAAGTTGTTTAACTATATTGTTTATATGTATTAAGTTGGCGTTCTTCAATTTTGTTGTTCGCTCAGACACTATTAATTAACATACATGGGCATACTGCATTACTTTTTTACTGCATTACGTGTTTCAGTAATCAGTAAAAAGTACTTTTGGATCTCAGTTTTCATCAAAGGCACATTTAGATCTTTATAAATATTCATCAATCAATCGTAGCAATTAGTTTTGGCATCTTTGAATTCTGTCTTCATTTTAAGCTGAGGCTGTTCGCCATAACTGTATTCCATAACACCATACAGTTTCTGCCAATGAGCCAATTAATCTATATCAATTTCATTGGAGTCAATTTTGTATCTACATATATGGTATGTATTTCCATGTAAGGCGACGATCGAGGTGTATACCAAGGTATTTAACTTCGCATTGTTGAGTTATTGCTTGAGCATCAACATAAATAGGAGAGCATGATTCTCTACGCAATCTAAAGATTATGTGTGTACTTTTCTGCTCATTAACTTTTATTCTCCATTGCTTTAACCATTTTTTATACCCTTCACCTCCACGAGAAGGGTATATATAAGTTTGTCATTCCGTGTGTAATTTCCACAAAAAAATTTTCCGACCCTATAAGGTATATATATTCTGGATCCTTATAGATAGCGGAGTCGATTAAGCCATGTCCGTCTATCTGTCTGTCTGTTGAAATCAGTTTTTTGAAGTCCCCAGATATATTCGAGATCCAAATCTTCAATAATTCTGTCAGAAGTGCTTTCGAGAAGTTTGCTATTTAAAATTAGCAAAATCGGTTTAGGTCAACCAGAGTTATGAACCAATATGTGAGACAACCTCCATAAAAATTTGATATTTTTTGTATATTTTATTGCAATATTTTGAAATATATTGCAGATAATATCATGAAATTTTGTACACGTTGCTTTTATGATAAAAGAAGAAAGTCTACGGAAAATAATAAGAATCGGTGCATGATTTGTCATAGCCCCCATACAAATATATATATTCCCGAAATATGGCTTAATGATAAATAAATGCCTATAAAATTGGAATATCAAGACAAAATTCGGCAAAAATAAGTTTTATACAAAAAGAAATTGCAAAACGAAATTTTTTTTAGTTCGGTCCATGTTTGACCATTGACCCCATATAAAGTACACTTTCAAAATTCACTTAAATACGTATAAAACAGATATAAATAATGCTAAACGGCTAAATTTTGAAATTCGACGTAAAATATCCTCATATGCATGAAAATAACTGTTCAAAAATTTAAGAAGATCGGCCCATAATTTGTCATAGCTGCCATATAGAACCATTTCCAAAAAACAAAAATTCGGGTCAAAAAATATTCTTTTCGGATTTAACCCATATTCGGTCCATATTTTATAATCATGATATATATCGTTGAAAAGGTATTTTTAATACCTTTTATTTAATGTATTACAAATTATCAAGAACCTAGTAGTTCCCGAGCTCGTCCTCTCGAAAATAGGCGTGACCGCCAACAAATTTTTTTTTTGCTGGCATCTCTTCTGAAAGCCCTATTTGATGAAGTTTTTTTTGAGCAAAATCACTAAAACCGAATTGTACCCCTTTTTATACCCTTCACCATCGTGAGAAGGGTATATATAAGTTTGTCATTCCGTGTGAAATTTCCACAATATAATTTTCCGACCCTATAAAGTATATATATTCTGGATCCTTATAGATAGCGAAGTCGATTAAGCCATGTCCGTCTGTCTGTCTGTCTGTCTGTCTGTCTGGATGTTGAAATCAGTTTTTTGAAGTCCCAAGATATGTTCGGGATGCAAACCTTCAATAATTCTGTCAGAAGTGCTTTCGAGAAGTTTGCTATTTAAAATCAGCAAAATCGGTTTAGGTTAACCAGAGTTATGAACCAATATGTGAGACCACCTCCATAAAAATTTGATATTTTTCGTCCATTTTATTGCAATATTTTGAAATATATTGCAAATAATACCATGAAATTTTGTATACGTTTTTTGTACTATAAAAGAAGAAAGTGTGCGGAAAATAGTAAGAATCGGTCCATGATTTCTCATAGCCCCCATACAAATATATATATTCCCGAAATATGGCTTAATAATAAATAAATGCCTATAAAATTGTAATATCAAGACAAAATTCAGCAAAAATAAGTTTTATACAAAAAGAAATCACAAACCGAACTTTTTTTTAGTTCGGTCCATATTTGACCATAGACCCCATATAAAGTCCACTTACAAAATTCACTTAAATACATATAAAACAGATATAAATAATGTTAAACGGCTAAAATTTGACATAAATACCCTTTATAGGCAAATAAATTATTGTACCAAATTTTATGGTGGTCGGCCCAGAAATGGTCATAGCCCCCATATAAAAATCTTCCCGAAATATTGCTCAATTATACATACATGCCTATAAAATTGGAATATCAAGACAAAATTCAGCAAAACTAAGTTTTGTGCAAAAAGAAATCGCAAAACGAAATTTTTTTTAGTTCGGTCCATGTTTGACGATAGACCCCATATAAAGTCCACTTCCGAAATTCACTTCAATACGCATAAAACAGATATAAATAATGTTAAACGGCTAAAATTTGACATAAATACTCTTTATAGGCAAATAAATTGTTGTACTAAATTTTATGGTAGTCGGCCCAGAAGTGGTCATAGCTTCCATACAAGGACCACATCTGAAAAAGACATTTTTCCCTATATATATTGTATAAATATCGGTGCCGACTCAAAACTTTGCACAGATCATTTTAATATATAAAAAAATCATCCCACAAAATTTTGTGAATTTCGGTCTATTTTTAACCGTATGCCCCATATAAAGCCTTCTTCCGAAAATCACTTTAATACTCATAAATCGCTTATAAATAAGGGTACCAATCCAAAATTTTACACGGATCATTTACATACATGCCTAAATCTAACTGCTGGATTTTGAGAATATCGGTCCATATTTGACTATATCCCCTACATAAGGTCCACTACCGAAATCCACGTTAATACTAATATATATCTTAAATATACCGTTATTATGTTGATATTCGACATGAAATATCCTCATATGCATGAAAATAACTCCTCCAAAATTTAAGAAGATCGGCCCATAATTTGTCTTAGCTGCCATATAGAAGCATTTCCAAAAAACAAATAAATTCGGGTCAAAAAATATTCTTTTCGGATTTAACCCATATTCGGTCCATATTTTATAATCATGATATATATCGTTGGAAAGGTATTTTTAATACCTTTTATTTAATGTATTACAAATTATCAGACACCCAGTAGTTCCCGAGATATAGGCCTATATATTTTCATCTTTAAGGGCCCGCCCCCTCGAAAATAGGCGTGGCCGCCAAAACAATTTTTTTTGCCGATATCTCTTCTAAAATCCCTATTTGTTTTTTTTTTAACAAAATCACTAAAACCGAATTGTACCCCTTTTTTATACTCTGTTAAATTACACTGAAGATTATTATGAACATCAGACAGACTCTGTAAATTATGGTAAGAATCGGTAATTACATCAATTAAAAATGGTGAAAATTAGACAAAATTTCAAAATATTTAACATAAATTATGTTGGTCGTAAAATTGTCTTTCAAACAATATATCAAATACTAATAAAATTTGCACTAAGACTGAATAGAAAACACAGAATTAGGATATTCTAGTCTAGTGTAGTTTCTGTATTTCTTATTACGCTTAGGTGAAGGGTATTTAAGATTCGGCACAGCCGAATATAGCACTCTTACTTGTTTTATACTCTGTTTGTTAAATTACACTCAAGGTTATTATGAACATCAGATAAACTCTGTAAATTATGGTAAGAATTGGTAATTAAATCAATTAAAAATGGTGAAAATTAGACAACATTTCAAAATATTTAACATAAATTATGTTGTGCGTAAAATTGTCTTTCAAAAAATATATCAAATACTAATAAAATTTGCACTAAGACTGAATAGAAAACACAGGTTTTCACTATGTCAGTTTTGTTGTCAAATTGTCCAAATTGTTGGTAATTTCATAACAATTTGGACAATTTGACAACAAAACTGACATAGTGAAAACCAAGCATAAGGATATTCTAGTCCTTTAACCAGTGTAGTTTTTGTATTTCTTATTACGTTTAGGTGGAGGATATTTAATATAGCACTCTCACTTGTTTTAATTCAAATATATGATTTTGTAAGTAGCGAGATGCTTCTTGAGGGTTCTCTTGAATGCTTGGAATAGCAGAATCATCAGCAAATGTTGATGTGTGAGTACGATTGTTTATTGGCATATCAGATATATATAAATATCAAGTATAACCCTTTTAGACCTGACGGAAAGCATTTTTATATCCTTTAACGATTTTCAGGACACGCACACTTGATACATCTGGGTCGATTTTCATTAATATTTTTAACTGAAACACATTTTTATTGCATGAAACGATTTCAATTAGTTTGAAATATTAAAATTTATAATTTCTTAGTTAATATTGTGTATGTGCACTTCATTATTTGTAAACGATTAATAATTTTTTAATTGAAGACACTTATTTGCTTTCACGCCTCATTTTAATAAAACTGAAATGTGACTGAAGAATTTTGCAATAATTCAAGTAACGGTAAATCAAACAGAAGAGAAATGTAAGAAGCAAATATAAAAAACAATCAGCACAATCGATGCATGCCAGTCTATTTCAAATTAACCGAATTTATATAACAGAAGCAAAAATATTGAAACCGAAACCCATCCGCACAATCAATGCATCTCGCTCTTAAAAAGACAAGAAGGGTGCCAGGACACTTTCTTGGGGTACTTCTTCTTTAATAGGTTGTGCGGAACTAATAAAGTTAAGTAGCTTTTCAATAGCTTATGTGTGTTTACGGATGTTTCCCTATACATATGTTTTCCGTTTAATAATAATCAAGACAGATTAATACTCACTTTTTTATTATATATATTTTAAAATTATTTAAACAAATTCGTTGAAAACTTTTGTTCAAATTACCAAAAAACGTTATTATTAAATCGAGCTATTCTGGCAATACCTAACGATACGCTGTTCGTGAACGTGTGAACGGCCTAAAATAAATCTTCTTGATTTTGGCAATTCCCAGCAAATTAAGCTAGATTTACACGATAGAAATTTTCTTCAAAATTGCTCTTCAAAATGCTTCAAACTCGTGTAAAGAGCAAAATTTCTTCAAAATTTATTTATTTAATAGTTATTAAATTTCAATCGTGTAAATCTAGCTTTATAGTGTAAACACGACCGGAAATGCCATACCTTTTGCTCAATAACTAACCGTATGAAAACAATCGCTTATGTTTTAAATTGCCGGAAATGATTTCCATACTTACCTCCAGTTAATAATATAGCATTCTTTTTAAAATCAAACACACAATTTCTAACGTATATTCAGTTTATTGTTTGTTTTATTTTTCGTTAAATTTCATTTCAGTTTATACGTGTTTTTTGTTTTGTTGTTTTAGTATAATTAATTTTATTACAATTTTGCATTTTGTTTATTAAACATTAACAATGTGTTAGTACTTTTTTTATTTTATTTTATTTTATTTAATTATTTTTTCAGTTTTGTTTAATATGTTTTATTTTTCAACTTTCAACTAATCAATGCAATTGATTCTTAATTAATTAAATTTTTTCTCATTACATTTTTTTTTAATTATTAACCTGGAATTTAACTTTAGTTTATTTAAAAGGTTTTATTTTTATTTGTTTTTAATAAAAAAAAAAGAAAAAACTATAAAAAATTAAAAGTTACAATATTAAAAATTGATTTTGTGTGTGTCTTCAAACATTTTCTTTCTATATCATTAATTTCAGCATAAATCTTAAATTCAGTTTAATATTTTTAAATTTACTAAATATTTATGGAAAATTCTTGTTTAATACTATCTTACAACCTTTAAAAAAATCATTATTAACATAATTTATTTAAGCTTAAACATTATTTATTGCCTTAATTCTTGGAAATAGTTTAATGTTTTTTTTTTGTTTTATATTTCAAAAATTTATTAGAAAATCGAAACTAAAAAACAGTAATAATTATATTAAGAACGAAAAGCCAAAATACTGTATGACCTACTTTAAAAGTTTGTTTTAAAAGCTTGTACCTTAGCTGCTATCAAATTTTGTGACGTTTATTTTTACGATTTCTACATATTACATGTTAAAATCATTTGTAAATGTTTTGTTATGTTAGCAATCATTTAGGTATTTCATAAAAGAGTAGTATTTTAACCTTGTTGTCGGTAGTCATAACAATTTAAATGCCAAGTGGACAATACTCACAATTAGGGGAAAATTATGACTTGCAATAGGTAAAAAGAATTATTGCAAACGTATAAATAATAAATGTGAAAGAAATTGTTAAAAACAACTTGTTGAAGCAAAATAAATCTTTATTGCTTTCTCACAATCATAAGCTTCAACAATGATACAAAAGCAGTAAAGTCAAACATAGAACTGTCTACTGCTACTTGAAAGCAGAGCAAAACATGAACAAAGTGTGAAAAAAGCTTTCTTCTCACAATCATGAGCTTCAATAGTGATACAAAAGCAGTAAAGTCAAACATAGAATTGTCTACTGCTACTTGAAAGCAGAGCACAACATGAACAAATTGTGAAAAAAGCTTTCTTATCACAATCATGAGCTTCAATAGTGATACAAAAGCAGTAAAGTCAAACATAGAATTGTCTTGAAAGCAGAGCAAAACATGAACAAATTGTGAAAAAAACTTGTTAAAGCTCAGCAAACAATATTTTTGAAGCAATGGAAATCTTTATTGCTTTCATATAGTTTTCAATACATCTTCTCACAATCTTGAGCTTTAACGGTGTTGAAAAAAATGCAGTTAAGTCAGACATAGAACTGCCTACTACTTCCTGAAAGCAGAGCAGAGCTTCTGGGCGAGGAATCAAGAACAAAAGCATTTAATATTTTATCATATCTCGCCTAAAAGCTCTGTCTTAGTTAGATTAACGCTTTTTAGGGCAAAGTGAATAAATGTTTTTATTTTTTAGTGAAATTTCTAATACTCAATCTTTAAAAAGCGCTCATCCTGTTACAGGGTTGGCAAACTTTGTGCGATTGCACATTTTTTTGATACATTTTAGACTCATTTGGTACACGAGTCATTTGTCAAAAGTCAATATTTGTTTTAAGTTACCATTTGTGCAGTAGTCCAAGAAAAGAGATTTCATTGAATTTAATGAACATTTGGGAACTAAATTTTCGAACACTAGGAGCCTTTGAATTATTACTTCACCTTTAATGATTTTGAGGCTAAATGCAATAATTTACTGTCTAACTTTACCCAGCCGGAAAATTGCTAGGGCTTAGCTTGGTAGGCCTGCTAAAATACATGTTTCTAAAGGATTCGATAGTCATTTCTCATTGCCAAGATTAAGATCTTATGGTGAATTTATTAAGAATATGATCCCTAATATACCTCTGAAAAGTGGTACTTTTTCTTTAGCAGACATTTTAAAAGGAGTACTATGTAGTCATTCCATGAGTTATTACGTTTAAAATTAAAACGATTTTGCAATGCGTTTGGGCGTATTTGTCTCAGCAAAATAACTACTCCAACAAATACGTTTACATATTTAATAAATATTAAAAATATAACCGTGGAGGTCTAAAAAGTACATTTTATTAATATACCACTTGGTACAAAATCCAAAAAGTTATTTTACATCCCTGGTCCTGTACGTGATTGCCAATTTAGCACTTCTAATCGTAAAAAATTCAGTTAAAAAAATTGAGTTGAAAAGTTTTTGATAATTCGATATTAATTCGCTTTGTTTTCCATTAAACAATATTTATTTCATTATGTGAATCATTTAATCTTCTAGAATATAATTTGGAAATTTTATTAACGATATCTTAAAGTGTTGTTGTTTCAAGATTTCAATTAAATTTTATTTAGATCGACTAAAACCAGAACCACTGATATTGGCACAACTTCTAGATGCTATGCTGTGAAACAATATTGTGAAGTTAAAGTGGTGTATGATGAATTTGTTATTGTTATGGTGTTATGGTTCAATATACAAGGTGGCGCAAAAGTAATCCTCCTATCAGAAAATGCTATAAATTTTGCGAGGCCCCTAATGTCAGTTCTGTACACTGACCAGAACGCGGTATAATTCTGACAGAACTGACATTAGGGGCCTCGCAAAATTTATAGCATTTTCTGATAGGAGGATTACTTTTGCGCCACCTTGTACAAGTTACTGATATCGAATCTTTCCAACATGATTTCATGATGATTTAAATTGAATTAAATTATTTTTTAATGAATTCAAGAATGGTAAAAGTTTTAAAACTCATTTTGAATTATATAAATTTCGACCGCTTTTTAAAACTGGTTTAAAGCAACAGCAACAAAAGTATTAAAAGAACACTTATGTAGAAGTGACAAATTCAAATAAAAATTATTGAATAAACAACTAGTTCAGAAGCGTTTGGTATTGGTTAGTTAACTCGGCGATGCCAATTATTTCAAAATAACAAGTACGCCATGACAAATATGAAGGATTACATACTTGCTGTATGGATACGTTTTAAAAGCGAAGCCAAGTCCACTATTTTTTCTCAGCAACCATTTTTGGCTCCATATGGATCGATTTCTTTTTAACATTTCTTGCTTCATTTTTTATTTTTATATTTTATAAAATCTGCTATTGCAATAATGCTGCAAGTAACAATTATATCATTTTCTGAATCCATTATATCAAACTATATTTGCATGAATACACAACTCCCGCGAAAATTATCATAACAAAAGACAGCTGTACTGTAAAATACAAAACACACAGCAAGAGCAAAAATATGTTAAACCTTTTTGCAAATGCCATACCATTTGCACAAGATTGTTAATTGCGCTAGAAAATATCTATTTGAGCTAGTAACTTTGCAAGCCTTAATATAATTAACTTGACAATCTGGCTTATACTACAAGACTAAGTACGAGTATTATGGCTTTTCAAATAAACAATTTAATAAACAGAACATAATCTTTTAATTATATACTCTTATTTATTTTTGAAATTTCTGTTATTGCTTTTTGTTTTGCATTAAATATGTATTCTTTTTACTGTTTTAATTTTATTTGCATTAATTCGTTTTTAAACATTTTTCATTTACTTCAATAATTTTATCTACATGTTTAATTTATGTTTTCGTTATGAAAATAATTTACTTTACTTTACTTCAATTTAGTTTAGTTTTTATTACTACTACTTTGTTTTTCATATTACTTTTTTTTTTAATATATATATTGTTATTTTTGGAATTTCAATACAATATTTAAAATTTCACATTATCGCTGTCACTGTCACTAGATGTTTGTTTAGGTTGTACTTGTTTAAAAACTAAACTAAAAACTACATAAAAAATCTGGTATCTTTATTTCATTACTCACTAAAATTAACTATTTAGATACTTTATATATATGTATAAGTATATTTAGTATATTTTTTATGCTGTTCATTATTTTCAATAATAATTATTGTTTTTGTTTTTCATATTAGAACTTAAAACTAGAATTTAAATTGATTATGCACCGATTTTTTGTTTGTTTGTTTGTGTATTTATGTTTGTTTTTATTGTTTTTGGGTGTGTGTCTTGGCTTACTTGACTAAGGTTTAAATACTTAAACTCATTTAAGTTAAAACTTATTTCTTAAAGGTTTTACAGGGCCTCCTTTATAAAGATGTTGTTGTTTTTTTTTTTCTAAATTAATTTTAGTTTATTTTTTTTCTCTAGTTTTTATTGCAGTTGAAATTTATTTAATATTTTTTTTCTTTTAAATATTTTTGTTGTAGGGAGAGTTTAACTTATGAATTAATTTAGATCCTCTGCTTTACACAATTCACAACATCTCTAGCAGTTTTAGAGTGTCGGGCTTGTTTAATTATTCTTTTATTTTTTTTGGTTTAAGAACTATTTTGTTTTTGTTTATTTTTTGCTGACTTTAGCAACTATGTAAGTATTTTATATTAATAATGTTTGTTTTAAATGTCTATTTGTTTTATAAAGTTAGTTAAATTTGTTAAATATTTGTAAAATATAAGCAAGCGAGTATTTAGTTAAATTGTGTATTGTTTTATTATTTATTTATTTTATTATTTAACTATTATTTAGTAATTTTATATGGCCAAATTTTGTTAGTTTCAGTTTGTCTTTTACTTAAATTATTTAATAAATAAGTAAATTTGTCAAGTGTTTTTGTGTGTGTGTGTGTTTTTAGTGTTTTGTTTAGTTAATTCTTTTAAATAAGAAACCGAAATAGTTTGAGGTTTGACTTCTTTTATTTTCTTTAAATATTTTATGTAAATTTTTTTGTCACTTAGTGTAATTATTTTTTTCCTTTCGGGTTTCTTTCAAAAGTATAGCATAGTTTTAGGGTTTCGTTTAAATTCTTTATTTCTTGTGTTGTTTGTCTGTTTGTTTTTTCTTTAAAATTTCGTAATCATAATTAATTTGTTTAGGTATAATTAGGTAAAGTACTGCTAAATCTTTTCTAATGAAATCTAACTTCATTTCTTTGTTTAAAAATAAAACTCAAAAAATTTTCTAATTTTCTTTTAAACTATTGTCAAAATGATATTTATGCAGGTGTTGTTTGTTTAATTTAATTTTATATAACATTTTTCTTCAATTTCCTATTGATTTCCCACCCCTAATGTATCCCTTCTCTGTTAATTAATTTTCTGTTTGTTGTTTGTTAATTCATCGATTGTCTAAAAATCGCTTTGTATTTGTTTTATAATTTCTTTTATAAATTTGTTGTTAATTATTTTTGTTGTATATTGCTTGAATTTGCTATGAAATTGTCAAAAAATTTTGTATACCATTTGAAACCATATAAGAGAGTGTACTGTGTGTGTTGTATTATTTTTGTAAAAAAAATAAGTCATACAATTAAATTAGAAAAAATTACCCTTTTTGATTACGAATTATTCAGATCTTTTAGTTGATTAGTTTTTATTATTTCTTTACTTATTATTAAAATAATATTTATTATTTGGCAGGTTTGTTGCCTTTTGTTTTTTGTCGTTAAAATTTTGCGTTTTTAAGTTGAACGAAAAAAGTCTATTGCAATAACAGAATAATAATGCATAAGAGGGGGAGTATCATGAGTATTAGCGCGTATGAGTAATATTTTATTATATTTTTGATATTCATATCTTAAAACTCGACTATATTTAAATTGTAGCAATGAAAGAAAAAAAAATCGCAGTTCTAAGTGATGCACTTGTAAATAGGGACTGGTTTTGTAAATCCCGGAATTCGGGACATTTGTTTCTTATTAAAACAAATTGCTTTATTAATAATAAAAACTATTTATTTCAAAAGAGTAACTTATATTAAATATAAATATGTTTGAACACAAACATTTTCTGTCCTCATAGCTATAATTTTTAAATTTACTAAAGGTTTAAAAAGTAAATTTTGTATTTTATAAACTAAATTTTCTAAACCATTAATAATTTAAAAACATAATAACATTACATTGAAAATTAGGCAGAGAAAAATAATATTATTGATTACGCCTTTAATTTCTATATTAAATTAAAAGCAGTAAAATATTATAGTTCTGTCTTAAAAAAGCTTCTTAAAAATATTAAGGCATCTAAAGTAAAGATAGTCTTGATTTAATTTATCTACCAATATATGATGCTGACGAAAAATTATTGTATACTGATAACATTTCTCACTCTTCGAAACAACTTATTATACGTATTTCAATATTCAATATTTGATTTCATATTATTACAGACATTATAAGGTGTTGTGGTTGGCTTTTACATATTTCAATTATATTCATTATTTCATTCGTTTCGCAATCGACGTTCTTAATTCATTTCTAATAAAAAACATTTTCGAAAAAATTAAAAGTTTTGAGTAAATCATTCCTCTTTCTTGATTTCTGGCTTCACAAGTTCATCGCTTAATATGACATCACTTCTTCATATCCCTTTGAGTTTAGATGAAAGTGAAACATCTGCAGAGATTCATATCATTACCACAAACGCCTTCACTATTTCTTTAAACGGAATTCTTCATCTAGCATCTGTTGAGCTTTAAAATCAATTAAAGCTTTTTTATAGGAATTTTCAATTCCAAAAACCATTGACACATCAAATAGTGCGTACGAGTTTGGCTCTCTAAAATTACATTTCATTCTTTCACCTTGATTTCTTCAACATAATTTTGTAAAATTTTAATTTTTGTTGTTTACTTTGTAAATAATTTTGAAATGTTTCTGATTATGTTTCAATTAGTGATTTAATGTGGAATCTTTGATTTCTCTTACTAAAAATGTTTAAAAAGCATTGATTTATGTTTTAAATGATCATGTTTCTTATTTGTGTATGCCATCCTAAAAATCCTTGTAAATCCATTCGCTTTTAGGAAATTTATAAATGTTTATAAAGCGGCTCATCAGAAGTTAAAAAATGGCTTTCGAATACAACATCAAATATGTTTGACGACTTGCGTTATATTACTTGTATAGACTTTACAGTCTTCAGATTTTGTTTTCAGGTATCAGCACTCTATTCGAACTAAAAGAATGGAGAGACTAGTATTTGTGAACATTTGATAGGAACTTTCCAATATTGAAAGTGAGTGGAAAGTACGTACGACTAAATAATAATTTTTCCCTTTGGTGTATTGGCTCGCTTTAACACAAACAGATGATTTCTTGTTTAGAGAGGAACAAGATATACTATACCATCAACTCAATGGTGTTGGATAACCTAGTTGCACCCATAAATACTTTCGCTCTCTCCTGAACACATCAATCAAACTTCCAAAATAGATTTTGAAAAAAGTTTAATTTTAATATGTGTAAAATTTTAACTGGGATTGGTGGTTAATAAAAAATATATCAAATCTAGTGAATATTTCTTACACTGTTTCTAAAAAACAAAGACAATTGAATATTTCTGCCGACACTTAAAATATGTTTCGGCGGATAATTTAATATTTACACCGCTCATAAATACAAATGAAATAACATGATCATTTTGCAAGATCCAGAAGATCTTCATTAGACCTATTGCCCCTTGGATTATAATTGTATAATAGTAAAGCATTATTTGTCATGAACATTTGATAGGAACTTTCCAATATTGAAAGTGAGTGGAAAGTACGTACGACTAAATAATAATTTTTCCCTTTGGTGTATTGGCTCGCTTTAACACAAACAGATGATTTCTTGTTTAGAGAGGAACAAGATATACTATACCATCAACTCAATGGTGTTGGATAACCTAGTTGCACCCATAAATACTTTCGCTCTCTCTTGAACACATCAATCAAACTTCCAAAATAGATTTTGAAAAAAGTTTAATTTTAATATGTGTAAAATTTTAACTGGGATTGGTGGTTAATAAAAAATATATCAAATCTAGTGAATATTTCTTACACTGTTTCTAAAAAACAAAGACAATTGAATATTTCTGCCGACACTTAAAATATGTTTCGGCGGATAATTTAATATTTACACCGCTCATAAATACAAATGAAATAACATGATCATTTTGCAAGATCCACAAGATCTTCATTAGACCTATTGCCCCTTGGATTATAATTGTATAATAGTAAAGCATTATTTGTCATGCAGCCTTTGATGTCAATCCTAGAAAAATAACAAAGTTTTAATATTTAACTTTACGCAATGAACATTTTAAAGTTGCCTTACGATAGGAATTTTTTACCCTAGATTTTGTTCGCACAGCGGTGTGTTTAATAAGAGTTTTAGAAGCTTATACTCAAATCAATTCTCAGCCATTATAGTCGTCGAATAAAGCTTATAATATGACCAGCTTGGTGTCAAAAAAGGCTATGTATATGTTTTTAAACAACTGTTCAAGAGACAGCCAAGTACAAATACACACTAATCTAACAACGATATTTATAACGACTTCCCTGTAATGCCGGCAACATCTGTATCATTACTACATTTAGACATATAAATTAGTTTTTTTTTGAGTTTCCATATTTTACTAAGTACATATTTCGAACTTTTTTCTCATTATATTTGTAAATAACTGAAACATTTTGAATATATGTTCGAGAATACCTTTTTTGGATTTTCCATCAGATTATACGGCGTTCTAACGTTGGCTAATAGAAACTTGTAAAAAGAAAAGCTTTGAATTGATATTTTCATAGTTTTTTAAATTAACGCCGTCTATTATTTTGAGAAAGGAGCGTACAGACAAAATATAGTTGTGCATGTTTACCACAACTATTTCAACATTTTTACAATTGTTTTTAAAATATTATAGTCACTGTAATTATTGATATGATTGCGGCAACCATAATATGGTTAAGTTATGATTCAAATGATTATATCAATCATATATATGATTACAGTAATTATGTAATGTTTGTGGTGATTAGTATTATGATGAAAGATTATATCATATTATGTTGTTCTCAATCATAATCGAAGAGCAATAAATTCATCATAAACATAATTGCCACAAATACACACATAGTTACTACAATCGTATATATGATTGTTGTCATCATGTGCATCGTAACTTAACTATACTATAATTGGCGCAATCATATGAATAATTACAGTGACCATTGTTAAAAAATTTGTAAAACTGTTAAAATTGTCGTGGTAAACATGTACAAACTATATTTTTACTGTGTGCGTTTATTTAAGAAAGTTAAAAAATGGAAACTTAAGCATCAGTGGTAGGAGTTTCGCTTTTCTGGCCAGTATCACAGTCATTGATGTTACGAATCTTTTAAACGCCCTTACAACAATAGTCGAAAATATAACTGAAAAAAATCTAATTTGAAATCCATATTAGTTGGCTCGGAAGTATTACACTGTATTGCTTCTCTACTCAAAATTATTTTCTATATTTAGATGTTCACATATTTACACTTTGTAACTAACAATTTTTGTTCAACATTCTATAACATACTGTTGTTCTTTAGCATCGTTGTCTCACTTTAAAGTTTTTAATATCAGCAAACAATTATCACCTTGATAAAGTATTCTTGATATATCATCAAGATCATTTGATTTGTTAATGATTTTTCTTTTTGGATGTTACTCTCAATATATTGTCCTCCCAATGGCGTTATGGTACATTGTATATTGAGGACAACCTTTCCAAGTATTGTTCAAACATTAATCCTCAAATTACTGAAGTGATTAAGTCGTTATTTCATACATCTATCTTGACAGAACACATTCTTAACAAAATGCCTTGAAAATACTATTTTCGGATGTTTACGCATGTCTATGTCTTAGTCTTGTTTTACTCTCTTCAGTTTTAGCTGACCAGTTTTTCTTCAATTCTCTTTTGAACGTGCAATTTCAAATCCATATGAATGAAAAAAAACAAACGTAAATAGGAAAATTGACTAGTACCTTCAAGTTTGTACCCCTTTTTATTCTCTTTTCCCTTCGCATCTAAAAATACTTGCCTTGGCAAGTCAGAATTGAAGAGTGTGAAAGCGGATTTATAAGAACTATCAACTTTAATAAAACTTCCATTCGAATGCCCTGCAAATTCTCATGGCATTCAACATTTTTTTAATTACCTTACCAAAAAACCATCCTCTCTTAAAGACAGCCTTTTCTCTCCTTAGTCCTTATAAACTTAAGTAATATACCTTAATTAGTGATAATTTTATAATGAATATAATTTGTTAACAAAATTATTTAATCAGTTTTATATTTCGGACGTGGGCGTCTTTTAAGTAGACTGATGTGGTAAGATCACAGGAGAATAAGCACCAATAAAGTCTTACACATGCACTAATAGTTTTGCGAGGGTTTACACAAATATTTCAGTTTAATGTGTAATCTACTGCTTGAAATATAAATTTTCCACTAGTGTAGCTATTTAAATGAAAAATAGATCTGCTAAAATGTCTGCATCCTACTGCCAACCCACTGCTGTACCTATAAATCAAATTGATGTTACTCATACGTAACGTGACCATACATCCAGCTTTTGGCGGGATGTATGTTATAACTAAAGTGACCCTACACCACCATAGTGGGGAGGGTATATTGGATTTGTGCTGATGTTTGTAACGCCCAGAAATATTGGACCAACACCCACCTTAAAGTATACCGATCGGCTCAGAATCACTTTCTGAGTCGATTTAACGATGTCCGTCCGTCCGTCCGTCCGTCTGGCTGTCCATGTAAAGCTTGTGCGCAGAGTACAGGTCGCAATTTTGAAGATATTTCAATAAAATTTGGTACGTGATATTTTTTTGGGCTAAGGATCGATGGGATTGAAACTGGTTGAAATCGATCCATTATTTCACCTGGCCCCCATACAAATGTCCTCCCGAAATTGGGGTTTACCGGTCATAAATCTTTGAATTATGCACGTCTGCAAACAAATTTCACCACAAATGAGTAATAAATGAAGCTAAATCACATCTAAAAATTTCGTGAAGATCGATCCATAATTAGTCGTAGCTCCCATATAAGGCCCACTTCTGAAAATCACTTAAAAGAGCATAGCTCTTTTAAAAATGTTGGTATCCAAATAATATTGAACACAAATATGTTTCGTGTATATACATATAATATGGTAGAATTTTATAATGGTCGGTCCATAATTAGCCGAAACTCCCATATAAGACCCTCCATAAATCTTTTAAACGTATTTATATATATGGCACTAAATATTTGGATGATCGGTCCATAATAGGTAATATCCCCCATATAGCGCCCATATCTGAAAAACTGTTTTATTGATATAAGTACTGGGTGTAGGGTATTATATGGTCGGGCTTGACCGACTATACTTTCTAACTTGTTTTTTATCTGAAAACGGGACATCGAATAATTCTGATGGGTTCGGTTATAATAATATTTTATTTGTCCGTAGTGAATGGCATTATTTATTTTACGTTACACTACAAAAAAATTGTTTATACATTGTTATATTTTTCAGAGGTACAAATTTGTTTCAAAACTTTAGGTGACGATTTCAAATATGTGTGGAACTCTTGGCAGGATTTTTTAATATTAACTTTAACAATTAACAAAGCCTTAAGCACTGATACCCTTAATTAAGTTTTATCTGAAGTCCACAACTTGTTCATCAAAGAAAATACACGTTCAACCGGCGCATTTGTTCCAGGCAAACATAAAATATATTCAACGATAATTGAAAATTTGCATGGTTTTGGCAATTGCTTTTACAATGTTTAAATACTTTCACCCAACGATTTTCCGTAGAAATATTTTGTTGATTCCATTCATCAATATTCTGCGATGTTACATATTTAGATACGAGTGAATATTCATCGAATACTTCTGTATCTTTATTGCAATCGATATGTTCTTTTTCGATCAATATATCTAGAACTTTTTGAACATCTTCCCACTGTGGTACTTCTGTTAAATTTGTCCAATTAAGTTTTTCTACATCTTTGTACATATATACATACATACATACATACATATATTAAAAAAAACTATCTTTGATGAATTTGAAGATTTGTTCTTACATTTTTGAACAAATCAACTATTTGTTTTTTCGAATTTCTAAAAACGGGACATTTTTGCGTCCCCGAATTGTTGTCGGGGACAACGGGATAAAGTAGCTGAAAACGGGACGTATGGTCACGTTAGTTATAATCCGCTTTTCAAACCAAAATCCCGCTTTTTACTGTTTAATTTTTTTTTTGCTAATTGTAAAGAAACTACATATGTATGCATTAGACTTCTTTTAACATTTGAATTTAATTTGCTGTACTTCCCTGTCAAAGTTAAAGGTTTTTAAAGTTCAAAGAAAATCCAGTAATTCTCAAAAAAATGAGACGAAATTCACAAAATGTTTTTTTTACAAATGGCAATTTTTACAGTTTCACATTTTCTTCGGGGCTTCATTAAGATCTTCACAACAGCTTTTCGTTTTGTAAACCCAGTTCTGGCATTTTATAACATATGACCTAAACTACATGTATTTTTTTAACTGGAAAATATATATTGGTTCCAAACTTTCTGTGTATAATTGGAAATTTTGCTGTTTAAGTTTTATTTCTTAAACTAGACCAGTATTTTCAAATTTAATGCGTTTAATTTGAAAATTATAAGAGCACACGCATGCATGTTTTTTAAAGATCTAGCTGGAGACTTTTAAAATATAAAAATATCTTTGAAATAGAATGAAAAACAAAAAATGGCAAATTATATTAAATTTACATGTAGAAATTGACTATTTTCATGCCCAAAACCTGACATATGTTCAAACTTCAACACTAATTCTTGGCTACGCTCATGTATAATTTTGTCCCGATCGAAACAGCCGTTTACAAATAGCATATTTATTTAGAAAAAATATTGGCTCAACCTGTTTGTTTTCTAAATTATCTTCTAGTATTATTAAATTTTGAAAAATGTTCAGTTCCATACATTTTTTTAAACTTGATTATCGAACTGGTTTATTTTAAATTTTGATTAATTTTAAACCGATATAGTATAAATATAGAGCTTAAACTTTTAATCTGAAAAAATCTTTATCTAATTGCATCATGTATCCGGATGCTTACAAACTATGTATGTATTGATTTGCTTAAACCTTTAATAAGTAATAATACCAGTCGAAATCCAATTTTTGTTTAATCTGAAACCAAATATTCGTTTGAACTTTATTAGTATGCAGTAGTAGTAGTGCACACTACATCTACGATTCCTTTTGCTTAGTTTGTTTAAGTTTTTGCGGCACATTTTTGTTAAAAGGCTGCCATAAATAAATATTCTGCACTGATTCTGATTTAGCTAGTTCTAGAATTAATGATTTTACAATAACAATAATAAAAACCGTTTAAAAGTTAATTATAAATATGTGATTAATTTAAAAGATAATTTCAAAATTCCACTTTTTAATAATATTTACTTCGAATTCCCGCTTTTTCATCCTTAATATTGCGCTAGTCTGGTCACGTTACTCATACGTCATGGGTCACTCCCATTCTTCTACATTCATTCTTTATTGCTTACATAGCAATGAATGCAGTGATTGAATAAATGTTTCTTGAATGGAATTTGGAGGGGGGTGGTGCTGTATCATTCGTGTGTGTTTCAGTGTGTGTAGATAGATGATAATAAGCTTGATGACCATATAAAACTTTTTGTTCTGAGTTTAATTTATTTTCATAGATTTTTCACTTTCATTATGTTTATATTTGTTGTTTGTTATATTTATTTTTCTTGTTGTATAGTTAAGGAAGACCTTTTCTTTTTTGTTTTATTTTTCTTTCGTTTTACGTTTTTAATTATTTATTACATTTTAGATTAAGAGATACATAATAAGTTATATAAACTATTCTACGTACTTAGTACATGTAAATGTGTGTGTACAATGCAAACACACTAAATATGTTAAGTTTGCAGGTACATACACATACATTCAAGAGTTTGTTTATGTTGTGTGTGTGTGTGAGTTAGTTAGTTAGTTAGAAATATTTGTTGTATGCTAGTTAAAATGTAGGCATAACTAATGATGATTTTATAATAAATAGCTTAAGTATGAGATTTGTCAAAGAAGTTAAATAGTTTTTTTTTTATGTGTTATTTGCTATTTGTTATATGTAATTGTTTTTCTACCAGTTTTTGTTGTTCTTGGTTGTTTGCTGGTTTCGGTTTTGTCTTTGTCTGTTTGTATGTTAATGTTGTGGTTTAACTTATACATAGTTAAAGAAAAGTTTAGTTTAGTTTAAAGGATTGCTAATGTTTTACTTAGATTCAAATTCAAAGAGAACAAGAGCTCAAGGAAAGCTCAATTGAAAGATAGTTATTATGTTATAGTTGCTGCTGTTGCTTTTTTTTAAGTTGTCTGTGTTTTAATTTGTTCTCAAAATACTTTATATACAATAGCATCTGCATAATATATAAACTAATGTGACCAACTATGAAATTAAATGTAATCAGGACATAATGTCTGAACTACAGTGCTCAACCTGACTATTGACTTTGATAAAATTGTCTATCTAGTAGACTATGCTGTATTAGAATATGCTATCAAGAATCACTTTCTGAGATCATAGATCAGATTGTAGCGTCGTCGTCATCGTCATCAATTTAATATCAACATCAATTTTGATTGCTGTCGTCATCAATTCGATACAAAACTTATATTCCATAACAGCAATGTAACAATGTTGATTGTTTATTGTTCTTTAGAGCACTTTTCTGATAACTTAGACACTTGGTTTGTTTTGCTTACAGTTTTTATTAAAACAATTTTTGATGTCTGATAACTTTAAACAACTAAAATGTTTTTTGTTCGTGTTTGTAATTCTGATCCGAATGATGAGGAATAGAACAAGTTGCTTTTGCAGCATTTCGTAATGATCGTTAGATAATTGCGGTTTCTTCAACCTAGATTTTTCCTTTCCTTTTAAAGTGCTGCACTTTTCGACGTTTTGAGAAGAGGTGGAAGGTGCCAATTATTATTTTTATTATTTTTAATTTTTTTTTAATTCAAGATTGTTATTGAGCAAAATTCAAAAGGTATAAAACTGTTTCAACACCAATTAGACTGACGACTAAATCAGAGTTAATTTATATCGATGCAGGCGTTAACGTTGCGTACGTTATACCAAAAATACATCGACGCTTATCGATAAAACTTGTTATTGACAATGGGCATACCGATTTACAACAATCGACACAAAACGATATCCCTATGGAATAAGCGTGATTATAAAATTGAATAGCTATTGGTATGAATTAAATGTAATAATACCACTACTGATATTCAGCAATATTCTAAGTTCACTTGGACCAGTATCCGATATCTCAGTTAGACTGGAAGTATTGAGCTTAAAAATCAATATCATTTTTAGAGAATATAAATGAGAGAAATCCCGCTCTTTAATTTTTGAATTTTAAAAGAATCATCAATTTTGTTTAACAATTAAATAATAAATTAAATATTATTTATCACACCTTTTTGAGTAATTATTTGTCAGACAAAACTCACTAAAAAAGATATTGAATACATTTGATAATATGTTTTGGAATTTTTTTTTTGATACTTTATCGTTTAATCATCTTGTTGCGAGTGTTCTTAAAACTGTTTAAAAAGTCAAAGAACCCTTAACTAGAGATAATAATACACATAACATAAGACCTCCTGACATGGGTCGACCATGAAGAATCTAAAGTGACACACCTAAAACTAAAGTTTATCCAAACTGCACGATAAGTCATAGACATTAGCTGATGTTTAATCGCAATTCGAATGAGAGACAATAACTATTCGAAGCTGTAATTTGCAAGCAGCATATGATGCCAAAACACTACCGATCAAATTACCTCACAATTAATTCAAATAAAAACACATGTCTTACACCATCCAACATTGTAATGCGGCACAGTTAGACATTGCGTCATCTGAAACTTAAACTAAAGGTACGTTACACTTGGCAAATATTTGCCGAAAAAGACGTAACCACTTCAAAAAAAAATTTATTTGAACTTGTTTATTTATTTAAAAAAACTTTTCTTATTTAGGCCAAAGCACAACAAATATTTAGTTTTAATTTATTTGATACTGTTCGATCTTGCAAAACTTTTGTAAACAACGACAAACAAATATAAGCACTTGTTTTGCTTACGTTTTTTTGAGTAAATATTTGCCAAATGTGACCGTACCTTAACGCAACTCTTGGTTATTGATTTGGTTAACGTGGTTGTTCAAGTAGAATTTATTTAATTCTGTTTTGTAATGAATTTGGTGGCAAGTCCATAATTATGAGTGTGACACTGATTGGGAGGACGACTTTATAGAGTTTCACCCAATGTTAGCTCTCAAAATGAAGGAAGGAGACTTTTCACTTCTAAGTCCATACTGAGCTGGAGTTAAATCTGGAATAACTAATTGCAAAAACTAACTAATAATAATTACTTACTGACCATACTGCTTTAAACTTTCCTTTTCCAGCCTAGATATTTCTGAGCTAGCAGATGAATTTCAATTTCAATGTAGTTAAAGAATGTCAGGTATCTTTTTAAGATATCTGCGAATCTTTTCGAGTCTGGGTCATCACAATACACTCATACCCCGGTTTGCGTCGTTTCGAAGTTGCGTTTTTTTTTAAATTTCCGTGACTTCGATGTTGCGTCGTTTTTGCTTTAGTTTGCGTTGCATTGCTTCGATGTTGCAACGTTAGTGCTTCGATTTGAGTCGTTAATAAGTGTTTGTATGTACAAAGCAAAAATAGAAAAAGGGGATTTCCCTTTAATACTTTTATGTGTTTTTCATGAATTGTTATTTTTTTTTCTTTGATAAAAACTATTATTACACAAATAATAATAAAAAATGGTATTTGCTACTGAAAAATCAATTCTTTTTTACTAAAATTATGATTCTCGGAACGAATTAAATAAAAATTAATACAAATGTGTGGAAAACTGTGATTTGGTTTGCGTCGTTTCAGTTTGCGTCTCGTTTTTCCGGTCCCAATTAGCGACGCTAACCGGGGTATGAGTGTATAACTGATAACAGTAAAACAGATTTCTTAGTTGTTAGATGCCGCGAACCAATAACTAATTTCAGTATTATTATTATATGTCAAGCTGACGACTTAAAAGAAACATGGAGATTATTAATCTAACTACTACATTGTTAAGTTAACAGAATTGTACTTCCAGACATAATTTATAGTTTGAAGTGTGAATTAAAAAGATTTTCAACTTCGTTTAGATAACTAGAAAATTTCCCCATAAACAGGAGTTTGAATTGGTGAAATCATTCTCAAAACGTTGTGCATTTAAAAAAGTTTTTATTTTTAAATCATTATATTTTACATCATATATTTGAGTTTGAGAGGAGTTTGATTTCGTAGTATTCTCAATATGACACATCATATGTTCTTATACATAATCTTAAAAGTGGATGCAGTGATGCCAACTTTTCAGAAGCAAAACGCGCAAAACAATGCCTCAAAAAGAGCTAAAAAGCGCTAAATTTTAATTAAGCGAAAAGCGCCAAAAAGCGCTAAGATAAATTTTAATAAAATGGATTTTAAATTCAATATTTATATAAAAATTTGGTTTATTTGTACATTTTGAGTTCATATATTAATTTTAAAGTATATATCAGCACAAAAAAAAATATTTTAGCGAATTCAGTTAAAACTGTTCATTTTCAAACAAAAATGTAGAATTTTTCTCTTCATCGTCTGGCCAAAGTACTGTCTTAATATAAAATTTTGACTTCTTGTAATTTTCAATTGAATTAATTTTTGCAAAAACATGTGGAGGAATTTTATAACTTACACAGCATGAATTTGCCATCTTTAACCCGTATTTAATATGAATTAAAGAATTAACGGTATTTAAACACATTCTGTTCCAAATTTTGTTTTTAAAATAATTCATAACGCTAAATACTCTTTCCACTTCAGCATTGGAGTATGGATATGTCAAAATATCTATGACATTTTGTCCGATGAAGACTTAAATTTGCAGCTTTACTATCTGTAAATGCTGAACAACACAATTCACCAAGATGATCCACAGTAGAAAATGGACTATGAACAGCAGTATAACGAGCAATCATTGCCTGACTTATTTGCTTTTCATTTGGATTTTGTAAAGCTTCAAATGAAATTTCACTTTGAATAAGTTCAACATTATTAAATGGTTTAATCGCTTTCTCATGTTTTAATGTCTGGCAGTGTCGAATTAGATCAGAACGTTTTGCTGCAATTTGACAATTACAATAAATACATAAAGCTTTTGTATCATCTTTCGATGGTGTTATCCATTTTTTAAACAAAGGATCAGATTCCCACGTTTTTCTATATTTTTGTACATAACGTTCCATCTAAAAATATGTATAATTCATTATTTCATTGTTTAACAAAATAGATTTGTATTTACCTTTGCAAAAAAAAAAACACATCCAATTATGAAGAAAAATATAAAGTTCGTTAACACTTCTTTTTATATGCTATTAAATATTAGTTGCAAAAATAGAGTATGTATGAAAAAGAAATATCAAATGTAAAATGTACCTTTTTGTCAAAGTGATCAGTTGTATGAAAAAGGCGCTAAAAGCGCTAAATGAAAAACGAAAACGCGCCAATTTAGCGCTTTTTTAAAAAACGCGCTAGATTAAAAAAAATGCGCTTTTTGGGTGGTCAAAAAGCGCTAAATCTAGCGCGAAACGCGCTAAGTTGGTATCGCTGAGTGGATGACCAATGTAAGCGGCACAGCATTACCATGCATTCAAAAGTTTAAAGTATCGCAATCTTCTTTTTTTTTAAGAGAAGTAACACTCAGGCGTTGAATATGCCTATAAATAATTGCGTAACTTTCTTTGGAAAGAGGATAGGTTGAAGCAGTAAAGGTGGTGAAAGAACAACGCTGCAATTTCACATTATGTTTGTTTTAGTGCAGCGCCTCTGGTGGTGAGTAGGCGTAATATTTTTAAAGCTTGATTTGGTAGCTTTTATTTAATTATTTTACTTCGGTGGCGTTTCAATGATATACCACCGAAGGAGGGCGCTGTGAAAATATTAGTTATGATAGATAGAAAACTAATAATTATCAGAAGCTGATGTTGTTGGAGTGGCAGCAGCTGGGAATCGAACCCGGACTACAAATACCAACTCATACTTAATGATCAAATGTGCTACCCAATTAAGCTACAGCACTCTCAAAATGACAATGCTGTGAGAAAAGGCCGCGCGGCGCGGCAAAGTTGAATTTTGTTTAACTTTTTCCTATGTAATGGACATAATATATGACATATGAGTTTACTTTAACAGAACTAAAATGAAAAAAATCAACGACGAATAATTAATTTCCGAAATAAAAAAATAGAAATTGTTGTATAGAGGGAGTTCACACGCTGCGACTTTTCTCCTGCGACTCGAGTGTATAGATGGAATGCGCAGTGAAGAGTACGGGGGAGTACACTGCGAATAAATAACTATAAATTAAAAAGAAAACAAATTGTTGTTTTAATTTTAATTAAATAAGAACTATGTATGTAATCAAAGTAATTTAATAGTGAAATATCAGGAATATGAATACCTGCATAATGTAACTGTACTGTAACTAGGTCCTATAGGGCAACACATCTGCGAATAAGCGAAATAGTAGAAATGAACAATTTAATGTCAAAATGTTGCCAGAATGTTGCAACAAATGTTTCATCATGTGAACAAACGATGAATTTAAAAGGGACACCAACAGAGAACGTCGCATGTGAACCCACTAATTGTCGTCCGCGGCCACATGCCGCTTACATTGATTGGCCCTTCACTATAAGAGTCTTGATCTCGCTACCTCATTTAGGAGTTCACTTTCATATCATTAAGATCTTACAGACATCTTCAGAAAATGAATAATGTGAGCACGTAAGCACACTTTCACTGTACAAAGAAAAATTTAAAGATATTTGTGATTATCACAATTTCTATATCTATAAGTATTTTTATTTACTGGGAAGTTTATTGAGTATTTACCCTCCTTACCACTTACCACTTTAGCAATCAGTTGGTCACATTAGTTTCTACTTTTCAATTAACATATTCGTTTTTAATACCTAATAATTAAGTATATAATATAAATATGTACTAAATGGATACTTACTCGTAGTATGTTCTCGTATGTATTGTAATATATGTATGTATGTATGTAAGTAAGTAATTTTGTTTACCTATATGTATGTAAAAAAACCCAAAGTAAAGTAAAGTATGTCAATGTGACATAAATAACGATTATTTACTTCATTTGATGATTTGTTTTCTTGCCATATTCATATTTATGTCATTAGCTGAAAATTCCAAATTTTGTATGTGAGTTTAAGCCTAAAGGGGGAAATTAAAAAATCTACTAAATTTGTTAATTCTTTTTTGGTTTTACTGAAATTCCTTTTGTTTTTTAACCTAAATTATCTATATATATATATATATTGTTTTTTACGAATTATGCAATGTTAACTTTTTACTGTATATTTTCATCAGAATTTGGGGGACTTAATTATTAACTAATATTATTTAATTTAACTATTTCCTTGAATAATTATTGGTTTTTCTCTTATCTTTTTTTTTTTTTTTTGTTTAAAATATTTTGTTTGGTTTTTGTTTATAACTACATAACTAGTATTTCTTTTAATTTAAATATTTATAATTTTTAATAATAATTTGGCATTTATGTTTTTTTATATACTCAATATTGTGTTTTCTTTTTTAATATTTGTCTTTTAAAAAATAGTTAACTTTATACTGTTTAGTCTTTTCAGACAATATTTTTCATATAGAATTTTCTTGTTGTTGTTGTATTTAACATTAAACTCGTTATTATTAATCATTATTTTTTTTAACTTGACTTTAAAGTTGCTGTTTAAATTTTTATCATTAATCATTTCTTCTTTTAATTTTGTACAAAATTTATTTGATTTTAATGCATATTTTATTTTTCTTTTGTCTTCAAATTGATCCTATCACAGCAACAAACATTTTTTTGTTTTCATTTTTAATTAATTTTCAAAATAAAATTTTAAAATTTGTCATGATATAAATTGCTTGTGAAATAAGTAAAATAAATAAAGTTTTTGAACTAAGCTAATGATCAATTTAAGATTGGATTTTAGCCTCTACACAAACCACAAACTATTTACAATTTTACAGAGTTACGAAAATACTTTATACGGAATTATATTAAGCCTAAGCTTCTTGGGAGGTTGGTTCATCAAATTCAAAATCTTTACACAAGTTCCATGGTTAAAATCTAAGATTTTCAGAAAAGTTAATGGTTCGATTACGGATGGCAAACGAACCTCAGTGAAGTTGATAGTTGCCAAAAATATATTATAGATGGCAACTGGCAACTGTTAGCTGTTAACTATAGTTGCCGAAAATGGCAACCGAGAATTTATGGTTGCCTTAATTTTATTTTAAGTGGTAAATTTGAAATGTTAAGCTATGTATAGACGGTCGTCAGATATTACAATGTTGGCTGAAAAATGTTCAGAAAATGTCTAGCAACCGTGTGAACTTAAAATGTTTGTCTTCCAACGTTGTAAGAAAAAGCATTTTCAGTACATTGGAAGACAAAAATATTGTCAGACATCTAACAATCGTGTAAACACACAATTTTGTGATTGTCATTGTTTTAAGACAATTGTCAAACACTTTTCATTGTCATATGTGCAAAGTTTATGCATCTGCCAATGGCATTGTCTGCATTGTCATAGAAATTATTTCTAAATGCAACTCTGTATATACATAAATAAACAAACAAGTGTGCATTAATAACATTTTAGAAAAAAAATTTCGGTTGACAGATAAATTCATTGTGTGACAATTTTATGCCATTAAAATTGTTAGTTTTCTTACAGTCATCTGAACTGACAATTCACCTTTTACTAACAATTTCTCAATGTCAGTACATTGCTAGCACATTGCTAGATCTGACAATGTTGTAATATCTGACGACCGTCTATACATAGCTTTAGTAATATTGTTGTTAAATTATTTATACATATTTTTATCATATAAATGTTTGCTTTCTACTCGAAAAAAGATTAAAAACACAAGTTGCTTTACATAATAACAACTTGCATGTCAGTTGCGTGGCCTATTAGCAACCCAACACCACTTTGGTTGCTATACATAATCGACCCATTAGTTAAATAGTGATCTTTTAAAGAAGAGGTAGTGGATTAAATGGTAAATGAAATATTCTAAAACACCAATTGAGCCATTTGAAGAGATCTATAAATATGCATGTATAAAATCTTCATGCACATGACCATGAAACTAAACAGTTTTCTATACAGAATGGGTTTTTTAACTCCACTACATGGATTGGATGGATTGGTAGTGTGAAAATACTTTTGTCAAGTAGAGTATTTTAAAAACATTTTTTATCGAACTTAAACAAAAGACTGACTGGGTCCAATATATACATCTTCTGTTACGGCCTTATACAATTAATTATTGCAAAAATTTGTGTTAAGTATTGAAAAAATACTGAGCTTTTGTTTCAATCAAAAAATTGAATAAAGTTATAGTGGTTGTTAGTAATCAAGATTTCCATTTTGATCAGATTCGATCGCAAGTCTTCCATCGGATGGGATTATGGGATGATATAATAAAGACATGTCAGTGCTGTGCACATCATGGTTATTGTTGAAATGTGTAAACTATGCAAAATGTTTGTCATAGCTTCAGATCTGTAACTACAATCGTTGGGCGAACATTTTTAATGAGATCTTTGTATAATTTTTTCTTGATCACTCTGGAAATATGAATTATCTCATTTCTTGGATATTGTTGGCTTACAGATATAGATCTTCTGAAGATACTTTCAAATTAAAGAAGATCACATAATCTTTTGCAAATGAAAAGTAAATTGTTTTGTCAAACCTTTAATCGAATTCAATATGCAGAAGAAGTGTGAGTAGTGTCTAGTAAACTTTGATCAAACTCACAATATGTCATATGTTACTGCTGGAAAGTTATTGTGGACTTGTAGGCATAGAATTTAATTTTATAATAATCCTACAGGAAAGACTATCAGACAATCTTGAAAGACAAATAAACTGTAGTGTATATGCAATAAAACTGCTGTTGAAATCACAAATCATCATCATGTTTCTCCTAAAAAATCACTGTAATGTGATTTCGAAAAGGCTTCAATTCCTCCGATTGATGAATAATGATAGATTCTCGCACACTATAGCAACGCTATAGATGGTTTCTTCATGCCGTCAGAATATTTTTTACGACTTTATGTCTGTCTGGAATACTTTGTTTAGTTGGAGGAGTAGTAGATGCAACAATTACTAATTGCAAGAATATTAAGTAAAGTTTAATAGCCCAGGGAATTTTATAGTTAAACATTTTCTGCTAAATAAGGTTGATAGATTATTTATTATAGATTATTTATAACTTTATTTATAACTTTATACCAGTGCTCGGCTCTCATATCCACCCGGGTCCGAACGGGATCGTACTAAAACGAATGTGGGCAAAACACTTTAAACAAATAAGAGATTGTGCACCCCCTTTATTACACTTAAAGAAGAATTTCACCAGTGCTCGGCACTCATATCCACCCAGGTCCGAACGGGATCGTACTAACACGAATGTGGGTAAAACACTATAAACAAATAAGAGATTGTACACCCCCTTTTTTACACTTAAAGAAGAATTTCACCAGTGCTCGGCTCTCATATCCACCCGGGTCCGAACGGGATCGTACTAACACGAATGTGGGTAAAACACTATAAACAAATAAGAGATTGTGCACCCCCTTTTTTACACTTAAAGAAGAATTTCACCAGTGCTCGGCTCTCATATCCACCCGGGTCCGAACGGGATCGTACTAACACGAATGTGGGCAAAACACTTTAAACAAATAAGAGATTGTGCACCCCCTTTATTACACTTAAAGAAGAATTTCACCAGTGCTCGGCTCTCATATCCACCCGGGTCCGAACGGGATCGTACTAACACGAATGTGGGCAAAACACATTAAACAAATAAGAGATTGTGCACCCTCTTTATTACACTCAAAGAAGAATTTCACCAGTGCTCGGCTCTCATATCCACCCGGGTCCGAACGGGATCGTACTAACACGAATGTGGGCAAAACACATTAAACAAATAAGATATTGTGCACTACAGAAGAATTTCATATTAAATACTCGTACTTGTCTTAATTTCCAAAAAAGTTTATGTACTACTGTAAATATTTTAAATAAAATTTCAAAAATGTTTACTCTTCGAATATATTTATTTACTGTCACTTACACATCTACCTGTCTCCATATTTGTTTTAATTTTTATTATACCTATAAAGTATGTTTTTCAATTTCATAAAATCATTAATTTAAATGATTTCTAAATACATGTTTTTTTTAAGGAGATGGTTAAGATTTCAGTGTTGGAAATTCGTAACCTATGGTAAAGAATTTTTATTTTTTATAAAATATATTTTTAATATTTCTTTTTTAATTGTTTTTAGTAGATTATTATTTAAAATATATGTTGTATGCGGTAAAATTCGAAAACACTCAAAGTCTGAAATATTTTTTTCTCTTTTTAGTGTGAGACAGAGAGAGAGAGAAAAAAATACTTCAGTTTTCGAGTTAAATGTCTGTGCTAATTGTAGCAAAGACTTAACGAGATGCAGTAGTAAGAGATTCAGAAATTTCGAGATGGTTAGACACAAATAAAAAGAACTAAAATAGATGTTTCAAATAAAATTGAAAAAAAAAAAAAATAATAATTTAAATAATAAAGTTTATACAGAGAAATGTGTAGTATAGGTGCAGCTTTGGGCTTTGAGCAAGATGTATGCAATAATATTTAATTACTAAAAGTATTTGTAGTGAGATCGTTAATTTTGCAACTGTAATTGCGAATATTTTTCAGTTCATGAAATAATAACCTCAAAGATAACTTAAGTAAGACTATCGCTTAAATTAACCCGTCTCTATGATTTTAAAATGAAAATAATTTTAAATCAAAACCTTTCTCAAAAGTAATCATTATTTGATATCATACAGACAGAATATAGAATGAAATGTGACATTTTATTTGATATCATATATGTATGTATATACTGTTGGGTATAAGCCAGAGTCATTATAAATTGGATTTATCGTATTCGTGCCACTGTGCTAAGCTGCGGCAGACGATAGCAAATCGACACATAATACATACAGACTTAGCTTGTTTTATACCACATCAACATCAAACCGTTTTTATTGGAGAATTCTTATTAAGATCATTACTGAAGACTGATTGATTGATTCTGCAAGTTTGTATAATATATAAATATCGAAAGTTTAGGTCTCAAAACAATTCCTTGAAACCGAAAGTGACTGTATTCCAGTTAATGAAACCGTAATCTGATTATTTATGATTATAAATCGAATGCAAGCATTTTTCAATACATATAGCGAAACTGTTGATCATTTATAAAATCATAAAGATTTCGAAATAATAAGACCAATTCTCTTTTGTCTAAAACTTTCTTAACATTTAAAGTGATATTATAAGCTTATCATTTACTTCGGTGCTACTACTTTATGAAATAGTTTATAAATATTTATGTTAAATGATTTTGTTGCATTTTAAACTGATATCCGATGTTTTATGTTTCTCGTTTGATTTGTATTTCCGGTTTGTGTCTTAGCAAAATCAAATTGTTTCTTCTGAGAAATTTCTTTATGATTTGAAGCTTTTTATTTGAAAGCGGGGTTTTTTTTAATTAAAATTATTACGCGTTTGTTTTATTAAATTGCATATTATTTTCTTTTTTGTTTTCGGTATGTTTAGCTAACCTAAGCTTAATTAAATTGTAATTAATTTTCTTTATTACGTTTAATTATTGCATTGTTGTTCTTCTTTTTGTTGTTGTTGTTGTTGTTTTAATTAATATAATTTATAATTTTGTTTACGTTGACCAGGCACATGTGCTTAAAATAAAAATGATTTCTTTTTTTGTTTTCTTTGTAAAAATTCCAATGGCAAAACTTAGTATAAAACTTGTTGATGTCAAGCGGATATATTGTTGTTGTTGTTGTTGTTTTTAGTATTGTTGTACTACTACGTCTATTTTGTTTGTTTAAATATTTTAGCAAAAGATCTCGTAACATATTCGCATAATAGAATATAAACCAATGTCCATAAAGTTATGGGAACTGTAAAAATGTTCAAGAGTTAACATGAATTAGGAAATGGTTTAAAATACGCAGCAGAAATAAAAATAAATACAAATTAATTTAAAAATTAACAAATACGAAATCAAAAGTGACACCAAGTGAAGAAGTAAAATTAAAAAATAAATAAAAAGAAAAAAAAAACTCAAAACAAATGTCATTGTTTTGTATTTGGCATCATTTTGTTTTGTAGCAATTTGAAATACACTTACAATAAAATGAGGCGCTGAAAATAATACAGCCAATGTGGCAATTATGGTAAATAACGTAAAAACAATAAGGCACAAACGATCCACTACCATGGCAGCAAATTTCCAATCTCTTGTTACCTCACCAACTTCATCTTCTTTTTTTAACTTAAATTATTTGCAAAAAAAAAAAAAATAAGTACACATATATAACAATACTTGCTTAAAAGGAATACGTATGTGTTAGATTATAAAATATTCAAAAGATTTATATAACCGAGCAAACTTTGTATGTATATTCAAACAGGCAGATAAACCAGAAAAAGGCAAAACTCTGATAGTTTCTGGAGGAGTCGCAATTTTGTTTTGACTGTATTGTGGCGGTACAAAGTATTTGTTAATAGTCATACCCCCTGGCCCACGATGTCGAACGATAACGTTCGCTTAGAGAAGACTTAAGACACAAACTTGATTGTGGAATAAACTAACTTGATTGAGTAAAAAATAGATACCATAAAAAGTTTGTGTCTTAAGTCTTATCTAAGCGAACGTTATCGTTCGACATCGTGGGCCAGGGGGATAATCTCTGCCTGGTTAGCTCTTTAAACATTTTCATTATCAATTTAAAGCATATTTATAGCAAATTTTGCTGGGTTATATCAACCTACTCGCTCGAGTATGTTAATATGTTTTTTATATACATATGTATGTATGTCTATTTGTATGTTAATAAATATAAGTATGTTTCATACACATGTATGTACAATATTATACTATTTCCTATTTTTTTTTGTTATCTATTTTTAATCTTAAATATAAAATATTTGTATACTTAAGCTTACCTGATCCGTTATCCATCTTAACTCTTTCAATATTAAAGCCAATTCATATTCAGCTGATGAACTTAGACAGGTGTGCGATATGGCTTCGTGCATTCTTGTATCACCTACAGGACCAACAGGGCCAACACTACCATCGTCTCCTTGTCTGTAAGTAACAAGTACATAATACGATTATACGATAAATACATAAATGCATACATAGTATGTACAAGTGTAGGTTAATAATATTTTTATACCCATGTACGAGTATGTCTATAGATGTATAAGTTAAATTCATATATGACTTTATAAGTTCAATACGAGGCCTGATCAAAAAATAACCGTTATTTTAAATTTTGTCAAAAAGTATTTATTTATTAATTAATAACAACTATCTTGTCTCCTTCAAAAGTAATCCCCCTCAGATATATTACACTTATGCTAGCTAGCATTTTTTCCAATCCTCCAAACACTTCTGAAACGCACTTTTTGGTATCGCCAACAGCTCCTGTTTCCATTTTTCTTTTATCTCCTCAATCGTAGCAAAACGCTTTCCTTTCATCGATGTCTTCAGTTTTGGGAAGAGGAAAAAGTCAGCGGTGGCCAAGTCCGGTGAATACGGTGGTTGAGGCATGATAACAGTTTTGGTTTTGGTAAAAAACTCACGCACAAGCATCGATGTGTCAGCTGGTGCGTTATCATGTTACAAAATCCATGATTGGGTTTTCCACAATTCTGTGCGTTTCTGACGAAATGCTGCGCGCAAACGGCGCATAATTTCAAGGTAGTATTCCTTATTGACCATACGACCTTGTGGCAAGAACTCATGATGCTCCACGCCATTGCAGTCGAAGAAAACAGTGACCAAAACCTTCACATTTGACCGAACTTGACGTGCTTTTTTTGGTCTTGGCTCTTTTGGACATTTCCATTGGGATTATCGGGCTTTGGTTTTAATGTCATAGCCATACACCCATGATTCGTCACCAGTTATGACCTTTTTGAGGAAATCTGGATCGTTGTTGACAATGTTCAACAGCTCCTGTGCGATGTCTATGCGACGTTGTTTTTGCTCAAAATTTAGCAATTTTGGAAAAAACTTCGCTGCCGCATTTTTCATACCTAAAATATCCGTAAAAATTGCTTGGCATGAGCCGAACGATATGCCAACATCATCAGCAACTTCTTTGATAGTGATTCGACGATTATCCAAAATCATTTTCTTCACTGCTTCAATGTTTTCATCGGTTGTTGACGTGCTCTGGCGACCAGGACGAGCATCGTCATTGACATGTTTTCGGCCTTTCTTAAACCGGTTATACCACAATTAAACTTGTGTTATGCTCATAGTAGACTGGACAAACGTCACAGTCAACATTTCAAATGCCCCTGCGATCAATTTTTTCGAATAGTAAAAAATCGAAGAGCACACCACAACACGACTAACCTTTTTATCTGTCAATCAAAAATGGCTGATATTTGAAAATAACGGTTATTTTTTCGATCAGGCCTCGTATATATATTTAGTAGGAATGGCTGTGGATATTAACACTCTCCTGCTTGAAATATGTATTGCACGTGCTCCACATCAAATTCTAATGATGGGTGCGTGTATTTTTCTCCAATCTTTTTTTACACTGTAACGTCAATATGGAGCAATACATATAGCAATGAAGTTTTGCGATTTGTCAGGAAGAGAGAATAAATGAATTGAAATTATGTAGATATTTCAAATGTTTTCTATAATAGAGTAATTGAAAATTTTTGTTGAAACTATCAGTTTTTCTAAATATTTTAACGTTGTTGTTGAGTTTTAAGTTGAATTTTAGGGGAATCCCTCTTGCTAAATAAATAAGACCATACATAACATTAAAGTCTCATTGAAAACAGGGCTAGCACGATATTTTCTTCTGCCAACATTTGAAAAGACCAATAAAGCTATAATATATATAGTAGATATCTTACTTTCTTTAGATTTAGAGGAAACAAAACCAAATTTTTATATAGAGCCCTTAATTCGGAATCATGTAATTTTTGGAAATTTCGGGAACTAGATTTATTGAGATATTTGGTCCAACGCTGATACTTAGAGTCAAAGCGGAAAATGTTAACCAGTAATCCCTGATATATTGTACATTTGAGAGCACTATTAAAGTCAGCTCTCAACACAAATGAACTTGGATTTGAGCTCTGTCAGCATATGCAGCATATTCAAAAAGTGATATGAGTATAGCGCTGCCAAGTTATAAGGAAATATACCAAGCTGTAATATAGTTTAAAATAGTTCGGCATAGGCAGACAATCTACCACCAAAATTGTAAAGGTAATAACTCACTTTCATTATCCTATAAAACTTCACCTCTGGCAAACCGAAACACTTTCAAAAAGCGTCACGAAAGATATTTTAATCAACTAATAACTGGTGAGAGATTATAAAGGGTGTCCCAACTAGAACGCAATGGTGTTCGGTATCGTGAAATGATAACCAGTTTGTTCTTGCCTAGAATTGAAGAAATGAATGTGGAGGGCATGTGGTTTCAACAAGAAGGCGCCACATGTCATACAGCCAGAAAAAATGCATCAGTCTTTTCCCGGTCGTGTTATTTCGCGTTTTGGAGACCAGAATTGGCCGCCTAGATCGTGCGATTTAACACCTTTAGCCGACGACTCAAGCCTTAAAAAATGAAATTGGACGCTGCATTAATGAAATACCGCAGCATATATGCAAAAGGGTCATTGAATATTTCATTAAAAGATCGCGTGTGTGCCAGCAAAGCCGCGGCGGCCATCTGCACGATATCTTATTCCATACATAACCTCATTCTGTCTACTTTACGATATAATAAAGTTTCACGATCTTTTTTTAAATATCTGTGTTTTATTTAAAATTTAAAAATTGCGTTCTACTTGGGACACCCTTTACTTAAGAATATGCTCAACAAGAACGTGTGTGAAGATAAATTTAAATTTAACTTTAACACAGACAAAAACCGCAATTTTTAGCCAAACTCATTTTGCACTTAACAGAGCACTGTTATTCACTTAACAGCCATCATACTTGAATTCTGCTACACAAATCTTTATATAAAATGTCTGAAATTATTTCAGAATAAGAAAAAAATAGATATTAAGAAATGGATATGGTATGGAAAAAGACCACTGAATGGAACTATGATAGTGGGATATCTGAAATAATTTTGGGATTCCAGAAAATTTGAGTTTTATGCAAAAATAAATCTGAAGAGGATTTTGCCTAAATAAACGAAGATTTTTTAAATAAATAAACGAGTTTAAAAATATTTAGTGGTTACGTTTTTTTCGGTAAATATTTGCGTAACGCATAAGAATGAAAATTTCTCAAGCTTGTTTGGATCGTTTTAAGAAAAACAAAATGGCTTTTAAGCTTCGTTTCATAACTGTTGATGAGACATGGATCCACCACCAAAAGAACAATCCAATCAATGGACTGAAGCGGAAGGAAGTACCCCAAAGAAGGAAAAAACAATTTCATCGGCTGGTAAGGTTATGGTAACGGTTTTTTGGGACTTCAAAGTTATTTTATCGATTGACTATCTGCAAAATTGCAACATTATGGATCAATTAAATGTAAAAATTCGTGAAAAACGTCCTGGCTTACGACACAAAAAAATAATTTTTCATCAAGACAACGCACCAGCGCACAAGAGTTTTTTAACAATGGCTAAAATCAACGAATTAAAGTACGAATTGCTTGACACCCACCTTATTCTGGCAAGCGTTTTACCTCAAATCTAGATGCAATTACAGTTGCAAAACAATATTTTGAAGGCCTTGAGGAAAACTATTTTAATCCAGGGATAGAATTGCTAGATCAGCGTTGGACTAAGTATATTGAAGTTTCAGGAGATTATATTGAAAACTCAAAATGTTTTTGAAAAACTAACTATTGTCTTTCTGTGCTAGGCTGAGAAGTTTCCGAACCGCCCTCGTAGAACCTGAATTAATAAATATATCATCTAAAAACAGTTGACAGTACAATATTGTATACTAACTACTGCTGGCAAAGTATTGTGTAGTGGGTGCCGAATATCGGATATTTTTCTTTTTTTTTTGGATACTCAATACTCAAAAGTAGTTACTCGATACTTTCTGAGTTGTATTTGAAGCAAGTTGAGTGGGTAAAATAGTGAATAAAAATACATCATTGTATAAAAAGACAACAATGTGTAAGCTACAAAATTCATTAATTTTCCAAAGAATTTATTTTAATTATTTCTTAAGTTGTTGTTAACGTTGAATTAAAAGTTAGCTTTACATTTATTTTTGATTTAATAATAAAAGACATACAAAACCAATAATAGTTGAAGATCTAATTTTATTTTTTGAAGAAACTACTTCAATTCGCAGATAAAAACTATGCGTTACAATTTCAAAAAATCCGTTAAAAGTATCGAGTGGTATTAAGTTGAGTACCCAAATGAAAAGTATTGAATATAATTGAGTAATGGAAAGTAGTAGAATTTGCCAGCACTAATACTAACGACTGTATATTTTGATGTACAATACAAATTACTCTCCGAAGATTGAATTAAGAGGCTAAATATTTTCCAAACCAAAATCTTAAAGTTCCATGGAGTAGCCCATAACATTGCATTAGCAATGTGACAATGTACTACATACATTATACCAGTTTATGTAGAAACTTCTGTAACACACTATATTGTATCAGCTGGTATAAGGTGACTGATGGAAGCTTATAATGTTAAAATAAAAATCACTCAGAGTTTAAAGTTTATAAAAAACTTTTCAAATAAAAATAACTTAAACAAACTGCAGGAAAAAATGAAGAAAATTGAGAAAGAAATACCAAGTAAAAAAGAGAAGAAACTTAGAAAAAAAAAGTTTTTTATTACAAAAGAAAAAAAAAACAGTTAAACAGTTTGAAGTATAAAATTTCTTAAAAATTGATATGAAATACTCGTATTTATGTGTGTACTACATGATTAAATTCTCAAACCCTTTTTTATGTTTAAGAAAACAATCATTTAACGATTTGCCTTAGTCTCAAGTGAACAAATTTCCATTTTAATTATACGTCCCAAACACGTACCTACTTGAACATAAATTTTCCCCTTTATTTTTATTTATATTTCAATTTGCTGTCATTGTTATTAAATATTTGATTATGAATGAACGTTTTTTTACGTGCCACCCTCTATGCTACCAATGTGTACTGCTTAAACAAGTGGTTATTATGATTACAACCGTGTACCCGTGTTCCTTGGTACAGGATAAGTAAAACCAAACCAAACGCACATAACAAAATGTACAAGATGTCTTTCTTGTTGCTTCGTTGAGTTATCAACATTGTTGAACAAGGTGTATATTACATCATCATCAACGTCATCATTATCACCACTATAATTGTTTTCAGTTGGTGCGTTTCTGGGAAGTTGCATAAAAATCACCAACGAGAAATGAAGGAAACATTTTGCAGAAAACATAAAATGTTAACGGATGTAATACGAATGATTTTATCGTTATTATTTCTTGGCAATTGATTGTCGTGATTCCTGTGAAGCAATATTGCATCAGAGATTGCATTAAATGACATTAAGGTGTTACACAAGAAAAATAGTTACCCCACTTTTTATGCAGAGATAAAATCTATGTACTTGTTGTTATGAGGGATAAATTTGTAGTTCATTTGTAAAATTGTTAGAAAATTTTAAATTCTAAAGAGGGGGTTTTTCTTAGCAGAAAATGTATTTTTGAAAATTGACATTTTATAGCCTGTCAACATATCTCAGCCAGACAATGTCTCTATAATAAGAGTAATTAGCCACTGTTAGGACAATATTCCAGAATATTTATAAATCAGGTAACAGTTTCGTCTTCATTAAAATAAACTGCTCTCTTTGAATAGCTCTGGACTAAAATTTTCAGTTCTGACTCATTCGTAAGAATTATATTTCATCATTTTAGTGCGAATTTAGTTAGTTCATATACGAGTATGAAGTACTACTGAAGTACGTGACACATACATAGATATAGTTATTGATCAATGAACAACACTGAGTCTTTAACTGCATTAAAATTGAACCGATTGAATTAAACCCAAGCGAATATCATCGCCAGGACACGATTAATCATATCGATCTTGTGAATATTAGAATAATGTGATCAATGGTCAATTTAATGCAAATAACAAATATTACTGTCAGGGTGTTGCAGCTTAATTGATTAGCGCGTTTGATCATTAAGCATGAGTTGGTATCCGTGGCCTGGGTTCGATTCCCAGCCTCTGCCATTCAAACAACATCAGTCAGTCGTAATTCAGCTCTGGGTGGAGAAAGAACTCGCGCGTCATTGTCATTATCGCTTAAGGGCAATCAGGCTGCCTTCGAGAGATTTGCGTCTCACTTTTGCATTGGTTAATGCTTGGCGTCGTCTAACTGTACCGCATTACAGTTCTTCGAAGTTGTGCATTAGTTACATGCAAAATTTTTTTTCAATTACAAGACTTAAGCGTTCCAGCTTCCTATATGAAGGTATAGGTCGACTTGGTACTTACTTGAATCGATAGTGGGATAACCTGAAAATTTGAGGGATTAATTCTCCGCCAACCAAATTTATATTAAAAAAAAAACAAATCAGTTTCTGATAACTAATAGTTTTTTATCCTATCATAACTAATATAACATAACACAGCGCCCTCCTTCGGTGGTATAGCATTAAAACGCCACCGAAGTAAAATAATTAAATAATGGCTATAAATCAAGCTTTGATCAATGCACCTACTCACCACCAGAGGCGCTGCAATACTGTACTACTAATAAACATATGAAAAGCTTTTCTCTCCTTTCACCACCTATTCTTCTCCTACCTAACCCCCTTCCAAAGAAAGCAACACAATTAATTAATTAATATATAAGCATATTAGTTAATTGCCTGTATGCTACTTCTCTTTAAAAAAAACTGCAAAGAATAATTTGGATTTTGGATTTTAAACCAAATACAATTGTAATGTAGCTATATGATGCACAGATCTGTCAGATACATGTATATTTTATTCCAGACTGTGCATAATGATTTTTATGATAATCAAAACATAGTTTAGATAAACCGGTCTCAGAAGTTTCGCTAAAATATTTACTTTACTACACAAAACAATACATTAAAATATAATTGATCAATTCACAATTGATGTGTGTTGTACATTGTATGATATAACTATTTGATTGTGAACACAATTTTGAGCAAAATCTTATGTTTATGTTGTCCTTCAACCTTCAAGCTGACAAAAAAGATACAATTTTAAAAACAAATATACAAAACATAAAATATGAATATTTTCAAAAATTAAAACATACCAAAGTATTTTCAACAATATCCATCATTAAAGCTGTTTGTTTATTAATTTTATTTTCTTGTTTTAAATTTGTCAATCAGTTTATGATTTGAGTGTTTCCGTTTAGTCATTGAACTTTTGGCAACACTTAAACTTTCATACAACATTTAAAAACATATGTAATAACGTTGGTGTTGTAAAAATATCTATATATATAAAAATAAGTGTACATTTTGATTGTCACTCCATAACTCGAGAACGGCTCGACCGATTGCCATAAAATTTTTAGGGAAGGTACAGGGAGGAGTGATGATGGTTAGTTGATTTTGAAATCCAAAATCGGTCTAGCCATTCTCCAGTTATGATTTTTTTCCTGAAAAAATTCAACATTTGAAAAAAAAGTCCCCTAAAGTATGCTGTACAAATTTGCAAATAAATAAGAGCAGGCAGGTTGTGAATACATCTTATTCTATGAAATACAAATCAATAGTAAATACCGAGCGAAGCCGGGGCGGTCAGCTAGTTTATATATAAATTACCAACAACATTTGTACAACTATTGTAAATTCAGACAACATACAACTCCTAGGACTCTACAATATCAGTTGTGAATTGAACAAATGTTTATCATCATCTCGGATAGTTGAGTCCTGTTTTGTGTCAAACCTATTAAATCCACAAATTCTACAATATCATAAAAAAAATTAGCAATATTGACTGTGGCAAAAATACTAATGCCACTATAAGCTACCGGCGGAATATACCCAGCTCAAGCTTTACATTTAAAGAGATCTGAATCATTCTCTGAAGAAACTCGAAATATTGCCAAACAAGTTAAGTAAGCTTAACAATTAAAACAATTACAACAATACAAACATTAAAGAATTGCATTTCGAGAAGCTCTTTCATCAACGCTAATAAATAACAAATGATATTTAGTAGTCATGATCCTTTATTATTCCAACCTCAGAAGAAATCTCTCTAATATAACCCCAAAACAAAAAAAGGGGAACTTGGTTGGTTGGTTGGTTTACGTGGTTGCCTGCTGTCTGCAAGCATTCAAGTGGAATCTTTTGATTCCGTTTTGAAAACAACCACACCACACGTTGAACGGATGATAACACTAGATCTCTTCCAGATGCTAGTATATAATGGGTACTATATCCAGCCTGTTGCGTTCAGGTATCCGATGAAATCGCACCATCTAATACTTGATGTCTGTGCTAGGTTGTTTAGTATATGATTGTTAAAAAATTTGACTCTAGAGTTTTGAAGAGCCATTCATGAACTACTGTATCCTCTTTTTCTTTTGCAAACTGCGCTTGTCAATGTATGCTGGCCACATATTTCTATTGGTCCTGCAGGTGTTCAGATTACTCCACCTAATTCCAGCCTTTTGAAAGTAGTGTATGAGAATTTCACTTTTAATAGTCCCAAGTGGTGTTGCGACTGAAACGACATCTAGAACGGATCCTTATTTAGCCAGTTCGTCAGCCCTCTCATTACTGTAGTAGTCCCTATGCGCAGGCACCCAAACTAGAGTAATGTCAGGTAGATGACCTAGCCTTGACAGCTTTGCATTGCCTGACTAGAATAGATGTTGTTGTCTGACTGTCGGCAAAAATGGCTGTGTTGCCGCAAATATTTTTTCCGCATAAAATTCTGCATGTTTCCCTAATCGCTAGTATCTCAGCCTGAAATACACTAGATTTGTCTGAAAGGCGTATCGAGAGTTTTAAACTGAGTTCATCGCAGAATATGCCGGAACCAACGCCGTACTCCATCTTTGAACTATCAGTGTTTAAAATAATAGCTGAGTCTGTAGTTACTAGAGGTCTGCATGTGTGCGATTAAACGACACATGAATTCATACATCAAACTAGCAAGTAGTGTGTTGTGTGTGATTTAAGAATCACACAAAATTTATTGTATGTAAGAAATAACATATTGTGCAAAACGTTCAATTTATTATGTGTGTGTTGTCAGAGAAATATTTGATTCAACTATAAATAACAAATATGCTGTTTTACACGAGTAAATACAATTTTATTTATGTAAATCCAAACTAAAGAAAAAACAAGACTGCTGGGCAACCGAAACACAACAACTTAGTAAACGCCCGTATCAAAACAAAGAACGTTATGGAAATTTATTAAATAGGGGAAAACCCAATTTTAACAAAGTAAGAAACACAACAAACACACGAATGAATTGTGTGATTTTTAACTTCACACAGGTTTTTTTTTATTGTGAGATGTATGAATTTGAGTTTATCAAGCAATACAATATAATTGAGACGCACACACTTCATGAACGGTGTTGTGTTGATCATTCATTTAAATTTTATAATGATTGAACATGAATGACTAGCTCTCATTTGCTTTACACATTTGAATTGAAAATCAAATACACACACAACACTCATTTGGCTGCCAAATACATTTGTGCAGACCTCTATTAGTTACTTCATAGGAAACTAGTAATGGGTACCAAGTTTCTACCATACGGAAAATGTTGAATGTTGTATGTAATGATAGCCAAACTAAGCGCTGCTCGAAGGCAGTAGTCCTTCATCCTAAATCAAAGATGCTACTGTTAACCAATTGATATAACAATAAGGTTTCGCAGTAATTAGCGGAGTAGCTGTCTCCTAGTAACTATTGAAGCTATGTATTCACTGAAAAATAACAAAACCTGCCTGTTCTCTAAGAATGCCAAAGTCAAAATCTTAAGCTAACAGAGAATTTAAGCAGCTAGTCTATTCGAAAGAATCGTATATAGTTATATATATCAAAAATTAAATATCTGTATCTTACGAAACTGCAATGCCGCTTACTGGATAAGCGGTGTTTCATGCTGACGCATACGGTTTGTAAATATCAACAAAATAAATATCTCTTATAATTATAAAAAACTCACCTGTACATGGTCCGATAATAAGTAGGCTGATGCGGTAATGTAGCACTAGCACAGCGATGATTACAACGGAAATCATCATCAATATCCAAAACATTGGCCAGCAAAGACTTTGAAGATCTAAATGTGCAGCAAAGTAGAACAAAGCCAAAAAATATAAAGAAAAGAATCATTAACAAATAGTTTTAAAAATTTTTGCATTAAAGTCCCTGAAGAGGAGCCCAACAAAAACAACATTGACACTAAACGCAGACACAAGATGATGAACAAAGTAGCAACAACAGAGAAAAGTGTATGTGAGTGTGTGAGTATGATGGATAAAGAGAGAGAGAGAGAGAAAGAAATAAGTTGGAAATTATTTTGTAATTACCTTTCCTTTAATTCAACATTTTGTATGTGTTGCTTTTTATCGCCATTATTCGAGGATGTCGATGATGAGGGAGGCGGTGGGCATTCATAGCCGACCTGTCCAGGTCTTTGCATGCGCAATATGCAAGGTAACCAATAAAGGAATATTACTCTTATCTGGTTGGTACATGATGGTTGGTTGGTTAATGATGATGGTATGAAAAACAATCAATTGGTTTTTTTGGTTGTTGTTTGTTTTTTATTGTTGATGTTTTAAATTTGGTTTTTAAGTTTTTTTTTTGTTCATACCGATTCAGGAGTAAAGTGTTAAATTTAATTTTTGTTTTTGTAAGGAAGTTGTTTTTTTTAAGTTTTTGTTTAATTTCAAAATTATTTAAATTATTTAGTTAATTATGGTTTTTATTGCAAAGAGAAAATGGAATTTGAACCACATGAAAAACCGTAATGGTCAGTAAAATTTATGATGATTATTGTTTTTTTTTAATTTATTTGTTTTTTTTTTTTTTGAAAATAGTAGTAGTTGTTGTTAGAGTTGTAGCAGAGTTGTTTGATTTTTGGTAGGAGTAGTAGAGTAGTAGTAGTAGAGTAGTTACAAGTTCAGTGAGATAGTAGTAGAGTTTGTTTTTGGAGAGGGTTTTAAAAACGTTTTAAAAAATTTAACGTTTTTTTTTAGTTGCCAGTATATTTTATTGATTTAAGAGAAACATAAAAAATGTACAAAAAGAAAATTAATGTTTATATTTTTAAAAAACTTATATTTGTTTTGGAATATTTTAAAGTAAACAAGTGTTTTAAGAAAATGTTTATTTTACAGTTCTTTTATTTTTCTTAAATTTCGTTCTTTTTTCCAGCATGCATTTAATCATAATTTTTTGTTTTTGCAAATATTTTATTAATCTTTTTTTTTTTTTAATATAAAAGCGGGTTTTGTCATAAATTAGTTAAGCGTGTGTTCTTTAAGTTTTATATTGTATAGGTATATATAAAATATTAATTGTTAAAAAAAAAATACATAAGTTTAGTTAATATTAGTATTTACTGTAGTGTGGTATAGTGTAGGTGAGTGTTAGTTTGTGTGTGACTGTGTATTTTTTTTGAAATAATGTGTTGTTAGAGTATTTAGTTTTGGAAAGGATTTGTTTATTTAAAAATAATTCTTTTTCGGTTTGTTTTGTTTGTAAAAATATTATTACCCATTCACTCATTTCATGCGTATCTGGATTTCTATGATGATAATTGAGGATAAGTATGGTTGACACAACTGATGAAGCCACCATAAACATAATGCAATTGAAATAAGTTCCTAGAAGGACACAAAAATGACACAAATATTGTACTTACTACGTTTGATTTGTATATTTTTTGTATTTGTTTTGTTTTTGATCAAAAGAAATGGGGTTTTTGAAAACTGGTTTTCTTTTTACGTTAATCGTAGCTTTTGGTTTTTTTATTTTTAAATTTGATTGTGTAAATTAAGAAATGCAGCTGTAATATGATATTTTGTCAAGTGTGTTTAACACTGTACTGCGTTAAGGTTTCCTTCTGACTGTTACTTTAATGCAGCCTACTTAAAAGTGCAGTATAGGGCCTGTTCGGAAATGCATCACTGCATTGCATTTGATGCGTATATATGTATGATTAGTTTGCATCAGCCATTTTTGTGATGCTTATTTGCTGTTTTTTTTGGCCATCGTCTGCTTCAGTGATGCATTTTAGAACACATTTGCAGTGATGCTTTTCCGAACGTACTGCGCATCAAATGCAGTGCAGTGATGCATTTTCGAACAGACCCATATTTTTAGATTTTAGATTTTTAGCTCTTAAAATCATTTCAAAACTCAAAATTAAATTTACTTTTGTTACAAGAAACACATTTATTTACAAGTATTAAGGATGTTCACTACATTATAAATCTAACATTGTGATGTATCGAAGATTATAAGATTTGTGTAAATTATTGGCCATTAATTTCAAAGCGGTGGTTCATTTGCTGTCATCTTATTAGACAAGTACTGTGACCTTTCGTATCCACGCTCACGAATTATTCAGTCCCTCTAATATTACCCCAACTCACCAGACAATAATAAATACAGAATGTGCTTCTTCGTTCCATTCTCCTCTTAGCACAAGCTCCACCAACACTGAACTACTTTGATCACTTCCCAAGTTCCAAGTTTCTACCGTTTGACAAATGTTCATTCAGTAGTTTTACACCGTACACAAAGATTGCAAAACTAACTGCTGCACAAAAGCAGTATGTTCTCATCATAAATCTAAGATGCTACTGTTAAGCCGTTAATATGGTAATCAGGTTTCTTGTAAGGAGTGTTCCAAGTTTATCCTGTATAGAAAAGGTTAACTCAGTAACTTTACATGTGTCATATGTAATGATCTAAGTCAATCTAAGCGTTCATCTAGGTTCCCTACGTAGCTGGTGTGAATTGCTACGTTATAGAAATAGTGTTAATTTTTCGAAAATTCCAACACAAGTTTGAAACAAGCGTTGGTGGAAGCTAATATATTCCCTCGTGAGCACTATAAACCAGGTAACCAATACAAAGAACGTCGTAATCAGATTTAAAATCAAAATTCCAAAGTAATAGGAAATTTTAAGCAGCTATTCAAGAATCTCATACTAAAGACTCAGTCTTATACTAAAAACTCAGTCTTATACAATAGACTCAATCTTATATTAAAGACTCAGTATTACACTAAAGATTCAGCTTTATAGTATAGCTTTATACTATTTCTTATACGAAAGACTCACTTTTTTACTAAAGACTCAGTTTTATAGTAGAGACTCAGTTTTATACTCAAGACTCAGTCTTATACTCAAGACTCAGTCTTATACTAAAGACTATTTTTCAGTCTTATACCAAAGACTCAGTTTTATAGTAATGACTCAGTCTTATACTAAAGACTCAGTCATATACTAAAGACTCAGTCTTATACTAAAGACTCAGTTTTATAGTAAATACTCAGTCTTATACTCAAGACTCAATCTTATATTAAAGACTCGGTCTTATACTAAAGACTCAGTTTTATAGTAAATACTCAGTCTTATACTCAAGACTCAATCTTATATTAAAGACTCGGTCTTATACTCAAGACTCAGTCTTGTACTAAAGACTCAGTCTTATACTAAATACTATTTTTTATACGAAAGACTCACTTTTATACTAAAGACTCAGTCTTATACTAAACACTCAGTTTTATACTAAAGACTCAGTCTTATACTAAAGACTCAGTCTTATACTAAAGACTCAGTCTTATAATCAAGACTCAATCTTATACTAAAGACTCAGTCTTATACTTAAAACTCAGTCTTATACTAAAGACTATTTCTTATTCGAAAGACTCACTCTTATACTAAAGACTCAGTCTTATACCAATGACTGTTTTCTAAAGACACTGTCTTATATTAAATGTATATTTTAATAACTAACTAACTAACTAACTCTGTCTTATACTAAATACTGCATCTTATACAGAACAATTTTTTATTCAATGACTGTGTTCTATACTGAAAGGACTGCATCTTATATGCGTCTTATACTTAATGCTGTCACTTATACTAAACACTGCATAATTAAATGAAACGACTACTTATTATACGAAAGACTATGTCTTATACGAAATATGTATTACTTTCTTATGAAAAAAACTGAGTTTTGTACCACAACGTCGTTTATTTACAATTGTGTATAGGTTTTAATTTGACTGACCTAATCAATAATTTATGATTACAACAAATAGGCTTAGCCCGATTTTGACTATAATTAATGCACTTTAGTAATAGCTTTAGAGTTTAAATAACTGAAATGCAGTGAACACCCTTAATCAGACAATTAAATCTTTAACAAGTCTTCAAAGACTTTATTAATACAAAATAAATTAATAAAAATTTATATACTGAATTTTACACATAAATATCAAAGTTAATAAAGTTTAAAATGAAGTAAAGTTACACAACCAAATACTGAATTGTATTGAAAATAGTTTATCTTAAATTACTATTAATTTGAAATCTTGTTTGTTGATAAAAAGCATACAAAAATATTTTGGGAAAAATTTAAATAAATTTGTGATATTTTACACAAGGATTTAGTTAATATATATGTATATATTGTTTTTATATATAAATGTTTATTAAAATTAATTAAAAAAAAAACATTTAAGCACTTTATGTATTTATATTTAAATCGTTTAATTGATGTATAAAAGGATTAATAAATTTTATACACAGATACTTAAAATTCTTAAAAATTTATTTAAAAGAGAGAGAGAGAGAGAGAGGTAGAGAGAGAAAAATAAAATTTATTTAACAAATACCTAGCCCTAATTTATGTATAAATTTCTTACACAAATTTCTGGCTCAATTCAAAGTTTTAAAAAATGTTGCATTAATTTTTAAGGAAATCCAAAATTTTTTTATAAATTGTTTTGAACCGGTCATTTGTGAGTTTTATTTTGATAAAATTAATTTTTCGGTTTGGTAATTAGAATAGTTTTGTGCACAACCAATTATCCGCAATCATCATAATTTGCTTTTTTTTTTCGTTAAAAATCGAGATTTAAAGTTTTTTGAGGTTAGAATTGTTTATTTTTGAAATCAAATGTTGAATATTGTTGTAGGCACCTGAAAATTTTAAAGGAATTATTAAATTCTTTAAGAGGTTTCAAAGAGGAGCATTTTTTTGTTGTTAAGCAAGTGTTTTGAAAGATTTTTGATTTGAGTATTTTTGTGGGAGGTTTTTTTTTGGAGTATTGAAATTGTTTATGATATATTGCTTTAAATAAATGATTTTTTTGTTCTAGAGTGATTGTCATCTATAGGTGGTGAATATTTATTTTAATTTAAGAGCTAATTAGATAATTGTTTTTTTGATTTAATTGATTTGAGTGTTTATTTTTTTTTTGCTGAGGGATGATTATTTTTAATTGTTTTAAGAGGGGTTTTATACTATAATATTTACTTAAGTTTATATTTATTTGTTTATTAAGAGGTTATTTATTTAATAAGTCTTAGTTAAGTGGTTATTACCCTTCACCAAAGAATTGTTTCTAAATGCAATATATTTTAATAGCTTTTCCGGTTAATACTACTATTATTTTATTAGGTTGTTAGAACTTTTTGTTTTAATTGTTATACTGAAATTGTTTTGTAGAAAAAATTGTTATACAGAATTTTTTGGTAGAAAAAAAACTGTTAAATAGAAATTTTTTTTAAAGAAAAAATTTTATACAGAATTTTTTTGGTAGAAGAAACTGTTATATAGATATTTTTGTAGAAAAAACTGTTATACAGATTTTTTTTTTGTAGAAAAAACTGTTACACAGAAATTTTGAGGTAAAAACTGTTATACATAACTTTTTGGTAAAAAATGTTACGCAGACATTTTTCGGTAGAGCAAACTTTTATACATATTTTTTTGATAGTACCAACTGTTGTATATGTATATAACTGTAATTTGTGGAAAAAATGTTTTACTGAATTTTTTTTGCTAGAGAAAATTGTTATACAGAATTTTTTTTGTAGAAAAAAACAGTTTTTTCAGCATTTTTTTTTTTTTGAGAAATAACTGTTTTACAGAATTTTTTTGGTAGAAAAACTGTTATACAGTACATTTTGAGGTAAAAAAATATTTTAAAGAAGTTTTGAGGTAAAAACCTGTTGTACGGAAAATTTTGGGTAGAAAAAAACTGTTATGCTGAAATTTTTATGTAAACAAAGCTGTTATACAGAATTTTTTTGTTATATAGATTTTTTGTGGATAAAACTGTTATACAGAAATTTTTTGATAAACAACTGTTACACAGAAACATTTAGGTAAAATAAACTGTAATACTGAAATGTTTTGGTGAAAAAACAAAAATTTTTGCGTAAAAAACTGTTATACAATATTTTTTGTTAGAAAAAACTGTTATACATAAATTTTCAGGTACTTACTGATTACTGTTGTACAGTAATTTTTTGGTAGAAAAAAGTGTTATACAGAATTTTTTTTGTGGGTAAAACTGTAATACATTTCTTTTAGTAGAAACAAGTTTTTAACAAGTGTTAGTAATTTTTTTATAAAAATTTGTTCTCTGCAAATGATTTCTTTTTGCCGCTTGATATATAAATTTTGTGCAAAAAAGTACCTCTTTGTAATAGATTCATTCTTGGTGAAGGGTTCGTTTAATTTTTTATATTTAACTTCATTTATAATTTATTTGCATAATTTATTTTTTAACACCTTTATTTTTTTTACAAAATTTAACAAACACATACATATTTACCTGTCACTCTTAACAATTTAATAATGTTTAAATATACAAAAATTAAACAATATACAATTTTGATATTTACACAAAATTTAAACTGTAACATTATTTACACGAAAGGGAAAACGAAATAACAAATTTAAATTATTAAAATTATATACAATTGAAAGACACAACTAGAGAGACTTTGTTTGTGTTAGTAGTTAGCAAAGACACAAACCATGAAATAGTAAATTCTAAATTCCACTAATTAATATTCTTTGGCTAGTTTGGTTTCCTCTAGGATATTAATATAATTCATACGCTGAAGTGTGCAGATTCAAACATTGAAAATAGTATTTGTGTATTTGGCAGCATTTCTTCCTTTATTAGATTTTAAACAAAATAAAGTTATACATATTCAGATTTCTACTTAAATTTCTTTTAAAATCTTGTAACAAATACGTTATTTCTTATTAACATTTGTAAATAAATATTTTGTAAGCTTTCATGTACAGTTCAAATTTTGTACGTATCTTCAAAACTTTTAGAGTTATTGACTCTTTTGTTTAAATAAGACTGTATTAATATTAATCATACGCAACCTAGTACAATTTTGAAAATTTTAGTGTAATATGTGCAATGTAGCCATATTTGATTTCTGTTGTGAGATATAATAAAGAGGATTTAGTGACTTAACTATTTATTATTTATTTTACACTACAAACTAAATAATTTTATTTTGGTTAAGTAAAAAATCAAGGAATATTTCTTATGATTTTTCATATCCTATATGAATGGCAAAGGTTCAATTTGGTGATATTTATAGTACACAGTTCATTAGCTTTCAGAGAGATATTTAGGTAGTAAAATATCTTACATGGTTTATGCGTAATTTCACAAATTTTTAGAAATTCTTTTAACTTATACTTAAGTTTTGAAGACTTATTTATGAACTTATTTATGAACTATTTATGAACAGGAATATTTGATATCGAATATAAGTCTTGAGTTAGTCCTATTTTAATAACATTAATACGCTAATATTTACCTATAAGCTATTTACATACTATGGTTTGTGTCTTTGCTAAGCTCACTTTCAATACCTGTCTACATGACAAACTAAACAAAACAACTTTAAATTTTATAAATACACTCAACAAAAAAACATGGTATTATAAACATAAACTATCAAAATAAATAATTCACTAATATTATTTACAAAGTATGACAAGTGTATGATACAAAATGAATGATAAAATGAAAGTGAATGACAAAATTTAACACAAAAAAAAAAAACTGAATATAATTAAATTATTAACAAAAACAAACTGAAACGGAAATAAAAATCACAGAGTTTAAAGAAGAAAACACATTATGCACCACTCACACATACACTGAGAGTCAAATTAGTGAAAAAACATGCTGAAAGAAATTTGTCATAAAAAAAAAACAGCTGATACAAGTGTAATTTATTTTAAACAAAATTCCACAAGTGGAATACATTTTAAAACAAAAACCAAACACCAGCAGTAAGAAGATAGTTGTAGATCATGCCAGAGACAGACGACATGGTGAAAATATATAAACAAACACACTCAAAAGACACTGAGAAAAAAAGGCATATGTATTTATAACTAGAATTACAGATTGAAATAAAGAAAAGAGCTTGAGAGACAGAGAACAAATAACAGAAATTTTGTACAAAAAAAGAGTTATTTTTCTTTTGTTTGGTTGTTGTTTTTTTTTTTTTTTGTTTTATTTTGGCAAAAGACATTTGCGTTCTTGTATGCCAACAAGAACATTTTTTCTTTTACATTATGTGGTGGTTTTTATTTTCATTTTCGTTTTCAATTTCATTATTTTTCTTTTTTCTTCTCTTTTTGTTGTTAATCCTAAACAAAGCGGTAGGAGGAGTAGTTGTTGTTACTTGCATTAGTATTTGTTTTATAACATACATACGAAATAGTTTGTATTTTCAGAGCAGTTTACTAGAGTTAGAAAAAGCTATTAAGAAGACACTCATAGAACACACATGAACATCTATCGTTTACGTATTGTATTTTTTTTGTTTGTTATTATTATTTTAAGAGTAGTTTTTTTCTGGTACTTTTTTTATGCTTAAACATTAGTTCTAAACAAAACCCAAAAATAGGAGCAAAACAAACATAAATAAAAGAGTTTTAAGTATGAACAAAAAGTATTAAAGAAAAAATATACAAAACAAAACATATAAATGCAATTTCATACACACACTCTAAAGTAAAGAAATCAACACACATACTACATTCACATACAATCATTAGAGGATGTATTTGAAATGTTGAATGCAAGAGGCCAATGTGAAAAGTCCTTTCAAAATTTCAACATACATTTGTAACACAAGACAGTTCCAAAATTGTTTGAAGTAGGAAAATATTTCAAGACTCAAAATTTATATAATTGATTAATGTACAAATTGGCGAATTTTGTCCCCTACAATGCAGACAACAATTTTAAAAGTGGTGTGGAAATTATTGTAAATTTAACTAAATGTTTCAACGAAAATATAATAACCAAAGCCAAACCAAGTCAATAAATAGTATCCGGGGACCAGATGCAATATGATCTCGATAATAAGAGGAAACTTTGTAAGAAATCAAATTGATGTCATACACATAAACAAACGATACTTAATAACTTTCACGAAATCTTAATTCCAGTCAGGGAGTAAATTCCAATGGCCCACAAAATCTTAATGATAAACTTGTGCAAACGTGGACTTGCAGCAGGAACAATTGAAGGAGGAGCTGCAGCGACAGGAGTAGCACTTGAAGGTGTTGACTCTCAGTAGATCACACTGTGAAAAACCATCCATCTCACTATCAACAGCCAGTTGGAGCAGCAGCAGCAGGCAGATTTGAAGCTTCACTGCACCACAGCAGCAATATGTAGGCCGTACATTGCAAAACAATTTAATTAAACGTGATATTTCCTTGTTGTGGGCTCTCAGTTTTTGGTGATCAGAATTGGCCTCCTCGATCGTAAGATTCAACACTATTGTTTTTGAAGTCAAAAGTCTATGCCAAAAATTCCACCTAACCACCATTGAAGGAAGAAAATCTACCCTGCATCAACGAAATTCAGCTACATTTATGAACAATAATCATAAAAAATTTCAACAAGTTTTACCTTAAATGTTTACCCCCTTATTCAAAAACGATTATTAAATTTAACAAACGTTTATTAAGACAGATTTGCATATAAAAATTTGCTTAATAAACGTTTGTTAAATTTAATAATCGTTTATGAATAAGGGGGTTAATCTTTAAACTAAAAACATTTCCGAATAAGTTTTATACAAATCGAGAACTTAATAATGTTAAATGAGAATATTTAAGTTCTATATTAATCAAAAGTAACCGACCTGAAAGTAGATAAAGGATATCCAAGGAAACATTGGAACTAATGGAGGAAATTCACAAGTATATAAATTGTAATTATAAGGTAGATATCATGAATCAAATAAGATTACGCATTGCGCAGGTCGGTTATATTTTACAAAAACTGTGAGAGTAAAATTGAGAGCAAAATTTCTTTTTGTCAAAAATATTTTTATGTTTGCTGTATATAAATTTTAATGCAAATGAGAGTTTTAAACTGAAGTGTGCCATTTTTAATTGTAAAAATATTAAAAAAATAACATAAATTAAAATTTTTTTTTGATTTCCAAATGAAAATAAATTAAAAAAACAATGGGCACAATTTTGCTAACTTGATAACAAAAATAAGAGGAGATATAAAATTAAAACTGGGTAATTAAAGTGTTTTGCGTTTAAGATATTTTATGTTAGGTATGCCTACTGACTAGGGTTTTTTCCCGTCCCGGGAATTCCCGGGAATTTCAATTGTTATGATTTTTCGTTTCCCGGGATGTTTTTGTGGAAGCCCGGGAAATACAAAAACTGGCAACTCGCTCCTTATACTTAAAAAAGGAGTTAAAATTTGTTGAAGGAAGCGGTCAAAGAACTTAAAATATTGAATACTTGTTTAATGCACTTTTAACTATTCGTCCAACCGCGGTAGAAAGTGAACGAGTTTTTTCAGTAAAGCGGGCAATTTGTAAATAAAATCAGAAATATACTTTCTGACGACTCAATAAACGCTTTGAGTGTGTTAAAAAGTTATTTCCTAAGCTGTTTAAATTTTAGTATAGTTATTTAAAATATATTATATGTTTTATAAATTAAATTTTAAATTTTTTGATCTCATATCTTGAGTACCTGAATTTGTTTTTTTACCATTTTTTTAAGAATTAAATTGTTATGTTTATGTTACTTTTTTATCTAGTATCTAGAGCATAATAATAAGAAATTTACATTTAAAAGCGTAATGTAATAATTCAAGTTCCTCTTTCAATTAAAACTAATTTTTGTAGTATTTAAATATTTTTTTAACTTGTTTTTTCCCTCACGTTTTTTAATAAAAGATTTTTCATAAATAAAGACAAATTTACGTTTTATTTTTTATATGGAGCGGGATCCCGGGAAATTAAAAAAAATTCCCGCTTTCCCGGGAGAGAAAAAAACTCTACTACTGACGAATTTGGGTGTCAAATTAAAAGTCTGGAAGCTGTATTAAAATTTTTGAATGGTAAAAATCAACTCCTAGCGAATGAGACAATAAAAAAAAACACACAAACACAAACACAAACGGAAACGGAAACAAACAAAAATAATAAATTGATAATACAAAAATATAATATATAAAACACTAAAATATAGTTCACTTTTTTGATACATTTTAATATGTATAAAAGAATAAATAATTCAATGTTTTATTTTAAATCAAAAAATTTAAGAAAAATTATTCTCTTTTTAAAAATATTTTTAACAAAAGTTATTTTTTACATGTTGATTGTACGGAAAAATAACCTGTGACGTCATGCACAGAGACAGGAAATTTTATTTACATTCTTTGCGCAATCTTTATGATTTGATTCATGGGTAGATATTAAAAAAAGTAGAACAAATTAAGTGGGAATATTCAAATGGCAAAGCACATAGCGAAAGAGTAACACTTAAATATACGATGATATATTTATTTCCTTGAAAAAAAAACATATATTGAGACGAAATTAATAATTGCCTTAGATCAACTTTTTCTCTATTTGAAGCGAAATATTGTAATGATTAAAAACTTAGAGCTTCACAAGCTAGGCCCTGAGAATGATGCACTTCAAAATGTATAAAAGATTCGAAAATGTTTAGTTTTAAGGAACCTATTTCTTCTCTACTCCTATTAGGAGCCAGTAACGCATTTAAAAAGGCAAGTCAATGGATAGCTGCCATAAGGTATTTGAAAAGAACAACCAACAAATAACCATTACACTAAAACCTTAACAATACAAAACTGTCAGGTCAACAGTAAATATCTGATGATTACATTGAAGTTCTTAGAAGATAACATTACGGAAAGCAGCGTACCCCTTAAATATATTATAAGAAACCCTAAATAGCACGTCAACCCAATAATATACTACAGGAGAAAAGCAATTTACATGACTTGATAATAACCGAGATATAACACATCATCTAAGTGATACGAAACTTAATATGTTTTTCCTTAATACAATTTTGGAGCAGTATATGTTTGTGTTGTGGTTAATTTTACATTTCAAAATTGGGGGGAATTAATATATTTTTCCATTGAATTGAAAGGACTTTTCAGCCTGCCCTCATTTATGTATACGAATTATTGCATAAAATACAGCATGTTTTTGTTTTATTGTTTTTAATATATTTTCCTAATTTATATGTATGTATGTATTTTATTTATCCTTATTTTGTTTTGCAAACCTAACACATACCATTTCTACTTTTTCTTTTCAAAATATTTAAAAATAATTACTTTATTGTTTTTTAAGAATAAAATAAAATAATACAAAAATAACTGAAAGAAATATCCTTAGAATTATGTATGTGTATGTATGTATGTAGTGAGTGTGTGTAGGTGTTTTTCTTTAAAAGGTATTTTGTACATTTGTTTGGAGTGTTGTATTTATTAATGTTTTTATTGAAATTACTGAAAGTCCATAGTTGTAATTTGTATTTTAAAGTTGTTTTTCTTTTATGTTTTTTTGGAGGATATTGTTTGTGTATGCAAGTGACAATATGCTGTATTATGTACATGCTTTAATTTGTTTTTATTATTTTACATTTTCATCAAAAAGAATATTTATGCAAATGGTAACAAATTATATGTATACAGAAATAAAGTTGTTCTTTCTTTGGCAAAGGGTTTCAAGTGCGTAAATAATATTTAATATTTATAACTTTTTCAAATTATAAGTTAAAATAAATCATTAAAATTATATATAAAATAATGCAAAAAACCTTAATGATTGTGAATTTTGTGTAAAGAATTTATGATCGAGAGAAGTACAAAAGATTCTCAAATTTAAGGATAATATATTTTTTACAAATTTAAAGTTGTAGATTAAAAGGTCAAATATTAAAGCACATATTATAAAAAATAATAATCTGTGTTCACATATATTTCCCGTCAAAAATCGATTTTTATATGACAATTCCAATATATATTATAAATTCTTATTAAGAGGGCCTACAGCAAAAGGAATAATAATCTGTGATCACTTATATTTTCCGCCAAAAATTGAGAGAGTAAAAAGGACAATAATCTATGTTCACTTTTATTTCCCACCAAAAATCGATTTTTATATGAGACTTCTGAAATTGATTATAAATCGTTATTAAGACGTCGTAGAACAAAAGGAATAATAATCAGTGATCATTCATATTTTCTACGAAAAATCGATTTTTATTTGATACTTCTGAAATTGATTATAAATCGTTATTAAGACGTCCTGGAACAAAAGGGGTAATACAGCGTTGTCAGTTTAGGCGATTTATTCCCAAATTGAGGATTTTTTTTTTCGTGATTTGGGATAAAAATTTTATCTTGGGGATCCGGGGATTTGTTGGGGAAGACAACACAATTTTAGAGGATTTTTTGGAGATTTTTTTGTATAACCGATGTTAACAAGAATGATTTTTGAGCTAAAACATGTGCGTCTGGCATGCCTAAAAATGTGTGAAAATTTGAATAAAAAAAAGCAGTTTGGAGATTTTTGGGGATGACAAATCAAAAATTGGGGATAAGCTCTGAAAAAATACTGCCAGCACTGGAGTAATATGCTGTATTTATTTATATATCCCACCAAAAATCGATTTAATATAAGAATTCTAAAATTTATAAAATTGCTTATAAATCGTTATTATGACGTCCTAGAATATTAAGGATATTAATCTGTAATCATTTATATTTCCCACTAAATATCAATTTCAAAAATATATAAAACTGCTTATAAATCATTATTAATTAGAATCTTGATCACCTACTTTTCCCTCCAATATTCGTTTTTTATTTAAGGAATCAATTTAGTTAGCTTAATCAGTTTCACATTTTAAATTCCTTAAATTTGAGAATTAAAATTTCACGAAAACAAAAATGTATTTACAATATGAAATGCGAGCATCAAGCTCTAGACTATAAATATTTGGGGGATTAGTGAGGGGCATGCAACATTTTTTGAATGCATGAGTACAGGTTTTAAAGCTGGTTAGTGGAGTTGTAAATGCAAATTGTTGTTATGTACAAATAGATGATTTTAAATGAAATGATTTATTGAATAGTTTAAATTTATTTACTTTTTTTGCCAACTAAACTAAAATGTTTACATAAATTTCTAATATACTACAATTTATTTAAATATTTTTACACAATATTTAACAAAACTAAATGCATTTTATTTATTTGTTTTCTATTTGCAGTAAAATCTCTGTATTACCGAACTCCAGGTTAGTAAATTTTAAACAACTATTTGGGAAATATGTATTTAAAATATTTTTATGGTTATTTAAGTACGAGTATTATTACGATTTTAAAGGAGCAGGTTGTTTATTGTGTTTATTGTTGCTGAGTTTTAAAGGTTTAAAACTCTATCGACTTACCTGTCTTTAAAGGGGGGGCATTTTAATTTGTGTTAAATTATTTTCGTGTTAAGAAAGTAGTGATTAGTTGTTAATATAGTATATTTAGTTTTATTAAATTTATTACTAAAATACCTGAGTTTATTTGCTTAAACATTAGAGCCAGAAAATATAAATGTATAAAGAAAATATGTTAATTTAAATTCCAGTCATTGAATTAAAATCAAAATATGTATCTTTTCAAATACATATATTTAAAATTTAAATGTGTTTACGTGTTTATGCATTTCAGATTGTTATTGTCACATCTCGAAACAATGACATGTTTCATATGGACCATAAAAATAAAAATATATAAGAATAAATGTGTATAATATTAACCTGGTTGTATAAGAAACCCATAATATCAATTCTCTACAGTGGCATTATCTACACATTGTCTGTTTGTTAGTACATAGTTCGTGTCTCTTGGTATGTTTTTCTAAGTATGGAAGAAATACCCTACTAAACAGTAGTTTTGTTAAAGCTGAAATTTGGGACAAAAATTTTGTGTAAGAAGAAAACTTGTAATAGATACCTAAAGTGCATTAAACGTGTCTGTTAAATGTACAAACTATTTGCTCTTGTGGCAATTATAAAGTTTTGTAAAGGTTTGTGTAAATCACAGTCTTGTTCAAAATACTCAATCAAACTTAATATGGTTTATCTAGATTTGTGCGTTATTGTCCTAAAAAATATGGTTTCGAAAATCAGCAATATCAAATAAATTCTAATAACTAAAATCATTCTTAAATGTTAAATTAGGGTGGTGATTTTTTTTGTATAAGCTAAATTCAACTTATCATTTTCTATAATTACTAACCTTAATTTGTTGCCTAAATAATGTAATAAAGAGCCTAGTAGTACAATTATTTTTAATATAGAATTTCATATAATTTCGTTATTTTTTGCTCGTAGTATACTAATTTAGTCCTTATAAATCTACAATCCTTCTGAGTTCTTTTTTGTTTTGTTTTCATTATTACACAAATGAAAAACTCTTAGTTAAATAATTCTTCGTTTACTACTACTTTTGTGTGTCTGTTTTTCTGTGATATTTAAATGAGGTGCCATAAAAATTTGTGGCCAAAAAGTTTTTTTCCATCGTCTTTTTTTGTTTGTTTTGAACAATAATAACAATCATAAAAATTTCCCAGCTTAGAAGAAATGTTGATGATGGCGGTGATTCATAAAAAAGAAGAGCAGAGAAACCTTCTTATATGAAACCACTTTGTTGTCTAAGTATGTAAATTAATAGGATGGTACCTATTACTAGGAAAGCAACAAAAAGGAAAAATAAAACATTTTGTTTAATTTGTGATTCTATTTTAAATCTGTTGATTGTAGCATTGTTGTATTATATAAAAAGTTTTTCCAATGTGTGTGTAAATCAGCCTCAAGTCTAAAAATCCAAAGCTAAATTAATAAAACTCACTTAAAGTGTTCATCAAAGTCCTAAGCAGTTGGGTATTCAAAATCAGCGAAATCGATGGAGTAACAAAAAAGTTATGCAACAAAACAACTTGAAAAAAATTTCAAATATAACGAAAAGAAATTTCAACTTTGTTAACGCCACACAGCAACAGCACCCTCCGGAAAAAAGCTGCAATCTTCTACCGAGTACAATTCCCATAATTCTAAATTTTTTAATTTTTCAATTAAGAAAATGGACAACTAGTTTTGTTTGGCTCCATGCTAATGTACATATTTCCATGTCTTGGTGTCATTTAGGTGTTAGCTGAAAAAACTACTAAATATAAAACCAACAAAAAAACATTTTCTTGATGTGTTTTCGAGGTCGTCTTTTCTTTTTTTGTTTATTCAGTTATTCTCAGCTGAGCTGTTTTGTGTTTGTACTGTGTGGCACTATTGAATACGAAATTGTGCCCTGGCATTTTATGTCCTTTATGCATCTGTTTACGAAGTAATTTGAATTTATAGATGATTTTTTAAAGGACTTTCGATTAGCACAGTGTGTTTAAGGAAATGCCACAACAGCTTGATGTCGAAAGTTTAAAAGTTTTAACCAAATTTATTGTGTTTTTCTTCCTGCTACCACTGTGCTCTAACAGCAAATTACAAAACCAGCTGCTCATATAATTTCTTGTCTCTTGCTACTGAGCTTTATTATTTTTATTGCTTAGCAAACGACATATGAAATCTATTCCCAACTTGAACTCAATATCCTAAATCGTAAACCAAATTATAAGCTTAAAGGAATCTATAATTTTGTGCTAAAATCCCCTTAATAAAAAAGAGGTAAAAATGCAATAAATTTTTACGATGTTGTTTGTCAAAATTGTAAAGAAACTAGGCAAACAGAAAAAAAATTCACCCAAAAGAATTAAATATTTTTTATGTTCGTTGCAAAGAGAAAATAAAGCAAAAAACTATACAGATGGTAGAGATTAAAGACAATAGAAACCAATAAAGGATTAAGTATTTTGAATAGTTTCGAATAAAAATTTATTTTGTTACAGTTGTAATAGTGTTTATGTATATAGATGGAGCCTTTTCATGGCATTTAAATAGGTTGCAAACATATTGGAACAGTAAGACAATATAGGTTGATTTCGGTTTGATTTAGAATTATGACTTTGATTTAGTAAGTTTAGCTGCAGTTAAGTATTATTGGTTTGTTTGTAAAGACATTTGTAATTTTATGTTTTAAATTTAATTACATAGTTAGCCTTAAAGTAGGCTTTAAAGCTTTATGTTTATAAATCCTTTAAATATGTTAAGATTAAGTGGCAAAAGCTATAAAACTACATTTAAATTTTCCATTTTCAAGGGGATTTTAAGCCATCGTTTTCTAAAATTAAGAAAGCTATTGAAGTGTAATAATCCGTCATATGAGAAGCTTACAAAGTAAGTGAAGGTTACTGGCATCTTTAGCATTTTTCCAAGTATTTGCTAAAAAGACTTAAAAATTTATTTATTTTATGAGTGCCCCATTATTAATTGTAGTAACGTGTCAAAATGAAAGATGAGTTTAAATCATTCTCGAGTCTATAAATAAAAACCTGAATTACTAAGATTTGGCTAGAGTATCCATCATAGTCCCAAGCAGTTTACTAATGAAAATCAGCTGAATTGGTTCACTAACATCAAAGTTACAAAGCAAAACAAGCTCTAACAATATATGTAGACTGTGCGTTAACATTGGTTAACTATAATCACGGTTTATGAATGGAAACAAAAAAATATTTTTCAATGATTTTACTGTAACAGTAATAGGAGGAGTCGGAGAATAATGTTGCACTTATTTGAAATAAATTAGGAAATAATAATTGTTCTTAAAATAGCTATGGCACAAGCTCTAATGTTTGTAGTTGTATTTCAAGTAGTACACATAAAAAATGTGGAAGAAAGTGGACAACAAACATAATAAACAAATGTATTCAGGTTTTCAAGACAAAGTCTTGACATGAATACGAAAAAACTGAAGAAAAAAAGGAGGCGGCAACATGTAAAATAGAATAAATGATAATTACAGCAAATTTCGAACCACCAGGTCAACACTGGTTAAAAGATTGATGTTTGCCTGTTTGGCTAGCAGGCACCGCATCAAAGAATTCTGATGAGAGAAAGTGGTGTTTCTCGAAACTTATGTAAATTCAACCAACAACCCAGGTTCGAATCCCAAGCCAAGAAAAATTATCAAAAAAAAAATTTCAATAATAATTTTCATGTAACAATTCCTACCTTCAGTAAAAATAATTTAATGAAAATTAAATTTAATGAACTCGAGCCTAAATAAAAAAATATCAAAGTAAATTAGGAATATAAAATCTATGAATTTGTTGGTAAAATAAGTTAATATGATGTTTAAGAAACCCAAATCTAATAACTTCTTATACAACCCTCGTACTTATTAATAGTTTAGAAATAATAATACCTAATTACATAAAAATATAAATTAGATTATTATTAATAACTAGTATTTATAAAAAATTCAAAATACTTAAGTTGTAGCTTAATTTAAAAAGCCTACTTTTAGGCTTCTACAATAAATTCCTTTATAAAGCATACCTTTTACTTACAAAAGCTGCTGTCGTATCTGTGTACAAGGGGTAATTTCTTTAGTGAAAACTTACCCAATAGTGGCACAGCATCTGATGTAGCCGGCATTGTTTCGGCCACCATATTAAGGAACACAGTAAGTGATAGTAAAATTGTAACTCCTAAAAACCCGTTCAAATAGAATAGAAAAACAATATAAAATGAAATATAATTATTAAAGAATTTATGATAAAAAATATTAAAACTTTCACTCAGTTTTCATTAGACACTACTTATCTGTATGGTTTTGTTTTTTATTTATATTGTTTTTTTTATTTTTGTAAGTTTATGGTGTTTGAATACTGTTGTACTTGTTGTAGTTTTTTGCTGTTGTTTTGGCCAACATAAATCATTTATCCTCCATAAAACTAGTTTGATTCAGGTTGTTGTTCAGTTTTATATTCTTTTCATATTTTTTTAGTTTGTCCTTTTCTAAAGGACAAAAGGGGGGGCGAGTGGGGGGCGGGGTCAAATAAAAAACTACTACCATATTCTCTGCGCTGAACCTCAGAATGTCATTATCATTTGAATTTATGGTGGTTTGCATGTGATATGAAAGTGATTCGATTGAATGTGCATTTATATGTAAAGAATTTTTTATTTTTTTTAGAAAAATGTTTGTGAAAAAGTGATTTGGTATTTATTTTTGTCTTTTTTTTTAAGAGAACTCATGTAGACTTTTAGTGCTTATTGTCCTTGTTTTTTTTTTCTATATTTTGTTAGCAAACGGTGTATTGATTTGTTCCGTTATGACATTTAGCTACATATTTACTTAAGAGTGTCAATCAAAAGTCAAACTGACATAAGGGGGAAAAAAGCTTAGCTGTCAGTTTGAATCATTTTTTATGTTTGTTTTTTATTTGCTTTTACTGTTATTTGGAGGACTTGGGACTAAAAAAATGAAGCAGTGTTAAAGTATTGGCAAAATTCATTATTTTAAGGTATACTTTTAGGGTTATCAAAAGTTATTTCAAAAGTTTTCTGTCAGCTGTATTAAAACAAGGCAAGGTTAAGCAGAAAAATATGCAAATTGCTGTAAAAAAGGTCACTGTTACATGTTGTCAATTTCAGCTGTATAATTTTAGGCGCACATTTTTTTTAGCTTGTTTAATATTTAATATAAAAAATATTTAACTTTTAATAGTTTTCGAGGGCTTTATATTTGATATTTTATTTAACATTTGTAGTAAATTGTTGCAAATAAATATTTTAGTTTCTTTATTAAAAATTTTTAATAACTAGAAGTAAACCTTCGAATAAAAAATTTTATAAAAAATTTTTACAAAGGAATAATTCTCATTCAGTAAATAAAACAGTTAAACATAAAGAATTTGAAAATAAAAAATATTAGACACAAAGAATGCATAACATTTTGCTAGTGTCTCTTTGTATATTTCTATATGATTTTACATTTATGTTTTCCAACGGACAGCTATGTACAACATATAGCAGAGGTATACAAACATAAATTTCAAATAAATTTTTATATTTAACTAGAAGTAAACCTTCGAATAAAAAAATTTTATAAAAAATTTTTACAATTAATACTCGCAAGAGGAATAATTCTCATTCAAATTTTAATATGTTTAAAATTGTATGCCTGAAAGCTTGCTACAATTTCTGTCGTATTCTATTTAATAAATCGTATTTTAACTAAAATCAGTAAATATCTTAAAACTAAGCTACCGGTAAAACTTTCAGTTTGAAGTAATTTATAATACAAAAAAAAAAAAAACAAAATAATATTTTTTTGCACAATGTTGAGCACCTGCTCTTATTGGCATTTACTGTGTTTTAATAGCGAATTTGACAAAAATGTATATGTACTTCGTTGATGAAAACAAACAAAATTTCAGAAAATTCATCTTCTAACAGTTTGGTGCAATATTGTAAATTTTTTTTAACAAATATATAAATATGTTAATATAAATTTATAACGACATTTTTAATTTACCTATACAATATAAAAAAAACCGCAAAACTATAATTTTTTACTGAAAAAAGTTCGAACAAAAAACAAAAGAAAACTTCTGACATTAAATAGTACTTAACAACACGACACGAGGAAATATTTTACAAACGAAAAGCAAGTTTGTGTTTTATTTTAAATGCCCACTAGGGAATCAAATCACTTAAAATAATTTAAAGTTTGACACATAAGTTTAAAGGCAACAAGAATAATATTTGTAAAAACTTTTTATACCACCTACTAAAAAACATTACCAAAAGATTTCTTAATCAGCTGAAGAGATTTCTGCGTTTTTTGTATAATCAAAAAGTTTGTAACGAAAATCTTTAAACATATAAACAACACCATCATCTCCTACCAACTTCAATTCTGAAGCAGGAATTCATGTGTATATGCTGTTTACTCCACATCATTTATAAAGAATAATGCCTAATAGCATTATCTTCTAAATACCATATAACAGTATCAATAGGTGCTCCGCATTGGGCTTTCATGTTGTTGATTTCATTTCATACGCTGGGTGTAATTTTGGCCAATATATCAGCCAATATCTCACGAATAAATTGTTCAATGTTAGCTTCCAGTGCATCAACCATTGCGGGTTTGTACATGAGTCTTAACATAGCCTCACAAAAAATAGTGTGAAGGCGTTAAGTCGCACGATCTAAATGGCCAATTGACTGGCCCCAAACGTGAAATAAACAGTTCACCAAACTCGCATCTCAATTGTTTCGTGTGCTGTGTGGTATATAGCATCGTTTGTTGTAACCACATGTCAGCCAAGTTCAGCACTTACATTTTGAGCAAAAACAAAAATTTGTCATTCACAGTAACGTTCCTGGCTTCGGCGACTTTGAAAAAGTAGAGTCCAATGATGCCACCGGTCCATAATCCACACCAAAGAGTGCATTTTGAGAATAATCGTGCAAAAACTCTGTTGATAAACCCTAAAGACTTACAACTTTTTAAGTCGTACGAGTAGGAGTTTGAAGATGAGAAAAGCGGTCTTTCTATAAATAAAAATGCGGAGAATTTTTCTTCAGTACAAACAATCAAATATAATTATAAATTCAATTTTCTTTCTCATCACCCCATGGCTACAAACCAATGTAATATTTAAAATACATGTTTATTAGTCTACGCATTAAACCACCCAGTATACCATTCTAGAGGCGCTTCGAAAAAGGAGTCAGAAAAGAGTCCAACTAGGGATGGACACTAGAAGTCTGCATGTGTGCGATTAAACGACACATGAATTCACACATCAAACTAGCAAGTAGTGTGTTGTGTGTGATTTAAGAATCACACTAAATTTATTGTGTGTAGAAATAACATATTGTGCAAAGCGTTCAATTCATTATGTGAATGTTGTGAGAGAAATATTTGATTCAACTGTAAATTACACGAGTAAATACAAATGTATTTATGTAAATCCAAACTAAAGAAAAAACAAGACTGCTGGGCAACCGAAACACAAAAACTTAGTAAACGTATCAAAACAAAGAACGTAAGGAAAATTTATTAAATAGGGAAAAACCCAATTTTAACAAAATAAGAAACACAACAAACACACGAAGGAATTGTGTGATTTTTAACTTCACACAGGTTTTTTTTTATTGTGGGATGTATGAATTTGAGTTTATCAAGCAATACAATATAATTGAGAGGCACACACAATTAGTGTTAGTGTATGTGTTTCACTTTTTCATGAACGGTGTTGTGTTGATCTTTCATTTAAAATGATTGAACGTGAATGCCTAGCTCTCATTTGTTTTACACATTTGAATTGGAAAACAAATACACACACAACACTCATTTGGCTGTCAAATACATTTGTGCAGACCTCTAATGGACACTGTAAAAAAACATTGATGTTTTTTTTGATGGGATGCATCACAAACATACATCGATGTTTTTTATACATCGATTGTTTTTTTTTAATTATTTATTATTATTATATTTTCGAAAAATCTTAAATTTATTTTACATCTCCCAATACTTTTTTTTCAATACTGTTTAGAAATAAAAGTTTACCAAGTCTTTCACCACTCAATCTGTTTCTTTGTTGAGTCCGATGTTTCCACCGGAACCGATGTTCCCACCGGAACCGATGTTCCCACCAATGTAAGGTATTTAAAAGCGATCTTGTAAAGCTTGGGAAACTGTGATTTATAATCTTTCCAAATATCCAACGGATTTTCATTCAGTCTTCCAACAGGAGTCCTCAACTAAACTGAAAGTTCATCAGACAATATATCTTTAGTTTTGTTGCTTTTCCAATTTCTATGAACCAGTTTATAATGTCTAGTCCATAATGAAAAAGTATCCTCACTTTTATTGGATTTTTCTGAGTCAGATTCAATATCTTCATTTCATTAATTCCTTGATCTTTTATACAGCATTGGCAACGGCTATTACATCATTAAAGTACATTTTTTTGAATCGAGGGTCTAAAATGTTAGATATGTATACACGTTTATAAACCAATATACATTTGTCATTTCGATGCATCGAAAGAAAACATCGATGTTTTCCGATTGTTTAGGAGCAAAAAAAAAAAAAAAAAACATCGGATTATATCGATGTTTCGACACAATACATCGAGTGTTTTTAAAACGTCGATGTTTTTTGTCCATCCCTAAGTCCAACTGAAAAACATTTTCGGAGCAAAAGAAAAATTTGCTTAAAAAATTAATTTTTTTTTTAAATTTTTTATATTTTATTTAAATGAATTCCATTTTATTTTTTGTTTTAACTGTAAATACAATTTATTTAATTTTTTTTCGATTTCTAATTTAGTTTATTTGTAAATGAATTCCCTTTTTGTTTAAGTAAAAACAATTTAAAAAAAATATAAACTTTTAATTTTTTGTATTTAAAATTGCAATGACTCTTCTCTGACATGATGTAAGAGCTCTTTCTGAGCCTAAAAAAAGCCCTAATAAAAGACTCTATTCTGACATTATCTAAGAGCTCTTTCTGATGTACCATAATGACCCTCTTTTCTGAAGGTTTTCGGAGCAATAATGATTTTTTTTTGGGCTCATAAAGAGCATGAACGCTACGGAAAAGGTGTCAGAAAAGACTCTTTTCGGACTCATATGGCTTGCTAAGCATGAACGAATTACTTTATTAGTACTTCTTCGCAGTACGGATTACATGCAAGTTGTTATAAAATTAATACGATGCTACAGAAAATTTAGATGAATATTTTTGCCAGGAGATAACAGGATTCATTTAAAGAGTTTGAAAAAGATCAATACGTGGATATAAAGTTGATGTGGATATGTCAAACGTTAAAAAGGATTTCTAGTTTAAGTGAGTGAAGCATATATTCAAAGATATTTTAAGAAGTGGAAACCCATAAATTCTGCAAGTTCTCTTTATGCCGAGCTCTGAACTATTATCTATTAAATTCATTAAAAGGTGTAACTTTGGAAACAACATACACGAAAGACCCGAAATTAGAAAGCTTACGTTTTGAATATGCTTTCTTCAGTGTACTCAATCAAATACTATAGCAATTTCGAGACATACTCGTTATGCCGACCACTGAATTGATGCCAAGTTCCTTTGAAAACAGCACAGGAAAGAGATTTTAAATTTGAAGACTAAGAGTTGGAACAACTCTGTAACTTTTTACAATGTTTGTTATCTTTACTCTTGTTGTAAAAAACTTCCTACTATCGCAATTGAATTATGGCTTTATAAACCTCTTTTGTATGACAATTTATCCTATTAGCCACAAAGTTTATGGCAATATAAGAGAATGAAACTAAAAACTACAACATTTATTAACACTTCATTTTTGGAATAGTTTGCATAATAAAGAAAAGTTTTCTTCTATTTCTATTATTTTTGTTAGCTGTAGTTCTACTAGCCCTCTTTTTTTTTAATAAATATTTGCTGTTGTGTTCTTGGGCTATCAAAACTTACTTAAAGTTTAGCAAACATTTTTGTAAATTTTTCTCTCTTTTTTTCTCAAACATGTTTCATATAGAAATTTTGTAACATGCTCCAAACACACATACGCAAAAACTAAGAAACTGAACTCCAACATGGGCACGTATGCTACAAAATACATTCAACTCCTGCTGTAGTTTTCTGTCCTATAAAGAGGAAAGGGTTTGTAATATCGGTATGTTGTAGCATGTTGTAGTTTAGTGTGTGGCATGTTGCTGCAGCATTAAGTGACTTTTCAAATAAGAAACATCAAAAGACATTTTCCTTATTGTTTTAAACTAAAATATAAAACAAATACACAAACAAACAAGAAAACATAAAATATATAAAAATGGAAACTTTTTGTTTAAGTTTTTCGTTTTGCTTTTCTGATGCTTTGAAGTAGCAGCAGCAAAGCAAACTTAATTTATTTGAAATTTTTACAAAAAGCAAAAAACTAAAAATACTCATACACTATAACAATGAAATCGGTTGGGGAAAAACTTTATTAAAAAAAAAAAAAACCAAATATTTTTTCTAAACAACAATATGTTACCAGGTTTTACAACACAATAAATAACAATAAATGTAAATACTTCTTGACTGCTTTTTTTTTTATTGAAATTTTTGTTGTTTCTGTTGCTACTATTCATAGTATGTAGAGAGAAAAAATGTTGTAGAATATTTTACCAAAGATGTAAAAACTTTAAAAAATTATGCAAAAAAAAAAAAAACCAACTACCCAAGAAACAAGTTTGAATAAAAGCAATTTATGAAATGTCATTGGCTTTGGGGTTGGGTTTAGGGGCTGATGCTGATGCTGGTGCTTTATGCTTTGTTTTCTGTTAGAGCAGCAGCATAAAACAATCGATTTAAAAAAGTTAAGTGCAATAATCGTATTTATTCAAAATATGTTTGCATTAGAGTTTTAAGTAAATTTAAGGCTAATTTGAACATTATTAAGAATTTTCATAAATACAATACTTAACTAGAAAACGTCTACGAAAACTAGTTTAAGTTTTATAAACAAAATATAAGAGTTTTATGCAAATGTTGTTGTATGACACAGAAAAGTTGACACATACCAAAGGGAAATATCAGAATTTATAGTAAAGTCATGGAAAGTATGGTAAATTACCATCAGTCCAACAATTTACTTAGCGACCGCCAGTACGGCTTCCGCAGAGGACGCTCTACGGGAGACTTACTGGCCTTCCTATCGGAAAAATGCTGTCGTTCTATACACCGTTTTGGCGAAAGTAAAGTGGTGGCTCTAGATATTTCTAAGGCGTTCGACAGTGTCTGGCATGGTGCTCTCTTATCGAAACTCATTTTATATCGAGTTTCCTCAAAAATCGCACTATACGAGTTGTTATAGATGGGATCTCATCAGACGAGTTCAAGATTAATTCAGGGGTACCGCAAGGCTCCGTTCTTTCTCCCACTTTATTTCTCATCTTTATAAATGACCTTCTTTGTCAAACTTCAAACCCTATCTACTCTTTTGCAGATGATAGCAACATTTGCCATTCATACTCATTTAACCATAGACCAAACCCTTTGGAAATTGGGGAAATGAGACGAAATATGAATGATACGCTGAGCCGAGATCTTGACACAATCTCGGAATGGGATTGGGGGAATGGAGTCGATTTTAACGCACGTAAGACTCAGTGTTGTTTATTAACGCACAAACGCTCAACAGATCATGTTGCTTCATCTGTTTTTATGGGCGGTGTAAATATTAAGGAATCAGACGTTCTTGACGTTCTAGGCATGAGAATCCAGTGTGATGTCCACTGGACCAAACACATTTTTCAAGTGTCGAAAGAAGCGCTCAAGTGCCTTGGTTTTTTAAAACGGTGTAGAAAATACTTCACTCCATCTGATCTTCTTACTATTTACACCACCTATATTCGACCGAAAATGGAATACAACTCTCATGTATGGGCCGGTGCTTCGAAGTCTATTATGGAGTTACTCGACCGCGTACAGGAGAGGGCGAAGATGCTTGTCGGTGTCAGTAGGGTATCCAACTCTATTGATTCATTGGAGCATCGTCGCAATGTGGGTTGTGTTTCACTGTTCTATCGATACTATAATGGAATGTGTTCTGCTGAAATTAGGGAACTGGTTCCTGAAACACGCAGTTTTTTACGTAATACACGTTCTTCAGTCAGGGCTCATCCTTATGTAATCGACTGGACAGTGGATCGCACAACACACTACAGGGAAAATTCGTTCTTTAGCCGTACAGTCCGTATGTGGAACAAACTCCCAGCAGAAGTATTCCCTGCCACTTTCAATATAGGAAAATTCAAGTCAAATGTTCACAAACACTACTCCCGCTATCCTCCCTCCCATAACCTATTTTCCTAGTTCCAACACAATGCATTGCATAAGTAGGGGTCATCCCCTGAGTGCTGGTCCAAGAAAAAAAAAATTGTTATATACAAATTACAAATAAACAATAACTGAAAATATAATTTACACACTTACACCCAGAGAAAAATATAGTTGTACATAGTTCCCAGCATACCATTCTAGGAGCGCTCCAAAAAAGGAGTCAGAAAAGAGTCCAACTAAAGAGCATTTTCGGAGTGCAATAACAATTATTAGTTGGCTTGAAAAGATATCAGACTGTAGACCACAATTTGTTTACTACTGAGGCTTATTTTGAAGGTTTAGCCTAATCTTATTAACCAATATTCCAATTTACACGAAGCATTTGTTTAAGCTAAGCTGATTGTCTTTTAGACATTGTGTTAAGGGGAAGATAACACACACTTGATCGATTGACTTCCAAATAAAAATACGAGCGATTTAAGCAATAAAATTATGCTGTGTGAATACCGAAGACATTTTATGGCGTACATAATCATCCTTCAGAGCTGCTAATTCGAGGAACAATAAATCGTTTTTGGACCACATTTACTGTTATTGATAGTGTGCATCCTGTGAGACGCCGAACAGTGCGTACTGAAGAATCTATAGCCGCTGTACAGGAAAGCATTGAAGATGATCCTAATCAATCAATTCGTCGCCGTTCTCAGCAACTGGGGTTGTGTCCTTCCACTTTATGAAAGATTTTACGCAAAGATCTTGGCTTAAAAGCTTTCAAAATGCAACTTGTGCAGGAATTAAAGCCAAACGACTATCGTATGCGCCGCCAATTCGGCGAATGGGATGAAGCAAAAATTGATATTAATTCTGAATTTCCATTGAAAATTTAATTTTCCGATGAAGCCCATTTTTGGTTGAATGGGTGCGTAAATAAACAGAATTTAGAGTGAGGAGAATCCACAAGCTTTTGTCGAAACACCATTACATCCACAGAAAATTACTGTTTGGTGCGCTTTATGCGCAAATGCTGCGAAAAGTTTGTGAAAATTGGTGTTCCAGATTGCGCTTTCTACGCGCCAGCCGTGGCCGAAATCATATTTAAACATTAATGTCATAAAATTTTCTATCCAATAAAGACCGTTTCATTGATATCAAGAATATATTACTATATTTTATTATGATTTATTAATTGTGCCGTTTAAAATCCATACAGTTATTTAATGTGACCTCTTTAAGATTGTACGCCCAATTGTGCTAGATAACAGTTCTGCAGAAATATCTCTAAATATTAAATATAAAATAAATATGTACTAAACATTCGCAGCAGAAATGCATTTTTAATTTACTTTTCTTAATTTCAATGACAACAGACCAACAGCCATATTTTATATGTATTTTCAATTTGTGTTCTTGTTGCTGTTCATTCATACAAATTCTGTTTAAACTCTTCATCTCTTACAAATTTGTCATAGTGTCCTTTATTTGTTTGTTTTTTGCTCTGTTATTTATACTGCCAGAGTAAGTAAGACAGACGGCAAAAGAAAACTCTCTTTCAGTCTTAAATAAACTTCTTGGTTTAAGGTTAATGTGCAAAAATGTCCTTCTTTTTTTACGTCTTGTGACTGACTTCACTGATATGGATAGATAGAGTTTTCCTTTTTTGTCATGGCGTTTTCCAACCAAACCATGTCTTAAAAGATAAATAAGCGTAATAATTTTCAATATTTACTTAAACTTAAACTGACTGTGTGTGTTTGTAAGTTTCTGTGTTCGGCCATTTATAGCAACTCGAATAACAGAGTAGTTTTTCAGTTCAGTTCAGTTCTGTTCAGCTCTTTTCTTTCCGTTCCACTTTTTTTTTTTTTTTTTGAATGAATATGTGCGTGTGTGTGTTTGTGAAATCTTTCCTTGATGCTCTTTGGCTGTATGCTTGACTCTGTATATGTTTGGGCCTGTTTTAATGATTGTTGCTGTTGCTGGTTTTTGTATGGTTGCTTCGTTGGATATTTGTCTGGGTCAAGGTTGTGTTGTTGGTTGATGATGATACTCATGATGCCTAGATACTTCCATTTCTATACACACACACACACATTGTGCAGTACAAATGTTTGTATTGCTGTTCTGTTTCTGTTTTTCCATTTCTGTTCTGCTGTTTGGTTGATGGTCGTCAGTGAAAGTATTTTCTGTTTTCTTTCTTTTTTTTTATCCATTTTTCATTATTTATTCTTCAGTGTTGTGTCATTGCATGTTTCCTTGTTGAATTCTATGTAGTACATGTGTATGTAGATTCAAATATGATATCAGGTTTGCAAGTGCAAGGACAATATTTTTGGTTCCCAAGTACTTTTTTGGAATTTTATTAAGGTATGATTTGTTTCGGCATCCTCACTTCACATATTCTTTTGTATATGTTGGAACATTCTCTACAAGTTGAATGATTACTATGCTACTATACAAGTTACTATACTACTAGCCAACCGCGTCATAGAACAACCAACTGATTTCCTCGTTCAGCTGATTCTCTGCTGGTCTCAGACTATTCAAAGCTAGAGGTCGTTGCTTTAAGATCTCCTAATTTTGCAAACCTAAGAGTATCTATTTTGAGAGCCTATGACTTGTTGTCGGTAGGCTTCTGGTTATGAGGATCTAGGATTGTGGTGATAGTTTCTGGGTTTGAACAACTGTATCGATATTTTTAAAAGGAAAGTACCAATGATGCCAACTTGTCAAAATATACATCAATCATCCAATCTCAGCTGATGAGATTTCTAATTAACTTTGTGAAACGTGTTATTATTCGGTTATGCGAAGAAAGAAGTTGTCGTAACCTAAACGAACCTGGTATTAGTGCATCAGCGTTCCAGAAGCGAATTGGTGGTTTCTGGACAACAGGCATTATCCGAAAGTGGCGTTTTCCTCAGTACATATTTTCAAAAAGATAGTGAATCTCTGCAAATGTCCTTAAGGTAGAAATTTTAATTTGATATTGCCAAACACCTTAAAGTTCGTACAGTAAATACAAAGAAGAAAATTAACGTATCCTATACGATTCTTCGATCAGCTCAAAATTATAAACTCTCAACTGGTTTTGCTTTAGCAGATAACAAATTCTGGTTCTAACTAGTGCGTTTAGGATCTGAATCGATTCTGAACCATTTCATAGCATTGTTCTTCAGCGTCGTCTTACAAAAGAGTCTTATGCAATCATCGTGCAAATAGTGACATCTTTTTGAGCAATTTGAAACTCCATTTTTCACAACAAACTGTAAATCTCTCTAAAAATCTTAACAGATTTAATGCCTCCAGAGTTTTAGGACATTTTGTTACTTTTTAATGTGGAACTGAATGCAGTGATGAGCTTTACAATGAAAGCTAATCATGTAATTTTATGAGACTTGAGTCAAAGTCCAGATGATCCCAAATACAGTGATATCTTCTTTCTCTACACGAAACAATTTTTATTGGAAATATTGATAAAATTTTTTCCTTGAAATTTCTTCGGTGTTCACACAGCACAATTCTTATTGCTTAAATCGCTCGTATTTTTATTTGAGAGTATACACACATTTGTATACACATATGTATGTACTACGAATAAGAGATTAACAAGAATTGCTAGTACAATCAAATGTGTAGTCGTCTTATCTTCCCCTCACCCCGATGGGATAGCTTAAAGAAGTGTTTCGTGTAAATTGAGACTAAGCTATAGCATTATGTTGGTGAATTTAATAATTTCGAGTTATCTGAAATTAACATCGAAATCCTGAAAACATGTTCACTCATATAAACATATGATGAGGTATGATTGATAGATTTTAGGCTTATAATTGTCTTCGATTTATTTCTATAACCCGTGTTCTAAGGATCTGGCTCATTTCTGGATAATTATCTAAATGGTATCGATCATAAATGGTGTCATCACAGTACGGAGACATTCATATATCGCCAAAACAATGTTCGAATTAGGTTCGGTTAGTTTGTTTTATAACAGTCTTAAGCTAAGCAAACAGTTTACGAAAAATACATTTCGGCAGCCTTTTAAAAAAAGGTGATGAGCCCATAACCGAATCCTTAACAAACTATAAATCTCTGCAATTGGCCAGTTGACAACTACGTGCACAGGTTTTCCGATCCCTAGGTCCAAACTGAGAAGATTAATATAACAAAGTGAATGGTTATTTGGCAGTTCAAAATTCACGGTTTAAAATACTCCACGTCTGCTTCACATTTTTGCTGTTGCTTTGCTGGAACTTCTCAACCAATTAAAACGCAGACTTACAATTATATCTTTTACAATGCTACTTATAATTTTCTTTCTGATTTATTGCTTCTCCTTAATGAAATTAGTTAACAAAAGTACTTTATTTAAAAAGTACCTTTTTGTTTGACTACTACGAGTATTTAAACAACTCCCGGGGAAATAAGTTTGCGTGTGTGTCTAAATGCGTTTGTGTCATACGACTCTGTAGCTCTGTTTTTGTTGTTTTTGATGTTGATTGCAAATAATGCTCTTTTTGTTTGTTGTAGTTATTGTTGCTGCTGTTGTTGTTATAAATGTTGTTGCAATTATACGTTTTTGTGGCTGAATAAGTTGGTTGGTTAGTGGTTTAAGTAGTGGAAGTTGTAGGTTCGTTAATGTTTTATACGTTTAATTTGTGCAATAGTGGTAAGTAAATAATATAAACCCATTGGGAACATTTTTAAGAAGGGGTTACTTTGTAATTCTCTATAATAGATTTTGATGTTTCTTTGCATTTTACACAATTAATTTGTGAAAATTGATTAATTCAAATTACTTAATTTTAAATATTTGTTTGCTCAAAAATATGTTTAATTATATTAGTTTTACAAATCATTAAGTAATTGTAATCCGCATAAATTTATTATATGTCTGTATTTAAAATTGTAAAGTTTAAGTGCAACATTTAAGTCTTGTTTTGGTGATTATATTTAAAATATTATTGTATTTATTTAAAAAAATCTATGTATGCGTTTAATAAATTTGTAAATGTTTAATCTATAACAGTGATGGAAAAATGAAAAATTGAAATGGTACTAACCGTCAACAAAAAGAGTACTTTTTTCAACATTTTGGTACTTTTTAGGAAACATATATTTTTATTCAAAAATAAAATTAAAAATCCATTTAAAAATAATTCAAAAATAAAATTAATTCAGTTTAATAAAAAAAAACTATTATAAAAAAAAAACTAAAAATTAATTAATTTTTATGTAAAAATATATGTCTCAAAAATTTTTATTTGTTGTGGGTTAAGATAATAAACATATGAGCATGCCTGCATTTTGTTAGTGTTAATGTCATACCATTAATAGATCGTTCACCAATATGTTTGATGTGGTTTCTCATCTTCTATGTCAATGCCCAGCATTGAGTGGATCTCGCACCATTCTTCTGGGGCAACCATTCTTCGACGACTTATCTGAATTTTCAGCTTTGAAGTTGGAGGATATTGACGCTTTTATCAGAAGCAGTAACTGGCTGCAGTAGCCTTATCTATCCATCTAGGTTTCTGCGCTATTTTTAGGTTTTGGTCTGCACGTACATCCTTTCAAATCTTTCATACCTTTCACCCTCCTACTACTATCCTGCTCATTCTTTCACTCTTTCTCTTTTCTCTATAAACTTCTACCCAAACAGGTATCACAATGGGACCAATAATATGGACCTAAGTGGGCCGTTTTACATGGCCGCCTGCTAACCTAACCTAACCTATGTTTGATGTTTTCAAACTCATATGATACACAAAATATCTCAAACAAGAAATGAGAATTACAAAAATGTACGAAACATAACAACTTTAATTCTTTATGAATCTGTTTACGTTTGTAGATTAGCTGATCCCACATCACCATGAATAACGAATTTGTGCATTCCTTATGTTCTTGTTTTAAAGCCAATGTTGTCAATGATTATAAAAATAGTAACGCTGGATTTCTAAACAGGGAACAAAGCCAAACAAACAAAGAGTACTAAATATGATGTGAGGGTAGTGTGGTCTTTTTGTTGTGAAAAAGTACTGAAAATAGTACAATAGTATTGAATTTTCCATCACTGATCTATAAACAAAAACTAAAATATATAGATAAGGATTTTAGGATTAAAAATATGCCTTTACTTAGCTATCGTTGCTTATTCAGATTAAGGATTTTGAAAATAAAGAACGTTACTGACATGACACTTCATGACAGATTCTTTGTTTAGAATTTGTCACTAATAGGTTTGGTACCATTGCCACCTTTCTGTTTTACATACAACTATCTGGTAGTTTCAATTTAAGATTGAAGATTTTGGCGGGAAGATGATTAAAAGGAATTTTTACATATTCACACATAAATGTATATACATAGATATATTTATATACATATGTACATTTGTATGTACCAACTCGTATATATAGTTAAGGAACAGCTGAGGATTTTATATTGAAAGTTAAAATACTTATGTTTCTGTACATAGAAGCTTCAAATTAAACTACAAGTTCTCTGTAACTAATGTTAAGAATCTAAACATTAAGTTATCTTAATTATTATGCTAAAAATCTATATAAATTATTTATGTATGTGCTAAATGGTTATAGACCACGTGCATTTATTGATCATTTCAATTGGGTTAATAGAATCTTTATGAAATTGCTTCTTAAGCAAGAGTATTTTCAGGGTCTATTAAGTGTAAATTCAAAGTAAAAGAGAAATGTTCCTATCGATATGAGAGCAACGAAAGGTTATATATAAAAAAAACCAAGGACTCAATATCTAAAATAAGTTAATGCAAGCCTTACCACTTTTAAATTCGATATCTGGAAAATACGTCATAAAAGTATACTAAAAAACACATCACATAAGTTTGGCCGTAAGTCCCAGTTTACACAGTCGAACATTTGGAAGAAAAACATCTGGAATTCTCTTTAGTTTTTTCATTCGCGGTCACACTGTCGAACAATGTTTTCAGACACATTTCATTATTATTTGCTTTTTTAACATTTCTCTCATTAGTGCTGTGTAGTGGTTAAATTAAATAAAAAATAATTTAAATTAAATAAAGTTTTTAAATAAGAAATATATTTTGTTTACTCCAATTGTATTTCATTATAAATTTTAAAATTTTTTTCTTCAAGAAATTTATTTAAACTTCACAACCTAATGGTAGCAAATGAGAAAAGAAATAAAGCAAATGTTAAAAATCCAAATAAATTCCAGCAAAGAAAATGTCAACAAAGCATGTTCACCGAGTACCGAACACAAAATTGATTCCCCCTTCCCCACCCGTAATTTTCTTCCAAGCTAAATGTTTTTCTTCCAAATGTTCGACTGTGTAAACGGGGACTGAGGCATACATAGAGCAACAATAAAATCGGTTTTTGTACAGAATGCAACATTTCCAGACTGTGATAAAATTAAGTGCAAAACCAGACAAGAAAATGCAAAATTTTTTTTTGCTTTTTGTTTTTGTATTTCAAAAAAAAAAAAAAAAAAACAAAGAGATATTCTGAACTGACATTATAACAAAAGTAGAGGAAAAATTAGAATAAACAACTTTCAAGACTCTATTAAAGTCGTTGTAGAGTCACAAATGAACTTAATCTTACAGGTTTAAAAAAATAAACTCTTCAAATGTTGTTGACACAAATTTTACACCGTTTTACAAAATGTAATTAAAAGTTTTTTTTTTTAATAACACAGTTAAATAAAGATTATTACACAAAAAATTAAACAAGTTTACATGCAGACATTATTAAAAGTTCAATATAGTTAATACTTGAAATTGGTTTCAAGTGTACTCGTAATTAAAAAATAGTTTTCTTTAAATAAGTTAAATACTACGGCTTTGTTAAATAATTTGTTGGCAAATAATAAATACTTAGTTTGAATTTATAATTTAGTTAACAGAATCGATTCAACATTTAAAAGCATTTAGATGTTTAGTTTTAAACTCACAATAAATACCACAAGTTGGAGAAGTAATCGGTTTTGTTAACTAAATTCGTTTTAAATTAAAAACTTTTGCCGTTTCCATTAACTGACACATTCGTTTTAGCGGAGCGCGTTTGAAAATTACTTGTCACTGATGATTTAAATATCAACAGTTAGTGCTCAATTTGGCACTATTTGTAATTTGCTTATATTTCTGTCTTGCGTACTGATGTTTACACTACTACAAATCCTGGAGAAGACGCGTGAGATCAAGTCAACAACATTTTCAAAGCTTTTTATGAATTCGTTGTCTTAATACGGAAGAACCTCCTTGTTGACTTTTTGGTATTTTAAACTTAAGTTAGATGTTTACTGTGCAAATATTTGATGAACTAAACGTGAACCCTATTTGCAGCAAATATATTTATGTAACAATGCTAAAGCAATAAAATAGATCAGGCTTATTACGTCAAATATTTGGCCAATAGGAACATGTCCTCAGAAAATGTTAACACATTTTTATTGGGTAAACAAATTACTTTTACGATAGCAAAAGAGTTATTTTTATACGATAGAGGTCGTAGCGAAGAATATGAAAAGAACTCTAACTAACTCTACTTATAGAAGAAATAGAGAGAGACATGAAATTTTAAGAGTAATTTAAAAGATCGTTGGTTAGATTTCGAATATTTTATTTAGTAATTTAGGGCCGTTTAACTGTCACAACCATTATCGAAATATTTGGTGCCAAAATAATAATTTTACAACAATAATAAGAAAAAAGTATAAAATTCAACCGGTACAAATTAAAACAAAAAACACATACCCCAAAAATAAATATTTGTTAACAAAAATTCATATGAAAAAAAAGGAATTTTATAAGACCCTCTTAAAATTATATAATCACCCACCCTTGTCTGTCTATTGTTGAAAAACCAGTCAAAACTTAAACCAAAAATTTACTTGTTCCATTTTTACCACAATCTTAATAACTTAACTTAACTTAAAATTAAAATTCTATTTAAATATTTTACTAATGCTAATAAATAACATACTAAAACTATAAAATGAATTTAAATTTAATCAACAAATAAACAAAAAATTGCATATATTTTAGAGGTTGTGGTGTCACACTTGGCTCCAGAAAGAGTCTGAGACTTGCTGTGTGATCTTAATAAAAATTTGCTTGGTCAGTGTGTTAAAGGGAAAGAAATCTCCTTGGTGGAGACTTTAAAAACGTTTTAAGCCAACATTTGTTATAATTTTGTGTCATTAAAATTTAAATTGACACAAGTTTTTGTTGGCTTTGGGTCTGTTGCATCATAAAAAAATACTTTAAACACTGCTTCATTTAAATTTATATTTTATATTTTAGCAGACATTTCTTTAAAGAAAGAAATAAAGTTGCTGACATTTACACATTTCCTGATTAGGTTTTTATTCAACATTATTTAGCAAGTATTTCCTAAGGAAGTTCTTCATTTGCTGTTTCTGTTTCTGTTGCTGTTTGTTTTTGTTACAGTTTCTTTTATATCTCAGTGTATTTAAATATGTGTAAGGAATTTTTTAATTATTCTGTTTCTTTTTTTACATTAAAATTCTTCCTTATTTTATGTTTTTTTTTTCTTCTCTATTTTCTTTTGTTAGTTTGTATGTTTTTGTTTGCTTTGAAAACTTACCCAGCGATAGTTTTTCACCAGAATCTGGTGGCAGTGTAAAACCTAGCAGTGCCATTGAGGCAATCAGTACACAGGGCACAATTAAATTGAAAAAATAATACAAAGTTTTACGTCGTATCAAAATGGCGAATGTTATGTCAATATAAGGTTCTGGGCAGCAATTATAGTAGATTTCATTTCGTTTACCAGGTACACCTACAGTTTTTTATCATTGTGTTTCATTTTTTTCATTTTCATGTGTTTTTTTTTTGAGAGAGAGAGGGGGACGGGCGGGGGTTTTTAGTTTTTTTTTATCATTTTCATTAACGGTTTGGTTGTTTGTTGATTGGTTGTTTGGATTTTGGTGGGGAAAAGAAAAAGGAAATATATATGTTTTGTTGATTTTTTTGTTAAAAAAAAGAGAATTATTTTAGTTATTATTAAGTACATATAATTTTATAAGAAAAAAATAGACATGTAAAGAAAATATTTAAGTTTTAGATAAAAGAAAGGAAAGAGTTAATGAGCAGTATTAAGAGCCATATGTTTGCAAGGCCCAGTAATTGAGTTTAGCAACATTTGTTGTATTAAGTAGCTAGCAACATGTTGCAAAACTTTTAAACCAATTTTGTAAAATTTTCGTTGCTAGCAACATGTTGTTATTTTTATGTGTTGAGCAACATTAATGTACTTTTGTAAACAAAACACATATGTTTTGCTTTTTTATGAATTTACATCGAAAATAAATAATAGTTAAAATATTTAAAAATCTGTGTTGAATCGAAATCGTTAAATAAAAATGAATAAACAAATATTTCTGGTAATAGATATTTTTGTTGCGACAGTAGAGCTTTTGGATGAAAATTCCACGTGAAACAATTGCTACTTTAATTATTACCCTGTGAAGAAATAATTTTTCCAGATACATTTCGTATGTTTTTCACAAAATGAACAGAGTACTACTTCTGCAACATTTTTTCATGAAAATTTCATGTGATTTTTTCTAACATGTATTTTGACAGCATTCCACTTGAAATTTTGAACAGAGTACTAGACTTAAAGATATACATTTGCTTAGAATTTCTTTAACGACAATTAAGGTGATGTTTACTACTTCTTAGGCAGTCATAAAACTGTAATATCAGCAACATATTTCAATTCATAAATAATCATCTTCATATAGATTTTGTTTATAATCATGCTGTGTAGATGTTTATTTGTGCTTCAAAAATGTTGCTAGCAATTTGTTGCTGAACTATTTATAACTTAATAAAAGGCTCAATAGAATTTTTTAAAAGGAAATTTTATAGCCCTCAACATGTTGTGAAAGTAAAATGTTAAATTTTACAATTTGCAATGTGCAATTTGTTGCTGAACGGTTTAATTTAAATTTTTAAATAAATTTTGGGAAATCTAGGAAACATTAAATTGAATAACAATAAAATGAAAGGAATTCTTATAGCCTTCAACATGTTGCCAAAGTAAAATTTTTAAAGTCCAATTAATTTCATTAGATTGCCGGATACAGAAGGTTTTAAAAGTCCCTATGGTTTTTTCTATCACCTGTCAATAGCAGCATGTTGCGGAACAGATTTATGTGTAAAGTAAGCTACTAGCACAATTTAACATTCATTTAGAAAATCATAAAAATGACACACACAGGTTTAGCAACATTTTATTGGCAACATGTTGAGAAGCATTTATTATGTTTTAATCTGTGATAAGTCATTAAGTTCCCATACAAGTACTACATATATTTTTGTTATTTTTCTGTTCTACATCGTCTGTTGGAATTATGCTGCTAGCAAACAAAATCATTAATTTTTTAAATTGATAATTACTATAAATAAATTGATAAATATAATAAAACATTAATAGAGAAATCCCTTTTAAAGTAACTAACCATATCAACTTTAGTTTAAATTATTGTCAATTACCAATGCTGTAATAGCAACATGTTGCCGGCAACATTTTATAAAGCATTATAAAAAAAGCTATATTTTTAAAACAATTAAATTTATTTTATTTAATTTCTTAACTATTTTATTAATTTTATTTTCAATTTAATATTTTATTTAAATTTAATTTTCTCTTTCAACATGGCCTTGCAACATTGTGCTCTTTTACTCATTAACATTTATAATTAACACACACAATTTCAAACATACCCAACAGATCCCATTCACCATTGGTAATGAAACTCGAAATATCACCGCCAGCTTCATCTTGTAATTGTAAATCCAGCTGAAATAGATTTAAAACAGAAGAAAGACAGTAAGCAAATTGTCAATATTTAATGTTTAAACTAATGTTTAAACTAAAAAAAATTAAAATCTTTTGCTCATTTTCTTTAATTATATTAAATATTTGCTTTTAAATGATAGCAGCAAAATGAAAAACTTCTTCATTACATGTTTATTTGATTCTATCTTATTTTAATAAACTGCTACAAAAGCAGTAAGTAGTAGTCATGTAGCCATTTTTTTGCTTCTATCTCTACAAATTTAACAACAACTTTATTAACAAAACTTTGCACATAATCTTACCTCCTGGCCCACAAAGTCGAACGATGACGTTCGCTTATATAAGACTTAAGACACACACTTTTTATCGTATCTATTTTTTACTCAATCAAGTTTGTTTATTCCACAATCAAGTTTGTGTCTTAAGTCTTATCTAAGCGAACGTTATCGTTCGACATCGTGGGCCAGGGGGTTAGAGTCGATTTTATTTTCTTTCCTCTTTGCTCCTTGTTACAATTTGTGATGGAATATATAAATTAATTAAAATTATTAAATTATAAGTAAAAGAAAAAAATATATATCGATGGCTTAATATAAAAAAGGCCTAACTCAATTAAAAAAAAATCAATTTAAAAAATCTATATCTTCGATACCTTTATTAAAACAAAAATAAAAAAATTTAAATGAGAAATAAAATGCGTTGCTTTTTTTTATAAAAAAAATTGTATTAAAATCTTTGTTGTATCTAAAATTTTACGGATTTTATTTAGTTTTTTCCTTTGTCTGTAAAAGTAACAAAAAATCGAATTAGGCCTTTTTTATATTAAGCCATCGATATGTATATATATATACAAGAGCTTCTTGTATAAGTTTGCTGGAATAAGAATATTTTTTTTTTATATATTTGTTTTCAGTTTATTTCATTAAGAAGAGAAATGTTACATGAGATTATGATTTTTATAACATGACAAGTATTATTAGTATTCAAGACACATATTGGTGGCTTATTTTAATATATATCAAAAGAAAGAGAGAGAGAAATAATAAAATATACGTTGTAGGTACTTGAAATTAACAAATGATTAACAAATTCTATAGAATTTCTATAGAAAGATATCTTTTTGTAAGAAAGACAGTATTTCGTTAATTTAGTAATATGAGAAATTTTAAGTAGTCATCTTGACAATTAAAACAAGTAAGAAAGTCAAGCTTGACCATATAATACCCTACACCCAGTATATCATTAAAAGATTTATGGTCCTTAAAGTGATTTTTGGAAGTGGGCCTTAAATGGGAGCTACGACTAATTATGAACCGATCTTCACGAAATTTATTGATGTGATTTAGCTTCATTTATTACTCATTTGTGGTGAAATTAGTTTGTATACTTTCATATTTCAAATATTTATGATCGGTAAACCCCAATTTCGGGTGGACTTTTGTATGGGGGTCAGGTGAAATAATTGACCGATTTCCACCAGTTTCAATTCCATCTGTCCTTGGGCCGAAAAAATATCACGTATCAAATTTTATTGAAATATCTTCAAAATATCGACCTGTACTCTGCGCACAAGCTTTACATGGACAGCCAGCCAGACGAACGGACATCGTTAAATCGACTCAGGAAGTGAGTCTCCACTATGGTGGTGTAGGGTATAATGAACGCTGTCGTTCAGGAATAAAACAACTCTAAACACATATAAATTAGTGGTCGGCTGTTATCTCTAAAAACACATAATAACCTGAATAATCTTCAGAGGTTTGCAACAAGTTGGCATAGTCATTATTTTATGATCATGGTATTCTCTTGAAAAGATATTGACACCCTGAACCACCAGTGAACGCAAATGAAGTACATAACTTTATTCTAAAATTAAAATTTTAAATTAAACTTTTACTTATTTAGTTCGTTTATTTGACCTTTTTCAATATTTAATAGTTTCTTTTAATAAGCAATAAGGTCACTTGAATTTTATATAAAAATATTTAATTTATTTATATATATTTATTTCCAATATTTCGCTATCACAATGGATAGCTTCTTCAGGGATAATACAAGTTTTGAATTATAATAAAATAATAATTCTTGAAAAATGAAATTGAAACAATTTTTTAACAGAAAATGAAAAGTTTACAATAATGATATACAATTATGATATATATATAAAAAACTTGTTTGGAATAATAAATGAAAAATTCTATATGTAATATTTTTAGTTTCTAAACTTATTCTTATAAATTAAATGTCTGTAATTTTGAGCTACATTGTCTGTATCTGTTTTAAAATTAATTCTCTTTTCTATCGGTACATTAATAATCTGTAACATTTCTAACATAAATCGTCTTTTATAATTTGTTTCTGTATTTAATATAGTAGTATTTTCAAAATCTGGATAATGATCTAAATTGTAACAGTGTGATGTTAATGCAGTTTTTTGAGAAGAAGTATGTTTGTGTTTTTGGTCAGATTTATGTCCAGCTAATCTAGTTTTCAATTTATTTTTAGTTGTACCTACATATATTTTATTACATTCTTCATTATTTTTACCCTTACACGGTATTTTATAAACAATATTAGATTTGTCTAATTTTAATGTTTTATCCTTTATTTTACTATATAATCTATTTAATGTGTTATAAGCTTTATGGGCTATCTTATAATTATTCCTGTCATAAAATTTTGAATTTTCTAGTCGCTCAGAAATTAATGGAATATAAGTTAGAGATTTATAAATTTTAGGTTCAGAATTTATATTTGTATTATTATTTTTTGGTCTTTTATATTGTCTTATTAATTTATAAATTAGTTCATTTGGAAAACTATTATCTTTTAAAATTTGTTTGATTTTTATTTTATTATTTTTATGAAATACTTTGTCACTAATATTTAGAACTTTATCTATTAAGTTCTTAGCTGTATTTATAATAACTCTCTTTGGATGTTTAGAATAATAATTAATAATTCTTCCTGATGAAATTGGTTTTTGATACCAATCTATTAGTAATTTTTCTCCCTTTCTAATTACTATTGTATCTAAATATGGAAGTTTATTATTAGATTCTTTTTCAATTGTAAATTTAATATTTTGGTGAAAAGAATTAAATATGTTTAATATATTTATTATTTCATAATCTGAAATAATACAAAATAAATCATCCACATATTTTGTTATAATTTTTGGTTTTATAGACAATTTATTAATACATGTATCAAGTAGTTCTTCCATAATTATATCTGCTATAATTGGAGAAGCTGGAGAACCCATAGGTAGACCTTTGTGCTGAGAATATATTTTGTTGTTATATTGAAAGTACCTGTTATCCTGTATGCAAAATTTTACAATTTCTAAAAACAATTCTTTCTCCATAGATGTATATTCTCTAATTATATTCCATTTGTTTTCTATAATATTTAATGCTAAATCTATAGGTATACTAGGAAATAATGAAATTACATCTAAAGAAATGATTTTTTCATCATTTTCTATTTTTATTTGTTTAATTCTATCTTTAAATTGTAATGAGTCCTTTATATTATATATAGAATTTTTAGTTATGTTTTTAAGAATTTTTGTTAAATATTTACTAAGTTCATGTGATGGAGAATTTATACATGAACAAATAGGTCTTAATGGAAATGTTTCCTTATGGATTTTAGGAACTCCATATAATTTCGGAGCTATAGCTGAAGTTATTTTAAAATTTTTCTTTTCCATCATTGTAATAATTTCTAATTTGCTAAGTTTTTCTGCTATATTGTTATTTGTCTGTTGTAATTTATTTGTCGGATCTTTATTTAATATTTTATATGTTGATTGGTCATTAAGAATATCATTCATTCTTGAAATATAATCAGATTTATTCATAGCAACTGTAATGTTACCTTTATCTGCATTTAAAATTAAAATATTTCTGTTAGTTTTAAGAAATTGTTCCGTTTTTTTAACATTGTTAATAATGAATTTATCTCTATTAGATAATTTTATTTTATTGATATGGTTATCAATTATAGTAGTTAGTCTAGTCCTTGCTATTTCTTGTTCCTCCTTTTCCTTTATAGTCTGTACTAAATCTTCTCCTTCTGCTATCATCCTAAGAACTGGAAATTCTTCTTTCGTGATTGGTAATGCGTGTTTGTTTCCTAATGAAAGAGTCCATTGTATATCTATTGGTATATCTGTATTCGTTTTATTTACGAAAAATTTTTTATGTAATTTAATATCTAATTCTTTTTTCTGTAGGTCAACTAGATGATTAAACTTTCTAATGTGTGTGTCTTTAATTTTATTCTTTAATTTTAAACCTAATCTATTTTCATGGTCTAAAAAGTTATTCATTATGTCATGTGTGAAGATGTTGTTTTCTCACTTTCTTAAAGTGAGGGATAAGATTATAAAATTAAAGGCAACAATTACTTTTCTTATTCGTTGCCGAAACTCAGGTATAATACCAAAATTTATTAGGGATTCAACTAAAAATTATTTCAATCTTTATGAGGAAAATGGACCAAGGAATTTTCTACAATCTATATCAAGAAATATATGGAATATGCAGAACAAGATCCTTAATTTAAGTATAAAACAAAAACACTATATCTTAGATTATAATAAGAAACTTTTAACAAAAATACAACACAATTTAAAAAACATCTTCACACATGACATAATGAATAACTTTTTAGACCATGAAAATAGATTAGGTTTAAAATTAAAGAATAAAATTAAAGACACACACATTAGAAAGTTTAATCATCTAGTTGACCTACAGAAAAAAGAATTAGATATTAAATTACATAAAAAATTTTTCGTAAATAAAACGAATACAGATATACCAATAGATATACAATGGACTCTTTCATTAGGAAACAAACACGCATTACCAATCACGAAAGAAGAATTTCCAGTTCTTAGGATGATAGCAGAAGGAGAAGATTTAGTACAGACTATAAAGGAAAAGGAGGAACAAGAAATAGCAAGGACTAGACTAACTACTATAATTGATAACCATATCAATAAAATAAAATTATCTAATAGAGATAAATTCATTATTAACAATGTTAAAAAAACGGAACAATTTCTTAAAACTAACAGAAATATTTTAATTTTAAATGCAGATAAAGGTAACATTACAGTTGCTATGAATAAATCTGATTATATTTCAAGAATGAATGATATTCTTAATGACCAATCAACATATAAAATATTAAATAAAGATCCGACAAATAAATTACAACAGACAAATAACAATATAGCAGAAAAACTTAGCAAATTAGAAATTATTACAATGATGGAAAAGAAAAATTTTAAAATAACTTCAGCTATAGCTCCGAAATTATATGGAGTTCCTAAAATCCATAAGGAAACATTTCCATTAAGACCTATTTGTTCATGTATAAATTCTCCATCACATGAACTTAGTAAATATTTAACAAAAATTCTTAAAAACATAACTAAAAATTCTATATATAATATAAAGGACTCATTACAATTTAAAGATAGAATTAAACAAATAAAAATAGAAAATGATGAAAAAATCATTTCTTTAGATGTAATTTCATTATTTCCTAGTATACCTATAGATTTAGCATTAAATATTATAGAAAACAAATGGAATATAATTAGAGAATATACATCTATGGAGAAAGAATTGTTTTTAGAAATTGTAAAATTTTGCATACAGGATAACAGGTACTTTCAATATAACAACAAAATATATTCTCAGCACAAAGGTCTACCTATGGGTTCTCCAGCTTCTCCAATTATAGCAGATATAATTATGGAAGAACTACTTGATACATGTATTAATAAATTGTCTATAAAACCAAAAATTATAACAAAATATGTGGATGATTTATTTTGTATTATTTCAGATTATGAAATAATAAATATATTAAACATATTTAATTCTTTTCACCAAAATATTAAATTTACAATTGAAAAAGAATCTAATAATAAACTTCCATATTTAGATACAATAGTAATTAGAAAGGGAGAAAAATTACTAATAGATTGGTATCAAAAACCAATTTCATCAGGAAGAATTATTAATTATTATTCTAAACATCCAAAGAGAGTTATTATAAATACAGCTAAGAACTTAATAGATAAAGTTCTAAATATTAGTGACAAAGTATTTCATAAAAATAATAAAATAAAAATCAAACAAATTTTAAAAGATAATAGTTTTCCAAATGAACTAATTTATAAATTAATAAGACAATATAAAAGACCAAAAAATAATAATACAAATATAAATTCTGAACCTAAAATTTATAAATCTCTAACTTATATTCCATTAATTTCTGAGCGACTAGAAAATTCAAAATTTTATGACAGGAATAATTATAAGATAGCCCATAAAGCTTATAACACATTAAATAGATTATATAGTAAAATAAAGGATAAAACATTAAAATTAGACAAATCTAATATTGTTTATAAAATACCGTGTAAGGGTAAAAATAATGAAGAATGTAATAAAATATATGTAGGTACAACTAAAAATAAATTGAAAACTAGATTAGCTGGACATAAATCTGACCAAAAACACAAACATACTTCTTCTCAAAAAACTGCATTAACATCACACTGTTACAATTTAGATCATTATCCAGATTTTGAAAATACTACTATATTAAATACAGAAACAAATTATAAAAGACGATTTATGTTAGAAATGTTACAGATTATTAATGTACCGATAGAAAAGAGAATTAATTTTAAAACAGATACAGACAATGTAGCTCAAAATTACAGACATTTAATTTATAAGAATAAGTTTAGAAACTAAAAATATTACATATAGAATTTTTCATTTATTATTCCAAACAAGTTTTTTATATATATATCATAATTGTATATCATTATTGTAAACTTTTCATTTTCTGTTAAAAAATTGTTTCAATTTCATTTTTCAAGAATTATTATTTTATTATAATTCAAAACTTGTATTATCCCTGAAGAAGCTATCCATTGTGATAGCGAAATATTGGAAATAAATATATATAAATAAATTAAATATTTTTATATAAAATTCAAGTGACCTTATTGCTTATTAAAAGAAACTATTAAAAATTAAACTTTTACATTAAACTTTTACAAATGTGTCATATTCTCTCTGTGCCAACCACTGGTCTAAACAAACTTTTTTACAAACTACTATGAAATTCTTTAGAAATAGTTTAGACTGTTATGTTTTTCGGCAATTCAACATTGCGTGTCATTGCGATTTACAAAATAAGCATGTTATCTTTATGCCTACCACTGGCCTAAACACATTTCTTTAAACACTTCTTTGACCAACTCAAAAGTTCAGTTTGGTATATTTTCGAAGAATTTAATATTGTAGTTCCAAAATTCTATTGCTGGGTTTAACAATATTAACAAAACCAGCCTGTTGTCTTTGTGCCGACCACTGGCATTAATATATTTTTTTAAAACAAGATATCTTTGCCCCTTTAAGCATTTAAATTAATATAAGGATTTTTAATTATTAATTATAGAATTTGCATATTGAAATTTTGCACTATGCTCCCAATTTGTCTCACCATTCACACCTTGCTGTCTTGTATTATATTAACTACTCTAATATTTATATAATTTTTTTGTCAAGAAAATTGTTGTATAATAAAACTTTACAAGAAGTCTATAATAAAATAATTTACAAGAAGTCTATAAATAAAATAATACATGATCACTCCTATCGTGAATAAAATTTCCACATGAAATTTGTAGAAACATTTGGAATTTTTATTCACGATAGGGGTGGATATGTAAAGTAAAATGTGCGAGTGTGGGTGTCCAAACATTTACAGCCCTGTAGTTTACGGAAGAGCACTACTTACTAGACTAGGAAGTTTTGAAAATAATCTAATATGACCTGGCAAGAGATATTTTTATACCTACATTTCACCAGTCTTAAGTAGTGATATAAAATATCACACTCATTAACAAAAGAAAAAACAAAGAGAGATACATTGCCACCTTAAGAACTATCGGGTCGGGTGTGTATGAGAATATTTGTAAATGTTTCCTTATGTATTGTAAGTATATAGTCTACATGTGCGTGTTTTTTTTTTGAAATAAAATACTTTTAATATTGGATTACAATATGTGTAAGAGTATTTTTTAGTTTAAAAATATTTTGGGACTTATAAAGGATTTCTTACTTATTGATAATGTAACAGACATGAAATATGTGACAATAAATACTCGTTCAACGGCCATTTTCAATCAGACAATTGACAACATTTTGAAACAAAAGAATTCAGAAATCGATAGGATTTCAAAGTGTCACTTATATTTAGTTTGTCTATTGTCAAGTATGAAAATATTTGGAATTTGTCACCTACGTTTTAATTTAAGACACTCCTTTTACATTTACAATCTGGAAGTACGAATTATTTAGTTTAGCTTTAGTAAAGTTAATATATAAATTACTTGCTATAACTAGCTGCGTTTAACGAGTTAGTGATGTTTTATTTCAGGTCTATATGCTCTCCAACCAACCATGACATATTAAAATCTGGCAAGTGTTTCTTGTGTTCGTTCTTAGACAGTTTGTCAAATAATGTTAATGTTTACATTTGAATATGTCTTAAAATAAATTTGTGCAAATGTGCGTATGCAAAGTAATGGAAATTTGTTTTTTGTTACTTGCACAATAACTGGAGAGGTGAAATGTGTCAATAAAAAAGTTATCCAACGAACAATGCAATATTTGGTAATATCATCTAAACACAAACATTTACATAAATAGCGGACATTTGAAAATACATTGCAAGAGAATACAAATCAACAAAATATTATATTTTCAAAAAATAATTTTTATATTCTCGAATTTAACCAAAAATTAGTGAGACTTGTGATACAGTCTATTCAATCTCGAATACCAACTTGCGAGAGGGGTGGAATATAGCAAACAACAATATCATTTTTACCACCTTGAAAATAATATAAATAAATCTAAGGCTGGAAAAACTGCCAGTATTGCCCTGGAGATGCTCAGAGTATACCTATCCCTAAGTGCTTGAAGTTTCCTTCTCTCTATTAATCACTGACTGCACGGAAATTTATTAAAGAGTGAATAAATGGAATTCTTGCAACATATCGATCAAAATTAAGGCCACCTTTAAAACAAGGCCTACATCTCAATATTCTTCTTCGTATATGTAATCCTAAAACGAGTCTGTATCAAGTCTTCTTGTGGACTTTGAAGAAGCTTGTGATTTCAAGAAAAATGCATGACTTTTCGACATCAATCTATTAAATTGCAGGCATTCGCCAAAGATGCTCATTTTTTTGTGCCTTTGAACGAACCCTTTCTGCCGAGAAATGTTAGGTATTTGAATGATCTTGTACATCGCATTAAAAAAAGGTCAAACAGCTTGTAAATTTGTGCTGAAAAGTATCAAGTGCAGAATATGACTTGTTCCTAATCGACTTTTTTTTAACATTTACAATGATGAACATTTTGCTTAAATGTGATCGCATGTCGTTGTTGCAGTTGCAAATTTTCTCCTTCAATTCTCATTTGGTTGTGGCATTGTTGGCCTATACTTTTGACGTTAAATAATGCCATAAAAATCCTATAGTATTAATACACATGAACTAAAAGGCGAATTCTGATCATTGAAAAGAGAGACTATATGAAAAATGTCCCAAGCAGTACTTATAATTGAATTGTTTCTAGAGTTGTATGATCTTCGAAACGAGCGATTATATAACTAGGAAATAGCTCTGAATTGTGTCTACATTTGTATTTATTTTGGCAGAAAGTGTTCTGTTATCATGTCGCTATATAGAGCACCAGTAATAATGATGGTGAGGTAGCCGGGTCAAAACTCAATGACCTACTGAGATATTTCACAGCTGCAGGTTGGTTCTAGCAAGACACGACTTTTTTGTACACACATATTAGCTGCAGTATGTTGTATACGACATTAAGTCTGACGAGTGGTGTGGTCTTTTAAAACGGGGTCCCTTCGACTCTACTTAAGTGTTCGCACGTAGTGAACTACCACGTAAACCAACCAACCAATAATGATGGACCAGTCTCGTTTTAAACTTTTTAGCAAACAGTGACAAGTTGTGGATGTATTGTTATTAGACAATCGCAAGTGAATTCTCTAAACCCCAAATGCGGAAATTTTTACGCCTATAAGCTTCATTGCATATGATGACTTTAACTTAAGTTGGTACTAAAAAAAGTTTAAACTTAGATAACATTTCTGAATATGCGCCAATGTTACCATTGTGTGTTTTAATAATAGCGTTTTATCAACAATATTTAGAAATAGAAACTTCTCCGAATGCAACTGTTGCTAAACATGTTGTTGATAAAGATGCTATGTTGATAAATATATTTGTTGATGAACATGTTATATGTTAATAGCGAGCGTTAAATTTAAAATTAATTTGAAAAACATTTTCGTAACAATATAACCGCTTCTGCTCTTAATCTGCTAACTATAAATATGATAGCTATAAGAAGAAATAAAATAGAATCTGATGTTTCTGCTCTTGATCGGCTAAATCGACTCCCATAACTTTACAAGGTCAAACCTGAATATTGGCAAATGAAAAATGCGATCACAAACCTCCACATATCCCTAACATCATGATAAAGTGTACAAAACAAAGTGCCAGCTAAAAAACTTCACTTAAGCGTTGTAAATAACTACATTTTAGTAGTAAATACTGTGAACTATGCTGAAATTGGGCAAAGTTAATTTAATTATTGCCAAATAAAATATTATTTCAATCAAGGATTACACAAACACTTGTTAAAATAATGAGTTGGTTTCGGTTAAAGTTTGTGGAAAAAAGTTTTATTTTATTGTTGTTCTTTCTTTTTTGCTGGGTTATTTTATTTTTCATTTGTTTGTATATTTCGGCAATAAGGAGGAACATTGTCAAAGTGAAGTGTTAGAAATTGATTATTGATATGTGTTTGGGGGTAATATTTGCAAGTGTTGAATTTGACATGACTTAGTGTGTATAATAATACAACTAAAGGAAAGTATGTCAGTGACAAAGTTAAATAAACATAAACATTAAGAAGTATTTAGGAAAAGTTAATAAAAATTCAAATAAAATTTAAATATTAATATAAGCTTAAAAGTAGGCTATAGTTTACTTAATCAAATAAAGCTTTAATGCATGCTATACATTTTTATGGCAGTCAATAATAAAATTTGATTTAATCTTTGCTGCTATTTATTAAACTTGTTCTAAAATTCTTTTGATTATAAAATCTTATTTCCATTTTTAATTAGCCAATTGCCGTATTTAATTAAGCATAATGATATACAAACGTGTCTTTTATGTTTTTCCTCTCAAGTTTGAGAGTGGCCTAAAATTATGCTTTTATTTTTAGACATTTTTATAAACCACAAAAAAGTACAACCGTATAGTTTTTGTTTTTTTTTTTTAGTAGTAGATAGTGGGTGGCAGTAGTAGTATGTTTACGAAAATATACTGTAGTTTATTCTGTTGCTGTTGTTCTTTCTTTGCTTTTAGTTACTAGCTACACAAATTTTATAAACTCACCAACTAAAGAACAAAAAGTTTTTATTTTCATATTTCCCTTGTATTCTTTACTCTGGCCATATATTTTGTTCTGGGGGCCTCTGCAGATCATTTTTCTCTATTAATTTAAACAAAGAGTTTTTACCTCGTGATTTTTATCACGGTAATGTGTTTGTTTGGCTGGCTGTGTATTCGTGTAAGTGACCTTGTTTGTAAAGCATAGAAAAAATAAAATATTAAAAAATTCAAATTAAACTTTCCAAGTAATGCGTATTTTTTTAATTTATTTATGAACAAAAATATTTAAAAAAAAGTTACAAGAAAATTAAATTTTGGGCATTGTGTGGCCATTGCTTGGCCAGAAAGAGTTGAAATTTTTAATGTGGCCCATAAATATGCAACATTTTTCTTTTGTAAGAACATAAATATTCGTTTGTGTGTTTCGGAATATAAATAAGTGTTGTTTAGAAAGAAGTCTGTTGATGATTTTAATTAAATTAGTTTACAAATCTATATATATAAAATACAATGTTTGTATGTTTGTCCTCTATAGACTCTAAAACTATCCAACCGATTTGGCCCAAGCCGGTTTCATTTGAACGGTTATAGTCCTAATTAGGTCTACGGCGTGGCCCCTCCCACATAAATTGAATAACATCATATATCTTGACTACTGTAATAGAAAGAGTTTTGAAACATTGCAGTATCTTACAGATTTAAATAATCAGGAAAAAAATGGTCGGGATCGGAATTTTGCAACTCTTATTTTCATATTAACATCCCTTCGTGCTGAACGAAAAGTGTCATAAAGAGAAGGAGTTTTAAAGCGTTTCCATCTGTAGTATGCTAAATCTCGCTCTTTTATCGCCGATTTAATTACCTCCGTAAACCAAGGTCTGGATTGGGCAGAAATTGTTCTCGTCTTCAGAGGAACAGTTGCGCTATAAAGAGAGGCTATATTGTTTTGCAAGAACATTAACTGATCATCCACGGAAGTAAGATTAAATATTAAGTTCCAGTCCACTACAGAGAGACTGGACTCAAGAAGGTTGTAGTTTAAATCCTTAATATCTCTGTATGTTATTTTCTGATCAATATACGTCCCAAGATAGTCATACACCATGAAGATCAAATCATGTTTAGAGAAGCAAGGAGCAGAAATTTGGTCATAAAGAAGTACTTTGGTAGCGTCATTAACGAAGAAGATGTCAAGTAATGAATTGGAAGAATGGGTAAAATGTGTAGGTGTTGAGGTATTTGTGGGTGTTAGACCTAACGAAGACATAAAATCAGTTAACGATGATTCTGATAGGATGTCCGAATTAAAATCACCTGAAATTATGATATCAGAGAATGAAACTGTTAAGGTTTCCAGCAAATTAAAAAAGCTACTAAAGTTAATATGACGATTCGGTCTATACACGGATCCAATTAGCATCCTACCATTGGAAGATGAAGTTTCCACAAATAAGTATTCTACTTGGTCGTCAACGCCAGACTTTAAAGATAATTTTGATTTAATATTTGATCTCACAAAAATAGCTACACCTCCACCGTTACGTAACCTATCAGCCCTATACGTAGTGTAACCTTTAAGACATATCAAGGCGTCATTTGTAGTCTCGCAAAGCCAAGTCTCCGAAACACAGATGACATCAATGCCACTGTTTTCAAATGTGAGTCTAAACTCGTCGATTTTGTTATTGAGGCTCTGAGCATTAATATGGCATATTTTCAGTCCTTTCCGTTGTTTTGACAAAACTCTTAACATGCTGAATGTTGCATCTATGGAAGATGACGGATTAAGTGAAAAGGTCATGGCGGTAAAAAGTATAAAATGATTACAATAAAAACATGCTCCGTAATGCAAATAGAATGGCACGCATGGAAAGTGATTTTTGAACTAACTACGAACTTGTACATACGAAAAGATAACATAAAGTAGACATTATGAAAACTAACAAAAATGAACGATTGGAGAGGAATGGAACTAACTACAAAGTATTTATGGTTAAATGACATATAGTCCAGATTAAGTTCATAATTAACGAAACCCATCCAAGGAGTTTAAGTGGACAATACAAATTGGTTCATCCGTGGGAACACGCTTGACATAAACTAAGCCTCTAAAAGTATAGGCAGACTGAATACATTTGTCCTTTTTTAATTTAATTGCCTCTCTAAATATTTTGTAGTTAGTGTTCGAAAGATTTTCATTTATATAAATTGGTTTGTTAGAGTTAAATCCTAAACTGTTTAGAGTCAGTACAAAGTTATTATTTTTTTTCTTATAGTCATAAAAAAGCTTAAGAAAGAAATTTTTGTCATAGGGACTTAAAAATTTTACTATAATTACTGCATCTGTAGAATTATTCTTTTTAGTATTATTTCGATTTTGGAGGCGATAAATACATTTCAAATTAGGGGCAGCAATATTGAAGATTGAGCATATGGAAGAGAACAAAGCAGGAAGATTTTCGTTTACATGGTGAGGAATGCCATTCAAACGCAGCTCATCAGCCACTAAGGAATTTTCCTGTTTTAGTGCTTGAATTTTTAAATCCTTAATTACCAGTTTAGATTTTTCAAATTCGTCTGCAAGTCTTTCTAGTTTAGACATCCGTTCAGCAACATTGTCACGTTCTTCTTTAAACCCACAAATTTCCTCACGCAGTACGCTGATTTCCGAACACTGTGACTCAAGTGAAGTTACACGCTCAATAATGTGTTTAAATTCAGTTTTAAGAGAGTCAGCGCTAAGAGATATGACATTAAGCAGCTTAGTCTCAATATCAGAGATATTTTTGTTAAATTCCGATATTATTCGTTGTTCACATTGAAAAATTTCAGACTTTATAAGTTTTGTAAGAGAGTCTGTCAATGTGTTAGTGAGAGATAAGGTTAGTTTCTCAAATCTAAGATCCAAAGTCTGAACAGCACGGAAAGGCGAATCAATGGATACCCGTGTGAATTTAGCAGTTTCATCATTGGGGTGGAACAGAGTTTGTTTGGACGATCTCGTTCGCTTCTGTGGTGGAGAATTCATGATATTATTTGTTATTTAAAGAGCACGTACACCAGTATTAGCTTAAAATGGTTAGATGTTTTTGTTGTAAATTTTTGAAAATTTGTTATTTGTGTTTAGCTTATCTCTTGAGTTTGTTGTTGATAAAAACACGGAGAGAAAATATATGGTGCTTGTTCTTATTACAAGTTGTTTATTGTTTTTTGTTGTTAATTTTTTTGTTGTTAATACACTCAGCTGCGAGATATATTTTTTGTTTTGTTTATAATTTTGTATAGGTAGTATTGTATGTATTGTTTTTTATTATTTATTTTTATAGAGATATACTGATATGCTTGTCTCTATGTTTATGTTGATATTTCAATTTGTTTTTATTTTGAGTTTATTTCAAGTTGTTTTCTTTTTTTCTTTTTTGTTGTAATTTAGTAATTGCACTCAGCTCCGATGTACTTGTTCGCAAATTTTGTATTGTTTTGTTTTTGTATAGACTGTTTTGCTTGTCTCTTGTGTTATTGTTGATATTTCAATTTGTTTACTGTTTTCTTTTGTTTATGATTTTGTTGTTATTACACTCAGCTCCGAAATATTTGTTTTTTTTAGTATAGTTAGTAATAAATAAAAATTAGAATTAGGTCTTCAAATTATATTTATAAGGAGAAAAGGAAAAGTTATGGTGTTATAGTAAACAATAGATGGTTAATCACGTTTACATAGATTACATTTAAAATTTTTAAACAAATATTTGATGTTATTCAATTTAATGCGGAGCCGAAGAGAAACACGTCTACTCTCAATCACAGATTGTCTTATTCTTCTTCTTAATATTCTTCTTAATATTAATATTAAATATCTACGGTTCTATACTAGCTATATAGCCTTCAAATTTTGTACGAGTCCATCAATCTACATATTATATATATAAAAATTAATGTTTTTATGTATGTCCTTTATAGACTCCTAAACTATGCATCTGCTCATATGATGTTCTTCGGCAAAGTTGTTGTGCATGAAACCGGGAAGGTTTCTGAGTTGGTACGACCACGCCTACTCTAACGCCCACTTTTTTTAATTCATTAATTGCTTCTGCATGGGTTTTTACAGATTTACTTCATACAAATTGTATCCACATCTTACTGAAGGCGAGGTAAAAATAAAAATTTTATGTGCCACGCCCACTTTCACGCCCCATCACAAAAAATTAATGTTTGTATGTATGCCCTTTATAGAATCGTAAACTATGCATTTGGTCATGTGATGATCTACGGCAAAGTTATTGTGCAGTTTCAAATTTATTTTATTAGCAACGCGCGCAGGGTACAGCTAGTTATACATAAAATGTTAAAAATAAAGTTGAATCTGTTTAATAGATTTAATTGACTTTCATATGTGTAAAGTAAATATGTAGGTTATCAGTCAAATGTTACTTCATAATGATCTCTGGTAACTGAGGAAAACCTTTGTTACATTTAAGTCTCCGTGAAAATTTATAGAAAGTCATCAATCAGTTGAGTAGCAGTAGATATACAAGCTTTTTTCATCAAAGCTAAGCATAGTCTTGAATATTACAGCTGTTAAAAATCCATTTGAGACTAAAAATATATGACAGTAAGCTTTTAACAATAAAAGCACAAATAGTGCGTTTCAAAGTCTTTACACATTATCACAATAAAAGCTTTATCCCAAGCTTTTGTTTAGGAAAGCAGCACGATTATTTGCGATAAACTATTTAAGAAGAAAAGCTTTCAAGCACAACTTAAAAGCTTTGTTAAAGCTTAATTTTCATCCATATTTGTGTATGAACTGAAAGCTCAATTTTGACAAAATTTTTTATGAGCACTTTTTCTCCTATGCCTTTAGCTCTATATTTTAAGGTGAGTTAAGTTAAGGCTTTAAGCTAATGTTGTATTTCAAACATAAAACAGCTGTTACCAACAGCTTTTGTTAGCACTTATTTGCAAATAACTACTTCTGAAACTAAATTAATAACGTTGCAAAAAGAAAAAAACTTAAATTAGCAACTTACTACTTATGCACTACTCTTATTACTTGCTTAGCAGAAGAAACACCCCATTTTTCAAAACAAAATTCGTTGCTGTATGGCGTTGTTTTATACAACAGAAAAAGCTAGCAGTTAGTAATGAATGTATGTATTTTTTTTTTATTTATTTTCTTTCTTTCAATTTCTTTACATACTTTCATTAATTTTTCACTTTTACTCTATACATAATTAAAACTCATTTTATTTGCTGAAAAGTAAAGAAAATAAAAAAAGAACAGGGAAACCACAACCTTGAGTTGCAATGCGAGTATAAAAGAAATGAAAAATGCAATAGCAAAAAAACAAAAAAAAACATAAAAATAAGAAAAAAATCATGGTTTTAGGTTTAATTATTTTCTTTTTTTTAAACTCATAAATAATATTATTTTCTTTTTGTACTTTGGCTTCTTTTTTCTAAACACTTTTTTTTTTACTAATATTATAGCTTCAAAAAATACTTACTTTCACTTAAGCTTAAAACAGCAATGAGTTACATGAGTTGGTTGGCATGTTTATACATGTTTGGGTCGGTCTTGTTATGTTGCCCCTAAAATTATGCTTTAATTTAAAAATTCTTTATAATATTGACAAATCTGTTATGCTACTCTAATTTCTATTTATGTCAAACAAAACTAAACTTTCTTTTTAATATTTGCTTGTGTTATATTTAGGAATTTTTCTAATTTTGTGTCCATTTCGTTTTATTATCTTTTTTTAATATTATTTTAATGATATTTTTGCTTAGTCTGGCGTAAATTGTTACCAGCTATAAAAAAACTCAAAAGTTCAGCTTCTCCCCAGCAATCGCCATTATCAATATCAAAACACGTTGTCTATAATTTGTGAACTCTACTCTGCAATCATGTAATTATTTTCTCATTTTATTTCTGTTTATATTTTGTTAGACTGTGGTGAAAAGTTATTTTTGTAATAAATATTTAGTTCACAGTTGTCTGTCGCAACAATAATTTTGATTACACAAAGTATTTATAGAGTAAGGGATTAGTTTTGCTAAAATGTTAAGTACTCGTATATAAAATTGCTTTGAACTTTAGCAATACTTTTTGCAGTTTGCAAAATAATATGTACATATTATTTGCTGCCATCTAAGAATAACTATTGTCTGAAGTTTTTAAACGTAATAGATATCAAGGCAGGAGAGTGATAATTTCTTCACTCTAGTCCAGCATTAATTAGTACAGTGGGTAACCACAATGGACCACAAGGTCTCCGGGTGGAAGTGCACTTTATGCACTACCCTTCTATCCTAGTACAGTGGGTGGCCAAATTATTAGTTACACTTATTAATTAAGATTCAACCGCTACGTATATAAATTTATTTTTTGTACCAGATGTTTTCATATTTTAATTCTGGTAATGCTGTGGAATATTTTGTGCAGCATCAACAATGATTGGTGACATTAGAGTGCAGTTGTAGATCATTATCTGTCATTCATTCTGCTCTGAAATTTTGATAAAATTGATTAAAGGCTGGCATCACGATTAAGAACTAAAAGAAAATGTTCAAAAATGCATTCAGAGCATGCCAAAAAGGGCGCAAGCTGTAATTGATGCCAAAGAAGGTTCTACGAAATATTAAGATTTTTTTTCAAAAAATTTTGTAATATTTCTTTTCCTCAAATATATATTTTTAAAACAAGAGAATTTATTTTTAATTGAATTAGAAACACTTAATTTACCTAAAAGAACAAATAAAAGGATAAATTTCCACTATTTTAAAATGTTATACGGCTTCGAACTAAACAATTTTGCATGTATAACTAATAATATGGCCACCCACTGTATTGCTTCCCATAATGAAATTTTCCAGTAGTAATAAACTAGACAGGTCTAAAGCTATATTAGATAATTTAGCTGAAAATAATTAATAATTTTTAAAAATAAAGTTTAGATTTCTTACGTTTCATTTGTTTTATAAAACTGTTGCAATTCTAAAAGCTTTTCTTCTAAAAGTAAATATTTAATTCCAACAATTTAACAAATTCTTTTATTAAGTTGCTAAAACTTGTATTCTTTCCTTTTTTACAACAAAATATTAACAAAGTCTGACTAAGAAAGAAAGAACACCACAACCATCAAGTTTAATTTAGTTTAATGGCCTATTTCACGATGTCGAAAGATAACGTTCGCTTAGATAAGACTTAAGACACAAACTTGATTGTGGAATAAACAAACTTGATTGAGTAAAAAATAGATACTATAAAAAGTTTGTGTCTTAAGTCTTATCTAAGCGAACGTTATCTTTCGACATCGTGAAATAGGCCATTAGTTTCTTTAGCTATTTATCAAATTTCCATTAAAAATATCCATAAAAAATCTTTAAAAGTTTTGATGACAATGTCTGTCACTGTGAATAGTTTCTGTAACACGATTAGAAACGGTGTTTACCTCTTAATGGCGTCTTCAACAATTGTTCTCTTTCCATGTAAAGTAGAGAAGATTAAAACTTTTCTCATTATCGTGATAAAAGTATTAAAAGTAAGCAAATATATAGAAAAAACTAAAATTAAACAATAAATACAGTGTTCGCTATTTCATTATTTGCTTCACTCCATTAGTTTTTGAAACAGTTGCTGTCTAGTGTTGCTAAAAGAAAGTACTAAAATATAAATTGTTTACTTTTTGCCCTAAAAATTTAAATCAAAACAAAGTATTTCTATGCATATGTGGGAAAAAGGTCAGCTGGTGAAACTCTTTTCAGAATTACGATAGCTTAAGTTTGGGGAGATGTTGTTGTCTCTTAATTATTTTACACATACTGGTACTTTTGGGAAATAGTATTGTACCTGTGCTTTAGAGTTTAAGGCCCAACCATAATGTGCATAAGCTAGCTTAAGCAACTGTCAAAAATTAACGAAAAGTCTGTCAAATTCATAAGTAAACTTAAGAAGACTTTTAGGTGGCCATAATGTACTTACATGATGCATGTAACCCTTGTTGCATATTTGTGGATTATTTTATGTTTTTCCGAGTACTTTAAATTAAAAAGTACCAAAAATTACAGCCCTGTATTTGTTTATTTTATGTTTTATTTTATTGAAAATTTGCAAACAGTAAAAACTGCTAATTGTTGAATAAATAATAAAAAAGTGATAGGATATGAGTAATATCATCTATTTCTTGATTTTGCATACTAATTTTTTTTATTTTTTTTAATGAAATTAAAACACAGATGATTCCGTACGGAAAGTGCGTTCAGTTTGGCACTTTGCTTAAGCAAATGACATTAGACGAAACTTGAGGAAAAGTTTCATTATGCATATTATGGTTTGTCACATACGTTTTACATGTATTCGCACAGTTGCTTAAGTTGGCTTAAGCTAGTTTATGCACATTATGTTTGGGCCTTTGCTCTAATAAGTCATTGATATGATTTTGTATTTAACTGATTACAACTGTAGAAAGAAAATGCTATTGTGTTTTGTCCCTGACTGCAAGAACTGCCATTCGTATTAAAAAAGAGTATTAAAACTATGTAAGCCCTGTGTTGCTACAAAATTTTTCTTACGAAGTATTTTAAGCTTTTAATGTAAGTGTTATCACAATACTACCTATATATAATAAATAAACTAAAAGTAATGGAATATACATCCCACCTAGATATTTATGTATTTATGTGTGTATTAGTTCACTAATTGTTACCGATTATACCAAGTTCAATAACCTTTACTTTCCACAAATTGACTCAAGGGTAACTAGTCCATTAGTATAAATAGCTAGTACACAGTTCCTTATTCTAAAACAGCAGGGTAGTGTAAACAGTTAGCTAGTGATAGTGGTAGTATTATTTGAAAGCTTATTATTGTATAAGTATGACTCGTATATGTATTTAGTTTTTCCAATTTTCATTGTTCATTGTTGTTTTGTTTTCTACACGTTTGGCCGGGTTTAAGTTGTTTAAGTTGTTCGTGGCATACTTTAAGGTGTTATCTGGTATTTTCTCCGTTCTCTTCCGTTGTGTTTCCCATTATCCATTGCTTTTTGTTGTGTTATTTAGTGGTAACGAACATCTTAAGCACTAATTTTTGTTAAAAAGAGATTTAAGTTTTGTTTGGTTGTATTTATGTATTATAGATACACACGCAAATAATATATATATGTTATTCTACAGGGTAAATGATAGCGCGTTTTATTTTATAAGCTGTTGTGATTTTTAATTTAAACCGTTTTTACGGTAAATTGTGTAATGTATGGTTTCGGTTACGTAATAAGCTACTGGTGGGAAAAAGTACTTAATATTAAAGATTTTTTCAAAAGTTTAGATAAAAACTGTTTATATGACATTTACATATTTTAAAAGTTATGGTAGATTTGTTTGAGTGCATAGCCCACAAGTCTTAACTCATTAAAATATGTTAATAGAGTTTTAATATATTAAAACTGTTAAAGAGTCATAAATTCAAAAGTTAATGCAACCAACACAAATAATTAATAATTATTGTACACTTTTCTTAGCATAAACTTAATGGCCCCTTAATGTATGCTAATTACACTGTCAAACAAATTAAGAGTTTTTGAATGGAACAGAATAGCGACCCCATAATTCTGAAAGGGTATGTTGTGTAGATCATTATTGTAGAACAAACTTATGGTCCAGCACGTCTGAGTTTTTTTTTACAGTGGGTCAAAGTTTTCATTTTTTGGTCGAAGGGAGCATTATACTATATGAATAAAATGTTGTAAGTTAATGTCTGAGAGAATTCTTATGGTCAGAGTTGTATTGTGGAATTGTATGAGGATTATTTTTGTGGAAGATCTTAACCCTCTAACTGGTCTCTTTATGGGTCAATTTGACCCTTTTTTCGATAAAATCAAAAAATATCCTTTAAAAAAGGACATTTAAGGATTAAAATATTCTACGAAAATGTTTGGCGGAAAATTTCAGTGGGGGTCGCCAAAGACACCATTGTTGTAAATAAAGCTCTTTACGATTAATTGGCAAAATTACACGCCAACACATACAAGCAGGTGAAAACATCGTCAAGTTCGGCCGGGCCAAACACTGAGTTCTCGCGTCTAGTCAGATAGATAGTTCAAAACACAGCTTAAAAGCAGTTTTACTGCACAATGGAAATCAGCATCCATCAACACCGGTTGCGTATTCCACAAAAAAGGAGGAAACATACGCAAATATTTCAAATCTCTTAAATAAAATTGAATACTATAAATATAAATGGGAAGTATGCGCAGACTTCAAAATGATTGCAATATTGACTGGAATGCAAACAGGATACACAAAATATATGTGCTTTCTTTGTAAATGGGATTCACGTGCTACCAGCAGCCATTATCATGTTAAATATTTCGAAGAACGTAAAGAAAATATTATTGGTGACTTAAATGTAATCCATGAATCCCTTGTCCCAAAAGATAAGGTCATACTTCCACCGCTGCATATTAAGTTGGGCGTGGTGAAAAATTTTATTAAAAGCTTAAATACACAAGGAAATGCTTTCAAACGCATTCAAACAATTTTCCCCAGATTATCTGCAGCAAAATTAAAAGAAGGTAAAATACGGTTTTAAGAAATAATTTATTTCATTTAATGTAAATTACCTTTTCTAGGAATGCTCGTTGGACCCGATATAAGAAAATTATTACACGATGAAGAATTTTATGGTCATCTGTCGGATACGCAAAAGACAGCATTTGACTTTATGCAGCTAGTTATATCAGAATTCCTTGGAAACTCATAAGCACAAAACTATGCAGAAAATATTGAAAGCATGCTAATCGGTTTTAACAATATTGGCGTTAAGATGTCACTAAAGCTGCATTTTCTGCACTCTCATCTCAATTTTTTTAAAGAAAACCTTGGAGCGGTTTCAGATGAACACGGTGAAAGGTTTCATCAGGATATAAAGGTATTGGAAGAAAGATTCAAAGGGAAATCCCAAAGTGTAATGCTTGCTGAATACGTATGGGGCTTGTACAGAAACCATGACCCATCGGAACATTCACGTCAAGCTAAATACAGGAAAGCATATTAAGTTTAATCTTTAATCCATTGTCATACTAGTGCTATTTCCCATTTCCCTTGTACTCGAAAATTTGAAAAAAATAAATATGTACATACTTATGTACATAAACCACTATTAAAACAAAATTATAATTTTTTTATAGAAGTTGGCGTGTAATTTTGCCAATTAATCGTAAAGAGCTTTATTTACAACAATGGTGTCTTTGGCGCCCCCACTGAAATTTTCCGCCAAACATTTTCGTAGAATATTTTAATCTTTAAATGTCCTTTTTTAAAGGATATTTTTTGATTTTATCGAAAAAAGGGTCAACTTGACCCATAAAGAGACCAGTTAGAGGGTTAAGATCTTCCACAAAAATAATCCTCATACAATTCCACAATACAACTCTGACCATAAGAATTCTCTCAGACATTAACTTACAACATTTTATTCATATAGTATAATGCTCCCTTCGACCAAAAAATGAAAACTTTGACCCACTGTAAAAAAAAACTCAGACGTGCTGGACCATAAGTTTGTTCTACAAAAATGATCTACTCAACATACCCTTTCAGAATTATAGGGTCGCTATTCTGTTCGAAAAATGGTGTTGGACAGTGTTATTTTAGATTGCTTTTTAAAATAATAATAAAACATTTTATTATTCTTTGCCAAGACAATTATTTTTTTTAGCAATTATATTTACGGGTTTTCATGTTTATAAATAAAATTAAATTTTTAAAAAAATTTAAATCTAACTCTCTTCATTTGCAACAAGCACAATGTTAAAAAACTGTCCCATAATTCTTAAACAAAAACATACAGAAATGCTTTCAAGTAATAACTCAAACTAATACACACACACAGGCCTGCAAATAAACATAAAAAAAACATAAATTTTGCCGCATATGCAGTATGAACAGCGACAGTCTGTAGCAGAACTGGAGCAGTAACAGCCAAATAGTTGTAAAAAATGAATGTTGATTATTTTATGAATGTTTTCATTTGGTTTCATTTATTGTTGTTTGTGTTTACTAAGTCATCTCTGGCTGTTTTTACGAGTATGCACATAAGTTTCGTTCAGCGTTGTCAGTTTAGGGGATTTATCCCCAAATTGAGGATTTTTTTTCGTGATTTGGGATAAAAATTTCATCTTGGGGATCCGGGGATTTGTTGGGGATGACAACACAATTTTAAGGGCTTTTTGGGGATATTTTTTTAAAAGTGATGGTAACAAGAATGATTTTGGAGCTAAAAAAATGTGCGTCTGGCAAGTCTAAAAATGTGTGTTATTATTTATAGTGTATGGTTTCTAATAAAAAAGAAGTATGTAAATATTTAAAAAAAGTATATTTTTTACCGTTTAAAATGGCTGCAAATACTAATTTTATTAACAAAAATCATAATGCTTCTTGGGAACGCGAAGATTGGGCAAACGCGTTTTTTCAATAATGAATACTACCAAAACAAAAATACGTAACAAAATGCAATATGAATTATTGGAAGCACTTCTCAGAATAAACACATACTTTAAAAATAATTAAATTTGTTTTGAGAAATTTAATCCATCTGCTGAAATACTAAAGCTTTTTAGTACAAGTAATATGTACAACAAAATTTCTGAGGCTGATGAATCAGAAGATTTTGATTCTGAAGTTTTTGAAATGCTAAACTCTGGTAAATAATTTTTTATACTTCTATATATTAAACTATGTGTAATTTTTTCTTTACAAGATTTATATTACAAATCTAATTAGTTTGAATACTAATATAAGTAGATATCGATAAAAATGAATTTTTATTATTATTTTTTAAATAAAATAATTTTGAAAAAAAAATTTAATCAAAAAAAATCAGTTTGGGGATTTTTGGGGATGACAAATCAAAAATTGGGGATAAGCTCTAAAAAAATACTGGCAGCACTGGTTTCGTTGTGTGTTTTGGTTTTTTTGTGTAGATCCTAGAACAATATTTTATGTTAGAACAAACTCAGGAAAAATGATATTTAAAAATTGGTACGGATGCATGTATGCTTCTACTCTAATACCAGGATTTTTCTTCCTTTGCCTTAATATTGCATCATTGTTTCATTATCATTCTTTGTTATGATGTTTATGATGATGCTGATGATGTTGGTGATGACGATGATATAGTAAATGTTTTGGTTAACAAATATAATTGTTGTACTGTTACACTGTTAAAATTGTCGGGCACAAATTAGCTTTCTCACCTTTTGTTGCTTAATATCTGCATACCTGAAAATCTCGATGTCCTGCCATTTTACTATAATAATGCATTTTTTAAGTTATATTTTAAAGCTTTAATGACTTGTTTGTCTAGTATGTCTTGTGTGTCTTGTATGTCTTGTATGTCTTGTATTTCTAGTATATCTTGTATGTCTTGAATGTCTTGTATGTCTTGTACGTCTTGTGTGTCTTGTATATCTTGTATGTCTTGTACGTCTTGTATGTCTTGTATATATTTTATGTCTTGTATGTCTTGTATGTCTTGTATGTCTTGTATATTATTATTATTAAGTGAGGCATCAAGCACTACGACCTATAAGATCTTTTGCGCAGTCTTGAAGTTTCATCAAGTTAGATTTAGGCTGTGTATAAAGCCAATTATTTTATTAGATGAGAGGTCAAACACATCTCCTGGGGCCATAAAGGTCCTTTCGAGCCATCTTGTTCTGCGTATTGCCAGCATTGGGCAGTCGCAAAGAATATGTTCAAGGATTCGGCTTCAAGTTCACAAAACCAACACTGTTCATTCGCAACATTACCTAAAGTAAATTGGTGATACCTAAAGCCACCGTGGCCTGTGAATAATTCAGTAAGTAATCTCAATTGAGATCTTCGTTTGGACAGAGTAATAAACCTTTTGGACTGTCTAAGTTCTGGTAAGTTGTTCCAAAATCGGGAAAATTCCGATTCTATATTTTGTATGTCTTGTCCGTCTAGTATGTCTTGCATGTCTTGTGCATGTTGTATGTCTCATAATTTTCTCTCTTTCAGTGTAGCTTCATTCAAACTAACTAACTTTTATGTTTTCATGCAAAAGTTTTGGAATTTTCAAAATGTATGCACCTAAAACTCTGGTGATGCTGTGTAAATATGTATATAAAAAATGTTACGGCTTTTTTCTTAACAGCACAATTGTGTTTAGTTTTGCAAAACTAAAAAAAGTAAAAGTTTTATTTCAACAGCAAAGAAAAGTGAAATAAAAAAATATTTGAAAATAAAACACAATGAAACTGAATGAAAATATTAAAATATCATCTATTTGTATGAGAGAACATATTAAATATGAAAATCCTTTTCATATTTTAGTTTAGTTTCACTTTTTTTTCGTTTCGGATTAAATATATTCTCTTGGCTTACTTTTATATCCTGTAGTTTTTTGTGTTGACGTTTATAACGCAGGAAATGCGCCTAGGCCTATGCTATGCTACTAACCTAAATAAAAATAATATTGAGTAAAAAATGTGAAAGAGAAAGGGGAGAGGAAAGGACTGCAGAAGTTTTTTTTTGATTTGGAAATGTAACGCCCTTTTAAGTATGCTAAACAAAAACATTGTCTAAAACAAACGTCATTGTAATTAAAGCGTATTGTCTTCAATAAAGTTAAACAAAAACGTCTAAACTTTTTGAGCGCGTCTAATGTCTAATGACTTACAATCTAAGTGAAAGTGGCAGGGAAGATTTTTATTTTAGTTTGAAATGTTAATTTAACATTTTCTAAGCCATTTGCTTGTGGTAAAATTAAAAATCTAAATTTAAATTTGTTTAATTTTTATATAGGGAAAGTAACTAGATTATAAGTATTTCAATCATTTTCAGTTAGTATCTTGTGCAGTAATTCCGTGTGATTAATGATTTGTTATTCATAGCTATAGTTTTTGTGTTTAGAAACAGTAAGCCACAAATACTTTTGACAAAATATTTCATTTAAATTTTAACCAAAAAGAAAACTAACAAAAAAAAAGTATGTAATACTATTTTTAGTTAGTAAATAAAATGTTCGTATATCATGTGTTTCAAACATCAAAAGTTAGCAAGGAAAGATGCTGAAACAAAAGAGAGAAAAATGTATATGCTAAAAATAAGTTTGTGTTTTGCATTTCATTACATTTCATATTATTTCAAAAGTTATGGCATACTTAAAGGCTTTTGTTATTTCCGTTATGTATAGCATACTTTTAGGCTATTTCTCGTTTTATTTTTCATCTTTCGTTTATATTTTTTTTCTGATTTGGCTCCCCTGTGCCAAAAAACAAAACATAAAAAAAGAAAACAATTCCTAAACTTTTTATATTTACAGACAGTGTTGTAATTGTAATTTGCATGTTGTAACTTAAGTTACAGTTAAATTTTTATTTTTTATTTTTTTTTTGTGTTAATATTCTAACTTCTCATTGTTTTTGCATTAGGTTTTGTAAAATACTTGTAATGCTCATATTTAATTTTATTTCAGATTCTTTAACATTAGAAGCATGACATACGTATTTCATTTTTGTTTGTTACTGGAATATGAATAATACAATTTCAGTTGTTTCTCTTACCATTGTTTGATTTATTTGGTTTGATCCATTTCAAGTTTATTTGCTTTTTTTTTAACTTTAAGGAGGGTTTAAGGCGTATAGAAGTTCATTGTTTCATTTGTATATTTATTATTATAAATCGCTGTGTTATTGACAGTATTTCTAAAGGCACATGATTTTATTTTGAAGTGGTTAATATTGATTTTGTTGTACCCTATAGTTGGTTTGTTGGACGTGTTAAAGCATTTGTTTCAATATTTAAATGGCCTAATGTGTCTAGATTTTCTTATGTTGGCATCATTTTTAAAATTAATGTTTCAATAGCTTAAAACTTAAACATTTGTCGAGAAGACATATTTATGCCTTGACATAATAATATCCCAACATTAGTTTGTCTCGACATTTTTGTACAATAACTTAATGTTTATAAGTATTAATGATTTTAAATCTTGTCATATTTATACCTTAATATTTGTATATCTTTAAATACGTTTCTTAACATTGTGATGTATCAGTGACTTGAGCCGTTAGAGTTACCGATCAAGAAATGTTGACAAAGTAGCTTTTTTGTTTAGTATTTTATGTCTTGATATCGTATTAATTTTGTATAAGTAAGACTTTATATCTTAAGAAATTCATGTCGTTATATTCTTCTTTATTTGTTTCATGTCTCATTTATAATAATGAGGATATTTTTATAAATGAAGTGTGTTTATCATTCGTTAAAGCTAAACAGTTTGTTTAAGTTACACATTTTTTTTTGTAATTTTATTTAGGATTAATACTTGTGTTGCTGACGTTTCAACATAAAAAAGGTTAAAAATTTCAATTTTCCATTTCCATTAAAATAAATATTACTTTAATACTTCAATGCAAGCTCTATGTAAATTCCCATAAATTAGCCGCGTAAGAAAGAAAAAACAAGAACAGAAATTAAATTATCTACACTTTCATTTTGATCAAGGAAATTTTCTTTATATGTTTTGTTAAAAAGAAAAAATTTAATATGCCCTAAATTTCCAGTCAAATTGTGCTGTAAATAATAAATCCATGTGCAAACTTTTCTTTTGTGTTTGAAAGTATAAAATTATGTTTAATTATTAATTTCTACAAATTTATTTATTTAATTTCTTCTATTTGAATTCTCTTTTCTGGCAGATTGTAGCCTGTAACCCTTTGACCTTACTTTCAGCTTACAGTCATAAAAGCAAAACTTAATATAATCTTTTGATTACCATCAAATGTCAAAAACTCATTAAACTTATGGCGACTTTATTCTGCAGCCATCTCTGCTAAAGACAGGCGATGGTATTTACTATGATGATGACAATGACGATGATTGCAAATAGACAACTTTTAAAAATCTTGCCATAATAAAGTATTTAATAACGTTATTTGACCGTAGCCTATATAATGTTCCCCTGACAACGTCAACTAAATAGCAACATTAAAAAGAGCAAAAAAAAGTGAAATAAAAATTCCCGCTATTGCCAAATGATTGTTATTGCAACACAAGGTGTTGGTTGGCAGCAACAATAATGGCAACATTAAAATTTTGTTGCTGTTAATCTAATATGTCATGTACTCTAAACAGTGGCAGCATCAACGACTAGCAGACAGCAAATACAACTGACAGCTACCAAAAAGTGTTGGAAGGAAGCCTGACAAATATTTTCAAATGAGATGTAGTTTTAGGCGCAATAGCTAGCTGGCTGTTTTATGACAACAAAATCTCTAGTAATTAGTATGTTTCAAAGTTTTTTACAAATTGTTCCAAAATGTCAATGGCACATGGGTTTTTTAGTATTAAGTGTGAAGAAGATTTATTTTACTTCGAAAGTATTTGTGCTGGAAAATAATAAAGTTTGAAAAGATAAAAAAAAGTTTACTAACAATAGGCTTTAATTTTTTTTCATTCATATAAAAGCCTAAAAATATGATCTTTAACAAATTATATGAAATAGTAAATAATAAAAACTTTATGTGAATAATGCCTAAAAATATGCTTTGAGTTTTAGTTTTTCCATAGATTTATGTAGCGATATATTCTTAAGGAGAAGAACGTTTCAAATAAACTACAATTACAATTATTTATAAAACTATAAAATATATGTAAATCACGTTTAAATACTAAAACCATTAGATTGGTTAAATTTTGGTGTATAAATCTTTCATCCAAAACTGTGCTATATTTGTTATTTTCACATGCCTAACAATATGCTGTTTAATAGATTTCTGTTTACTGTCTTTGTAGCAAATATGTTTTCTTTTATTTCCTTTGAAACATCTTAGACTCATCACTGTCCTATCATAAAACCTTCATGTCAGTTGCTATTGGATTTGCCATCCACCAGTTACAAAAACTCTAAAAAAAAAATAAATGAAAGAAATTTGAAGTAAAACTAATGGCATTTATGTCAAATGCTTTTGAAAATCTTCACCCATTAATATGGCGTTGTCATAAATGAACAAGATCAATAAAAATTGTTTCAAAATATTCTCTTACATTTTTTTCAAGTTTTACACTTTTTTCTCCTTTTGTTTTCTTTGGTTGATATGAATTTTTAAGATTAATGTTAACTAGAAGGGGTTTTCTGGTATTTTACTAACATCAACTTTTAGTTTTTATGATTACTTTCTAATACTTAATACATAAAAATAAAAAAATGCAAATATTGAAGTTTTTCTTGCTTTAAAAACTATTAAATCTTAAGGGTAATAAGAACAAAGTACTACAGGTCAGGCTGAAAAGGCTTTAATTTTATGTTCTAATAAGTCTGTCGTATAATTGATTATATTTTTACAATTATAAAAAACAAAAAAAATATCAATCATTTTGTTCTTCCTTGGGTATTCTCACTTTTTCAGTGCATCTAATTTCATTTTTACTGGCTTGTCATAATAGAAAAATTTAAATGTATCGTTAGTAAAAAAATACCTTCGACAATTCTCACCTACTCAGGACTGTAGATGTCTAATTTCATGTTTCTAGGCCCATTATCATAGATATTTTAAAATTTACCATTAGAAGAAGGAAAAAGTACCATCATTTCCCACTTTGATGAATTAAAACTCATTTTGGATATAAAAAAAAAAAATAATAAAAAATTACAAAAGTGTCAGTAAAAGTAACAAAATATACCATAAGGGATCTCGTTTAAGGTGCTAATATATTGTAAAGTAAATATGTTGCCACCAACATGTTTACATAGTGGATTGCTTCCAGCAACATGTTAATACAGTAAATATGTTGCCAGACACATGTTTAGTCAGTAGATTGTTTTCAGCAACATCTTAATACAGTAAATATGTTGCCAGTAACATGTTTAGATAGTAAATCTGTTGCCAGAAACATGTTTATGTAGTGGTTTGCTTCCAGCAACATGTTAATACAGTAAATCTGTTTCCAGTAGCATGTATAGATAGTAAATCTGTTGCCAGCAACATACTTAGTCAGTAGATTGTTTCCAGCAACATGTTAATACCGTAAATATGTTGCCAGTAACATGTTTAGATAGTAAATCTGTTGCCATCAACATGTTTAGATAGTCGATTGTTTCAAGCAACATGTTAATACAGTAAATATCTTGCCAGCAACATGTTTGTATAGTAAATATGTTACCAGTAACATGTCTAAATAGTAAAACTCTTGCCAGCAATATGTCTTAATAAAAGTATACAGGTAGTCTCAGTTATATGCCTGTAATATTAAAAGTCTGGGGGCTAATTCTGGCAGTCGTGATCGAAATTATTTTCGAATCGAAATTTATTTCGACAGTGCAAAATTTTCTAATGATGGTACTCGATACGAATCGAATCGATTCATTGCTTCAGTGTTGTAAAAAACTTAAATAAGTACGTATACAACACTGAATAAAATAAAAGAAAATGTAAACAAAAAACATATGGTTCTGCAAAAAATTACTTGAGCAAAGTTTTTTAAAGAAATTATTCTAAATTAAAAATGTTTTTTTACTTAACGTCTTCTGATTCTGACGATATTGAAAACATTAATGACATAAGAAACACCTCCGACCCCTTAAAATTGACAAACATTGAATATGTATAAATAAGTACATATCTACATTAGGGCGCCCCGTTTGTATGAAGAAAAAATAAGGTATCGATGTTCCCGACTAATATGAAAATTTGATTCATTTTAAGACTACGATTTTCAACTTTTTTTTTGTTAACCTAGATCAAAGGATAAAAAGTTCCTTTTTAGAGGTTTTTTGATTTTTTCACATTTCTTTCAAAGGAACTATATGTAAATTTGGTATCATATGAAAGGCGCATTCAATGGTTTATCAAAAATTAAAAAACATTTTTTTTTTAATTCAAAAATTTTGAAAATTTCAGATAAAATTTTAGTTTTTTTTTATTTTTTCTTGATTATAAACATCATGCAATTTAACCCAAATGGTTTTTCCCGTTTTTTAAAATTCAACCTATTTCAATTTTTATTATTTTTTTTTTTAAACCTTAATTCTTCCCTATCTGACAATCTCTGTTAACTCAATTCGTTAATGTAATGGGTATTAAAAAAATGTAAATTTTATAAGCTAAAAAACGGGAAAAATCTTTTGGGTTAAATTGCATGATGTTTATTATCACGTAATTTCAACTATTTATTTAAGTAAATTTTATGAAAAAATAAAAAAACACTAAAATGTTATCTGAAATTTTAAAAATTTTTGAATTAAAAAAAATTGTTTTTTAATTTTTGATAAACCATTGATGCGCCTCTCAAAGCCCTTTCATATGATGCCAAATTTGCATATAGTTCCTCTGGGAGAAATGTGAAAAAATAAAAAAACCTCTAAAAGGATCTTTTTATCCTTTGATCCAGCTCACCAAATATTGACCCCAGAACAAAAAAATTGAGAAACGTAGTCTTAAATTAATCAAATTTTCATATTAGTCGGGAACATCCACAATTTTATTTTAGGGCCACTCTAATGTACATATGTACATACATACATAAATATGTATTAATGTATGTAAAGGGTGTCCCAACTAGAACGCAATTTTTAAATTTAATTTTACGGAAGCATGGGTAAAATTATTTTTGACCTAAAACTAGTAAAATTATTAATATTATGATATTTTTTTTAAAGTAAGAAACTATTTTTTTACTTACATTTTCTTTTTGTCTTCTGTTTTCTAAAAAAAAAACGTTATTTCGAATGCTTCTTTACTTACGAGTAAAAACTAGCAAGGTTGCGTTCTAATGATCATTCGTTGTCGAATGCCATCATTAGAAATTTCGATACATTTTATTCGCTATCGAATGAGGAAATCCCAAATGTTTAAAAAATTCGAACGTTCGAATGAAAATTTATTCGCATATTCGCATCACTTAACTTTATTTACAAGTACATACAGTATCGGACAAAACCTAAGCACCCCCTCAGAACATTTTTTTTAAATGATAATTTTTTTAAGAAAACAAAGTTATTAAAAATTTTTTTTATTTTTTTTTTTATTTATTTATATCTTTATTATTGAAAAACACTAACTTAAGAAATTCAGAATTTAAGAAAAAAAGTTAAAATTCAAAAACCAATTTAAGTCGGAAATATAGGTGGACAAAACTAAAGCACCCCCTAATATTGTGTTTGAAAATTTTACTACACTACTGCTACATTACTGCATTAGTTAACGGTAAATTCCAAAAATGCAACAGCTATTAAGATGCAGTGTTAAGAAGAAGAACTTGTTAGAATTTATGCGAAAATTGTCATTGTTTTAAAGTTTTCGTTGAGATAAAGAGTAATGGCGCGCAATAAGTATTCAAGTGAATTTAAAATTAGAATTCTTGATGATTTTAGAGCCGGCTTATCAAGACATCAATTGAGTGCAAAATATTCGATCAACAGATCAATTATTTCTAGGCTAATTAAAAAGTTTTTGGAGACTGGTCGCACATCTTCTATTCAATCTGGAGGAAGGCCACGTGAAACTTCGCGACATGAAGACTCCTTAATTAAAAGGACAATCTAAAATGATCCTACAGCATCTTCTAGCCACATACGAAATCTCTTAAATTTAAAAATTACCGAAAGAACGATTCGCAGAAGGGCGGTAGACGCCGGATTATTCAGTCGACGACCAGCAAAAAAACCTTTCATATCGTCAAAAAATAAAAAAGCGAGACTCGAATTCGCCAAGACCCATCTCAACTGGAGTGTCCAAAAATGTGATTGGATAATTCAGATATTTTGCATCACTTAACTTTATTTACAAGTATTTATAATTTTGGTCTAATTAGTAAATTTTTGTTGGTTTTTCATAACTTCTTGTAATTGCTTTTGTACACAAAACAAGCTATTTAAACTTTTTTTTAATTTTTGGCAAATCATTGTGTTGTTTACTTTTTTCTTTTTTTTTACTCCCCAATCCTTTTTAAAATTGAGTTTGGAGCGTAAACATGGTTCCCCTTCTTTTTTTTTCTTTTTTGCTAATATTCAACTTATCTCCTGGAGTATTTTGCACAGGCTCATATAAATAGCAGTAAAAACATGGTTTCTGGTAAATAACTCATTTGCCAACATGACAAAGAGGAAAAATACCATAAAATTAACAAGTTAGAGTGCTACATTTGGTTGTAGTGACTTTTTGCTTATTTTTTTTTTTTTGGTTAAAACAAAGTCTTGAACTTATATCTCATACATATAGTAAAGTTAAGATATTCGAGGTCTGTAGAAAGTTGATTTCTACAGACACAGAACATTGTTATGCCAAACTCCAGAGTCTGAATTATATATTACAAACGGAGGGACAAACTTATAAACGTTAAGTTTACACATGAAGGGTATAATAACAAAACACACTAAAATTGTCTTTTGTTTTAAACAAAAATTAACTGCAATTACGACAACTACTGCAGTCACTAAGGGCAAAAAAATTTAAAAAAAAATAAACAAAACAACAAGCACGAGTTAATGTTCTTTGCTACATGAAAAAGTATATACAGTCAAAGCCCGGTATAACAAATACTCACTTTAACGAATTCGGGATATAACGCATGAGTAAATTTCTTACATTGACTACCTTACATAACGAATGTTTTATAATTTTCAAGCTCTGTATAAAGAATGATTAAAAAAATTGTATGTACATTAAAGAAAATGAAAAGTAAAATCGGTTCAAACCATGAAAAAACCGTCGATCCTTCAGAAAGGGAGAATATCCCGTAATGGAGGAAAAGCTCTATCAGTGGTTTCTTAATCAAAGGAAGATATTTATTCCGGTCACTGGGACAACATTAAAATTGAAGGCTATGAAAATTCAAAACCAGTTCTGCACTGGTGGTTTTCATGCTAGTGATGGCTGGTTACCCAGATTTAAGAAAAGGTATTGTGTACGACTTTTGAAGGAATCTGGAGAAAAATTGTCATCAAGAGAAGATTTGGTAGATCTGTTTAAGAGGAAGTTGCAGAGAGTTATTCGAGAAGAAGGTTTATCACATGATTCTATATTTAATGCTGATGAAACAGGTTTGAATGAAGATGACGAAAATGAGAAAATATTGAAATTGTTGACCAATTTTCTAGTAATGAAACGAAAATATAGCATTCTGAAGTAATAAAATGTTTTGTATGTATACAATGGGGTTCCCAAAATAATATTAATAATTCAAAACAATTAGTACTTCGAGAAATACAGGAAGAAGCTCTTTAAATGAGTCTTCAAGTTACTTGTAAACAAACGTCTATAAATGATTTTTTTCCATCAACTTAAATAATTTTTAACACATTAACACTATAACGAAAGGCCCTGACAATATATCGTTCGTTATACCGAGCTTTGACTGTACTCGTATTTCCCCAACTACTAAAACCCAACAATTCCCTGATGGCAATGAATTTTTATGCTGTTTATTTTTGTGTGTGTTTCTCTGGGTTTAAACCATGAAAATATGACAAAAGCAAATACGAATTAAAGCTGGCAGAGCTGAGTTGCAAGCAGTTTTATTCCAGAAAAAAAGAGTAAAACATAAACATTGCTACTAGTTAGTGCAGGGAGCACAAAAATTGCTGCAACAAAATTCTGGTACGCACATACAGATGCATGTAAATATGCTGACTAAATAACAATATTTGATTTAGATTTAGCTAAAGGGTGGAGTTTTATAGACTCGGTAATGGAAAATAAATATAATATTGCAGTGCATACAAATTTCACATCTGTGATGACTTGGCTTATCCAGGAACACATAGATTTGTTTAAATATTTATAGCATAATGCGAATAGGCTGATTAATATTCTTGGTAAAGACCACTACATACCGTCTGCATTACTTGTAAGTAATTGTAGTTAGTAAGCATTGGCTTCTAATCCTTTATAGACATATTGCTTATTTTTAAACAAAAACCTAATAGAAGAATTAATGCTTTTATTGTTTTTAATGTTTTCTCTGCAGCAACACAAAAAAACAAATTAAAGTTTTAGGAATTTTTTTGTCAACTTCAGTAGAAATTCTCAGTTATGGTTTAAGCCTTTATTTATTTATTTTTGCCCATAATTAATGGTTGTGTCTCCAAAAATATGTAAAAAAACGAATACAAACAAGAAAAAGATTAATGGTTAGCGATACAAAAGTTACAGTTTGTTTAAAATGACAATTTATAGGAATAAATATTCCTGCCACGTTCAAAAAAAAAAAAAAAAAAAAAAAGACAAATTCATGTCAACAAGTTAAAACAACTTGACCGCTTACATTTCATTGCAAAAAGTTTACTTTTTTTATAACTTTTAAGCCTATTTATAAAAATTAAATATTTACCATCTTATTTAATTTTACATTGTTTTATTTAGGTGTCTACTTTAAGGCTTTATGTCTGTGTTTAATGCATTGCCTACTTAAGGGCTCAATAAATATTTCTTAAAGAATTGTTGGTATAATAAATTAAAATTTAATGAGTTTAAATTTCATTTCAGTTTGTTTAATTCTTAAAATCCCTTGCAAAGATTACAGATTATAGAAGAAAATATTTGTTATTTTAATTTTGTAGGGCTAAATATTAGATATTTAATTCCAAACATAATAATTTATTTGATATTTTAAACCAAGGATCAATTTTTATAAACATATAAAAGTGTTGATGAATTGTAACTTTTAACTACGACGTTTATGTAGAAAATGATTTACATTTAAAAGAAAATTTTTATAAAAATAAGTTCTCAGCAACATGTTTATAGTAAATATGCGGTTAGCAACATGTTTATAACACAAGAAAAAAAGAAGCAACTAAAATTCATTTGATTTGTATGTGGAATGTTGGCCAAAGTTAAGATTTATTAAATATTCCTTATTTAAGCTAATCAGGCCTAAACTTTTCCAATATAATTAAAAAACTTTTATTTACATTTTTTCCCGACGTTTCGTAGATGTTTTGTCTACTTTTTCAAGGGATCGTCTATTTAAAAAATAAAAACTTAATTTAGTTACAATAAAAAACATAACTTCAACAACTTACATAATATAATTAATTATAAACATATAAGTTTACAGTAAAAATACATATAACCACGTCTTAAAATTAATATCACAGTAGAGGTTTAATTTAGCACCGCTCTGTAGCTCAAGTTGATGTTTGCTGTATCTTTTTTTAAATTCATTGTTTTGTTTATGTGTTGTTGTATTCTTAAACTCTCCAATGTGTTTTTTTCCTTTCTTTCTTTATCTAAAATTTCTACATTTTCAAAGTCAGCTGTGTGGCCAGTACTTATCAAAAATGTAAATAAAAGTTTTTTAATTACATTGGAAAAGTTTAGGCCTGATTAGCTTAAATAAGGAATATTTAAAATGAATTTCCGTCAAATGTGTGACCAGTTTCAAGCAAGTAGATTACTCTACTTTTCACTACGATTGTATTTCTTTTTAAATATATTCCGACTGACTAAATTTTAAGAAACGAAAATGCTGTTATCAGGTTTAAAAAAAACTTTTGTAGTATGGCCTGATTTTATATGAACAATGCTTTATATAGGTATAATAAAACAGGATTTAAAAAATTTTCATGTACAAGAAAATGTCTGTGACTTGGTAAATGTAGACTTTACATTGTACTTTTGTATAAATTTGAGTTTCTGCAGCATACCAGCAGGCTGCTAGTTTTTTTAACTTTAGTTACATAATTTGTAAAACATCATTCTCATTGTTTTTTTTTATACAAATTTTCAAAAAATCGGCTCCTGGATTTAGTTTTTCTATTAGCTCCATCTTTTAACGATTATTTCACATCAAAATTCATCACACATGTGGAAATTTTTCGATGTAAATTTTCACATTTTATTTTAATAATGCAGGAGGTTTTGTGTGTTTTTGCTTCAGGAAGCAAAAATAGCTGCTGGTTTAATATAAATTTAATCTAAATAAATTTTCTAATCTTTTTTTCTCCAACCAGAGTTCTCATTTTTTTTTTGGAGGCAAAAAAAGTTAATTTAAATCAAAAGATTTAAATAAAAGAAAAAAAAATGCTCTCGTACCCATATGCATCACAAGCATGTAATAACACATCTAATGCATATACACATGTACTTAAAGGTCACGTTGTTATAGTGAGTTGTAGTAACAACGTAAAGGTAAATATTTAGGACAGAGAGAGAGAGAGAGAGGAATAGCAACGTAGAAAAAATTCCCTATAAATATGCTTTAAAATATATAATAACAATAATGAATTACTTCGTTAACACAATCTGCTGTAGAGATTTGGGTAGTTAGTACATAGTAAACAGTGGGTTAAATGGGGTTTTTAGATGTATTTATGCCTTTTCTATGTTAGAATTTATATGGAAGAAATAAATACGTAAAGTAACATACATAAATTACTTTAACATTGAAACGGTTGACATGTTCACCATTATGTAAATAAGTAGCTAAAGTTCCCAGAATAAAAGGTTTACTAAAAATGGCACATACATAAATAAATATGTATATGTAGTTATTTATTTATTTATGAATTTTAGCTACTAGCATGATGTAGTAAAGGTTGTGTTTTTGGGGAAAAAAATCTGCTCCTGTTAATATTTATTTTTATGTATTTTTTTAAGGGGAAATTTTACGAAATAAGTTTTGCAACTAGTTTTAGGGAAAAATAGAAAAAGTTTTAATGAAAAATAGAAACTAGTATGAAACAATTTTTAAATAATTTTACAATATTTAATTAATATAGTAGAGCCCGGTTAAATACCTCACTCAAAAATCCAAAATTTTTAGGGAAGGTATTTAAGCGTTCACGGTTATTTACCTTATGAAGGTAATTAAACGAATTTGCTTCAATGTGTTTAAGAAGGTAATTATCAGAATAGATATTTTAGGGGTTATGAAACATTACAATTAAATTATGCAGCTATTTGGTGTTTTGTTTTTTCCTTTTTTTTTGCAATAGAGAGAAAGTTTTTGCTTTCTAAATAAAGATGTGATGTATGTATGCAACACTTTAAATTTAATTAAATTCACCACTTTTTTGAAAACTTAAGTTTCTATAATTTTATCACTAACAATAAATGAAAACAATTAACAAGCACGACTTAACAGGTGCCTGAATGAAATTCTTACAAAATTGTATAAAAAAACTTTGGGTAAATAAACGAAGTTAAACTAACGAAAATGCCAGTGATGGGAAAATTTTTTGAGGTAAAATTACCCGAATTGGGTATTTAAGCGAAAGTTATTAAAACGTGTTGTTTTGTTTGAAAAAATATAAAAAATAAAGGCGAGGTAAATAAACGAAAAAGGTAATTAAGCGTGGGGTATTTAACCGGGGTATACTGTAATTACTTAAGCTAGCCAAAGTTGGTAACAGTAATGAAACATTTTAGTATACACCAATACCTTGGTTTGCGTCGTTTCGTTTTACATTTTTTCGAAGTTGTGTCGCTGTTTAATTAGTAGACCTTTTATATTGTTAAAAAATCCTTTTTTATTAATTCAACTTGAGGTATCTTTTATTAAAAATATAAAAACTCTTGTTTGTTTTTAATTTTTAATATATTTTATTTGTTGCCAATATTTCGACCAACTTTGTTGATCATCTTCAGGGAAGAAATATAATCTAAAAAACATAATTATTATAATTGTAACAATTTTCTTAAAATTATATTAACAAACAATTTACTTGATGTTTAATACAGTGTTGTCCGATGTTAATGTCTTAAGTTTCTTCCACTGATTTTTAGCTTTTTTGTTTATTATTGTTTTGGTATTTCTTTATTGTATGTCTATATATATGAGCGCAATTATCAAGAGACCTCAAGCCGAATTAATAAAATAAAAGGATTTTTAAAATATTTATTTTAAGTTGTATAACAGAGGTCTAATCACCGCACACGATATCTAGCAATATGTATCGAAATTGTGACATTCGATATTGAATAAAAACTATCGTAATTTGAGATGATGGCATTTGATATCTAATAATCAACTAAGTTACATCACTCGATATTTCATGCGATACTTCAATGGCTAGCGTTTGTACAACAATTTATACTATGTTTCCACGATGACTTGAATCACCTGCTTCGCCTTCTGAATCATGTTTATGAATCATACTGTTTACATGACTAATGCAATATGAATCTACTTGATTCGCTCTTAAAATTTTGTATGGTGAAGCAAGTTGTTTCACTCATGATTGGGGTGTGAAGCATGAATAGAGAGCGAAGCATGTACCGTGGAAACGTAGTATTAGTTTTTCTAACGCCAAAACACACAAGTTTTACTTTGTAACATTTCTCCATTTTATTTTTATCTGTTTGTCCATAGGCACACTTTAATGTGACCCTCACCAGAGAGTCACTGTAAAGTCACGATAAAGTTGTAGCGTACGTTTCCCCGAATACAGTACAAAAAGAAACAACTCTAGCAGAAATAAAACATACTTTTGTGAAACAACGCTGTAAAAGAAAAAACATAAGATAATATCTTCGTTGTATTCATTCTAGATTTTTCCGTGTCAAAGAAAACACGTTTTATAGTTAGTAAGTAATTGTTAGAAAATAAAGAATAACCCCTTGACCCACGATGTCGAACGATAACGTTTGCTTAGATAAGACATAAGATACAAACTTGATTGTGGAATAAACAAACTTGATTGAGTAAAAAAATAGATACGATAAAAAGTTTGTGTCTTAAGTCTTATGTAAGCGAACGTTCGACATCGCGAGCCAGGGGGTAAGCTTTAACCTCAATTTGCGGTATACACGCTTTTTTATTTACAACAACAATTACCCTACATATGGTGACCCCGACGTGGGACATAAAACGAAATGATAACCGACACTGAAAAAACAACCAGTATAAAAAATACGAACGCCGCTAGGACGGGGACACACGGCGACGATTTTTATAAATCATGGTTCAATCGGGTATCCAGAATCCCTTTTAGTGTTAGATTTATTTATCTTATGTAAATAAGTACGATAAAATATTTTGTTTTGTCTTACGTAATAGCAAAGCATTTTACAAATTGTTAATACTATGTTTCCACGACGACTTGAATCACCTGCTTCGCTGTCTGAATCATGTTTATGAATCATGCTGTTTACATGACCAAAAAACTTGTTTCGATTTGACAGTTGTTTTTAATAAACAAACAGAATAAAGAAAAACAGAATTTACAATTTGTGAAAAATATTTTTTTTTAATGGACAAAAAAAGTGAGTGGAAATTAGTTAGCTTATTTGAAAAAAAACATACATTCGTACGTATTTACTTTCTTTACTTCCAGCAAAAAGAAAATAATTTGCTTTGTTTACAATAATAATAAATTTGTACAGCTAGTGCAGATAAACTTGCGATAAAAATTAGAGAAGAGAGCAATTTTTCGTGCTTCGCAAGTAGATTCAATATGAATCTACTTGATTCGCTCTTGAAATTTTGTATGGTGAAGCAAGTTGTTTCGCTCATGATTGGGGTGTGAAGCATGAATAGATAGCGAAGCATGTACCGTGGAAACATAGTATAAGATCGTAAAGCTCTTCTAGCAACCTTTTTTCCGAGTAATACCTTTACACAAATGAGTCATGATCTGTTCCATTGCATATTTTTAAAGGAAGAGTTCTTTCCGTATATTCGTAAATATTTTACAGTAAAATATAAATTTTTGTAATCTACTAATTATATTGAAAACGTCTATCTCCTAAAAAATCCATCATCTATGTTTTTCGTTTATAAAAGTTTTGGTATTTGGTCAAAATATGGCCGAAAAACGAATATTTGTATTCGGCCAATTTTTGGCTTAATCCGAAACCGAATTCTCGGTCAGATCAAATACTTATCAGAAACATTTACGTTTAAACTTTCCTTTGGCAATAACACAATATGGTGCAGTTTACTGAAGCTGGGAACATAAATAATAGTAAAATTACACATACTTTTCTATTTTTTCGAACCGATTTCTACGTTAACGGAACCAATACTTTACTTTCATGTATGTAATAACAGTATGTAATAAAAGTTCTTAAAAATTTATAAAATTTATTTAAATCATAGTTGAATAAGTTACAAATACAGCCCATTTTATATGAATGCTCTAAATTATGCCCTTTCAATTTCCCTTTCAAAAACACTAAACATAAGTAAATGTGTTTATGTGTTTTTCTATAGATAATTCCCATTCGCAATGTCATCAATATAATATCAAAAATATATATGTATTTGTAATTCTAATGGTTGCTGTAACACGAACAACAACAAGAGAATACAAGCACAACATTAATAAAATATAGATACATAGATAAATCCGTGTTCGTTGTCTTGTTTATTGCGGACGTTTGTTTTCATCTTGTTGTTTAGTTGTTGCTAAAATACATTATAAAATATTGAAAGTTGCATTTGGATGTAGTGAGTTGTGTTTTAACTTGATTGTTATTGTATTGTTCGCTTTCTTGTAATTAACATTTTTTATTATTTATTATTTATGCTTGTAATAAAATACACATACGAGCGTTAGATCAATTTACTAGGAGGCCTTAATAGACGGCTGTAATTCTTAAATAACTAGGAATATATTTTTCTTACTAATTCAAGCAACAGTTTTTATATATTTTGAAAATTACAATGGAAATTGTTAATTACTGTGGAAATGTTTTTATAGAACTTACAATTTTTAGGGCTCCAAATTTTGTTTTATTTTTATATTGCTATTATAGTAATTTTACTGATTTTCAATACCAGGCTGCTTAAAGGACTGCTAAACATTTTGGAAGGAAAACTGTTTATTTTGGTTTTGTACTTTGGCTTCGAGAGTGTTTTCCACACACATAAAGCTAAAACATTACTACTTATTTACATATTTTTTTAAGAAATAGTTGTTTGAATTATGTTTCTTATTAAGACAGTTTTTAAAGTCCTTATTGTAATAGCATTTGTCTTACATACAAATATGTAATTTATATTTCTTACTGGATGTGTTTAAATCCCTACAAGATAAAATATTAAGCGCTGTTTGCAAACAAGTTCCATTATCCTTGAAATAATTTAATGTTTTTGTTGATTTTAATTCAAACAATATACAGCCAGCTCTGTAAATCATTTTCAAATGAATAAACACAATTTTAGCACTATGGGTCTAGAGTATTGTGTGAAAATTTAACAGTACATTTCCCTGTTTCTTATTTTTTACTTTACTTTAATAAATTAGCACTATAATATGGCAAAACTAATATGCTTTAGACGTTTTAGAGACCCTTAATAAGCGAAAAACAACTGAATCTCTGCCCACAGTGCGCAGATCAAATACTTTAAATTGCAATGCTAGTAAATTGATTTGTAACAATTTGTAACTAACAAAGAAACACAAAAGTGATGTAAATAATTAAAATGATTACACAGGTTTTTTTTTGTAAACAAAAGAATTTATTCTTTGAATCTCTTTCCCACTACAAAAACACAATCAAATAATTTGTGTTAAACCGGTGATTAAAGAAAAAATTCTTTGCAAACAATTGTATTGTTAAGCATAATAAAATATTATAGACAATAACAAAAACAATACTGGTTGTTAAACAATAACAGACTGAGCTTTTTATAAATATATTAAGCTTTTTAACACTTTAATCCACTTAAAGGAGAATAAACAAAAACAGTTAAAAGTATATTTTACTGTGTTAACTGCGTTATTGTTAGTAAATATTTATGCCGAAATGTATACGAATTTATAGAGATAAAATCTAAAACTGTTTAGAATAAAACAGTGCTGAGAATATTTAAAGATACTTGAGATAAATATATTATAGGTTTTATATTAAAGTTTGTGCAAAATTAATTCAAAGCTCTGGAAATTTCTCATAATTTTATACGCTTTTTGTTTTAGGATTTTAAATACTTTAATTAAAAGTGTATTTTTAACTATTTCCCTTACTTTAAGCCATTCAATTTTGCTGAATATTTCCTTTTATAATTGTTTGCAAAAAACAAAGAGTAGTAAAAGTAAAGAAAAGAGACCGAAAATAATGGGACCACTTATTTTGTAAAGGTTATTAGCTAAAATTTATTGCTTTTTCCAGTAAACTAGAATATTATTGATAATCAATAATGTCAATTGGCGCTGAGGCGATATACATATGTATATTAGAATAATTGTGAAATTAATTTATAAAATAAATATTACAAAAAAAAATTGAAGATTTTGCAATTTTTTGCCAGAAAAATGTTTTATTAAAAAACAAACTACGCTTTAGCGGATCTCAACATAAATAAGTGTCCTGGGCCGGACGGTATACCTAAAATTTACTTAGTGACCGCCAGTAAGGCTTATGTAGAGAACGCTCCACGAGGGACTTACTAGCTTTCTTATAAAAAAATTATGTCGTACTATACATCGTTTTCGCGTACGTAAAGTTATGTTTCTCGACATTTCCCAGGCGTTCGACAGTGTCTGTGTCAGAGATCAGTTATGAGTACTGAAAAAGTTAGTATACTTGAATCATGACTTATAAGTTGTTATACTTATACGTACTCATACTTGTCTCAATATCATCAAACCACTACTCATCTTTAAAGTTTGAACTACTCATTATATTCATACTTAATCTCATGTATGATGTTGTTTATTTAGACTCTCCTTAACTCAATGTACGTAGACAATAAAAAAAAATAAGTATGAATCGCATACACTCATGCGAGTGTCGTTCATTTTTACAGTCCGCTTATAAAAATTATATTAAATAATAAATGTTATATTTTCCCCAATATGTTTTCCTATAAACTTACTTGTATGTTTTTATATTTCTTTTTTACTTATTTTGTATAAATACCTAACGGAATATGCTGAAATTTTTTTTCAATGACTCAACTGAGTTGAATACTTTATGAGTATGTGAGTATTTTTCTTAAAATGTAAATCTTAATACCGTTGTTTATGAATCAAACATATTGGGAATGGTATGAGCTCGAAGTCGGCGTAGTACTCATACGTCTATCCACCCGCATTTATAAGTCAACGTTGTTGTGAGTTTGAGTAACTCAGAATAGTTAAATTTCAATGATGTAAAACCACTTATACTTAAAATGTTTTGAGTAGTTGTGAATCGTAAAAAAACGATTCATTGCCGATCTCTGATATGTATATTAGAATAATTGTAAAATAAATATTACAAAAAAAAAATTGAAGATTTTGCAATTTTTGCCAGAAAAATGTTTTATTAAAAAACAAACTACGTTTTAGCGCATCTCAACATAAATAAGTCTCCTGGGCCGGACGGTATACCTACAATTTACTTAGTTACCGCCAGTAGGGCTTATATAGAGAACGCTTCACGAGGGACTAACTAGCTTTCTTATCAAAAAATTATGTCGTACTATTCATCGTTTTCGCGTACGTAAAGTTATGTTTCTCGATATTTCCCAGGCGTTCGACAGTGTCTGTGTAACTTCTCTCGATTTATATCGAGCTTTTTAATACTTCTGCTCTTTTATATCTATTTTACCTCTTAGATCTTATTTTACTTAATTGTTTTGCCTTTAAATATTATTAAAATAATGTTTAAACAAAATACGCGACTGATTCTATTATTGTTTTTTATCATTTCGTCTTTCGAAAAGCAAAGACTTTTGTTAATTATTTATATTTTCAAGTTAAATAACTATACGAGCACTATACTAGTTGTTATCAATGGAATCTCATTAGACAAGTACAAGGTTGCATCAGGGGAGCCGTAATAGCGTGTTCAGATATGAACCTTAATTGCGTTAATCGCAATTAACGCCATTATTGAGCTCAATATTCCATATAAAATCTCAATTAATTATTGCGCAATTAGTACGAAATTGTTATAATATTGAGTAAGATTTCGAATGCAACACTGTTCACAACTGTGTTTAGTGAACAAAATTGTATAAAATGGCAAATGTCAACAAAAGAAAACAAGAGAAATCATTAAAAAGTCAATTTGAGTATTTTTTGTATTGTTTTCCAACTGTCAAATGATTATTGAGCAAGCTGAAAATTGCGTATGTCTGAACACTTAAAATAATATTGTCAATTAACCGAATATTGACTCAATTAAGTTTCATATCTGAACACAGTATAGGGCTCCGTTCATACTTCTACTTTATTTCTGTTGTTTATTCAACTTAAAAACACATCTTTTGGATATTGAGGTAATGTGGTAAAACATGAATGAAAAACTTAGCCAAGCTCTTTTGACAATTTTCGAATGGGGTTGTTAGAATAGAGTCGCTTTTAACGCTCATAAAACTCAATGTTGTATATTGACACACAAACGCACAATGTTGATTTATCTATTTTTATGCTTTTGATGTTTTAGGGGCCGGAGTACAAATATTGTTCAAGTGTCAGAAGAAGCATTTTAAAAAGGGAATAGGAAATACTTCACTTCATCCTATTTACACTTCTTCTATTTGACCGAAAATGGAATACAGACCTCATGTATGGGCCGGTGTTTCGAATTCTAGTTTAGAGTTACTTGAAAGAAGAGGTCAAAGATGCTCATCGGTGACAGTGTCTAACTCTACTGATTCATTGGAACATCGCCGCAATGTCGGTTGTGTTTCACTATTCTATCGATACTATAGAAGAGTGGACAGTGGTTCTCATAACACATTACAGGGAAAATTAATTTTTTAGTCGCGCTGTCCGTATGTGGAAAAAACTTTCTGCAAAAGTTTTCCCTGTCTCTTTTAATATAGGAAAATTCAAATCAAATATTCACATATACTATTGGCTTAAGTCTACAGTGTAGATGGTACGAAATCTTCAGCAATAGTTAATGCGATCCATCAAAATTTAAAACTTGGATTTTTATAACAGGAAATTAATTATATATATTATAATTGATTAGCGCGTTTTATCGTTAAGCATAAGTTGGTATTTGTGACCTGAGTTCGATTCCCAGCCGCTGCCACTCAAAAACCAACATCAGTTTCTGATAATTATTAATTTTTCTATCTTATCATAACTAATATTTATCACAGCGCCTTCCTTCGATGGTATAGCATTTAAACGCCACCGAAATAAAATAATTAAATAATGGCTATAAATCAGGCTTTAATTAATGCGCCTACTCACCACCAGAGGCGCTGCAATACTTTACTACTAATAAACATAACGCGCAATTTCAGTATTGTCATATGAAAAGCTTTTCTCTACTTTCACCACCTATTCTTCTCCTACCTATCCCCTTTCCAAAGAAAGTAACATAATTAATTAATTAATATATAGGCATTTTAATTGCCTGAGTGTTATTTCTCTTAAAAAAAAGTATAAATTTAGTTAAATTTAGAATAGATAGGACCGTTTTGGTCCCACCAAAAACAGAACAAAGCCTTATGTACATATGTTTGGCATTGGTGTTTATTCGGCTGGTTGACTGGACTTTATATACGATCTCTTATACTCCGGATTGTCGGTCCTTTCCTTTTATAAGGTTTAATCAGCATTTCTAACATGAAAAGTCATCGCTTAAGTTTTGCTGGCTTAATTGTGCCCAAATTTTCCAGCAAGTTCAAGCTGTTTAATTAAATCTCAATGATTTTTCAATCTCTTGTAGAGTTGTATAACAATCTTCATGTATTAATACCTCCAATTCTTGGTCTTCAAACTATGCTGGCCAGGGTGATCATTATCTTCCATGTCAAAATTATCTCTCTCACGTTGATACTGAACAAACAGCTACACCATGACCTTGGTAAGCAATAGATGTACTCCAGCGGCACTTTTTTAAAATTAAAGAAATAAACCAAACTTTCCAAAATAATTAGATTTGACACACATTTTCTTACATATATAGACAATTATAATAATTCTTAGCGCACTTTTCGATATTAATATATTACGGTGTTTAAAGAAAATCTCTAAAGATTCTACAAAATCACACACAAAATTGAAATCATGTCATGACAGTAGCTTGAAATTAAATATCTTTCGTCACTGGAAATAAGTGACAATATCAAGAAATTGAATTTAAGGCCAAGTTACTTTCAAACTCTGCTAAAATAGAACTCAATGTTTATATGTATGTGCGTGTGTCGGAATATTGTATGAAATTTGCTATTGTTACGGTTATGAAATACAACGATCATTTATACAAATAAACTCCTACTCAACTCCTGACGGTCGCAATTGTCTGAGTGTCTATATCAATTACACATTCCTCTATACAAACGCTACACTTACACTCTCTAACAATACCCGTTCTGTTAGCTATTGTCTGGTTAGCAAAGAAGATTTCTTTAACACGAAATATCGCATTCCTTGCGTGTATGCGTGTTTTTGTGTGTGCGAAAGTTGGCGTGGGACTGGGTTTGTATTGGTTTGTATTTAAGTGTAAGTAACTTCTTTCTTTCTTTTATGTGGCCCAATATAAAGTTAACTTCTGGCAGAATAGTTGTTGTTGTGGTCTTTTATGGTGTGTGTTTTGTATTTTGGCGTAAGTTTATAGATGAGTTCGAGAGTGCCATTTATACTTCTACCACTTTAGAGTTGTTAAATAACACATGCTTCATCTTGTTTATTTTTGTTTTGTTTTGTTCGCTACACACTTGGTTTGTCTAAGTATTTATTTACTGTATTAATTCTCTATCTTGCGGTTGTATATTTGTTATAATTTCGAGAGTAAACGTGTGCAATTTAAATTTAAGTTATTTTTTCATGCTTTAGTTTTGCTAGAAACGACTAAAATATGCAGACTGAGTCATTTTTATAGAATTGATTAAAATGCTTGATATTTAAAAAATAATTTATTTATTTATTTTTAAATATATACTCGTACATGTTTTAAAATTAATAAAGAAGCTTTACACAGAAAAGAATAAAAATGAGTTTCAGTTAAAATATTTGTGGAATCAATTAAAAATTTAATTGAAATCGGACCTCTAAACAAAATGATAGTATCAATTAAAAAAAAATTTTATATTTAATTGAAAATATCAGAAAAATCAGAGAAAGTAATTGAATCAATTAAAATTTTAATTGAAATTATTTTATAATCAATTAAAGGTTTAATTGAAAAAATGATTAATTTGTGGTTATGTTTAAAATGTTTAAAAAAGTGTTGTAAATTTTTTAAAGCATAGAAGTTTTGGTGGAAATTTCTATTCAATGGGTGGTAAAATGTTCTTATATTGAATAAGTAAACGTATGTATGTATATTTAATGCTGCAATTAATAATAATAAAAGTATGCTACATATTTGTTTTTAGCATTTTATTATTATCTAGTATTTAACAGGGAAGCCAATCCCGAAATTCCGATGTCGAAAATACCGGGATTTTCAGGATTTGACAAATCCGGGATTTTTGTGATTAATAAATAATAAAAACTAGTACTTCGTTTACAAACTCATCAATAAAAATTTAAATTTAAAAAAGTATATCAAAAAAATAAAGGTGAAAGAAAAACATGTCCGATTACCATTATTTGACGTGTCTAGGGGTTTTGGAATTGGAAATTCCTATAAAAAAATTTAATTGATTTTAAAGCCTAACAGCTGATAGATGAAGAATTTGTTTTATTTTAACAAATAGTTGTCCTTTTAAAAGCTTACAGACAAAGCTCTTTGCCTCAGTGATATGAATATCTGCTAATATTGAACTTTTATTTATGCTCAAAGAGATATTAAAAAGTCATCTGATGAAATCTCTTCTTAAAATAAACCAAAAAAGAAGTAAGATTTACTCATAACTTTTAAATTAAAAAAAACCAAAATTGAAAAGTGAATTTGATAATGAGATCGAAATGTTTGTTATTAGCAATGAATTAAAAACGCTGATTGTGAAACAAATGAAAAAAATTAATGTAGGTAATTGAAATATGCAAATCCCCCTTCCCCCCCCCCCCCCCAATAGCCCTGCAATGATATGGAATAAACAATTTATTAAGAATTATTTATTTCGGAGGGTGAGAAGGAGTTGTTTATGCAATCAGTAGTCTGTTTCTGTATTTCTCGCATCGTAAAATTTTCCATATGGAATTAGTGAATTGCAACAAAAATAGTGTAAAATTAAACAAAAAATGGTTTTTCTCACACAACTGTTTCGGTAACTTTATTTTGCGAGAAATATCTGTTATTTAAATAGTTTTCCAACAGTTATTGGAAGACTGTGAGAAAAAGTGTTTCTGTAACAATATTTTGTAAGACATTCTCACGAGAACAGTTAAAAAATGCACATTTCAAATTGGTGCGAGAAACACACAATTAAAAATAGATGCTTTTAAATACATATATATAAGTATTTAAATTTTATTATTATTTTTTATTTTATTTAAATAATAAAACACAATTGTTGTATTTGAAATTTTTAAAGCCTTTTACTGTGTTGATTTTTTTTTTTGATTTTTTTTCTTTGTTGCATTTGACACTTACTTACTTTTTCAAGTACAGAAACACTTATTGCTCACAAATCGAGAAACGATGGATTTTTTCCTTTCACACTTCATGTGAGAAATTTTACAATGCGAGAAATACAGAAACGAGCTACAGAATACAAGAATTTGCTGACAGCTTTATCTACAAACGGCGTAAGCGATGCTTTTCGTCAGTTTTATATTAAAATTAAATCAAGATTCTTTTTACTATGGATACCTTAATATTTTTAAGAAGCTCTATCGATCGATAATATTCTGTTGCTTGAAATTAATAAAGAAATTAAAGGGAGAAATACATATTATTTTTGTCAATTTAATATTTCAATATACATGCTATTCACCCCTATTCACCCCTTTTTATTTTTTTAACATTGAATTTTAATAGCAAAATGTGAATAGGGAAAAAATTTCATGTGGAATTTTTATTCAAGATAGGGGTGATTATGTTTTTTATTTATTAGTGGTTTACAAAATTTTAATCAATTTAAAATTTTTGTTTGCAAACATATTTATATTTAACATAAGTAACTTTTTTGAAATAAATTATTATTTATAAACCAGTTTGTTTTAATATCAAACAAAAATCCTGAAAATCACGAAAAATCCCCAGATCCCGGGATTTACATTTATGAAATCCCAAACCCCAGTATTTGAAAAACAGTGCCGTTTGGCTTCTATAGTATTTATGATAAAATATTAGTAGCATACTTTTCAGTGCTTTAATATAAGTACATACTTTATGCGTATGATTATTATTTAATTGCAATATTAAGTATACGCCGCCTAAACCTTTTACAAATACAAATTTGCCCATACAAACTAAAATATTAATAAATAAAATTAAGAAAAAAATATTTGGTGCACAAATTTAAAAATTTTAAATATTTTTTATAACAACAATTATGATAATAACATAATAACAACAGTTGTCGATGTACGAGGTCCGATCAGAAAATAACCGTTATTTTAATTTTTTTCAAAAAGTATTTATTTATTCATCAATAATCCCCTTCAGATATTATACACTTATGCCAGCGTTTTTTCCAATCCTCGAAACACTTCTGAAACGCGCTTTTTGGTATCGCCAACAGCTCCTGTTTCCATTTTTCTTTTATCTCCTCAATCGTAGCAAAACGCTTTCTTTTCATCGGTGACTTCAGTTTTGGGAAGAGGAAAAATTCAGCGGGGGCCAAATCCAGTGAATACGGTGTTTGAGGCATGATAACAGTTTTGTTTTTGGCCAAAAACTCACGCACAAGCATCGATGTGTGAGCTGGTGCGTTATCATTGTGCAAAATCCAAAAACAATTCTGTGCGTTTCTGACGAATTGCTTCGCGCAAACGGCGCATAGCTTCAAGGTAGTGTTCCTTATTGACCGTTCGACCTTGTGGCAAGAACTCATGATGCTCCACGCCATTGCAGTCGAAGAAAACAGGAGCAAAACCTTTACATTTGACCGAACTTGACGTGTTTGTTTTTGGTCTTGGCTCTTCTGGACATTTCCATTGGGATGATTAGGCTTTGGTTTCAATGTCATAGCCATACAACCATGATTCGTCACCAGTTATGACCATTTTGAGGAAATCTGGATCGTCGTTGAACATGTTTAACAGGTCCTGAGCGATGTCCATGCGACGTTGTTTTTGGCTCAAAATTTTGCAATTTTGGAAAAAAACTTCGCTGCCGCACTTTTCATGCCTATAGTATCCGTAAAAATTGCTTAGCATGAGCCAAATGATATGCCACCATCATCAGCAACCTCTCTGATTGTGATTCGACGATTATCCAAAATCATTTTCTTCACTGCTTTAATGTTTTCATCGGTTGTGGACATGCTGGGGCGACCAGGACGAGCATCGTCATTGACATCTTCTCGGCCTTCCCTAAACTGGTTATACCACAATTGAACTTGTGTTCTGCTCATAGTAGACTCGCCAACCGCCACAGTCCACATTTCAAATGTCCCTGCGCACTTAATTTAATTTTTTACACAAAACTTAATACAGTTTGTCGAATAGTAAAAAATCGAACAGCACACCAAAACACAACTAATCTTTTTAACTGTCAAAAACGTAACTCACGAAATTCGAAAATAACGGTTATTTTTTGATCAGACCTCGTATGTGTTTTTTATTGCTTTCATAGCATTAATTTTGACCCACTTTATGCCTTAAATGTTTTTAAGAACAACCTTCAAAAGTGTTTATTAACTTTCAAAGAATTTGAATTCAATTAGCAAACAAATAAAAAAAATTCCTAGCAAAACAATTTGCAAGTATGAAATATTGATAACAAATTCATAAATTCATTTATTGAAAATGTATCTAACTTGTACACATATTTACTTTTGCATGTTTTGTATTTCAATCGAATGAATATTCAAACTATTCATGAATACTTGGAAGTGTTGAAACTATTAATAATGAAAAGTGTAGATAGCAATGTCAGTTGTCTAAGATAGTGCAGTCTTTACTTTGCAATAATCTGATACAATATTTTGTGTAAATTGCAGAAAATAACTATTAAGTAAATAATTATACATACATCGCATTCAAAAGCAATTATTACTAAACTCCATCTAAGTAATACAAAGCTAATGTTGTTAAACCTATATATACAGAAAATATAAATTAAAAGTAAAACAAAAAAAAATATTTCTTTATCTTGCAGCCTAAAACAAAATTTATAGATTTCTTATACTATTTAGCACTGCCTGAAGAAACAAGCAGTATAAAAGAAAGCTTTTCGTATAAAATAGAAATTATTAAAAAAAAAAAACAAAAACTCTACCAGGTACTCTTTTACACATGTACAGTACGTGTAAAAGTGTGTATAAATAAAGCTATATGTAGTTGTTAAGTGCAACGTTTTTTATCTTTACACTCCCTTAATTTTTGTCTCAAAGTGTTAGTTTATTGCATGTGCCACTATTAAGCAGCTTACAGAAAATTTACAACTACAAGTGTTTTCTTTGTGGCAAACAACATGAAGACATCTTCATTATCAACACACACCATACCACAATACTAACAGTATAGCAGCACAAAACAACAAGGCAAACTAAACCACATCCACATCCATGTGCTAGAAACGTTTCTGGCAATTGTCGTAAATAATTTTTTTACACGTACGTTTTTTTTTTCTTGAGTTATACATACATTGTGTGAGCTGGAAAAAAGACAAATTTTAAAGATTGATGCCAAAAAATGTTGAACATTCATTATCTTTAGATGTTTGCATATCATCTATTGTTTGCCTTGATATAGCCTTGTTAATAAAAATCGCAAATACATATAAAATGAAGAAAAAAAAGAAACCGCATGAAACCAGTTTCCGATAGAGCAAGACTCAAGTACTTCTTTAAATTCTTCATAGAAAATAAAATTAAATTAACTAACAACAGTCATGCCTAATCAAATATCAATATTCAACTTATTTTATTTAAAAATTTCTTTCTTAAATCCACTCAGATGGATACCTCCATTTTGAAAGTTGTTATTTTAAGATTATTATAAGACTATTTTAATATCTCTGATGTTTTGGTTTTAGTTCGTAATTTTATTGCGCTAATTTCACGCATACAGTCATTAAAGCCACCACACACTTGAACATGAGTCTTAAGTTGCAACCCAGCAAGCCATATGAGTCGGAAAAGAGTCTTTTCTGACACCTTTTCCGAAGCGTACATGCTCTTAATGAGTCCAAAAAAAACAATCATTACTGCTCTGAAAACTTTCAGAAAAGAGGGTCATTACCACCAGCAAAAGCTCTTAGATAATGTCAGAAAAGAGTATTTTATGAGGGGGTTTTTTTGGGCTCAGAAAGAGCTCTTACATCATGCCAAAAAAGAGTCATTGCAATTTTAAATACAAAAAATTAAAAGTTCACATTTACAAATAAACTAAATTAGAAATCGAAAAAAAATGAAATAAATTGTATTTACAGCAAAAAAAAATTAAATGGAATTCATTTAAATAAAATATATAAAAATGGAAAAAAATTTATTTTTTAAGAAAATTTTTCTTTCGCTCCGAAAATGCTGGACCCTTTTCTGACTCCTTTTTCAGAGCGCTCCTAGAATGGTATGATGGGAACTATGTTTAAGCTTTCTAATTCGTTTCTCTTTTTCTCTTTACTATGTCCTATACCCGCTAACCTTCATTGTTTTCAGCGCTTGCAGCTGCCTAAAGCCTGCCGAAACATGCTTATGTATAATAAACACAACATTTTTGTTGATTTGTTTTTACACTCTGCTTAAAACACCAACAAAAGGACACGTTTTTTTTCTTGTTAATACTCCACTTTTCTTTTTGTTAGATTTGTTGTGTACAAAAAAAAAATACAGTTAAAATAGAGTACAAGGCTACTAAATAAGTATGTATAATAAAACAACAAAAATAATAAAAAAAATAATAAAAGAAACAACTCACAGTTATTGTCAAGTTTGTGTGTTAAAAGCACATACATACATACATACGCACTAATACCAATGGAAACTTATGCACTAATTCTCACTCTCCCTCGCTCATACATACCCCTGCAAACATTTTCAATCGCCTAATGATCGCCCGCGAATCGCCGTTGGGTTGTGTATAGTCGCGGCAATAGATCGCGTGATCATTAAACTATGGTCTGGCGATTCGCCGAAACGATCGCCTGTGTACCTTTCGCGAATCGCTGGCAAATTAATATTCGCGAATCGCGAAAGTCACACAGGCGATCGTTTTGGCGAATCGCCAGACCATAGTTTAATGATCATACACGATCAATCACCGCGACTATACACATCTTAACGGCGATCATTAGGCGAATCGCGTGTCATCATTAAACTATGGTCAGACGATTCACGAATGGTGGGGCGACTCTGTAATGGGATGAATATAAGAAGGACAAGAAATTTGTGCGAACTACTTAGTTTTGAAAGATGTTATATAATAAAATCGTATAAAATCCATACCTCTGAGTGTCACGTTCTCTAACAAACTGACAATTTTGCTAATTGTCCTTGAAACCAAATATTTATTTTACCGTTACCCGAACAAAACAACAAGAAAAAAAATGCATCGAGAAAACATTGATGACTCATCTCTAAACGATAAAGAATACAAAAATATTTTGATTGTAGTGAGGATATTTCCCGTTACTTGTGTGCGCTCGCGTATTCATCGCTTAGGTGTAAGGCGTAGGCGATGGCGCGCGATTCACATCGTAAAAGTCATCAAAATTGTTGTCAGCTTACTGTTGACTTACTTGTTACGCTCGCGTATTCATCTCTTAGTTGTAAGGCGTAGGCGATAGTTAGCGATTCGTAAGGATCGCGTAATCATCGCCAAAAAAACTATCGCCAGAAACTATCAAAAATGTTTGCAGGGACATTGTATGTATATGCGTACATATTCTCATACAAATAAACCTTCGTAAGTAGTTTAATGCATTATTTCGTTTAAAACGAAAGTGCTTGAGTGGGTTTCGTTTCTTTGCTTTATGGTTGAAGGGTAAAAGAGGTTGATGGTGAGAGGGAGTTTATGGCTGGGCAATACACGTTTGTGTGTGAACGTTAGTTTAGTTAGTTTGTTATTGTTGCTTTCTTTTATTTATTTAGTTTTAGTAGTTTTGCTATTGTTGTGCTTTTGTTAGAAGGCAAACGTATCAAATGCACTAAAAACAGCAACAACAACAAGTACAACAACGACAACATTAAAGTAAAGAAGTTTAGTACGTGCGTTAAAAATAATTTCAAGGTTTTTTCTTGTCTTAGTTGCTCTTATGTACCTGTATGTACATATGCACATATGTACATCCACTGAGACACATGCATGCATAAACATGTTTGCAAGTATGTACATGATGTGTGCTTGAATGGAAATGTAGGAGTTTTCATTTAATTGTTAGTTTCAAAGGTTCAGTTTTCTTTCCTTCTGCTATTTAAATATGTATTCTCTACGTGATATTTATGACTGAAATAACAAGTTTATTTTAAATCTTGGTTGCTTTACACTTACATACTTACATATGTTTGCTTTGACACATATGTAGATATGCGAGTGCAATTATAACTACAAACTATGCGTGTGTATAAGAGTTTTTAATACTTTATTGCCTCTTACACATACAAAAATAAAAAAAAGACTGCACAACGCCAAAGTTTCTTATTTCCTGTCTAATTTGAATTTATATTCTATGCAAATTTATTACTTCACATTCTCTGTAATGTGTAATTTCATCTACATATGTACATATGTAGATATTCATGTGGAAATTTCTAATTAATACACTCATATTGTGTATGTACTAAGTGCATGTATTTTAAGACACCTCTGTGTATGTTTAAATGTATAGTTTTGTTACCACCAGCTGCATGTGAGCGTGTGCATTTGCCTGGGATTTACCACTTTACACCGCATACATTTAATTAATGTTGATTTTATATTAAAATTATAGTTTATAGCAATTATTTGCAACTGTTTAATTTTGTTTCGGTTTACATTTCTTACACACAATACATATGCACGAACATATTTTAATTGCAGTTTATTAGTAGCTTTAAATGAAATTAATACATATTAACGGATGATAAAATCGTAGATTTAATTTCTGCACAATTGTACTCAAATTTTTATGTTTTTGAAATAATCTGTAGGTGAAATAAGTAACTTTGTAAAAAAGCTTTATTATACTTGTTAAAATGGAATAACGCATTCTATAGTTATTTGATCGTAAACATTGCTAATTTTAAAATGTGAACCATATACCATAAAATGCTCTTTTAGTAAATTACATGATTTAAATTACAATAAAATCAAATAACAGAACAATTTTAAAAATATTTTCCAATTAAAAGTGATCAATCTAGGAAATATCTGAACATGCTCCGAAATATGATGATGTACTGGACTATCAGTCTGAGGGTTGTAAGTCCGATTAGGCGATTCTACAGTCAATCCAAATGGCACAAACACAAACTGAAGTGTTTGCTTTGAAATAAAAGAATATTACTATAAGCTTTCGTGACTCTAATGGCCGAATTCTCGGTCATTAGTTAACCATTGGTAAACTAAAATACTAACAATTGTTTAACTATTACTTTTTATTCTTATGGCAAACTGAGCATTGCGAATAAAGAATCATTAGTTAAACCTTTGCCATTAGCTAACTAAAGACTGTGAATTTAGCCTTTGAGAAGAGATTCGGTCTCAAACCAAACATTGTAGCTATTCTGTGCCCTTATCCTGTAGAGTATAATGGACACTCAAAAATATTTAGTCTTACTAGACACAGTACAAAGACTAGCCTTACGTTCAATTAAATCAAATGGAGCAGACATTCCCATGCTCCATCCAATCTGGACACAATGCTAGACAAATCTCCCTTTCGCCATCTACATCAAATACATCTCTACCAAGTTGATCCTAAAACTAAAAGAGTCTATTATATGTATTCAAGGCAATAATGTATATGTAATATTATATATATTCACAATAGCATCAATAAGCTATCAGGCCAAGCAAGTGTCATCAGAAGGATTAGCATCTACACCAAACTTTTATAGATTCTTTAAGTTCAAAATGTTTTTACGATATTCAACATACAACTTGTATAGCAACATTTGCATTTGTGAAAGCTTCAATTTAAAAATATTATTAAGTTTTAATGGTTTTGGCAAAATTTTCTAGACACGAAAATTCTAGGCTTGCCGTCATGACGGAATTAGCTCCGATCCATCTAGAAATTATGATTGGTGTATAAAAAGACTAACAGAGCCACTAAACGAAATGGGTTTGTTGTAATTTAAGTGTGTTCTTAAATCGTAAAAGTGTAGTAAAAGACAGAATAGAATGTTCATTTAAAATTGTTTTTTTTTAAAGAGAAGTAATACTCAGACAATTAATATGCCTATATATAATTGCGTTACTTTCTTTGGAAAGGGGATAGTTGAAGAAGTAAAGGTGGTGAAAGAAGAAAGCTTTTTATATCACAACTCTGCAATTGCGCATTATGATTGTGTTTAGTGCAGCATTGCAGCGCCTCTGGTGGCGAGTAGGCGGATTATTTTTAAAACTTGATTTTATAGCCTTTAGTATAATTATTTTACTTCGGTGGCGTTTCAATGCTATACCACATTACAATTAAAAGGAATCCGGTTTATTTAAAGGAAATGAACCATCGTTTTTTGAAGGTAAACACGTAACAATATTGACAAGAGTAGTTGCAATTACTTGCTCTAGTTACTGGATCCATATATAACAATCCTCTAGCCAGACTGCTGACGATACTGGAAATATATATCCAATACATCTCCACTAAGACTCAAATATTTAAGCGATCGCCGCCATCAAACGGATTAATACCTACTGGCCTTGCATTGGTTGGCTGGTTTACGTGGTTGATCGCTGCGTGCAAGCATGCAATCATTTGCTTCTGTTTCAAAAAGTACCACACTACTGAGTGAGAAAGTCAATAAGACTTGAACAGTTCCAGGCGCTGGTAAGTGGGGAGTACTATATTTAATCTGTCCTGGTGTGATTTTATTGAATTGAATCTGATATCTTAAGGTTCTGGTGAATTGTTTAAACCTGTCCTGCTGTGCTTTTATATGGAGTTTCTGATAGATTATTCAGTGTATATAGGATGTGTTGAGCATTTTTCGTCGAAAACTGAGAATAGCGGGAATTCACAGAGAAGACGAAATACTTTGAAGTTTAGAGAAATTGTTCGGAAATTGGGAAGAAGTGTGACTGTGGTAAGAAATTTTTTGAGCAATCCTGAGAATTATGGACAAACAAAGAGATCCGGACGGAAAAAATCCTTTCTCAGCAAGAAATAGCCCACATTAATCGTTTAGCGAGCAATTCAACTTTGAGTCTAAAAAGTATAAAGGCCTGAACGGGTATTTCTGTATCGAAAACAACCATATGGAGATCAATAACAGAAAATAAATACTTAAAATATTCAAAAATGACTCAAGTACTGCGGTTACTAACGTGTCAGGTTACAGTTCGCCAAAGAATATATGAAAACTAATTGGACTCAGGTATGACTTTACTCAATTTTTGTAAATGTGAAAATAACCACCAGTTTTATTTAACGTTATATTTTCAGACGAAAAAAATGCAATCTTGACGGTCCGGATGGAAACAGGGGCTATTGGACAGATATTTGAAAGGAACCTCTACATTTCTCCAAGAGAAATTTTGGTGGTGGATCAGTGATGGGTGTCTTGAAATTCAATTCGTGTCATGTAAAATGAACAGCACCGATTACGTCAAAACTCTGGAAATGAGTTTATTACCTTTCATAGCTCAAAATCCTTTAAAAAATTATATTTTTCAGCAAGATAACGCTGCCATTCACAACAGCAGATTTACAAAAAAACTGTAAATCCTATGGAAAATATTTGGGGTATATTGTCTAATCGTGTTTACTTAGGAAATCGCCAATATGAAAATTTAAATTTATTAAAAAACTCAATTTGTCACGAATGGTCAAATATTGACCAAAACTTAATCAATACATTAGTAGAGAGTATGACAACTAGAATATTTAATCTTATAAAAAATAAAGGTGGACTAATTCGCAAAAAATTTCATAAAAATTGTGTTTTATTTTTAAAAATTAAAAATGTTTTTATATTTCTGAAACACCGACTTAGTTGTTATTTTAAAAAACATTCAAAAATACAAGAGCAACATAGAAATGTGCCATATCGATGAATAGTACACTCAGACCAAAGACTATAAATATATATATAACAAGTGTGTGTAAAATTATCTCATTAGTCATACACAAGGGGATTTTCGCAAAATCCCATCAATAATTTAGCAGTGGCAGAACAATGTATGGCAGTGCAACATCTTTATATATTTATAGTCTTTGCTCAGACGTTTATATGTTCCCAATATAATTTATAAACCATATGAAGAAATTTAATGAAAAATTTTACATTACAAAGTGTTCTTATAATTTTGAAACATACCTTACTGTCTAAATTGAATATATGCTATAGTATAGGATTTAAGTGGCACGAGTGTCGCCTGGCTGTCGACATAAAAGGTAGTGGTTCCTCGAATTAAAATTATTTCGCATAAATTTTTTTACATGGTTCTCTAATCGCCAGTAATTCAGCCTGAAATACACTAGATTTATCTGGGAGTTGGGCTTTTAATCAGACCTGTATTGGATATTTAAATTCAAAATAACTTGTTAAATAAATGTTATCTCAGTCTACATTAACGGCATAAAGAATTGGGCATTGGCTCAGGAATTTTCACTGATGAGTTTTGGAATCAAATTTCTAGAGATCGACCATTGATATCGATTTGGCCAGCGTTGATCAATCACGGCTCTCTATTCCAACGTAATAAGTTTGAAATGCAATCCCTGACACAGTAAACACACTTTGTCGTGTTTTTATGGTTTTCTGGTCATAACGGCATCAAGCATAATGTGGTTACTGACGAATGCAGTAAGTTTTAGTGAACAAATGGAATTTCTTGATGATTTCGACCGAACAATGCTTTTAAATTTATATTTAACAATATATTGATATAACATAAAGACTAACCCCCTTATTCATATAACTTGTCAAAGGTTTATAACAGGCTTATAAAGCAAATTTTGTATGGATATTTGCTTTATAAACTTGTTACAAACCCTTGATAAGTTTTTAAGAATTAGACTGTAATACTTTTCCGTATTTCTGAAACATATTCTCATTTTGTTTTCTATTTTTTCCCTAAAACTTTTATGAAAACAAAATTTTAATTTACACACAAAACTTTAACGCTATTTGTGACCGCACTGTATACATATATTTTAGTTTTGGGTAAAAGGACACATGAAATGTGTTATTGCAGCAAACATTGCTCCAACTAACTACTTTCATTCCTTTTTTTGGAATATAAAAAATTCATGTTCAGTTACTTTGGCCATACAACGTGACACGTAAAATATTACAAAAATTTTTCTACATTTTTATGCTTAATAAAGGAAAGTAAAAAACTTAAAGTGTTGTAGGAAATATATTTGCCAGGACATGACTCACTATGGCAGCTAGTCTTAGTACTAAATACTAGCTAAAAAGATGGTGGAAAAGACATTTACATTTAACTTTTTTTTTTTTATCTAAAGTTTTTAATTTTTGTTTCTCTTTCTAATAATTTTTCTTATGATTTCTGAGCTGCTGTGTAAAGCAGTAACATCGACAAAAGTTATATGTGACACCATGACATATAATGCTACGACTCAGGGTTTAACCTTCCTATAGTTTAGTTGCTATTCTTTTTGTTTTTTTTTTTCTTTTTTAATATATAAAATATAGAAAAGAAATTATATTCCCTGCAGCTAAAAGGAAAAACCGCAAAATATTGTTATGCTTGTAAAATGTTAAATGTGGAAGTAAGAAAAATTGGAAATTTCAAGTAAAAAAAATGTGTGTGCCAAAAATATAATAAAAATTTGCTCTTGATACTCTTTTGACTGTGCTGCTTGGTTTGTTGGCGTGTTGATGCAGAAGTTACGCATTTCCTTTTTCTTTATACTGACTGATTAAATTTGTGTGTTAGAAATTTATTTGTGTGTTTTTTTTCTTTTAGATTTTTGGGTGGGTTTTAATTTTGGCGTGAAATGGTTTTTTATGATTTTTCAATTTCCTTTAAGTTTGGCTGCCAAAAAGACACAATTAAAATAGATAAAGGTTTGACATTTAAGATAAATTAAGTTTGTTGAATTAGTTTTGGGTCTTGTCAATATGTATTAAAATAAATTAAAAATTTTCTAATCGACAATTAATTCCAGAATTTTTTCTGAAAAAAAACCTTTAGCTTTTTTAACTCTAAGTTGTCTTAATATAAACCGTTTTGGTTTCAAATGATTTTTTTTAAAACAACACTTGGCCTCTTTGCAATCTTAGCTTATCACGTTAACTCACATTGCAAAGTGGTTAAATGCTGAACGCTGACCTTGTTTTAAACGATTTTAAAAAACATTTCAGCTTGATTTTCTTATAACTTTGTAATTTTATTTAAACTCAAATAAAATTTGTTTTTCATTCTCAAATATTTTGTTTATTTTTGCACAAATATTGATTTTTTTTGCTTCACTTCAATTAGTTGTTTAAATAGATTTCATGAAATTCAACGTCACATACGTTTTGCTTTTTTATTTATTATTTTATTTAAATATAAATAAAAAGCTGAATATAACTAATAGTAGCAATTAGTAGATCAAATTTTAAAATGTTTATAAAAAAAAAAATGTTTTCTTTTGTATGCAATTAAATATTACCATGGTTGGCAATTTGGTAAAAACATTAAAACAATAAAAGCATGTAATAAAGTTTATACTTTCTTTTTTTAGAATTTAGTTTTTTGGGAAATTTTATAGTTTTAGCCCTACATGATGATTCTATAGCGAACTTGGAAATGTTTGCTTTAAATTCAACTTTCAAAAGTTAGTAAAAACACTCAATTAAATTTTGTAAAGATTAAACTAAAAGTACGGTCACACATGTCAATTATTTACTAAAACAAGCGTAACCACTATATTTAGCACAAATTTGTTTGACCATGTTTAACCTTACAGATGTTTTGTATGAGCAATTAAAATAAAACTAAACTTGTATTGCGCTTTGTCCTTAGTAAATAAAGTTTTCCACATAAACACAAAAATCATAACAGTTTTTATTTAGTGGTTACGTCTTTTTCGTCAAATATTTGCCATGTGTGACCGTACTTTTAGTTTAACCTTAAGACTGCTAATGATTTGGATTCAACGAAAATTACCAAGCATGTATTTAAGAACTAATACTACGTTTCCACAGTACATGCTTCGCTCTCTATTCATGCTTCACACCCCAATCATGAGTGACACAACTTGCTTCACCATACAAAATTTTAAGAGCGAATCAAGTAAATTCATATTGGGTGCCCCGATAGACTAGGCGATAGTGTGCCGGACTATCAGTCAGAGGGTTGCAGGTTCGATTCCCGCCAAAGAATCTGGGTGTTTTCTGCAGACAAGCCAAAAAGCTTCGCAGTTTATGTTTGTTAATTATATATTAAAAAAAAAAAAAAAATATTGAATCAACTTGCGAAGCACGAAAAATTGCACTCTTCTCTAATTTTTATCGCAGGTTTATCTGCACTAGCTGTAAAAATTTAATATTATTGTAAACAAAGCAAATTATTTTCTTGTTGCTGGAAGTAAGGAAAGTAAATACGTACGAATGTATGTTTTTTTCAAATAAGCTAACTAATTTCCACTCAGTTTTTTGTCCATTAAAAAAAATATTTTCCACAAATTGTAAATTCTGTTTTTTTTAATTCTGTTTGTTTATTAAAAACAACTGTCAAATCGAATCAAGTTTTTTGGTCATGTAAACAGCATGATTCATAAACAAGATTCAGAGAGCGAAGCAGGTGATTCAAGTTGTCGTGGAAACATAGTATAACAAACAGCTTAATTCCCTGTAATATAAATTAACTTGCAACGATTATAAAAAACTTTTTTTTATAAAAATCTTTAATAATAAGATTTTGGTAATTATTAAAGCTTTAGGTCTTTTTTATAAAATATGTGAATAATGAAATAAAGTAAAAACAAGTAAGTATAGTCGGTCAATCCCGACCATATAATATCCTACACCTAGTATAGTAGAAATGTGCGCTATATGGGCGATATAACCTATTATGGACCGATCATCCAAAACATTAGTGTCATGATTTCTGGGAATGTAAAAAAAATGTTAAACTTTATCTCGATATAAATACTTTTAAAAGATTTATGGAGGTTAAAGTTGATTACGGGGAGGGTCTTATATCAGAGTTTCGACTAATTACGGACCGACCATTATACAATTAGGTGTCATCATTTCTGTATATTTTTAAGAAATTTATGATCGTTAAAGTGATTTTCGAAAGTGGGCCTTATATGGGAGCTACGACTAATTATGGACCGATCTGCACAAAATTTGTAGAGGTGATTTTGCTTCATTTACCAGTCATTTGTGATGAAATTTGTTTGCATACTTGCATAAGTCAAAGATTTATGATCGGTAAACCCCAATTTCGGGAGGATTTTTGTATGGGTGCCGGGTGAAATAATTGACCGACTTCCACCAGTTTCAATCCCATCCATCCTTTGGCCGAAAAAATATCACGTACCAAATTTATTGTCGAAATATCTTCAAAATTACGACCTGTACTCTGCGCACAAGCTTTACATGGACAGTCAGCCAGCCAGACGGACGGACGGACATCGTTAAATCGACTCAGAAAGTGATTCTGAGTCAATCGGTTTACTTTAAGGTGGGTGTTGGACCAATATTTCTGGGCGTTAGAAACATATGCACAAATCCAATAGTGGGGAGGGTATGGTGGGTAAAAAAGGGAAATAAACAATAATAAGAAGTCTTTAATATTTAGCTTTTTACTTTATTTATATTTTAGGGAGTTAAGCTATTTTTAAACAGAGTTATGTTTATTATTTAAATCCTTTCTTCTGGCAGCCTTTAGTTCTAGCCACTGATTTGCTTATTTTATGAGCCATTTTCTCTCTCTCTCTCTCAAACTGTATGTTGACCAGTTTATTTATTACTTTTTTTTCTTTTTTTTTTTTGTTATTTGCAGTTAATCTTACTGCTAGTAATTGCTATAAATCATATTATACGCAGTTGCGCAACCACTGCTTGCTTGTTTATATGTTACCCATAAATTTTTAATATGTTTTAAAAAAATATTTATGTTTTTGTTTGGCTGTCCGCTTGTGTTATTTTATTTTTAGATTTATACATTTATATTTTGTAAATAAATAAAAATTACCCCTGGTAAATAAAATTCATGAAAATTCATGTAAAATATTTATGGGCATATAAATGTAAATGTTATTGAGTATGCAGTAATTCACACAAGTGTCTAATAAAAAAAACTAGTTTGTTTTTAAATAATTTAAAGCGATAAAAAGCTGCAGAGTATTGTCAATAACACATGAATATTGTTAGCTGTATACAATATTGATAAACGTTTCATACTAATTTAAAATCGCCAAGACTATCATGAACGCGACATTCTTACGCCTTTATAATGTAAATTAAAAACTCTTAGCAATTTTATTGTTTTGTTTAAATATTTTGATAGCTTTTTTGTAGCACTATGTTTAGTGTAAAAGTTAGGTCTTATAGTTTGATTGTTACCAATATATTAGTTATAAATATGAGATCAAGTACGCCACAAACAATATGACTCGTTTTCGATTTTTTAAATTTTTTTACTGCAAAATGTAGTTTTTTTCTGTTTTCTATTTAGGTATTTTCACAATGCAGAACGCGACAGTCGTACATATTTGTGGTGAAAAAAGTTAAGTAATCTTAAATTTTGTTTTTCTATTTGTTAAAAACATTTAATGCAAAAGTTAAGTTTTGGTCCTTCAAAATATTAGAAATAGTTATGAGATCAAGTTATGGGATCAAGAATGGAAGCCAGTTTTTACTGCATCTAGCAAAATAAAAAATATTTGAATTACCACAGAATTTTCAACTAGAATATAATAATAGGGCTTTCTGTTTTTTTATAATCTTAGTATTATTTAAATATTCGCTGCAGTAATTTTTGTCTACAGCCAGGCGGCATTTGTGACCTAAATGACATAAAATAAATACCATACTAAAACATCTATTTTAGTCTGTCAAGATTAGGTCGTCGAACTGGCATTAACCAAGTTTGGGTCCCTGCGCATAGGGACTACTACGGTGATGAACGGACGAGAATCACGGTGCTAACCGGTCACTGGATGATTGGTAAGCATGCAAGTAGACTTGAACTCCCTTCAATAATCACTGCCGCAGCTTCCAGCACCATGAGAAATAGAAAACAGTATTTCATCTTCTCTGTTCATGTCCGTCTGTTCCAAACTCTACACTCAAAATTTTCAACAATCATATACTAAAAAACTTAGCAGAGACATCAAGTATTAGATGATGCGGTTACATTGGATACCTGGGGCCAAATTACCGCATTCGATATCGAGTAAAATTAATTGTAATTTTCTTATTTGAGATTATGGCATTCGATATCGAGCAAGAAATTTAGTACATTTTATCATTATTTCGATATCGAAATCATTTTTCGATACGATAGCTCATTCGATCACGAATGCGATAATTTGGCCCCTGAACGCAACAGGCTGGATATATGTAGACCCATTACATACTAACATGTGGAAAAGATCTACTCCTATCATTTATTAAACAAGTATTGTGGTCGAAATCAAAAGATTTCACTTGAATGCTGGCAGACAACAGGCAACCACGTAAACCAACCAACCAACCATGATTTAGCACGTGACAGTTTTAATGCAATAACGATTAATTTAAGTAATTTCAACTGAAAATGGCAATAACTTGGTCTCTATTTATTATTGATTGGGTTTCCATAGTTTAACACTTTAACTAAGCGCACAACTGTACTTTAACTAATGTTTACTTGCCGATCATTTCAACAGATTCTCACAGCGTCATCTCAGCTGTTTTATATCAATATTATTTATACTTTAGAGAATCTCTTATATTTCTTTTCAATTTTTTTGCTTCTGTTCATCTTTTTAAAATAACAAAAACCTACAGTTTTGAAGAAAGATACACCTCCGATAGCGAATGTGACAATGAATCAGCAGAAATTTTTAGTTTGATTCATATATGTATACAGTAACTTTTTTTGACAAAACTTAAAATTTAAATAAAATTTTTAGGCACTATTTTAGATTGTAGACTACAAACGATCATTTAGTTGTCCTTATATCACCTTTAGGAACATTAAATTTCATAAATAAATTTCCATATTCAGTACGACTTAATTAAACAATAAACAAAATATTAAAAACAAAATATAATATATAATAAATAAACAAAATATTAAAAAAAAACGTCAACATATTTCAAATAAACCCAATATAAATTGTTAACAAGCTACACACAATTTTGCACTCAATGCCTCAGAGTCACAATAAAAAAAAACTACCCGCCAATAAAACAAATCTCATGCTGATTTATGCTTATCAAAAATACCCACTAGTTCTTTTGGTGGCAATGTACCTTGTGTTTAAATTTTCAGACCTTATTGGATCCAAAAAATCTATTGTTGGTTAAATTGTTAGTTTGGTACTAACGAAAGGGCTGTATATACGTTGTATGCCAACACTCAGAATACACAATTATGTTTAATACCCCAAGACACAAGCTCAAATTCTTGTAAAACCTGTTTATTTGGACACGGTACCAGTGAAGTGATTGTTCTGATTAGTTCACCACAGGGATGCAAAAGTTGATACAATTGCACCTTTTTTAGCACAATTTAAGTTTCAAAAGTACAATAGCAGCCCAATGACCAATTTAGAACTATTTAACATTTTTTTCCAATTTTTTTTTGCACAAATGTATTTTAAAAAATTCATCATTATCCCATTTTTTGCTAAAGGAATATTGTCTATTCCGCATTCATCTGCAAATGTAGAAAAGGATATTTTCGTATCAAAATATAATAAAAACCAAAGAGAGAGAGTAAGAATTTGTTAGCAAGAAGTATGTATGTCATAAATAATATTTTTATATTAATTGTGAATTTTTTTACACACATGCTCGTATACATGTACAAATTAATTGTTATGTATTTAATTTTTAATAAAAAATATAAACAAAAAGTAACAAAAGAATTTAGTACAATTGGATTGAAAAAAGTAAACACTTTTCTTGAAATTTAGTGTAATTTGTAAAATCTTATTTTGCATCCCTGGTCCACCATTTTCATGAACTACCGGGTGTTATTAAAAAAGCTAAATGGATATATATAGAGAGAGAGACAGAGAGAGGGAGAGAGAGAGAGAATGGAATAGAGCAACAGCGGAAGTAAAACAAATGCAAACATCAAAAAACATGTTCCTCATATTGTGTAAAACAAGTACGTAGATTCAATATTTTATTAATTTTTTGTGTGTTTGTATCATATAAATATTATTAACGAATGTGTATAAAAGTTTGTAAAATAATAAACAAATTGCCAACAACATATTTATGTATGTAGGAAAAAATATTCTGCAATATAGCATTGTTCATATAAAATCTGGTAGCATACATTTTTTAATTTTTTTACACCAAATCGCTCACATTTTCTATTATGTCAGCCTAATTTTTTCGATACCAGTGCATTGCAGATATTAATAGTATCAGGAAGCTAAATCGAAGCAAATGTTTCTACTGAAGACTTTGTTGAAGTAACAAGAAGAGTTAAACGTAAAGTAATTTCCCGTTTTTTTAATAACAATTTTACTTCCTTTTTATTTACTATCTGTGCTTAAGGTTCGATAACATCATTTACAGTATTTGCAGAAGCTTTAGCTTTTTTGCAATCACTGGCAGTAAGTAATGTGTCACAAACTATAGAGGCATAGCAATCCCTAAACTCCTTCATCAAATTTCGTCCCTACTATCTTCCTGTCAGCACGGTTTTAGTAAAGGTCGTTCAAGAGTAACTAATTTCATGCAGCTGACTACTATAGTAAATCATGGATTTATTAATAGGAAATTTACAGATTGTATTTACACGGATTTTAGTAAAGCTTTTGATAAAGTCAATCATAAATTACTTCTGATAAAGCTTCATGATATGTGACTTACACACGGGAGTTTAAATTGGATTAAATCATATTTAATAAACCGAAAACAAAATGTTGTTTTCAATAATATTATTGTAAGTTCTGGAGTGCCCCAAGGCAGTCACATTGGTCCAATTTTCTTTTCTTTATTCATCAATGACTTGCCGTGCGTAATTAAATATTGTAACGTCTTAATGTATGCCGATGATGTAAAGATATTTCATAGCTATGACAATACAATTTAAAAAAATTTGCTGCAACATGATTTGGATGAACTATTTCAATCGTGCGTGCTTAATTTAATGGAACTGAATCTGAAAACAGCAAACATATGCGTTTTTTTCAAGAAATGATAACGCTTTATTTAACTTTACATTGGGCGGACATCAACTTGATTTGGTTACGGAATTTTCAGATCTTGGAGTACTTTTAGATCCTAAATTTAATTTCAAAAAACACATATATATGATGGTAAACAAAGCTCGTGGTGTGTTGGCTTTTATAAAACGATGGGCTAAGGAGTTTACTGAACCAATCATTACGAAACGGTTATACACATCTTTAGTCAGAATCTTGGAATATGGATCTGTTATTTGGGATCCGGATGCGGATTATCTCAAAAACATTATGAAAGCAGTGCAAAACCAATTTCTTCTTTTTTGTTTGGGTAATTCAACATGGAATCCTAACATCATTATTCCTCCTTATACTACAAGGCTTGCATTAATAAAATTACCAACGTTGGAGAGCAAAAGAACTATGCTTAGCGTTTCATTTTTATTTAACCTAATAAATGGGGCAATCTGTGCCGACTTCCTACTCAGCAACATAAACTTTCAGGTTCCTCATCGATCAACTAATTTCTACATTCCAATTTATATTCAAATTAATCAAACAAATTATGCTAATTCTGATTCTCTAAGAAAATTGTGTAAACATTATACTGATTTTTATTTTCTAATTGATTTTTCTGTTAATGCCATTAAACGTAATATCATTTTGTACCTTAATCAGTGTAATTAAATGGCTGTCTAAATTTTTTTGTTATTTTGTATATTATATAAATTTTTATAATTGGTCTGTAAGGATTTATTCCGTAGACCTAAAATAAATAAATAAATTGAAGCCGACAATTTCGATGTCAGTTATATTGAAAAAATAAATCAATAAAAAAAAAAAACGAAACAAACCGCAGCCTGAGAAAAAATATTTAGTTGAACATGATCACTTCACCATATTTATAAATGTTTTAATAAAACTGCAACCATAATACATTCAAGTCACTATTATAATGAATAATTGCAGCATATTTTGTGTTCTCAAGTTATGGTTATCATAATCTGAGAGCAGCATATTATGATGTAATTATTCTTTATGAACATGTTTGCCATAAACATATACTTGGTTACTACAATCGTCACTTTAATTAATTATGGTTGCCGTAATCATATTAAAATTTACAATCTCCATGATATTATTGGAAACATATTTTTACTCTTTTTTTTTCAAAAAACTTCTGTAGTGTGCCCGGATTTTCTGTGAACATTGCTAAATATGAAATAATAAAAAATTAAATAAAAAACATTTATACAATAATGTTTACACTCAAACACACTGACATTAAAGTAGGTTTCTTTGTTAGGAGTTACTATGTATATGTGAGCCTTTAACAAATAAGTTCAAAATGGTAGAAAGAACAGCATTTCTGTTTCTGGTTTTTTGCTGCATTCGGCCATAATGGAATTGCTAAAATATGTATGAAATATAAAAACATAATAATAAATCTATATTTTTATACATAAATAAATACATTTGCTATTTAATTTTTTCTGTTCTGCACGTTTTATTTGTTATTTTTGTTTTTTACAATTTTCTGTTGATTTCATTAAGGACACAGCAATGCGTATAAAAATCGCATACATCAATGAATATTTTAAATACATCCAACCAATAAACGGAAATCCTTTATCATGATTTTCTTCCTGTATTAATAATTTATAGTTGAAGGATTTGCGAATGAGTATGTACAAAACAAATAAACAAACATAAAGTTATTTTCAGGCATCACATAAAAAAATGCCACGAAAAAACAAAATTTTGCAAATTTAATAATATAACAATTTGTGAAGGGAAAACAAAGTTTTTTTTCTGGGAGCAGCTTAATGTGTAGAATTTTTGTTTGTTGATAAATTTTTAAAATTGATTGATTGATTGATTTAATGAAGTGAACTTTTTTTCTATGAGTTTTTAAACAAATATTTGTTTTGCAGAACTTCTGCCAAATGAAAAACTAATTATCATTTAAATTTTAAATAACCAGCACCTTAAAATATATTTACACAAAATTTCAACATTGATGCCCATTACGCGTATACATCAGAAGCCTTGATATGTTTTATGTATGTTGTTGTTGTTTTTAACATACAAATACAACAAAATTTTAACGTGTCTGCTTATATACATTAAACTCCTATTACAACCACCAGGATAAAAAACTTGAAAATGATTTGTGTTAATAAAATTTTGTTTTCTCGAAGTTGTTTTGAATTTGCCTGCATAGTTTTATTCTTAATTAATGATTTTGCAGAGTTTTTGTAACAAATTGCTCATATCTGTCAATAACTTTTAAGGTGAATATTATTTAAATTGGTCTTGTATTTTAAATATTTCCTCAGACTTAGTGTGTCTCGAATTTAATTTGGTCCAAGAATCTAAGGAGTCATTCATAACTATTTTTAAGTGAAATATACAAAATAACAATCTTGATACACCATTATTCAGCTCCAGTGTTAGGGAAATAATATTTGTTGCAATACTTCCAATTTGGTAAATTGCTTTGATCTTTGCCAAATATTACCATCAGTGGCTTTTTTTTTGGTGACATCTTTAACATAATTTTCCAAAATTCTTTTGAACTTTTGTTTTTAATGCCTGTTCTTTATTTAATAGACTTTGTTTTAGTAATATTTTATTAAACTTATTTATTATTTTCTACGCTTTTTTCAGCTTAATTTATTTTCCTTTATGCGTTTTTTTGAAGTTACTGGCAACAACAAAATATGTTTGCAATCGTTATTATTATTATTTGGACACGAAAAGAGGCCTACAACTTTTTCAATTAGTATTCAATGGCATGGAAAATTGTTGTTTAGAAAATATGTTTTAATACATAAAATGACCGTAACATTTAATTTAAGTATGATTAGAATAATAAATATTTATGGTATAAAATTAAATAAATTTCATAATGGAGGAAAATAAAAAAAATATTCAAATAGTAATTTGTACACAGTACTAAAATTAAAATTGCATGATTATTATCTAAATCTGTTATACACAATGGCCCATAATCATAGTCATAGAAAAAGCATACTTTAAGTAAAAGTAGACTTTTAAACAACAAAAACATATAAATTTTGTTCTGAATTTAAAACAAAAGCATGCCTTTGCTTAAAGTATGCTTTTTCTATGACTATGATTATGGGCCAATGTCTTCAAAAAAAATCTGAAATTCACACAATTTTCCATTGTTTATAAAAAAATTTAATACTGAAAATTTTCTATAAAAAAAACAATTATACGGATATTTTTCTATAGAAAAAACTGCTATACGGAAGATTTCCATAGAAAAAATTGGTTTACGGATATTTTTCCATAGAGAAACCGGTTATTCGGATATTTTTTCTATAAAAAAAAAACTGAAAACTGTTTTACGGATATTTTTTTTTATCGAAATAACTGTTATATGAAAATTTTTCCTTAGAAAATAATGCTACACTGAAATGTTTTTAGAGAAAAAATTGTTATGCGGAAGTTTTTCTATAGAAAAAACTGTTATACACATATTTTCTATTGAATAGACTGTTTTACGGATATTTTCAAAAAATAAACTATTTTACGGATATTTTTTTTATCGAAAAAAACTGTTATACGAAAATTTTTCCATAGAAAATAATGTTACACGGAAATGTTTTTAGAGAAAAAATTGTTATGCGGAAGTTTTTCTATAGAAAAAACTGTTATAAACATATTTCCTATTGAATAGACTGTTTTACGGATATTTTTAAAAAATAAACTATTTTACGGATAGTTTTTTTTATTGAAAAAACTGTTATACGAAATTTTTTCCATAGAAAATAATGTTACACGAAAATAGAAAAAACTGTTACACGGATATTTTTCTATAGAATAGACTGTTTTACGGACATTTTCTATAGAATAAACTGTTTTACGGATATTTTTTTTATCGAAAAAACTGTTATACGAAAATTTTTCCATAGAAAATAATGTTACACGGAAATGTTTTTAGAGAAAAAATTGTTATGCGGAAGTTTTTCTATAGAAAAAACTGTTATACGGATATTTTCTATAGAATAAACTGTTTTACGGATATTTTTAAAAAATAAACTATTTTACGGATATTTTTTTTTATTGAAAAAACTGTTATACAAAATTTTTTCCATAGAAAATAATGTTACACAAAAATAGAAAAAACTGTTACACGGATATTTTTCTATAGAATAGACTGTTTTACGGACATTTTCTATAGAATAAACTGTTTTACGGATAGTTTTTTTGTCGAAAAAACTGTTATACGAAAATTTTTCCATAGAAAATAATGTTACACGAAAGTGTTTTTATAGAAAAAATTGTTATACGAAAGTTTTTCTATAGAAAAACCTGTTATACGGATATTTTTCTATAGAATAGACTGTTTTACGGATATTTTCTATAGAATAAACTGTTTGACGGATATTTTTTTATTGAAAAACTTGTTATACGAACATTTTTCCATAGAAAATAATGTTACACGGAAATGTTTTTATAGAAAAAACTTTTAAACGGAAGTTTTTCTATAGAAATAACTGTTATTTCCAATAGAAATAACTGTTATGCGGAAGTTTTTTTTTATAGAAAAAAACTCTTTAACGAAAATTTTTCTATAAACAACTCTTAAAGGGAATAAGTAAAAAACGTTTGTGCGGTATTTTTTCTACAGAAAACAGTTACACAAATGATTACAGTGATGTCATTGCAGGCAAGTACTTACTACAAGCGCTTGCAAATATAGAACTAAATGAATCATTACAATGTAGATCATACCAGGTACTAATATATCAGATTATATGACAGACATTACTAAACTATTTCTAAGTAATGCTTATGGTATGTAGTAGTCACTGAGAAGTAAGTTGTTTTGTCATTGCAGGTTGGTGGGATCATTGTTGATGATGTGAGATTATGGTTGAATAAATTGTAAAAACATGCACCAACCCACAATATAGAAAAGTAACAAAAAAGTAGTGAAAAGCAATCGGAAGAACATAGCTTTAAGAAGTTATATTGTATGTATGTATATAAATGTAAGCCAAAGTAGATAACAATCAATGAACAATAAATTAATTTGCAGTCTAGTCCTCTAATTTTTATTACTGTACATATTAGAAACAATTTCAGTTTATTGGCCTCAAATACATATGTATGTATGTATGAATGAATATATTTACCTCTCAGCTTATTGTTGCTGTATTAACTTTGCGTTTTTTGTGTGCTAAATCTGTAGTCTACTTTTAGGTTCGTTAATTACAATTGTAACACTCATTTATTTATATTATTTTAGTTTTTGTATGGTTTTTAGCACTATATATGTACGTTTACGCTATTTTATTTGTATATTTAAGATTTTAATTTGAATTTCATTAACATAATAAATAAATTTATTTTGTATTTATTTGTAAAATGTTTTTGTTTGTTGCAAAATTGCACAAAATGAGTTTGAATCAGACAAGAATAATAATGATATTTTATATTTGATTGTAAGCAAATAAAGAAATTAATTTAATTGTGTAGTATTTACTATACATATTGCTCTAATTACGAAATAAGATATTTAAATATTTCATGGCTAATGTTAGAAATTGCTGTTAAATCTAACTAAATGTCTTTTATATTCTTATATACATAGGTAAATATACACATTGTAAAAATACATAAAATTCATTAGTCTTAAGTTTTTACTTCTAGCAAATACTATACTTTCTAAAGTTTATTAAATACCAAGTATAGTATATTTGAGTATATTTAATTTTCAACTTTTAAGCTAGATTTACACGATTGAAATTTTCTTCAAAATTGCTCTTCAAAATGCTTCAAACTCGTGTAAATTTCTTCAACATTTATTTATTTATTTATTTATTTTATAACTATTAAATAAATAAATCTAGCTTTAGTTAGCAATATAACATCTTAGTAAAGATACATTACGATTCTATATAATAATCATTTAGGGTACTTTTAAATCTCATAACACATTTCCTCTACACCACTTACAAAACAAATTCTATTTTTTCCATTTCTGCTGTACTTTTAATTAAACTGCAATTTAAATATTCATTGCGCCAATTGCATGCAAATTGATACCATTTAATCTGCATTAGTACGTTTTGCGATTAAATAAATCCAACAATTCCCGTTTATTAATCCTATTAAAATTATAGCATAGTTTTGGTAAGTTAACCATTTTTCATCTCTCTCTTTCACTCTCTTTAGCAAAATGGTAAAATATTTAGCGCACTTTTAGGTTATTTGTAGATAGATTTTTTTTTATCATAGAAATATTTGCTGCTTTTAGGTTTACATTTGTTTTAAAATAAACAGTTTCTTTTGCAGTTTAAATTCATTCATGACTGGTTTATTCAATTTAAATGTAAATTCGCAGCTAAATGTATATTTTTCTAGTTGTATTTGGGTTTCATGGTTTGTTGTGTTTCATCACAAAGATTTGCATTTGAAATTTAATTGAGTGCAAAGGCAAGCTAACAGCAGTACAATACTACGAATGAGTATATAAATTTTAAATTCCTTGCAAACTGATTGGACATTGTTTAATTGTTTTTTTTTTTTTTTGTAATTTCAAAGGTGTGTTAAAAATAGTTTATAGATATTTTATTTCTAACAGCAAAATTATTATCTATGTTGCCATATTTAAGACTACAAACCTCCTGCTGTGTGTTAAAAAAACTAAAAAAAAATGTAACTTTTTATTTGAAAACACGACTTTATTGTTCCATAAAAGTTTGTTGTTTGTCAATATAGTATTAAAAAAAAAACAGAAATATAGTATGTAGACCCCTTTGTAACTGCAATTGGCAGTTAACAAATTCAATTTTGTGTTATAAATTATTCAAAAAACCATAAAATCGTAGAATAAAATAAAAAAGAAACAATAGAACTCAGTCATGTTTTTATGGGTAACGATGGCAAGCAATTCTATTGAAATTGTATGATAAAGATGAGTGAATTGTTTAGAAAATAATACCAGTTTGCAATAGACCACATAAGGAATAAGAAATTTTGGGTTTTGAAATTGTTGTTTGAAAGTTTATCTCAGCTGCAAGTGGAGAGAAGATATTTGGTTTCAAAATTGAAAATGCTCAAATGACTTTTTTGATGGAATTGTTGTGGAATGTGGAATCGATTTAACAATATCACAAAAACACATTTTTTGCGTAAAAACTGCGTTATTGTATAAAAACTGTGTTATGTTAAAACTACATTTTTATGTAAAAATTTGTCTCATGTGAAAACTACAATTTTTTTTTGTAAAAATACAGTTTCTGTATAAAGATACAGTTTTTGTGTAAAAATACGGTTTTTGTGTAAAAATATAGTTTTTGTGATTTTACAAAATTTTTGTGTAAAAATACGGTTTCTGTGTAAAAACTCGAATTTTGTGTAAAAACTTGGTTCTTGTATAAAAATACAGTTTTTGTGTAAAAACTCGAATATAATGTAAAATCTTGGTTCTTGTGTAAAATCTTTGTTCTCGTGTAAGAATACAGTTTTTATGTAAAAACTCGAATATTGTGTAAAATCTTAGTTTTTGTGTAAAATCTTGATTCTTGTGTAAAAATACGGTTTTTGTGTAAAAATGTAGTTTTTGTGATTTTACACAATTTTTGTGTAAAAATACGGTTTCTGTGTAAAAACTCGAATTTTGAGTAAAAACTTGGTTCTTGTATAAAAATACAGTTTTTGTGTAAAAACTCGAATATAATGTAAAATCTTGGTTCTTATGTAAAAATACAGTTTTTGTGTAAAAACTCGAATATTATGAAAAATCTTGGTTCTTTTGTAAAAATACAGTTTTTGTGTAAAAATACGGTTTTTGTGTAAAAATACAGTTTTTGTGTAAAAACTCGACTTTTGTGTAAAAACTTGGTTCTTGTGTAAAATCTTGATTCTTGTGTAAAAATACAATTTTTGTCTAAAAACTAGGATTTTGTGTAAAATCTTGGTTCTTATACAGTTTTTGTGTAAAAATACGGTTTTTGTGTAAAAACTTGGTTCTTGTGTAAAATCTTGGTTCTTGTGTTGTAAAAATACAGTTTTTGTGTAAAATCTTGGTTTTTATGTAAAAATACAGTTTTTGTGTAAAAACTCGAATATAATGTAAAATCTTGGTTCTTATGTAAAAATACAGTCTTTGTGTAAAAACTCGAATATTATGAAAAATCTTGGTTCTTATGTAAAAATACAGTTTTTGTGTAAAAATACGGTTTTTGTGTAAAAATACAGTTTTTGTGTAAAAACTCGAATTTTGTGTAAAAACTTGGTTCTTGTGTAAAATCTTGGTTCTTGTGTTGTAAAAATTCAGTTTTTGTGTAAAAATTCAGTTTTTGTGCAAAAACTTGAATATTGTGTAAAAACTTGGTTCTTGTGTAAAATCTTGGTTCTTGTGTTGTAAAAATACAGTTTTTGTGTAAAATCTTGGTTTTTATGTAAAAATACAGTTTTTGTGTAAAAACTCGAATATTGTGTAAAAATTCAGTTTTTGTGTAAAAATTCAGTTTTTGTGCAAAAACTTGAATATAATGTAAAATCTTGGTTCTTGTGTAAAATCTTTGTTCTCGTGTAAGAATACAGTTTTTATGTAAAAACTCGAATATTGTGTAAAATCTTAGTTTTTGTGTAAAATCTTGATTCTTGTGTAAAAATACGGTTTTTGTGTAAAAATGTAGTTTTTGTGATTTTACACAATTTTTGTGTAAAAATACGGTTTCTGTGTAAAAACTCGAATTTTGTGTAAAAACTTGGTTCTTGTATAAAAATACAGTTTTTGTGTAAAAACTCGAATATAATGTAAAATCTTGGTTCTTGTGTAAAATCTTTGTTCTCGTGTAAGAATACAGTTTTTATGTAAAAACTCGAATATTGTGTAAAATCTTAGTTTTTGTGTAAAATCTTAATTCTTGTGTAAAAATACGGTTTTTGTGTAAAAATGTAGTTTTTGTGATTTTACACAATTTTTGTGTAAAAATACGGTTTCTGTGTAAAAACTCGAATTTTGTGTAAAAACTTGGTTCTTGTATAAAAATACAGTTTTTGTGTAAAAACTCGAATATAATGTAAAATCTTGGTTCTTATGTAAAAATACAGTTTTTGTGTAAAAACTCGAATATTATGAAAAATCTTGGTTCTTATGTAAAAATACAGTTTTTGTGTAAAAATACGGTTTTTGTGTAAAAATACAGTTTTTGTGTAAAAACTCGACTTTTGTGTAAAAACTTGGTTCTTGTGTAAAATCTTGATTCTTGTGTAAAAATACAATTTTTGTGTAAAAACTAGGATTTTGTGTAAAATCTTGGTTCTTATACAGTTTTTGTGTAAAAATACGGTTTTTGTGTAAAAACTTGGTTCTTGTGTAAAATCTTGGTTCTTGTGTTGTAAAAATACAGTTTTTGTGTAAAATCTTGGTTTTTATGTAAAAATACAGTTTTTGTGTAAAAACTCGAATATAATGTAAAATCTTGGTTCTTGTATAAAAATACAGTTTTTGTGTAAAAACTCGAATTTTGTGTAAAAACTTGGTTCTTGTGTAAAATCTTGGTTCTTGTGTTGTAAAAATTCAGTTTTTGTGTAAAAATTCAGTTTTTGTGCAAAAACTTGAATATTGTGTAAAAACTCGAATATTGTGTAAAGAGTTGGTTCTTGTGTAAAAATACAGTTTTTTTTTAAATACAGTTTTTGTGTAAAAATACAATTTTTGTGTAAAAATGCAGTTTTTGTGTAAAAATAAAGATTTTATGTTAAAATTTAGTTTTTGTGTAAAAATTAATTTTTTGTGTAAAAATTGGATATTTGGGTAAAAATTCCAGTTATGTAAAAAATTAAAATTTTTGTATAAAAAAATTGTTATTTGTCTAAAAACTGTGTTGTTTTTAGGCACGCATTTTATGTAAATGAGCAAAGGAAGTTCACGTCAATTTTGTCTGTATATGTTCAATAGAAAACATTCTAACCATTTTTTTTTGGTTAACTTACAACTTTTATACAATTAAATATAATCTCACTCACCTGAAAACCATCATAGGTCCAAGAGCCAAATTTCATTTCACATCTCTGATCGTCAAAGGGAAACCAAGTGATGTCAATTTTACACGTTGACTTGAAAATACCGGGCGGCACATAAAGGCAAGAACCATTATTACGCACCACCACATTTGTGGCATAAGTACCATCAAATCCTTCATCCGCACTGAAAATAGAAAAAAAAAGAAAATATAAACAATAAATATACAGAAATACATATTTTAAGGAAAACAATTTAAAATGTCAGAGTAGCAAGTAATATTTTTTACAGCATTATTGTGCAAAAACTACTGCAGAATATTCTATATATTTTTTTTGACACACTTATAAACACAATAAAATATATTATCATCCCATTATCAGTTCCTAAACTAAACTTATTGTATTTATTTCATCATATTGACATTTTGATTTACAACAGGGTTAAATGACGCATAATAGAAATCTTACACGCTCTCTCCCTCTATCATTGGAAAAACCATCTAACTAAGTAACCAACCAGCCATTTATTCATGCATCCATCCGTAAGTGAAAAACTAAGTAAATGTCAAGTTAAAAATGTAACCCACAAACCAGAAAAAAATATAAATAAATGAAAAAACGTATCTACAACAAAAGTTAATAGAAAAATAGAAAAAAACAAGAATGTTGCTGAAATATGCACTTTCATATCCTTTTGCCATATTTTCCGTTGCGTCTTTTTTTGTGTTCCAACATTTGTCATTCTTTTTAGAGAATTCAAAAAAGTAACAGAAAAAAAAACATGAAAGAAACCTTGACTTTATTACACAGTAGCAGAGTGGCATAGTGGAATAATACAAATAAAGAGACATAGTTTTAAACCCGACACATAAACACACACACACACATACTCAATCACAGATATACAATTAGTTGTATGAGTGTGATTTGTGTGTGTGTATAGCACACGGAAAAGTTATAAACCTAAATATAACACACATTTATTCCTCTTTATAGTGGGAGTTAAAGTAGCAACAATTGAAAGAAATGGATGAGTAAAAATACAACATATAAAAACAGAGTTTTCGTGTAAAAACAGCGTTTTTACGTAAATATTTGGTTTTTGTGTAAAAAAAAGGTTTTTGTGCAAAAACAAGATTTTATGTAAAAAAAGTTTTTTGTGTAAAAAGAAGGATTTTGTGTAAAAACATGTCTTGTTTGTGTAAAAACAAGGTTTTTGTGTAAAATAAGGATTTTGAGTAAAAACAAGCTTTTCTGTAAAAACAAGGTTTTTTGGTAAAAACAAGGTTTTTTGGTAAAAACAAGGTTTTTTGGTAAAAACAAGGTTTTTGTGTAAAAACTGAGTTTTTGTGTAAAAAAAAGGTTTTTGTGCAAAAACTGCGTTTTTATGTACAAACAAGGTTTTTATGGTAGAAACAAGGTTTTGTGTAAAAACAAGGTTTTTTGGTAAAAACAAGGTTTTTTGTGCAAAAACAAGGTTTTTTGTGCAAAAACAAGATTTTTGTGTACTAACTACGATATTGTGAAAAACTATGATTTTGTATAAAAATACGTTTGTGTAAAAACTATGATTTTGTATAAAAATTTTGTGTAAAAACTACGTTTGTGTAAAAACTACGTTTGTGTAAAAACTACGTGTGTGTAAAAACTACGTTTGTGTAAAAACTACGTTTGTGTAAAAACTACGTTTGTGTAAAAACTACGTTTGTGTAAAAACTACGTTTGCGTAGAAACTATGTTTGTGTAAAAACTACGTTTGCGTTTTACTACGTTTACTACGTTTGCGTTTTACTACGTTTTAAATTTCCTTTTGTGTAAAAACTCCTTAAAAAAACTCCTTTTATGTATAAAAATTAGGTTTTACTTTTTATCTTTTTGGTTTGTGTAAAAACCAAGATTTTGAAAATCTAATTTTTGGTTGTAGATTTTCCTTTTAAATACGATAACCATAAAACTATTTTCTGCACTGTAGGACAGTAGTATATTTTCACAACCACACTGCACTAAAACAATATATTACCAGTGAATGTGTGGCAGTAGCCCTATTGGGATTTTGTTAAGAAATGAAATTGTCAAGTTCAAAATGTCTAGAACTAAGTAACAAATGAAAATGTTGACGAATGTAGAAGGAAAGTACAACTGAAAAATTTAGAATTAAAAACTACATTCTTATCAAGCAACAATGTTTATTTTGGCCTTAAGGGTTTTTGAAATAAGTTTAAATTGATTTGGAATTTAAGTACTTATATAAAAAAATTGATAATTAAACTCGAACGCTATTGAATAATGAGCTAAAATGTTCTAAAATTACTCAAGATATTTATTTGCCATCATTTTAGAAGTGTGTTTGAAGCGAAATGTTGCTTAAGAATTGCAAATTTGAGATCTTAGAAAAATTAAATGACATAAGAACTAAAGCTTAATGTCTGTACACATAGAAAAGAGTTTGGTGAATGGTAAGTGAAGTCAAGCAGTGGCTGTCACTGGTGATTGATATCTCTTTAAAATAATAATAATAATAAATTGGTTGACATTGGTTTAAACAGACGATGACTGAGAATTGGCTCTCTGTGATTGAGCCAAGATTTTCTGTTTTAAAATCTTGGGTAAATTTTGGGGCACCCTTTATAAGGTTTTGGCAACAGTGGTTACGCCAAACTAAAGGACGATGATGTACTGTACTGTACTGTACTGTACTGTACTGTATTGTACTGTACTGTACTGTACTGTACTGTACTGTACTGTACTGTACTGTACTGTACTGTACTGTACTGTACTGTACTGTACTGTACTGTACTGTACTGTACTGTACTGTACTGTACTGTACTTTACTGTACTGTACTGTACTGTACTGTACTGTACACTGTTCCTAATCTCTGACGATATTATAAAATATTTTTAACTAAATGAGAATTACCGAAATTTCTTTTATAATCACCCCTATCGTGAATAAAAATTCCACATGAAATTTGTTCCCTTTTCACATTTTTCCTATTAAAATTCAATGTTAAAAAATAAAAGGGAACACATTTCATGTGGAATTTTTTATTCACGATAGGGGTGAATATTTTGCGAGTGTGAATTGGAGTGCTTTAGATTACTAATAGTTGAGTATGTATATTTAATACTGATGTAGTTACATACATCAATAGCATTTATATAAAGGATTATAAGCCAGTCATTACTTAACTACTTTCAAGTAATCCAGTTGGTAAGTAATATACATTACAAACTAAGTTATTTACTAATGATATAAATAAGTTATATCAAGTTTTTGCTTCCATTTTCCACATGATCAACTTGATTTGAATTTTTAAACCACAGAAATTCTAATTTAATGTGCGTGCAACATATTAATTGAAACAAGACCCCTGTATGTATTTATTTTTCACTACAAGGTTATTAGCGCTGTTGGTTTAAATATCAACCGCTTTTTTTTCTGTATTTTTTATATTAAATTTTCTTTTGTTATATTATTTTGTAGCCGTACGTACTAAAACAACAATAATGAAACATGAACAAAAAATAAAAAAATAAAGAAAATATATATGAAACAGAAGCAGCACTGTTCAAGTAGCTTTAGGCAATGACATTTCATTTCACTATTTCATCAACATTTAAACGCAAATAATCACACACACACACATATGTACATCTACATGTACAAATAAATGCTAAATGAAAATAGAGATTGTTTGGGAAAAATGCAGAGAAAACTGGAAACTAGAAAAAAATAATAACAATAGTTTTCTTTAGGTATTTGCAAACATATAAGCGTATGCATTTGAGGCTGTATGTATGTCGTTATGAATATACTGCCATATGTTGTCAGCCGTACAAGTGCAGTAGAATAGACCACAAAATAATCAGTTGTAAATCTAAAAATCCTTTCTAAATTTCTATAAAGCAAGATTTACTTCTTCAGTAACATTTTGAAAAATCACATCTGAAATTGAAATAAAGTATTTTATTTTTCCTATATTTTGTTTTTGTTGCTTCAAACTTAGGGTGCCATCCTAACAAGGCCATCCTTACATATAACATTCAGATTAATTGTATTGTTAGTAGGAATATTTGCGTGCAAATGCTAGCAAGAAAATAATACTTTATTTTGCTTTAATTAGTTATAAGGGAAAAAGGTACTTTCGAAAAACTATTTTTTTTATTTAAATTTGAGTTTTTATTAAAGCTCGAATTTGGAATTGAAAATTATTAATGTTAACATTGAAAATAGTGATGTCAAGTGATCACAAATATCAATGAAGTTTTTTTATTTTTTTTAATATAATTGACAAACACAAACTGCGAGGCTTTTTGGCTTATCTGCAAAACACCCAGAGTCTTTGGCGGGAATCGAACCCGCAATCCTCTGACTGATAGTCCGGCAAACTATAGCCTAATCTATCGGGGCACCATTAAGCCGATCAAATTACAACAGAAAAGTAAAGTGAATAAAGGGGGTTTCAGGTTATTTGGAACAACGTGAATGTTTTGACATTTTATTTGTTAACACCATTTTCGCTTGAAGAAGCGCTGTGAAATTGGTGGATATCTAAGAGCTACATTTGGTAACATTCTTCCTTCTGAGAGCATTTTCAAGCATTTAGTTGATAAAATTGTCACATTCGAAATCCAAGAGAAATCCTTCTGTATATCCAAGAGTAATTGTGTAAAATCATTTGCATGTTGAACAGGTCACTATGCGCATTGTGATCTGAAGCCGTGATTGAGTCATTTTTTTTTTTTGGAAATTCGGCTGAAAATTGTATTATTATTATTATTATTATTAATGATAACATGAAACATGACACACAGTCATCAAAGTAGCAAATTTTGTGCAAACCAAAGTACGCGATCACTTAATTTTACAAAATCAATTTATTAACAGATTGTCCGGATCATGCCACAGGATTATTTTTTTATTGCTAAGATCGACTCTAAATAGAACCAATCGAAGGAGTTTAAGCGGAATCCCTTAAAATCAAAATCTGTGTCAATTATTCCAAAATGTTTTAGAAAATTTTAATAAAAGAATTGTCATTTGTAGACGTGGTCGTAGTGAAAATCTGTATGATATAATTTAATTTTTCATTTCTAATTGACATACTCTTTTCCAGTACAATAATTTTACAATAAAAGTTTTAATATTTTGTTTTGGTTTTATAAACAAAGTTGTCGCTGAAAAAATTCCCTTTAGGTTTTTATAATCTTCTCTTTAGGATGATCCCTGCTTTAAGTATTTTTTTTTACCTTAAGTACTAAGGTTAACTATTGGTTCTTAAAATTGTGCTAAGTAAAGTGGTACTTTTTATTTGGCAGGGCAGAGGGGGGCACGTTTGAACACGAGGCATCTCTGTATAATGTTGGTAAAATCACAGTTTAACATTTTTTCCCACCCTTTTCTAGTTTTTTCAGTCGTCGACCGAATGTTGTTGGGTGAACAAATTTTCGCAGTGCCATTGTAAATTTTTTTATTTTTTTTGTAAGAGTGTAAGAAGTATTCCGTGATAGTTTTATTTCGTGAAAGAAATTTATTGCAGTCCAAAATTAATTTTAAACAAAATTAAGGTAAGTTATTTGACATTTATGTCAAAAAAAATATTTATTATCCATTTCCGTGAAATGGCAAGCCAGTTCAGGTTTGAACAAAGAAAAAGGGGGCACCTTTGAACATGTTAATTTATAAACCGAAGTACCAAACATTGTGGATTCCCTCTTATTTTCTGAAAATGACGAATCTAATGCTAATCATGATGCTTTAAAGGAAAATGTAATGTCATCTGAAATCGCAAGGCCTATTCCATTTTAATAATATAAAATTAATTTTTGATCTGAATTTTTTTTATTTTTTAATTTAATTTTTGGGCACAAGCGCTACCAGAAAAAATTGCGGTTCAAAACTGCCCCGTATGGTGGCACATTTGAACACAATGACTTCATCCATAAAAAAAATAAAAAAAATATATAAATCGAACTAAAAATAAGTTACTTGTAGACTTAAGCTAAAGTTTATTTCCATACATAATATATAGTTAAATTATGTAAAAAGTCAATAATTCAAAAATATTAATGTTCAAAGGTGCCCCCCTCTCCATTACTCATAGGTACATTTCTATTAACACTGCTGTTTAAAAATTTTTATATCCATCTTGTGGGTATATGGACTTTGTCATCCGTTTTCAACACATTGAAATTTTGGGCGTGCATCCGCAAACGTATTCAGCGTCCTTATAAATTTTGAAGTTAATCTAGGTAGAAGGTATGATAGGTCCTGAAAGGAGGGAAGGAAGAGGGATGTAGTTTTTCCCCTACTTTGTGTGATCACAAATATTTGGTATTGAAATTAAAAATATAAAATATTGTAGTATAAAATATCCATTCGTCCAATATTTAAAAACAACTAAAACGCGATAGGGCCGGTACGAAGAGAGGTAGACCACCGAAATAGTTATTGAAAATAGCTTACTTGTGTGTGCAAAAACTAACAAAATAATTTGAAACTGTTGAAACATATATGTTCCTGATATGAAGCCTTGATCATAAAAATTATTGCCACAAGTACATACTTCACTTCAATATAAGATTATATTTGATTATCATATACATAGTGATGTGAAATGCAACTGGAACATATTATGGTTGCCGCAATTATATTAATAATTACATTAACCATAATATTGTAAGAAATTTTAAATAATATTGACTGCACGATATTTTTGGAGTATGCCAAAATTCACCAGTCAATTGTAGATATTATTGTTGGGCATATAAGATTCGGCACAACAGAATAAAACACACTCATTCGCTTGTTTTATAATACATAATCCTGTAAAATTTTAACACACTCATTTTTTGCCTCACTATTTACATTGCTATGTAATTGTGCAGTAGTATTTGTTTAATAGCAATAAATTCATACATATGTATGCGAATGACATATTCAAACACTAATATGTAAATATTAAGTGTATGTGTGCATATGCATTCGTATTCGTTTACAATACAACATTTAATATTTAATTTAGTTCTTTTGCTTTATTTTTACACAAACATTGACATCTGTTTAAATACTTTCGAGGTTTTTCTGCTGTTGATTTCCTTTAGTTTTCTCTATCTGTGCGGTTTGGTTTTGACTTAAATAACATTTTAGTTTGTAATTTAAATTGAAGAATTGAAGAACATATTTACAGACATATGTATATAGGAGTTTATACTCATTTATGCACTTATGTTTATTTAAATATAATTTATCCATATGAATTTAATATTTAATTTACATTATGTAGATATTTGATCACATATACATATATTTCTACACTTTATGTGCAATAGTTACATTTGTTTAAAGAGTTGCTGCAATTGTTTTAATATACACTGTATTGCAGTACTATAATTACACTCGCTGTTTGCTATTTGTTTCTTTAAACGCGTAACATTTTTTAAAAGTATTTTTATTTTTATTTTTGAACGTGTAGCAATGCCCTATGACACCAAAGCATTTTTTTTTATTTATTTTTATTTTATTTATTAAATTCAGAGATTACAAGCCCAAAGGCCTACTTAATCTAGATATCTTATGACGAAAGAAAAAAAAATCCAAAATATACATCTAAAAAGATAAGAGATAAAAAACCCCCCCACTTCTGCACAAACATTAAAGTTAAATATATTCTTGCATTACGTTACATATCTTAGAACTTTTTTACGTAACAGAACATTTTTATTTTTAGAAATACTTTTTAGAAATACTGTTAAAATTTGCAACTGATCTCCTAAAATTGCGTTCTTCATAAGGAATATAGTGGTTCCAAATTCGGGATACCCTCACCACAAATGATCTAGTCATGTACAATGACTAGGGCAAACAATAGTATTAGTTCTGGTAGACCTGCCAAAAACAAATTTCTCCCTCAGATATGGAGGTTTTCCAAACTTCATAATCTTAAAAAATTGTAGTAATAAACGTTGATTAACAAAAGTATAAAAATCAGAACTTAAAATGCTAATAACATGGGCAGAAATATGTTCATTATACCGAAGATTGCAAATAAAACGAACTACACGGTTAAAACACAATCGTAATTTAATCATATTTTGTTGGGACGTTCCGGAAAATATTTCAATCCCATACACAAAAGAAGGCAGGCACAAAGACAGCGCAACTCTCTTTTTGACTTCGAATGACAAAAAATATCCAAGGCAATAAAGCTTTTTTTAAGATAAAAGAAACTTTTGATATTATATCACTTATATAAAAATTAAAATCAAGTTTAGAATCTAAGTATATACCCAAAGACTTATAATGCGATACGTACTCAATTTTTTTCATTCATTACTGATATATTAGGCAAAATTAGGTTGTTTGAAAAATACATGGCTTTTGACTTTGATGAGTTTAAAGTCATGTAATTTGACTGACACCATTCCTCAATAGATTTTAAATTGTTGTTGATAATATTTTCCAGATGTGTTACCCCTAATCCAGAATCATCCACTAAAAGTTGAATATCATCTGCATACATATAGCAACTGCATGAAGTAATTTCACGATACAGATCATTCATGTACATTATGAACAAGAGTGGTCCTAAAATAGATCCCTGTGGAACACCTCTGAATATTTCTAGAGTCAATGATCTTTTTCCTCCATATTCAACATACTGAAATCTGTTCGTAATGCAACTCCAAACTAATTTACTAGAAGAGGTACCAAAATCAAAATCTCTCTGAAGTTTATGACATAAAATTTCTTGACTTAAAGAGTCAAACGCTTTACTTAAATCAAGCATCACAAGTAATGAATTATAAGAACTGTTTATATTCTTGTCGGTTTTAAAACCAATTCTGACAATATTGGTTTCTATGACACCCCTGATGAATACCTTAAGAAAACCAACCAGAAAATTTAACAAACTATTATTGATTTTGTTTACAATTTATAATCAGAACTCAAATTTCGCTGCACCTTGTTCTATTGTCCTTTCGAACTGCAATTATAAATCCCTTAATTGGCTGCTTCTATTATTATAGTTTTTGTTCATTTCAACAGCCACAAAAAACTTTTCCTTATCAGTGGACAAAAAAAACTGACACATTTCTGCTTGTATTGCCAGTGAAAGTGCAAGTGTCAACATTTTATTCAATAAAATGTTATTTCTCAGTTGAAGTTGCTTCATTTAAAATTTTCTTTTGTTATTTTCATAAGAAGAAAGTGTAACGGTTTTGCACGCAAATAGTTTTCTGTGGGTTTCTAACGTTTTGGTTTGTTTGAATTCAGCCAATAGTTGCATAAATGAAATTCTTGTGAAAAAAGGGAAAATATTTAAATAGAAAAAGAACAGCACAACAACACAACTCTTATCTTTAACTACAACCAAGAATAATAACAACAACAACAACAACAAATAACTTAAGAACTGTGAAATTGTTAAAGAAACACATAAATGTCAACAATGTTTGGTCTTTCTTGCTGCTTTTAAAATTGTGTTGTTGTTGACCAAATATTTTAGCAACCCTAGATAAATAACAGAGAATGAGAGAGAGAGGGAGAGATTTCTTAAATTTGAGACCGTTTTACTGAATAAGCAAAAAATCTTAAATTTTAGACTAGTAACCAAAAACCAAACCATAAATCCTTTTTCTTTAGCAATTAATTGCTTTATATAATTAATAATAGTTATAAATATGTATGTGCCAGATTTTTTCAATTAGTCAGCGAAAATTTAGTCAATATTAATTATACTAATTTACAAACATTTCTAATGGTAGAAAAATATACATACGAGTACAAATCTAAAGCAAAACACAAGTAACATACAACGGGTGTTTAATCATCAGAGGATAAATGAGGAGGCAAAAATATTAACATAATCGCTGCTAAACGTGCCTACTGTACATAGAGAATTGTTCACATAAAACTCGGGTTGCATAAATATTTTAACATTTTTTTTTTAACAATTTGTAAATTTTATTATGTTAATTCCTTATACATACATATGGCCTCACCGCCAAAAAGGCATTGTAGAGGCGAGTTGGCAATACATAATAATAATACAACATAATATATAAATAGAAATAGATTTATAGATATAAATTGTAATGTAATGTAATAAATAATAAAATAACGTAATAAATTATTCAAAATGTTATGTATGTGGTAATACTACTACTAATATTAATACTTTGAATTTTATATTTTAAAATATTTAACTCCCTGGCCCACGATGTCGAACGATAACGTTCGCTTAGATAAGACTTAAGACACAAACTTGATTGTGGAATAAACAAACTTGATTGAGTAAAAAATAGATACGATAAAAAGTTTGTGTCTTAAGTCTTATCTAAGCGAATGTTATCGGTCGACATCGTGGGCCAGGGGGTAAGTTTTCTTGATTTTGTTTTGACTTTTGGTTTTTTGATTTTTAAAATAAAATTAATTGGATTTAAATTTTCAACGTCACACAAAACAGCCCCATTGGTGAATTTCCAGTTCCTGATGAAAGATTCAAAATCGTCAGTATAGACTTAATTGGACCACTTCCACTTTCAGGTGAATATAGATATTGCCTTACCTGCATTGACAGATTTACTCGCTGGCCTGAGGCGATACCATTGAGTGATATCATTGCTGATTCAGTGGCAACAGCTTTTTTAAGTGAATGGATATCGAGAATTGGAGTACCAACACAAGTTGTTACTGACCAAGGACGTCAATTTGAATCATTATTGCTTAGAGAGTTTTCTAAACTTTTAGGAATTCGTGTGACGCATACTATACCCTATCTTCCACAGGCTAATGGACAAGTTGAACGTTGGCATCGAACTCTAAAGTCTGCAATAATGTGCAAAAAAAAACCCGTGTTGGTCAGATGTTTTGCCTATTATTATGTTGGGTCTAAGGTCATCGATAAATCACGATGACATTTCTCCTGCTGGATCAGTATATGGAATGGATTTACATTACCAGGTGAATTTTTCATTGATTTCAATAAAAAAACAATTAACTCTGATTGGGTTAAACAACTTAAAGAAGACATGGAAAATATCAAAGACATGGCCAAGCTCAAGTATACGTCCCGGAAGAATTGCAACAATCAGATTTCGTTTTTATTCGAGATGATACAGTTCGTCTACCTCTCCAACCTCCTTATAAAGGACCATTCCACGTTATATCAAAAACTAAAAAAACATTTGTGGTTGATGTTAATGGTAAACATAAGACAATATTTTTAGATCGATTAAAACCCGCTGTTATTTTTTTAAAAAAAGCTGAAGAGGACATTTCAAAATTCGATTCTACTTCAACTTCTGAATCAAACCACAGAGTACTACGATCCGGTAAAACAGTTCGAATTAATATCTGACGTTATCACTGTAAGAGGAGTGATGTGGTGATACTACTATACATATTAATACTTTATATTTTATATTTTAAAATAATTAAGTTTTCATTGATTTTGTTTGACTTTTGGTTTTTCGATTTTTAAAATAAAATTAATTGGATTTGAAGTTTCAAATAAACACATCTACATGTACATTAAAATGTCTTTTATGTTTTGTATTAGATAATTTTTAACGTTTCTTTTAAATATTGAAATTCTATTAATGTTTTTTAAATATTGCGGCAGAGGTCTGCATGTGTGCGATTAAATGAACGACACATGAATTCACACATCAAACTAGCAAGTAGTGTATTGTGTGTGATTTAAGAATCACACAAAATTTATTGTGTGTAAGAAATAACATATTGTGCAAAGCGTTCAATTCATTACGTGAGTGTTGTGAGAGAAATATTTGATTCAACTGTATATAACAAATATGCTGTTTTACACGAGTAAATACAATTTTATTTATGTAAATCCAAACTAAAGAAAAAACAAGACTGCTGGGCAACCGAAACACAACAACTTAGTAAACACACGTATCAAAACAAAGAACGTTAGGGAAATTTATTAAATAGGGGAAAACCCAATTTTAACAAAATAAGAAACATAACAAACACACGAATGCATTGTGTGATTTTTAACTTCACACAGGTTTTTTTTATTGTGAGATGTATGAATTTGAGTTTATCAAGCAATACAATATAATTGAGACGCACACACAATTAGTGTTAGTGTATGTGTTTCACTTTTTCATGAACGGTGTTGTGTTGATCTTTCATTTAAAATGATTGAACGTGAATGACTAGCTCTCATTTGTTTTACACATTTGAATTGAAAATCAAATACACACACAACACTCATTTGGCTGCCAAATACATTTGCGCAGACCTCTACTACCCATGTATGCATTTCTTTGTTTTGCAACTTCCAGTCTACATCCAGTATACATATTGCTCCTTGTGTTGATAGCAGATGGATTTCCCGAAAAATTTATTGCGTGATGACCAATTCCATGCATACATTTAAAAACATAAATTAACAACTGCAAGTAATAAGTTCCATGGATTGGTAGAACATTTTTAAATACACTATTATACATTGTGGGATACGTTATTGGTAGATTAACTACAACTTTCAGGGCTTTATTTTGTACTCTTTGTAGCATTTTGAGTTCAATTTGTTTATAAATAAAACCTCTTTTTGCCAGCTCCTATAAACTGGCCATTTCTATGGTTTCTAACAGTAACAGAAACAATACCAACATATCCTAACATAAGTATTCATTAGTTTGTTACACTCTAATACTTTTGATGATGCTGACTGACAATGATAGTGTTAGCCAATGATAATGATGTTTTTGTTAACGATGATGTATCATGCAGTTTTGTGTCACTTTTCATCACAAAATATCAGAACAAAAAAAAAGAGCATAAATAGTGACAAGCATAAATATTAAATATGACATATTATTATTTATTATTATTCATATTGTTTACTGTTGTTGTTGCTGTTTAGCACACATCCATTTACACTCTTACATCAAAATGAAAAAAGTAAAATTTTATACAGAATACATGTGTGTTCTTTTCTTTTATCCAAAAAAAATAAATATATACACATTAGTTGTACTCAGCATTTATTTAGGAATTTTTTTGTGAAATATTAAGTATTTGGATATATTATACGAGTACATACGAGTATATTATATTAAAAAAATCTTTAAGTAAAACTAAAATGAATAAGTGAAAGAACTATCTTGACAAAAATGTGACAATTTAATGAAATTTAAATTGAAATTTCAAGAAATGAATGCACAATGAAAAAAAAAAAAAATGAAGAAAGTGTATCGTTAACTTCTTTCATTAAAAATGGTATTTCTGGTTAAATGAATTGGTAAACAAGCAAAACTGTTGTATTTGGTGTGAAGAGCAGCCAGACGCATGACAACAACTTCCAATGCATTCCGAAAAATGCGCTGTTTGGTGTGGATTGAGAACCGATTGAGATCCTATGGCAGGATAGTTACTGTGAATGGCGAACGCTACCGTGTGATGTTTCCATTTTTTTTATTTTGCCCAAAATGAAAAAGCTGTACTTGGCTAACCTGTGGTTTCAACAAGACGGTTCCACATGCCATACAGCACACGAAACAATGGCCCATTGAGAAGAAAGTTCGGTGAGCAGTTTATTTCACGTTTTGGGCCGCTCAAGTGGCACCTAGATCGTGGAATTTAACGACTTTAGACTATTAATCTATTTTGTGGGGCTATGTTAAGACTCAAGCCCGTAATGGTTGGTGCATTAGAAGCTAATATTGAAGAATTTATTCATGAGATATCGGCCGATATGTTGGAGAGAGTATGCCAAAATTTTAGCCAGCGTTGCTGAGGTCAACTTTAACTCATATAAAAATTTCATACACGTCTATAAATTTTATGTATTTTTTTATTTCAATCCGAAAGCTCTTAAAAATCACTCTTTAGTTTAGTAATATTGATTTATATTAGTACATACTTTTTTTAAAAGACATTACTCCTAATGTCACCTGTCAGTAATCTAGTACAGAATATTTAAAAACATTTTTTGTCATTTATTTCAGTTTTATTGCTTAACAAAATAGTTTCCTATATAAAATGGAAAATATTTTCGGCAAATAAAAAATTAATATACAAGAAACTTGCATCTACTCAATTAGATTTGTATATGTTTAATTTGTTTATGACTTAGAAAAAAACATTAGTTTGATATTGATTTAATTGTATCTGTTAAACATTTTTTGCAAATTATCCAATACAAATCAAATTATAATACAAATTGGAATAAATATGAAATAAATACAGAAATTGTCAAGAGCCTATTGGCTCTTGTTTCAGTGGTCATTCGAGTCCAAAAACCACAAATCAGAGGTCACAAAAATGTATAAGCCCTTCACGATATTGGTTGCAACTTAGAGTTGGTTCACACGCTGCGACTTTTTCCTGCGACATTTCCCCTGCGACTCGAGTTTATAGAGCTGAAATATCGACATATTTGACATTTCTCTTTTGCAACTTCTTTTCTCTTGCATTAGTTTCATTTCATTTACCAGCTGTGTTGCCAGTGTTATTTCTTTATGAATACCATGTACATAAAATACGTATAACAAACCTTTACCATGTAAACAGATGATAAATTAAGAAGGGACACCGAAAGAGAACATCAGCAGAACAGAACAAATTACAAACCCTTGTTAAAAAAATGTTAAGGCAGTTTACCAGAGAGGACAGAAATTGGTCAGACGAGTCCAAATTTAATCGTTTTCACTTCGAAGGTAAATAATATTGCCGGCGAGTACAACCTAGAGAATGCAAAGACATCATGTAAAGGAAACACTGCAGCACGGTGGGAGGAAAGTCATGATGTGGGGTTGCTTTATATGGTGGCACCTCGAATTACTGCAAAGAATTGAGTAAATAAGGAGCAAAGAAACCTAACTACGTATTTTGCCTATATCTGCCGATATTGAAGATAAGTGCATCTCTCAAGTAAATGAAGTTACTTTTCAGCTGGATATTGACCCAATGCCCTTTTCTAAAATTATAAAAGAATGGCTTAGCAGGCAGAATTTTCCTATGAAAAAGTCCCAAAATCATTCGGATTGAGAAAATGTAGTCAATTTTAAAGAGACAGTTGGAACGATTTACTGATTAACTGCAACCCATTTGGAGGAGCTTTGGCAGCGAATGCAGCGTCAATAAGCTAGTATTCAAAATGAATTAAATTATTGTTGGAACTGTTGAAAATCATGCCAAAACATATAAAAAGTGTTTCACGAATTGATTGACTTTGGACGATATGTTATCATTCCCTAAAGTTTTTGTATGGTGCAAAATTGAGTACATGAGTACATTGTAGAGTACATGAGTACATTTGTGCTCATCACTGTAAGTAAGTACTCGCCTACAATGCCATTGTCACAGTTATTAACATTGCTATATTATCAATTATCAGGCATGTCACAGAATTTAATTCCGTTCGGAAGTGGAATTAATTCCGTATTTTGCTTCTATAGAAAAAGTAAAACGAAACTTTTTTTCGGAATGAAACCTAGAAATTCTTAAAATTACAATTCCACATAGAAAATTAAAAGTGGTTTCATTCCGAAAAAAATTGTTCGTTTGTCTTTTTCTATAAAAGCAAAATTCGGATTTAATTCCACTTCCGAACGAAATTAAATTCTGTGACATGGCCGTATATTTGAATTTCTTGTGTTATAATTTTCTTATAACACTCAAAAGATTTTAATCATTGTATTGCTCATAAATTGGCAGCTTAATTAATGTAACTATTGTATTAATAACTTGTGTTGTATTCACTTAGAAATCTACATATATTCCCATTTCAACAAGTAATAGATTTAAAAGCATTTATACATATTATTAACCAACAATTTTAAGCCTAATTTTGTGTTTATGTTTTAAGGCAAATATATATGAATTAAACAATTCAATAAAAGTCTGAATGTGGGGGATATATTATCAAGTATGAAGTAAATAAAATATTTAGGAGAAATTTGAAATAGAATAAGCTATTTCAAAACAATAATTAAAACTACTTACTGAACATATTTCTCCAAGAGATTTAAAAGCCAGCTAGAACTCCTATTAAATTCATAAAATAAGTATTTATAGATTTACTACAGATATCTCATAGTAGGTCGATTTATTTTTAAAAGATTGTTAGTATTTATTTGTCATTTAGTATTAGAACTTTGCAGTTTATTGAGTTTATTTCAATTACTATAAATATGAAACATTTCTTAGGATCATTACAATCAATCAGTTATTTACGAGTATAACTCAAATAAGTGGTAATTATTAACTTTTCGATTTGTAGACGAGTTGTGGTTATGGATGCTGGTTTTTATGCCCTATACCATCACAACTTGGGGACAGGAGAGGCGTATATAGGATTTGTGCTCATGTTTGTAACGTTAAAATATATTAGTCTAACAGCCGCCCTATATTATACAGATCAACCCAAGGATGTCTGTCCTTCCGTGTGGCTGGCTGACTGACTGTTCATCTAGGGCGCAAAGTACAGGTCGCTGTTTTAAAGATATTTTAACAAAACTTGGCACATAATATTTTTTCGGCCCAACAACGATTGAGATTAAAATTGGTCGCAATCTGTGCATTATTTTACCTAGTCTCGATACAAATGCCCTCCCAAAATAGATCTTTAGCGGCCATAAATGTTTCATTTACAAAAATAAATTTTGTGCAAATCGGTTCATATTTGACCATAGTTCCATATAAGGCCCACTTCCGAAAATCACTTAAACGACCATAAATCTCCTAAAATTGATGGTATCCAAATATAATCTAACACAAATACGTTTCATATACATAAAAATCATGTCATCTATGCCATCAAAATTTTGTCAGGCACAAATCTTTTAAAAGTGATTAGAACGAGATCAAATTGAACACAAATAATAAAGAAATCATGCCAAAAATAGTGCTGAATATAGTGCTGATTCTCAAAATAACTTACTGGATATTTTATGGTAGGATTTGATTGACCATACTTGTTCATATTCTAAAAGCAAGCGTGTATATAGGCTTAAGATAAGAGAAAAGAGAATAAAAAAATGCCCAAACTAAAATTTAATTGTAATTTGCACAATCATTTTAAGTAAGTTATATTTTCTAACTGAAAATAAGTTTCAATTACTTAAGCACAATTTACATGAAGCAAGTCTTTAAGCTAAGCTGATTACCGTTTAGACTATGGTGGTGAGGGGAAGATAAGACGAGTATACACTTGCTTGCACTAACAATTCGTGTTACTCTCTTATTCGTATTACATACAGGGCTGCCAAATGAATTTCAGAAAAAAAATTGTCAAAATCCCAAAAAAAGAAAAGAAAAAAATTGTCATTTCGAATTTTAAAAATCGTCAAAAAAAATCGGGAAAATAAAAAGTCACTATTTCTAATATCATTTTGAAAACATAAAAATCAAGTTTATATAGTCTCTTGTACAATACATATCAAAATACATAAATTTTAACTTTTTAAATAAGAAATCTCAAAAAATATAATGTTAAACACAACTTGTGTAATATTTTTATATTATCTTAGTACACTTTCACACTCTACAATTCTGAATCGTCAAGGCAAGTATTTTTGGATGAGAAGAGAAAAGAGAGCAAAAGGGGCACAAATTTGACGGTACTAGTTGATTTGCATCAAAACGTACGAAAATTAAAGTGACGTGTGTGAATGAAATGGCAAGTTCCAAAGAGAATTGAACAGAAACTGGCCAGCTAAAACTGAAGAGTGCGAACAAAGTATTTTATAAATAAATATCTGAATTTAGCACATTTTATTAATTCAGAGTAAATTACAAATATAGAATCCAAGTCATCCATCATATACAGGTACTTATTTTCAAAGAATTCCGTATTTTTGTTATTTAAATTTATTTGGCTGAATATTCTTTCGACGTTTTATTGAAATAGGAGAAGTTTTTGTAGAATTTCTTTGTTGAAATTCACAAATTGTTTCCTCTAAAAATTTTAGTTGATGGAATTCAGCATTTAAAATTGCTTTTTGTGTTTACAGATAAATAAATAATTTCTGCTATCCTAACTCAATATTATTTGGAATTATTATACTTAAACTTAACAATTGTCAATAATTAAGAAATCATTACTAACATTTAGTTTTGTTTTTGAAATACTCGTATGTCATTAATTGAGACAAGTAGTTGTTGCCTTCCAAAAAGAGAGAATTTGGTAACAAAAACATTAATAAAACAAACAAATGATAAAAAATTTTAATAATTCAGAAAATCGTAATTTTCAGTGAAAAAATCGTCAAATCGTCACTTTGCTAGTTTTGTAACAAAAAAAAAACGTCAAAATGACGATAAATCGTCAAATCTGGCAGCTATGATTACATATGTGTATAAAAATGTGTGTTAACTCTTAAATAAAAATAGGAGTGATTTAAGATATTATATTGGGCTGTGTAAACATTAAAGAAATTTCAAGGAAATATTGTGTCAATATTTTCAACAAAAATAGCTTCGTGTAAATTGGAACATAGATTTATGGATGAGTTATTTACGGTCTCTGGCAAATAATCGAACATTACCGGAAACAATATTTCTTGTTTTGTCCAGCAATTCGAAGATCTAGTTGTAATACAGATATAAATAATGTGCCACAACCCATATTCACAAAAAAGTGTACTTTAATAGTTAAAAACTTGAATTTTGTTAAAAGTACACTTTACTTTAACTATAGACACATAAAACTATACTTTAACTGCTAAAACATAATTTTAATTTAAAACCAGCTGAATTTGCTTTTAAATAATTTAACATCACTTTAAAATAAACCAGCTGTTTATGCAAAGAACAAAAACTGGATGTGTACAAAAATAAAAAAATCTTATACAATTTTAAACACTCCCGCAAATATTCAACGAAAAAATAGCCTAATTATGATATTAATCCTACCTTCTCCATTTTTCTACCGCAAACACTTTTCTTAAATTTTCCCGCTTAATGTTATTATTTTGCTAATTTTTGTTTATTTTTCAGTTTTCAATGACAGCTGTTTAAAGCTGTCACTTGCTTATTTTTCTTTACAGTTTGCATGCAATAATATTCTACATATGAGGTGGCACCCAGTTAAAGTCGGTTTAACTTAAAACGAGCTTAAATTTTGACTATAGTTACAAAATATTTAAAAGTAGGTTCTAAGCTTAAAGTTGTTTTTAAAAAGAACCGACTTCAGTGTTTGGCCCAATAATCATAATTAATTAATTAATTAATTATTATTAATGTTTTTAATAACTAAAGCCAGACAATTGTGTAATAAGTTTTATTTTATTTATTTATGCAAAATAAATTGTAATGAAAAAAAATAACAATTATAATTCCTTTATGAAAAAATATTTTTATGTGGAAAGTTTTGTTTCTTTCAATTAATTCTACTAAAAAATAAAAATCTTTCTGCTTTGATCTCATTTCTAATTGTTTTCATTTGATGTTTAAACTCCTTAAGAACATCAGGAAGAGCAAATGAATAATTTAAAATGCGTTTCAAATACCAGTCGAGGCAGGATGTTAAATATGTACACAAAAATGCTATCATCTCTTTGTCTTAGCATATGTATTGCATCTAGAATTAAAATTTTCTGTATTTACAATTTTAGTTAAAATTGTGTAAATTATTTTCGTACCTCAAAAACCAACAATTTAAATTCAATCATTTCCATATAGCCAACCCTAAACGATTTACAAAATACAGCAAAACTTAAGTAAACATTTGCTGTAGTTATTGCTCTGTATGTCTAGTTAAATTGTGTATGAAGGATTTGAACGAAAGTAGGAAAAATTGTGTTTATTTAACACAATATTTATTTACAGTTTTTTTTTGCAAAAAGAAAAAAAAATAAAAAAAAGCATAAAACCGACAAATCTTGACAGACAATTGTACATAAACTAAACAATAATCATAAAATTTTTACAGGTTTTTGTGTGAAAATAAAAAGAAATGCCGATAACACTTTCAAATCAATTGTTTGTTATTTTTTTTTGTACTTTGGATTGTGACTGCCATGTATTTGTATATACATATGCATTCTTAGGATATTGCAGATTTAACAACATTACTGGCAAGTCTTTAATTTAGATCTTTTGTTTTGAATTATCAAACTGATATGGTAGAAATATGTACAAGAAAAGAAATTGTAACATAATATCCCAGTAAAAAGAAAATTCATGTTTTTTGAAGCACTTAAGAGAAAAAGCGCATAATCGAGCGCTTCAATAAAAGCGCTCTTTTGAAGCAGTAAATGCTTACGAATAAAATATACAAAAAAGACGATTTTTTAGTGCTGACAAGGAAGAAGGTTTTAAAGCGAAAAAATAAAAATGAAATTATAGCCTACAGATTTACGTATGACAACGAAAGTCAATTTCAAAACGAATATCGCGCTTCTCAGTTACTATGAATTTTTCTTAAGGAAAAATATTCAAATAGAATTTGTTCTTTGATTGGTGTGCGCGAAGTGACGTACAAAAATCATGCATCCCATCAGCAGATTTGAAGCGATTTGAGGTATGAATTCATATATAAAACCTGCTCATTTTGGAGCACATTTTTTACTGGGATGTAAGTTGTATTACCGGGGTCTTGGGGTAGTAGTGACTGGTTTACTATAGTTTTGATATAATAATCCGTGACAGATCATTTATATTTTAAAAATTCTCAGCAAATATTGTTTTATAAATATATGATAAATTACAATTAACAATTATTTAAAAATAAGTTTACCCCTTATTTTTTAAAACAAAATACTATGGGCGTATGATTATTATCTATTGCGAAAAATATAAATCATACGTCATGTTGTTTTTACAAGAAAATAATAAACTAACTAGAAATAGTTTGGACGCAAATTGGATTTTTATTACTTGAATAGTGAAGTTCCAGTTGTGTAATTTGAAAGTTATTTGTGAAAACATTCAGAAAACTTAAAAATATATAATTTAACTAATAACAGTTAAGAAAGTATAGTCGATCAAGCTCGACCATATAATACCCTATGACCTATCATGGACTGATTATACATATAAAAATTGAATGGCATGACTTGTGTGTATATAATTTACCAGTACAATATTGGTTTCCCTTAAAAATGAACTTTATGATTTTATATTTTCTATATAAAACATTGCATTGGAATTTATTTTGAAAGCACAACCCCTAAAAACCCAAACCTTCAATTAGCCTCGGTACTTTAATGATAGTGAGCAAATAAAATTATTTTATTTTACATATTAAACTTTTCATTTTCACATTTCATTTTCGATCACTGTGTATGACAATTGCAGCTGATAACGTCGGTGTTTGAAACTTTAAAGAACCACATCATAGCATTATATAATTGTTAAGGAAACAAGACAATTCTTATAGTTATCTTAAATTTAAGATGTGTCTTGATATCTTGACAAGTGCATACGTTTACTTATTTGCATAGGTATGTCTCAGTGTCATTTTGAGGTTTTAAAGTTTTTGTTTTTTGCAAACAGAAAGTGATATTAAACCATGACACAACTATTGTATTATGGTCGTATGTGTGTTGCATGTTGTTTATAATATTATTAGTTTATTAGGTTGTAAGTTAACAATCAAGAACCCAGCAGTTAATGGTCCCTGTTATTTAAAGGCTTGTGAAATTTATTAGTAAATTTGTTTATAATATAACTAAAGACACTATTTTAAGATATACCAGTGAATTCATAGGTAAGTAGTGTCTTGCAAACTAGACAGTTGCTGCTCTTAAAACTGCAGAGCTGTTCTTTTCTGGTACGTGTGTACTTGCAGTCATTTTGGTTGTTGTTTTTATCATCAAAAAACCACAAAAATATATTTTGTCTTGTATTGCATGCAGGTATTTTGATTAAAATTGAATTTTTTTGTATTGTCTCAAAAGTGCAAGGAGCTCAATTGGAAATGTCACGAAAACAGGAAAATGCGTGCCCATTGTTAAGAATAATCTAAAAACTTAAAACAAAAAAGAAAAAAAAATAGGATGAAAAACTTGATAATGAATTGATATAACTGAATAACATATTTTGCAATGACTACTATTTACGGTCTACATTACTTAGAAGTAGTCTGATAATGACTTGTTTAAAATCGGTTATATAGCTGTTTAGTTACTTCTCATTTGTAGGAGAAGCATGAATTGTTTTTACTGTTTGCAGTAGGACCTAACTATTAGATAGCTTTTAAAGTCATTACTTGTCATTAGTTTTAGAAATGTGAATTTTATAGCTTATTTATTTATGATGAACATTAAGTCATTTTTAACAAAGATGACTAAATGTTCAATGTGATTTCCTAGTAGGTACTTTTAATGTTTTTATGTTAGTCTGTGTTCAAACAAGTTAAGTCATTCATGCGTTTTTTTGCCTGTTGTTTATATTGTTGGTATATGACTGCTGGACTTTACTGTATTGTTGAGGTTTTGTTCATTATTTTGTTGCCTTTTCTTGATAAAAATTTTATACGAAAATGCACTTGAGTGTATGTGACATGATATTGTACTTAATAACTTCTACAATTTCAAAATCTACCAACAGAGAGAAAATAAAATAAAGCAAGCTAACGATTTAAAAACTATATAAATGGAACACCATGTTTTTGAGGCTAGAAATAGTATATAGTATATACACTTCATAGATGCGTTCTCTTGTTAAAAACTAAATTGTTTTTACATTATTATTTTTTTAAAAATGGCATTAATTTAGTAATTTTGTGTAATTAGCAGAATACATTTTGGTGCTTCGAAACGCCAAATCAAGCATACTGTCTTCACAAAAAGCTCCCCAAACCATTAAAGAACCGAATTTTTTTTTTCAAAAATCCATGACATTTTTCCTTCCATAGATCTCCCCAATAGCTGTTGAAACCATCTGGACCATCAAGATTGAATTTTTTTCTTAGCGGACAAAATCACCTTAAACAAATATGTGTTTAATAAAGATTGTCAGTTTACATGTTTCTAGACAGTTTGTAATTTTGTTTTAGCAAAGTCTAGCTACTTTTATTTTTACCATAATAATGCGGATTATTTGTAAAATTTGTGACTGCAACATGTGACATGTGAAAAAATTAAGCCACTTTTTATATAAACTGAAATTTGATGTTTTTCAAAATCGTTTTAGTAGTGTAACGGGATTTTTTTTCTCGATGTACAAACGTTTTTCCGATAAGACTAATTACACAGTGCAACAACCAAAATCCAAATGGGATGAGACCAAATACAAATGATAGCTGGCATTGTCCATAACAAAACCTCCAAGGGATTTTTTTGGTTCAGTGCTAGATTTTTTTTTATAAGCATTTGAAATTTGTGATTTTGGAACCCTGGCTAACGAGAAAAACTCATTACAATTTTGATAAAATAATGACTATATATTTTTACTATCCGGGAGAAATGTGATATATTTATGTTTATGGGGTCGGGGAATCCATTTCTGATATTATGTTTTACCTAAAACTAACGCTAGGTGGCGCTGTCATACAATTTGCGTTATTATTTGTAGACTTTCATAGACAAAACGGTGCATATGCTTTCTTGAGGCTGAATAATCAATTTTTGTTGTTGGATTTATTTTAAAATATAATTATAATGATTTTGCAAAGTACATTTTATTTGGTCGCATCCCATTAGGATTCCAAAAGTTTGATTTTGTGTCACAGTGTTATTATTATTATCAATAATATTTTTCATTTAACAATTCCTACCTTCAGTAAAAATAATTTAATGAAAATTAAATTTAATGAACTCGAGCCTAAATAAAGAAATATCAAAGAAAAAAAAATAATTTTATTGAAAATCCAGAATCAAGATAATAAATGGAATTGAAAAATTTGAAAACAGGATTGAACGCTGCAAAAACGATTTTACCAAAAAAAAGGTGTTTTGCACAAAAAATATTTATTTAGCAGTATCACAGAGCGAAAACTCTGTGAATTAAGAAGATTTTCTCTATGAAACGCTTTTGGGGTGAGGAGTATTCCGGCAGAAAGAAACGAAGATTTTTTTTAAAGAGATTCCTTATTATTTTCATGGTATAAATCTTTTTAATTTTTTCAATAAGTAAACCACATAAAATTAAAAAGAAAAGCTTGTTATTTACCATGTTTTTACTCAAATTCCGTTATTTTTGGCACCAAAAACACAATCCATAGAGAACAACTTTTTGATTCTATTAGGGTTTCTTATGAATTGCATAAAAAAAAGAATTTCTTATTAATTTCATTAGTCTACCTAATAATTTTTTTCAAAAAGGTACTTCTTAGATTTCATTAGGCTACTTAATACGCTGTTGTTTTTATTAGGTATTCCTTACTGATTTTATTAGGTTTCTATTTGATCATGTGTAAATTATCTTATTGAATTTGTTAATAAGAATATCTTCTTGATTATATTAGCTGGGCTTGTTATTTCATGAATGCATACACATCAACACAAATACAATTTTTTATGAATTTTTAGTTTTTGTACTCTTATAATTGTTTGCGTGTTTGTACATATGTTGCGGCGAACAACTTTTAGTTGAAAGTGAACAAGTGACAAGTAAAGAAGTGAAAAAAGTAATTAAATTAAAATTAAAAAAGTGTTACATTTGTATGTAATGTCAACAAAAAAAAAACATAAAAAACATAAACAATAATATTTTGAATAATGGGAGATCACAATAGCTTAACTGAAAATATAGACATTTCTCCAATTTATAAATCCTGGGAAGTGGGAAGTTTTGGAATTACATCAACAACCATATTAAAAAAAAATGAAAATTGAAGACGTTGAATATTTATTCAAGAAACTGGACAAAAAATATACTGGGGAGTTGATAAAATTTAAGGCAGGCCTAAGGTAATGGAGAAGAAATATTGTTCGTGCAAAATAATGTTCATAAAAAAAATATTTTAATTTAGACATCTTTTCAGAACCTACCGTTCATATGTGAAATAGAAACTTTATCGGCAAATAGTAGGATATTGGATTGGTTGGAAAAAATTTCTGAGAAACTCAGTAATCCAAATTAACATACGCAGAAATGCAGCAATGGTCTTATGCTATCTGTGATGTATTTCCTAAAGAAAAAACCGGTAAGAAATCCAAACAAAATTTTATTTACATATATTTTTATTAACAGTTTTGGTTATTCTAGGAAACATACTTTTTGAAACAGAAAGACGGGAAGAAAAATCCAACAGGAAAATTATTTTCTCGTTGGACTAATGTTGGAAAAGGAAAATTTGATGACTATAGTGGCAGCACTGCGGAGGAAGCTTTTAAAGATTTTGATAACGGTATGGATATATAAAATTTCTTAAAGTAATATACATATGTACATCTCTAAACATCTATCTTTCTCTCTCAAAGATAAATATTTCGAGCAAAAGTGCTGGCTGCAGCATAATTGCAGTCCAAGGGACCAGGTACTTTCAGAACCATTTAAAAAAACACAGTAACTTGTCACTTTCGAGTTGTGAAAGTAAAGCAATTTCTAAAAAACAACTACAACTTTTACCAAATGAATCAGCTTTGACTAATTCTGAATCTAATACATTTTCTGACAATCAAATGCAACTTGTACAAAACCTTACTTCTTCATCAATCAATAATATCATTTCTATTAAAGCTTCACTCTAACAAAAAAATTTTCCGTAAAGGCATAATTGATATTCAAAATTCTGTTACACAGTGTATCACAACACCAGTTTATAAATTCATATCAACATTACTTGAAATCGATGAAGATAATTCTTTGCTAGTCGAAGCCATCAATGTATTTTCTAAGCCATTCTCTAGTGTAAATAGTGAATAAAATTTAAAAAAAAAAAAATAGAAAATCTTAATCTCTATAAATTTTAAATTTATAAATCTTAAATTATTAAATTTTTATTTTAAAATAATAATACTTAATTTTAATTTTTAAGTTTCTAATTAAAAATATGAATAAGTAAATATACATATGAATAAAAATTAAATTATAATATCAAACAGAATCAAGAAGTATTATTTAAATAAACAAAGAGATAGCTTTACAGAATCAAGAAGAAAATCTTTTTGAAAAAAAATAATAAGAAAGCCTAGTAAAATCAAGAAGAAAATCTTTTTGAAAAAAACAATAAGAAAGCCTAGTAAAATCAAAAAGAAAATCTTTTTGAAAAAAACAATAAGAAAGCCTAGTAAAAATCGTAAGTCTTCTTCTTGATTTTCTGAAAAAGGTTTTCCTTATAAAATTAATAAGAATTTCTTCTTGAGTAAAAACCATAGAGAAATCTTATAAATGTTGTTCTATTTTACTATGTATTTATTAGGTACTGTTTTCTCTGTGTATTAAGTAGTTGAAACCTTTGAAGTTGCTCGTTTTTTTCGACCACTTTTCTCCGGGTACGTATTCCTAATTATGCCAATACCATATGTACCACATATCATTGACGTAGGTGAAAAAATGCCCAAAATATGGCAATTTAAATTTATGGGTTATATGGGCGGTGCCACCCCCGTTTGTACAATCGAAACTTCATATACCCTATTATTCTATGAAAATTTCATTAAAATCGGCTCAGCCGTTTTGGAGTCCATACGTTACATACATACATACATAGGTTAGATTAGGTAAGGTCAGAAGGCCGGTGTGAGGTTGTCCCCACACCATCACCCAGATGCCAATACGGTCCAATGTGATGCCTTGCAGAACATACATACATTAATTTTTATATACATAGATAGATAGATTTCCGATGAAATGGTTAATTGTTAAAAAATTGTGAAATACAATGTTGCTTTTTTTTTAGTTTTACAACTACAAACGATATAAAGTATGTGTATATGTCAAGGAAAATTTTACGAGAGTTTTCTAAAATATTTGTAATTACTTTTTATCATATATAGCCTGGTAATGCTCATGTTTAATAATTGTTTTGTATTAAATTGTTACGGTTTAATTTAAAGCGTTTTAATGTTAATACGAAAATTAATAGTTGTTGGGGAAAATCAGTTAATTCAACACTGCAGGTGAAAAGATTAAGGAAAGACTAAACTTAGTATAATACTACCGGGTTGAAAGATATACATACCTACTTTTATTTTATTGTAAAATATTAAATAAAAATAAACTAAATATCAGTTATATCTTCAGAAAAAAATATTTGGCAACTGAATTAAATGAAAAGTTTGAAGAACTATTTCACGGACTCACAGTGTGTTGCTCATGCTAGTATGGCAAATGTATGTTGGCTTCTAGGAAATACATTAATATACATATTAGCATGTAGGTATTTGTATATGTAAAGGGTGATCCAGTTTGTTGTTTTTTCACAGCTCACGAGATATATGTATCATAATGTCAACTTGTTTTTATTCTGTAATGTAGCGTCTCCAATTTAATCAGCTGTAATAGGAAAATTAGTGCCCTGTGTTGTTTTTTTCTGCACTTTCAATGACATTATTGAGAAAACATTTTATTTTGCTGCTTAGTTTGTGTTCCGGACCTGTCAACTGACTGCCTAGAAAATGTAATATCATCACACCTCTATTTTTTTTTTGTTTTGTAAAACCAAATGTCGAAATTCTAGAGATACCAGCAGCAATGCTGGCAAAGGTCGTCATTCGTAACATACTGTTAGCCTCAAAAAGGAATTTATATAAAAAATGAATTTACTTTTAGAAACTAAATATGAAAGTTTATTCTATTTGAAATGCTTTTTTTTTTTTTTGAAAATTACAAAAAGGTATTAAATGAATCACCCCATAAGTGTGTATTTATTTCTATGTGTATGTATGCATCTATGTTCAATGAATGTATGCTAACTGTCTGATTTTATTTCTGTTAACATGATAAATGGACTCAAAGCATCACAAATACACAGACGCCGATTGCGACTACAACAGTAACACAGTAAGAGAAGAGAGCGCAAGTGTTTGTGTTGAACAAAAATTTAAAATGAAAAATGTTCTAAAATAAAATATACATATGTACAAAAAAAAAAAAACACTGCAATAAAATATAAAAAGAATGTGCATTTACAGCAACAATAAAAATAAAACGAATTATATACAAGAATAAACAGTGGGTGAATATAAAATAAAAACATGTTCAGTTTATTTGTTTAACAAAAGTATTGCGACTTTTGTCATACAAAAACAAAACATTACACTCTAAGCATCCTCTTTAATATATACAAATGATCACATTGCAAAAAGTAACTCAAACAATACACTTCAATAATATGCTTTAATTCACAGCCAACCAGCCGTTGGTATGAGGATCATAAATTTCATCGTCAATGCAAGATATAGGAATATTAAATATTTAAAACTTTTTATCCTGTTCTCAAGCTTTTAACTCCTCAATAAGTCATTGTCATCAAAACATTCAGTTACTCAGTTTTTATAGTTTATAGCCAAGTATAAGTAGTATAAGTCGTATGAATAGTGTAAGTAGTATAATTGGTATAAGTAGTTTTTTTTTCATAAAAAACTTTGTTTTCCAACGGGTACATATTGGAATAACATGACTGTCAGTGTATCCGAAGTTTTCTCAGTTGTTACAATAAATGTCTCTTGAAAATCACATTAAAATTCTAAATATAAATGGAGGATCAACAAAGCTACTTTTCATAAACTTCGTAATGTTTTCGGTCAACATAATCGTCCTTATGAGACTTGAAAATTGGTTAATAAATTTCAGTCTTCTGGCTGGGTGCCTAATGTGCGAGTCCTGAGTAAGAATATGGCTTTGAAGACTGTTGCACGAGTTGAAAATAGATTTTCTGAATTTGAATTTGCTGCTATTATTATTTTTTTCATTACGTAAACGAGCAAAATTACAGCATTTTAGCGTTGGAAAATCAAGGAGCAATTGTCGAGAATCTTTTGCCTACTAAACGAGTCACTGCGAAATGTTTCTGAAATGTTGATTAATTTTACACTATTATTTCTTCTGTGGTTATAAGCGCTACAAGAAAAAATTGCCGTTAAAAACTGCCCCAGCCTAGTTCAAAGATGCCCCGTATGGGGGCACATTTGAACTGACATGTGGTTTTAACAGGATGATGTCAAATGCTACAGCGACACAGAAACAATAAATTAATTGCGAACCCAACTTTCTGATTTTCTAAATTTTCGGAAAATTTCACAAAATTCAGCTGTTAATTGACCGCTGCATTACTTTTTGTGGAACTGGATTAACAAAATATACATGCCATTTTGCAAAAATGTAATTGAATATGTTGATATAAGAACATCTGTACGTGTGGTCGTGTTGGCCATGTGTCAGATATTATCTTTCATTTGCAATTGTCAAATCTTATTATTTCTAACAGAATAAACATCTAAATGATGTTCAAATTAATTATTTGTTTTATTCTGTTTCAAAAAACAAAGTTCTTGTTTAAAAATCCTTTACAATGACAATAGGAAGCCTTTAAGTCTTTATTTAGAAGTCAAATGCTTTTCAAATAAGAGAGAATCATAAAAGTCAGGCCAGGATCATAGAAGATAAGGTAGTTGGAAATATCAGCGCATTTTTTTAATGTTTTAAGCATATGAATTTTTAGTACTAAGTAGGGGAGAGGGGGCACCTTAGAACACTTTTTGCTTTCAAGCCATATAAAAATTTATATTTTTGAACTATTGACTTTTTACACAATTTAACTAATATTTATGGAACTAAACATTAGCTTAAGTCTACAAGTAACTTATTTTTAGTTCGATTTATATTTTTTTTTATTTTTTTAATGGATGAAGTCATTGTGTTCAAATGTGCCCCCATACGGGACAGTTTTGAACGGCAATTTTTTCTTGTAGCGCTTATGTCCAAAAATAACATAAACAGTTATATTTTTTATATATATAATAAATTCGATTTGTTTATTAAGAAAATCATAAACATTAACAATTAAAAAATAAAAAAAAAATTCAGATCAAAAATAAGTTTTATTTGCGATTTCAGATGACATTACATTTTCCTTTAAAGCATCATGATCAGCATTGGATTCGTCATTTTCAGAAAATAAGAGAGAATCAACATTGTTTGGTACTTCGGTTGATAAATTAACATGTTCAAAGGTGCCCTCTTTTTCTTTGTTCAAACCTGAACTGGTTTGCCATTTCACGGAAATGGATAATAAATATTTTTTTTTACATAAATATCAAATAACTTAACTTAATTTTGTTTGAATTTTGGACTGCAATAAATTTCTTTCACGAAATAAAACGATCACTGAATACTTCTTACACTCTTACAAAAAAAAAAAAATAAAGGAAAATAAAAAAATTTAAAATGGCACTGCGAAAACTTGTTCACCCAACTACATACGGTCGACGACTGAAAAAACTAGCAAAAGTTGTTAACGTTGCTAGAAAACAAGGTTGCCATATGAAAAACTCGGTTAAGGGTCGGAAAAAATGTTAAACTGAGATTTTATCAACATAGTTCAAAGGTGCCCCGGGTATAAACGTGCCCCCCTCTTCCCTAATAATAAATATTATTGTTATATATATTGTTAAAATATTTAAAAAAGTAATATAAAAAAACAGTTTGCAGCAAATGGCTTTTACTTGAAAGTATAAAAATAATATCTTACAATGAGTTCTTTTAACCCACTGTGACACAGTAACCAGAGCGAAGCGCAAACCAAACATAGAGGAAAAATAAAAGATAAATAAAACAACACATACTTACGCTCCATTTGACTTATATGTCAAATATACACAGCAACAAAAATACAACATTTTTTAGTTTTGCGCAAAAAAAAATAATAAAAAATGAACAGAGTAACACATAAGTAAACCTACATAAAACCAAGAATTACTGTTTGCCAAGCAATTTATACACAAACTATATACATATACATTACTACCCTATGCAACGCAGTAATGTTTAGTTGTCTTATTCTATTTCATTTATTTCTTTGAAACAAAATGCAACATTTGTTAAGAAAAAAAAAATAAATAAATAAACCCCAACCTCCAACAACTCAGCACCATCATCAGCAACATCATCGCCCAGTCCAACTAAATGTAAACCAGTGCATAAAGTTTTCTACTCAAGTGGAGTACAATTTCCATTTATTTACTTGTTTTATTTTTCGTTGGTTGTTTAAAATATAATTGAAAAATAACAACAATAAAAATGCAACACTAGAAGAGATATTTGTTTAAGTGTTTTGAACATAAAACATGGATAAAGTTACGCTAAAATGCACTTATGTGTCTTAAGGGGAGAGTTTATAGAAAAAGCTTTTCTAAAAGTCTTGTAGCAGAAAGATGTGGATTTAAAATGTCTTGTCTTCTATTGAATTTTTAATCTTGAGTTGAAGTTTACTTAAATCCACTTACCTGTTGTACATCAAAACATCTGGTTTCCATAGACGATGAGGCGGTATTCTTAGATCTCTAACGCCACCATAATCGCTGGCATTCCATCTCAAGTTCATGTCATTCCATTCCTGCAAATTAGAGAGGAAAATAAAGGAAATTATTGTTGGCATATTTTTGCTGAATGATTTTTTAGTGATGGGTTGATTATGAAAAGTTTTATTAGTCATATAATTTCTGCAAAGATTTACAAATACTACAACTGCTAAATGGTAGTGGACCAAACATAGAAACTCTTCTCTCATAATTTACATTATGTTAATGTAAATTATCAAAACTTTAACATTATTATTGAACATTTTTCATTATTTTTATTATGATGTGCGTTGTTTTTGGATGTTGCCCCTCCCAAAGTCTTTTGTTCTCATAATTTGCTATGATTGGTTTCATTTGAAAGTTTCAAAAATTTATTTTACCATTTCATGGCTTTTTTCTTTTACAATTTTAGTTGTTCTTTTCTTTTTATTACAAATGAATTTTTATGTTATTCGAATTTCTGTTAATAACTTTTTTTTGTCAACTGTTAAAGAAATCTCTAAAGAAATAAATTGCAAACAGAAATAGGACAAGAGAGCCAGAGGTAGGGCTGAATCGGCGTAGTTAAAAAAGTAGCAATTCTTTTGTACGAAATTTTAAGTCATCACAATTGACCAGTCTAAAAACTGCTGGCTGGTTTGATATTTTCTTATTGTTTTATTATTTTGCAAGTGTTGGCTAAAAGTACCCAGTTCTATGTAAAAGTATTAAAGATATCCTATATGTGAGTGTGTGTGTGTGCGTGTATGTGTGAATGCTAGTCTTAGTGTATTTGTATAACTAATACTTTAACAACTAAAGCTACTACTACATTTATACTTTATCACAAGTATACCACCAAGTTAATTAATTTTACGTTTTTTTCACCACGTTCTTCTTTTTCTAAAAGATTTTTGCAATTAGTGCTGTTGACATTTTAATGATGCCAACCAAATAATAGGGGCTTGAATTAAAGCAAGCAGCTCATTTATTGGTGGCAAATAGCTAAAAGTATATTTGGGATTTCAGAGTGTTTTATTAGGAAATAGTTAAAAAAGAAATACTATAAAATCACTTGATTTTAAATATGTATTTTTTCACAAAAAAATTTAGCAAAATCTTAAATTTGGTGTTCTTCCAAATATTTTGTAATCTGCTTGAAAATGCCTTAACAATTAATGGTATAAATTTGTAAAATTTGTTTTTTAATTTTGCTCTTTTACGACATTCTTTGTTTAATTTAACCAAACGCGATTTCTTTGCCAAAATTGCTTTTTGCGGAAATTGAAAAGTTTTTATTTTTTATTTTTTTTTCAGTTTTGCCTTCACGTTTAAATATATTTTTTGTAGGTTTCTTTTTTAAGTTTTAAAACAAAAAATGGCGACACTGAAATAAAAATAAAACCCGTCACTTTACTCTGGGTTTATTATTTCCCTTGTTTACATTTGTTGTCATCTATTTGATATTAAACATTTAAAATAGCAACACAAAAAACTGTTAAAAAAGGAAATTGTAGATAAAATGCTGAAATAAAAATCCAAATCAAATGCATTTTTCTTGTGCATCTTTTTTCCCATCATCTCTGTTTGGAGACATTGTCTTTGGTTGTTTTGGCCTGGGCAGGAAAGCTGCAGTATGTATGCAATCTATGTACATATGTATGTATCTATGTATCTATCTTTTTTTTATATATAAAAACTGTATTTGGTTTGTTAAAGTGACATCCCAGAATGGTATTTACTTTGAACAAGTAACCAGAACAATGATTGTGACATTAATAAAAATGTTGTTTAAAATTCAAAGTTAAATGTGAATAAAAAACTACAAGAAAATATTAAAAGCTTCCTGTTCGTATGAAGATTTTACACAAAAGAGAGAATATGATTTAAGCCAGAAATTGTTTATGGTAATATTATTTATAAGACCGTGTACAACAAATTTAAATTGATTTCAAAGAAAATAGTTAAAAATTATGTGATTTGATAGAGAATGTTAATGTTTTGTGGTTTTAGTATAAAATATTATTTTTAGTATAAAAAGTGAGTTTTATTAGAAAACGTGACTTTTAGTATTAAACGTATGTTTTAGTATAAAATGTGAGTTTTAGTATAAAACGAGAGTTTTAGTATAAAACGAGAGTTTTAGTATAAAACGAGAGTTTTAGTATAAAACGAGAGTTTTAGTATAAAACGAGAGTTTTAGTATAAAACGAGAGTTTTAGTATAAAACGAGAGTTTTAGTATAAAACTGTAGTTTTAGTATAAAACGAGAGTTTTAGTATAAAACGAGAGTTTTAGTATAAAACGAGAGTTTTAGTATAAAACGAGAGTTTTAGTATAAAACGAGAGTTTTAGTATAAAACGAGAGTTTTAGTATAAAACGAGAGTTTTAGTATAAAACGAGAGTTTTAGTATAAAACGAGAGTTTTAGTATAAAATGTGAGTTTTAGTATAAAACGAGAGTTTTAGTATAAAACGAGAGTTTTAATATAAAACTGTAGTTTTAGTATAAAACGGCAGTTTAAGTATAAAACGCGAAATTTAGTGTATAACTTATATTTCAGTATAAAACTTTAGTTTTAGTGTAAAACTAACGTTTAAGTATAAAACATTTAATTGAGCATGACATGTTTGTTTAGTATAAAGCGTTTTGTTTAGTATAAAACCATAGTTCAGTAGATCTTCCAACAAATTAAATACATAATAATTATGTAATTTTTGATTTGTGGTGTACATAATAATACAATAATTTATTGGTCTTACAGTTTTGCCGTTCGCAACAGACGGCAACTTAGAAACAGATTTATTAATTTTTAAACATATTCTCTTTTCGTACACAGTTTTTATGAGAGGATTTCTTGTACCAGCCCAACACTTTCAATTCGCCATCTTATGATTCAAGAGCATTAAATTTCCGTTGCATAAAATTAATTGTTCAAAAACTCAAGCAAACAAATCTAAGCAAATTTGCTATGCAATTATGTTTTGAGAGTATTTCAGTATTCAAAATATAAAATATGTTTTTGTTGTCTTAATGAAAAAGGTTTCATTTTATTTTGGAAGGAAAAACAAAAAAGAAAAAAACAAATTTAATACACTGAAATTCATTTATTTTTTTTTATCATGTGTTTGGAAGCCCGTTAAATTTTTATTATTTAACTGAATGGCACTGTTGTCATATAAATTCTTTAAAATTTTTTCGTTCTAGTTTTAAAATATTTTTTGTTTGTTTTGTATTTTCTGTGGTTTTGGTTTCATTATTAGACTGCTTCCATGGCTGTTTAGTAATTCTTCAAACGAATACCTACTGCGTCTAACATGGTAAGAAGGTTTCCTAGTGAATAGTTTATGTACTACGAAATGAGATGCGTAACGTTTGATGTTAAAGAAAAGGGGCCTGTATAAAATTGTCATTTAATATAAAGAAGTTGTTTTCTGCATGTTCTAGTTTGTGGCAAATTGGTTAAACAAAACTAAATTTTTATTCCGCGACAATAAATTCAAATAACTTTTCATCATTTTCATCATTCATCATTTTATAATTCTCTTAATTAATTATTTATTTGGTTCATTCTCATTGCTTACAAAAGGTAGTGATACACAGAAGTGATACAAGGCAATCGAATTTTACTCAAATCTTTTCGTTAAACAAAATCTATTCTTTAGAAATTACAAAGTATAATTGAAAGGATTTAAATTAATAAAATAAATGTTCTTTTTTTGACAGTTGTGAGTTGTCACTTTTTTGTATGGAAATGAACCTTTATCAAACTTTGATATGCTAATGGCAGCTTTTTATTAAATTAATTGAGAAAACAAAGATTTGCAGTAAAATGTATGTAAGTATATTAAAGAATTTAAATCTCTTTTAAAGCCTTTAATCATGTCAAAGAAATTACACTGCAGTTTATTTAAGAGAAAAAAAAACATAAATAAAAGTTTTTTTTATCTTGTCAATGGTTGCCTTGGTTAAAGGAAACAAAATTTCATTACAATTTCTTAACAACAACTTGCTAAAAGAAACTGGTGATTTCTTAAAAAAAATTTTACATGGATATATACTGCTAAAACATAAATATTTTGTTTGCTAAAAAAAATGAGAAAACAAACATTTCAAAAAGAAATATGATAAATTACTTTTCCAGGACTTGCTGCAGTTTTAAATTTCTGTAAGAGAGGTTGTGAGAGAGAAATCAAAAATATATAAAAATTAAAGCAATCTCTGATAATACCCCCAAATAGCAAATACCACTTGTTATCAGCCATTTACCAATCATATATTAGCAGCGTTTAACGAAACTGACTTTAACAATTTGTTAACTGTTTTCATAAGTATTTTTTCGGGCTAAAATGTTAGATATTCATGTTTTAGTAATCAAGTAGTAATTCCTTGCAGCATATTTAGTATGTTTTTCGTTTAGGCCATACAAATATTTTTCGAATTTGTTTCCATTCGTTTGTTAACAACCGTTGAAAAAATATTTACTTCTCCACCACTTGCTCCAGCAATAACTTTAAGGTTCATTTTGGCTTTTCATTTCTGTGCTAAACGTTTCTTTTTCTATTCACTTTTTTTCTTCTATTTCTTCGTTTTGCTTGTGTTTAACCACAAGATAAATTGTAACCATATTTTGTTTGGTCAAATTGCTAAAATATGTGGCCAATTCCTTAGGCTATTTGTTTTATACTACAACTACTATCAAATGTATAACAGCGGCAAGAAAAAATAAAACTAATAACAAATTGGAAACCCCACACCAGAGCCGTTTTCTAAATTTTTTGATTACTTGCTTGTTTTCCCATGAAAATTAAATTCATACATGTATGAATATTTTCTTATTTCTTTGAGCTTTTACTTCTTTATTCAGCTTAAAATATAAATAAGTTTGTATTTAGAACTTTCCATTTGCTTTGGTTGTTGTAAACTGAACTAGAATATTTAAATACTTGGCGCAACAGAGATACAAACGGTTTCTCTAAAACTTTATATTTAATATAAAACGTGGGTGTATTTTTGTATAATACGTGAGTTTTAGTGAAGAAACATTAGTATTAGTATAACATGTATTCGTCAGTATAAAACACATTTTAGTATAAAACGTTAGTTTAAGTGTAAAAATTCAGTTTAGTATAAAACGTTGGTTTTAGTATAATACGTCAGTTTATTGTAAAACATAAGTTGTAGTATAAAACGTGAGTTTTTGTATCGAACGTGACTTTTAGTATAAAACGTGATGTTTAGTATAAAATGTACATATGTTTTAGTATAAAACGTGTATTTTAGTATAAAACGTTAGTTTTAGTATAAAAAGTTAGTTTTCGTATAAAAAGTTAGTTTAAGGATAAAACGTGTGTTTTTTAGTATAAAACGTTAGTTTTAGTGTAAAACATGAGTTTTAGTATAAAACGTGTTTTTTTTTTTGTATAAAACGTGGATTTTAGTATAAAACTTATGTTTGTGTATAAAACGGTAGTTTTAGTGTAAAACAAGAGTTTTAGTACAAAAGCTGAGTTTTAGTATATAACGTGATTTTTAGCATAAAACGTTAGTTTTAGTAAAAAACGTAAGTTTTAGTATAAAACGTGATTTTTAGCATAAAACGTTAGTTTTATTATAAAATGTGAGTTATAGTATAAAAAGCTAGTTTTAGTATAAAACGTGATTTTTAGTATAAAACTTGAGTTTTAGTATAAAACGTTAGTTTTAGTATAAACCGTTAGTTTTAGTATAAAACGTTAGTTTTATTGTAAAACATGAGTTTTAGTACAAAACATGAGTTTTGATATAAAACGCTAGCATTAGTATAAAACATTAGTTTTAGGATAAAACGTGTATTTTAGTACTGAACGTTTGTTTTAGTATTAAACGAGAGGTTTATTATAAAATGTGAGTTTTTTTTATAAAATGTTAGTTTTTGTAAAAAACGTTAGTTTTTGTATAAAACGTAAGTTCTATTCACCCTCACTCCTATTTAATTTCCGTTTGTAATTTGTTTAGTTTTATTTAACATTTTCTTAAGTTTGCCTTAAAATTCTTGTGGTTTCTTCAGGAAAAATATACAAATTTATTCTTTTAGTCTTTCTTGTATCATGTTTTTCGTAGCATTATTTATACTGCAAATTTATTTTGGCTTGTAATAAACAAATTTGGTTATTTGCTGTTTACTTTTCCACTGACTTGAGTTGCTACAATCACTGAGGCCACTCACAAGGATATAAATCATAGTCAAGAAACAAGTCTAATAGCATCAGAACAAACACTAGCTATTTAGCCTGAAGAAACATGTATTCTTAACCACAAGTTTGATTAAAATGTATGATAAATATTTATTCTTATTTTACTTATAAAGTGGCGAATTAATATGGGGTAAGTGTGTGAGTATAAATGAATCAATTTCTTTTGTTTTAAGTTGTATTATAAACAACAGTTATTTTAAAGTAAAATCACATATAATTCTTCTTTTGTAATATTTAGATGGAGATTTAAATATATTTACTTACCAGTTTCAACCAAATATTTGTTATAAGCAATTGATTCTTTTCATCCTGCAAAGAAAAAGAAAGAAGATGTTTTATGAGAATGTTATTTTAATTGGGATTTTTTTTGTAATTGGTACTTTTTTGTAACATATTATTAAATATTGAACTATTTAAATATTTAACTAATTTTGCCAACAATTTATGTCTTTCAAAAACTTTTTAAATGCTCCTTTTGTTGTTACAAAAAAAATACTTTGTTTTATGCTGAAATTAAAAACAGTTACAAAATGAGTTACTTTGGAAACAAAAATAAAATTGAAATAAATACGAGTGAGAACTCATGTGTTTGTAATAAATTGTATATTTAGATAGAAAAACTGTGTATGTTAAATTTGGCAGAACTTTTAATTGAAATTTATATGGAAATCATCAAACATAAATTTCAAATAGAAAATAAAAAATAAAAAAAATCTCATCTACTAAATTTTACAAGTTAAATGGGATTGTGTGGTGAATGTTTCTCATTTACATTTGCTGATAATAAATTAACTTTGTTAAGTTTTAATTAAAATGTCATTGTTTAATAATTGAATTACAATCTAAATTGATTATCACGTTCATAATGATTTAATAATAAACATTTGTCACTGTTTTTCTTGTGTATTTGTGTTATTATTTTTTTTTTTGTTTATTTATTTATTTATTAATTTACATGTCAAACGTCGCGACGCTTAATGTTGCGTATGTAAAATAATTATTGCAATTAAAATAAATTATACGTCGTGTTGGTGTTTATGGGAAATATGAAATACCAGCCATTGCTTATGTGTAAAAACATAAAACCATTTATGAGAAAAGTTTTTAAAGGCGTAATATCACTGCAACTTTTGAAAATTGTTTCTTTAGGGGCTATAATTCTTAAACTTTTATAGCTTTTTTATAACAAATACTCAAATATATCAAATATATTTTGTTTTATTATTAAACAGCAAAAAAAAAAAGAAAACCTAATATTTGTATGCATTATTTTTTATATTATGTATTATCCTAAATGATTTTCCTTCTAATCGCTGCAATCATTTAAATCACTTTTTCTGTCCATCATATTTAATGTTCATTATGAATAATTATTCATATCAATATCCATAAATAAAAGAAAATTATGTCTTCCATCATTATCATCATGCTCTACTGCCTACAAATTTGTTTTTCATCACCATAATGAAAAACTACACATATAAAACTTTATTGTTTTTTTTTTGCCACAATTACCATAATTATCATGCGTTTTAATTTTTTTTATTACAACAGGCAGGCTAACAGAGAAAAAAGTTTTCAAAAATTTCAACAAACCATTACACATTGAAACATACAGTGGTGGACACGAGGTTAGCATACTTGGTTGCTGGTAACTGTTGCCAATTAAACCCAATATTTTTTATTGTTGGCTATTTTTTCAAACGTGTTACATGCCACCCTAAGATCGAGATACTCCATTTTTTGTTTTATTAATTTGTTGCATTTGGGTGGGGTTCTTTCGCAACATAACTACCAAAAAAATCTCTGGAGAAAAAACTAACTTTATTTAAATCCTAATATGTAGTAGGGTACCTCTTGTTAATTGCACATCTCCTGAACATATAGGGTGTTTTTTTATACAGGTTTGTTTTTCGAAAAGAGATAAAACTGGCATTTTGTGGTCAAATCTGGCAACTCTAATGTCATTTATGTTCAGTTTGGTTTGCCATTTCATCATGAACAGGTTGACAAAAGAACAACGCTTGTAAATCGTGCAAATTTATTTCGAAAATAACGGTTCAGTTCGCGAAGTTTACCGCAAGCTCCGTCCATTTTATGGTCGACATAATCGTCCATCAGAGCAATTAATTCGGTTAACCATGGATCGTTTTCGCACTACGTTTACTCTATGTGATAATACGCATCCGCAGAGACGTCGAACAGTGCGTACCGAAGAAACAATTGCCGCTGTAGAGCAAAGTGTTGAAGAGGACCCGAATTAATGGAGACCGGTATAGAGCCATGATAACCCTATACCTTTCGCCAGCAACTTATATTATTATTTTAAAATTATGTCCCAAGCATTTTGGATTTCATTGCACAAATCGGCCAAATTAGTGGGTCTTGCTCCACATCAATCCATAGGTTCACAATTGGATTGAGATTCGGAGATTGGGCTGGCCAGCACATCAATCTTGTTCTGCTCCCAAACAACTCTTCACAGGGGTTAAGGTGTGTTTTAGTCATTGTCGTGCATAAAATGCCACCTAAGTAACATGGTCAGCGTATGAAACCATTTTATTTAAAAGTATATTCATTCGAATAATGATCGTTCAAATAATTGCACAATTTCTTACTAATAATTATTCAAAGCATTTCAAAATGACTATTATCGACTAATAGCGTGTTCAGATAAGCAAATTAATTGAGTCAATATTCGGTTAATTGACAATATTATTTTAAGTGTTCAGGCATACGCAATTTTCAGCTTGCTCAATAATCATTTGACAGTTGGAAAACAATACAAAAAATACTCTAAATGGTTGTTGTGTTTCTATGTAAACAAACTTATCTTCACATTGATTTTTTAATGATTTCTGTTGTTTTCTTTTGTTGACATTTGCCATTTTATACAATTTTGTTCACTAAAGACAGTTGTAAACAGTGTTGCATTCGAAATCTTACTCAATATTATAACAATTTCGTACTTATTGCACAATAATTAATTGAGATTTTATATGAAATATTGAGCTCAATAATAGCGTTAATTGCGTTTAACTTAAAGAAGTTTATAATTTATAATTAAAGAAGTCATTATTTAACACTATTTTAATTTTATTTACAAAATAAGAAATCTTTTTTTTTATTAAAAAAAGTTATTTATGTTTGTTTATAAAGCAATTTAATATTATCTATTATTTAAAGATTTGTCTTTTGTTTTTTTTTTGAATTTTGTATAGCTTCGTAATATTTAATATTTCTTCTTTTTATGAAGTCTAAAATTCGTTCATATCCGGTTTCGTTGTGGAGCAGCGCTGTTGAGTATCTCCAATGTTTGCTGTTGAATGTTTTAAGACATTTATTTTGAATGATTTGAAGCTTCTTTAAATGAGTTTTTGTTGCATTGTACCAAACTGGGCTTGCATATGTCAATATTTGCCTTATTACACTCTTAAATATTAAATTTTTGTTAGCTTTGTTGAGACTTGAGCGTTTGTTATTTATTGGCCATAGTGCTCTAATAGTTCTCGAAGCTATTTTGCAACTTTTGTCAATATGTTTTGCATAATTTAGTTTTTTTATCGAGACATACACCAAGATATTTAATATCGTTTTTAATTGGTATATTCTCGTTTTGAAGCTTTAACTCACGGTAGTGGTAAACGTTTGGGTAATTTATTAAAAGGAAATATAATTGCTTGTGTTTTTAAGGAATTTATTTTTATCTTCCACTTATAAAAGTATTTGTTACAATTAGGAAAGCCTTTTTTCATTTTCTTTAACAGTGCTTTGGTTAATTTGCTGGATGTTATAAGCGCGGTATCGTCGGCGTAATAAGCAACTTTCATGTACGAGGGGGGAGAAAAATCCGATGTATAAATGGAATAGAGTAATGGTGATAATATTGATCCTTAAGGAAGGCCTGCTGTTGAATAAGGACGCCTACCTACACAATTTTTATTCATCGCTGCAAAGGATAATTAGCCAAATATGACTGGTTTCCTTAAATGTAAAAGAAACCCGGGACTGCAAGTTCAGCTTTAAAACATGTGGCTTATGCTGTACTATTCATCCATACAAAATTGTATTTTTTTTTAGCATTGTGCATTCAAATCCTTATTCTAATTCAAATCCTTATGTGCATTGCTCGAGCCTTTTCATATGCAACTGTTGAATGTTTCTTAGTTGTCTGTGAAAAGTTACAAAGTTTGGAGAACGAAAAGTAGACGGAAATGTTACAGTAATTTGAATTACCGAGAGTTATCAGAGTTTAAGGTGACGTATTTTACTTATTGTTCCAGACGAGTGTAGGTGGTGAATAATTCTTCTGTCAAACCACGTCAAATTCTAGTCATGACTTTTAAAAACTCGATTCGTACCCACAATAATGCTAAATATTTTTTTAAAGTCATGACTAGAATTTGACATGGTGGTAAAAATTATTAAGAACAGAAATGAAGCCCTTCCAGAGCCATGAACACCGGTATATAAAATGTTATGATCGGACTAAAAATAGCAACATAGTGAACAAAATACTAAAAGAGCGGTATTTGTAGACGTGGCAAGAAAATAAAAAAAATATTTCTGAAATTCTTTTTACATTATCTTTAATCCTAGGAGGTCATTGACACAATTTTTTTTTATGGAAGGCGAACCACTTTTTCATTAAGTTTTCTTCTTATAATTCCGAATTTTGTTGAAAAATCTCTTTGAACTATAAATTAAAGATCACCCTTTATATGGGTTTTTTCTATAAGTCTTGGAACCAGTGTATATGACCCATAGGTACGAGTATGACTTAGTGTGTTGTAGACCATTTTTCCTGAGCATATTTTAATCATCCCGCCAATGCTGCTTTCTCATCAGGTAACTCCGCATAACACTTTTAATCATGACTAAATAGTGTTTTAAGACTTTAATCTTTTGTTTCGTAAACTATTTATATACGTGTAGTCATATAAGTATAATCATTTAAAAGAAAAATACTTTTGTAAGCAATATATATGAAGAGTGCTAACCTCATGCCCACTACTGTATATATAAATGTAAAATTGTAAAACCACATATAACAATAACATATGTTTTTTGTGGCATTGTATCATCTCATCACTATCATAATCATAAATTCTTGTACATCAATCAAACAATTAATCAATCAAATGCAGTTTAGAATTTATGTTGATAAAATTATTAAAAAAAAATAATACTGATATTTAGGCTAAATCAGAAAGGAGGCATTAAAAAATATTATTCAAATTTAGTATGAAGTATGTTTAGTAATTTTTTTTCTATAGAAAAAACTGTTATACAGAATTTTGTCTATTTATAAAAAACTGTTACATACAAATTTATCTATAGAAAAAACTTTTATACAGAAATTTTCTATAGAAGAAAATATTATATACAATTTTTTTTATAGAAAAAACTGTTATACGGAAATTTTTCTATGGAAAAAAATGTTAAATATTATTTATAAACAAAAAACTGTTATACAGAAATTTTTCTATGGAAAAAACTTTCATACAGAAATGTGTCTATAGAAAAAACTTATAAAAGGAAATTTTCTATAGACAAAAATATTATACACAATTATTTCTAAAGAAAAAACTGTTCTACGGAAATTTTTCTACAGAAAACACAGTTATATACAAATTTATCTATAGAAAAAAACTGTGGAAAAAACTCTCATACAGAAATGTTTCTATAAAAAAACAGTTATATAAAAATGTTTCTATAGAAAAACTTTCATGTAGAAATTTTTCTATAAAAAAAAACTGTTATACGGAAAGTTTTTCATAGAAAAAAAACTTTTATACGGAAATTTTTATAAAGAAAAAACTTTTGTAAGGAAATTTTTCTATGGAAAAAAATGTTAAATAGATATTTTTATAAAGAAAAAACTGCTATACAGACATTTTTCTATGGAAAAACTGTTAGGCGGAAAATTTCTATAGACAAAAATATTATATACAATTATTTCTAAAGAAAAAACTGTTATACGGAAATTTGTCTACCTACAGAAAAAAACTGTAGAAAAAACTCTTATACAGAAATGTTTCTATTGAAAAAACAGTTATGGAAAATTTTCCATAGAAAAAACTGTTATACGGAAATTTTTCTATAGAAAAAAGTGTTAAATAGAAATTTTTATAAAGAAAAAACTGTTATACAGAAATTTTTCTATGGAAAAAAAATGTTAAATAGATATTTTTATAAAGAAAAAACTGTTATACAGACATTTTTCTTTAGAAAAAAACAGTTATATAAAATTTTTTCTATAAAAAAACTCATACTGAAATTTTTCTATAGAAAAAACTGTTATACGGAAATTTTTCAATGGAAAAAAGTGTTAAATAGAAACTTTTATAAAGAAAAAACTGGTATACAGAAAATTTTTTAAAGAACAAATTGATCTATGTATACAAATTTGTCTATTGCAAAAAAATGTTAGCTTTCTAGACAGACTACTATTAAAGATTTATTCAAAACTAATTCAAAAAACCAAATTTTTCTATTCTTATTTCAGACTTTCTTAAAGTATACAAACATCCCATAATAAGGTAAGTCCTGATTTTTAGTTTTTAACAAATTTAAATTTAATCCTTTAATATCTACTTTAAGCATTCCCCCTCTCTTCACAGTGTAGCATTTTATTTCATACACAAAAATAACATTAGAACTACTTGTTCCATATAATATAACGAAATTAGTTGATGGTTGGTTAAAACTTGTATCCCATCATCATCATCATCATATAAACGCTGTTGAAATTATGTGTCATTAGTAGCAGCATGTTTAAACATGCCTATTTTGGCTATATTGGCAAAAATCTATTTGCCACATACAAAATGAAACGCACAAAAAATTGAAGTGAGAAAATTTGATTTCACATTAGAATTAAAGCGTGTTCATTTAGTTCAATTGTGGCTTTAGCAAAAGTAAAATAGAAAAAAAGAATTCTGACAGGATTTCATTTTCAATAAATGTATAAATCTTCTGTTTTTGCACGATGAGCATGAGTGTGAAGGTTTTGAAATTTATCATTCTGTTTGCAATATTCATAATAAATTTGTTAATGGGTCTATTAAGTGAATAGGAAGAATTATAGGCATGGTATACGAACCTGTTTGTCACAGCATTGTATAATTTTGTTGTTAAAAAGCTCCAAATCAGTTAGAAGTAATGTCCAAAATTGTATTTTTTTTAGCATTGTACATTCAAAACCTTATGTGCAGGGAAGCAATTTAACTGATCCAGTCTTTTTATGTGTAAATGTTAAATGTTTCTTAGTTGCCTGTGAAAAGTTATAAAGTTTGCAGAACGAAAAGTAGACGGAAATGTTACAGTAATTTGAATTACCTAGAGTTATCAGAGTTTTAAAAGACATATTTTGCTTAATAGTCGAAATGAGTGTAGGTAGCGAATAGTTCTACATATTGGTCTTCTGCCAAACTTATAATAAAGCAAACATGAAAATTGTTTTTAAAAACAACGAAAGACTTCTATCTGAAGTTTTTTTTTAATTGCAGCATCTAGGATTCAGAGAACCCAAATTTGCTTGTCGTAAACAAAATCATTCACAATTTTGCTGTTGTTTGGCTGGAGGCAACACAGCGAAATAAAATTGCATCTAAATGAGGCTGGGCAAGCATTAAGTTTTACTGCTGCTTAATCGCGATATTGTACGAGAGTCCTTTCTGTGTAAATTGAAGACCATACCACATGAAACAATTCAATTACAGCATGAGATATTATATGGACGGGCACTCTCTCATTTCGTTGATCATAATTGACTTTCTAGATCATGAGATTTAACACCATTGGATTTCTCTTTATGAAGTTATTTAAAGTCAAAGATTTATGTCAACAAATTTAACCGTGAAAATAAATTTAGCCACAAAAATACATAACTTCGACAAAACTTAAGTGGTCTTCATCAATTATGTGAAAAAAAAACTTTGTTAACATCCAGATAAATCGTATTGATTCGATTTCCTTCCTCTGTGAAATCAGTTTAATACTGTGTTACTCACTGAGATCGTCAGGCTCTATAGGAAACTTTTTTAAACACATCTGATGTTACTTAAGGATAAGACAATGGACAGCATATCCACTGTCTTTAATTGTTTTCTTGCATCAGCTCTTGTATGATTTGATGTGAATTGTCCATTAAGCCACTTGTGTCTCATATAAACCAATGCTATAAGCGACAATAAGCCACTGCTATGGATTCCATTTCTCCTTCAAATACAAAAATTAAAAATGCCACCTATTGTGTTTTTAAATTTTCCGCCAATTACATACTGAATTAAAGGGTATATAAGTTTCGGCACAGCTGGCTCTAGCATTGTGACCAGTGTTGCCATTAGGATACGAAAGATACATTTTCCGTATCTTTTGATGACTTCAGGTACCATGTATAATCCTGACATTTTTCGTATCTTTTGAATCTGTACGAAAAATGTACAAATATAAAATATTTTTTTTTTGAATAATGACATTACCAAAATTTATTTGGAATGTATGTCATACACTTTGGAACTTTTAAACGATTTTAATCTAATATTCCAGGCGGAAAAGCCTCGTCTACACCTTTTGTAATCTGAAGTTGAAAAATTAATTAAAAGAATTGCTAGCAACTATGTATTCAGAATTTAACTGTGTAAAGGCAACAGATGCTTTGAAAATAGAAAAAATTTATACTGGTGTTTTAGTTCATACTTCGCTTGCTACCCTAATAGAAGATCAGCATATGAAATATGATTTACTAAAAAAAATTGTCAATCATTTTATATTGAAATTTTAAAACAAATCAGTACAAACGACTTAACTCGTATATTAATTTTTACAAAAATGAATTTGTTTTAATAACATCCAAAGATAGTTACATATAATTAATTTTAAAGTTTGCTTACTGTATTTTTAAAAATTACATACCTAATCTTTATGACTTAAACAAATATAAAAATGAATTAATATATCATTTTCTAAACAATTTTATTTTTCGAGATTAAGGTCAGCTTTTATTTTTATTTTTTTATTTTTTATTTTTTCCAATATTTCGCTACACAATGTGTAGCATCTTCAGGGAAACAATAACAAAATTAAAAATTAATAACGATAAAAATATTTTTCAAAAAATAACAGTAATTGTCAGAATTTAAATATTACACAAACAGAAATATTGATATGAAAAATATTTTAGTTTTTAGTTTTTGTGTTTTTATAAATTAAGTGTCTATAAGTTTGAGCAACATTATCTGTATCTACTTTAAAATTGATTCTAAGATTTTTTGGTACATTAATAATTTCTAACATTTCTAACATATAACGACGTTTATAATTATTTTCTGTTTTCAAAACTGAAATGCTCTCAAAGTCGGGATAGTGATTCAAATTTTTACAATGTGATGATAATGCTGTTTTTTGTGATGATATATCTCTATATTTTTGATCAGATTTGTGTCCAGCTATTCTATACTTTGCTACATTTTTCATTGTTATTACCATTACATGGTATTTTATAAACTACGTTTGACATTTCTAATTTAGGTATCCTATCTTTTATCTTACTGAATAATCTGCCTACTGTATTATACATTTTTGGAGCCATTTTATATTTGGTATTATCAAATATATTAGATTTTTCTAATATTTCGGATATTTTAGGTACATAAGTTAAAGATTCATATATTTTAGGTTTAGAAAATCCTTTTGTGTTATTCATTTTATTTTTGAATTGTCTTATTAATTTACAAATTATATTAATAGGGAAATTATTAATTATTATTATTATTATTATTTTCTTTACAATATTCATAAAATATGTAATAAAATGTTTATTAATAAATGTTAAAAATGAATTTTAAAATTTTTTTTTCAAAATGTATCTTTTCGGGGAAAAATGTATCTTTTTGGAAACTAAAATGTATCTTTCTCGAAATTTCACTGGCAACACTGATTGTGACTATATTTTCTTCTGACTACATTTATTATTTCATATTATAACACAAAAACCAAAAAAAAGAAAAAAGGTATCCAAACACGCAGAGAAGCACTTATTCATAGTTGAAACGCGTCTAACATGACAAATAAGTCGCAGATGTTTTATACTAAACACACATGCAAACTCATGAAATTGTATACATATAAAAAATACATACATAGAAACTACACATATACATACATACTTCTCTGTTATTACAAATAGTAATAATATGAAATCGTGCTTTTTCAGGGATTTTTATATATGTATGTCATACATAAGTATATTCGAATATAGAAACCAATAGGATACAAAATGTATAAAAATATACTTTTATTATGTAGTTTATAGGGATTTATTTGTATGGATTTGTTGTAGTTGTTGGGAGTTTTTGTGTGATTGTGCTTTTCTATTTTGATGACAGTAAATACACTTCAAAAAATTGTTGTATTCATCAGCAATAAAGTAGAGTATTTGATTTGACTTGAATTTTTAATCAATCATACATTGTCACTTTTTGTATTACATTATTTTTTAGGTTCTGTTGTGAATTTTGTAACATTTGAAGGGTCCTTAAAATGAAGGAGGAAAATTAACAAAGATTCCAAACTATTTCTGCCAGTGTATTTACATACATATGTATTAAAGTCAATAAGCTTGCGTAATTGTAGTTTATTCGATCAGCCTGAGTACTGTATTGTAAACGATTAGTATGAACAGTAGTATATACATACATATGTATATAATAATAATCCTCCATTTTAAAGTATTTAAACATGTTCGAACATGATTTTTACTCATTCCCTTCAAATGGAATTGGAGGACACAAAACCCATCATGTTGAGACGTGGCTAAACATGTGTTAAAATTAATAGGTTTGGTTTTTTTACACAGCATATATGTATGTATATAATTTAATGTTAAAATGAATGGTTGAAAATTACACTAATATGAAATCATTAAATTAAATAAATGTGATTAGAATTTAGTTTACTGTATAACGACAATCAAATAAGAGGATGTTGATAATTTTAGCATTTTATGCCATACAGTGTATGTGCAAAGCATTTTAAATAACAATAATATTTGGTAAATTTATGCAATTAGCCGAAAGTTACAATAGGAATTCCAAATTGCTGTATAATGTTAAACTAATCGTATTTATATTTAATACGTACATTCATAGAAATATTGCGTTTTTGCTGTTTTTACATTAGTTTTCTCTGAAGTAGCTTTGTCTCCTAAAGTACCTTCATATTATTATTTATCCTTTTTGACCTTGTTAGTCTTTTATCCTCTAACGTTTTATACTACAGCCTCCAATATATTCCAATGTCTAAGTCATTTGTCCATAAATTAGGCTCGATATCTTAAGCACAAAACAAACAACAAATAAAAATTTTTTCTGTAACCGAGTAAAGCAGAAAAAATATAGAAGAAAACTCTTTACTTATGGCCTTAATGCGTACATAAACATTCCAGCATACTTTCTTAGTTTGTGGTTGTGTATGTACTCGTATACACAATTACCCGGTTGACCAAATCATCATGGCAGTTATGGTTTGCGACGAGTTGTTAATGATATTTTCGTACTTCTCGTTTACATTTCCTTCAAAGTATTCATTATCGACATTATGCACAACAAATTGCGGTAAGTTCTCGTGTATTTTATTTGTTTGTTAATCTCAGAAGACCTACTTACACATACTCGGAATGTCAACAAATCATAATTTCAATAGCAAATACGAATGGTTTTGCAATTATTCCGGTATATCGTCACTGCAATAAGTCCTGTTTCACACTTTTCAGTTGTACCTGACCAATTTTTTTAATTCTGTTTTAGACTTGCCATTTCAATCACACACGTCAATTCAATTTTCGTTGTTTTATTGTATTTATTGACCAACCTCCTCTATTTTTAAATAACGCTATATCTCGAAAACTAGACGTTGCCTTAAAAACGGTTAGTACCAATGGATTCAGCGTGCTCGATTTGCTTGCCGGTTTTTTCAACTAGCACAGTGTAATGTGCCAAACTACAGGGTGGGCCAAAAGAAACCAAGGGGTGTAAAAGTTTAATAACTTTTTCGTTTATTAATTTTTTTTCTTTTTTCTGCTCTTGAAAACAGACCTGGTATGTGGTTTCAGCAGGACGGAGCCATTGTTTATACTGCTCGAGTCACAATGGCACTTTTAAGTCAAATTTTTGGAGGGCGAATAATTTCCAGAAATTCGGAAATTATTTGGCAGCGCGATCGTCGGATTTGACAGCACCCGACTATTTTCTTTGCGGTTATTTGAAGAAGCGAGTGTATGTGAAAAAGCCAGAGACAATCCTTGAACTCAAGGCAAACATTGTTGCAGAAATTTGAAGGCTACAGCCACAAGTTTTGAAAGATTTTATGGAAAGTGCTCTAATTGTGGTCATTTAAGAGACATCATTTTTCATACTTAGTGTAAGATAATTTCCCTTTTGTATATTATGTAATCTGAAAGAAAAAATTTATAAACGAAAAAGTTATTAAACTTTTACACCCCTTGGTTTCTTTTGGCCCACCCTGTATGTCTCCAAGAAAGATGTCTGCTTCGCCATCGTCAAATAAAAAATATAAGATTTTCACAATTTGGTCAACTGGATATGCCTAGTTATACGACTCTGTGAGCTGTGAGTTTGTATAACTCTTATGTATTTCATTTAGTATGATTATCACGTGCTACTCGCTACAAATTGTAGCATGCAGATGTTCCGTACATTCATTCACTGATTCATATCTTTAGTTTTTTTTCATTTATTTTATACCATATTTATATACAAACATAACGTACATTCATCATCAATATCATTTTAATGGTCTCATTTCATAAAGTAAAATATGTACATACATAATTATCTACATGTCATAGATGATTCGTTCTTCTAGGCACACATGTGTCCTCTTGTCCAATGAAACGAGTTGGTGTGACCTTAACTTTTGTCTGTTTAATATTAAACCTAGTAATTCATTAGTTTAGTATTCTCTATTAAATTACGTCTAAAATTGATGACTTAACTGATGGAATTGAAATATTGCTACAAACATTTTATCAGGTCTGTTGGTTAAATTATAATTTGTAAATGGTCAGATAATTTAGGAACGTGTATGATACAAAACAATTTGAATTAAGCTTTCAAGATATTTGGTGTTGAAATTCGGAGTAATTGGTTGAGTTGTAGGCACACATCTATAATTTAGTCTAATTCTAATGTTTACAAATCGCTGGGATAAGTGCAATTTGCATAATTTTGGTTATAGTTAGTGAATTGATTCAGTGCCTCATAGGCACTACCCAATTGTCATTTCCCCTGACTTTGCAGAATACAAATTATTTAAAATTCACTCAAGCCATTACTTGTTTTTATTTTACTTACATACAACATTTTTTGCAAAGCTACTGCACAGCAATATAATATCCAATATCCAAATATTCAAATATTTAAGATATGTTAGTAAAAGTCTTCAGCCATTATACCCGCCATTAACCCAATGTTTTGACACTTGATGTGCTAGTCATGTGTCTAATGTTGCTATCGCTGCTGATGTTGGCAATTTTACACATAATTGAACAATTTTGCTGCCCCAGGATATGAAAAGGAAAATGGATATTTGCCGAAATAAGCACAAATAAATGGTTAAATAAACAAAATTATGGTGTAATGTTTCAATGTAAATGTATATACAGCTGGGGTGTGAGAAATAGCAAACTTTACTCTTTTAGTAGTGTAACAGCAATTGAATGCTTTGTTTTTTTTTCTCGATGTACAAACGTTTTCCCGTCAGGAGCAATCAGCTTAATTTTGGTTTCATCTGTGAAAAACACTTTTTTTTACAGAATCTGATATCCTTGTTCCGGTGTTGTTTTACAAAAGACAATCATGCCTTTACATATATTCTTTTTTGACAGAAGTACTACTTACACGACCATAATGCTGATTTTCATTGAAATATTCGTACAAGTCTACTGGAAATATTTAACCCAAATTTCTTATTCATTTCAGTCATTATTGTTATCGATGACTTTAAAGGATCTAGCTTACTTTTTTAACTATTGCCTTATCCTCACAAACTGTTGTCTTTTTCGGTGGCTTCGGTGGTTTGGTCTACTGCACTGTAGACGAACAACCAATCCCAGTGGAGCCCTAACAAATTTTATTGAAAAAACAAAAAAAAAAAAAAAAATTCAAATAGAGTTCCTTAAAATAGAAAGCAAAAATAATTAAAAAAAAAGTGCCAAATATATACTGAAATTAACCCTTTTTACCAATTAGTACTTCAGTTCCGAATAGCATATTGTGAGTTAAATTTTGAGTGGTTAAATGCTTATGTTATATTTATTAGATCGTTTATTAAAAAAAGGCTTACTTTTACTATTAATCGTTGATCTGTTTTTAAAAAGCTTTATATAGAATTTATTAAATTAAAAATTGTAACACTAAAGGTGAATTCACCCATTCGTTCTTAACAAAAATTTTGTTCGAACAATTTTTTTTTATATGAAGTTTGACGTCTCTCTTTTTGAGAGCGATAATATATTTTTTACGAACTTGAATTGGTTTAATTTTATATTTTTTCTGGACAAAAATGAATTGAGTTGCCAATAGGTTGCATTTTTTTCATACAAATAACAATGCTTTATGTATTTCCATTTCTATCAGCAAAAGCAACTTTATATTTTCATTCATTTTGAATTTATATCTGTGATTTTGAATAGACAATATTTTAAAATAATTTAATATTTGTATTTTAACACTTAAAACCCAAAGCAAAATAAATCAATGGCCGGACTTGTAAAACTAATAGATTTTGTTTACATATGACAGCTTTGATTTTTCAGAAAAATCGTTCGAAACGGGTGAATCGAGCTGCAAAAAACTCTTAGTAAAAAATTTTTTCTCTGGAAAAAAATTTTAAAGTTGACAACGCTGACTATTAGGTACCCGGGTACCTTCATAGAAATCTTATGAAAAACAATCCATTTTGCAACAAAATTTCCAATGTTACAAATGTTTAAATACGCTTGCGTACTTTTATGGTCGTGTCTACAAAAGGGCGTAATGTAACAATTAGCAGAACGGAATTGAAGTGGGTGATTTTTTTTATTATCTTTTTCAAAGCTCTAAAAATAATTATATTAACAAAAGTTGGGAGCTCTCAAGATGTTTAAAATAAAATGGTTGCTAATTTCTACAAATAACACAATAATTTCAAAACCTAAAAGTACCTATGTACCTTGTCAGTCATATAAGGGTTAAACATTAATTTTGTCGTATTTCGTATGTGTTGAAAATTTTAATAAGTTTCATGTTATTCTCTTTATAAAATATTTGGAATTTTCAATACTAGAAAATTGAAACATTTTTTTTAAATAAAGATCTATTAAAAACTGTTTTCCAAACATATTATAAATTAAATTTTAAATAAAAACCTTTTATATGAATTTAGTTTAACTTTAATTGAAATAAACATTATTGCCACATAAAGTAATATTGAACAAAAAAAAAATGTAAAATAAATAACAAAACTTAACTTATACAAAAGCTTATAATTTGTGTGGCAAAGTAAACATTCTCACATAGTCCTGCACTAATGTGAGAATAATTTTTAAAAGCTTTTAATTTAACATGTTTTTTTTTTTTGTTATATACATGTAAGTAGAAAAAAATTCGTTTTTGCTTTAATGCTTTAATTTCTGTTAATGGACAAAAGGACTTAATTTCCATTTTGTTGTGTGTGCAGATTGCAGAGAAAATGGCAAGCTTAGTTTAAAGATGGTAATGTAACAGCATTATATTTGCCAGGGAATAGTTAGTTAACTGGCTGCATGAGCTATTAACTAGTAAATCAGTTTTTATTCAATTCTCTTTTGAACTTGCCATTTCATGCACACACTTCAATTAATTTTTCGCACTTTTTTCATGCAAATCAACATGCATGAAAGAAAAAAACAAATAGAAATAAGAAATTTGACTAGTAGCGTCAAGTTTGTACACCTTTTATTCTCTTTTCCGTTCTCATCTAAAAATACTTGTCTGGACGAGTCAGAATTAAAGAGTATGAAAGCGGACTAAGATTTGAAGGTAGGAACGTTCAACAGAAATTTTGATCCACTATAAGTGGCACTTATTTTCCATGTAAAAACGGCCGCAGAATCCGAAAATGAAGACCAAAATTACTAAAGTAGAACAGTTTTTGAGATATCGCCAAATTTTTAAATTTTCCGTTAAAAATATTTTAAATTTAGTTTTAATTATTATTTAATTATCTCCGAACCAAAACGGTTGATTTCAACTTTAAATTAAAGGTTTTTAGATGCCTTATCAACTCTCCATACAACATTTTTTAATCCGATTGTCAGCTTGGAAGATATTTTGTAATATGTCAACAATTTTGTTTGAATTTTGACGAAATTAAAAAAAAAGTAAATTCAGTATTAGATTTCATTACATTAGTCTTATTTTATATTTTTATTGTATTTAGTGTTGAAATGTGATTTATTACGAAGAAAATAAGAGGTTTTTTTTTTATTAAAATCGGGTAATAATTGTAGACACTGCATGAGCTAACTAGTGTAATTAATTGTCTGTGTAAAACATTCTCACGTCCAAAATATGAAACAGAAATTAAAGAAATTTACCTCAAATATTTATCATAATACTAAACTGTTTGGTTTTGAAAATCAGCGAAATCTGTTTAATAGCAAAAATGTTATGGTCTCAAATGTAAGACAATATCGAACAAATGTAATTAATGAAAACAATATGCAACAATGTTACTCTTGCTAGGCTTATTGTTGTAAAGTGTGAATGAATATAAGGTTTATTTATATCTATGGTATAATTGTATTTCATACCAATTTTTATTGTTTTTGGCAAAATTGCAAATTTTTTGTTTTTAATTCAACTGAGTTTTATTTAAGTTTTTCTTTTTGTTGTTTGTTTAATATTTGCTGTTACTAGTGTATATGTACCATATTAAACAAAAGCAACAACATAAACATTTGTTGTAAAATAACATCAAAAACAACACCAACAAAAACAGTTAAAATACATTTTTATTTGTCAACATCCCCCCAGAGAGCCAGGGAGAGACACACTGACAGTGTGTTTTTTTACATGGAGAAAATGTGTAAGATTTGTTATTTATATATTTATGTATATACGAGTACATATATGTATGCATGTAAGCGAGAGTTGTTTTCATTATGTGTGTAGATGGCCACAGTGGGAACAGAGATTAAAAATTAGTAGATATTATTATAAAACAGACAAAAATAACTAAAACAAAAAAGCACACACAAATGCAGATCCTTAGACTGCAGGCATTACTTTGCTCATGCTGCTGTTGCGGCACACTACTCGTTAACAAACGTTTTTTATATACGCACAATCTAAACCCACTGTACATTAAGTTACCCCTGTGTGTATGAAAATCAGACGGCTTGTCCTTTTGTTTATGTACGAATTGTGTACGAATGTGCTGTAAAACATTTTACATTTTCATATTTGGCATTTAACAAAAATCTACATAAAACTTAAGCTTTAAAAAACCAGAGACCCTCAAAATACAACAAAATTAAAAAAAAAACAAAGCACATTAAAGAACAACAAAAATTGCTTGTCGTTTTTTTGGGAATCTGGCCAAATGTCTTTGGAAGATTTCTGTGTGTGCTGTGGAGGAAGGAATGTAATTTTAACATTCTTTTCTGTGTGCTTTTTCCTACTCGGTCTTTACGGTTTACGACTAGGAAAACTAAATTAACATGTTTTTGTTGACAAAACATTTATATAAAATTTTACAGGGGAAATAAAACCAAAAATAATAATCATTATAATAAAAATATAGGAAAAGATATAAAATAATAGAGCCTATTTATATTTGCTTAGCAATGAATGTATAAAATAAACATTACAGCGTTTAAATTTTGACTTCAAATGTCTATTTGATGTGTAATGTAAAGTGTGTAAATGATAGTTATTGTACATATTTATATTAAAACAAAGTAATATACATATGTATGTGTGATTTCATTGTATACATTTACCCCCTGACCCACGATGTTGAACGATAACGTTCGCTTAGATAAGACTTAAGACACAAACTTGATTGTGGAATAAACAAACTTGATTGAGTAAAAAATAGATACGATAAAAAGTTTGTGTCTTAAGTCTTATCTAAGCGACGTTATCGTTCGATATCGAGGGCCAGGGGGTAAATCTACAATAAAACTGACAAAAAGTACTTTTCTACTACTATTTTATAATTTAATAAAATTACCCATATTTTATCAAATTATGAATGTACATAATTTTTTACTAAAAGAATTCGTAAAAATTTGGGTTTTTCTTAAGAAGTAGTAAATTCGATGCCTCACAAAAAAGTACTTTTTCATCAACTGTTTTTTCTAATCTCAAGATTAATTCTACAATAAAACTGACAAAAAGTACAATTTTTCTAGAAAGTACTATTTCTACTACTATTTTTAAAAGTTAATCAAATTACCCAAATTTTATCCAATTATGAATGTAAATAATTTCCTACTAAAGAAACTTTTAAATAGTTTGGTTTTTTTTAAGAAGTAGTAAATACAGTACTTAGCAAAAAAAGTACTTTTTATTAAAAAAACTTTTTCAACAGTTTTTTCTAATCTAAATAAAACTGTCAAAAAGTACTTTTCTACTAGTATTTTTTAAAGTTAATCAAATTACCCATATTTTATCAAATTATGAATGTACATAATTTTTTACTAAATAAACTCATACAAATTTGGGGTTTTTTAATTTTTTAATGATAAAATTTATAACAAAAATGACAAAATGCACATTTTTACAAAAAGTACTTTTCTACTATTGTTAAGTTAATAAAATAACAGAAATAGTTTTTAATATTCACCCCTATCGTGAATAAAAATTCCACATGAAATTTTTTCCCTTTTATTTTTTTAACATTGAATTTTAATATAAAAAGTGTGAAAATGAACAAATTTCATGTGGAATTTTTATTCACGATAGGGGTGATTATTAATGTACATATTCTTTTACTCAAGGAACTCATTAAGATTTGCGATTTTCTTAAAAAATAAATATAGTACTAAACCAAAAAGTACTTTTTATCAAAAAATTATTTAAAACAGTTTTTTTCTAATCCAAAGTTTAAATCAACAACAAAAATTACAAAACATACTTTTTCCCAAAAATAAAGTATTTATTGTATTTTTTTCCCAAAAAGTATTTTTTACAAAAAATTCTGAATGTTTATAATTGTTTACATTTATTAACAATTTTAGTTTTCTGAAAAAGTAGTAGAAAAAGTACTTAACAAAAAAATATATTTTATGTAATAATTATTAAAAATAGTTTTATATAGAAAATTACAAAAAAGTCGTTCTTACAAAAACTATTTCCTAAAATTATTAACAATTAAGGTTAACGTTTTGGATTAAGAAAATTAATATGTTTAGTTCTCTGTTTCACCTTTCAAACGTAAAGTGGATTTGCAAATAAATACCTTATTTAAAATTGTTTTATCTCTTGCTTAGTTTGTTATCTTACTTTATTTAAATAAATTTTAGTTAACAAAGAAAATAAAAATTAATTACTGGCTAATAAAGTAAAAATAAAAACATAAAAACAAGTTTATTTAAGACCAACCAACTACAAAGGAAAGAGAAGAAAAGAATTTCAACTCACTAATTAGAATTTGATTACTAACAATAGCAAACGTCCCAAAAAAAGCTTTCTTGTTTTAAGTAGTTTCTAATTTTTAATTTCAATATCACAGAACCAGCACAAACTGAATTGTCTGTCGGGCATCCTTTTCTGTTATACTTCAATCAAATTGAAAAGCACAGAAAAAACACAAACATTTATAATAAAAAACATTAATTATCATGAAAAGTAATTCGAAATGTGAAAAAATAAGATTCACAGGAAAACGAAACAAAAGCGAACGTTTTGCATATAATTCATTTGAATATTTCATTTGAAATAATAAAAAATAATGGCGCACTTCCGTTTCGTTTTAAAATATAAACAAAAATAATAGCGGCATCCGCTTTAACGATAATTGTGTGCTACTGATGCGTTTAATTTGTATTTGTTAAAAACCTAACATTCATAAGTAACTATTTAAAAAGCTAAAATAAACCAAGAAAAACTAGTCAAGAAAATAGCAGGCACTTGAAAAGCTGTATATATTTAAGAAAATGTTGAAAACTTCCTTATTATGCCTGAAGTGCTGTTATAGAAAGTCCTGTTTTTCCGAGCCTGATATTGAAAATTGCTGAAATAAAATAATTTTTGTTTTTAATTTTTCAATATTACATTTCAGTCTATAGTTAATTAAGAACTCCAGTCTTAAATTCCTTTAAATCTACAACAAAACAAACATGTGCTCCGATTTAGTTTTGGCAATTTGCTGAAAAACAATCAATTGTTAAATTTTGGGTCATTTTAAAGAAAAAATTAGAAAAAACACACACATCATCTCACTTACATGAAAATGAGGTTTCAGATAAATTGCACTTAAGTTAACACAGACACAGTCGCAGCCGCAGCCATACATTTACATTTAGATGTGGCAGTGCAAGTAAATGTAAACCGAAAAATGTTTGTTCTAATTATAAATTAAAAAAAGGAAATGAAAACAAACAATAAATAGACAGAGCGACTGAGAGAAAACACATTTTGGCAATTTAGATACTAGCATAATTTTCGATAACGAGCTGAGTGGTAAAACTGGTAAAACCCAATCATTTTTATACTTACACACATCCACTCTTATAGACAAGCAGCGAGAAAAATTGCTAGGGCTTCACTTTGTAGGCCTTATAAAATACCTGTTTACAAATTTTTAAAGGTTACGGTACTCATTCCATTCTGACTTCTCTTTGAAGAATTTCTACAAGTTTAGTTTAAATGCAAAAATATATGTGATTGATTTAAAGTCCTTTTTAAATTAATTAATTAATTAAGCTTTTTATGAGACATTACATGGCAAGTTTCTATCCAGGTCTTCAACTTCTTACCTTCTGACTGTCCTTCTCAATTCTTTCACTTTCACTATTAGGCATCTAACCGGCAGCAAGAGGCAATTTGATACATCATTTAAAATTTAAACGATTTTGCAATGCGGCTTGTGTCTGCAAAATAAGGCCTTTAGGAAGGCCTCTTTACTGCTTTTTTTCGCTGGACATTTACTCTTAAACTTTACATAAGTATGTATGTATGTATGTATGTGTTGTTGTGGTTTTTTGTGTTTGGGACAATAGTACCAAAACATTTGTTATATAAAATGTGTTGGTCTGTATTGGTAAGTAATTTTTATGGTTGTAGCAATTTACTGCATAATAGTGTCCGGTAGTTTTAAATGATTCTTGGAAAGCTATTTTTATAAAAGTTTTTTGTTAAAAAAAAAAAAATTCAATGACTCTCCTCTGCATTACCTTTCGCCTATACAATCACTAGTTATATAACTACTTTAATTTGTTGTTAATGCAATCACAGAGAATAGAAATTAGCCATCTATAACTGAATGATTAGCTTTAGCTCATTCTACTGAACACGAAATGTGTTAAAGCCTAGTTGCTGCAACTAATTATCGCTGAACAAAAATATGGGGGACACTTATTTGCAGAAAATTAAAGCTATTCATTATAAAATCAAAAAATAATAAAATACTCGCCAAGTGAACTAGATTACTTGGTAATAATGGTAAACTGCTTCATCAATTAATTTTTAAAATTTGGAAAATAGCCGCAAAATCTGCTGTTATGGCCAGAAAATATAAATATCTCGCAATTAACAAATCTTAATACAGTCATTTCAAAATCAATTTTAAACTTTTTTAAGACGGTATGAACGGAAAATCCTTGAAAAATTACAAAAGTATTATTTTATGCAAGAAAGTACTTCTTCTAGTATTATATTTAGAAAGTATTAAAATTTAAAAAATAAGGAACTATAGACTTTTCTTTATAAGATGTCATTACATTTTGGGATTTTATAAAAAAGTACTACTCAATGTAAAAGTACTTTTTATAAAAAAATTGTTAAAAACAATTTTTTGTAATCCAAAGATTAAATCTAAAACAGAAATGACCGAAATATTCTTTTTATTAAAAGTACTTTTTCTACTACTATTTCAAAAAGTAATAATATTGCCAACATTTTATTAATTTTTAGGTATGTATACATAATTTTTACTGAGAAATATGATTATAAAAATGGGGTTGTCTAAAAAAGTATTAAAAATAGTACTTAATAAAAAAGTACTTTTTACCAAAAAATTATTCAAAACAATTTCTGTATCCAAAGATTAAATCCAAAACAGAAATGACCGAAATACCGTTTTTTTAAAGTACCTTTTCTATTACTATTTCAAAAAGTAATAATATTGCCAACATTTTATTAATTTTTATGTAGGTATGTATACATAATTTTTATTGAGAAATATATAAAATTATAAAAATGGGGTTGTCTAAAAAAGTATTGAAAATAGTACTTAATAAAAAACACTTTTTAATTAAAATTTATTCAAAATTTTTTTTTGTAATCCAAAGATTAAATCTATAGAAATCAGAAATGATTTAATTTTTTTTAAAGTACTTTTTCTACTACTATTTCAAAAAGTAATAATATTGCCAACATTTTATTAATTTTTAAGTAAGTATACATAATTTTTACTGAGAAATATGATTATAGAGATGGGGTTGTCTAAAAAAGTATTAAAAATAGTACTTAATAAAAAAGTACTTTTTAATAAAAATTTATTCAAAACAATTTTTTGTAATCCAAAGAGTAAAGCTATAATTTAATATCTTGTTTTTAAATATCATTTTTTTTCAAGTACTTTTTCTACTACTATTTTTAAAAAGTAATAACATTACCAAAGTTTTGTTAAATATTAAATATACTTAATTTGAAGTGAGTTTAGTTAGTACCAAAAGTAGAAAAAAAAGAAAAAATGTCCAACCATTGTAATCCAAAGATTGAATATACAACAGAAATGACTAAAATAACACTTTTCAAAAAAGTACTTTTTTATAAGTCTTTTTTAAAAATATTTGTTTACTTAAATTATAAAAAAATTGGTTTATTTAGGTTACAAACACACATGTTTCAGTTCTCTCTCATTTTGCGAAATTTTTAGCGTAAATTGTTTTGCAACAGTTTGTATCAAAATATGTTTAAAGTTCAATAAGTGTTTTATTTGCTTGCTTTTTTTTTTTTTTTTTTTTTTTTGTATATTTGCCCAGTGACTACTTAGTAATTTTTAAAACAACTGGCGTTATCCCATACCAGACCTGCAGGTTAAATATTCGTTTTATATTGGTGTTATAGTTATTGTTATTGTTGTTGTTTAAAAAGGGATTGTTTCCAAATGAATATCTCTCTATGAAAAGGCAATTGCAATTTATGGTTTTATTGTTTTCCATTTTGTTGGGATTTCATGTAAAATTTATAAAATATTTGTTTAGATAGGCTAACTGAAAAGTAATTTAGAAACAACATAAATGTGCATTAAAATACTAAGTTTATGTGTAAAACACACTCTTGCTAAAAATATAAAAATGGATACAAAAGATTTAAGCCAAACATATGTTATAAACAGTTTTAGAATGAAATTCAGCAAAATCGGTTTAGTGGAACCAACATTGATAAAGGTGCTGAACAAGTATGTTGTGGTATTTCAACTGTATAGAAGAAACAACAATGACTAATACTGAATAAGTGTATGAAGGGACAGCAACATTGAAACGATGCTTATCTTTAGTTATGCTGGCCAAGTTTAAGTTATTTAATATTTGAGCATTTTTTTTTAGAGATTGATCTCCTTTATACAGTTTTAGTTTTTATATCCCTACTAAACACATAATTGTAAATTATAATCATGTGCGTAATTATATTAATGCTTAATATGTGGCTTTCTTATTTGTTTGTGTTTGCTGTTAAATTCAAAAATTTTCAATAAAATTTTAATTCAACAAACCGCTTAACAATGTTATTATTTTAAAGAATCTCTTTTTTGCAGTTCAAAAAGCTTATTTTCATTTAATTAAATTGTTTTTTTAGTTAATAAAATTAAATATTGGCAAACAAAAACATAGCAAGTGAAAAAATGTTGCGGTTAAATAAATTGATTTAAAACGCCTAAAAGGTGTGCTATATATTTCAAGGTAGGCAGTGGAAAATCATTTTTTATAAACACCTAAATATATGCTGTTTTATTTGCCAAATGTTATTTTTATGTTGGCTGTTGTTTGGTTGCTTTTCATTGGTTTTCATTTTCACTATTTTCTGATTTTTTCGAATCTTTCATCAGTTATTTTTTATTTCTCTGTTTTATATTTTAATCTTGTGTTTTATTTTTATTTTTTCCCCCAAACGCATTTCACCACAAATTGATTGTGCAATTATGCACTAAATTAAAAATACCACTGGCTTTGGTTTTAATTTGTACAGCTACAAACAAAAATGAACATGAAGAAATCTCAACAAAACGTTGTTTTATTGAAGTTCAGTTTTTCAAGTCAAAAAATTTTAAGTTTTGAAGTGTAAGAAATCTAGAAAACAGCTTTAGTTAATATAAAATAAAATGATAGGGAAGCAATTTGTTTGATATAATAACAATCACTGGCGGTATATTATTCGTTATATTGATATTCGACTGTGTTGTTCATTAAAATATGGCCTGTTATATGCACCTTTATATAACGTATGGAACACATTAAATAGCTTTTATTTCATCTCATTTAATTAGCTGATGACCTCTTTCATTCAACCAAACATCATACCAATTGATTCAACAAAATAAGCGTAAATATTTATTTTTAACAGCAACCAACAACACAAATTTTATCAAAAATTTTTTAGTTTTTCTTATTTGCCAAAAATTATATAGAAAACGGCTGAAAACAAACTAAATAAAATAAAATATTTGCGAACAATTAAACAAATTTTTTTAAAAATAATTTTCCGTTTCCTCCCCTGCTACATGTACAAACGACAAACAGTCACAGCAAAACCGAAAAATAATATACGAATATATTTGTTAAAACAACACACACACACACACACACATAAATATATAAAAGCAGTAATAAAAGCTGACTACTGAAATACTGCATCGAAAAGTTTTATTTTGTTGTTTAGTGGTGCTCAGCAGCTTGAAGGTGTTAAATCGATGAAATCGAATAAATAAGCAGAGCTAATAATTTCTATGAATTTTTTTTTAATTAAATTTCATTTTTATAATGTTAGGTTAGGTTCCATGGGCAGCTGAACAACCCACAGTATACTTCTAAGACCATAAAGCACAGTTGTATTGCGATCCTGTAATCAGCATTCTCCGGCCATGGTATTGGTCCTATACATAAGGTCAATATGCGAATGGGTCAGTGTGTTCAAAGTATACTTTTAAATACAATAAATTATGTGGCATTTTATGTTCGACAAGTACTCAAAATATATTTCAAGTACTGTGAGGAGTAGTTTGAAGCAGAATAATATTGATGTGTTGAAATGGATCTGAATTCAATTGAGAACATTTGAAATGGTGTAGAGCAACATATAACGGTAGCAAGATCCAAGAATTTTAACGATTTGGGGAATAAAATCCAAATGGTACGCTGTATGGCTCTGATAGTAAGTGTACCCATGAGATGGGCAGCAGTTAGTAGAAACAAGTGATATCCTACTAAATATTAGGATTTAAATAAAGTTTCTTGTTTTGTTACTTTTGTGAAAAATACATTTTCATTTAGTGCTTAATTACTGTCGCAAGTTTTTTTTTGGATACTTGCATTCAGAAGAGATCAATCAACGAAATGCAACAAATTAATAAAATAAAAAGTGGATTGACGTGATCTTAGGGTGATATATAACACGACATAATGTAGTGCCATCCCTGTTACTTGTACCATCACTGATAAGTACAACTTAATACAACTATGTCTAGATATAAGAATAAGTATAAGAATTAAATAAAATGAAATACACGCCACTCTTAATACAAAGCTCAAAAGACAAAGACTTTCTTATTCAAATAATGAAAAGAAGATAAAGCTTAACAATAATAAGAGATCTTAAAAAATAACGAACAACAGAAAATATTTGCTTTTATTGCAAACAGTTATCAAGTGTGCTAACCTTGTGACCACCACTGTATGTCAGGCTCTGCTATATTAAGATAACTCAAACATGATGTTGTGTGTTGCTATACTAACTCACATTGCCATGTTAGTTGATTGTAATGCAACCAAATGATTTTACCGGAGTTGCTGTTTGAAGTGCATTAGCATTTATTGGTTTGTGTTTTACACAATGCCCAATTTCAATTATAAAGTAAATATATAGAAATTTATCTTAAATGTGGAAATCAAATGACCAAAAAATATATTCAAGATATCTGTTGGATTGCATTGGACATGGTCTGTAAAATTCTTCATGACTTCTTCTTTGAACTTCAGTTGGAAGAATATTCTTGCGCGCGCATTCTTTCATGAACCCCATCTTTCATCAATCTCTTAGACAAAGTCGCATTTAACTTTCGTTGAATCTTGCTTTAGAGTTTTGGGGTAATTTTTTATCCTGCCTTTGAATCAAAGTTAAACATGATTCTGATTCTTCTTAAGTATAGTCAATGTTCATAATTAATGAGTAAACTCTTTAGAAAACTGCATTTATCAAAAAATGTTGCACATCATTTTATACACTAACACATACACACTATCGTGCACACACCCATCATACAGACACATATGGGTGTGTGTGCATACAAGTATAACAAAATGAAATTGTATGGTAATATTGTAGGTTTATCTGTGCATGAATGTGTAGCTGTTTGTTTGTTTGTTTGTTAGTTTGTTTGACTGGTTGGTGGTTCCTTTTTAATTTTTTGTTGCTGCTATTTTGTTTTCTCTATGGTTTTCGTTGCAATACTGTTGTTTTGTATTTTTGCTGTGGTAATTGTTATTTCTTTTCCCAGCAACTATGCGTTTTTAACATAAAAACTATATGTATAAGTGTGGGGACAATGCGATTGTGCATTGTGCATGTGCGAGTGTTTATAAACAACTCTAGTGTTTAACGAGGTTTACACAGTGGTGTTGACATAACAAGCAAAACACAAAAATACACAAGCATGCATACAAATACTATCTACACTTGTATACAAATGCAAACCCTTATATTTATTTACCCACAAGGACATTCATATTTTGTAAATATAAATGCATAAATACGTACAGAATTTTATACAAATAAACACACTCACACATACATACATATGTATGTTTATTTGTTTATAAAAACTTATGTGTGCAAGTGTGTGTCTGTGTTTGGATGACATCCTGCAGTCTGTTAGTGTTTGTTTGTATTTGTATACTTTTGTATTGCATCATTTTAGGGGCATGCCTGGTTGGTTGGCTAATTATGAAATATTTCAATGTGTTCTACTGTGTGTCTGTGTGTGTGTGTGTGTTTGCTTGAGTTCTGCTTGCATATGTATGTGTTTATTATTCCACCATTTATATTTGTAATTTTGCTTTAATGCTATTTATTATTTATTAGTTGTCAATATGTTTGTGGGTTTGGGGAACATTTTGCTGCATTTTTATGAAGTTTTTGCATAATTTGCAGCATCTGTTAATGCTTTTAATTCCAAAGTGTTAAATTATAGTTGTGTAATGCGAGAACTGTGATAATTAATTGTAATTATTTTTCAATTGGATTAGATTTAGGGATATTTATAGGAAACAGAAAAAACTTTGTGGTTTTAAAATTAAATGTTATATTTGTTAAATATTAAAGAAATTTGAAAACAAGAGGTTTTATTAATGAAAATTAAAAACAACATTTCTAACCACATATAAAATATACATATTCCTGATAAAAAGCTACATAAACATGATATATACTAAATAATGCCAAAGGAAAACAACTCATTAGGAAATTTCGCAAGAATTTCAATATGCACCAAATAATTTCTATATCTTACCATTCAAATTACCACTCAAAAACTAAATTAAACCTCAAAAAATCTATTCCTAGCCATAAAAGAATATTATTTTATTAATTGTTGGCCACTTTTATAACTTTTTTACATATTAATTGGAAATCAGTCATGTGTACAGAGATTAGTTTCATTGGTCACCCTCAAAAGCTGCTCATAAAGTAATAAAAATATTATTAAATACTCAAAGTAAATCTTTAAAAGTTAACAACATGTTTTCATACAATTGTTATTAATTTCTATTGTTGGCTATTGCCAAAGGCCATATAAATCATTTATTTAATGGCTATTTTGTTTATGTGTGTGTGACCAGCACATACAACTAAACACAAATTCATCTTATATATACGACTATAGAAAAATACAGACGTATACACACATACCTATATTTCAATGTGTAAGTGTTTGTTATGAAATGTAATATTGTTGAAAATATGTTTACAAGTATATTGTTATATTGCCCCAAGGACACGTATTCAATTTATAGATTTTTGTTTTATTAAATAAAGTGCATAAAATCAGAAAATGTGGACAACGTCTTAAACAACTAATACTAATTTTAGCTCAGTATGTGTATGTATACTTTTGTAACTAATTCTTTGCTAAAATACACGCAATAAAAATCTGTTACAGAAAAAGTAGCATAAGACACAGATTTTGAAATCTTTCAAATACACATGGTACGTCGTTATACGAGTGTTATATGAGAAGGAGAAAAACAAATAAAAAATATTTTGGAAAAATTAATTTTCTCTAGAAAACTGAAATATTTAGCAGATTTTTGCGAGAACAGTCTGAATAACTGAAATAGCTTTAAAATACAACTTAAATATTCGCAAAATTTTTAAAAATAAATGCCAGCTAATTTGCTTGAGGACTAAAAAAATTTGACAAATATGTTTAATTTGATGAAAACTGTAAAATTTATAGAAAAGTTGTTAAGAACTTTCATATTCGTTAAAATTGTAAATGTTCTACAAACAACTTTCACATCCGGTTAATTTTCTATGGACAACTTTGACTTCCGGCAAATTTTCTATTGAAATCTCTCACATTCGGTAAATTTTCTATAAAAGACTTTCACATCCGATAAATTTTCTATAGAAAATTTTCACATCCGTCAAATTTTTTTACGGAAAACTTTTACATGCGGTTAATTTTCTATGGAAAACTTTCACGTATGACAAATTTTCTATAGAAAAATTTTACATCGGACAAATTTTCTATGAAAGTCTTTTAAACTTTTTACAGAAAACTTTCACTTCCGCTGAATTTTCTATAGAACATTTTCACATCTGCAAATTTTCTATGGAAATATTTCACATCCAAATAATATTCTATAGAAGACTTTTACATCCAGTAAATTTTTAATAGAAAATTTTCACATGCGTCAAATTTAGTATAGAAAACTTTCACATCCGGTTATTTTTCTACAGAAAACTTTCACATCCGCTGAATTGTCTTTAGAACATTTTCATGGAAATCTATCACATCCGATTAATATTCTATAGAAGACTTTTACATCCGGTAAATTTTCTATAGAAAAGTTTCACATCCGTCAAATTTTCTATAGAAATTTTGCACATCCGTTAAATTTTTAATAGAAAATTTTCATATCCGTCAAATTTACTATAGAAAACTTTCACATCCGGTTAATTTTCTACAGAAAATTTTCACATCCGTCAAATTTTCACATTTTCTATAGAATATTTTCACATAAAATTTTCTATAGAAAATTTGAATTAGATTTCACAGCCGGCAAATTTACTATGGAAATCTTTCACATCGGGCAAATTTTGATATAAGAAAGTTTCACATCATGTAAATTTTCTGTACAAAAGTTTCACATCCGGTTAATGTTAATTTTCCATAAAAAAAACTTTTAAACTCTGTTAATCCACCAAGTGTGTATGTAAATGGGTTTGTGGGACCTGTAAAATTGCCAACCAAATTTCCAAACAACTTGGCTTGTGTTGAAAAAAAAGGGATAGTTTTTAAGTATGACAAATGGTAGCTTTGTATTGTAAATAAAGAGAAAACACTTTCCTTTAAATTCTTTCCACTATTGTAGTGATACAAAATTATGTTTTATTTTCCAATTAAATGAAGGGCTCGATATAAACCAAAAGTAGATACTTATTTCTTCAAAGTCTAAACAACGAATAGATAATAATAACAAAATGGCTCGAAATCTAACATAATGTTAAAATAAAATTTAACGAAAACTAACTTAAGCTAAAGTATATATAATAGCAGCGCTCTATGTTTTGTCGTTATATTGCTGATGGTAACATCATCTCCGAACAGGACAGAGACGGAAACACCAATACCATCCTTCAGACATGAACAAACTCGTTAAATGTTAATTTTATATAGAAAACTTTCTCATCCGGTAAACTTTTTATAGAAAACGTTAACATCCGTTATATGTTAATTTTCTATAGAAAATTTTCACATCCGGTACATTTTCTATGGAAAACTTTCACACTCGGTTAATTGTCTATAGAAAACTTTCTTAATTATTTGTTTCTATGCATTGAATACAGAATAGTATTTCTTTTCATCTTTCCAACATAAGCACCTGGAACATAAATCACAAATAACTTGTATTTTATAAAAATTTTTTGCAAATAGCTAAAAACACATATTAATACAAAAAGTGTTGAAATCTTTGACTTGTTTCACTTTGTTTCTTGAATTTGTTAATAAAAGATTTATGATTTTTTGTAATTTCAATTGGTTTCCATTACATGACGTCTTTTGCAATATTTTTCTGTGTCCACAAATAGAAACATAAATCTGTAGTTTTGTTTCGTTTTTTTCTTATGATTTTGTAACAGATTTGTCTACTTTTGGTTTCTTAAATAAATACGTTCGCATTGGGACACACTTTCGCTCTATCTATCTCTCTTTCTCTTACATAAACACATTTAATATTCCATGTACAACAATTGCCACATAGTGTTTTTGTCATCACTTTCATCTTCATCAGCATCATCGTCACGTTAGATTGTTGGTCATTCTCTTGGTAATCCTTTGGTTTGTTTTAGTTTCTATTCTTTTTTTTTTGTAACTTATATGTCATACATAAATGCGATATTATGTAGGTGTGTATATGTATGTGTGAAGATTTCTATTTTATCTATCACTTGTGATGTGTGTTTTGTTTTTAAATTGATTGATTAATAGAATTTCTACTGACGTTCGATTTTAAATGGAATTACAGATTTTTTGTGTTGCTTTGAATTAAAAAGGCAATCAAAGAATAGTGTTAGGAAGGTTAAATGCGAATTCGGAATACACTTTACTAACGAAAATGCCACGACAGAAATAATAAGAAGCATTTTTTTTTTTTACTGCAGATCTTGTTAATTGCCAAAGCATTTATTAGAGGTTGTGAGTGTTACTGTGACAGTGTCAATAGTATTATAAATATTAATGAAAATGTTTGTGTGAAATTAGAAGAAACATAAACTCAATTTCTGTTATTTGATATTTTACCACATGCAAGCAAAATCTAATTTATTTGCTACATGTGAGTTAACTATATGTTTGTCTTTAAATTAGCAAAGCAAAAAGTTGTACACTTTATGAATTTCTGGTTTATTTTGCAAGCAAAGTGGAGAAAGTAATTAAAAAAACACAGATATATGCTCTGGCATGGGATTTAATTAAAAACATAAAAATTTTACTGAAAACGCACATGAACTAATAAGTTTCTGTGGAAATTGTTGCACCTCTGCCGAATAATTTATAATAAACTGAATATTCTTCGCTCTCAATTCTCTATTAAACACTTGAATATTGGCCAAATTAATTCCTAAGTTCTTGAACTGTGCTACGTTGTCTACGGAATAGTTTTGACATCTGAATTTTCTACAATATTGTGAAACATTTTTAGTTTTTCTTAAACTAGTTATTAAATTTATCTACTTTAAGTTTACTTTTCCTACCAGAATATTTAAATATTATTTAAATTGTCCGACTAAAATTCATTTATCAAATTCTGATAAAATTTCTAATAATACAAACAAGTAAGAGTTTACATTTGGCTGTGCCGAATCTTATATACCCACCACCAAATCTCCTATTAGAGAGATTAATAAGAGATTTATGCGCATTTAAGTGATTTCTAGAAGTGGACTGTATATGAGGGCTACGGTCAAATATAAACTGATCATCATAAATCTGAGATGGACGATTTTTATATATGTATGGAATTTCAACTTATTAGTGGGTTTTGTGCCCATTTAAGTGATTTTCGAAACTGGACTTTATATGACGACTACTGAGCGATCATCATGAAATTTGGTACGACGATTTGCATGTATATTTTGATTATGCTTGTCGAATTGAACACAAGATTTGTCTTCATTTAAGTAAATTTCGAAAGTGGTCTTTGTATGAGGCTATGTCAAAATTATGGTCCGATGCAAACACAATATTGTTTTGAGTTTTCACTTTGCCTGGAACTTATTATTGCAGAATTTTCTTTAGATACGGCTTTTCTATAGACATTTATGAATAGTGTGACCACCGTAATTTTGAGCGAAACCGGAACATTTTTCGAAAAAAGTACTAAAATCCGAAACATTCAAACTTAAAACCGGGCCATTTTTTTTTATGGGAAAAAAACTTTATTATTCAAGTTAAATTTAGACAATTATAATGTTATAAGTAATTTGAATCTAATCTTCTGTCGTATTTATCCTGTGATGAAATTTGCTTCAGCAATTTTGGGGATTCTTTCAAAAAATTGTAAAATTCAACGCATTTATACTTTAAATTATATTTGAGAAATAGCATATGTTTCAAAGTATCTTTTGTCCATAATTTTGCAATCAACCAAAATATACGCTCTACATTAGTGTGATTACTATTTTTATTATTTTACATTACAAAAATAAAACCCCTCAAATTCGAGTAATAATTGCATTTAGATGGCATTAGTAACATCAAATTTAAAAAAATTAAAAAAGTTCTACCTTTTCTAATTGAAAAAATTTGCATGATAATCTGCTACACAGCAGCAGTAATTACTGGTCGTTTGCACGGGATTGATACAGGATGATGTCTTGATCAAGGGCTTTTAGAAGCCATAATACATTGGCTGTCAGCACCATGTACTTGACCTTCTTCTGAAGCACGTCATGAATTTTCTTATTCAAGAGTCAACGAGCAAACCAGAACTGAACTATTATTTCATTGACAAATTAAGAGAAAATTATGTCTTTCTCTGGCTCATTACCATCAAGTTGCGACAGATGATGTTAACACAGACGAGAACCCTGGATGGCGAGATGATTTAAAGTTCATATATGACATATACAACTTCACGATGGCCCCGAATCAGCTGGAAGAAACTCCCAAACTTACACCTGTCAAGATGGAACTCGCGTGCAATATACAATGCTGTAATAGCCTTTTTTCTGATGCCAGAGTGGCGCCGCATCCTCGGTACAGCATGCGACTTCATCTGCTATGAATGTGCAAATGCTTGGTTCAAGTCGCAACACTACAACGAAGCGTCCTTCCATGAACTTTTAACCTCACTCACCAAGACAAAATGCAAAAAGGCAATTAAGTGTTTGAAGACGAGCTAATCGATCGAGGAGTCATTAATTGACATTCCCAGATCTAACCAAAATGCTGAACGTGCTGTAAAACTGATGGAGGGACTACATGCGAACTCGAAAAAATTTGAATTTCTGAATCTAAAGTTCATAGGAAAAAATAATTTTTTGGTTTGTACATTCTGTACTTAACTATTACTAACTGTTTTATATTATTAATTTTTTTACTATTATTCTTTTGAATAAACCAAAAACAGCATGTAATTTTTGAAAAAAAAAAAATTTCATTTTTTTTCATCCGAATGAAAAAAACACAAAAATGTAATTAATATTCTTACATTTCACAAAAAACCTCCTCGATTGCAAGTGGTTTCATATTATTTTTTTTTTGTAATTACACTACTCTACCCTTGCAGATGTTGCTGGCAAACTTAATATAAATTTAATGATTCGCGCGAATCGAGTGTACGGTACATTGTTATTTTGAAAATATTTGAAACAGTTCACCCAACGTTGATGTGGTTTAGTAGAACATGATTTAGTCTTTTTTGACATGATATAAGAAGTCTTTCAGAGCCCAAAAACCCTCATAAAAGACTCTTTCTGGCGGACCATTTTCGAATGTAATGTCCCCAGCAAGCCATATGAGTCCGAAAATAGTCTTTTCTGACACCTTTTTCGGAGCGTTAACGCTCTTTATAAGCCAAAAAAACAATCATAATTGCTCCGAAAACCTTCAGAATATAAATTCAAGAATATAAATTCAAGTAAAAATAAGTCTTAATTTTTGCTTTATGAGTTATCTTCTTGATTTAAGAGCAAATTGGACTTAAAGTAAAAATTTCTTACTCAATAAATAATAAAAAATGATTTTGAGAGCTTCTGAGAGAGTAAGTTTAACTTCGCTCATTTCTGCTCTGGGATTGATTTAGGATTTTTTTTCTTAATTTAAGTAAAATAAGTCTTAGTTTCCGTTTTAAGATTTATCTTCTTAATTCAGGAACAAATTGTACTTGATTTGTCAAATCAATCCCGATTTTTACTTATTTTAAGTATGAACTAGTAAAAATGTACTTGAAAATTTCAGACTAAAACTAAGAAAAATAAACTTAATTTTAGAATGCCATTTTTCTTTCTGTGTACTGAACACATTGCAATACCAAACATTTCGGTGGATCAAAGAATGTTTGGTAAAAATTTCAATGTTCTATGTCTTTTTTTTAAAGCTGTATAGTGCCAGCAACAGACGAACAGATGGACAGACATGGCTAAATTATCTTAGAATCATATAAGAACCCAGAATATATAGACTTTTTGGTTCTACGACCATTATTTCGAGGTGTTACAAATGGAATGACAAACGCAATATACCCCTCATCTTTTTTGTGATGCATATAAGAACACTGAATAATGAATGAAGAATAAAAAACTTAAGTAAAACTAAGTAGAAGCAGGAAATAAATGCTCATGTTAATAAAGAGGAGCCTGTTGTGTTTAAATTAGAAATTCCTGAATAATAACAATAAGTAGATAAGCAGGATTTGCAAGTCAGATACATTTGGAAACTAATGAAAAGTTTTTCCACATTTTCTTTATACAAAAAAGTGTTAAGTCAAAACAATAGATAATAACACTTTATGAAAGCAAGATATTCATTGTTTCTCTAAAGTTACCAGACAATTTGAATTTATTTTTGATTTAAGCCAATGTTAAGGCAGATTAAGTGGCAAAATAAGATTTCGCATATTCCGCAAGTAATAAAATTACAGTGACAAAAATTACAAGTAGTCACATCAAGTTAAAATAGCTTGGCTGCCATTTTTAAGCTCAACATTCCGTAAAATTGTTTTCTTTTGCAGTTTTACGCAACCACAACTAGTGCTACTTCACCAAAAGAGAATACCTTAAGAATATTTAGCAACTGAAATAAAACAGTTGCTGGTAGATTTGAGTTTTACTTTAACTAAAAATATTGCAGTAAAAGAAGAAAATTTTACTTAACGGAAATGAAAACCGCAAATAACTTTGAAGCAGTCTACGTAATTATGTTACGTAGTGCTAGTTAAACTAACTTTCTTTTTCTTTTTTGTAAGCGGATGCATTTAACAAAGTATTATTTGTTTAAGTTTCAGTTGTAGTAGCAGTGTCAGTGCTTACTTACTAAATAAGGGTAGGGAAACAATTGTTTTTCAGCACTATAGGCTGTTAATGTTCTCTACAGATTAACAATTCGGAATAATAGTATCATTATGAAACTGTTTCGTTGTGTGTTCAACTTTATGCTATAAATATCAAGCGACACTGCTTAATCATAAAAACTTTAACAGACTTTATTTTTACAGAAGACTTGAGCAATCGCCAGTGTGTGTTCTATGCAAAAGGTGAAGAAGTGTCAAAATATTCTATAGAAATCTTGAAATGGTATCAATATTGTCTAAACAATTCATAACAAGTAAGAAAGTATAGTCGATCAAGCCCGACCATATAATACCCTACACCCAGTATATGTATAAAACAGTTTTTTTCAGAAATGTGCGCTAGATGGGAGATTGACGTATTATAGACTGATCATTCAAAAATTTAGTGTCATGATTTTTGGGAATATAAATATTGTGTATGTTGAACTTTATTTCGATACAAATACTTTTAAAAGATTTATGAAGGTTAAAGTTGATTACGGGGAGGGTCTTATATGGGAGTTTCGACTAATTACGGACCGACCATTATAAAATTAGGTGTCATCATTTCTGTATATTATTTGTGTCGAATTTTATTTGTTTACCAACATTCTTAAGAAATTTATGATCGTTAAAGTGATTTTCGGAAGTGGGCCTTATATGGGAGCTACGACTAATTATGGACCGATCATAACAAAATTGTACGGTATTGTTTGTATGCATATAATTAATATTTGTGTTAAATATTATTTGAATACCAATATTTTTGAGTGAGTTATGCTCTTTAAAGTGATTTGCGGAATTGGGCCTTATATGGGAGCTACGACTAATTATGGACCGATCAGCACAAAATTTATAAAGGTGCTTTGGCTTGATTTACCACTCATGTGTGATAAAATTTGTTGGATTTCTGGCATAATTCAAACATTTATGATCGGTAAACCCCAAGTTCGTGAGGACTTTTGTATGGGGGTCAGGTGAAATAATGGACCGATTTCCACCAGTTTAAATCACATCTATCCTTGGGCCGAAAAAATTTCACTTACCAAATTTTATCAAAATATCTTCAAAATTGCGACCTGTACTCTGCGCACAAGCTTTACATGGACAGCCAGTCAGCCAGACGGACGAACGGGCATCATTAAATCGACTCAGAAAGTGATTCTGAGACGATCGGTATACTTTAAGGTGGGTGTGGGACCAATATTTCTGGGCGTTACAAACATATGCACAAATCCAATATACCCTCCCCACTATGGTGGTGTAAGGTATACTAATGTCGTCTGTCTGTCTTATTTAGCAGTGGCACAGTTATTTTTTTTGCTTATTAACCCATTGTGCTTATTGAAGTATTTGCTGTAAAATATCTAATATTTACTTTTACTTTGATGAAGGTTTACTACTCAGCAGTGAAAACAATGTACAATGAGTAAATTTAAGTGTATGTGTTAATATTAGTACAGGTATTATTTATACAGGTATATGTGTAAGAACTCTAAGTACTGTAAATAGGTAAGTTAAGTAAATTAATATAGTTTCGTCTCTAATTAAAAGCACAGCAAAAAAAAAAACATTAAAACAACTGCAAAGCTAACGTTCATAAAGTAGATTTTTTTTAAATTTTGCAGTTTCCTTGGTTAAAAATTTTCTAAAGTAGTAAAGTGAAATAAAACTAAACTAAACAACATATCCGTAGCTGGTGCAAAAGTGTACAAAATCTAACAATGTTCCCTGGCATTGTCATTGCTTTTAGCTTTTTAGAACTTAAATTAAGTTTAATACTTTTGTACGAGTAATGTGAAAATATTTAAACTTGATAAAAAAAAACTTTTCTGCTTTTATCTCAACATTTTTTTGTTAAAGTTTCCTTTTGCTTTGTGTAAAGTAACGAAGTAACGAGATTTCGTTTCAAGTTAAAACAAAAAGAAGAACATTATGAGTTCTGTTACGTCTCTGCCTTTAGACTGTGAGTTTAAGTTTTATATATGTTTTTTTTTTTTTTTTTGAGTTGAAATGTGGCAGAATTTTATACTTCATAGTTGTGCAAATAATGTTGCTGTATTTGTTGTAATTAACTGGCAACTGTTTTTTAAGAACAGCGACCTTCATGCTACTGAACAATTAGACTTTTTAAATGGATTAGCAAACGACTGAACGAATAGCTTTATTTGTTTTAGAGTTTAAATTGTGTTTAAGTATAGTTGTTAATTTAATTTTGGGCAAAAAACTGTCTTTATATGAAGTAAATTTGCCTATAAAGTTTTACATTACTGTGCTTGCTTCTTGGTGTCTTTTAATGCCGAAAATGTACATTAATTCTGGCTTATCTTAATAGCTGAAATATATCTTACTCGTGATTCGTTTTAATGCACAAAATATACCTTAATCGTGGTTCTTTGTAATACCAAAAATATTCTTAAAACTTGGCTCCTTTCGATGCCGCAAATGTACCTTGAGCGTGACTGTTGAATAATCACAGACTGTACTTAGAACAAGGCTCTTTTGACTGCCGCAAATGTATCTTAATCATGGCTCTTCTCATAACACAAAATATTCTGTAAACACGGCTCTTTTTAATGTCAAAAATGTGTATTAAGCGTGGTTCTTTTAATACCTAAATTGGACCTTAATTGCGGCTCCTTTCAATGCCGAAATTGTTTTCTAATCATGGCTTCTTTTAATACTTAAACTCATGGCGCTTTTAAAATCACAAAATGTACGTTAAACGCGCTTTTTTATTAGTGCCGAAAATGTACATTAATCGTGGCTCCTTTTAATACTTAAATTGAATTAAATTGTGGTTCCTTTTAGTGCACAGAAAGTACCTTATTTGTGGCTCCTTTAAATACTGAAAATGCACTTTGATCATGGCTTTCAAATATGGCAAAATCTACTTTGATCATGGCTCTTTTTAATGACAAAAATTTACCTTAATCGAGGCACCTTTTAATACCGAAAATGTTTCTTAAGAGCCACGATCTTTTAAAATCACAAAATATACCTTAAACACGGCTGCTTTTACTGTCGAATATGTAACTCAATCGAGGCGTTTTAAATACCGAAAATGTACCTGAAATGTACCTTGACTTTTTCACAGTATGAACTAATTCATGTCATTAATAAAAATTTTGTCTATACATCTAGATTTAGCTCTCTCAATCTGTAAGCAATTCAATCCCATGACTTTTTTTTTGTAAAATTTAACATTGACAAAAAATGTCCTCTATTTATTGCATGGAAACCACTTTCTGTTTGCAAAGCAAAAAAAAAATAAACACACTAAAGATTCATTGTTTTACGACTTTTTCTAACAACTGTCTTGTAACTCATCAGAGAATATTGCACTTTATACTGTCACTTGCAGCTTCAACCGCAAACATAGATATTACAAAACAAAAAAACACAACTTTTCCCTTAAGAAAATACAAAGCACTTCAAGTAACAAAATAGGTTGCCATCCTCAAGAATACAGTAGTTATGAAAAACGGTTCATAACAAATAAATAGAAAAAGAACAAAAAACAAACAAATTACAGCCTTTCAAAAGCAGTTACAAATGAATAAAAGAACAAGGCCTAAAACAAGCAACTCACTTAAGTATTTCATTAATTTATTGCTCTTAAACAAATTTTTAAAACAAAAAAGGTTCTACAAAACACTTGAAGATTATCATATATTCCTATGTACATATTTTGGAAATATTATAAAGTTTGTCAAACTCTTACCACAACAGAGCAAAAGAAAAATTTCACAATTTATAAGATTTCTTCGGTTCATTTTATTGGAATTTTTTGTGCAAAAGTAGCAACCAGGATCATAAAACCTCTTATCTGTGCCACTCATAAAATTATATTTAAACACACTATTGCAAAAAATCATAAACGTTGGCGTCTCTTCTTTTGTTGGTCCTAAACAAACATCTACACCGTGTTCTAAGATCAAAAGTAGTTTTTTTCCTTTTGAGAAAAGCATGTCTTCAAGTTGAAACAATATTACACTAGTGAATATTTACAGTCACTTGAAGCACAAAATAAAAAAGTGTTGATGACGGTTAAACTAATGTCTGTGTGTTAATAGTTGTAAGAAAAATTCACAAGGCTTTTGCTGCCAAGGCCTTCATGAAGCTTAAAAAATCGAGTCTCGTTTTAGAACGTGCGTGGCTCTTTGTAATATATAAAATGTACTCTATTCAGGTATAAAATGTACCTTAATCAAGGCATTTTTTAATGTCGAATGTTGTTTTTTTTTAGAGAGAAATGCAGCTTAAACGTGTCAATTTTTAATACACGAAATGTGCCTCAATTCTGACTGTTTTTTACAAAAGAAAGTGGACCTTAATTTTGTGTCTTTTTAATACACGAAATGTGCCTCAATTCTGACTGTTTTTTACAAAAGAAAGTGGACCTTAATCTTGAGTCTTTTTAATGTACGAAAGATGCCTCAATGCTGGGTTATTATACCCTACATCACCATAGTGGGGAGGGTATATTGGATTTGTGCATATGTTTGTAACGCCCAGAAATATTGGTCCCACACCCACCTTAAAGTATACCGATCGACTAAGAATCACTTTCTGAGTCGATTTAATGATGTCCGTCCGTCTGTCCGTCCGTCCCTCTGGCTGACTGGCTGTCCATATGAAGCTTGTGCGCAGAGTACAGATCGCAATTTTGAAGATATTTTGATAAAATTTGGTAAGTGATATTTTTTCGGCCCAAGGATGTGATTTAAACTGGTGTAAATCGGTCCCTTATTTCACCTGGACCCCATACAAAAGTCCACCCGAAATCGGTGTTTACCGATCATAAATGTTTGTGTTATGCAAGGAACCAAACAACCAATTTCATCACAAATGATTGGTAAATGAAGCAAAATCACCTCTATAAATTTTGTGCAGATCGGTTCATAATTAGTTGTAGCTCCCATATAAGGCACACTTCCGAAAATCACTTTAACGATCATAAATTTCTTAACAATGTTGGTAAACAAATAAAATTCGCCACAAATAATATACAGAAATCATGACACCTAATTTTATAATGGTCGGTCCGTAATTAGTCGAAACTCCCATATAAGAGATAAAGTTTAACATACACAATATTTATATTCACAGAAATCATGACACTAAATTTTTGGATGATCGGTCCACAATAGGTTTTATCGCCCATATAGCGCACATTTCTGAAAAATGTTTTATACATATACTGGGTGTAGGGTATTATATGGTCGGGCTTGACCGACTATACTTTCTTACTTGTTTTAATATTGAAAATGTACCTTAATTGTGAACGCTGGCACTTGGCTACTCCTGGCTTGTTTTAGTGTAGGATGCGGCTGTTTCTAAGTGCCTTAATAGTAATTTTTTTAATGTATCAAAAGTAACTTAATCGTGTGACTTTTTACTGTAGTAAAATTCAAATTTTTGTTTAACATCATTACCTTAATCGATGCCAATTTAAATGTAAAAAACCTTAATCGCTGCTCTTTTTAGTGTAGGAGAAGTACCATAATCGTGGCTGTTTTTAACTAAGGAAATGTACCTTAATCGGAGTTTTTTTAACTCAAGAAAATTAACTTAATCGTGGCTACTTTCAACTGAGGAACAATAACATAATCATGGCCCTTTCCACTTACTCAGATAATTAACTTAATCGTAACTGTTTTCAATTTAAAAAAAGTACCACAATTGTGGCTCTTTTTTCACCTGGGAAATTTACCTACATCGGAGATTATTTTAATGCTAAGTATATTCAACAGGGCCTTTCAGCAGGCCACCATTGAACATATTTCCAACATTTGTTTAATATAAGTATGTCTGCATTAAGATGCACTTTTTTATGTTGGCAAACGAAATTTTCCACTATTTCACCAAAAGCACTGCTTGTGTAACTTGAGTGGTTAAAATAATAAAATAGAATAGAATAGAATAAAATGTAATGAAAAAAATTACACTTACAAACAACTCAAGCAGCAAAGACACGCCAACAAACAAAGAAAAAGTGGAAAAAAAATTAAATAATGTGACATTTTTATCATGTGATTTATGTGCTTTTTTAAGACAACTTTCTTTGAAGTTAACAGCACTATTTAGAAATTAAAGATTACGAGTACTTTAAGGTAACTTTTTTGTTCGTACTTTTAATAGGAAGACATAGAATTATGAGAATGAATTAAAACATTTGTATGTACTTTAAAAAGGAAATTTCGGTATTATTTTGAAAAATTTAGTTTGCTAAAAGAAGGAGTTTAAAATTTATGACTTTTGGCAAAAGTGGTAAGTTAATGAAGGACTTTTTAATTACAGCAAATGTTTATTATATGTGTGGTCTTGAAAGTAATAAAAGTAACCAGAACTATAACTAAGAACTAAGTTAAAAATGTACCTTAATTGTGACTCTTTTTATGTAGAAATTGTTCTTAAATAACGGCTCATTTGAATGTAAAAAATATACTTTAACTAGCTAAACCCGGTGTGCTTCGCTACCCCCCCCCCCCTTCGTTATAAAAAAATAAACGTATTTATATATTTACAAAACTTTATTAATTTGATTTTAATTTATTTATTGCAGTCCTTTAGGATATACAATATTTTTAATTTGCCCATCAGGAGCACATATATAAATCGTTGGGTTTTCCTACACGGGAGCTTTGTTAACAGTCATCGCAAATGCTAACCGAACAGAAGACTGCAATTAAAATCGAATGGGAAATCTGTTGGTAGCATTGGAATGCGTGGCAAAAGTAGATATGTACCTTTATATTTTCCTGTTATAATGGTCGCTTCTATTAAATTATTTCTCAGTTTTTTTTATTGCAAGTCGAGTGCCATTGAAAGCCGTGGTGATCCATATTACGCAGTAAAATAATTGGCACTTCAATTTTAAGTTGTAGCACATGTGGTGGAAAGCCTGGCACATCCAGTGAATTTAAGAACTCAACAGGATAATTAACGGCCTTATGGGTAGCTTGATTGATTTCAAATTAATATTCATCTTCTCCATATGAAAAAATAAGGATACTGAAGCGTGTCATATAAGCGATGCATTTCAGTGGGTGAGGTCATGCCCCTTTGTCCACTTACAACTTTATATGGTCAAGAATTTACAATTTCGTAAGAATATCCTATTGTGAACATTTAATGACGATCGGTGCAATAGTTAAGACTATATTACGATTTTTAGTTTGCCTAACAAGGGGCGTGGTCCCACCCACTTTTCTCCTAGTATTCCTAATTATGCCAATACCATATGGACCATATATCATTGACGTATGTCAAAAAATTTGCAAAATATGGCGATTTAAATTTTTGGGTTATATAGGCGGTGCCACTCCCGTTTGTCCAATTATTCCTTCCAGAGGCACAGTATATTCCTTCCAGAGGCACAGTAGTATGCTATAAAAATTGCAGGAAGATCATTCCTATTAAGCACACATATACAGACAGACATTCATTTTTATATATTATAATGTGTATACAATTTGAAGTAAATCTGTTAAAAACTATATGGGAGCAATTACATAATTTTAAAAAAGTGGGCGTAAAAGTGGGCTTTTTTAGTACCGAAAATGCAACTTAATCTTATTTCTTTTTAATACTGCAAATATACTTAGGTATGGCACTTTTTAATGCCGAAAATATACCTTAGTCGCGGTTACTTTTAATGCACAAAATTTACCATAATCATGGCTCTTTTTGGCTCTTTTTGTAATACCGAAAATGTACCATAATCGTGACTCTTTGTAATACCGAAAATGTACTTTATTCGTGATTCCTTTTAAACCGAAAATGTTTTCTTACCATAGCTTCTTTTAAAAACGAAAATGTACATTAATCGTGGCGCTTTTTTTTTTTAATTACAAAATGTAATTTAATGACGGGTCTTTTTTATGCCAAAAATGTTTATTAATCGTGGCCCATTTTAATACCTAAAATGTACCTTAATCGTAGTTCCTTTTAATGCACAAAATATAACTTAAACTCTTGGCTCTTTAAAAATTACAAAATCTACTGTGATCATAGCTTTTTTAATGCAGAAAATGTAACTCAATAAAGGCTCCTCTAAATACCGAAAATGTTTTCTAATCATGGCTTCTTTTAATACAGAAATTAAAATGTACATTAATCGAAACACCGAAAATGTACCGTAAGGGTGGCTCTTTTTAATAACGAAAATGTACCTTACTCGTGGTTCCTTTTACAAATGTACTATAATCATGGCTATTTCTAATACCGAAAATGTACCTTAATCGTGGCTCTTTTCAATGTACTTTTAGAAAATGTACTTTACTTGAAAATATACCTAAATTAGTGGTGCTTTCAAACCAAAAACTTAACCCATGGCCTTTTGCAAACAGAAATTGAGAATTTTTTAAAGTGGAGAATATTGCTCCTGTTAAATCAGAACTTCTAGCTAAACGTGATTGTTTTGAAAAGCGAGAATTAAACTAATTTCTGTTGTCTTTGAAATCCAAATGAATTTCGTTATTATAAGGAAAATGTGTTTCTTTGTAATATTTCAGAGGCGAAAATATTTTTAAGCTTAAAATGTTCCTTATGTTCTTTTTAAAGTAGAACATAATTTTCCAAAGCCAGTCATTGGTTCTTTGATTTGCAGGAAGTATTTATAAACAAAATTTGTTAAGATTAATATTTAATATTTGTATTTTTTGAAGTGTGTGGGATTTTTTTATGGGGTTGTGTGGTTTAACACATTCACATCACTTGTTGTAAGCGCTCTGGTGTTGCGAGTGTCTTAGCTGTTGCTATAGCTGTCATTATTGTTAACAAAACAACACTCGGCATGACACTTAATTCATCTTTCTTTTTGCACTTTTTTCCCAATTTTTTTAAGCATTCATGATGATTTTAATATACAATACTTAGGAAATGATATTATCTCGTACATATATGTATGTAGAGTAAATATGTTTGTTCATGTATCCTTTTCGGTTTCAGAGACACACAAACACACACACACACACACACACACACGTATGTATACATATATGTATGTATTAACTTATCTTCCTTACATTATTATTTTAAGTTGCGTATCAACATTTTAGTCTGCAGTTTATATCCTTCTCCTCTGTTTTTATCTTTTCCAATTCGTTAAGCAAATTTTATTTTATTTTATTTTTATTTTCTTCATCTTCATTGTTATCATGTTCAGCAATGTATTTAACAACAGAAATATTAAATTTTTTATTTAAATTTTAGTCGCAATCAAATATATATTTTATAAATAAATTGTCTACACAATAAATCCAATAGATCCAGGCATATCCTTAGTTATATCCTTTTTGCTTGCCGTTGTACTACTATTCCTTGCTGGTTGTTAATGTTAACACTCATATATGAGGTGTGTAGTATCAGAGGTTACATAGGGCTGGGTTTTCAATGTTGGTTAAGTTGCAGTAAATAAGAAGTGCTAGACTGCTCATCCTTTTTATCCTTCATCTTAGTGTTACCATGATGAATTTTTTTTTATCATTGTTGTTGCTATATTATGTACATATTTTGTTGGTTTATTATTTCCGCCAGCTTTACATTTCACCTGTAATGTCAAGTCACTCACATATCTAAATACTTACATATGTATATATTTATATGTATTTTACACATGCACAATGGCTTACTTTTATATAAATATATGTTGGGTTTTAGATAAACCAGTCTTTATCCCTGTATTGCCACAGGTCCTTCTTTGCTGTGTAACCAACTCCAAAGTTCCATTGTACAGTAGGTAGATGGTGTGATTGTTTGTTAGGCCTAAGGGCCTATCTAACGTATGAGTGCTTTGAGTATTTATTTTCAACACAATTTGTTCTTAGATAATGCGGTATTATTTTCCAAAAAAAAAGAAAAAAAATAGTTGAATTTTATGTTTTTTGTTTTTGTTATTTCATTTTCCTTAAAAAGCAAAAGGCAAAACAAATCCTATTTTATGTTATCTTGAATTACCATTTAAGTGGAAAATGATTACGTATATGAAAATGAGATGAAAATCAAATCATGTTTCACCTTTGTGCCTTCAAGGCACAGCTTGTTTTTAAAAGGATTATTTAGATTTTATTTTTATAATTTTTTTTATGGGTTTTTGTGTATTTTAAATTCCATGACAATTATCAAATTTTAAATTTTACAAAAGTGAAGATTACTTTTTTTTTGTAGCAGGTTGGAAAATAGTAGAAAAAATGTACAGAAATTGTATATAATTAGTTAAAAGTGGATAATTTAGGGCCTTTTCTGAGCAGAGAAGTTAATTCCCAGTAAAAAAATTCGTGTTTTTTGAAGCACTTAAAAGAAAAGGCGCATAATCGAGCGCTTCAATAAAAGCGCTCTTTTGAAGCAGTAAATGCTTACGAATAAAATTTACAAAAAAGGCGATTTTTTAGTGCTGACAAGGAAGAAGGTTTTAAAGCGAAAAAATAAATATGAAATTATAACCTACAGATTTACGCATGACAACGAAAGTCAATTACAAAACGAATATCGCGCTTCTCAGTTACTATGAATTTTTCTTAAGCAAAAATATTCAGATAGAATTGTTTCTTTGATTGGTGTGTAAAAGAAGCGCTTATTGTCAGCAGAAAGTAGTCCTTCAAACCGGGAACACCTCATACAAAAATCATGCATCCCCTCAACAGGTTTGAAGCGATTTGAGGTATGAATTCATACATAAAACCTGCTCCTTTTGAAGCACATTTTTTACTGGGTTTAATCGTGATTTTTTGCTAAAGTATCTCAATCATGGCTGCAGGTAATGTGTCTTAATAGAAGTTTTTTTTGCAGGCTGAAAATGTCTCTTTATAATGACTGTTTTCTAAACAGAGAAGTTAATTTAATCTTGACTTTTATGCACAAATTTTCCATAATTATAACTATTTGTTAGACAGAAACTTAAACATGTAGTCTTTTTTAAACAGAAAAAGCTTTTTAACTTTGGCTCTATTTTAAATTGTTTAAGATAGAAAATATATTTTTATAATTGTTCAATGCTGTATAAAAAATGTAGTTCAATCTTAGAGCTTTCTAATGAATAAAATAAACCATAGTAGTAGGTATATTTAATATAGAAATTGAACCTTAATCATTGATATTTCTAATAATAGTAAATCCTGGTACTTTTGTATGGAAAAACAGTTACTGAATTGTGGTTATTACGTTAGTACTTGCTTTATTTTATATACAAGTTTACCTTAATCGTGTCAGTTTTAAGTATAAAAAGTTTCCTCTAATCATTGCTCTTTTTAATGTTTTTAATTTAATTTTTATTTATTTTTATTTAATCGTTGTTCTTTTTAAGAAGGTACCATAAACATGGTAATTTTAAAAGAATTAAAGGTAACTTAATCGTGTTAATCTTTACAACATTAAAGATAACTTAATTGAGGCTCTTTCTAATGTTGTTACTTAATAGTTGTTCATTTCTAAAAAATATAAAATGTTTTTCCTTTTAAAACATAAAATGTAACTTAATCGAGGCTCCATTTAATTTGGAAGACGTACCTCATTCATGATTCTTTTTAAGACATAAAAAGTACCATTTTAAAATATAAAAAAACTTTAGTTTTTATGTATAGAAAGTTTATATTAATGTTCCAGTACTTTACAATAGTATTCTTGATAATTCCAACTATTAGAGTGAATAAAAAAAACTTTTCTCCTAAAAAAAATAAATATTAGTTCAATTCCTTCTCTAATTAAATTATTATTTTATTTATTTTAAACTAGATTTTTATTTATTTTGATAGAATGAATACTGTTACTTTCGCCAAAATTATTATCTAAGTCACGAAGGTCCCGCAGGTTCACTAAGGGAGCACTATCAGCTGGCTCATTATCAGATAAATTTTGGGCTAAATACTCAAAAGCCATTATATTTTTTTTTATTCAAATTAGAATTTAATTTTCATATAAAGAAACACTTTTCTAAACGCACATTAAACAGCAGCAAAAATATTGTCGTTAATAAACCACAATTTATTTGGTTAATAATAACAGCTGATTGAAACAGCTGACTTTAAATGTCAACAGAAATCTTTAAAGTGTTAGGGAATAGCAGAATGGTTAATTTTGTGGTTAAAATCTTTAAAAGAAACAATTGTCGTTAAAAAAGCTTACAGAATCGCACAGTCGTTTCTGTATTTCTCACATTGTAATTTTTTCGCATGGAATTAGTGAATTGCAACAAAAACAGTGCAAAATGAAACAAAAAATGGTTTTTCTCACACAAGTGTTTCTGTAAATTTATTTTGCGAGAAATATCTGTCATTTAAATAGTTTGACAACAATTATTGGAAGAATGTGAGAAAAAGTGTTTCTGTAAGAATATTTTGCGAAAAGATTTTCACAAGAACTGTCAAAAAAAATTCACATTTCAAATTGGTGCGTAAATCACACAATTCAAAATATATACGGTTTCGTTTTCGTTTTTTTAAGAGAAACTGCTACAAAAAACAAATAAAATAATAATTAAATACAAACTGTTTTTCTGTTACTTTACAAGTCAGTCAAAATATTTGTCATGCCCATGAGTAAATGCTGTAACAATTTAAATTAACTTTTACGAATTTAAAGGGAAAATATTTGTTGGTTTAAATTAAACCGAGGGTTATAAATGAAAACTGACAGTGTTTGTTAAAGATTTGTTGGCATAGAACTCTTTAGTGTTAGTGTTGTGCATAGAAGTTACTTAACAATTGTTAATATGGGCAATTTCACGTCAAGTGACCCAATTTTAAAAATCGATGTATTCCGATTTGGATTAAATTTGCACCAAGGTTAGTACTATTGGATAGTAGGTCAGAGACAAATTTTCAGCACTATCAGTCCAGAAGTGCCGGAGTTAGCGGGGTAAAAGTTGGACATTTAGGTCAATTTTGGTCATACAGGGTTTATTTTTAAATGAGTATAACTTTTTACCTATTGGTCGTATCAAAAATTATCCAAAGGACAGTAGATAGCTATTTCTTCAATAATTTCAAAAATAGTTTTTTTAATTTTTAAAATTTTTTTTTACTAATCTTGGTGCAAATTTCATCCAAATCGGAAGACATTGATTTTTAAAATTCGGTCACTTGACGTGAAATTCACCATATGTATGTAGATACATATTTTTAAATATGCAACATATTGGAAAATGCTTAAAATAAGAAAAAAAAGAAAGAGTAAAGAAAAAACATCATCAGGGACCGTAAATATCAATATTAAAAATAATTTTAAAACAGTTATTTTGAGAAAAAAAAAAAAAAACAAAATAAGTCCATGTAAGCAGTTTTTTATTTTTCGTGTTCAATTGTAATTGAATCGCTTATGTTTGCTATGCTTCGTCCAACAAGAAGCAACAACAATGCTCCGCATACGTTCTCATCGCTTGCTCAACGACGACTGAATGAAATTTTTTTTCTTCTTACTGGAAATATTCCAATAAAAACAGAATCAGCATTGTCTGGTTTCGCATTTAAGTTCAGAAACACTTTTTTCTCACAAATCGAGAAACGATGAAATTTTTTGTTTCACACTTCATGTGAGAAATTTTTCGAAGCGAGTAATTCAGAAACGAGCTACTGGTGTTTTTGAAGATTTTTCCCCAAAAAAAAAAGAAAAGATTTTTTGTTTTGTCTAGATGATTAGGTTCAATTAAAAAAATATTCTTTGTTCCCATTTGAAAAATTTTGAACTAATCGATCTCAAAAAACGTACAATTTTGTATAAGAAAATTAATTTTTGTTGTTATTTATAATAAAAAAAACTACTTATTTCTAAAAATAAGATTTTTTTCCTCAAAAATTTTCTGCCAGCCCTGGTGGGAATTTTAATAAATAGATATGATTGATTGTACACGAGAGTACAAGAGGTCTTATCTTATTACTACTCGTAGTTTAGTTTTAAGATTTGTAATTTAGCAATTAAGGTTTTAATTTATAATTAAAAATTTAGTGCCTTACACAAATTAAATGAGTGTCTTACAAACATTCAAATTAACAAGTTGCTGTAAGCTTATTTAAATAGATTTATACAAAGACTAAGCTGTAGAAATAGTTTATTCTGTGTGTTAACATGTTAGTCTTTATATTTATTAATTATTAATACTACAATTTTTTTACGCTTAACATTTGTTTAATACTTAAATTCGTTTGTTAAATAAATGCCCTTGGAATTTTTAAAAGATCTAAATTAGTTCTGAAAAACAACAACAGCACTCATATGTGCCTTTTAGTTTGATGTCGACAAAGGATTTTCATACATTTTTTTTTTAGTTTTTCTTTCATTATTTTAAGCTTTGAGATAACACTACACACATACATATTCAGAACTAAACACTAGAAATTGTCACATGTATAAGTATGACTCCTGCATACATTCATACATATATAAGTATGTATATTTGTGTGACTATAAGTATTTTAAATTGACAATTAGTTAATTACTTCATGTGTAATTTTCTTTATGATATAATGACACTGACACACACACACACACACACTTGCGCACACCCACTCATGCAATATTTTTTAATCAGAAAAGAAAAGAAACGACCAGAGACACAAAAGAGTGATTGGCAGCAACTAAGTGTAAAATGCTGGTTAAAAAAACTACTTCTATTTGACGGCATGGTTTTCTGTCCCCTCCTTCGCCAACTCATCTTCTTATTTTTCAAAGACAAGACAATTAAAAAAAAAATGTTTTACAAACAAGTCATTATGTCCTTTTTAACATGTGTGACAAATTGTTTATACAAACAGACGACAAAAGAAACGTGTAATACAAGATCATAATGAGAAAAAAAACACCACAATGAATTAAATACAAGAGATAATTGTTGCAACAACCAACAAAGCAAAAAATTGGTAAAAAAAATAAAAAAAAAATAAAATAATAGCAAAACAAAGAGAACTAATATGTTTGTACGTATAAAAAGAAAATGCTAAAACAACTTACCACATCAATTATCTGCATTAAAGTTAGACCGAAACTTAATTGCAGTGGATCGGATTCATTAACAACGGGTCGCTCTAAACTGTTGTAGTTATCTAAAAGAGCGTGTAGTAAACGTTTTTCATGAGGTCCTGCTGTTGAAACTGTAATTAGTAAAGAAAGGTTTTAATGTTAGTTTTGCAGCAACATGTTGTTTAAACTATTAACATACATTTAAAATAAAACTGTTTAGGAAAATAATTTAAAATTATTTAAAAATTCAAACATTTCAATAGTTGACATATAATGACAGCTATTGATATTTAATCGATATTTACGGTTTACTTAATTTATTGAAACTACTCTCTACTCTACTATTCTTCTTACTATTGCTGTGTCATCTAATCACCTTCAAGTAACAGCTCATCAGCAGTAATTGATGTTGATAATTGGCCGCTATTACAACAAAACGTTTAAATCCATAATGAGCTATTCTAAAGGAATCACACTTTGTCCTGCAAACACCCAGCCATTGACTCTACATTTTCCAGCACTTGCAATTCACTATTGGAATACTTTGCAATATTTAAATAATTTAATTTCATTTACAACCTCCTCTACTTGTACAAAAGTGAAATGTTTTTCCGGTCCTGTTATGTCTGCCGTAGCGAGATTAATTTCTTCTATAAACATTTAACCCTTTTCAGCCGTACGTTACTTATGAGTACCATTATTTATTTTCATGCGCTACATATAAGGCAAATGTAGTTTTGCATTGTATGACCATTGTTACTCTAAAGTATCATATTATCTACCAATGAGAATAAGAAATTTAGCTCTTTTGATCTTAATTTTTAATAAGTTCCGTTTCTCCTGAGCCCTTGCGGTGTTAACAGGTGCTTGAAAGTTTAATTTATATTAGTTAATTACATTGTACTAAGAAAGTTTAAAAGTGTGAATTTCCAGTTATTTAATTGTTGTATTGTTTACTACATGCACAAACTGTTATTTGTACTAGAAGAAATCCCAAAATGAAAATAGCAAAGTCTCTGATATTGGAACTAATGATGATATTGATGTTGACGATTTTGAGAACAATGACAATGAGCTTAGTACGCTTTTGCAAAAACTGGTAAACAATGATGATGAAATAGTTGAAAGCCGTATTATTACTACAGAAGAAGCTGTGATGTGATGATGATTTGCCAAGTACTAGTCGTAAGAATAATTTTGAGCAATGGAACATGAAGCAACAATACCAGACTATTGGAAGGAAATGTGAAATAGCTTGCCTGAGGTAGTTAAGAATTATAACAGTTTTAAAACAAAGAAATGTTGGCACAGAATTTTCTTGGCTCTCATTGAGACTGCTCAATGATAAAATGTCATTGCTTCAGTATAGACGTTATGTTTCCCAAAGATTAATATACAAGAAGCTTTCTGTCAATAAACGAAATTCACTTACGGATCATGCAATCTCTAGCTATAAAAGACGTCGCAGAAAACAATTATTCTTACGATTGCGGTAATCACAATATGGTTAAGTTACGACGCAGATGATTGCTGCAATCATATATACGATTGTAGTAACTATGTATGTATTTGTGGCAAACATGTTATGATGTATTAATTTATCATAATATGTTGCTCTTTGATTATGATTGAGAACAACATAATATGATATAATCTTTCATCATAAAAGTGATCACTGCAAACATTACATAATTACTATAATTCTATATATGATTGCTATGACCATGTGAATCATAACTTAACCATATTATGGTTGCCGCAATCATAATCATATTACAGTGACCATAATATTTTAAAAATAATTGTAAAAATGTTGGAATAGTTGTGGTAAATATGCGTGTAGCATTTAAAATATCCAGGCAAGGCCGTATTCTAAATGTAGCCATTGCGGAGTTTTTTTTGTGTTGCAATGATAAAAAATTGTTTTGCTGAGTACCATGGTATAAATTAATTTTCTATTTATATAAATATCTATAAAATGTATAAATGAATTTATATATTTTTTACACAATCTGTAATAAAATATCAAATTTTTTTTAATAAAAAGCAATTTGGTTCAAAAATACAAGTATATCACAAAAAATGTATTCTATTGACCCAACGGTATTTCTGAGTATCAGGGACATTACATAACCTTCCCGATCCATCAAAAATACAAAACATGGTATATAGGCTTAAATTATGCTACAAACATAGCTTCGTTAAAGAAAAGTACAATAATTTATTGATAAGACGTCTTGGGCAATAAATGGTTAATTTCTGTTGCTCCAGCTCCTGCTTATGGATTTCTTTCAAATGTCTTGTAATTAAGAGCATTCCAGTAAAATGTCTTCCGTTTTAAACAGGTATACTTTAGTAGGAAATTTATCATTTCTTATTTTATATACAACTAGAAAGAAACACTTTAAGAAAGTTTTTGTGTTTGAGCAGTGGCGAAGGTTTCTGTTACTTGTACAATACTTTAGCACAAAATACATTGAAACCTTTCAATGTCTACCCTCAAAAGATAGAATTATAAGTTTGATATTTCATTTATAATTTCCATATTTATATCTAGCAGAAAGGTAAATAATTTAACACAATCGTGTTTCGGTTTCAAGCTAAAAAATATAATTAAAAAAACATACAAAACATTTAGTGTGTGTAGGGGTTATAAGAATCGTTACTGTCGAATATAGCAGTTTTGCTTGTCTTTCAACTTGTTTTAAATGTCAGGACAGGCAGTTGCAGACAGTTTCCGTGAATACATAAGCTTAATACATAAATAATAATTTTTGTCATTTGTGTGAACAGAGAAGCTTTGAGATGAGTGTTTTTTTTGCATTTGTTTTTTCAGTACTCTTTGAAAAACTTGGAACGTAAATATTATTTTTCGTAAATTTAAAAGCTTGGTTAATAAAAACTTGGGAATGACTTGGACTTCTTAACAATATAATGAAATAATTTAAAAAAGAAATATCTATCATTACATAAGGTGTCAGTAGTTTAAAGAAGCTTCTTCAGGAAAGCTGAAAATTCTTTTCTTTGTGTAATTTAACAAATTTCAAAGTTGTTTCAAGTATCACTTGGCACCTTTTTACAACCTAAAGCGATTTTACTGATTTTCAATAGCAATCTGCATATGATAATGATAAATATGTGACGTGAATCAAATTTATTTCGGTTCAGTATTTTGTTAGTAACAGTGTTTTACACACACCAAAAATTATACATAGTTTAGGTTCTTAGATAAATATTGCATAATTTTAAAATTTTGAGCAGTTTTTAAGCAAACAAATGTTTTTTAAATCATTTTATATGCATATTAACCATAAAACCATACTACTATTAACTGCCTACAATACTCTACTGTCTAGAGTTATTACTTTGAAATATTGAAATAAAAAACAATTAGTTGGAAATAAAAAAAAATATGTAAAACAACAAGCATATTTTAGATGTGTGTATGTCTAAATATCCTGTGGTTATGTAAACAGAAAATTATATTCCTTAACAAACAAAACGCTTATCATTACAAACATCTTTTTGTAAAGAAACGATTTGTGTTTTACAAGTAAAAGATGTTTGTGCAATAAGATTAAATGTTTAGTTTAAATACAACTATAATTAAAAGGTTATTTTGTGTAAAATGCTGTGCTGCGAATGACAACAGGCAATTTGTATAAATAATTACCTAGGGATTATAAGGTTAAAAGATGTCATCACGTCACGCGCTGAACTATACCGAGAGGCTTTGATATTGTCTTTACTGATAATACTGTACTACAGACTGCTTGATATATTGTGTGTTATTTAGCAATAATTTATATTCCGAGGTAAAGTGATGCTTGACGGCGCCTAAAATTTATTTTAATGAATAACCAGCATAAGAACCAGCCTGAGAATTTTGTCCGACTTATGGAGGACTTTTCCAATATGACTGATGAATTTTGGTAGTGACACAAACTAAATATGTAATTCAGTATTATTAGTAAAAAAAATTATTCTAACAAATAACTAGAGTTCTGTCTGTTAATACCAGAACCAGCCTGAGGATTTTCTCCGACTGATGATGGACTTTTCCAAGATGACTGCTGAATTTTGATAGTAGCACAAAGTTCGACAAATCGAATATATGTTTAGGTGCTGTTGTTATTCAGTAGATTCGCTTGATATCAATTTGACACAGTGGCTGCGAAGCATTAGATAGGCTGGGATGCTTAGCTAGGAGCAGCGCTGCCAGAAGTAAGATTTTACCTTATTTTTTAAGATTTTTTCCCCAAAAAAAAGATTTTTTGTTTTGTAAAAAATAAAAATGCTTTTATTTCAAGCTCGAGGCCAGTATTAAAAATAAATTTTATTTTATTTTATTTGCCGATATTTCGATGCTCTTTGAGTATCATCATCTGGGCTTGTAAATAAGTAATAATTTATGTGGACCACGGAAAATTAATGTTTATTTCTCTTCATCGTCTGTTGTTTATTTATTATTTATTACACATGAAAAGGTCGAAGAAAAACTACTTGAATTAATTTTTTGGTCCAATTTAATTTAGGTTCAATTAAAAAAATTTTCTTTGTTCCCATTTGAAAAATTTTAAACTAATCGATCTCAAAAAATGTACAATTTTGTATAAGAAAATGATTTTTTGTTGTTATTTTTTTGGTTAGTGTTAAATAAAATATGAATTGTTTTTATTATTTATAATAAAAAAACTACTTATTTTCAAAAATAAGATATTTTCCTCAAAAATAAGACTTTTTTTTGGCAAAATTAAGATTTTTTGCTGAAAATTTCTGGCAGCCCTGGCTAGGAGTTTAAATTAGTCCTCTCAGTAATTGCATACATGCTGATGGAATTGAATAAACAGTTCAAACTCTTTAACTAGATATTTGTGCATTGCTAGTTAAAGAATATAAAAGTTGTATGATCCTGACAAGACTTAGTGGTTTGCTGTTGGAGGGTTAATTCCAACCAGTTGCGAGATTACTGTGGTTAAACCAGGACAATCTTTTATTCTGTCAGTCGAAAAAACAGAACCAGAATTTATGAGTTTAACCAAGAATTTTAATTGTGTGTTAATTAAAACATCAAAATCGAACGGCAATATAATAAAAAACGTACTAAAATTATTCACACCTTAAGAAAAAATTTGTCAACAAATTTAAAATACTAGCTAAAACCCGGTGTGCTTCGCTACCCGTATCGTAATGAAATAAAAAGTTTAGAGTTAAATAAATATAATTATTAAGTTATTAAAATCTACAGTTTTCCTTTTAAATTAATTCTTATTATATTATCTTATTATGATTTACAATATACAAACAAACAAACACACATTCACTTTTATATATTGATATTCACATTTATATATAGAATAATGGTTTCAAATGTATACAAATTTTAACATTTACTTAATATTGTTGCTATTCAGCGCATTGGTGACCTAAATATTAATATTGATAGCTGATATAGCTTTCCCTATATGTGATTTGTCATCATATCTATAGGAGGTGCCACGCCCACTATTGATAGTCCGCCCATTCTTGTCCTAAATATTAATATTGATGGTAGAATAACCGTACCATATATTTATATTGTATATGGTAGGTGCCACTAACCCTTTCGTGCTCATGCAAAATTTGAGTACTATAGCTATTATTGTTTTCTAAGTATTTGATTTTTAAAATTAACTCCTTCCAGACATACAGAAATATACTGTGAAAATTTCAAGCAAATCGGTTTAGCCGCCTATAGATCCCAAACTAATAATAATAAACATACATACATGCAGACACACAATCACTTTTATATATATAGATAGATTCGTTTTGTTTGTTACATAGACAACACTATCAAGCTTGGCAATATCTCGGAATAGAAACAGGTAGTTTTACATCTCCGTTTGGAGTACCCTGTTCATAGTGTTACATATAGAGGAAAACAAAAACAAACCAACTGAAAATTTATTAGATGCAATCTTAAAACAAAAAGACTCATCTTCAAATTACTTATAGCTTAGTTTAAAATGTTTATAAGCCTAAAAGTAGACACTAGTTTTTATATCTTTCCCCAAGAGTTAAATACCGTTACAGATTTAATGGATTCATACACAGAAGAAATATATTTCTATAAAACATAAATTGCTTTTAATTAATGTTATTTAATCAAACTTTTGATTTCACTTATATTTTCTTTAAAAATTTTTATCATTAATTGAACTATATATGTAAGTAGTGATATAAGTAATTGAATTATACGCAGGGGGGAGATTATCTGAATTTATTGTTAAGTTACAAATCATGAGGTTTACTGCTGCATGACACTTCAGCACTTAAATTCTTTCTAAAATACTGCGAGAGGAGCTAACGATCTGTCCAATTAAAATGTAAGTGGTAATTGGTAACAATAATAGAAAGACTTTGCATTGTTTTTCCTGTTTTTAATGGCCTTATTGCTTTTTGGGACTGTTTAAGATTAAAGATTGTTTGGTTGGAAAATTGTATTTAAAAGAAAAGGAATTAAATAAATTGGTTTCCCGATTGTTTATCGTGAAACATAAAATCTAGTAGCTGTTGCCTGACATCTTATTGCAATCTAAGAAATTACATGTTCCTCTATATAGTGTTGCGGTTCGCTGGCTGTCTGGCTAGCTGGCTGTCTATCTAAACTGTTTATTTGGTTTTTGACTTTTTCCTTTGGTTTGTGTTAGTAATTTCCGCTAAAGATTAAATCACCCACACAAGCCAACCATACCCATCCAACATCATCAAAGCAACAATGTTGAAAACCTTAAAATAAGCAAAGCATTCATTGTTTGGTAAATTTTCTAGCTCAGCCAACGGTAAACCACCAAAGAGACCATAACTTTATTGATTTAAGATGCTGCCGCTTAATATACAAACAAGTATTTACACTTTTTCATTAATATAGAAGAAATTTAAAATATTTAATTTGTATGGCGTTTAAGGTAGAGTGTGTTTGTGGTTGGCAGAGTGTGTAAGTGTTGCAAACAGCTATAAAATTTCAACAAACCAAACAATATGACTCTGAGGATTACTACTCTTACTACAACTATATTTAGTATTTTAGTAAGAATAACAGTGGTTAGGTACTTCTAAAGGTACGGTCACATTTGGCAAATATTTACTCAAAAAAGCGTAACCACTTGTTTTAGCATAAATTTGTTTCATATTGTTTACTCTTACAAGAGTTTTGTAAGATCAAACAGCATCAATTAAAATAAAACTAAAATATTTGTTGTGCTTTGGCCCAAATGAGAATTTTTTTTAAATATATAAACAAGTTCAAATATATATTATTTAGTGATTACGTCTTTTTCGGCAAATATTTGCAAATGTGACTGTACCTTAAGCCTTATTCACAAAAATAGATTCTTTCATAGAAAACAGATTTTTTCAAAATATTAATCTTGGCACTATTACTTGTTATACCTTTCAGCAATTGATAAATAAGACTATATGTATATCAATTTGTTATTGCATGGCTAATACTCTGAAATTAAAGTGCAAATGTGTGTTTGTGTAAATCACTCTTACGTTCAAAATACAAAAGAAAAATTAAGAATATGCAGCCATAATCTTTGTCACAGTCCTAAGTAGTTCCGTAATTAAAATCAGCAAAATCGAATAACTAGAAAAAAAGTTGTGAGTAGAAATTGAGATAAAAATTTTAGATTTTTACAGCATAAACTGTTACAAAATACAGAAAAAAAGCTTTGCTTGTTATTGTAATGTTTGTTTCAGTTTACTGCATTTAAACAATCATGTTAGGGTGCTGCAGGTAAATTGATTGGCGCGTTTGATCATTAAGCATGAGTTGGTATTTGTGGCCTGGGTTGGATTCCCAGCTGCTGTCACTCAAAAAAACAACATCAGTTTCTGTTAATTATTAAGTTTTTCTATCCTATCATAACAAATATTTATCACAGCGCCCTCCTTCGGTGGTATAGCATTTGAAAAACGCCACCGAAGTAAAATAATTAAAGTAAAGGCTTTGATCAATGCGCCTACTCACCACCAGAGGCGCTGCAATACTGTACTACTAATAAACATAACGCGCAATTACAGTGGTGTCATATGAAAAGCGTTTTCTTCTAATTTTACCACCTATTCTTCTCCTACCTATCCCTTTCCAAAGAAAGTAACACAATTAATTAGTTAATTAATTAATTAATTGCCTGAGTGTTACTTATCTTTAAAAAAAATATATATTTTAACTCATTTCTTTATCCCCTGAACTGAAAGCTAGGCTACGGGAATGCAGAGATATACTAAGACATTTCTTAGAAACCCAAAGAACGGCCTCACTTAGATCTTACTTGGAAGGTCTTGATAGTACCCCACAATCTGACTACTCGTTATGGAGGGCGGCAAGAGGTTTAAAAAGACCAGTAAGAGGAAAACCTCCTTTGCGAAATCCGACTGGTGACTGGGCTAGAAATGATTCCGAGAAGGGGACTTTATTTGTTAACCATTTGAGAAATGTGTTTACTATAAACAACTCAAATAATAACGAATCTGATTTGCCACCACTTGTTATAAGGCCTCCTGTACCTCTAAGACTAAACTTTCGTGATGTCCAAAACGCTATTGGTACTCTGAACCTTAGAAAGGCTCCAGGTATGGATAAAATCAGCAATAAAATGCTTGTGGAGTTACCTCGTGTAGCAAGAAGAATTATCCTCTTTATCTTCAACGCTATTTTACGCCTAGAATACTATCCTGCAGATTGGAAGGTGTCTATGATCACTATGATTCCTAAGCCAGGGAAGGACCATACCAAAGTGGAGTCATATAGGCCAATTAGTCTACTGCCGACAATTTCAAAACTGTTTGAAAAATTGTTAATGACTAAATTGACTCCAATTCTGAATGACATTGAATGTATTCCTAATCATCAATTCGGCTTCAGAGCTAAACACAGCACCATCGAGCAAACACACAGATTGGTAAATGTGATAAGAGGGTCGTTTGAAGACAAAAAATACTGCTCCGCCCTTTTCATTGATGTCTCGCAAGCGTTCGACAAAGTTTGGCATGACGGTTTAATGCACAAAATAAAATTAACTCTGCCTGCTAACACCCATAAACTCATGGAAAGTTATTTATACGGTCGCAAATTTAAAATCAAAGAAGGTGATTTTTTAAGTACCGCTCAGCCAATTGAATCAGGTGTGCCACAGGGTAGCATACTGGGTCCTACTTTATATTTGATATATGCCTCCGACATGCCGTCAGACCCTAAAATCCATACGTCAACTTTTGCAGACGATACAGCCTTTATCAGCGTCCATCAGGACCACCAAGTTGCATCACAGAATTTGCAGAATTATGTTTATAAACTAGAGAATTGGCTAGAGCTTTGGAAAATCAGGGTTAACGAACAGAAATGTATTCATATAACTTTCACATTGCGAAAAGATACCTGCTCGTTCATCAGAATAAATAATCAAATTATCCCGCAACACAATGAAGTCAAATACCTCGGCATTCACTTCGACCGCCGTTTAACTTGGAAGTCTCATATTGAAGCGAAACTTACACAAATGAGATTAAAAGCAGTGCAACTTAATTGGTTAATCGGCAGAAACTCTACATTGAAATTGGATTGCAAACTTTTGTTGTACAATGCAATTCTAAAGCCAATCTGGTGTTATGGAATTCAATTATGGGGTACTGCCTCAGCATCAAACATTGAAAAAATTCAAAGGGGTCAAAATAAAATTCTACGTATAATTACTGCAGCTCCATGGTATGTTAAAAATTCTCGAATCCACAAAGATCTAGGCGTGCCATTAGTAAAAGTCGAATTTACAAAATATGCGTCAAAGTATGTCAGCAAACTTGAACACCATCCAAACCCCCTTGCACGAGACATCCTTAACTTTAGTGGCCACAATCGGTTGAGATGGAGGGATACCCTTGCTTTAACTCAAGCGCAAAATAGATGACTGGATCAGTTGATGTGAAATTTTTTTAGTATCATAAAAATTTTTGTCTAGCACTGGCTGGGCTTATTATTTTCTTTTTAGTATTAAGATTTGAATACTTATTGTCATTTCATTTTGAAGATTCAATAAATAATTAAATGCAAAAAAAAAAAAAAAAAAAAAAAATTAAAAAAAATTTTATTTGATGCTGTTTGATCTTGCAAAACTCTTGTAATATTAAACAACGTCAAAAAATTTGTGCCAAAACAAGTGATTACGCTTTTTTGAGTAAATATTTGCCAAGTAGGACCATACTTTTAGGAACTTGCTTTCGTATATATTTCTTGCCCTACCACTGTGCCTGACACAGAACAATTCGAAGTCAGTATTTTTATTTTTTCACTTTTTAACATCAAGAAAAAGAATCTTAAATTTTTAATGTCTTAAATATTGTAGCTGTTTTCGGCTGCTCTCAGAACAACAATAGCCAAAGCTACTAAAGCAACAACAACAACAATAACAACAACAGCAACAACAACAATAACTGCACAGAAACTTAACAAAAGTAGATATATAAATTTATCTATAGGCTGTTGTCATCCTTGTTTAAAGAATATTTAATTTTAGATACAAATCTTAATTGCAGAGCTGAGTTAAAAAGGAATCCAACTAATATCCTCCCACCAACACCTTACACAGCCACAAGCACATTAAGTTTAATATATTGTTAAATATGGTAGAAGGAAAGGACATTATAGAATTTTAATTTCGTTTAAAGAATTTTATATTTGTAACAAACACAAGTCATAGCAAACCATCATCATCATCATCATCATCATCATTATGCACAATCAAACAAACCGAAACTCACAAATTTACAAATCTTGAAAGCAATGTAAGCAAGCAAATCATTTATATAGTTACGGTTTTGTTGGTCGACAAGTCATACCAACATTAATTTCACATTCCTGAGTATTGAGAAAATTTATTTATTTAGTTCAGTTTAATGAATATTAAGTAGGAGGTTTTCATTTATTTTTTCATTTTATTCTATCAATTTTCTTCTGCTTTTTCTTGTGCATTGTTACATCAATTTGTAAGCTAAATTTTTCTCTATTAAATTTTACTTTAAAACACACACAGAAAAGCTGTTGATATTGAAAGTGTATTGAAATAGAAAAATAATTTGGGAAAAATTAATTTGAAAAGTATTTCAAGCAGATAAAGAAATGTAAATTTTATTTTAATTGCTCGTTTTTGGTTACATTCTTTCTTTATTCGTTTAGGAAAATTATTGGCTTTCTAAGATTTTAAGGCAAATTAAATTATGTGCTTATTTACCAAAAAGACTCTAGTAATTATTAAAAATTCTATTATGTTTTGTATAAATTATGTCATAAATCAGAATTTTATTTAGAAATTAAACAGAAAAGAAGTTCAACTATGGCTATAAGTAAGAAAGTTTTTTAATTGTATTTACATTTGTGCTGGCATTAAAATAATAAGCAGCGCAAAAGTTATATTTAATCTTAAGTTTTTTAGAATTATAAATTTTAAATTATAATTTCTAAGAAACTTTTTAGATAAGATAAGCTGAGTATTAATACGAGAGCGGTTCGGAAACTTTTTAGCCCAGCACGTAAAGAGAATAGTAGGTAGGTAGGTAGGTTCCATGGGCAGCCGTTCTTTGAAAACAGCTTACTTGGGTCCATCGTGTTGATACCATTGTGTTACCCGTTGGTGGACAAACTGTCGGTTCACTCCGCATTGGTTGTTTCCCTATCGAACCATCCTGATTCCCTGGCAAAGGTGTTGATGCATTTTGGATTTTTCCCTGATATTTCACCCAAACATTCCTGCTCGTTGTGATAACTTCTACAGAAGTCGTTATGTTGTAGACCATAGGTCGGCATCCTATAACACAATAGTGCAGAGAGCACTTCACACATACACTTAATCTCTTTCATTCAGTCGTCATTGAGACAGCAATGTGTGCGCATGCGGCGGATGCTTTTATATTTTTTTCAGAAATACTTGCCAACAAACATTTCAAATTAATAATGAACTACGAAAAATATTTGATGATTGAAAATGCATTCATGTAATCAGCTTTTGAAGTATTAAAAGTTCCGTTTATATATCAATCTCGTTGTTAATTTCTTATATGTTACGGAAAATATATTGTGAGTGTATGTTTCCTATCTAAGTTTTTTTGTATAATTTATATAATTATGTTTATGTTTGCTGGGTAGTTCACTCACACACACAATCTCATTTTACGCTTTGCCTACCTCTGTTGTAGACCGAGCCTTTTGGCGTGTGTCCCAAAAGTACAGTGACCTGTAAAAAGAGAGACAATAAGCCTAATTAGATCGCGACGAAAACTAAGCAGTGAATTCGTCCTTCCCACATCAAATAAGGTCCATGTGGACTTTGCAATACAGCAGGTGATCTCGTTCGACCACCTTACCTGAGCAAGTCTGAACATTTCATTCGGAAAAAGTAAATTCAGACTCTTAATGTTGATGCCAATGAAGGGATTAAGCTCCTCATCAGTCAGCGTTGTACCTTTCTTGGATAAATCATCAGCAATATAGTTACCCTGAATTGAGCTATGTTCAGGCACCCATATTAGCGTTATCCTGGAATGTTCCGCTATCTCGTTCAGAGATACCCAGCATTCTGTGGTTAACCTAGATGTCAGGTAGACACCTGCTAAGCTTTATAAGGTTGAGTCTGTTCTCGTATGGTGGCAGCACAAAAGAGTTCCATTCGAGGTGACGTAAACAAAATATCAAAAACTGTCTTTGAACAGATTCAATGCTGTTAATATGAATACTGTAGCAAGGATCCCAAATGATACAGACAGAATTGCTACAAGGAAATTTATTTTACGTTGAAAAAAAGCTGTTCAGCAAATATTGTACCAATTTTTTATGAAAGAAAGCCGACGACTTAGTATTTTCGTAACTCCAGAACATATCTTCGATCTTTACGTAGTTTGCTATAGAAAGTCTTAATTCACTTTACGTCGTTTCAGTGGGCTTCGTATATTTTTAGAACGTAGCCTCGAAGCAAAATCAGGTATTGTTGTATATTTAGATTTAAATTTAATTGTTATCATTACAAACTGGATGAAGAGAACTATTTTTGCGTGTGGCCCCATTCAAAATTTCTAAGATTATCTCATCATGTTGATTTCTTTAGAAACAATCTACATGTGTTGTGGTGTTAGTGTAACTCCCAATAACAACCAGGAAATGTTAAATGCTTTGCAAAAAGATTCCTGTGTTTCTTTTCATTCTCCCTGCCTTTTACTTCCTCAGCATTTTCTCCCCAATAATTATGACATACTAGCTAAAGTACAAGTACAAATGTTTATGTCTCATCAATTAACAGCTAATGTTAATGTTAATGTGAGTGTGTGTGAGTAGCTGTGTTAGTTTTCTATACATACTTGTATGATAATATCTTTAAACGTGTTGGTGGTATGAGAGTTTTATTGTTGTGAATTGTGTGGTATTAATGAGTGTAGCAACCTATTGTTTGTGAAAAGGGTCTGTTAAAGATGTTAATGTTGCCTGTGTCCCTTGTTACTATTACTACATGCCACTATAATTACACACGAACAGAAAGAGATATACAAAAAAAAAAACCTAGATACTACTGCTACAACTAAAACTAGCTATTGCCACAGTAACACCAGTGTTTTCACGTACATTATATTTACAACAGCCCAACTAACTCCTGTACTATGACGACTCTTTCATTGCCAAAGTAGATACAAAATGAGGTATGTATCTATTATTAGCACTTACATGTTAAATGTAGGTTAACGATGGTTTGTGTCTTGTTAGGTACGAGGGTTGTATGTTTGCTTTAATTACAGTTTTTAGCATAATGCTGCTTTATCTAAACCACCCTCGCATTTCACTCATTTATCACTTCACCGTGTTGGTAAACAAGACACTTAAACTTAAACATTTGCTTGTAACAGCTTGTCATTACAAAAGCAACAAACAACCAACAGCCATTCAACGAATTATGACTTGAGGCAGCAACATTGTCACACACTTACATTTACATACAAACTCACAGGTAAAACAAAATAGGTAAAAACACAAATACATAATAATAAATAAAAAAAGGGTCATTGAACTTGAATGAATTAAATTAAAAAAAAAAAAGAAAAATGGAAAAATATAGAACAGAATTTATGTTTGCTAAAGAACAATAACAACAGCCAGAACTGACAGAATAACATTTACAACAATTTTATCTAGTTATTTAAACAAATTATTGTTGTTTTGCCTCAAGGCAAACTAAATGAATAAGACATTCTAAGATGTTAGACGACAGCAGGAATAAGTTAAATTATTGTTTTTCTCTCTCTTAACGGTTTTGTTTTAACAAATAAAGACAAAATGACGGCAAAGCTGTTAAAGGGTGGAGGAGTCATCTGATGAGTTAAACATGTAGATAAATGACAGCTTTATTTAAATTTCAACGGAAACAAACTGTTTTGTCTCTTAGCCTGCCTTAGCTTAAATTAACAAAATAAGCAGGAGCTATTTGGCTTTTAAACAAATTTATTTTTCACATTGTATATGTCTATATGTTCTAGTTATTTATTTTGCTACAGTAGCTCATGTTGCTGTTGAAATGTTTCAAAATAATTTGATTAAATATAAAAGCATTAATTTTGATAAAGAAAAAATGCTAAGCAAAGTCACATTTGATTACAATCTATTTTAAGTAATAAGTTTTAATGGAAAAGAAAGCTTGACTTTGCTTAAGTAAATAAAGACGAAGATTATCACTTATGCAGGATAGGCAATGTTTAAAATTGTGAGTAATTTATGTTAGTGTTGATGAAGCTGTCATGATGAATCAGGGCATCCAAATGTTCATTGGACCTGTACCTGTCTTTCTAAAAATTTCACTTCCAAATCAGGGAAAGTACTTTAGTCGTGGTTCTTCTCTAAGCAGGGAAAGTACATTAATCGTGGTTCTCTTCTAAGTGGCGAAAGTACCTTAATTGTGGTTCTTTTCTAAGCGGCGAAAGTACCTTAATCGTGGTTCTTTTCTAAGCCGGTAAAGTACTTTAATCATGGTTCTTTTCTAAGCAGGAAAGAATCTTAATTGAAGCTGTTTTCTAAGCAGGAAAAAAAATTTTAATTGAGGCTGTTTTCTAAGCAGGGAAAGTACTTTAATCGAGGTTTTTCTCTAAGCAGCGAAAATACTTTAATCGTGGTTCTTCTCTAAGCAGGGAAAGTGCATTAATCACGGTTATTTTCTAAGCAGGGAAAGTACTTTAATCGAGGCTCTTTTCTAAGCAGGGAAAGTACTTTAATCGAGGTTTTTCTCTAAGCAGCGAAAGTACTTTAATCCTGGTTCTTCTTTAAACAGGGAAATTAATTTAGTTGTGGTGCTTCTCTAAGAAGGGAAAGTACTTTAATCGAGGCTCTTTTCTAAGCAGGGAAAGTACTTTAATCGAGGTTTTTCTCTAAGCAGCGAAAGTACTTTAATCCTGGTTCTTCTTTAAACAGGGAAATTAATTTAGTTGTGGTGCTTCTCTAAGCAGGGAAAGTACTTTAATTGTGGCTCTTTCCTAAGCAAGGAAAAGTAACTTAATGGTTCTTTTAAGTCTGAATATGTTGCTTAATCGTGTCTGGTTTGCACCATAGCTATTCGTTTATGAAATTAAATGCCTATTGAATGTTTGCGGAAATCTAACAAATCTACTATATATAAAAGTGTAAGTTTGCTTGAGTATCGGTATAGAGTTATATATTAATGACTTATACATGTTACAGTCCCAGTCATCTTGGTCTGGTTGTTTAAAATTTAGTGCGGATAAAATAAAAGCCTTCATTGGCTTCTTTTGCTTCTAAAGGTCTTCTCTAACAGCTTTAAGTATTTCTTCTGTTCTAGCTGATTCTGTTTCTGTTGAAGAAAGATGTTAATGAACAGTTTCGAATGTTAAGCGGAGGTACAGTGAACCAATCTATAACATATATTGAAATAGATTTATGTGTGTGAGAATTTAACACATACGTAAAGTTTGTTAAGTAATTTGATTCTAAATATGACACAAATTTTTTAGCCGAAATTTTAACCAGTATATGATGCAAAGCTTAATTTTTATGCTGGCATTAATTTTGAATATAATTTCTTCTCTAAACACCACTGTTCATTTCTACAGCTTACAAGTTTTTGTTTGGTCATGTTGTTGTGAGTATTAAACTGCCTGAGGAAATGTCACTGTTAACTTTTGGAACATGTTAGCAGCACGACTGAGTGTGAGAGTGTGAAAGTGGTTACGTGCAAGTATGCATGATTTTTCTAAAGTTTTGGTTTTGTTTTCCCTGTACCATTTCGTTGTATTTTCAGCAGTTGTTATGATTGTGCTCATTTTCACCCTGCCTTAGGACTTTTTATATTTGTGATAAATTTAATTAAATCAAGAAATTAGTACCAAAAAGAAATAGAAACAACAAACAACCAGTATATCAGTCCGTCCATGCGTGTGTCTGTCCGCATGGTTGGTGGTTGGTGTTGTATTTTACCCGGAGTATCACAATTTCTTGTTTGAAACGGAAGTAGTAAACAAAGGTGCCAACATGCCAAGCAAGTGTCACCGGTAACAGTTTGACTGAACATTTTTCTTAAATCTTAGCTTACGCTTGCTGCTTGACTAAGTTATGCTGATGTTACCACTTTGTCTGTTTATAAATTTTGGTGGCAAGATACTTTTCACTTTCGTATTCTAATTCATGCTGTAAGAGGCTTGTTTTTTTTTTGTTTGTGTTTTGGTTTGCCTCAAGTTTCCGTTGAATGTTTTTTCTGTTTTTAAATTTAATTTTCATTTAAGGTGTTTTAATGTTCTTTGATGAGGAAGGTATTTGATTTAAAAGTTTGTTTTTTTTGTAAAAGTTTTTCATTTTTCCGCTTAATCTGTTTTTTTTTTTATTCTGTTGAATTTGTTGAGCAAAGTGCTAAGTTTTGTAACACTGCAGTTTAAAGTTTACTTTGAAAATTTTAATTGTCTTGCCATAATCCATTTTCGTTGCTATTATCCAATTATTATTATCCTACAATCTCATTTGAAACCCACGTTGTATTGTAATAAATTTCTTAAATTGTGCTGCATTTTTTATATACATCTAGCTAATATGCCTAAAACAATAAAGTATTTTTATTTTTATTTAGTAACAATTTTAATAAATTCTTTTAATAAAATTTTCATTACTCAAATTTCTTACCATTTTATTTGTATTCCTACTGCTCTAAAACAACTGTCACATAAAGAAATTGTTTAGAAATAAATTTCAAACAACATCTTTTCAGTATTTTTCTTATTGCTGCTCATATGAAAATAAAAAATTTCTTGGCATACTTTTAGGAGAAATGACAATATAATTTTTTTGTTAATTTTTGGGTTAGTGAGCAAAACTAGCAAAAAACCAAACAAAAAAAAATATGTTAAATAAATAAAGAAAAGCACTAGTAATCTAAAAAATTCTTACATATATTTATAAACACAGATTCAGACTCACATAAAGCCTTTCATATAAAACATATTAGAAGACAACAGAAAACAAATTTGAAACAAAAACGATGTCCTGCAAGGATCTCTGAAATGTAAGTTTTTTTGTCATCTTCTTTATTTGCCATTATTTTAAGAATATTTTTGTTTAAATTTATTGTTTTCCTTTCGTTTAGTTTCATAATGTTTATAAATATTGTTGGTATTTAGTAAAAGCTAACGACAAAAGCAACAAAAGCCAAGACCAGCTCGCTTATTGTTCAGTTTTGTAACCCACACACTCCAGTCGTATGAACATATTTGCTTATATTGTATTTTTTCATTTACTTATCTAGTTTTAGTTGTTGAAAGTTTATTGTGCTTTCTCAACAAGCCTCACACTGCTATTGTCTGGCCTGGGAAATCTTTGAGTACAAACCTATCTTCACTTATATTTATGCATACTAATCTTAACATTAGATTGCTCCCTTTTTAGGGGTCAACTAAAGTCAAAATTAAGCTTGTTTTAAGTCATTATTTCTAAATGAAAATGTTTGTTTTAGTACTATTTAGAATAATAAGGTTTTTGTATTTGTTTTATGGCTTTCAAATGTTCATATAAATGTTAATATTTATGTAAAAAAAAAAACATTTGAACCATAATTTTATCTAGTACGTTGACCTGATATCTTTGATATCAATCCGTTAAAGCTTTTAATAGAATAACAGGGAACTAAATAGGGCAAAACCTTTTTTAAATAGTGTTGATGTGTGATAAAAGGCAGCAGCAAACACATCTCCACACACTATTTTTTATAAATCACTGAAATAAACGAAAGATTTTTAAAAAAACATTTGCAAATCTTTAAAACAACAACAAACAAATCATAAAACAAACTAAACTTTTAGTTTTAGTGATGGAGACCTCATTGTTTGGTTGTACCCTAATGACTATGCTTATGACAGGTAAGAGGGTGATACCCACTTCCAACAATAACAACAATAGAAACAACAAGAACATAATAATTATAATAGGCAAAATAGTTTTATTGTTTATATTTGCTATGTAAGAATATATGTATGCCTACAGTTTATACAAAATTGATTATGTATTACACAAGGGGATTTACAGCAAAAACTTTGTTTTTCAGCAGGGTCATATTTGAATTAGATGAAAGTTTTTGGCGTTGTATTTGCTGACACAGTCAATATTAATAACTTTATGTAATAGCCTTCCCGCTGTGTAATAAAAGAATCGCCCCATGGCCCAAGATGTCGAACTATAACGTTCGCTTAGATAAGACTTAAGACACAAACTTGATTGTGGAATAAACAAACTTGATTGAGTAGAAAATAGATATGATAAAAAGTTTGTGTCTTAAGTCTTATCTAAGCGAACGTTATCGTTCGACATCGTGGGCCAGGGGGTCGATATCATTTGCCATTTGTGATTGTCAAAACTATTCGTTTTTACACAAAAAACATTCGAATGATTTGCTCATTAATACGTTGCTTTATTTCGTTAAGAAAAAAATCCAAGTTCTCGTTGCAAATCCCTGTATATGCATCTGTGTCTGTTTATCTGTTTATAGTGTTTGTATTGTCATGATGTCATCTTATATTTTATGCATTGTTTACATTTTTGTTCTTACTATTCTTGCTGTTGTTATTGTTGCTGTTCACTTTACAGTTTTCTGATTTTTGTTAGTTTACTACAGCTTCCCTTGTTGTTTTTGTTATCTGTGGTAATTTGTGTCATTTTATTGTTGTTGTGATGTTTTTTTTTCTACTTTCTTAAAATTGTACAATTTTTTACAATTTTTGTAGTTTTCTCTTTGTATTTAATTAGAGGAGACATTTGAAGGATATAAACAGATTTATGCATTTGTTTTCTTTTTTCCTTCTATTTACTTTTGTTATTTTCAGTTTGTTTAAAGAAATAAGAGCAACAATATAGAATAATTAAAAAATATATTTTATTTAAATATAAATGTGAATAAATGTTTTCTGGTTTTTTAATTAAAATACTGGTATGTATTTATATGTTTGTATATTTTATATCATAGAATGTTGAAGTATTCAAATTGCTTTAGCTGAGTAGGTATTTTTTTTATTGCATACACTAAATGTAGAATATTTAAAAAAAAAACTTAGCAATTCTTAGCAGAAGTTTGAATTTGTCTTTTATTTAATGGACATTTTAATACAATTTTATAATTAAATAAAATACCAATACTTTACATAAGGTATGTTATCATTTTTATACCCTACATCACCATAGTGGCGAGCGTATATTGGAATTGTGATGATGTTGTTAACGTCCATAAATATTGGTCCAACACCCATCTTAAAGTATACCAATCGAGTTGAAATCACAATCTAAGTTGATTTAATGATATCCGTCCATCCGTTCGAACGACCGTCTGACTGGCTGGCCATTTAAACCTTATGCGCAGAGTACAGGTCGAAATTTTAAAGCTATTTCCATACAATTTTGTACTTGATATTTTTTCGGTCCATGAACGGTTGGTATTGGCACTATTTCACCTAGCCCTATACAAATATCATCCCGAAATATGCACATATCCAAACAAACAAGTTGTAAGTTGTGGGGTCGATTTTAACGCACGTAAGACTCAATGTTGTATATTAACACACAAACGCACAACATATCATGTTGCTTCATCTGTTCTTATGGGCGGTGTAAATATTAAGGAATCAGATGCTCTTGACGTTTTAGGCATGATAATCCAGTGTGATGTCCGCTGGGCCAAACACAGTTTTAAAGTGTAAAAAGAAGCGTTCCAGTGCCTTGATTTTTTAAAACGGTGTAAAAAATACTTCACTCCATCTGATCTCCATACGATTTACACCACCTATATTCGACCGAAAATGGAATACAACTTTCATGTATGGGCCGATGCTTCGAAGTCTATTTGGGAGTTACTCGACCGCCTACAGCAGAAGGCGAAGATGCTTATCGGTGTCAGTGGGGTATCCAACTCTAGTGGTTCATTGAAGCATCGTCGCAATGTGGGTTGTGTTTCACTGTTCTATCGATACGCCCATGTTCTGAAAAAACGCAGCGTTTTCAATTCGCATACAATTTTAAAAATGCAAAACGCATTTTAACCTGTTCTGAAATCGCTACGATTTGCTACCGTTTCGCCATTTTTCGAAGCTATGTTCGAACAACAAAAACAGATGTTTTGTCATAAAGTAACGTAAATAAATAAATAAATTTTAAATTAAAAGGCATTCCATTACTTTTCGAAGATCAAATTGCTGTTTGCACAAATCGCTAGTTCAAAAGTAAATAGACAATTAACAAACTCAAAGAAAATTTTTAAATTGCATATTTTTATTTAAAATCATGGAAAAATGTTACAAGCTTTAGCTTGAATAAAAAGAAAACATATTAAATTTAAATTGTGCATCATTTCATTTTGTGTGCAAAGTGCAGTTTCAATAAAATACGCTAGATCGCTTCAGTATACACTAGCGGTTTGTCGTTTTCAAATTGAAAACGCCAATTTTAAGCGTTTCGCGTTTTTCAGAACATGGGCCTATATTGGAATATGTTCTGCTTAAATTAGGGAACTTGTTTCCGAAACACGTAATGCACGTTCTTCAGTAAGGGCACATGCATTCATGGTCGACTGGACAGTGGACGGCACAACAGACTACAGGGAAATTCGTTATTTCGCCGTACTGTCCGTATGTGGAAAAAACAACCAGCAGAAGTATTCCCTGCCACTTTCTATATAGGAAAATTCAAATCAAATGTTCACAAACACTACTCCCTCTATCTTCCCTCTAATAACTTATTTTCCTAGTTCCAACACAATGCATTGCATGAGTTAGGGTCGTCGCCTGAGAGCTGGTCCAAGCAAATAAAAAAGAAAAAAAGAAGCCTAATTACATCTAAAAATGTTGTGCATATCGGTCAATAATTGACTATAGCTGCTATATAAAGCACTTTATAGAGCATACCTCACTTACAAATGTTTGTATCCAAATAATATTCAACACAAACATGTTCAATATACACTCAAATCATTCTTATTATGCATTATTAGTCATAGCATCCATTTAAAACCCACTTCCGAAAATTAATTTAACGACTATAAATCTCTTAACTAATTTGGTAGCCAAATAAAATTCAGCACAAATAAGTCTCATATAAACAAATATCATCACAGCTATTTTTATAATGTTCGCTTCATAATTAGTCAAAGCTATCATAGAAGATCTTCTTCGAAAATTACTTGTATAAATTGTTTTTGTTTATATAGAGATAAAAATTAACAGAAAAAGTACTTGTATTAACAGAAGATTGGACGATCGGGCCCATATAGCAACCATTTATAAAAAACTTTTTTTTTACAAATACTGAGTGTAGGGTATTATATGGTCTGGCTTGACCGCATATGCTTTCTTACTTGTCACCTTTTATAAACATTGTTTTTAAAAGTGATTTGAAAACAAACGAAATAAACAAATCTTTCAATTTCGTTTTTTTTACTTTGTCGTATGAGTTATATTTAATTATAATATGACGTATGATTATTATTAATTACTCTTTGCAAAATACACATACGTAACATACATACATATATAATTACTAAGATTTTGGTAATTATTAAAGCTTTAGGTCTTTTTTATAAAATATTTAAATGTTTATTTCAATATTTTTTAAAAAAAATTTATCCTGAAGAAGCTACTCAAAGAGTATCGAAATATTGAAAGAAAAATTTAAATATTTTATAAAAAAGACCTAAAGATTTAATAATTACCATAATCTTAATAAAAAAGTCAAATAAACAATAATAAGAAATATATATAATAACTTTTTTTAATATCCAAAAAAGCATTTTAATTTGTTCCTTTACCTATAATTTCTTATTTAAGCCTAGTTTTTGTCTGCATATTTTAACCTAATTTTCAGCGCATAGCTGTAAAGACTACAATAGATAATTGAAATATTACAAAAATATTTCTTATTGTAGTGAAATTTAAGAAATTATTTATGTATTTCTCACACAGTAATAATTTTGTGCTCCATTTCGTCTCATAATATTTGCATTTTAATTACTAAATGAACAAGATTCTCTGAATATTAAGAGAAATCCTATCGTTGTGTTAATTTATGCTCAACATATCAAATTTTATTTATGTACATAAATATATTTCACTCATTGTTATCAAATGTCTGCGAAGCCCAGCTATATTCAGTTTCTTGAGCTGTATTTCAAATGTTGGATAAGCAAATAGGAGACTGATTTTTAGTGCATGAGTAAAAGAAATTAGAGTAAAAAAAAAATATCAGACAAATTAAAATCATTCATAGTTCAATACTTTCAATTAAAATAATGCAAATATTATGGAAGCAAGAAGAAAAAGAAAACAAGAAAGTGTTTCGGCAGCTGAAGATGAAAGAGGATGTTGGCGTAATGTTTAAGATATAACTGAGAATTATAGCACAGTGTAAGGTGTTGTTATATTTGTTTAGAAAACTACCAGCATAATTTTCAAAAATCAAAATAAAATTGGTTTGTTGTTTAAAAATAAATCATCTTGCTCCTGGTTTTTTCTTTGTGATATAAATTTCTTACAGTTTTGATAATGGCCTTAATTTCAGAAACTGGGTCCAGAGTGCACAGCTTTAAATTATTGACGATGCCTCTATAGATTATCAACTGCAGATTGCCAAACAAAATTGCAGAAACAAAAACATTGTTACTTTCAAAATTAGTTACTTCTCTTTTAATTACTGCCATCTTTTGCAGCACAACTGTTGACAGCTGTATCCTTTATACAAATGAAAGTGTGTGTCTCTTATGGTGTATGGGTATTCGTGTGCATATTATTATTTTTATGATTTTACTGCAGCAACTATTTTCCGTTTTTTTTTATCCTTTTGTTCCCCCTGATGCTGGTGATAATGGTATGAGTAAGCAAATATACTTAATTGAGTTGAGCTGAGTGTAAGTTGTACTCAGTAAAGTACAACCATTCATAGTCTACAGTCGAGGATGAAATAAATTGGCTTAAGTTCAACAGGGGAGAAAAAAATCTCCATACAACTGTGTAGAACACAAACTAACTAGAGCAAAAATTGAATTAAACAAAACAGAGAAGAGGTGAAAAACAAACCAACACAAATTGAAATGTTAATGGAATAAAAGAGGTTGTTGGAAAAAGCATACCCAACCAAACTGAACTACAGCTGGTCTGAAAAAAAAGCAGAAGTAGAATGGATTAAAAAGCAGTAAAATATGATAAGGAAACCCACTTCAGGTATGAGTGAGTATTATCATAACCTGATGGCAATTATAGCTAACAGTGATAATAGTATTATATAACAAACTCTTACAACTATAGCAATAATTTCATATATTTATTATGTGTAGCCTACTTCAGGGCTGTCGTTTATATGTGTGAGTTTATTCATACAATTCATTTACTAACCCGTATGATTGAATCGCATTCATAACATAGAAGTGTGAGAGTGTGTTTTACTGCTTGTTTGTTGTGTAACGAGTCTGCAGCATTACAACACCAACATATCTATTTGTATGTTTGTAGATACATATTAGTCTTGTTGGGAAATATATGTATATGTTGAGGTTTTCTTCTGTTTGCAACATGCAAAGTTGTTGCATTAAGGCAACGAAATGAAGAAAATGCATTTCAACAGCTTCAATTCGCAGAACATCACTTTAGTTACGACAACAGAAATAGAGTTTTTTTTTTGCACATGTATGCCTCCATATTAATCTAACAAACTGCAAATACTCATTGCCAGTTAAAAATACGAGGAGGGATAGAAAATTGCTTACAAGTTTATGAATAAAGATAAAATGAAAAGTTTGTCTGCGGATTCAGTAAAACACAGAAAATGTTTGTCAAGCAAATGAAACTCTCAAAATAAAAAGAAATTAAAAACTGAGAGCTGTTCGTACTAATTTTAAGTTTTAACATCTTATAGTGAAATCGGCATGCGGCCGCGGGCGGCAATCAGCTGTTCTTTTTGAACAAAAGTTGAACAAAATTCTACTTTGCCGCTTCTCACAGCATTGCCAGATTAAGTAAATTGCGATACTTCAAAATTTTTGTATAAATAATTTTGTAAAAAACAAAACTTTTATTCACTGGTAATACTGTTGCCTCCCGCGGCTGCATGCCGCTTACATTAGCCTTCCACTATTACACTTTATTTGTCTCTGTTTTATTAAGTGATTTCTGTACTGAATTTATTGTACTATTTTTGTACCTTTTTTGGGAAAAATGTCAATTGTCTATAAAGTAAATTTCAAATTACCTTCGTATTAAAGCAGTGCTTAAGCTTTCTATGGGTGAATATGTTCTTTGTGTGTTACTGTTTTTTTTGGATTGCTTTGCTTTCATAACAGATGCTGGATTGGCTTGTGGTTTAAAAAGCACTAAATGCTTTTTGTAATTTCAAAATTTCTGTCTAGTTTAGTTTCCCACCGTTATAAACATTATCGTTTATATAAATCTCTTTGTGCCCATGCACCTATATTAAGCTATGTATACGATTTTAAGATCTTATATATAGGAGGCAAAATGTTCAGAAAATGTCTAGTATTGTCAGACATCTAACAACCGTATGACCACATTACTTTGCTATAGTCAGATTTTTTTTTTTTTTTTTTTTTTGTTTTTATTTATTCATTAACAAATTTAATTATTACAAAATAATTAAATTAAAAAAAATGTCCATAGGGACATTTTTGAGGCCAGTTGGCAAATAGTTTAAAAGCTTATCAAATTATTAAATTTATAAGTATTTGCAAAATATATACATAGTTAGAATTAAAATAAAAAAAAAATTAATATTGTTACAATAGAAGCATTTCCAGGTTGTCAAATAAGTATTCTTTAACATTTTTCTTAAAAATTGAAATTCTTTGAATGTTTTTTATAGTTTGTGGTAGCCTATTATATTCCAGACTACCCATATGTCCGACTCTTTGTTTAGTTTTTTCAAAACGACAGAAGCTTATACTCAAATTTCTCGCATTTCTTGTATCAAAATTATGTTGATTTCTTAAAAATAGGATAGTATGATGGCCAATACTATGTATAGATTTATAAACATACAGCAAGAGTTGCATTTTGTGTATGCCATATACAGGAAGAACTTTTGGTGATATATCTTTATATAATGGTAAAGTAGAAAAAGTCATTGGAAGATTGAAAATTGTTTTTAAAGCTTTATTTTGAGATCTTTGAAGTGACTTAAGCTCTTTGCTCTTATTCCATGCATACACAATAGCTAAGTAGTTTAAGTGGCTCTGAATTAAGGCTTGGTAAAGTAATAATTTAGTTTTAGTGTTAAATTTATTTTTAAATTTATAAATCAAACCAGTAGCTGATGCAATTTTTGATTTTAAAGACTTTATATGTAAGTCCCACGACAAATTGCTTTGCAGGTGTACACCAAGATACTTTATCGAAGAAACTTCGCTCACAAGTTTACCATCCACAAGTACACTAAAATTTTGTCCATGAACCATATATGGCCTAAATCTTAAGACTTTCGTCTTCTCAGCATTTAAGCATAACTTGTTTATTCTTGCGTACTCCATTATCATTGCTGCATCATATTCCATCTGAATTTTAAGAGCAGTTTCATGTTTATATGGATAAAACACACTTATGTCATCTGCAAACATAATCAATTTTCCAAAAAGCTTTAAATTGTTTAAATCATTGGTGTAAATACTAAAAAGTAATGGGCCCAATACACTCCCTTGCGGGACTCCATACTCAACCACACCTACTGAACTTTTGAAATTATTTACTTCAACATACTGCTTTCTGTTATATAAATAACTTTTTAATAGGGCAAGCGCTTGATCATCCACTCCATAATATATAAGCTTCTCAATCAGAATTTTATGATCTACTAGATCAAACGCCTTTGAAAAATCATAAAAAATTCCCGTTACACCGCCAAATCCTTCATCTAATCCTTTACATATGGTATTTATTACATTAACGACAGCTTCTCCTGTACCACTTCCTTTTTTAAAACCATATTGCCATTCATATAGTAGCCTGTTTTCGTTAAAATATGAAGAGAGTTGTTTATAAAGTATTTTTTCAAAGATTTTGTCAATAATTGAAAGTAAAGCTATTGGCCTAAAGTCTTCCACTCTCACAGCACTAGCAATTTTGGGTATTGGTATGATTTTTGCAATCTTTAAGTCTTCAGGATATGTAGCAGTAGCGATCATGTTGTTGAATATTTTTGCAAGATGAGGAGATATAGTATCTTTACATTGAAACAAAATTTTAGGTGAGATCCCATCATGCCCACAACTTTTTTTAAAGTCAAGTTCTGTAATGGTATCAATAATTTCAATCTCTGTTGTATAAATAAAGTTGAATATGCTTTGACAATGATTTAATGTTCTTAGACTATTACAGGAATCTCCAGGTAAATGTACAATTTTATCTTTTAAAGTTTTTGTAATTTGAAGAAAATATTTATTAAAAGTTTCGCTTTTTTGATAATCTTTAATAATAGCGCCACTATTGTCAGTAATATTTATTTCACCTTTAATTTTCTGACCTAAATTGTCATTTAAAAATTTCCAACATTTTTTTGGATCCTGCTGAATTCGATTTAAACTGTCATAATAATAGTTATTCATTAGCATTTTAGAGGCTTTCTTTATGACTCGACTAACTCGTTTTAGTATATCTTCAATATATAGTTTACCTTGTCTTCTCATTTTAAGCAATTTATTCTTATAACTTATTAATTGAAACAGAGTTTTGTTCATCCATGGAGTCAACTCATTTTTAATAGACTTTCTGTCTCGTTTTTCAAAAGTAGCATTTTCGACCGTTGATGAAATAATCTGCATTAAATTCTTGATATCTTCAGATGCGTTTCCAGTCTCATGATATAAAGGCAGGAGGTTATTAAGACTGTTAGTTACCTGTTCGTAATTGCAAATTTTCTTTACTGTTTCAATATAATCATAAGTATTGACAAATGTATTTAATTTGATAGATAACATATAATGGTCACTCAAACCGCAGGCAATAGTATCTATGAAAATATCATTTGTAATATTACTATAAACATGATCAATACATGTATCAGTTTCTGGGCGCGTTATAAGATTATGACAATTTTTGTAGCTAAAGCTTGAAAGTATATCAACCAGATCAATTTGAACAGAATTTTGAAATAAATTAACGTTTGAGTCACAAACAACCATTCCAGGATAGCGACCATGCCTTGATAATAGGTTTTCCAAAAAGTTCAAGAATGAGTTTAAGCTGCATTTTTGGGATCTGTAAAACGATGTAAATTTCGTAGATTTACCATCAATCTTTAGGCTTTCTAACGAAATTGTTATTGCTTCAATGAAATCTTTGCTTTCACAGTTTTCTATTTTGTATTCTATGCTTTTGTTTATGTAAATTGATGTTCCACCGTATCCGTCAGTCCTACAGCAATGTATAGCATTATAGCCAAAAATATTGTAAATTTGTTTTATATTTGACGAAAACCACGTTTCCTGAACAGCAATAATGCTGGGTAGTTTTGGAAGTTTTGAAATTATTAGCTTAAATTTGTTAAATTTTTCAGTTGAAGAAATGCTTCGCATGTTTACAGAAATAATATCAAACACAGGAACATTTATTGAATTATAATAATTTTTGAAAGAAAGAAAATTTTTAAAATGATTAAAATTCATATATGAGAAAATAAGAAAAAATAAAACTTAATAAAATAAAAATATATAAATAAAAAATATATAAATATATTTATTGATCTGGCGACATGAACGAAGAAGGATGGCCATCTTCATCATCAGTATCTTCCCTTACGTATGCTGCTGGAAACGATCTACGCTTTCTTTGATTAGTAGTAGCTTCCAATAATAGATCATCAACATCCTTTTCATCCTTGATTAATTTAGGGGGTGATATTCCGCTTCTCCTTACATAAATTTTTCCATTGTAGGTATAAACATAAGTATATCCAACATTTCTTAGTGACTTGGCATATTTAAAAATTTTAAGGGTTTCCCGACTTAAACAATCATTAATATATATATTTTTTGTAGCGTCGTTTTCTTTCAATTTTGATTTAGCAGCCATTAGCGTTTCTTTTGACTTTTTTGTATTAAATTTAACAATCATAGTATGTTTGCTTTTTGACGCATTCTTATTTTTTATTATATACGCATTCTCAACATTTTCTTCTTTAATATTGATACCAATATTGTTTGAAATTTTTAATAGCGTATCTACGGCAGTCTCATTTTCTTCTACCTCGACTCCTCTAATTATACAATTTTTGTTGGCATTTTCATCATTTAGAAATTTTACAGTTTGCTTCAACTCTTTCACTTCAGCTTTTAACAAATTATTTTCTTTTTGAATGACATCAATTTTCTTTTTATTTTCTGCCACCCCTCGTAATATTTCATCATATTGTTTTGACATGAACGTTATTGCATCTTTCACTTCAGACAGCTGATCGAGTTTAGCTAATTGTTTTTTTATATCACATAATTCTTCTTTTACATTTCCACCACCTTCTTCACATTTATAACACGAATATTCTTCCGTCTCATTGTTTACCAGATACAAGAATTGTTGCTTGCTTAAACTAGTACATGATACATGATAGTTGTTAGTGCACTTGTCACACTCGATGCTTTCTTGTTCTTCTTTAATTTGTTTTTTGCATTTGTTACAATAAATAATCTTTTTACTTAAGCTTTGACGACTTTTTGGCGGCATATTTCAATTGTCCACTTAATGATAGTACTTGTTTTACAATATTAATACAAATTTGAAATTGATATTCAATTATTTTTAATTTTAACCAAAATATATTATTTTTATGTAATATGTTGTAAATTTTTACGTTTTTTCGCACAGAGTTGCCAACTTTAATTGATGTCATACACTTTTTGTTATCATATAAGCAAATTCTATAAACCTGACAATGGCATCATTGTCAGAGATATATTATAAGTGTTTTGTCCTGTTACTTTTTTTCCAGTTTATTTGCCTCGCCAAACACAATGAGAGAGTGTGCAAAAAACATAAATAGAGAGAGAGAGAGAGATATGGTGAGACCAAAACGCGTAAACATTTTTGCAAAAAAATGGCCACATCCTGACAAAATTTTCGATAAAGTGCGAAAAGGGCCTAAATTATAAAATGTTTGTTTTAAAAATCAAAACAACAAACACATTTTTATAAAAAATTTATTAGAAAAAAATTACTACCATGAGATACATATTTAAATTACATTTCACATTATCTCTTGTTAGGCTATATTTAATGTGTATTAAACTGTTACACGTATTTAATGACATTTTGTTTCTAATTTTATTTTTGAATAAATTCATGACACTAAAACTCCTCTCAACTTCTGCGTTTGAGGACGGATATGCCAATATGTGTTTGGCAAAACTGGACAGTTTAAGAAATGGGTTGTTACCAATGGCATTATTTCGAAATTATTAGACTAAAGGAAGAAAAGGTACGAAAAAACTAAAATGTAGCCATATCAAGCAAAAAGTAATAACGGGCTAAAAGGGCTAAAAAGTAATTGTAAAACGTGCTAGATTTACGCGTTTTTTAGTTTAGGGCCAATTTTCTTTTTTGGCGTTTTGAGTGACTAATATCGGGCTAAATCTAGCCCGAAAAGGGCTAAGTTGGCATCACTGTTGTTACACCAGCAAACAAACTAAAGGCGGTCGTCAGATATTACAACGTTGTCCGAAAAATGTTCAGAAAATATCTAACAACCATGTGAACTTAAATTTTTGTCTTCCAACATTATAAGAAAAAGCATTTTCAGTACATTGCAAGACAAATATATTGTCAGACATTTAACAATCGTGTAAACACAAATTTTTGGCATTGTCATTGTTTTAAAACAATTTTCAAACACATTTCAAAGCTTATGCATCTGCCAATAGCAGCATTGTCATAGAAATTATTTCTAAATGCAACTTTGTATATACATAAATAAACATGTGTGCATGGTGTAACCATACAAGGTGAGTGCAGTAGCATAGCTGAATGACTTTGTTTACAATTTACTTATGGCAAAAGTAATACTTTTTCAAGTGTTGTAATTGTTCCCGATTTGCACTCACCTTGTGTAGTTACACCATGCAAGTGTGCATTAATAACATTTTGGGAAAATCAATTTCGGTTGACAGATAAATTCATTGTGTGACAATTGTGTGCCAATAAATTGTTAGTTTTCTTGCAGTCGTCTGAATTGTCAATTTACCAGTTGCTAATAATTTTTCAATGTCAGTACATTGCTAGCACATTGCTAGATCTGACAACGTTGTAATATCTGACGATCGTCTATACATAGCTTAAGACGTGTTTTTGTTAACATGTGATCATCTTTACTAAATTCTAGTACATTTACAACAAAAATTGTTCCATTACAATATTTAAAAATTTTCAATTTGCTATACACACACACAGTTCTGGCAATGTTTGACGATAAAACTGTCAATTTTTGCCATATAACAATCAGGCAAACAGTGTGAGCTGGAAATTTCTGTTTATTGTGGGACAATTGTCTGCCAATAAAATTGTAAGGTTTTCTTACAATCGTCTCAAGTGACAATTTACTTTTTGCTAACAATTTTTGATTGTCAGCAGATTTCCAGATTTGACAATATTGTAAAATCTGACAACCGTCTGTACATATGCAAATAGCCTTAGTTTGTAAATTTTTGTATTTTGTATTTGGTTGTCTACGAATCCGTAATATAACTCGTTGTTTTAAATTTTGTTTTTGTTTAGTTTACACTAAAACGCGCCAAATTATATACCAATCTTATGATCACTTTATGGTATGTAATAAAATACATTTATTCTCTTTAATATTTATTGCTCCAGGAAAAACTGTTTTAAATCATAATAAAATCCTTTTTAAATAATGTTTGGAATAAAATTGAATATAAAATGAGGAATTAGATTAATAGCTTCTTTATTAAACAATAACATATAAATTTGGACTGCAACCAAGTTTTTGGCATTGTACCACACAGAGTGGCCACGAATGTTTTAGTAATGAAAACACCTGTTTCCCGTCATTTTCCGAAAAAAAAACGCAGTTAAGCAAATTTCTAAAACCTTCCAAGACATGTTTTTCGAAAAATTTGTTATTATTTATTGTTTTTGTATTTATACAATATTCATGTATTAATAAACTTTAAGTATAATGTTCGTTTTGATTTACGCAGTGGATAAATATCTTGTACAACTTTTATTGCTCGCTCTGTTGCAAAGAAATTGATGAAGGTTCTTTTACCCAGTGTCTTTTAAAACACGTATATGCTTGGGTCAATGATTGCTCTAAGTCTATATAATTTTCTTCATCGATTTTCGATTTTAGTTTTGCATGTATTTTGATTGGAGATGGTTTTATTTTGAAAACTGCTTTGAAAGATGATAAGGCATTTAGTGATGGTACATCTATAAAATTCAGTTCATTGCTTATATTTTTATATTACTTTGAAGTTTAAACATAAAGTATTTTATTCGAGTTTTTACATATAACGAATTTTGAACCGCGATTCATTGGAAACCGTTGGAAATTTTTTTAATCTAAAGCAGTGACTAAATTCCAAAATAGAATTAAAGTGATACGTATAGGAATACATAGAAATATCAGGTGTATATATTTTAAAATTTGCGCAAGATAAAAATGGTTGTTTTCAAACTTCAAACCGATCCCTGCGTGAACTTTTTTAACGACATAAGCATTACATATACACCCTTTACATGGTTTGAAAATAAACAAATTTAAAATTTTTTTACACGATTTTATTTCATTTAGCACGATTTAAAATTTTTTTGGTTAAATTAAATTTTTGCGAAATATGTTCATATGTTCAGGGGAATTCCCGTTTAGTGCATACAATCAAATAAACTTGTCACATAATTTTTTACATTACTTTTAAGCTTAAATATTTTCTTTCTTTTAATAACTTTGCTTGTGTAAAAACAAGTTGTACAATATACATACACATATATATGTATGTATGTAATGCATGTCATATAAACCTGACAATGGCACCATTATCAAACTGAATAGTTGTTGTTGTTTTTCAATAATTTCAATAAATTTTAGAGATAAGGAACCAATCAACTATTTTGCATACGATTATTGTCTTTTTTTACACGGTTTTTTTTTTATACACGGGGTTTGGTGGCGCCAATAACCGTGTAAAACCATAATTAGGTGTATAAACGTTTTCTTTATTTTAATTTTTTGGCTACTTTTTATTAAAAAAAATCAAAGTTTTTGTAATTTTTCCACAAAGTTCTTTCTGAATGTCACATTCTGTTGGTCCCAACCATTATATGGTTGATCCCACTCATATTATGGTTATACTCAATCATATTATTGTTGTGAAACTATAATGGTAAATATACATATATATTAAATAAATAATCATAGAATCCTAATATGACTGCACTGGATTATTATTGAACACACGTAGAGAAAAAATATAGTTGTGCATGTTTACCACAACTATTCCAACATTTTTTAATTTTTTTTGTTAAATAAAAAATCTTTTTACTTTACTGTGTAAAATCATTGGTGCAGTAATAGTAAGCAATAATCTATTCAATAATATTATATTTGATATTGTTAAATTACAAAACGCTAAAGTTCCAGATGACCTATGGGAACAATTTTTTGCAGTTAGAGAAAATGTATTAGCAATACTGGAAAAACACTACGTAAAATCAAAACATTATATATTTACAAATGAATTGATAGAGGGTGCCCTTTGACCACCTTGAGGTCTCTTTTATTAAAAATATAAAAACTCTTAATCGTTTTTAATTTTTGTTATCTTTTATTAGTTTGTAATATTTCGACCAACTTTGTTGATCATCTTCAGGGAAGAAATATAATCTAAAAAACATGATTATTATAATTGTAACAATTTTCTTAAAATTATGTTAACAAAAAATTTACTTAATGTTTAATACAGTGTTGTCCGATGTTAGTGTCTTAAGTTTCTTGCACTGACAGAGTCTGACTGAGTAATTGATCATCATCAGTTGGTCGAAATATTGGAAATTAATAAAAGATAACAAAAATTAAAAATTAATTAAATTTATATTTTTACTAAAAGAGACCTCAAGCCAAATTAATAAAGTAAAAAGTTCTACATAGCACATAAAAAAACGGTACTTTTTTTTAAATATTATGGTCACTGTATTTATTAATATGATTGCAGGAACTATAATATGGTTAAGTTTATGATTCACATGATTATAACAATTATATATATGATTATAGTAATTATGTAATGTTTGTGGTGATCAGTTTTAATATGAAAGATTATACCATATTATGGTTTTCTCAATCATAATCAAATAGCAATAAATTATGATGAATGAATTCATCATAAATACTTACTACAATCGTATATATGATTGTAGTAATCATATTCATCGTAACTTAACCATACTATGATTACCGCAATCATATGAATAATTACAGTAAACATAACATTGTTAAAAAAATATGTAAAAATGTTGTCACTCTTGCGTTAAAAATGTACAACTATATTTTTTCTCGGTGTACAGTGAAACTATGTTCAATGATCAAATAGGATCTTAGTATGTATAAGATCAAATCATGTAATTATCCATCATATACATAATACAATTTTATAGCAAGCATAAAATTTAATGATAATATGCTGCATACGAACATCACATTCATGAATTTGCTTTAAGGGCAATCATTGTGAATTTGTAACCAACTTTTACAAATTCGAAATGGCGAATTCATATTGTGTTTTAATGTAACAACTGATGTGAGTTTAAATCTCTCATATCTATAAGATTAGTGGTTTCTGGGCATATAACAAATTATAAAATACAAACAATTTCTGTTTGAGTTTCTAAGGGCTTCGTAATGTTTTCATATTTGTACGAAATCTCGTTACAATTTTTCTCTTTGTGGATCAATTCTATGAAATGAAATTGTGGCATTGTGAGCTTAATTTAAATATACTCTAAAAACACATTTTCATTAACACATAAATCTCTATATAAGTATAAATTAAACTGTATCAAGTAAATGTATGTATATAAATTTACTTGGATATGTATGTATGTATGCATTTCAATGAAGTGTAAATTATGTAAATTAATATTTTATACTTTGTGTGTGCTTAAATTGAAAGTGTTTCTAAATGTAATACTCAATATTATTACAAGTTGCAGAGATGAGATGAGATGTCTTCCTTGTCATTCATGACAAGAATTATGTGGCCTGTAATGAGTTTTCTTTTGCTGCATAAAATATAAGATTGTATAAAGATTTTCATGGCAGAATTTAAAGTAAATGTAACTTGATATTAATTTGATTTAGTAATATTGCAGTTATTATGCAAATAATAATGATTATAAAGAGCAGATTTATTAGAAACTACATATACCTTACAATAACATAAAGTAAACATATTTCTCCCCCACATACTTGTCTTTGCCTTTGTGGGCAGTTGTTTTCAATTTAAATTAATTAAATTAATTTTATTAAGTGATTTCTGTACTGAATTTATTGTACTATTTTTGTACCTTTTTTGGGAAAAATGTCAATTGTCTATAAAGTAAATTTCAAATTACCTTCGTATTAAAGCAGTGCTTAAGCTTTCTATGGGTGAATATGTTCTTTGTGTGTTACTGTTTTTTTTGGATTGCTTTGCTTTCATAACAGATGCTGGATTGGCTTGTGGTTTAAAAAGCACTAAATGCTTTTTGTAATTTCAAAATTTCTGTCTAGTTTAGTTTCCCACCGTTATAAACATTATCGTTTATATAAATCTCTTTGTGCCCATGCACCTATATTAAGCTATGTATACGATTTTAAGATCTTATATATAGGAGGCAAAATGTTCAGAAAATGTCTAGTATTGTCAGACATCTAACAACCGTATGACCACATTACTTTGCTATAGTCAGATTTTTTTTTTTTTTTTTTTTTTTGTTTTTATTTATTCATTAACAAATTTAATTATTACAAAATAATTAAATTAAAAAAAATGTCCATAGGGACATTTTTGAGGCCAGTTGGCAAATAGTTTAAAAGCTTATCAAATTATTAAATTTATAAGTATTTGCAAAATATATACATAGTTAGAATTAAAATAAAAAAAAAATTAATATTGTTACAATAGAAGCATTTCCAGGTTGTCAAATAAGTATTCTTTAACATTTTTCTTAAAAATTGAAATTCTTTGAATGTTTTTTATAGTTTGTGGTAGCCTATTATATTCCAGACTACCCATATGTCCGACTCTTTGTTTAGTTTTTTCAAAACGACAGAAGCTTATACTCAAATTTCTCGCATTTCTTGTATCAAAATTATGTTGATTTCTTAAAAATAGGATAGTATGATGGCCAATACTATGTATAGATTTATAAACATACAGCAAGAGTTGCATTTTGTGTATGCCATATACAGGAAGAACTTTTGGTGATATATCTTTATATAATGGTAAAGTAGAAAAAGTCATTGGAAGATTGAAAATTGTTTTTAAAGCTTTATTTTGAGATCTTTGAAGTGACTTAAGCTCTTTGCTCTTATTCCATGCATACACAATAGCTAAGTAGTTTAAGTGGCTCTGAATTAAGGCTTGGTAAAGTAATAATTTAGTTTTAGTGTTAAATTTATTTTTAAATTTATAAATCAAACCAGTAGCTGATGCAATTTTTGATTTTAAAGACTTTATATGTAAGTCCCACGACAAATTGCTTTGCAGGTGTACACCAAGATACTTTATCGAAGAAACTTCGCTCACAAGTTTACCATCCACAAGTACACTAAAATTTTGTCCATGAACCATATATGGCCTAAATCTTAAGACTTTCGTCTTCTCAGCATTTAAGCATAACTTGTTTATTCTTGCGTACTCCATTATCATTGCTGCATCATATTCCATCTGAATTTTAAGAGCAGTTTCATGTTTATATGGATAAAACACACTTATGTCATCTGCAAACATAATCAATTTTCCAAAAAGCTTTAAATTGTTTAAATCATTGGTGTAAATACTAAAAAGTAATGGGCCCAATACACTCCCTTGCGGGACTCCATACTCAACCACACCTACTGAACTTTTGAAATTATTTACTTCAACATACTGCTTTCTGTTATATAAATAACTTTTTAATAGGGCAAGCGCTTGATCATCCACTCCATAATATATAAGCTTCTCAATCAGAATTTTATGATCTACTAGATCAAACGCCTTTGAAAAATCATAAAAAATTCCCGTTACACCGCCAAATCCTTCATCTAATCCTTTACATATGGTATTTATTACATTAACGACAGCTTCTCCTGTACCACTTCCTTTTTTAAAACCATATTGCCATTCATATAGTAGCCTGTTTTCGTTAAAATATGAAGAGAGTTGTTTATAAAGTATTTTTTCAAAGATTTTGTCAATAATTGAAAGTAAAGCTATTGGCCTAAAGTCTTCCACTCTCACAGCACTAGCAATTTTGGGTATTGGTATGATTTTTGCAATCTTTAAGTCTTCAGGATATGTAGCAGTAGCGATCATGTTGTTGAATATTTTTGCAAGATGAGGAGATATAGTATCTTTACATTGAAACAAAATTTTAGGTGAGATCCCATCATGCCCACAACTTTTTTTAAAGTCAAGTTCTGTAATGGTATCAATAATTTCAATCTCTGTTGTATAAATAAAGTTGAATATGCTTTGACAATGATTTAATGTTCTTAGACTATTACAGGAATCTCCAGGTAAATGTACAATTTTATCTTTTAAAGTTTTTGTAATTTGAAGAAAATATTTATTAAAAGTTTCGCTTTTTTGATAATCTTTAATAATAGCGCCACTATTGTCAGTAATATTTATTTCACCTTTAATTTTCTGACCTAAATTGTCATTTAAAAATTTCCAACATTTTTTTGGATCCTGCTGAATTCGATTTAAACTGTCATAATAATAGTTATTCATTAGCATTTTAGAGGCTTTCTTTATGACTCGACTAACTCGTTTTAGTATATCTTCAATATATAGTTTACCTTGTCTTCTCATTTTAAGCAATTTATTCTTATAACTTATTAATTGAAACAGAGTTTTGTTCATCCATGGAGTCAACTCATTTTTAATAGACTTTCTGTCTCGTTTTTCAAAAGTAGCATTTTCGACCGTTGATGAAATAATCTGCATTAAATTCTTGATATCTTCAGATGCGTTTCCAGTCTCATGATATAAAGGCAGGAGGTTATTAAGACTGTTAGTTACCTGTTCGTAATTGCAAATTTTCTTTACTGTTTCAATATAATCATAAGTATTGACAAATGTATTTAATTTGATAGATAACATATAATGGTCACTCAAACCGCAGGCAATAGTATCTATGAAAATATCATTTGTAATATTACTATAAACATGATCAATACATGTATCAGTTTCTGGGCGCGTTATAAGATTATGACAATTTTTGTAGCTAAAGCTTGAAAGTATATCAACCAGATCAATTTGAACAGAATTTTGAAATAAATTAACGTTTGAGTCACAAACAACCATTCCAGGATAGCGACCATGCCTTGATAATAGGTTTTCCAAAAAGTTCAAGAATGAGTTTAAGCTGCATTTTTGGGATCTGTAAAACGATGTAAATTTCGTAGATTTACCATCAATCTTTAGGCTTTCTAACGAAATTGTTATTGCTTCAATGAAATCTTTGCTTTCACAGTTTTCTATTTTGTATTCTATGCTTTTGTTTATGTAAATTGATGTTCCACCGTATCCGTCAGTCCTACAGCAATGTATAGCATTATAGCCAAAAATATTGTAAATTTGTTTTATATTTGACGAAAACCACGTTTCCTGAACAGCAATAATGCTGGGTAGTTTTGGAAGTTTTGAAATTATTAGCTTAAATTTGTTAAATTTTTCAGTTGAAGAAATGCTTCGCATGTTTACAGAAATAATATCAAACACAGGAACATTTATTGAATTATAATAATTTTTGAAAGAAAGAAAATTTTTAAAATGATTAAAATTCATATATGAGAAAATAAGAAAAAATAAAACTTAATAAAATAAAAATATATAAATAAAAAATATATAAATATATTTATTGATCTGGCGACATGAACGAAGAAGGATGGCCATCTTCATCATCAGTATCTTCCCTTACGTATGCTGCTGGAAACGATCTACGCTTTCTTTGATTAGTAGTAGCTTCCAATAATAGATCATCAACATCCTTTTCATCCTTGATTAATTTAGGGGGTGATATTCCGCTTCTCCTTACATAAATTTTTCCATTGTAGGTATAAACATAAGTATATCCAACATTTCTTAGTGACTTGGCATATTTAAAAATTTTAAGGGTTTCCCGACTTAAACAATCATTAATATATATATTTTTTGTAGCGTCGTTTTCTTTCAATTTTGATTTAGCAGCCATTAGCGTTTCTTTTGACTTTTTTGTATTAAATTTAACAATCATAGTATGTTTGCTTTTTGACGCATTCTTATTTTTTATTATATACGCATTCTCAACATTTTCTTCTTTAATATTGATACCAATATTGTTTGAAATTTTTAATAGCGTATCTACGGCAGTCTCATTTTCTTCTACCTCGACTCCTCTAATTATACAATTTTTGTTGGCATTTTCATCATTTAGAAATTTTACAGTTTGCTTCAACTCTTTCACTTCAGCTTTTAACAAATTATTTTCTTTTTGAATGACATCAATTTTCTTTTTATTTTCTGCCACCCCTCGTAATATTTCATCATATTGTTTTGACATGAACGTTATTGCATCTTTCACTTCAGACAGCTGATCGAGTTTAGCTAATTGTTTTTTTATATCACATAATTCTTCTTTTACATTTCCACCACCTTCTTCACATTTATAACACGAATATTCTTCCGTCTCATTGTTTACCAGATACAAGAATTGTTGCTTGCTTAAACTAGTACATGATACATGATAGTTGTTAGTGCACTTGTCACACTCGATGCTTTCTTGTTCTTCTTTAATTTGTTTTTTGCATTTGTTACAATAAATAATCTTTTTACTTAAGCTTTGACGACTTTTTGGCGGCATATTTCAATTGTCCACTTAATGATAGTACTTGTTTTACAATATTAATACAAATTTGAAATTGATATTCAATTATTTTTAATTTTAACCAAAATATATTATTTTTATGTAATATGTTGTAAATTTTTACGTTTTTTCGCACAGAGTTGCCAACTTTAATTGATGTCATACACTTTTTGTTATCATATAAGCAAATTCTATAAACCTGACAATGGCATCATTGTCAGAGATATATTATAAGTGTTTTGTCCTGTTACTTTTTTTCCAGTTTATTTGCCTCGCCAAACACAATGAGAGAGTGTGCAAAAAACATAAATAGAGAGAGAGAGAGAGATATGGTGAGACCAAAACGCGTAAACATTTTTGCAAAAAAATGGCCACATCCTGACAAAATTTTCGATAAAGTGCGAAAAGGGCCTAAATTATAAAATGTTTGTTTTAAAAATCAAAACAACAAACACATTTTTATAAAAAATTTATTAGAAAAAAATTACTACCATGAGATACATATTTAAATTACATTTCACATTATCTCTTGTTAGGCTATATTTAATGTGTATTAAACTGTTACACGTATTTAATGACATTTTGTTTCTAATTTTATTTTTGAATAAATTCATGACACTAAAACTCCTCTCAACTTCTGCGTTTGAGGACGGATATGCCAATATGTGTTTGGCAAAACTGGACAGTTTAAGAAATGGGTTGTTACCAATGGCATTATTTCGAAATTATTAGACTAAAGGAAGAAAAGGTACGAAAAAACTAAAATGTAGCCATATCAAGCAAAAAGTAATAACGGGCTAAAAGGGCTAAAAAGTAATTGTAAAACGTGCTAGATTTACGCGTTTTTTAGTTTAGGGCCAATTTTCTTTTTTGGCGTTTTGAGTGACTAATATCGGGCTAAATCTAGCCCGAAAAGGGCTAAGTTGGCATCACTGTTGTTACACCAGCAAACAAACTAAAGGCGGTCGTCAGATATTACAACGTTGTCCGAAAAATGTTCAGAAAATATCTAACAACCATGTGAACTTAAATTTTTGTCTTCCAACATTATAAGAAAAAGCATTTTCAGTACATTGCAAGACAAATATATTGTCAGACATTTAACAATCGTGTAAACACAAATTTTTGGCATTGTCATTGTTTTAAAACAATTTTCAAACACATTTCAAAGCTTATGCATCTGCCAATAGCAGCATTGTCATAGAAATTATTTCTAAATGCAACTTTGTATATACATAAATAAACATGTGTGCATGGTGTAACCATACAAGGTGAGTGCAGTAGCATAGCTGAATGACTTTGTTTACAATTTACTTATGGCAAAAGTAATACTTTTTCAAGTGTTGTAATTGTTCCCGATTTGCACTCACCTTGTGTAGTTACACCATGCAAGTGTGCATTAATAACATTTTGGGAAAATCAATTTCGGTTGACAGATAAATTCATTGTGTGACAATTGTGTGCCAATAAATTGTTAGTTTTCTTGCAGTCGTCTGAATTGTCAATTTACCAGTTGCTAATAATTTTTCAATGTCAGTACATTGCTAGCACATTGCTAGATCTGACAACGTTGTAATATCTGACGATCGTCTATACATAGCTTAAGACGTGTTTTTGTTAACATGTGATCATCTTTACTAAATTCTAGTACATTTACAACAAAAATTGTTCCATTACAATATTTAAAAATTTTCAATTTGCTATACACACACACAGTTCTGGCAATGTTTGACGATAAAACTGTCAATTTTTGCCATATAACAATCAGGCAAACAGTGTGAGCTGGAAATTTCTGTTTATTGTGGGACAATTGTCTGCCAATAAAATTGTAAGGTTTTCTTACAATCGTCTCAAGTGACAATTTACTTTTTGCTAACAATTTTTGATTGTCAGCAGATTTCCAGATTTGACAATATTGTAAAATCTGACAACCGTCTGTACATATGCAAATAGCCTTAGTTTGTAAATTTTTGTATTTTGTATTTGGTTGTCTACGAATCCGTAATATAACTCGTTGTTTTAAATTTTGTTTTTGTTTAGTTTACACTAAAACGCGCCAAATTATATACCAATCTTATGATCACTTTATGGTATGTAATAAAATACATTTATTCTCTTTAATATTTATTGCTCCAGGAAAAACTGTTTTAAATCATAATAAAATCCTTTTTAAATAATGTTTGGAATAAAATTGAATATAAAATGAGGAATTAGATTAATAGCTTCTTTATTAAACAATAACATATAAATTTGGACTGCAACCAAGTTTTTGGCATTGTACCACACAGAGTGGCCACGAATGTTTTAGTAATGAAAACACCTGTTTCCCGTCATTTTCCGAAAAAAAAACGCAGTTAAGCAAATTTCTAAAACCTTCCAAGACATGTTTTTCGAAAAATTTGTTATTATTTATTGTTTTTGTATTTATACAATATTCATGTATTAATAAACTTTAAGTATAATGTTCGTTTTGATTTACGCAGTGGATAAATATCTTGTACAACTTTTATTGCTCGCTCTGTTGCAAAGAAATTGATGAAGGTTCTTTTACCCAGTGTCTTTTAAAACACGTATATGCTTGGGTCAATGATTGCTCTAAGTCTATATAATTTTCTTCATCGATTTTCGATTTTAGTTTTGCATGTATTTTGATTGGAGATGGTTTTATTTTGAAAACTGCTTTGAAAGATGATAAGGCATTTAGTGATGGTACATCTATAAAATTCAGTTCATTGCTTATATTTTTATATTACTTTGAAGTTTAAACATAAAGTATTTTATTCGAGTTTTTACATATAACGAATTTTGAACCGCGATTCATTGGAAACCGTTGGAAATTTTTTTAATCTAAAGCAGTGACTAAATTCCAAAATAGAATTAAAGTGATACGTATAGGAATACATAGAAATATCAGGTGTATATATTTTAAAATTTGCGCAAGATAAAAATGGTTGTTTTCAAACTTCAAACCGATCCCTGCGTGAACTTTTTTAACGACATAAGCATTACATATACACCCTTTACATGGTTTGAAAATAAACAAATTTAAAATTTTTTTACACGATTTTATTTCATTTAGCACGATTTAAAATTTTTTTGGTTAAATTAAATTTTTGCGAAATATGTTCATATGTTCAGGGGAATTCCCGTTTAGTGCATACAATCAAATAAACTTGTCACATAATTTTTTACATTACTTTTAAGCTTAAATATTTTCTTTCTTTTAATAACTTTGCTTGTGTAAAAACAAGTTGTACAATATACATACACATATATATGTATGTATGTAATGCATGTCATATAAACCTGACAATGGCACCATTATCAAACTGAATAGTTGTTGTTGTTTTTCAATAATTTCAATAAATTTTAGAGATAAGGAACCAATCAACTATTTTGCATACGATTATTGTCTTTTTTTACACGGTTTTTTTTTATACACGGGGTTTGGTGGCGCCAATAACCGTGTAAAACCATAATTAGGTGTATAAACGTTTTCTTTATTTTAATTTTTTGGCTACTTTTTATTAAAAAAAATCAAAGTTTTTGTAATTTTTCCACAAAGTTCTTTCTGAATGTCACATTCTGTTGGTCCCAACCATTATATGGTTGATCCCACTCATATTATGGTTATACTCAATCATATTATTGTTGTGAAACTATAATGGTAAATATACATATATATTAAATAAATAATCATAGAATCCTAATATGACTGCACTGGATTATTATTGAACACACGTAGAGAAAAAATATAGTTGTGCATGTTTACCACAACTATTCCAACATTTTTTAATTTTTTTTGTTAAATAAAAAATCTTTTTACTTTACTGTGTAAAATCATTGGTGCAGTAATAGTAAGCAATAATCTATTCAATAATATTATATTTGATATTGTTAAATTACAAAACGCTAAAGTTCCAGATGACCTATGGGAACAATTTTTTGCAGTTAGAGAAAATGTATTAGCAATACTGGAAAAACACTACGTAAAATCAAAACATTATATATTTACAAATGAATTGATAGAGGGTGCCCTTTGACCACCTTGAGGTCTCTTTTATTAAAAATATAAAAACTCTTAATCGTTTTTAATTTTTGTTATCTTTTATTAGTTTGTAATATTTCGACCAACTTTGTTGATCATCTTCAGGGAAGAAATATAATCTAAAAAACATGATTATTATAATTGTAACAATTTTCTTAAAATTATGTTAACAAAAAATTTACTTAATGTTTAATACAGTGTTGTCCGATGTTAGTGTCTTAAGTTTCTTGCACTGACAGAGTCTGACTGAGTAATTGATCATCATCAGTTGGTCGAAATATTGGAAATTAATAAAAGATAACAAAAATTAAAAATTAATTAAATTTATATTTTTACTAAAAGAGACCTCAAGCCAAATTAATAAAGTAAAAAGTTCTACATAGCACATAAAAAAACGGTACTTTTTTTTAAATATTATGGTCACTGTATTTATTAATATGATTGCAGGAACTATAATATGGTTAAGTTTATGATTCACATGATTATAACAATTATATATATGATTATAGTAATTATGTAATGTTTGTGGTGATCAGTTTTAATATGAAAGATTATACCATATTATGGTTTTCTCAATCATAATCAAATAGCAATAAATTATGATGAATGAATTCATCATAAATACTTACTACAATCGTATATATGATTGTAGTAATCATATTCATCGTAACTTAACCATACTATGATTACCGCAATCATATGAATAATTACAGTAAACATAACATTGTTAAAAAAATATGTAAAAATGTTGTCACTCTTGCGTTAAAAATGTACAACTATATTTTTTCTCGGTGTACAGTGAAACTATGTTCAATGATCAAATAGGATCTTAGTATGTATAAGATCAAATCATGTAATTATCCATCATATACATAATACAATTTTATAGCAAGCATAAAATTTAATGATAATATGCTGCATACGAACATCACATTCATGAATTTGCTTTAAGGGCAATCATTGTGAATTTGTAACCAACTTTTACAAATTCGAAATGGCGAATTCATATTGTGTTTTAATGTAACAACTGATGTGAGTTTAAATCTCTCATATCTATAAGATTAGTGGTTTCTGGGCATATAACAAATTATAAAATACAAACAATTTCTGTTTGAGTTTCTAAGGGCTTCGTAATGTTTTCATATTTGTACGAAATCTCGTTACAATTTTTCTCTTTGTGGATCAATTCTATGAAATGAAATTGTGGCATTGTGAGCTTAATTTAAATATACTCTAAAAACACATTTTCATTAACACATAAATCTCTATATAAGTATAAATTAAACTGTATCAAGTAAATGTATGTATATAAATTTACTTGGATATGTATGTATGTATGCATTTCAATGAAGTGTAAATTATGTAAATTAATATTTTATACTTTGTGTGTGCTTAAATTGAAAGTGTTTCTAAATGTAATACTCAATATTATTACAAGTTGCAGAGATGAGATGAGATGTCTTCCTTGTCATTCATGACAAGAATTATGTGGCCTGTAATGAGTTTTCTTTTGCTGCATAAAATATAAGATTGTATAAAGATTTTCATGGCAGAATTTAAAGTAAATGTAACTTGATATTAATTTGATTTAGTAATATTGCAGTTATTATGCAAATAATAATGATTATAAAGAGCAGATTTATTAGAAACTACATATACCTTACAATAACATAAAGTAAACATATTTCTCCCCCACATACTTGTCTTTGCCTTTGTGGGCAGTTGTTTTCAATTTAAAACTTATCTAATCTAATTATGTAAATTACACAAAATTTCTCAACCATAAAATGGCATAACTTTTCATTAACATAATGCTGTTACTGACTGACCACTCTCAGACAATGATTTGCTGCATATGAATATGAAATTTTGTTACATGCAAAAAAATAGAAAATCTTTTGATAAAAACCACATGGAAAAAATATCCATAATATGTGCATACATAAGTAACTACATATTCTCTATAACCTAAAACTAAACTATGCTCCCTGATATACATAGAGGAATGTTTGTGAGTTTTATATAATAGTATTTTTGTTATTATTTTGGAAACACACAAATTGTTGGAGCTTTTTTTTTCCTAATTCATTTATGTATATAGACAGTCATTATAGTTGATGTTAAAAGGAACATATTTGAAAACAAATTGTTTAGCTTACAAAAGCAAAGCATTAGGGAGAAAAATGTTGCATGGTTTACTCGTGTCTTATATACACACATACATAGGTATGATGCAACGTCATTTTAGCATAGTTTACTTATATCTTTGGTAAAATTTTCGAATATACTTAATCATTATGTACACTAGAAAGTAAAACAAATTGGTACACTCATAACATTTCCCAACTGTTTAATATACACCTAACTCTGTTTTAACACGAAATTCCGTATAAAACAACCGTTTAAAAAAAGACATTGATCGTATGCAAAATAGGTGATTGGTTCCTTATCTCTAAAACCTATTGTAATTAGTTTGTATGGAGAAAAAATATGTTATGGATGTTGCCGACTAATATGAAAATTTGATTCATTTTAAGACTACGTTTCTCAATTTTTGTGTCTTGGGGTCAATATTTGGTGAGCTGGATTAAAGGATAAAAATGTCCTTTTTAGAGGTTTTTTTATTTTTTCACATTTCTTCCAAAGGAGCTATATGTAAATTTGGTATCATATTAAAGGTCTTTGAGAGGCGCATTCAATGGTTTATCAAAAATTAAAAAAAATTTTTTTTTTAAATTCAAAAATTTTTAGAATTTCAGACAAAATTTTATTTTTTTTTAATTTTTTTTCATAGAATTTACTTAAATAAATAGTTGAAATTTCTTGATTATAAACATCATGCAATTTAACCCAAATGGTTTTCCTGTTTTTTTAAATTCTACCTATTTTAATTTTTATTATTTTTTTTAAACCTAAATTCTTCCCTATCTGACAAACTCTGGTAACTCAATTCGTTAATGTAATGGGTATTAAAATAACGTAAATTTTATAAACTAAAAAACGTTAGTTTTTCCGTATAAATGTATCAGCTGTATGAGGTAAACAGACAATACATACCGTGAAAATAAATCAAAAAATACAAATCAAAGTTTTTTTTAATTAGAGAAGGAATTGAACTAATCTAATATTTATCTTTTCAAGAGAAAAGTTTTTTTTATTCAGGCTAATAGTTCGAATTTTCAAGAATACTATTGTAAAGTAGGTACTGGAACAATTGGCAAATTTTAATGCATTTTCTACCCTGCCATAGGCGTCATCAGTAATCTTCATTGTCCACGATCAATCTGTAAATCTATTTAACTCACCGTTTTTTGAGAAATAGAATTCGAGAATTATCATATTTTTTTTTTTTTATTTTTTTATTTTTTTTTACGTGTTGTGAGTTAGAAGGAAATTTACGTACGTTTACAATATGTGTGTATTCTTTATTATTATTTATAAGTTTATTTTTTATTCTACAATATGTCATTACTTTCGACTAAAGTAATGAGTTTTTCGTCATCCATCGTTTATTTTTTATACAAAAACTTAATTAAATTCAAAGAAATTAAACATTTTTGTAATAAACCAAAAAATTTTTTTGTTGTGCGAATGTCAGCTGTTTTGTGCCGTTACTTGCAATTACTTAGCAAATTTTAGTTTTTAATAGGTTCGCCCGCAACGGAACGGAAAGTAACAAAACAACTAACGACTTCTACACATTTTCTATTTACCAGAATCAAGTCAGCTGATTCGGAACGGAACAGAAAGTAAAGACTAATTCTTCCTTAAGTCTAACTTTAATAGCGAGTAACATTTTTGGTATTGGCACATAATAATAAATATAATAACTTTTAAAATTTGTCTTGGTATCCATATATTTTCTGACTCGACTGTTTAACATATGCTTATAAATACATCACAGTATAAAACCATGGACTTAATACATAATATGTGTGCATACTCTACAACTTTCTTCCAACTAAAAACCTACTACTTACATACATACATATGTACATACATATGTACATACATATGTACATACATATGTACATACATATGTACATACATGTGCAAGTATATGAAAAGAAATATTAATGTTTTTAAGTAAATTGCAGCAGATTTTTTTTCATTATTTTCTGCATTTTTACTTAATATTTGTATGCAGATTTAAAAAATTTCCCTCCCCCTACAATGATGTTGTATTTAAATTTCTTTCATATTTATATTGGTTGGCTCTCAAACGGACAGACGAACAGACAGACAGAATGTGCAATATACAATATATTTATTTGTATTTATCTGTATTTCTTATTTATTTTTTGTTGTCATAACTTATTCCGTTGCCAAACCAATTTCAATATTCATGTTTTCTTTTTCTTTTTTTTTTTTGTTTAATTTTCTTATATTCTCCACTGGTAGCCAGACCTGGGGGATCTCAATTACATTTCAATTACAATTACAATTACATGTAATTTGTAATTGAGGTAGTCTAAATTACAATTACAAGTAATTGTAATTGAAAGTAAGAACTTAACTCAATTACAATAAAATGTAATTGTAATTGAAAAATGTCAATTACAATTACTTGTAATTGTTAATTGAAAAAAATCAAATACACATTACATGTAATTGTAATTGAAAATGTTCAATTACTAATTACAAGTAATTGTAATTGTAATTAATCAACAAATAATTACTTGTAATTGAACAAAATTCAATTACATTTTTAAAACCATAAAATAAAACTTAAAATTCTTAAAACGATTTTCTAAATTATATGAAAAAAAATTGTTGGATGTATAAAAAAAAATATAGAATAATTATGAATTTATTAAAATGTTTTGTACAAAGTTCGGTAGAATGAAATTTTTTTATAATATGTAATTGATAATTTTTGTAATTAAATACTTTTTTGACAATAAATACTTAAAAAAGTAATGATTACTTGTTTTTTTTAAATTACTTAATGAAAAATTTTTTTTTCCAATTAAATGTAATTGTAATTGGATTTTTTTCCAATTACAATTACATGTAATTGTAATTTAAAAATCTTCAATTACAATTACATGTAATTGTAATTTAAGAAATCTTCAATTACAATTACATGTAATTGTAATTGATTTTTACTTCTTTTTCAATTACAAAAAAAATGTAATTGTAATTGAAAAAATTCAATTACAATTACATGTAATTGTGTAATTATAGGTGTAATTAAATACAAAATGTAATTGAGACCCCCCAGGTCTGCTGGTAGCTTTAGTACCCAGCAGGGGTAGGAAAAGACCAATACACTGCAGTTATATATGGAGCAAAATATATAAATAAATTCAAGGAAAGATGGTAAAAATGTAAAACAAAAGTAAAAGAAAACAACTACGGCAAAATAGTAATATACTAAGTACCTGACATAAAAATGGTATTGAATTAAGGAAAAATAATGCAGAAGGTGGGATATGTTAAAAAAGAATTATAGGATTTTTTACAGTTTAAAATATTAAAAAGTAAAATCAGTAATAAGTCACAGGGCTGGATAATTTGATTTTATTACTTACAAAATGTGACATTGACTGCAAGTTATTAACATACATTTTGTAATTTTTTATCAAGACTGAAAACTGCACTTAATATTCGATTGTTCAAGCTTTAATTATAATTTCAGTTCTTCACCATTTCCAGCTGTTTTTCAGAAGTTTCAAAATAAATTTCAGAATGTTCTTTATCTAACCAGCATTTCCATTAGAAAATTCTAAAATTCAATGATAAATTTCTGAAATTTAAATGGGAATTTCTGAAATTGAATTAGAAATTTCTGAAATACAATTGGAAATGGAGTAGTGCTGGTTCTGGTTCTAGAACAGTTCTAGTTGTAATTGTAATTGCAGTTGTAGGTCTTGTTCTCATTTCAGTTCAAATTCTATTTCTATTTCTAGTTCTTGTTTAAGTTTAAATTCTTTTTCTAGTTTTAATTCTAGTTCTTTTTTCAGTTCAAATTCGTTTTCTTGTTCTTATTTCAGGTCAAATTCTTTTTCTAGTTCAGTTGTAGTTCTTATTTCAGTTTAAGTTCTTTTTCTAGTTTTATTTCTAGTTATTTCAGTTCAAATTATATATCTAGTTCTTGTCTCAGTTAAAATTATTTTTCTAGTTCTAGTTCTTATTTCAGTAAAATTCTTTTTCTAGTTCTTATTTCAGTTCAAATTCTTTTTCTAGTTCTTGTTTCAGTTCATATTCGTTTTCTAGTTCAGTTCTAGTTCTTATTTCAGTTTAAGTTCTTTTTCTAGTTGTAATTCTAGTTCTTATTTCAGTTCAAATTATTTATCTAGTTTTTGTTTCAGTTCAAATATGTTTTCTAGTTCTAGTTCTTATTTCAGTAAAATTCTTGTTTTAGTTCTTATTTCAGTTCAAATTCTTTTTTTAGTTCTTGTTTTGGTTTCAGTTCAGATTATTTTTCTAGTTCAGTTCTATTTCTTATTTCAGTTGAAATATTTTTTCTAGTTCAAATTCTTATCTCAGCTCAAATTATTTTTCTAGTTATTATTTCAGTTTAAATTCTTTTTCTAGTTCTGGTTTGAGTTCAAATTCTTTTTCTAGTTCTAGTTCTTATTTCAGTTCAAATTTTTTTCTAGTTCTTGTTTTGGTTTCAGTTCAGATTCTTTTTCTAGTTCAGTTCTATTTCTTATTTCAGTTCAAATATATTTTCAAGTTCTAGTTCTTATTTCAGTAATATTCTTTTTCTAGTTCTTATTTCAGTTCAAATTCTTTTTCTAGTTCTTGTTTTGGTTTCAGTTCAGATTCTTTTTCTAGTTCTAATTCTAGTTATTATTACAGTTTAAATTCTTTTTCTAGTTCTGGTTTCAGTTCAAATTCTTTTTCTAGCTCAGTTCCAATTCTAGTTCTAATTTTAGTTTAAATTATATTTCTTGTTTTAATTTCAGTTCAAATTTTTTTTCTATTTTTAATTCTAGTTCTTATTTCAGTTCAAATTATTTTTCGAGTTCTGGGTTCAGTTCAAATTCTTTTTCTAGCTCAGTTCCAATTCTAGTTCTAATTTTAGTTTAAATTATATTTCTTGTTTTAATTTTAGTTCAAATTCTTTTTCTATTTTTAATTCTAGTTCTTATTTCAGTTCAAATTATTTTTCGAGTTCTGGGTTCAGTTCAAATTCTTTTTCTAGTTCTAGTTTTAGTTCTAATTTTAATTTCAGTTTCAATCCTGTTTCCAATTCAGTTGTAATTCTAACTCCAGTGCAGTTCTCGAGCTTGCCTACATTCAGATATTCATATTCATATCTGACAAACAAATTATCTCGATATGTTGAAAATAACAGCAATATTTTAAAACTTCCAAGCGAGGAAAGTCTGGTACTAGAAAACTTTTCTTTAAGAAAACGTGTTTTTTTTTAAGACAGTTATTCAAATATTTCTTCCGGTTATAGGGTGCATAGTACCACAAATATTTACTTTAATCAAATTTATTTTGTTGTGCCAATTTCAATTTTTATACTCAAAATAAAAGTTTGCAAAATAAATTAATTTGGCTGGTATTTCTGTAAAAACAAAACCAATAGAAAAAAAAAACACAAAATAAATATAAAAAATTTTCTCTTCAAAATAATGAGGCAATAAATAAAATGAAATATACATACATATAAACATAAATAAATAAATTGGATAAACAATAAATGTTAAATAAAATAAAAAAAGACAACTTATTTCAACAATCTAACTTTAAGTTCTTAAGATTTTTGTTGCTTTTCTTTTGGCAATTATTTTTTAGTATTTTCAACAACGAAATGACTTTTTGCAATTTGTTTAAAAATTGTATATGGATGTGGTGTACATGTGGCTTGGTATTTTGTTTACAGCCAGCTGTCCAAAGAATATAAATGACTTTGAATTTTTCCTTGTGATGCTAATGGTTTCCTTTAAAATTTGTTCCAATTAGTTTGTCTTTGTGTGTGTTGCTTTGCCGGTATATGTATGTGTTGAAATAGCTATATGTATGTGTACTGATGTATCTATGAAATGGAAAAATAATTTGTTTGTGAGTCTTTTATTGAAGGCCCATTTTAGGTATGTTTCTTTGTAGCAAGCAAAAAAAAAAAAAAAAAACAGAACAATTTATTTCTCATCTATTATGAATGGGAGTAGGTCGGAGATTAGCTACATATTTTGGCCAAATAATTACTGATAGCCTAAAAATTGTGTGTTGATTTCTTAAATTAGGTTTTTATGAAAAATGTATTGTAATGACATATTGGCTTTTATTTTTAATGGCTAGATTTTGCAAAATTGTTTAAGTTACTAAAGATGTATTGAACGCAAATGGCACTTGGAGAAAAATTAATAAGATTAGATGTTATTAGAGATAAATCTTGTATTGTTTCCTATTTCTTAAGCTGATGTTTAATGAATTATTTAATAGAATTAAATTTGCAAGTTGGAACTAAACTAGAACTCAAAGGTATTTTTTTGTAGGAATCTTTTAAAGCAAAAACTACTTTGTTTTGCCTAAAATTTAATGACTATACAATACTTGATATTTTTTGGATAAATCACTAGAGGTGTGATTAAACATGACAGGTTGTTTTATTGTACTATATCTTTTTCTTTCATTGAAATGCCACAACTCATGCAAAAATACATAAATCAGTATTCCAGCCAGACACACTACTAGTCAAAATATATTAAATTTTAAGCTGACACAACAAGATTCACGCGTCGTTACTTATTTTCTGTTGCTTTTACATTTTTTTCATTGTCTGTATAGTAAATTAAATGAAATACGAAGAGTTATAAAAAAAGAGAAACTATATATAAAATAATGGAAAACTCAAACTTGCAACAACTAAAGATAAAAAGTTTTTTCCAAAAAAACAAAATAAAAAGAAAACTGCTAAAGAAAAACATATGTACGTTTTTCCGAAAAAATAAATGTACAACAATGAATAAAAAAAAAAGTAAAAAGTTCATTGCACTAGTGTTAAATCCGTTGTTCTGTGCTGTTGACTTCCTTGTTGTATGACAATAATTTTGTTTCGTTTCTTTTTAATATTGTATACCTACGTTTCTTTTTTGGTGCTGCTGTGTTTTCTCTCCAATTTTCAAAAATGATTGTTATTGAACACAATGTGTTGAAAAATATGTTGAATGACACAAAAACTAAACAGACGGACAAACAAATAAGCAGCAGTCTGCTTTAAAAATAAAATACACTGCGGCAACAGATAAAATGCGCCAACCGAAAATATAAAACTCTCTTGCTGCAGTTTAACAAATATTTTGTATGGACAGACATTGCAGGAATATTAGTATGGGGTCTAAAATATGATGGCTTTTCATGGTTATTAGGGCGGCCATAATTTTGCACACTTTCGATTTTCTAACTTTTTTCGGCGTTTTGAGTTGGCACATTTTATTTGAAGTTTTGTATAGTGGCCCAATTAAGAAATTCATTAAAGCTGTTACTACTGTTACTGTTACAGTTTAGAACCTGTCATGTTTTACCTGACAAGGGTTTTGGGACTCTGTTCCCTTTGCCAATCCTAGATTTTCTTCTTGACAACAAGACCTCAGTAGTGTAGTAATTTCACCTATAAAATTTTGATTATTATTATTATTATTATTTGTTTTAACATACAGGGTATCCCAAATAAAACATAATTACGATTATGCCAAAATTTCACCAACAGTATTATCGAGTTACAAATTACCACCGCCTTATGTTGACCCTTCGTTCAATCTGTTTATTTCTAAATAACAAAGTTTTTTTTTAAATATAACTTCTCGCCGTAACAGTTGACAATAGCTATTGCCAACTAATTGGAAACGCTTTGCAAGCTATTAAAATAATATCCAACACATTTTAGTTTTAAATATTATTCCATTTATGTTGTAATATTATTTAGTAAATAACAAGTTAACAAACTTCCCTAAATTTTCTTCAACTTTACTGCGACGCCTAATTGGAAACGATTACATTTCAGTTAAAATTTTAATCAATATTGTGTTGCACAACCTTTTTTGCTTCATTACAGCCAGCCCCACATCGTTCGCTCAACAGTTATAGACTTCCAATAATTTTGGTAAGCTTCGCCGTTAGCTTTGTATGATTGTTTTGTTGGCATAGCCTTATAACAAACAAATCCTCCTTAGCCCTCGGCAGCACTACATCATTTAGTATTTAAAATATTATCAATTTTGTGAATAGGGCCAACAACAATCCAGGAGTAACATTTCCATATCATTATATATCCTTCACCATACTTCTCTAGCCGTGAAACATAACAAGGGTTAAATTCTTGATTAATAGGCCTTCTTATTTGTATTTTGTAATAAAAATAGTAAATAATATAATACAAGTATTTTAAAGCAAAAACCTACGGGTAAATTAAATTTTGTTTATAAATCTCAACAAGCATTTCCAATTAGTTGTCAACAGACAAATATGTATCTGTATGTAGAAGAAGCGATGGGACCTCTTGAACATAAATTAATTCAAAATAAAAAATTTCAGTATATTTCATATCTCTCTTTCGCTTCTCTAGATCATGTTTCGAATTCTTGAAAATTTTTGAAAAAAAAAACTGATAAATGTAAACAATTATTTTTTATTATTCCAATAATTGTTTAAGCTTAAAGGCTTTTTATACCCTACACCACCGTAGTGGGGAGGGTATATTGGATTTGTGCTGATGTTTGTAACGTCCAAAAATACCAATCGACTTAGAATCACCATCTGAGTCGATTTAATGATGTCCGTCCGTCCGTCCGTCCGTCTGACTGGCTGTCCATGTAAAGCTTGTGCGCAGAGTACAGTTCGCAATTTTGAAGATATTTCAATAAAATTTGATACGTGATATTTTTTCGGCCCAAGGACAGATGGAATTGAAACTGGTGGAAATCGGTCAATTATTTCACCAGGCCTCCATATAAATGCCTCTCCGAAATTGGGGTTTACCGATCATAAATCTTTGAATTATGCAAGTGTGCAAACAATTTTCACCACAAATGAGTAATATTAAGCTAAATTACATCTACAAATTTTGTCAAGATCGGTCCATAATTAGTCGTAGCTCCCATCTAAGGCCCACTTCCGAAAATCCCTTTAAAGAGCATAAATTTCTTACAAAAGTTGGTATCGAAATAAAATTCAATAAAAATAAGTTTCATATATACAGAAATGATCACACCTACTTTTATAATGGTCGGTCCATAATTAGTCGAAACTCCCATATAAGGCACTCTCCGTAATTCACTTTAACTTCTATAAATCTTTTAAAAGTATTTATATCGAAATAAAGTTTAAATAACATAATATTTATATTCACAGAAATCGTGGCACTAAATTTTTGAATGATCGGTCCATAATAGGTAATAACTCCCATATAGCGCTCGTTTTTGAAAAACTGTTTTATACATATATACTGGGTGTAGGGTATTATCGGGTCGGGCTTGACCGACTATAATTTCTTACTTGTTTAAAGAAAACCTTTATTTTCGTTATTTTGCAGCATCTTCAGGTAAAATTTGTCCCGGAAATTTTTTTGCTTCAGGAAAAAGAGTAGCGAAATAACGAAAATAAAGATTTTATTTAAAAAAGATCTTAAGCTTAAACAATTATTGGAATATTAATAAAAGTATTTTTTTATTAATATTTTTTATTTATTTATATTGTCCTGCAACTTATGTACTTAATCCTTATAGTCACAGATTAAATTATTTAGTTATGCAACGTGCAAAATGTGGTAGCGCTTTTATTTGCCAGTCACTGTACATTCTGATGGCCTGTTATCCCATCAAACTGGTTGAGTGCTTAAATAATGTTGAGCTCCAACATATAACTAGTTTTGAACATGTTTTCTTTTCTCTTTAGTTTTTCATCGTTATCGTCATCATCAAATCATAGTTTGTACATTTTCAGTAGTTTTCCAAAAAATAGAGAAATCGAATGCACTGAAATGAAATTGTTTTATAAATTGACATGTTGCATAACAAGGATAATATGGACATCATACATATTAGTTGACCCAAAAGCTTTAATGCAATGTTGATTTACTATTTCTATTTAGTAAGTTTCCATTTCTTTTTTTGAAATAAAGGAATATTTGCTGTCTTTGTTACACTTTTTAGTAGAATTTAAAAGAACATTCTAGCTTTAACAATTTCATAATATTATTTGTTTTTCTTAGCTTAAGCCTTCATTTGAACAATATAAACCTTTTTCCGTTCTATCACTTTTATATTCCTTTTAACTCGTCAATATCCTAAAATTACTTTTAAGAATTTAACACGATTTCAGGTGAATAGGTTTTTTTTTTGCTGAACACAAAGCCAGTAATTTGATTCTTAAAGCCATCTTTCAATAGAGACAACCTCTGCTGGCTTTTTTTTTTTTTTTTTTTTTGCACTTTTTGTAATTTGTATCAATTGAGGCTTGAGTATGTACACAATATGTGACACAATATACTGAAACTCTTTATGTTACGAAATTTGTAGGTTAACAAATAATCCTCGACAAAAGACATACTGCAAACAAAAAACACACGCACACACAAAACTGAAACAAGAGGAAGAAAATCATCAAAAGCTGTTCACGTTTCCGCCAGTCAGTCATTGTTTGTGAGTAGCGAAACAAAAAATTGTTGAAAATAAGGGGCAAAAAAAAAGAAGCAAAATAATACAACTTAGATCAGATAGAGACAATAAACAGACCAAATTTGTCAATAGCCAACGACCTAATTGCACTGTATAGGAATTGTTTTTTTTTATAAAGGGTGTTTCTTTTAGATGTATAGCATTTTAATTTGGCAAGACAACACTTTTTAAGTGGCGTTTATTTTGTTAGCTGTTAAGTGATTTATATTTAGTTGGGCCTGGCATTTCAACATGAATAGACTGAGGCCTGAACGATGCTTCCAAATTGTACAAATTTATTTTGAAAATTATGCTTCTGTTTGAAATACATATCGAGAGTGTTTTTTTGAACTTTTAAATGGAATAAAATAAAGTTTTTCAATTGACATGAGATTTAGTTTTTTTCGAAACATAATCTTCTGGCATTATAATTTAAACATGACTTCTGGCATATGACTGGCTCGGACGCAACAGCGTATATTGTCCTCCAGTTGGTCAATTGTTTCGGGCTTAGTGGTGACTTCAAACATAAATCGCTTGTCATCTAATGGACGCCAGTTAAAAAAGTGTCGTCAATTTAAAGTTCTATACATTTAAAAGGAACACCCTTTATAATTTAAGTGTAGCAAATAATCAGCATTTGCTTAGGAAGAGAAAAAAAAAGATATTTTAATTGTATTTAGGCCACTTTGAAAGAAATAATTTTTTAAATAATCTTTTCATATCGTATATGCACACATGTGAAAAGTTGGGGTATTGCAGTGGCCATTTCATCACTGGAGTAAGCTGACAGAAAAAGGACTTAGACATAAATCTACATGAAGTTACATTTTCTTAAGAAAATCAAACGGAAAATATAATGTATTTATTGGAGAATATTGATGAAAGTTTACAAAAGTATTTTACTAGGCTTAGATCAGTGTTGTCAGATTAGGGGTTTCCCCTAGATTTAGAGTTTTTTTTTCTATTTAGGGGCAGATTTAGGGCTTAATATTATTTAGGGGGAAATTTGGGGGTAAGAAAATTTTATTTAGAGGATTTTTAGGGGATTTTCGAATTTATAATTTGGTATAGTACATAATTTAACAACTGAGCATATCGAAGATATTGTAACGAAATAACGATTTAGATTCTAAATTTTAGAAAGTAGTCTGGCAACTACAAACATTAAAACATTTTTCCATACAAATAGAAGACATTATGCTCATTAACGAAAATTGCAAAACTTTTACTTTGGCAACATGTTTCCAAATAAAAAAAAACACTTTAGATATATTTATAATATTTAGGTCTTATAGAAAAATTGTCACTGTTTTCCATCGCAAATGCACAGAAAGCTAAAAAACAAGACATTACCAGTATCGTTGTTCATTTGAAAAACATTTGTGAAGATATCGATGCAACTCTTAGTGAGTGGAATAACTTGCACTTTATATCGTGGAGTAATACGACGTCTTTAGAAAAATTTTGGTATAAAGTTGGACAAAAGAGGGATGCTGGTAATAACCAAAAATTTTGCAGAATTAATAAACTAGGATTATCTTTATTACTACTACCTTATTCCAATGCATCAGTTGAAAGAGCTTTCTATATGTTTACTGTGAGAAAAAGTAAGCTGCGAAACAGAATGAATATTTCAACAGTTGAAAGTATTTTAAGAGTCAAGTTAAACAATAAATGTCAAGATTTAATTCCAACACCTGAAATGCTCAGACTTTTCAATTCGAATGATATTTACACAGCTCGTGAAGAAGACTTTGCAACTCTTGAAATTTTTGGAGAAACCTGATTTTAATAAAACTAACCATCTAGATGTTTATATGTACATATATAAATTGTATTCCTTATAGTTCGCCTTACGCAAGTTCATAAAAATGTAAGCGAAGAATAATTCAAATGTTTTTTTTTAATAATTAGTAGAGTATATTATATAAGAATAATAGTACTTACCTCAATTCAAATTTAATAGAGATATGAATGATGACACTTTAGGGTGTTTTTTTAAAAAAGTGTAGAATCTAGGGGGATTCTAATTTTTTTTTTTGGGGGAAGAATAAAATTATCTGACAACACTGGCTTAGATTTAGATACCAAAAGCTAGGTAATAAGCAAAGCTTTTTGGCTTATCTGTAGAAAATATACAGAGTCTTTGGCGGGAATTGAACCCGCAATCCAATGACTGATAGTCCAGCACATAATCGCCTAGTCTATCGGGTCTTAAGTCAAATTTGAGATCCGCTGCAATAGTTAAATTAGAATTTTTCTTCTGAAAAATTTATAATACAATGTTTACAACTACATTTTCATACACATTACAAGCTGATATGGTTTTTTAATGTAATGCAAGAGATTAACTTTGACTAAAATTAAATTTTCTGTTTTCGTGACATTTCCCTGTAGTTTCAACAAAATCCGTTAATAAATACATAAAAATTCGTTACTTTTTTTTAATGAAAAATCACAAAGGTTAAAAAATTTAACCTTTTACTCAGTTCTTGAAAGCATTAAAGTTTTCCGATTTATTAAAATCTTCGGTATATACAGCTATTGACAACTATTGGAAACGCTTCTTTATATTATTGCTTGCTAAAATTTCTTCACTTCAATATATTTGTATTATATGAATCACTTTTTAAAAACAATCAAAGCTTTATGTTACGATTTAGTTTTTATTCCCTTTTTCAATTGAGTTAAAGTATTGCAAAGATTTAAGCAAAGAAAACGACACAACTAATTGGAAACACACGATTATTATTAAATTGTAATTATTTCGTTGATTTTCGGTAAATATGATTTTTAATTTAATGCATAAGAAATTTAACAGAATTCATTATCTTTGTGATAGATAATGAGAACAGACAAAAGCTGTAAACCTGCCCAGCATAGCTTCATTATATTAGGAGTGTCTTATAAAGAAATAGAATTACTAGAGCAGCTCAAGTGTTGCAAACAAATGGTTTTTAATATGGTTTAAATAACTATAAATAATGTTCCTCGTCGCAAAAGGCCCAGAAAAACATCAACCCACAAATCACCCACCGACATGCAAGGCAAATTAAAGAATAGTTACACACCAATAATATGATTGCATCCAACCATAATTTGATTGTATGCAAGTATAATATGAATGAAACTAACCATGTTATGATTCCTGTTCAAAAATTAAATGTGGCATTATCTTTGCGAACTATTTCGCGCCGTTTGATTGAAGATGAAAGTTCAAAGGGAACATCATGGTCAATTTGCCAGATCTCATTTGAATTGGACGTCTATTCAGTGGAAGTATGTGCTTTAGAGCGACAAGATTAATCACATTGGACTAAACAAATTTTATGAAATGTTTAATTTTTATCGACCTTTTTCTATATTGATTTTGTTAAATTTTTTATTAGAAATTTCTAAATTGGGCTTTCAAGGTCAGGTATTTTTTATTATAAAATAAATAAAAGACTAGTTTATTTCATTTTCTCCAATCCTACGTTTCGTCGGTATTTTTCCGACCTCCTCAGGGATTAATTTTATTCAATCTGGCAACCATATAAATATATAAAGGATAATAACAATATTAATAACAAACAACCATAAATTTAACAATAAAATAATTACACTTACATATAGTCTTTTCGTCAATTTTACATTACTTTTAAATATATTACACCTTTTTTGTACAACATTTAACATACGATACAAACACAGTCAATTAATAAAAAATTAATGCAAAAATTAAAATAAAATATCACAGTAATTATCCTATCGCTAATATCACAGTTGAAGTTAAATTTTAATTAATGTTTAAATTATTTGCATTTTTCAACGTCACATTAAAAAATAATTAAAAAATAAAATAGATTTAACAAGAGTTTTTCGAAACTAATAAGTGATCTATGGAATTAGTCTACAACCATTGTATAACTGATGCCTTATAAACTTTATTAAAAATCTTTAGAATCAGGATAGCCTTAAACAGGACTAGTGAAATCTGATTGCACATGTTATAGTACTAAACCATTTTCAATTGTATTTTAGAAGATTCTAATTATATTTCTAACATTGAGAATTATACTTCAGAAATTTCCAATTGAATTTCAGAATTTTCTATATTTAATCTGCTTTTCTATTAGAAATTTCTAAAACACAATAAGAAATTTGTGAAGTGCAAATATGTTTATTTTGCCCTAAAACGTTAAAAATGTAATTTAGACAATTAACAAAGTACAATGCATTTTCTTCCCCAGCTTCCGGCGTGATCACTAATCTGAAGTTTTTACTTATCAAAATTAACTTGAAAATTATACTATTTTAAAAACCAATTGGTTAAATTTTCTTTATTTAATACAAGTTGTAAATGAAACCTGCAAGTACACAAATGAGCAAATAAATATGCTGCGTCTTATACCACCCCTGCCTGATACAAAAAAAAAAAAAACAGCAACAAACCCCAGCTGCACATCACAATATCTGTAACTAAAATAGGGTAAAATAGAATGACTAAAAAGTGCAAGAAAAAACATTTTTTTTTTTATTATTTTTCCCCTTTTTAAAAATTTTAGATTTTTTTAATGTTTTGCAGTTTCCATTCAAACTCTGTGTACTGTTGTAATTCTTATTGTATTGTAGTGGTATTGTGTTGTACTGTGTATTTTTCCATTAACTTTACAACAAGTACAATATTATTTAAAGATACGATTGTATGCTAAGGAATATATGTATGTATGAGTATACCTATGTATGTACATTAGGGTGGCCCCGTTTGGATGGAGAAAAAATAAGGTATCGATGTTCCCTACTAATATGAAAATTTGATTCATTTTAAGACTACGTTTCTCAATTTTTTTTGTCCTAAGGTCAATATTTGGTGAGCTGGATCAAAGGATAAAAAGGTCCTTTTTAAAGGTTTTTTGATTTTTTTCACATTTCTTCCAAAGATACTATATGTAAAGGTATTTAAGAGGCGCATTCAATGGGTTATCAAAAATTAAAAAAAATTTTAAATTAAAAAATTTTCAAAATTTCAGACAAAATTTTATTTTTTTTTTTAAATTTTTCATAGAATTTACTTAAATAAATAGTTGAAATTTCTTGATTATAAACATCATGCAATTTAACCCAAATGGTTTTCCCGTTTTTTTTTTTTAATTCTATCTATTTAAATTTTTATTAATTTTTTTAAACCTTAATTCTTCCCTGACAATATCTGTTAAGTCAATTCGTTAATGTAATGGATATTAAAATAACGTAAATATTATAAGCCTCTCAAAGACCTTTCATATGCTACCAAATTTACATATAATTCCTTTGGAAGAAACGTGAACAAAAATCAAAAAACCTCTAAAAAGGACATTCTTATCCTTTGATCCAGCTCACCAAATATTGACCTTAGGACAAAAAAAAAAAATTGAGAATCAAATTTTCATATTAGTCGGAAACATCCGCAACTTTATTTTGGTGCCACCCTAATGTACATATATAAATATATACGAGTATATATATTTTTTTTATTGTTTAAAATTTATTTTGAACACCAGTACATAGTTGATTGTTAGTTTTCGTTGAATTCATCAGCGCTTGGTAATTATTACAATATTGCTGTATCCATCCAGACCTTAAACCGTACAGTAGAACTAACACAGCCGCTCAAGTAAAGTATAAAGAAATATTACTTATGTAAAGAAACTTATAAATCCAAATACTAAAAAGTTTTTATTCTTTGCCTTCTTATTTTTCTATATTTCTATATTATATGTTAGTGTGTGTAAGGTAATATAAAAACAATTTTCCTTAATAATAGCTATAATTTTCAACAAATAATCTTTTGTTATTCCTAACAAATGTATTACTTTGATGGAGGAAGTTTTCGTAAACTAAAGAGGATGAGTTTCTTTGTTTGTTTGTTATTTATTCGGAAATAGCAGCTGCTAGAGGTTTTAGAAAGTTGTTGCAGATTTGGTAGTCAATTTGAAAGGCATTGATTGAAAGTTATTTAATTGCATAACAGAAACATTTATTTATCTATAGGGATTTATTCGTTTTTATAAAACAATTGATGGTGTGTAAACTTGCGTTTAGACAATCGGCCATGTCACAGAATTTAATTCCGTTCGGAAGTGGAATTAATTCCGTAATTTGCTTCTATAAAAAAAGTAAAACGAAACATTTTTTCGGAATGAAACCACTTTTGCTTCCATAATCACACATAATCTCCATCTCCATAATCACTCGTAAGTGATTATAATTATAATTTTCTCAGCTCAAACTACATACCCTGCAATTTTCGAGAAAGGGAAAATTATTTATTATTTCTGTATAATCCCTAACACACAGAAATACAGATGATTATGAAGATTTACTGAGTTGCTTTAAACTTCAGCACTAGAACTCGCAGTGGTTATAAAACGTTATCCATTTCGAGGTTCTCTAATTTTTTAAAGAAAATAACACAGAAAATTCAAATTTTATCATTTTAAAGAATATTCTTTGTTAATTTTTTTTGAAGATTATTTCTATCAAATGTTGGACGTTGCTATATCGCAGATGGTCTATCCGTTGAGTCCAATATTCAATGACTCGTTCGAGCATTTCGACTGGTAACTGGCGAATGACACTCGTGATGTTTTCCTAAACGGCCTAAATCGAAGCGGGTTTGTCCGCATAAACTTTAGTCTTTACATATCTACACCGGAAAAAATCTAACCGTGTATAATAATGTCCGTAGAAACTGTTTCGCCCATTCATCTCTAAAGCGTACGACTTTTTATTTTGTTTACTTGTTCTGTAAATTTATAATTTTTGTTTAAATTTGTTAAAGATTTCAATTAAACTTACCCGGTACCATCAATATACATTTTTAGACATTACGTAAATAAAACAAATTAATATGAAAATGTATCACTTTTTGATCAAACTCAGCAAACATACATATGGTGAATTTCACGTCAAGTGACCCAATTTTAAAAATCGATGTCTTCTGATTTGGATGAAATTTGCACCAAGGTTAGTACTATTGGATAAAAGGCCAGACAGAAATTTTCAGCTCTATCAGTCAAGAACTGCCGGAGTTAGAGGGGGTCAAAATTGGACATTTTGGTAAATTTTGCTCATACAGGGGTTTTTTTTAAATGAGTGTAACTTGTCCTAGCAAAAATTGTCCAAAGGACATTAGATAGATATTTCTACAATCATTCCAAAAATATTTTTTTTAATTTTTAAAATTTTTTTTTTAATTTTTTTTAAAATTTTTTATTTATTTTTTTTTTTTCAATTTGGGCCTTTTTTTCTCCAAAGAAAGCTTATACAATTCACTTTAAGATCTTTATAATGGCTAATGGGATGCGAGTGGGATATCTATCAAAAAAATTAATTTTTAACTCAAGAATAGGATTTTTCAATATTTGGCACATGTATCATTTTTCTTTTCCCCCATTTTTTTTTTTCAAAATGGAGTTTTGTTTTATTTTTGCTCAAAATAAGCTTTAGACTATCTCCGTTAAGAGCTTTGTGGTCACTTAATTTTTGAAATTTGGAACTCAAAGAAGAAAGTGTTTCAATTTGTACCATATGCACTATTTTCATTTTTTCCCCCCTATTTATTACTTATAATACTAAATAAGAATAATAATAATAAATAATTTAATAAAATTAATATATAAATGAAAAGGATACATGTGCCAAATATTGAAAAATCCTATTCTTGAGTTAAAAATAATTTTTTTGATAGATATCCCACTCGCAACCCATTAAGCGATAGTACTAACATTGGTGAAAATTTCATCCAAATCGGAAGACATCGATTTTTAAAATTGGGTCACTTGACGTGAAATTCACCATATGTAAAAATTGAAACGAACACAAAAAATGCGATAATGATGAATTTTTTAAAAAAACATTTGTGCAATGTAATAATATAGGGAAACAATTTCAATAGCACTAAGTTAGTCATTGGGGGTGCTATTGTACTTTTAACTCTCAAATAATGCTGAAAAAGTACTATTGTACCAACTTTTGCACCCCTGTTGTGTATAGAACAAATATCTGGCAGTAGAAGAAAGCCTGTTATACTAAGAGATTTGTTTCATAATTCAAAAAAAGCTCTCTGTTATTAAGTGGTTTTTGCTATGCTAAAACTATAAATAATTTATTATATTAAATTAAATTATAAATTAAATTAAATTATATTAAATTAGCTAAACTCTCAGAGGTCTCAATTGATATTATCTTTTAAAAATTAATCTCGTTACTAAACGTAGTCATAGGAACCTTTATTCATTTTACTTTTACTAACGCAATTACATCGTAAATATGTTTATCGGATTTGTTACTTAGAAGTTAACATAAAACTGGAGTCCAACTTCAAAAGAAAACTCTACCATGAATATAAATCTGTCTAATTTAATATTGTATTCATTTATTACTTTAGTCCAGAATAACATTCAATTACATGACCTCAAGTATTAATAACAATCTCCTTAAACATGTTTATGTTATAAATTGTATTAGGTAAATTTTTTTTTTGAAAAAAGAAATTTAAAAAAACATAATCTTTTAATACACTAACATAATAGACTTTTAACAGATGTTGTAAATCTAATATTTTATTTCAAAAAAATAAAATAAATATAAAAAACAAATTTAAGCAAGCTTTACGTAAGAAAACTAAAATAAAGAAATGTGTAAATTTAAAGAAAATCAATGAGGATTTGGAATAACAAACAGACTTTTTTAAAGCACATTTTATTTACCGGAACACACACTTAGACATAAACATACATACCTACATATGTATATAGGTAGTATAAAGTAAAGTAACATAAAGCAAAACAGGCTCTGTCTGAAAATACATGTGTTTGTGTGTAAAACTGTTGGTGACTTTGCCAAAAATGATTAACAAAATTGTAATGTGTTCAGATTACAATCGATATTTATTGCCTGTAATAACAATTCAACACACTCTTTCGCTCTATCTCTCTCTCTCTCTCTCTCTGTCTTACAATTCACAGCAGCCAATGCAAAAACATTTATAAATTCTGCTTGTACAAGTATGTGCAAGAGTTTTTGAACTTAAATTGCTACAAACAGAAAGGAAATTGTATTTGGAAACGAAATAAAAACAAAAAAAAAAAACACCGTCAAGAAAATTGATTTTTTTCTACTTTTGCACATCTTAAATTTTATATTTTTATTTTTTGGATTTTTCTCTACTTTTCTCTTTTTCAATGTCTGTATCAGTCATAAAATGCGATTTTATGGCATCATTTTTATTTCTCTGTTTTGTTTTTCAAATGCAGCACATCCCCAACCCCAGCCACAGCTATTGATGGGGCTTAATTTAACAATTTATTTGGGCAATAAAGCGAAATCAAAGCAAACCAGCATAAAAATATTCAATTGTAATTGATTTCTTTTCTTACATTTCGAAGGGTTTTTTCTAGTTTTAGCATTTCTAATGATGACGTTTTTAAATTTAAACGCATTTGAGCTGAAATAAATTTGAGGAATATTTATGTTTTAAAGAAAATGGTTTCTGAGAGAAATGTTCTCTAAGCACACAACTGTGTTCTACTGAGAGAGATTTCTTGCTAATGCATAAAGTTCTCTTCCACTCAGTGAGGCTTTCTCTATGGCAAAAACTTATTTTCTTTATAAAAAAGTAGGATAAAATGTTAATATAACCATTTAACTATATAATTATTGTAATATGTCTCATTATTTGTATCAAGTGATTTTATTGACTGTAGGAACTTACAGAGATTTTTGTCAATAAATACATAAGCTTGACGTTAATTACGGAAGTACTGGGGGGTTACTCTCTATTGCGATGCGAAAGCAAATTCGATGCGATAAGCGTGCAAATTGATACTCTTACGCATCGAATTTGCTTTCGCATCGCAATAGAAAGTAACCCCCCTGATGTCATCTATTTGTTTGTGTAAAACACTCTCACATAAAAAAATCAACATATGTAGATGATATTGAGATTAACAAAGATTACTACAAATCAATGGCCTAATATAAAAAAGGCCAAACTCAATTTAAAAAAAAAATCAATGAAGCAAAGTCCTATCTTAGATACTTTCATTAAAACAAAAAAAAAATTACATGAGAAATAAAATGTGTTGCTTTTTTTTTATTAAAAATTGTATGAACATTTTTGTTGTATCTAAAAATTTTTAAGTAGCTACTTTCCTTCGTCTGTAAATTAAAAAACATCGAGTTATGCCTTTTTTTATATTAAGGCATCGAAACAGTCGTAAGCAGTTTGGTATTGGTAATCAGCAAATTTGGCTGGGTAGAAAAAGCGTAGCAAACAAAGATGTGAGATGAACTCGTACAAAAATGAAAACTTCCATCCAGTACTTGAAAGCAATAGAACAAAATATTTCTTAATAATCTTTAAATATAGACTTTTCTATAGGAAGAAAAATTGCAACTTTTTATATAGGACAAAATTATTTAATAGAAGAGAGTTATAATTTCATTAATGCTTTTGAAAGAAACAATATAAAATATGTGTTGCTGCAGTAGGTTGGACATTTCTAAATATCACAGTGAAGGATTTTTGCAATAGAAACGAACCTTTCAAACATCTTAGAACAGAAGACAGCATTTGTGAAAAATATTTCTTAATAGGAGAGACATTTTTCCTAGAAGAAATTATAGAATAAGATCTCTGATTAGAGAGACGGGCACTGTATATTTAAAAACGGTTAATCAATTCATTAAAATTTATCGCTCTTGCCAGCATTGCTAGCTTTATCTTGCCAATTACGACTCTGACAGCACATAACACCTAATCTGGGCGCCAAGATTGCAGACGCGGAACACGAAATATGCTGCTCAACAAAATTATTTCTTAATAAAGCCATTGTGCATTGAAAACAGTTTTTCACAGAGCTCTAATGCTCGTAATACAGCTGAATACTATAATGCAGTTTTTGCGGTGGGAGCCTTTTCACAATAATACTAAACCAAAATAAGTTGACAGCAAGATACCAGTAAGCAAGGTCTGTGACAAAAAAGAATGGATCTAAATGGATCACATTATATCAGATAGTGCCTACAAAAATGTCTGCTGCGTTTTATTAAACATCGCTATGAAGGTGGCTCGGAAACTTCTTAGCCTAACACAGAAAGAGAATAGTTAGTTTTTTAAAAACATTTTTATTTCTCAATATAATCTCCTGAAACTTTAATAAACTTAGTCCAACGCTTGTCTAGCAATTCCATCCCTTGATTAAAATAATTTTTCTCCAGGCCTTCAGAATAGTGTTTTATAACTGTAATTGTATCTTCAGTAATTGTATCTGCTAGGAATTTTTTTAGATTTGGGAACGGGTAAAAGTAGGCGGGAGCTAAATCAGGAGAATAAGGTGGGTGGTCAAGCAACTCGTACTTTAATTTGTTGATTTTAGCCATTGTTAAATACTTTTGTGCGCTGGTGCGTTGTCTTGATGAAAAATTATTTTTTTGTGTTGTAAGCCAGGACGGTTTTCTCGAATTTTGACATTTAATTGATTTAAAATGTTGCAATAAAACGCCGAATTTACCTTTGAAGTCCTATAACCTTACCTTACCAGCCGAGTAAATTTTTTACGTTGTTTAGGGCACTTCCTCCAGCTTCAGTCTATTGATTGGATTGTTATTTTGTCTCTGGAGTAGAGTGTCTCATAAACAGTTATGAAACGACGCTTAAAATCCATTTTATTTTTCTTAGAACGATCCAAATAAGCTTGAGAAATGTTCATTCTTATGCGTTTTTGATCGACTGTTAACAAATGCGGCAGCCATCTTGCAGAAAGTTTTTTTCTGTAATTCTTCATGCAAAATTAAGATCATTTAAGATGCCCAAGATATTAGCTATTTCACGCACTGTTATTCATCGATCATTTATATACGATAAACCTCTTTTATTTAAATATTTAATGACACCACGTATTTTTAATGAAGGAGTTGCGAGATTGAAAAGAGATTTAATCTGTGTTCATAGCACAGACGGAAGTTTCCAAAACATTTAACTTTTTTCTGTTTCTAGGCTAAGAAGTTTCTGAACCGCCCTTGTACTCTTCAGTAAAGTTTGATCCGATTTGGCTCCCTGTAGAAATTTAAAAGCTGCAATGGCCGGTATTAACTTACTAATTTTGTTTGTTACAAAAATATTAAAACATTAAAAAGACCAGATTTTATATGAACAATTCGTCAACTTTTAAACGACCAAGAATTATATGCAAGCAAAGAGCAATTTTCAGTTGTGCTTACGTATCCCATAGCCATTAAAACTTCTTTTATCGTCTAATTTATCTTTGAATGCAGATGAAAATGTTAACTTCGGTGCAAATGCAACAATACATTGTTGCCAATGGCAGCCATAAACAGTTTAGATACAAAAGTTTTAACAATGATACCAAAATAACTGTACGTTCACACATGTATGCATCTGACTACCTGCATGTATCTATGTATGTGAGAGCCAGTTTGTTAATGTGAGTTAACCCTGCCAGCAATTGGAAGTTTCTTTCATCGTCCATCGTCAAAGGCGTTACGTCTTACTCACTTCCAGACGTTAATTGGAAGAGAACAATAACAATTTACATTGCAGTCGTCTTTTAGTCATCCAGACGATGTTGGGAAGATTGTTGTTTACAACACCAGCCGAAAATGACATGTCCCGTTATAAATGAAATGAAAAGAATGCAAAAAAGAAGTTTTCGACATCATAGAAATTAGTTTTATTTTGTCATTTGCTCTGGTCGGTCAGTGGTAAAGTGTGGTTTCGATTTGTTATTGTTATTGTTGTAGTTTTTACATATTTGTTATCCCATAATCAATACGAGTGAGTGTATTATCTGTAAAGGCAAACAAAAATCAAAAGCAAAAGAGAGGCGAAGAAAATAACTTCTGGAAGTTACGCTGAAGTGACTTCTTGAAGTTACGCTGAAGTGACTTCTGGAAGTTACTTCCGGGGGGTACAACTTCTCAATACGGAAGACACTTCTACGATCAGAAAATGGTATCGCAGAAGATGAGTTTCAACTTCTTAGCGTCACTTCTGAGTCACTTCCGCAATAGAAAATGTTGGCAGGGAAGTTATGGAGCATAAAAAAGAGCATATATGTATGTATTTAGTTGAATGTTTGAGCACAAGCAAATAATCCTCAAATTACTTAAAGCTTAAAGCTGGAGGCTGATACTTGCAGCACCTTGATTTATATTATTGTACAACTGCTAAATACACCAATACTAACAATGAAGACTGTGGATTTTCTAGTTCAAAGTAGGCTATTTTTCTTTTGCTGCTCGTTATGCTACTAAAGATGCGGGCAATTGTGGTTGGCGGTGTCTGTTGGAGTGTAGGGGTTGGCTTGTATTTAGTTGCTTGTGAGTACTTGTGGTTAAGGGCAGATGTTTGGAAATGCGTTGTGCTGGAGTTAAGTTAAGGCTGTGGAAACAATAAATTTAGCTTTAAAAAACAACATGAATTTAAGTAAAGTGTAGCAGATTGCTTTACAGCTTTATTTAATAATCTATAGACAAAATCTTTTCTGATTTAGTGCTAATACTGCACGATAAATAAAGCATTAGTTGGTCAAAACTAAATTGTAGTATTACCCACTTATTCAAAAACGATTATTAAATTTAACAAACGTTTATTATGACAGATTTGCATATAAAAATTTGCTTAATAAACGTTTGTTAAATTTAATAATCGTTTTTGAATAAGGAGGCTAATGTTTATTACTTTAATTTATCTTCTAAATAAATGTAGTTGTTTAATATATATTTTTACTTTAAAAAAGCCACCTTAAAAACCTCAAAAACTTTTTTAAAGATTTATTGAGAAAAACATTAATATTGATTTAATCTAAAAATAGAAGTATGTCTTAAACTAATAAAGATTAAATTTGCTTTTGTTTCGGTTTTTTCTTTTAATGCAAAAAAATGCTTTTAACCCTTTTTATAAAAATCTCCCTTTTTTTTTTTGCCATTTTACGGAACCACTCAAAATGTAACTAACATGCCAAATACATGCATGTTTGTGCTCTTAAAACATTCGTAAATATGTATGTATGTATATTTCACATATTTATTTATTATAATGTTTTAAATTGAAAAAGGAACAAGGTAAACTTAAGTATGTATTAATGTTTTATATGTAATTTCAGCTAGAGTTAAATACATATAGTATATTTAAGCAGCAACACAGTAAATGCTTTTAAAGAATTTTTATTATTTTTTTTCTTAATAATTTAAACGAAAACATTGATTGGTTTTTTTTGTTTGTGTTACAAAAACAACAACAACAGCATATTAAGTAAAAAATAAAGAGTATTTTATCGTAGCACTATAAATGCAGTAAACCATGAATACTGCCTTAATACAAGTGTGCTGCCAGTGAATCCTTTCAAAAACCTTGTTAATACTGTGAAATTCGTATATGCTTTTCGTATTATATGTACGTAAATATATTTTGTTTTATATTTTTTGCATTTTCACTTATGAAAACTCATTTAAGCTTGACGAGAGTCTGTTAACGTATTGCGAGTCTGAGTCTTACTTTACTTTCTTATATATATTATGATAGATACAGTGGGTTAAATGCTGGTTTTCGGGAACAGCAAGTTCAAGGTTAAAGAAAAATTCATGGCGAAACTCTTTAGTAAATAAAATTTATTTTAAAATTTGTCGATTGCGGCAATATTTTTTGTGTAAACATGTGAGAACATTTTTTAAGTAAATATGTTGCAGGAAAATTCTTTAAGTAAATATGTTGCTGGAACATTATTTAAGAAAAAAATTGGCAGCAACAGTTTTTAAGTAAATATTTCATATTTCAAGTAAATATGTTGCAGCACAGTATTTCAAGTAAATATGTTGCAGCAACATTTTTCAAGTAAATATATTGCAGCAACATTTTTCAAGTAATTATGTTACTGCAACATCTTTTAAGTAAATATGTTACTAGAAATATTTTTGAAGTAAATATGTTGCTGGAACATTATTTAAGAAAATATTTGGCAGCAACAGTTTTTAAGTAAATATTTCATATTTCAAGTAAATATGTTGCAGCAACATTTTTCAAGGAAATATATTGCAGCAACATTTTTCAAGTAATTATGTTACTGCAACATCTTTTATATAAATATGTTACTAGAAATATTTTTATGTAAATATGTTGCAGCAACATTTTGCAAGTAAATATGTTACTGGAAAATTTTTGAAGTAAATATGTTGCTGGAACGTTTTTTAAGTAAATGTTTAGTAACAACATTTTTCAAGATAATATATTGCAGCAAAATTTATTTTAGTAAAAATGTTTGAGCAACATTTTTCAAGTACAGCTTTCAAGTAAATATATTGCTGCAACATCTTTTAAGTAATAACTAATTCTGATTTTTTGGACGTTTTTATTCAATAAAAAATATTTTCCAGCAACCATGTTTCACCCTAGAACACTAACGTTAGTTGATTCGACTAACATCACTTACGTTTTCGCTCACATTTTTTTTTACCGATCACTCTCAACTCTCTTGTATACTTAATTGTCCAGGTTTTCTCGTTATGAACGGTCGCATTGCTGAGGTAGGTGTTGCAATAATTGAGTTATATACCTCGTGTTAGTCGAATCGACTAATGAAGTTTGCAACAAATGTTTTAAAAATCAAAACAATTCAATTTTTTTTCCATTTAATTTTTATATAATTCAAGTTTTATTGTTTATAATAAATTATGTGATTTTATTTTTTTTTTTATAATTTTTAACAACTGATCTGAAAAGATTGATCTCAAAAGTATTTTTATTAAATATATTATTTTAAATGAATTGTTTTATAAAAACTAAATTTTGTTATTTTATTTACATTTATAATAAATCAAATATCAACCTTTATTAGATGTGTCAATTTTACATATATAGATATCGAAAAAATCGGTTATATATATATGTATATATGTTAGTCGATTGGACTAATGATTAGTGTTAACGTATAAAAAATAAGGTTAGTGTTCTAGGGTTAAAAAAATACATTGTTTCAAAATATATGTTGCTGCAACATTTTTTAAAAATATCTATATATTGTTATAACATTTTTTAAGTATATATGTTGCCGCACCATTTATTTAGTAAATTTGTTACCTCAATGCTTTTTATTTAAATTTCTTGTTGCAACAACATAATTACACAAATAGTTTACAGCAAATATGTTTCCGGAGCACTTTTGTGCAAATATTAACAAATGCATAGGTATATTAACATTTAGCATGTAAATATACATATTTATTGTGTAGAAGTGTTGTCAAATTTGTTTCATTGTAGCTTTATTACGAAATTCGCATCGTGAAATTGAATGATAATGTTTACGGTTGAGAAGTATTTTCTTAATCCTCCAATAACAATTACATTCAGGAATGTCGCTGAGATATCTTTTGTGCAGTTTTTCAATAATTTATTAATACTAAATGAAAAATTACTCAGAAGTAATTATTTTATTAAGCATAACAGAGTCAATGTGTTTAGCAACATGTTGCAGACAAAACTATAGCTAGCTAGATCAAAAGAAAACAAATCACTTAAAGTATTTCTTTTAAATTAATATGAAATATCAATAATTATCTTTTGTAAAATGTTGCTGAAAATTTTTCTAGCTAAAAAAGTGCAGGTTTTTATGTTGCAATCTTCTTACCAAAGCCTTGCAATAACAACCCACCGTGCCTAAAGTATTTTTCGGTAATATTAAAGAATTTTACAATACGGGTTTCAGCGTTTACAACATATTTATGTGCATAGATATATAAACATGTATGGGTATTTTAGTAACTGTATGTGTTTTACACACACCCACACAGACATAGATATAAACATTTGTGTTGCGTTCATGTATTACTATGTTTTACCATAAAAATGTATGTTTAAAATTGTTGCAAATTTCCGCTAACATTTTGTAGTTGTTAACCAGAGGTGATGAGGCTGAACGATTATGGGATTATATCAGACTGAAATAAGCAGTTACTTTACGCTATTTATTACGTGTTTTTTTTACAAAAAAAACTGTTTTTTTTTAAAGATTACCAAATTTCTTGGCAAGATAAATTTCGTTTTTTATCACAAGATGTTCACAAACTGTTTCTAATCAAAACTAGTTCAAAAATTATTGATTAAGTAAATCTTAAAAGTGTTAGGTGACATTTTTATTCTATTCTAAGTTTGTCGTTTGAAAGGCGTTAGGAGTTTAAAACTCTTAAAATGACACAACAGTTACAGTACAGAACTTTAGTGTAGGTAGTGCTCATACAAATCGCTTACAACCCTTTAATCTACACACAGCTTTTAAAAGTTTTACCGATAAATGTAGCGATGTGTAAAGCTATTAAAGTGTGTGTAAGTATTTATTTATACATACATTCATATGTACTTGTATATGTATAAATATGTGTGTGAATGCAGTTGATGTTACACTTAATATTAGATTTTATCATATTATTATTATTATTATTACTCTTGTATACAAAATGTTGACTATCTATCCAACCATTTCTGCACTTGTGAGAGTGTTTAAGTATAGATGGATGCTACATTTGTGAAATACAAAAAAAAAAACACCGAGAGAGAAATATAAAATACTTCACAACTACAACTTGATATAAAACTGCACTTGTGTTTAAAATGTTTTATATAAAATGATTTCGTTTATTTGAGAAATTTGTTTTTTCCTGGTACATACTGCTGTTTTTGTACAAGTTTGTGTATTATTTACCACAGACGCCTAAATGACAGTGTGTGATAGTTTGTATATAGAAAGAATACTCTAACAAAAACTCATTTAAATATAGTTTTCATGCGTATATTTATGAGGGCTGGCAGGAGTGTGGGTGTGTGTAGATAAGTGTGATAGTGCTTGGTGGTGTGTGAAAGTGTAACTGTGTGAGTAGAGAATTATGTGGCTTTTATACAAACCATTTAATATGGCAAAATCCTGCAATTTTTGTTTGCTTTTTTTTTCATTTCAATTTGAATTTGTAGCGATCCGTATCAATGTTGTTGCATTAGTAATGGCTGTCATTTGTTCTAAGTGTGTGTGTGTGTGTGTGTGTGGGTGAGAAAACTGCATTTGTCAAGCACTCGTTTTAATGGTTGTTTACCAATAGACCGCACATGTTGAGGTAAGTTTTCATAATGGATTTGAATAAAGAGAAAAAGGTGATTTGTATGTGTGTGTGTTTTTCTGGTCTATCTGTTGGTACTCGTATGTTTAATGCAGCTGCAGGGGGCTTTTTGTAATACCTTTATTAATTTAAGTTGGAGGTTTTAATTTGCAAATAATTTAAAAAGAGTTTTTGTAGGTGGAAAAAAGTGCTTCTGGTCATGACTCTGGATGTTTTGTAAAAAGAAAGATTTAGTACTCGGCCAAGTATACAACCAAAACTTTGGTTTTTTCTTTGCGAAGGTTGGTAAAGATGTAGTTGCAAAATGTTGTTATGTACACATGTTGCAGTTGTTTTTAATACATTTTTTTCATAAATATGGTGGTGGTGAAATTTGTATGAGTTAATATGTTGCTTCAACATTTTATCAGTTAATATGTTGCCTCAACATTTTATGAGTTAATATGTTGCTACAACTTCTTCTTATGTAAATATGCACTTGTATAAATATGTTGCAATAAAAACTTCTACTCAAATATGTTGCTGCCGCAATGTTTGGTTAAATAGTTTGCATCAACAGTGTTTATATGTCTTTCTGCAACAAAGACTTACTTCCTCAGGGATTTTTTTTAAATTTGCATGCTTGGTCATTTTATGCTTCCGAAATAATCCTTAACTTTTAGATTTTTGTATGCTGTGAAGCCATTAAATCGTCACTATCTTTAATAAGTACTCGAAGGCATTTACGGTGAGCGTCAAAATAAACTCAACACAGCTTATTATTGAAAAAAGTCTAATTATAATAATACAAGTATAAATAATTGTTCATCAATTCACAAGTGATTTTGTATGCTGTAAATTATCTGATACAACTATATGATTGTGAACACAATTTTAAGCAAAGTCGTATGTTTATGTTGGCAAACCTTCAAAATGACAAAAGTAAAATATTTAAAAACAAATACAGTGAAGTCGCAGAAATGCGATCAAATTTTTATCAAGGGTGTTCAGGTTTTAGATTGCATTTTTTCTATAAAATATTTTAGTTTCTTATCTTTTAGTTAATGTAAAATAAAGTATGTACGTTATTTTTTACCTATGAGAAAATTATATTGACGCTCATAGTATATGCCATTCATTAGTTTATCAAAATTTTACTTATGACCTGACGTGTTTTAAAAATACTAATCAAAGTCTTAAATTGTTAAAAAATACCAAAAATTTCAAAGAACTAGCAAACGAACAAAAAAAAAAACAAAAAACAAAGCTCCACCAAATTCGCTTGAACTTTTCATAAATGAATCCTCTCTTATATAGCTAAATAAATTATGCAAAATAGAAATTGAAACGTTACTAAAACTGACAACTTTTGGTTATTGTTACCAAATGCCCTGCCAGGCAAAATGAAAATGGCAAGACAATAAAACAAATTAAAATCTAACAGCCAACAATTGCCAATCCGCCCACTTACACGCAAAAATCCATAAAGTTGGTTGCAAACAACCAAGCAAGCAGCGAAAACCTATACGAACCATTGAAACATCCACCAAAATGTCAATTGAGATTCTGTGTCAATATTATGCAACACTAATGGCAACAATACAAAACCGTGCTATCACTACCATGATTCCTGAAACGACAACATCCACTTGCAATAGTTTGTAGCAATATTTACATATACATACTCGTATGTACTTTAAATATTTACTGCAACTACTATAGCCACCATTTCGTACTTCAACTCCCCTACAAGTCGTTTGTTTCTGCGAAAACATTCACCATTGTGCCTATATTTTATCATTTAACAATTGTGAGGTACAGGTATTTTGCCAATTTTTCGCTCGATAACTAGTTTTTTTTTCAATTTGTGTGGATACATTCGAAGTTATAGATATTCACCATTGCATTAATACCCAGTAAACCTTTAATATTTCATGGTGTTAGCTGGTTAATTCAATTTGGGACTTGGTTTGAAATCAGCCAAACTCTCTAGTTTGCTGGGATGATACAAGCGCTCATTTTGGGTCTGGTTGTAACCAATAGTATTTACGTTGGTCCTTTTGGAGAGTGAGTGAGTAGAGATGTATTTGGTAGTAATCGTAAACCGTAAATGCTTTACAAGTTTTATGCAAACGTCAGCTTATTAAAGGAACAAATAGTGAAGATAGTTTTAGTCTTTAGCAAGAGTTGTTTGTAAATAAATGCAAAAATAAAAGCTAGCAAGAGAATATTTCGCACAGCTGTTACAGTTTACATAAAGTTTTTCCTTTTTTCTCTACAAAACTTTAATGCCTAATTAGCATTATGCAAACGAATTTGTTTAATGAGGAATGCTATAATCAAATTATAACAAGTTTTGATAAGGAAGAGAAAACCTAAAATAGGTATAGAAATACAAAGGCTTAAAAAAGAATAATGAAATGTGTAGAATGGAATATGTTTTATACTGAGGAGATTGTTTTCCTAATACCATACACACTTTTTTATATCAGACAGTGATTGGAGTATTCGTTACTTATGTCAAAACTTGAAAACTATTGTCTTGAAGTTGATTCTGGAACCTTATCTGAGAAAATTATTGGGAGATTTGTTCGCTACATTTTTAACCTTCGATGAAGTAATCATGACTGTAAGTCTGTAATTTCTATTTTTGAGAAGTACCAAAGGTGTAGACAAGAACTACTAAAATGTGGTCCCAAAAGAACTACCTTGTCAATAGTACCTATGTCAGTAGTAGATTTTCAATGTCACGCACATGTTAAATGTCTATAGTAATCAGCATTGGCTGGGGTTTTATACGTTACTAGTACTGGTGATTATTTCAATAGTAAGTCAGTACACTTTCACTATTCACATTTCCTGCAGGGTACTTATAATAATAATTTATACAGCTCATCTTTATAAATGACCTTCTCTGTCAAACTTCAAACCCTATCTATTCTTTTGCAGATGATAACAACATTTGCCATTCATACTCATTTAACCATAGACCAAACCCTTTGGAGATTGGGAAAATGAGACGAAATATGAATGATACGCTGAACCGAGATCTTGAAACAATCTCGGAATGGGGTTGTACGAATAGAGTCGATTTTAACGCACGTAAGACTCAGTGTGTTTTTATGGGCGGTGTAAATATTATGGAATCAGACGCTCTTGACATTCTAGGCATGAGAATCCAGTGTGATGTCCGCTGGACCAAACACATTTGTCAGGTATCAAAAGAAGCGTTCACTTGACTTGGTTTTTTTAAAACGGTGTAGAAAATACTTCACTCCATCTGATCTTCTTACTATTTACACCACCTGTATTCGATTGAAAATGGAATACAACTTGCATGTATGGGCCGATGCTTCGAAGTCTATTTGGGAGTTACTCGACCGCCTACAGCAGAAGGCAATGATGCTTGTCGGTGTCAGTAGGGTATCCAACTCTATTGATTCATTAGAGCATCGTCGCAATATGGGTTGTGTTTGACTGCTCTATCGATACTATAATGAAATGTGTTCTGCTGAAATTAGGTAACTTGTTCCTGAAACACGCAGTTTTTTACGTAATACACGTTCTTCAGTCAGGGCTCATCCATTTGTGGACGACTGGACAGTGAATCGCACAACACACTACAGGGAAAATTCGTTCTTTAGCCGTACAGTCCGTATGTGGAACAAACTCCCAGCAGAAGTATTCCCTGCCACTTTCAATATAGGAAAATTCAAGTCAAATGTTCACAAACACTACTCCCTCTATCCTCCCTCCCATAACCTATTTTCCTATTCCCAACACAATGCACTGTATTAGTAGGGGTCATCCCCTGAGTGCTGGTCCAAGAAAACAAAAAAAAAAAAACAAAAAAAACAACCCCCAACAGTTTTTTTTACAGAAAACTGTGCCTGGCTTAATAGCCGCCAAACAATATTCTATGTATTGAAATAAATAATTGAATTGAAAATGTGTTTTAAAAAAAGTTCCTTTTTATTCAAAGGTAAATTAGAATAAAACTACTTTTAAAAAAGTCGCTTTTAAAAAAAGTACTTTTTTCAAAATTATTTCTTTAAAATTTATTTGAGTTGCTAACTTTTCGTAATTACTTTGACACGTAGAAAAGACAAGGAAGACATATTGTATATATCGATGGATATGAAATTGTGTCTATTTTTTAAAAATATATAGAAATTTTGTCATTTATTTATTTAAATATGGAAAAAATGTCTTATTTTGCGAAAAAAAGTGTTTTAATGCAAATAACATTTTTATTTATTAATATTTTATATTCATGAAATTTTGCTTTTATATCGACTTTTGAATGCAAAATATTTAACTTAACCAACCCCATTTGTGGCTTTGAATTTCAACACAGATTGGTGTCTATTATGTTGCTGCCAACACCATGTTGTTCGTTATTATATGAGAAGAATGAATTATTCTGCTCTAAAGATTGCATGTCATACTTGCATTAGTTAGTCGCATTATCAGGTGTGGAACACAACGAAAAAGAAATAATGAAAATTAAGAAAAACAAAAAACACACTATCGGTCATGTGTATGAAATTTTAATTTAATTTTTATCTTGTTATATTTCATAAAATCATCAGTAAAATTTAAACAACTCATTAGTAACATTCAGTAAAAAAAATATTTCATGATAATATCGTATTGATAATTTTGATTTTATATATAATGTTAAATTTTACCTAAAATAGTTTAGTTATTTATATTAATACCAGAAACTAGAGGGCATTAACATATTTTCGACTTTTAGTTTTAATTAGGAATTGAAAACTAGTTTTAATAATATTTTGTACATAAATTATCAATTACAAGCTTGAATTATTATAGAAATATATTTTAATAAATAAAAATGCTTTTATTTATTACACATAAAAAGGTCGAATAAAAACTACTTGAAGAAATATATTTTAAAATTTTTAATATATTTTTGTTTTAAATATGGTATTCAAGCACCCTAGTAAAGAAACTGTTTGAGTATATTGTAGTGTTTACTAATTTCGGTTTTTATTGGACTTTAAACATTTTAGATATAAATATTTTAAATTTATTAAAAAACATACTTCCAATTAATAACACTCATACGTACAGTTGTCAATACACAGAAAAATGCTCATATCTCTGAAGCTACTTGCAATATTTAAATGAAGTTTGGCTTAATGATACTAAATATTGTAAGGCATTAGTTGCCATTAGGTAACACTAAGTATCAAAACTATTATCGTAATTGAAAATTTAATTAATTAAAAAAAATTTCTGTTTGCTAAAATCATAAACACTAATCAATTATAGTCTCTTCATCATCATCATTTGCGGGTTATTCAAAAAATTATTATACATTTTTCCTTCTATTTATTCGATCACATTTCTTGTGCATGTTAACACATATATTTAAAATACTTTGCAATTTAAGCTTTCAAAACTGAAGTGTTGCAAAAAATACATATATATGCAACAAATAAATCTGTTCAATATGAATAAAGTCTTTATAAAAAGTCTGTTTATTTTCGCTACAATTAAGCAAATACAAAAAAAGACTATCAGCCAAAATTAATTTAAATAACTATTAAACCAATTAAAGCATTTAATTAAACTTATTGTTTTATGGCTGTTTCTGTTGCTTCTTTTATTATGATGCGATGAAAATTTTCAACATTTAAGCATTGAAAGAAAGAAAAATACCCACAAATAATAATAAAACATTTATACTCTGATCTGTTAACCCAGTTTTCTTATACTCTTATGAGTGTGATGGTGTTTTAAAAAACACTTCACACCCACGCATGCAATCACACAAATAGGGTGATTAATTTACAGAATTTTCACTCTCTATTTTTGGACCGACCAAAACAGTCAATAACATTTGCAAATTACAGTGTCAGGGTAGGTGAAAGCAATAGACTTGATCATATAGATTACATACAGTCTTCATGGACTTTAAAGAATAGTTACGTAATTCTCCAGATTCACGCAAAGAAAAAATATAGTTGTACATGTTTACCACAACAATGTCAAAATTTAAAAATTTTCACTGTAAATATTTATTATTTATTTGCGGTAACAATAATATGTTTAAGTTACAATTCATATGATTACTATAATCATATATATAATTGTAGTAACCATGTATATATTTGTGGCAATCATATTTATGATAAAGCCATTTATCATAATATGTTGCTCTTTGATTATAATCTTTCATATATAATCTTTCTTCATGAAACTGATCACCACAAACATTATATTATTACTATAATCATATATATGATTGCTATAATCATGTGAATTGTAACTTAATTATAGTGGCCGCAATCATGAAAATCATTACAGTGACCATAGTGTTTTAATTTTTTTTTTTTTAATGTTGAAATAGTTGTGGTAAAAATGCACAACTATATTTTTTCTGTGTGCGTACCGAAAGCAAAGCGGGAAAGGGTAATGGAAAATTGAACTTTCCGAATGGACCAACTACAGCGTAGTAGCGGCCAACATAAATAACAAAGATTTTAACATCCAGTTCCATGTTATATGTCTAAATGTCTCACCCTATACAGGCTCAGTTATTTATGATTTTGCATGTGTGTGTGTGTGTGAGAGAGAGCGTTTGTGCGAACATCAAACTGAAAGCTGAAAGTTTATTGCATTTTTAATTTACAAGATTGAAATTTTATCGAGTATTTCTCACACAACCAAATAAACCAACCAAATAAATACGACTAAAAGTATTAAAGTAAAAGAAGCCAACCAATATGCAAACATATACTAATGACCATACCCAGAGAATTAAATGGGGGCCGACTCAGAATTATTCTTAGTAAAAAATAAACAAATACTATTTTAGATAATCACTCCAGCTGACAACATTTCACAAGAGAATCTATTGTTTTTGATTCTTTTCAGCAGATTATACATAATATCATCTACGTCAGCATAATCTCCTAGATTTTAAAACGACCCACCCTTGAACTCAATCCATTTAAACGTATTGGTTATATGTATTAATAAAAAAAATACAACATACAGCTTTTTATTTAAACTGTTACAATATGCAAAAGCCAATCAATAAGCAACATGCAACCAAAAGAAAAACGTAACGTAACAAAATCAACTGATAAATGAAGGCAAGAGAGAACACAATCATACGAATACACCTTCATATGTAAATTTTGAACACACATATGCTTCCACCAGCCATCCACACATAAAACGTCAATGCAGGTGCATGCCACTACAAAAAAGTTGCAAACTCAACTGCTCTACAACAGCTTGATTTATGATGAACACAATTTGGCTTTCTTATTCTAGGAAAACATTTTATATTATATCTTTTTTTTTTTTTGGCGGATTTGTATGAATTTGTAATTTTACCACGTTGAATTTAACTTTTTCGTTTCTCTGTAAAAGCAATTAAAACGAACGAACTAAATGGAAATTTTACACAATAAAAATTTTTTTTAAGAAAACTGTCAATAAAACATGTGATTTTTCATGATAAAATTTGATACGAAATGAATTTTGCATGTTAAATAGTGACTGGCATATTTTAAAATTTTAATTGAATTGCACTTGAGATGAATGGTTTCGGAATTACCGAGAATTTGTTTTGTAAAATAATACCTTTTTTTTAAGATAAATTTGTAATTGATATGCGTCAATAACAAGTGGGAAAAAAAGATTTATAGTTTTTATGCTAAATGTGTGAAGTGCGGGCCTTTTTAAATTTTCTGTTGAAAATTGGTGTTAACTGATTAAAAGCACTAGTTACGCGACTTGATTTATTCAATTCAATTAAATTAAATTCAGTCCATTTCATTTCAGTTCAATTCAATTCAATTCAATTCAATTCAATTCAATTCAATTCAATTCAATTCAATTCAATTCATGTATGAGATGTTTACAGGACGATTACTCTCCCGTTTCGGTGCTCAAAATTGGCCACTATATACTGTGATGGATTTTCTCTGTGACAATGGTCTACCCGCCCATCAGTGAAGCAGAAAATTCAAAACTGTAGCTACGAAATTTAGATACATTTATGCAATTCCATTTACAAGCATCTGTCTTGTATACTGATATGATATGATTCAATGATTTCTATTAATTTATATACAGTGCTACCTCGCTTAACGCAACCCTCGAAAAATGCTACTCCTCGATTATTGCAACACGTAAAATATTTGCATTGTTGACTCAATTAACACAAAATAAAAAAAAAAAACACTCAATTATCGCAACATTTTTCTCAAACCCGTCAATATGTCTTTTTAGTTACATATTTTTTATTAAAGTTGTTTTTAGACATTAATGCTGCTTAAAGGTATGTCCCAGTTTCACGTAGCAATTCTGTAAGCTTAGCTGATTAGTTTTAAGACAGCGGTGCGAGGGGAAAATAAAACGAGTACTCACTAGATTGTATTAGCAATTCTTGTTATTCTATTATTCGTATTGCATACATATCAGAGATCGGCAATGAATCGTATTTTTACGATTCACAACTACTCATAACATTTTAAGTATAAGTGGTTTTACATCATTGCAATTTAACTACTCCGAGTTACTCAAACTCACAACAATGTTGACTTATAAATGCGGGTGGATATAAGTATGAGTACAACGCCGACATCGAGCTCATACCATTCCCAATATGTTTGATTCATAAACCACGGTATTTAAATTTACATTTTAAGAAACATACTCACATACTCATAAAGTATTCAACTCAGTTAAGTCATTGAAAAAAAATTTCAGCATATTCCGGTAGGTATTTATACAAAATAAGTAAAAAAGAAATATAAAAACATACAAGTAAGTTTATAGGAAAACATATTGGAGAATATATAAAATTTATTATTTTATATAATTTTTATAAGCGCACTGTAAAAATGAATGACTGTCGCATGAGTGTATGCGAGTCATACTTATTTTTTTTATCGTCTACGTACATTGAGTTAAGGAGAGTCTAAATATACAACATCATACATGAGATTAAGTAGTAATATAATGAGTACTTCAAACTTTAAAGATGAGTAGTGGTTTGATGATATTGAGACAAGTATGAGTACGTATAAATACAAGAAATTATAAGTCATGATTCGAGTATACTCACTTTTTCAGTACTCATAACTGATCTCTGATACGTATGTACTGTGTGTGTGTGTAATTATATTGTGCTGTGTAAACACCGAAGAAATTTTAAGGAAATAATTGCATGCAATTTTTCAATAAAATTGCATCGTGTAAATTGGGACTATTGCGTTTGAGATTCAATAATTTTAGATCAACCGCTTTTCAAGAATCTTGTAATGTGCGTGTTGTATTTGTTTTTTGTATCTTAAACTCAATTAAAAGAATTTGTTTCGTGAAAGGTTGTTCACGCTGTACTGAGTAAAATGCCGGTGATTACAAAATTTGTAAAACTTTCAATAAAACAAACTAGGGATATCCTTAATAAATTTGAGATTGATATATCTCTAAAAGTGATTAGCAATGAATATAAAGTGCACATATTAACAATATATGTACATTAGGAAGACAACTTTTTAACAATTTTTGAAAATATCAAAATTACCCTATCCATACCATGTAGTGCATAAAAAAAACAATAAAAACTGCATCTTTAGATTTTCGATATCATTGCATTCGCGTCCAATGCAATTAAGTTTGGGATCAGGGATTCATTAAATGATAAACAAATTATAATTAGTAATGCTAGATGGAATTCTAGAGCAATTCTTGCGATTCTAGCTTACATACTAATTCCAAAATATCGTAGCAAATTATATGGTTTTCAGACCATTGTTACAATAAAAATGACTTCGAAGCCTTACACAAATTATTATCGGGCTTTACTAATGCTCAGAAATGCTTTCTAAGACATTGGGTGAAAGATGAATCAAGAATTCCAAAAACACAACACAGAAACATTTGTGCGGAACGCGCCATCAAAGTCGTACAAGATATTTTCATCCAATACAAATCAACCCGAATTCTTAATCTTAAGCTAATTTCACTTAACAAAGATAATTTTTAGATTGTGATTTTGATGTTAATCATATAATTACATTAAGAAATGCAAATAGTTAAATTGTAATTATAAAATAAAAAAATTTTGAAAAAATAAAATCTTAAGGGGTTTTCAGAAATCGGCTTCGATGCGGAACGTTTTTGTTCCGAAATGACCTGAGGAAACCTTTTTCGGTTTCAGCACAACATCGGCTATAGCGTGGTGATAGGGCCTTATTTTGGTTGTACCCCTAATGTACGTAGTCGTATGTTTTCAATAAAACTAATAAATTTATTTTAATAATAATTAATATATACAGCCATGTCACACAATTTCCGTATTTTGCTTCTATAGAAAAAGCAAAACGAAATTTTTTTTCGGAAAACCACTTTTAATGAAACCACTTTTCCGAAACAATTGTTAGTTTTACTTTTTCTATACAAACAAAATGCGGAATTAATTCCACTTCCCAACGCAATTAAATTCTGTGACATGGCTGCTAATTTGTTATTTTTTCTCTTAATTTTTTAGCACTTGTTTTTCGCGACAGCCTAAGTTTCATTAAGCGTGGTTACACTGTATGTATTTCGTTTAAAGTATAGGACACTCTTTCTATACCTTTTCGATCGGCAAATGTTGAACAACGTATTATTATTATTACATTATAAATTATTACATTATCTTACCCAAATTAGAATTTGTATTATTTTAATTACCTTAAAAGAAAAAAAAAAAGAAAAAAAGTAAATTAATATTATTTGCTTGCAACATTAACTTTAAATATAAGTTTAGACCAGGGGCTTCCATTTCATAGCTCAATTGAGCCTACCACTACCAAGGCATATTTTTATGCTCTTCAATTCAGTCGTCGATGTGACTTCGACAAGTGCACATGTCTAGCGGATGCTATGTTATTTTTTTCAGGTTAACAGATGATGACACTCAAAAAATATTGTGCGATCAAAAATGCTTTTGGTAACATACATAGCAAATTATAAAATATGTATATTACTAACATTTTTTTGCGGCTTTAAGTAAATACATTCTCTCAATTTTATTACTCTCTCGTACTCACTAATACATAAACAAAAAATTTTTGGAAGCCCCTGGTTTAGACGGTCTTTATGATAATTATATTTTTACAACAAATTATTTTCTGCCAACTGGCGATCTCTCTTTTTTATGTTTAATCAATTGTCATTTTAGTTTAGTATTAATTTGTCTATCGTATAATAAGCAACCCTCATCAGAAAGTTCGTGTTAAATGTTTGTGATAAAATTTAAATTATTAATCAATAAAATACAAATAATTTGAATTTAAATATATTAAATGTGTTTCAATTAAAAATTGTATTAAATTGACTCTAACTTATATAAGAAGAATATATTCATTGTCAATAATTTATTTTAAAGCTTCAACTCCAGCCCCGCCTACCCCCCAGTAACAAATATTTACATCTTTAGCCTAATTAGCTAAAGATGATTGAGAAAGGGACGATTTAAATCTAAACTCGTACACATTATAAATTATTCTAATTTATAACAACCAATAATGACCCTTCAAGTTTCTAATTACCAAATTATATCCAATTCGTAACAGTGATAGAAACGCTGAAATGAAATTAAATGAAAATGAAAAGGAACACACCAAATAAAACTCAATGACATGGAGGTCAAGTTTCTATTAAATGAAAATGAAACTTTCAACAAATCAGCAACAATAGAACAACGAATTGTTCTTGTGACCAGCGTATTATTTGAATATATTTAGCTACAAAAAACCCCAGTAGTTCCTTCTGAGACAAAGTACCTGTTTTCCAAAACGTTACTCCCTAGATTGATTCCAATCCTTGTGCACTAGTGTTAGTAGACACTTTACTGTGTCCATGTAAACTTTTTGAGGGGTTTATTTTAAATAACTTGTTCTTTTGGTTGTGTAAAGTATGATAATTTGAGGAGATTATATTAAGGTATTGTTTTCTTTTTCATAATTGGTATGAAGGCAATAAATTAGTCAATTAGTAGAATTATTTTATTTACATTTAAATACTCATTAATTACATTTAAATATTTTTATGAACATTTGGCTACTGACTGGCAAAATTCAACTATGAATCCTTAACACAATAGTACCAGCGATATGGACCTAAGTGGGCCGTACTATACGGCCACCTGCTGACCATTAATCCTTGAAATTCTTTGAATATCTAGTAGTGACAGCTTAACACCTAGTCAAGTGCCCAGTATACTTTTAGTTACATTAACTACAGGGATATTTGTTAAACTTGTGAGTGTTTGTGCAAATTGTATTTGCGTCTATAAGTGTGCGTTTAAAGGGCATAATGAATACTAATTAAGTTTTAAGTATCATTTATATTGAGCATGTTTTCCTCTCTCTCTCTCTCACTCGTTCCTTTAGTTTAAGCTTACAATTACTACAGCAAAGAGAGTGGCAAAAAAAACAAACAATACAAATTGTCTAAAAGGAACATCGAGCAAGAGCAAAATAAAAGCAATTTCATTTGCGTATGTAATTAATTTAATAATATTTTCTTGTTGCGTTTTAAGTTGTTACAGCATTAAAATGTATATTAAAAACAATCCTAGATATTTATGTATATGATGAACGGATGAATTACTGGTTTGGTGCATGATACAAATTCTGGCTTGTCCTTCCTTTTCATTGTGTTATAAGTTTTACATTAGGCCCCATCATCTCTATCAACACTAAGGCAGCAAGTGGTTTTGGAAATAACACTGTTGCTAAAAGATTATGGAATAAGGAAGAAAGCTATTTATAGTTCATATGTCGAACTAAAATTAATGGGTTTTATTTACAAAATTTATCAATGTACAGGCTTTTCCAATGAGAACTTGGATTTCCAACAGACATATATTGGAATAACATGAAAAAATAACATTTTACTTGCTAACATCTGAACAGAAAAATCGGCAGAATTTTTACAATGAATAAAATTTCACTCGAAAATAAGAAAATTGTGGATCTGCCAAAAAAAAAAAAAAAAATGTGAAAATACAAGAAAAATTTTTTAAAAATTATTTGCGAGCTGAACGAATCAATGTATGGAGCGCTATGTAGTTATTGGGCTTTTTCTTTCGATAATTCGGCTGGATATGCGGCAATGGTGAGTGGTTAAAGCCATCCATTAAAATTTTTGGCTTCTTGCAACTAAGATGTAGATTTAACAAGATAGTAACACAAGTCTCACAGCCATATAAATTTTGTTCCTTTAGCAACTTCCTTTTTGGCAAGCCTTGTTTTGGCAGATCAGCTGTTTTCATATAAAATGTTACTGTTAAATATATTCACTTTGGTATTTAATTTAACCATGAACCGACTTACAAATGAACAGCGCTTCCAGATTATTGAATTTTATTATAAAAATTCATGTTCGGTTAAGTTGCATTCGAAATCTTACTCAATATTATAACAATTTCGTACTTATTGCGCAATAATTAATTGAGATTTTATATGGAATATTGAGCTCAATAATGCCGTTAATTGCGAATGCAACACTGTTCACAACTGTGTTTAGTGAATAAAATTGTATCAAATGGCAAATGTCAACAAAAGAAAACAACAGAAATCATTAAAAAATCAATGTGAAGATAAGTTTGTTTACATAGAAACACAACAACCATTTAGAGTATTTTTGTATTGTTTTCCAGCTATCAAATGATTATTGAATAAGCTGAAAATTGCGTATGTCTGAACACTTGAAATAATATTGTCAATGAACCGAATATTGACTCAATAAAGTTGCATATCTGAGATAACCGCGCAAACAACCAAACAACGCATTGTTATGTTCGCTTAAATTAGAAGATCCCAAAAGAATATACTTTATAATAATTCAAAAATGATTCAACTATTGATGTATGTATGTTTGTGGAAATCGCTTTCAATTTTTAAACACCAAACCGAAATAAATGAGTTTTTTTTTGGAATATTTATAATTATTCTAAGAAGTTTGGTATTGAAAATAAGAAACAACGGTTCAGTATATAAAAAGTTGTCAACAAAATTTTGAGACAACCTTGAAAAGAGTCTCAAAAAAACAGTTGTCAATATAGCATTGTTCGGTGTGAAACAATATAATTTGTTTTAATTTTTCTATTGATTACTAACATATTCTGAGATACTTATGCAATTCCCGCGGCGAATGTCTGTGTAAATCACTGATGTTTCAAATACAAAATAATGGTAATAAGTAGTTTGGTAAACCAGCAACATCGGTTTAGTAGATGAAAATATTCTAAAGAGTTTTCAATATTGCATTGTACGTTGTTGCTTAGACTGGAAGAGCTCAGAAAATTTATTTTTTTTTAAATTGTTAATTGTTTCTTATCATATTCTGAGACAATTTTGAAATTCCCACCTGAATGTTTGTGTAAATCAGGCTGATGCTTAAAACACAACACCAAAATAAATGAGCTTCGTCTATAACAATTATCATGCTACTAAGCAGTTCGGTTTAAAAAACCAGTAATATCGGTTTAGTACACAAAAAGTTGTGATCTAAACTTTAAGATAACCTCGAAAATATTTAAAATTTCTAACGAAAATTGTTTTCAACATTGCATTTCTATGACTGTTTAAATTGTTCTTGTAATGTGTTTAACAGTATAATCAATAATGTTGGTGTAGTGTGAAATTGAATATAATTTAAAAATTTCTTTAGAAATGGTGTTCAAAAAGATAATTACAAAATGAAAACCTATAACAGTGTCTGCATTTACTTACATATAAATCAAAAGCTTTTATTACATTTTTAATTAAAATTCATCACACACATTAGCGATAAAAAGCAACTATAGAAATGAACGTTTTGTGTTGGGAAAACATAAAATTCAGTTGAGCAACGATGTGTAAATTCTTACAAATAACATGAAGCTTTAGATGACTTTATTAGCAGTTACCCATTCCCCAGGGATATGCCAACATATGTGGGTAAGATAATTCACATACATATTTACCTATGTACAGCTGCAGTTGTTTATGTTAAACATACTAATTTAGAAAAAAACAGAATAAACAAATAGTGACCAGGACGTTTGGTAAAAATAAAACAAACACAGCCATAAAATAACCAACTTTGTTAAGAAGCAAGTGTAAAAGATTTTTGCCAGCATCAGAATACTAGTAAAATCTTGCCATTGTTTGTAAAATATTTTATATTGAAATGCAAAAGTGTGCTGTAGTTATATATTTATATATAGGTGTATTTTATTTATATTGCCTGTACTTTTGGTTTTAACTAAAAACCAGGGATTTTATGCTTGTATCTGTTTATTTACTTTTGGGTTTACTTGTATTTTTTAAACTTCATTAGTAAGACAACAATAAATTAACATAAAATTATGGTTGCAATTTCCAACAAAATTTCTCTGTTGTTCTTTCAGCAAACAACATCAAAATGGCAACATTTAAACCAAAATGTAAATTACAACCATACCAAACTTTTGTAAATTATGGTAAAAAGATAAAAGAACAAGGACACATATAGTTGCACAGTGTTGCTGGAATGGTAAATATTTTAATCAAATTAATTGAAAAATATTTCAGTACTTGTTCAAAAGCTTAAGGTAGTTTTTTTATTAAAATAAAATCGGTCCACTATTTCACCTGGCGCCCATACAAATGTCCTCCGGGTTTAGCGATCATAAATTTTACCACAAATGTGTCGTAAATGTAAAGCCAAATAACATCTACAAATTTTGTGCAGATTTCTTAAATATGTCAGTATCCAAATAATCAGGTCTATTCGAAAAGTTATTTTCACCATAAATACGCGTTTCATTCACTTTTTGTTATTCTAAAATACGTTAGCGATATGAGTACCAGAAAACAAAAGATGTGCAAAAAGAAAGCATATGTTTTTGTTCACTTTGTATGCATTCTAAAATACTTGTTCACCACACATCTACATAATTTTCGTTCGACGCTTGATTTAGCGCGTAAAAATAAAATACCTACATAACTGGAAAATAAATAACAAGCGTATGCTTCAAATGTAAGTAAATATATGTACATGTATAAAAAACATACAATGAAAACTAATTCTGTTTCTGTGTCCAGGTCGACGATTTTCGAAAGAAGTACATTCGGGCTTCTTCTTTTGTCTGTTCATCCATTTTGATACTTATCCATTTTTGGCATTATTTCTCTTCGATTGCAACTAATACTTCAGACAGAAATTTTGAAAAAGTTAACTGGGAAATATTAAGATGCCAATCCTTGCCAACGAAGAAACGAAGGGCTGCTGCCAGCTTGTCAACAGGCCTTAAGCATCTAAGCCGTGATTGCTGTTTGATTTTGTCTTCCAATTCAGATAAAATATATATAAATGCCTCTTTTTGATTCTAAAATTATTCCTAAAACTTCTTTTGTTATTAGAAGAGGTGATTTTAAATTTGCAATAAACATACATACATACATACCTGGCATCATTCATTTTAAATATATCCGGCGTGTTATTTCTTAAATTTATAGAATAATTATAATTTTTAGTTGAACTGTTAATATTTAAATTTTTGATATTTCTTTAGTTAGGCTTCGAGTTCATTAAATTTAATTTTCATCAAATTATTTTTACTGAAGTAGGAATTGTTTTACAACTTGAAAAAATTTTTTTCTCGAAACATATGTAAATTTAACCATCCATCAACCCAGGTTCGAATCCCAGTCAAGAAAAATTATCAAAAATAAAAATTTTTTCAAGTTGTAAAACAATTCCTACTTTAGTAAAAATAATTTAAAGAAAATTAAATTTAATGAACTCAAAGCCTAACTAAAGAAATATCAAAAAAATTTTAAATTTTTAATTAGGCAATCGAATATATCTCAATTTTTAGTTTTAAATTATATTTTTGTTTTGAAAATTTTTTCAATTTTTTCAATGTTTATGTTTTTTATAGGAGATTACAAAAAATCGATTACTGCAAACGATAATTCTTCACTCGTATTTTAGAATATGTCGAAGACGAAATGTCGAAAGTGAACGTTCGACGACGAAGAAGTGAAATGCGTATTCCCAAATAGACCTGAATATTTAATACAAATGTGTTTCATATAAATAAAAATAATATGTTACAAGTTTGTAATGATTGGTCTGTAATTAGTCATAGCTCCTATATAAGGCCCACTACCGTAAATCACTTTAAAGATCATAACTCTTTCACAAATGTTGGTATCCGAATGATAGTGAACACAAATATATTTAATATATATACAAATAGTACGGTACAATATTATTATGACCGGTCCATAATTAGTCGTAGCTCCCATAAAAGGCCCACTTCCAAAAATCACTTTTATGGACATAAATCTTAAACATTTTGGTATCCAAACAAAATTCAATGCAAATAAGTTTCATATACACAGAAAACATGAAAACTAATTTTATAATGGTCGGTCCATAATTAGTCGAAACTCCCACAAAAGACCCTCTCCACAATTCACTTTAACCTCCATAAATCTTTTATTAGTATGTATTTATATCGAGATAAAGTTTAACACAGAAATCATGACACTAAATTTTTGGTTGCTCGGTCCATAATAGGTAATATCTTCCATATAGCGCCCATTTTCGACTATACTTTTTTACTTGTTTTCCTTTTTATCCATTTTCATTGTAGAAGTTTTGTGCGTTTTGTTGCTGCCTCTTTCAGTTATTATTCTGTTAAAACGATTGTTGTTTGTGTGGATGATGGTGCAAAAGTAAGAAAGAATATCAGTCTGTGTAATTGTTTGTCTTGATTGTTCATAAATGTTTTATGTAAAATCATTTTATGTCATTATTACAATTATTCGCATTTTTTTATTCATATGCAGATAAATACATAATGTAAGTGAGGAGGCAAGTGTTCATTAGGGTGGTTCCAAAGCATCATTGTTTTGCAAGGAATCAAACAAAATTTTATTTCAAGAGAAGTTTTACAGTTTGCTGCTGTAAAACTAAACTATTTTAAAATTAACCTTAAAATACCACATCTGAACAAGGTTAATCTTAAAAATTATTTAGTATTTTTATGAACCCCCCATAGACATTTACGTTTGAATAAACAAATTCGTTTATTGTTGTCTGTATGTGAGTCCTTGTAAAATGACAAATGATGTATAAAGAGATTAAAGGAGCTTAATTGCTTATTACTTTATGAATGTGTATGAAATTGGACATGTGTAAGTGTGTCTTTGTATATGACTGCGCTGGCATGTTTAAATAGCTGTCTGGAATAATGTCGCATGTTGTATTATTTTGTAATACTTTACTTAATACAAAAATTTAATTTATAATTGTTATATATGTATGCAGGCTATTGAACCTTGATGTAAGTTATTCATTGTTCACATAAAATCTGACAGTTTTTTTTTTAATAAACCTAGTAGAAAAACTTTCAGTTTTTTCAGTGATTTATTTTTTAATCTGTTAAAATTCGGTCAGAATATATTTCTTCCAGTACTGACGAAGAAATTCATTTACAAATTTCTTGGAAGTCTGACATTGTTGGGTTACATGATTGCAAAAAAGCTACAGCTTCCAAAAAGTACTGTATGTTTATTTTAAACAATGTCCGCAGAAACTTTTCCTGTTCTTTATTAGACATCGCCACTCTTTAATAAAGTTTTTTTTTCCCCCAATTTAGCTGTCTGGTATTTTCCAATAGTTGCAATGCATAGGTGTCCCTTAAGTGTCAATTAAACAAAACTGGGCTATTGCCAATAAAAAGTCAAAGCGGAATATGGTGCAGTAGTTGTTGATAATAAAACACATATAAGCGATTCGAAGTAAGTACACAGCAAGCACAGTTGAATCAGAATTTTGTGCAACAGTTAATGCGACACAACAAAACAAAACACGAGGTTTGTTTTATAAGAGAAATTAATTTTAGTTTCTTCTTTTTAGATTTTCTTAAATATTAATAAAGTTCTGCTTCAAAGGTAATAAATCGCAAAGACCAAGATGCCTAGCATCAGACTACCAAGGCTACTTGGCTGTGAATTATTCTTATCATATTCTTATCATGCTGTCATGCAAAACTAATGCAAAACATATGATGAAGAGAGCAACGGTTGTTTACAACACCTGCATTACATCCAGACGTGTATAGAAAAGGGATCACATGATTGATGAAGAGTATACACTGATGGTTTAAAGGGTGTAGAGTAGGCTCCGGCGTCTTCTGCGATGAACAGAGTTTAAAACTCTCAATACGTCTTCCAGATAAATCTAGTGTTTTCAGGCTGACACACCAGCCATTAGAGAATCATGTAGAATTGTGTGTAAAAAAAATATTCACGACATCATTGCCATTTTCGTCGATAGCCATATCACTTAAATAACATGCTACAACATCTTTTCTAGTCAGGCAATGTGAGAAAAAAACTGTCTGGGCTGGGCCGTCTAACCGTCATTACTTTAGTTTGGTTTCCTGCGCACAGGGACTACTACGTTAATGAGCGGATAAATGAATAGGCGAAAGAAGTATCTGCTTTAATCTGCTGCTGTGTCAGTCGCAATACCAATTGGGACCTTCGAAAGTGAAATCTACTTTCAAAAGGTTGGCAATAGGTGGCGCAATCTGGACATATGCAGGACTTCTAGAAATATGTAACCAGTATATAATGAGAAACGCAGTACGCAGCTGCAAAATATGAAACGTAGGGATATCTCGAGAATTAGAGCGTTACTAACTGGTCACTGCACGCAGAAAAAAAATATAGTTGTTCATGTTTACCACAACTATTCCAACATTTTTACAATTATTTTAAAAATATTATGGTCACTGTAATTATATATATGATGGCGGCAACCATAATATGGTTAAGTTCTGATTCACATGATTATAGGAATCATATACATGATTATAGGAATCATATACATGATTATAGGAATCATATACATGATTACAGTAATTATGTAATGTTTGTGGTGATCAGTTTAATAATGAAATATTATATCATATTATGTTGTTCTCAATCATACTCAAACAGAAACAAATTCTGATAAATGAATTCATCATAAACATAATTGCCACAAATACACATATAGTTACTACAATCATATATATTTTTAACCATAACATGGTTAAAAATTTCTTTTTAAAATGTTAACATTGTTTTGGTAAACATGTATGGACGATTGGTAAGCATGCAAGCAGACTCGGACTTCCCTTCAGTAATCACTGCCGCAGTTGCCAGAACCGTGAGAAAGGGGAAACAATATTTCATTTTCTCTGTGAATGTCTGGCTCTTCCAAAGTCTGGACTAAAATTTTTTTTAAGACTTATATACTAAACAATCGGCGACATCAAGTATAAGATGCTGCAATTTCATCTGATACCTGAACATAATAGACTGGATATAATACTTCTCTTACCTAGTAGCATCTGGATATGATCTAGACTTATCGCCTATATCTTTGAGAGGCGTGGTCTTTTTCAAAATCAAATCAAATCAAAAATGCAACTTGAATGCCTGCACGTACCAGACAACTACGTAAACCAACCAACCAATCAATCGCTTTTTCTGTTACATAAACAAACACGGATTTATAAAGAAATTTTCAAGACAAAAATATTTTCCATTGATTAAGTTAGACATTTAAAAGATGCTGCACACTTTTAAAGAGTGGAATTTATATTACAAAACTTAACATTCTAACCGATTACTAAGTTTTTTTGACAAGTTGTTTTAATTGTTGCCACTTGCATGCAGTCTGTGATGGGCAAAAATAAAATTTAATTCCCCAATACTTAACAAAACTAATTAAACGCTAATGCAATTTCTAAGGCCTTTAAAGCCTACAGAAGAAAACTATTTGTAATTTAGTTTTCAAATTTTTCTTTTTTGCCATCTTCTTAACTTTCTCCGGCAAATTTGCTACAATTAAACTAATTGCTTTTAAAAAACATAAACTATTTACAATGTTTTTGTTTATAAAAAGTTAAATTTTTCTTATAAAAGCAGTAAACAGAAAACGTTTTGAAACTATTTATATGAACCTCATTAAATATATTTACGAATTAAAAAAAAACCAACGTGTTATATATCTACCATTATAAACATCTTTAAAACTTTGCCAATAAGTTACTTTTTTCAAGTTGGGCAAAAATCGAGCATAAAAAATAAAAGTTTATTTGAAAAACTTGCAGCAGTAAAGCTAAACACCCACATTTGTTCTTTAAATATTCGTTATTAAGTTAGTTTATTTTAATTCATTAAAACTAAATTAGTTTAGTTTTGTTGTCTGCGTTTTTAATATTGTAAAATTTAACTTAATTGCGTGAGCGAATGGCATTTACAGTCTCTATTCCTTTAGTCTGTGCTGGCTTTTAAATTTTTAATCTTCCTTTAGTGCGTTTTTCAGTTATTTTTTTTTTTTTTTTTCATTTCTGCTGATGCACACACTCATTTGTGGCAGGCGTAACAGTTGAAAATTGCAGCTAATTATAAGTAAGAAGGAACTAACAACAACAATAATAATAATGCTAGTTTTCTTTACATGTTTGTTGGTGGCGGTAGAAGTAAATTTCTTGTTGGATTTTGTATGCATTTTTAAGTGAGTTTAATTTTTAAGAAGTTTCTTTAAAAAAAAGCACTTTTTTGAAAGCGTACTTGTTCTATATAACATTCGAAACGATATTGACTTCTTTTAATGACAAAGCTAAATACTTAAGTAACAAGTTTCCATCATATAAATTTTAGAACAATCCCCTAAGTTCCAATTTACACGAAGCAATTTTTTATGAAAAGATTGATAAAATTTTTACCTTGAAATTTCTTCGGTGTTCACACAGCACAATTCTTATTGCTTCAAATCGCTCGTATTTTTATTTGAGAGTATACACACATTTTTATACACATATGTATGTAATACTAATAAGTCAGTAACACGAATTGCTAGTACACGCAGAGAAAAAATATAGTTGTACATATTTACCATACCAGATTTACAGATTTGTTAACAATGTTATGTTCACCATAATTATTTATATAATTGCGGGTACCATAATATGATTAAGTTACAATTCATAGGATTACTATAATCATACATATTATTGTAATAACTATGTATATATTTGTGGCAATCATATTTATGAGGAATCCATTTATCATAATATGTTGCTCTTTGATTACGATTGAGAACAACATAATATAATCAGCCCAATCATGAATACAAATTCCGCGGGAGTTTTTTCCCTTTTTATTTTTTCAACATTGAACTTGAATAGGAAAAATGAGAAAAAAGAAAAAACTCCCACGGAGTTTTTTAATTCATGATTGGGCTGAATATAATGTTTCATCATAAAACTAATTACCGCAAACAATTTATGATTATTATAACCATACATATAACTCGTATAATCATGTGTATCGTAACATAACCATATTATGGTTGCAGCCTACATGATTGCACAATTTTGTGTCAGTTTCTTTGACACAATAACACATTATAAGACCGATAACAAAAATGATTAGTTGAAGCAACAGACTTAAAAGTAGTTTAGGGCAGGTTAAATTGGCAGCCTGCCGAAGCAGAGCTCACATGAATTCAAGTATTTTTTCCGTTGTGTTGTCTAGTCTCCAGTCACACTATATGTCCTATATCTTTTGGCTGCTGAGTTTTCGAGCCAACCTGTTGCTTTTATTTACATCCACTCTCAATAATAGTTTTTGTCCGAAATTATTTGTTGCCCAAGATATTCTTGTTTCAGGTATCCAAATGCAGCACATTGACCGAGAAGATGTGCAGTACATAGTCTCTTTTCCTTTCTCGTTATTACAGTTACAACAAAAGTCGTTATAGGGGATACCAAAACTCTTGGCGTAGGCCAGTGACCAGTTATAAGCGTCTCTATGTTTCTGAGATGGTATTACGGCATATTAATCATAAATGTATTTTCCTGCATAGCCTAATGGGTTATATTTTTTAGGTGTCTGAGCAAGTGGGTTCTCTCTTCCATCCTGCCTTAGCATTTGAACGGAATGTATGTGAGATAAGGTCCTTTCCACAATGGACCACAGGGTCTCCGAGTGGAAGTGCACTTAGTGCACTACCCTTCCTATCATATTCTATCCTATCCTATCCTATCCTATCCTATCCTATCCTATCCTATCCTATCCTATCCTATCCTATCCTATCCTATCCTATCCTATCCTATCCTATCCTATCCTATCCTATCCTATCCTATCCTATCCTATCCTATCCTATCCTATCCTATCCTATCCTATCCTATCCTATTCTATCCTATCGTAAGGTCCTTTCCCTTTGGCAGAAATATGTCAATATCACGTTTGAATTCGTTTGAATTTATGGTGGTACCGGCTTTCGCAAGTGCGTCAGTTCTGCTATTTCTTTCAATATTCCCATGTTCAGGAACCTATACAAGTGTAACCGTAGAATTTATCACTATTTCATCTGAAGACATTCGGCATGAGGTGATGTACGCACTCTCCAGGGTTCTATTGGCCGCTTTGCTATAAGTAAATATGTGGATACTCATATTTGTTATTTCTTGATACTGAATATGTTCTGAGGCAGTTTTTAAAGCTATTATTTCGGCCTGAATTGTCTGCTGGTTTAAGTGATATTCTCAGATTCAATTGGTCTGAAAATATACCACATCCAACCTTATCATGTGATGTTGATCGGTCAGTGAATATTTGCATCCATGCTGGCACGGACATAGTTACTACGTTTCTATGCTTTCGTAGCATTTAGTCTTACTTTGGTGTTCGCGGTTTTTTTTGCCATTGGATCTGGCAGTAGACTTAAAAAACAAACGAAATTACTCTTTCACATACTTTTTTATTTTTATAGTGCAGCTTCTTGTTTTGCTAATAGTAAGTGCAAGTTGTACATGCAACTGCTGCATGCGTTAAATGTAGTGATAACATTTAATATTAGCTCTCATTATTTGTTGGCTGTTGTTTGTGCGTTGTTCATCTTCTGCTTTGTCGTAATTTAGCTGCTGATAAAACTTCTTTTATGCGGTTGAATTTCTTCAAGAATCTTCTTAGCATTTTTATTGTGTCAGTTTTTTTCTTGTGTTTCTTACGTCAGTCAGTGAGTCTGTCTGACATGTTATCATTCATTAAATGCCATGTACTTGTACACATAAGGACATACTTACACACTCACACTTTTCTCAAACTCACACATACACAAGTTTAAATGCGTTTTTTGTTTGTTTCTAAGCCAGAGAATTCCTAGCATACCATTCTAGGAGCGCTCCGAAAAAAGAGTCACAAAAGAGTTAAACTAAAGAGCATTTTCTGAGCGAAAGAAAAATTTGATTAAAAGATTAATTTTTTCCATTTTTATATATTTTATTGAAATGAATTCCATTTTATTTTTTATTTACAATTTATTTAATTTTTTTCCATTTCTAATTTAGTTTATTTGTAAATAAATTTCCCTTTTTGTTTAAGTAAAAACAATTTAAAAAAAAATGTGAACTTTTAATTTTTTGTATTTAAAATTGCAATGACTCTTTCTGACGTGATGTAAGAGCTCTTTCTGAGCCCCAAAAAAGCCCTAATAAAAGACTCTATTCTGACATTATCTAAGAGCTCTTTCTGATGTACCATAATGACCCTCTTTTCTGAAGGTTTTCGGAGCAATAATGATTGTTTTTTGGGCTCATAAAGAGCATGAACGCTACGGAAAAGGTGTCAGAAAAAAGACTATTTTCGGATTCTATGGCTTGCTGGGTTACTCCTCTCGCATGTATTTTTTGTTCATGCCTGTGTGAGCGCGTGCATGTCTGCTTGTTGATTGTCATGTATGACTAAATAATTTTTTTTTATAATGACAGCAGTGGAAAATTGTTAACGCTTTCTTTCTGTTTATTTTTGTGCTGTAAACAATATAATGACATTGACAATGACTTTGAAAACTAATTATATTGTTTTGCGTAAAATATTTTAAATGAGTTGTTTAAAGAAATTAATTATGAAAAGTTTTTTTGTCGTTTCTGTTGGTTTATTTTGTTGTTAATATAATATAATGTATAATGTATAGAAAAACATAGCCACTTTAAAATTGATATTGCAGAAGTCAGGAAAAGCTAATGGTTGTATCTACATATATGTGGCCTTGACATAATTTATGAGAAATAAGTTTTTTAAAGAAAAAATAGAGAAATTAAAAAATTCTTTACAGAAAAAGGCTTAATGCAGTTGCACTAAATATTAAGGAACAAGAACAATTATTATTTTTATTTGAACTGTTAATTTTAAATCATTGATATTTCTTTTATTTCGGCTCGAGTACATTAAATTTAATTTTCATTAAATTATTTTTACTGAAGGTAGGAATTGTTACATGAAAATTATTATTAAAATTTGATTGATAAGTTCATCACAGCGCCCTCCTTCGGTGATATAGCATTTAAACGCCATCGAAGTAAAATAACTAAAATAATGGCTATAAATCAAGCTTTGATCAATGCGCCTACTCACCACCAGAGGCGCTGCAATACTGTACTATTAACAAACATAACGCGCAATTACAGTGTTGTTATATGAAAAGTTTTGTTTCTCTACTTTCACCACCTATTCTTCTTCTACCTATCCCTTTCCAAAGAAAGTAGCATAATTAATTAATTATTATATAGACATATTAATTGCCTAAGTGTTAAACTATGTTTCCACGATGGTCAGATATTACAACGATGTCATATCTAGCAATGTGCTATTAATATACTGAAATTGAAAAATTGTTAGCAAAAGGTAAATTGTCAGTTCAGACGACTGCAAGAAAACTAACAATTTCATTGGCATACAATTGTCACACAATGAATTTATCTGTCAACCGAAATTGTTTTTCCAAAATGTTATTAATGCACATTTGTTTGTTTATTATTTATGTATATACAGAGCTGCATTTAGAAATAATATCTATGCGAATGCTGCCATTGGCAGATGCATAAACTTTGCACATATGACAATGAAAAGTGTTTGACAATTATCTTAAAACAATGACAATGACAATGACAAAATTGTGTGTTTACACGATTGTTATATGTCTGACAATATTTTTGTCTTCCAATGTACTGCAAATGCTTTTTCTTACAACGTTGGAATGCAAAAATTTTAAGTTTACACGGTTGTTAGACATTTTTTGAACATTTTTCGGACAACGTTGTAATATATGACGATCGTAGACACATAGCTTTACTTCTCTTAAAAGAAAAAAAAAAAAATTGTCTTAAAAAATGCGTGTTCATTTTATTACAACAAGTACCCCTCAGCCGATAGAAGCTGTGGTATCCTAACACAGCATTTTGGAACCTATTTTATACCTGATTTATACGGCCACGTCCACACATCAACCTTTGCTGATGACACGGCTTTCCTGAGCATTCACAAACACTTCCAAGAAGCATCAAAAATCTTACAGAAACACACTTTTTAATTATGAAAATGGCTAAAACAGTGGCGAATAAAAGTAAACGAACAACAGTGTGTTCATACTACATTCATTTTACGTAGGGAAACATGCTCACCAATTCCTGTCAATAAACAATTAATACCGCAACACAGCGAGTTTAAATATCTCGGCATTCATTTTGATCTACAGCCACTATGGTGGTGTAGGGTATAAGTAGTAATGTAATAAGAATACTTTGGCGAAAGTAAACCGACTATCGTTACTTTCAGCAAGCTCTAGAGTTTTTGTAATCATTGACAAAGATGGCTTTTTGGCTTTTTAAGGAATTTGCGAGCGATTTTGTTTATATTTCTAATTTTCATTGCTCAACACTTGTACAAATCTATGCAAATGCTTTGCCATTAGGTTTTTAAAATAACTTTTGTAGTTTATGAAAACTATGCTTTAGTTATAAAACATTTTATAAAAAATACAAGGCTTTTAAAGTAATTCTAGAAAACTTCAAGTAATAATGAAATATGGTTGTTTCCACGTTTTAGGAATTAAAAACTGTTACTCTATTTCGCTTAATCTTAAATTGTATGTATATTAAAACAAACTTGCTTACTTATAAACAAAATCTCAAGTCCCTTTAATAGTTTAAATAACACCCTCACAAAATCTCTAAACTTATTAGAGGCTATTGTGTTTTTATAGTTAATTAATTTATCTCATATTTACATTATTTACTTAGAACAATTAAATGAAAAAAGTATTTTCTCGTATAATGGCTTTTAAACATCAACATGAGTGAGACACATGAAGCATTAAATACAATTACTTATATACAGCTACAACCAATAAACAATCAATTTCCTGTTTCATCAGTCTTAATTAAGAAGCTAAAGAAACATAAGAGTAAAATCTAGTATCAGCATTATTAATTAATCCAAAACGACAGCAGCAACTACACTATTAACAATTTAATTATACGAGTATTGTTACACACATTAACACAATTAAATACATATAATTATTTTATGCCTTTCTTCATTAACAAAATATGTACTTAAGTATTAAGTATTTACAACAAATATCTACCTACATAAATATAAACTTTATTGTAATCTAAGAAATTATTGAAATTTATCGTTACGTATGATAAATATTTAATTCAATTAAATCAATAACAATCATACGTTCAGTGGTTGGCTGTTAAATAATAATTGATGTTAACAAAAAGATGAAATAAAATTGTAGATAAAGTCACAACACATACATTCAAAGAGCATGAACAAATAATGAATGTGGTTATGCAGGATTTACCTTGTATCGTGGGTAGCTCAAAAGTTACGGTTAAAGGTGGTTATTTTTTGTTTCTTTTTCTGTTTAAAATATACTGATCTGTTAGACATTTGATTGGTCTTAAGGTGGATTCACCCATATTCACAAAATATTTGTTCGGACAAAGTTTTTTCATATGAAGTTTGACGTCTCTCTTTTTGAGAGAGAGAAAATATTTTTTGCGAACTTGAATTGGTTTAATTTTATATTTTTTTGTGAACAAAAATGAATTGAGTTGTCAATAGGTTGCATTTTTTAATACAAATAACAATGCCTTAATGATTTCCATGGCCATCAGCAAAAGCAACTTTCTTTTTTTATTCATTTTGAATTTATATCTGTGATTTTGAATAGACAATACTTTACAATAATTTAATATTTGTATTTTGACACTTAAAACCCAAAGCAAAATAAATCAATGGCCGGACTTGTAAAACTAATAGATTTTGTTTACATATGGCAGCTTTGATTTTTCAGAAAAATCGTTCCAAATAGGAAAACATTTTTGTTAAGAAGAAAAAACTTTTATCAAACGGTTTGAACAATTCAAATTATTATAATTTAATCTTGAACAGCCACAGTTGTGTGAACATGGAAGCTAGATACAGTTTTCTGCTGTTCATTTGCTATAAAAAGGGTGTTGTAGCTTAATTGGTTACCGCATTTGATCATTAAGCATGAGTTGGTATGTTTAGCCCAGATTCAATTCCCAGCCACTGCCACTCAAACAGCATCAGTTTATAATAATTATTAGTTTTATTTCTTTAGCCTTTACTGCTGATAATTATTAGTATCCTCCTTCTGTATTATAGCTTTGAAGCACCAGCGAATTTAAATAATTAAGTAAAGGCTATAAATCAAGCTTTAAAAAATAATGCGCCTACTCACCGCCAGAGGCGCTGCAACGCTTCACTAAAAACCAACATAATGAGCAATTGCAGAGTTGTAATATAAAACATATTTCTTTTACTTTCACCACCATAACATCTTCAATCTATCCCCTTTCCAAAGACAGTAACGCAATTATTTATAGGCATATTAATTGTTTGAGAGTTACTTCTCTTACATCGCTTACTAGACTGTGTGATACCTGAATTCAACTGGATTGATTAATATTCACTAGCTAGTCTGGATATATTTTCAAGCATTTAACTAAAGGCTGTGTTTTTGTGAAAACGGAATCACATTGAATCTAATTGATTGACAGTTTGCAGTGAGTTACCACGTAAATATCAGTATATTACTGCACTGATCAAACGTCAAAAAACTAGACTCAGATTATTTATATTCCAACACGTCCATATTAAGTTTAAATAAGAATAGAATATATAAACGGTCTCTGATTTCGTGTTATATTTGAAGGCAAAACTGACAATTGCTTCCTATTACTACATTGAATAGATGCCAACTAAGATAAAAAAATTCGGGAAATATAAAAAGAATTTGTTACTACTGGCTTTTAAACTCTTGTAAGCAGTCTTTAGAGATTTTTCGAATCAACTAAAACTTATTGCTATGACTGCTGGTACTATTTTTGTATACAAAGAAAAGCCTTTAAATGAACAATAAAATATTTCTGTTCAGTAAGATAAGAATAAATTTCAACAAAGGTTTTGCAATGTCCAATAATCATAATAGTAAATTATTTAAGATTTCTCAAAACTATTAACTTCTATTTAACTTGTTTTCCGGTAAAGTAAGCTCAATATTGCAAAAAAGCTATGGGTCATTGAGGGACCTCAATAAAACTTATAGCCATTAAAACATACATATTTTACACATAATGTTCTTTGTAAATGTATATTAAAACGTTTAATGGCTTTGCCAAACCGCAATTTGGTAAAATACAAACAAATGAAAAGAGCTCTTCTGCAATATATATGAGTTTTATATTTATTTGAGTTAAAATAAAATAAAAAATACAATATAAATAAATAAATATTTTTGCCATGAATAACAACTGGCCAAAGTAAAGTAGTCAGTCAGTCAGTCACAACACTTAACCGCAATAGTGCTTTAATGATTCTTTTTTTTTGGTTTTTTTTTTGTGTGGCTTAAACGTTTTAGCTGGTCTTTTGCTCTACCCTCTTCAAAAAAGCAAAAAAAAACGCCAGCCTTTTAAATAAAATCCTGGTACTTTGTCTAGCAAAAACAAACGAAAATATAAAATATGAATAATAATAAAAAAAAAAAACTTGAGCCTAAATTGTGCTACATCATTATTATAGAATACCTTTTTTTCTACACCATTTCGCTCTTCTGATTAAAAGCATAAAAATTATTCAGAAATATATCATTTGTATGCCAAAACATTCATTTCTTTATTTACTTTTGCCAGTTGTATCAGTCTTTCAATCATTTTTATTATGCATTTGTGGGTGATTGTTTGGTGTTATTCTACCACTAGACGATTTATTAAAGTTATAATTTGAAGGCATCTATTTGAGGCCTGGGGAGGAAGGGGAGATTTATTATGTTTGTTCCTGTTTGGTTTCGGTGTTTTAGTTGCTGTTTATTTCTGATGCCTGTCCATACCATGGTTTATCGCTCTCACCATTATTATTTTATTAATTCAACAGAAGGATTTGTTGACAAACACCAAAATTTATAAAGCGAAATATTTGCAGAAAAACAAAGAGGCAGCAGGCAGAAATAGATAAATATGAAACATGTCATAGAGTGTTATTGTTATTTTATATTTTTTTCCCATGTTAAACTCACCATCGTCACCAAAACCACCACCAACATTTATGTGGTAATAAAATTAAGCAGAAATTAAAGTATTTCTCATTGTGTTTAACCCACTGAGGAAGATAATTTGCATATGCGTAGCATAGGACAATTAATATTGGATTATTTTTCTCATTTCTACACTACACAAACTGTAACATTTCTACATGCTACAAACTCTACCTATTTATCTACGTCGAAGATATTTTCCTGCTTTACTAGAGCCAACAAAATGTACGTTTTTTTTAGAAACGTGTTTAGTTTTTAACGTTTGATCAATGCATTAATACAATACTGTTACTTTCATATAATGATTAATTCATGGGTGGATTGATTTAGATGATAACTAAATGCAAACTATCAATGAATTAGATTCAATATAATTCCATTTTAACAAGACACCAGCACTAAATTAAATCCTTGAAAATATATCAAGACTAGCTAGTGAATGTTATTCAATCAGTTGAATTCAGTTATCACACCAACTAATAAGCGATGTCTTAGATAAATCGTTGACCTATTTTTTTTAGCAAATTAAAAGCCAGACATTAGTAGAAGAGATGGAAAATTGTTTCTAGCTTTCCATAGTCACGCAACTGTGGCAGTAGCTGGTGAAGGGAAACCCAAAGTATGCGTGCATGCTTACAGATCAAAACTGATCCTCGAGATATTTTACCAATTGCTATACAAGTTTCTAACACGTTCCTCTTAGCAAGTTTCCCTTTTGACCCAACTATTGTATAAAAATTGTAGCTAAAGATTTTTCTTCTAAATGAGATATTATGATAAATACTGTATCTGAGATATTTAAAGCAAGATTCTGCATGTTCAATATCATAGTAGTCTTTATGCGCAGTAATCCAACCTAGACCGTTGGCAGAATAATGGATTGGCCTAAAGAGTTCTTTATTTCACTGTCTGACTAGGAGTAAATTGACATAATATCTTCCAGGATATCGCAAAAATAAAAATTCATTGCATACACAAAAGTTCTATTCTCTTAAGACTTTATATGTTCACAAATATTTTATTTTTATTTAAAATGCTTACGCTTTATCTGAAAGAAACTTAACCCAATTTCAACACGAAATCTAACGCCACAGTTTATCAATGAACACTTTGATGTCATATCCAAATATATGCGAATTAAACTAGCACAGACAAAAACCACATCTTTTAACTTTGACAATATTACAATCAACAGAGCACAAATTATGTAAAAAGTCAATAATTCAAAAATATAAATTTGAATGTGGCTTGAAAGAAAAAGTGTTCTAAGGTGCCCCCCTCTCCCCTATAAATAGATCTATGAAGCCCTTGCAGTTGTTCGATGATATAGTTTATTGTCTGATAAGGAAAGGTATTCTGAAGCTTGGTCCATTGGTCTGGTTGGTAAATAGAATCAGTTCTGTTTATGTCGGGCTTAATCATATCTACCCACATACTTAAAAATAACGATTCTACATCGTCCGCTTAGCAGCATATTTCATTGCCTTATTGTCCGTTATAACAAGCATCAAGTTTACAACAATCAGACACAGTAGAGAATAAATAGTTCACCTTATTTTAAAGTGTTCCATGATCAACTTGTGCGATTTTTTAATGTTCCCAAAATATTAAAGATAACTCCTGTTTTCTATAAAACCATTTGCTTTAAAGAGAAAACTATTAAATTTTAAGAGTCAAAAAAAATTACCAGCAGTTATTATTATATTTTACGCCACCTCAAAGTAAACTATAAAAAATAACGATGTCATAAACATTAATTTATTACAGATTTATTTTGCCATAAATATTCTTTGATTCTTGGCATATAAAATTACTGTATATGATTTAAATCTTCTTACCGTCCCCTAAATGGTTAATTGTCAATCTTAAGTATGGCATAATAATAGAGAGTATAATTTATAGTCTATAGATTACAAGACTAAGCTGAAGTGTGTTTATTTCTCTAAATTTATTATTCCATCTTAAAGTCTGTGTCCTTTGCTTTTTTATTAGGGCAATTTATCTTTAATTTTATTTTTCTAATAAACATTAAGATTTGAGGCAGCACAAACAAATTTAAGGAATATTTATCTTGTATCTAGTTTCCTTATATTTTTAACTTTTTTTTTAACGGAGTATTTTTCTTTTGTTTTCGGTTATAAAAACTTGCGAAATTTTCAAAATCTTTTGTTGATATTTATGATGTTGTGATGGTGGCATATTGTGGTTAGTGTTGCACAGTGGTAGCATTTGCAAAATTAATCTTGCTGTGCATATTTAAAATTTAAACGCCACAAATATCTAGCATCATTAATTGAGCTTTTGAGATGGATTTGATGTTTATAAGCGTTTAGAATTGTATATGCTGATGTCGAGTTCTTATGTTGTTTTTCTGTTCTAGTATTGTTCAAAACTCCCAGTTAATCGTTACAATTTTACAATAGTTTTTTCTTAACTACTTATGCTTGGTTTTCACTATGTCATGTTTGTTGTCAAATTGTCGAAATTGTTGGCAATTGTATGAAAACGGGTTGTCATATGGCGTCATCTATTTTTGCAATCATGATTGAGAACATAGATGACGCCATATGACAACCCGTTTTCATACAATTGCCAACAATTTGAATAATTTGAACAATTTAACAACAAAAACGACATAGTGAAAATGCGGCCTTATTCTCCAACCATCTGACTATATTACTCCATACTCCAGATTTTACAGGGTATTCAAGGTCTTAATTCCTTCCAGTAGTGAGTGGAATAGGGGTAATCTCGTGTACAAATATGACATTAGGATATACACAGACGGTTCTAAGATGAGCTGCGGTGTTGGTTCGGGGGTCTTCTGTGACGAACCTGAGGTAGGCATCTCGTATCGTCTTCCGAATGACGGACGGCGGACATTTTTGCAATAATGGCAGCTTGTAATACACTACATGATCATCGTATCCGCAGCAATATAGGTATTTTTGTCGAGAGTCAGGCGGCACTCCCCTCACTGAAGGAATACAGAATTTCATCCTCACTAGTTAGGCAATGTAGGAATTCTCTGTCAAGGCCAGGTCGTCTATCTGACATTACTTTGGTTTGAGTACCAGTGCACAGGGACCACTATGGCAATGAACGGGCAGACGAACTAGCTATAATGGGATCTGCCTTAGATATCTCCGATGCGGTCTCAGTAGCAATTGTACTGGGGACTGTCAAAGGCATTATCTTCAGACATTTTCTTTAAAAGGCTGAGTACAGATGGCGTAACTTAGACACATGTAGGGTAGCCAAGTTGATGTGGCCACCTTTTAACGAGAAACGTACTATGCAACTGATAATCCGGAATAAAAAGGATATATCAAGTTTGCTGGCAGTATTAACGGGGCACTGGACGTTAGTCAAGCACGCTAATCGCCTGGGAAAAAGAGGAAACGATTTTCCACCTTCTCTGCGAATGCCCAGCCCTGACTGTCAAGAGACATAAACTGATGAGAAACTATACATTAAACAACCTTGGTGAGGTAGCCGGCTCAAAACAAAATAACGACATTTTGTACACATTTACATTATGATGTAAACGACAGTAAATCTGACGAGTGGTGTGGTCTTATTAAAACGGTGTCCTTTCAACTCTACTTAAGTGTTCGCACGTATTGAACTACCACGTAAACCAACCAACCACTTATTTACCAATCTTTGCCACTGTAGCATATTGGATACATTTTCTCTCTTTCTCTTTCTCTCACTCACTACGGTGTCATTAAATAATCAGCCATATTTTGTGGTAAAAATATGATTTTTTTTTTAATATTCATGTTTGTTCATCTCACACTCTCCGTAACTCGGAATTTTCATAACTTTGCCGAGTGATAATATCAGCCTGTAGCAAAAACAATATATTTTCAATGATATTGAAGTGTTTGTTGGTGAGAAGCCACTTAAACTTCCTTGTTGTTGCTGTGTTTTTTTTTTCATTATTGTGTTTTGCAGACTGTCTGTTGATGTTTTTGTTTTTGTCGTAAAGAAACGTTAAGTATTGCTATTTTATTTCTGCTGCTGATGAGAAATTATGAAATATATGTGTGTGTTTAAAAATATGATTACGAACAAAAGCTATAGTTAACCAGCAGCCTTTGAAAGTGATAAGTTGTATATGGAGAATTTTTTGAGCTCCTAAAGACTACCACCAGTTACCCAACAACAACAACCCACTTGCAAGGCTTTAACTAGCTAATATAGCATACACATTTACCCCCTGGCCCACGATGTCGAACGATAACGTTCGTTTAGATAAGACTTAAGACACAAACTTTTTATCGTATCTATTTTTTACTCAATCAAGTTTGTTTATTCCACAATCAAGTTTGTGTCTTAAGTCTTATCTAAGCGAACGTTATCGTTCGACATCGTGGGCCAGGGGGTTAATTTCGAGAGACCGCAAAAATATATTATTAATTATTTTAACACCATCAAAGGAGCAGCAATGGTCATAAAAGTAGCGAATTAAGATTTCTCTACAGTGGATCGTTTACAATTCCAGCCTTTCAAACTGCAGGGTTTACGCAAGTGTGTGCTTTTGCCACACAGTAAAAAAAACGTAAGTTTAATATAGGCTCATGTAAGTGTATTTGTTTATTGTATTGTTATACATATTGGTAAAAGAAAACATATTGTTAATGGTTGATTATCATTTCAATGTTTTTTTTTTATGGTTGTTCATTTTTTGCTGTCGCTGTATTATGTATTCATGTGGGCACAATTTGGTTTAATTAAAAACATTGATTTTAATGATAAATATTATTAACATACTCTACATACATTTTGATTAACATAATGTCGGTATACGATATGAATATTAAGAAGAAAATTATTTACATGAAGTAAGCGAAATATGCTTGTCAGTTATTTGTAAAACATGAATTTTTGAATAAATTATAAGAGAATTCGATGAAAGATGAAGGAAATGCTATTTGGCAAGTGTCTTAGTGGAGGCTTTATTATTTTTATATTATCAATGATAAATGTGGCTACATAGCTTGGCATAATTTGGTAAAAGCTCGTGTTATTAATGATAAATAATATTTCATTAGAAACGTTATTAAATAAAAATGATTAATGTGCTGTTAACATGTTTGCAGAATATTTCATTGCTCCCTCCAATTTGGTTTCCGTTGATAATTGCGCTTCTCTAAAATTAGTTTAAATTACTTATGAACAATTTTATTTATTTCTAATTTACTTTCAAATAATAGAATACTTTAAGTATACTAATATTTTTAAAATTATACCTCTATATATATTATATTTAATGCTGATATCTCTCAAACTCATACAGATATTTATGTTTGATTTTGTTTGTTTACCACAAAACATCAATGTTAAATTGGAAGAAAAGAGACACGTTTTCTTTTAAAAGCTGAAATGCTTTTTACATGCTGCGATATAGTTTGCATAAATAACTAAATCTACCCCATATTTTCTAATATGCGCCATATTGTATGAATAGTTTAAAATAACATAAAACATACATACGGTGGCACAAATTTATACTCATTAGGTTGTCCCTTGTATTTAAACTTTTCGTTGTCTCCAAGAAAGTTCTATATGGGTAGTTCCATGAAAATGTCAACCACGACCAAAAAATTAAGAGTAAGTACAATAATTTAAATTAAATGCATCAAAATCAAATTTTTTAAATGCAAATTTTCTATTTAGTCGTAAAACCATCAAACGGTGGCGGAATGAGTTAAAAAAGACGAAGCAAAGCAAAAAGAGCACCAAAAAAAAGAGGCTGAATTAATATTAATAAACATTTTATGAATTTGATATTATTTTTATTATCACACCGTTTTTTGAATTAGTAAACTTTTTTATTTTCTTTGCCCAAATTTATGTCTAAAATTATCTACAAAATACATTTCATTATTTATATACGAGAAAAATTGTCACGTACGTTATTGGGTTTTTTTATTTATATAAAACTAACCAGGGGCCAAATTACCGCATTCGTGATCGAATGAGCAATCGTATCGAAAAATGATTACGATAGCGAAATTATGATAAAATGTACTAAATTTCTTGCTCGATATCGCATGCCATAATCTCAAATAAGAAAATTACGATAAATTTTACTCGATATCGAATGCGGTAATTTGGCCCCAGAGATGATTTCTCTTTAAATATTAAAGGATTGTAAAGGTACATTATTTAGCTTATTTTAGGAAATTTTCAAGAAAAGAAAAACTTCCATGATTCGCAGACTTTCGCATGTACGTAAATATGCCTTCAAACCACTTCCGTTTTTGTCACGTACGTTATCGCCTTATTTTGATCGGATATTTTCGACACCAAAGTTTCGAGGCTGTCCATTTTTTTTCTCAAACATAGAAGCTTTTGATTGCAACATAACTATAATATTTTTTTTCATTAACTTTTATTTTTGTAAGATTTATATTACTTCATATGCGTACGAATGTCACGTACGGCTGTATGAAAATACCCATATGAGATCACTCAAATAAAATTTAACGCATCCAATTATTAGCATGTAAAATTGTAATATCTTAAATCGTTTATATATTTGTTAACACTGCGATTTTAGGGGGAAAAAGCTCAATCTGTGATCACTTATATCACACTGTCACAAATGGCTTTTAAATATGCAAAACTCGAACATCTTCAATCGTTTATATCTTCGTAAATACTACGATTTTAAGGAAAATAATCTCCATCTATGATCATTCATATTTCCTACTTTAAATTCATTTTAAGTATGAAATACTCAAATATCTTAAATCGTTTACATCTTATTAAAAACACTGCGATTTATGACAAAAAAAGCTCAATCTGTGCTTACTCATATTTTTTTTTTATCAAAAATCGATTTTTAATATGAAAAACACAAATATCTTAAACAGTTTATATCTTCGTAAATACTGCGATTTTCAGGAACGATTTAAAAAACGATTTCTTTTAATTCTTTGTCTTATTAGAAATACTGCGATTTATGGGAAAATATGTTCAATCTGTGATCACTCATATTTCATATCAAAAATTGATTTTTAATATGAAAATATCAAATATCTATTTGAATTTTTTTCTTTCGGCTTGAGTTCTTTAATTTAATAATTCAAAGAATACCTTTGTAAAGTAACATTTTTAAACAATGTCACATTAGAATGCATTTTCTACCCTGCCAAGGGCGTCATCAGAAATGTTTGTTGTCCAAGATCTACATGTAAACATCATCTATTTAACTCACCATTATTAAAAAATAGATTTCGGGAATTAATCATATTTCTTTTTACATGTTTTGAGCAAAGGTGGATTCAGCCATTCGTTCTTAACAAAAAATTTGTTCAAACAATTTTTTTTATATGAAGTCATCTGAAGTCATGAAGATATCTCTCTTTTTTTTTTTTTGAGAGAGAAAATATATTTTTTACGAACTTGAATTGGTTTAATTTTATATTTTTTTCTGGACAAATAGGTTGAATTTTTCAATACAAATGACAATGCGTTACGCATTTCCATGGAAATAAGCAAAAACAACTTTCTTTTTTTATTAATTTTGAATTTATATCTGTGATTTTGAATACACAATACTTTAATATTTGTATTTTGACACTTTAAACCCAAAGCAAAACAAATAAATGGTCGGACTTGTAAAACTAATAGAGTTTGTTTACATATGGCATCATGAATTCTTGCCACAATACAGTCATACGGTTAATAAGGAATATTACCTTGAAGTTATGCGGCGTTTGCGCAAAGTAAGTCGTCGGAAACGCACAGAATTGTGGAAAAACCAATCATGGATTTTGCACAATGATAACGCACCAGCTCACACATCGATGCTGGTGCGTGAGTTTTTGGTCAAAAACAACATTGTTATCATGCTTCAACTAGCGTATTCACCGGATTTGGCCCCCGCTGGCCTTTTCCTCTTCCCAAAACTGAAGACACCGATGAAAGGAAAGAGTGTTGCTACGATTGAGGAGATAAAAGAAAAATCGAAACAGGAGCTGTTGGCGATACCAAAAAGCTCGTTTCGGAATTGTTTCGAGGATTGGAAAAAACGCTGGCATAAGTGTATTTTATGTGAGCGGGATTACTTTGAATAAATAAATACTTTTTGAAAAAATTGAAAATACCGGTTACTTTTTAGTCAGACCTCGTATTTAAATGAGTCAAATACTATTAATGCGGATATTAAAGCTAAAGAATTTCTTGCGATCGAGAATGTTTTTGCAAATAAGATAACTAAATTAACTCCTAGCGGATAAGACAAAAAGACACAAACGGAAACAAACAAAACTAATCAGGCATGTGATGGAAATCGAAATCGAAAATAAATCAGTTTTGGAAATACATTTTAATGCATTTATAATCTAATTTTTAAAATTTTTGTTTAAAGATTCTCTTTAGTAGCCCAAGATGTTTATAGTTTATGTGATAAAAGTTTTTCAATACAGAAATATTACGAAAAAATTGACTGCTAAAACTCTTTCGTTTTTGATTTCCATCACATGCCTGAATAAACTTGTAATACAAAAATATATATAAAATACTAAAATATAGTTCACTTTTGTGATAAATTTGAATATGTATAAAATAATAAATACAGGTAAACCCCCTACAACGCGGTTCCCAAAATGCGGACATTTTCTTACAACGCTACTCTTACAACGAACGCGATTTTTACGTAATTTTTTTCAAATATTTAATATTTTAATTTGAAAATAAAGTTCTTTGCATTTTGTCCATACTTTGATACCTTTATTTTTTATAGCATTGCCACCCTACACTTGAATATGTGTTTACAAAGTGTCCGTTTATTTATTGATTGGTTTTATCATTTGTTCCTGACGTAGAAAATTATCTAATAAAAAGAACTTAGCATTTAAAGTTTTACTACTTTTAGATAATGCGCCATTTACGACAGATTTAAGTCATCCTAATGTTAATGATTTGAATTTTTACCGCCCAAAACCTTTAGATCAGGGCATAATAGCAGCACTCAAATCCTTTGAGGTAATAGTACAGAAGATGGAGTCAGCAAATAGTATTTCGGTTAAAGAAGTCTGGAAACAATTTATAATTTTAAATTCCGTTGAAATTGTTGATGCATCACTTAAAGAAATTTGTCCTTCAACACTAAAAGCTTGCTGGAAAGCACTAATACCGGAAATAGACGTTCAGCGCACTGTTTATACTCCAATAGAAGATGAATATAGGAACATAGTGAGATTGGCGCATGCAGTAGAAGGTGATGGATTTGATGAAATAACAATGGTTGATATTCAAGAATTAATTGCGGACGACGAAATAAACGAAGCAGATTTAATGGCAATGACAAATGAAGAATCAGTTGGAGATAGCTCTGACGATCTTTCCGATGTTGAAAATAAAAACTTTTCACTAAAAATATCGAGAAAGTTTTAAATATGGTAAAGCAGTTGGAAGAATGAAATCTTCACAACAATTTAGCTCCCTATCAAGAAATTTATAAAGATTTGCAAAATAAGAGCAAATAAACTTCAATGCACGATTTTTTCAAACCAATAATCGTCGAAAGGATGCCCGAATCTGATAGTGGATCAAGCTCAGATTTTGAACTAATACTAAGTGATAAGGAGGAATAGAAAGTTATCGTTCTATTTTGGCTTTAATTTATTAAATCTTCCAACTTAAATATTTTACGTAAAATTGAAATTTTATTTTGTTTTGTTTAAATAAATGGAGTGTTATTAAATAACTCCACAATTAAATACACAAAATTCCAATATTTTATTGAAAATTTGTTCACTTTGGAACCAAACTCTGATTTTTGTATGGAGTTAGAGTCTCCTACAACGCGATTTTCTATAACGCGGAGTTTTTCAGGAACCTATTCACCGCGTTGTAGGAGGTTTACCTGTAATTAAATAATATATTTTTTTAGAAAAATTATTAACTTTTAAAATATTGCTAACAAAAGTTATTTTTGTTTACATTCTTTGCGCAATCTTCTTTATTTGATTTATGTCAGCAATGTATGTTATTGTTGTTGTCATTTCTCCTTTATGGTAGATTCTGTGTTTTGCAACTTCGAAACACCGGAGATGGGATGACAACTTTTTACACCTATTTGCCTTTAGTGTTTTGTTAATTTTTAGTTTTTTTCTTAATGAGAAATTATTAAACTTTTTCATATTTATTATTAGAGAAAAAAATCCCTGATCTCTGCTTTTCTCTAGTAAAAATCTCTAATAATAAATATCAAAAAGTTCAATAATTTTTCATTAAATAAAAACACAAGTCACTAAAAAAATAAAATAACAAATATCTTAAATCGTTTATAGTTTTGTAAGCAGAATAATAATAAGTTTATAATGTCGTATACAAGGGCCATCCTAATAAATGTAAACTTTGTATAAACATGTATTGTGCAATATTTGTGCAAATGTAGATTTGCGTCTGCATATGTCTGTGTTGACAATAAAATGTAGGTGTGGCAGCACATGTTCTCTGTTTGCCAAACATGACTAAGTGACGACTGACTGATGTTGCTTTTAAATATAAAGAAAAATGGAAATTTTTAGCAAAATATGTAGTTTTTTCTTTTGCTGTACGAAAGCAACACAAAAAGAATAATAGATTTTAGACAAAATCACATAAAAGTAGTATTGAGTATGTCAACATATTTATTCTATATTTTGCAAACATAAAAAAACACATACACTCGCTTGTATTTGAATCTAATTTGTTATTGTGATTTAGAAAATCTGTTGCATATTGTTAGATTTTTGTTTTGTAAAGTATTTTCTTTATTATATGTTTTTAAAAGTTTGCAATTTATGATGAAAAACAAAAGGCTTGCATTTTAAGAGTTATCTTTACAACGAAGGACGTTACCCCCTGTTGCAGTAATTGTTAACAAACATGACATTATTTACATATTTTCTTAATTTTCTATAAAATAGTTTCTTTAGACTGTTGCAAACAATGAAAACATTATTTGTTTCTTTTACACACAAATTACAAAAGAATTAAATTAAACACGTCTAGTTAACTCGTTTATAAAAGAATGAAAGGTGCACTATGCAGCTCTACAAGGATGTTTTTAATGATGTTGCAGGCAGACACTATTCAATGTTGCAAGGTATACAAAAACTTTGTTAAGGTTGTTGTTGGCTGACTAACAACCAACAATAACAATTTTTGTTAGTAATTTCAACTAAAGCCAGGAAAGATAAAAATTGATGCTGCGAGTGTGGGCACAAGCATAAAAGTAAAACCTTTTAAAAAGAAAACAAGAAAAGATTGTAGCATTATTTTTTAATATTAAATACCTTTTTTACAAAGCAAGAGAAAAAATGTTACTTTAACAGCTATTATGCTCATCATGTTGCACATACAGACACTCTAATAATCACATAATATTGCCTCCCATATGCATTTTAAAAGCTGTTTGGAACGTTCTTGCATTCAATTCAGTCATTCATGTTCTGGTCCGTTTCGTTAGTGTTGAACAAAAAGATTAGGCTGTTTAGTAACTCTAGTTAAATGTTGTTACTGCACCCTTTACGTGTCTAAATATATTATTCTGGGGTTCTTTAGTCTCTAGTTTTGTACTTTACTCTTTCATTCTATTCTATTCAGCCTTTAGGCTGAAGGGACGTTTTAAATTGCTGGCTGATAAAACAGCATTCATGCTCTTCAATGGCATATTTAGAGTCTCCAAACAATGTTGTGCTCATCACCATCATCAGCATCGCTATCATCAGCGTCATCATTGCCAAGAGTAAGTATCATGGTGTACAAGCAAAAAGAAGGCCATAGCGTAGAGGTAGTAGTAGTCGCCATCAACATTACCACCGCCATACAGTACAAGTAGAACATAATCAGCAATGTAAACACCATTAGAATGGATATCAAGTATTTTGCTATGTTTGAATAATTTAAAGCTTACAACATACAAATACTGCAAACACATACATACATATGTACATATATGTACATTTGTATTTTAGTATAAGATGTTGCGATGTTGCCTACATACTGTTCGTACCATTTAAGCACAAGTAATATACAGCCTTTCAACACTCACAATCAGTTTCAATACATGCAAGTATAGGCACATATACATACATACATACATACATATGTATGTATATATTAATAAACAAAGACATATCTACTTATGTAGTAAATTTACCATGGCAAACAAAATTGTAAAGAAAATCGAACTCTTTATGGAGACTCAAGTTTCCGAATTCTTAAGGTACGCTCACATTTGGCAAATATTTACTCAAAAAAAGCGTAACCACTTGTTTTAGCACACATTTTTTTTGACGTTGTTTACTCTTACAAGAGTTTTGCAAGATCAAACAGCATCAAATAAATGAAAACTAAATATTTGTTGTGTTTTGGCCTAAATAAGAAAAGTTTTTTGAAATAAATAAACGAGTTTAAATATTTTTATTTATTTTTTTTTTATTTATTAACAAATTATGTAATAGGAAAGCCTTCAATGACCAATTAAATATTACAATTGACGATAATAGAATAGTAAAAAAAAAAATGGTTATTTAATTTACTTAATATTAATGTTTTATTACCAACAGCCTCAAATTTGTAACAGAAAGAAACTTTCAATTAGTTAAAATGAATATATGCCTAAGTTAGCAATGGAATGTCAAATATCAAATCAGTTGTGATTCCTATTAAAATATTCGGTTTCTGCGATAAGTAGTATAAGAAAATGAAAATGACCGTAAATCATTCGGTAAGTGATTCCAAGTACGCGCAACAGTTACAAAAAATGATCTTTCTAAAACTGTGTTATTTATTCTGGGTATATAAATCTGTACATTCCTAGTTGAATGAATGAATAATTGTACTAAAAATTGTGGTGTGTTACTTTTAATGATTTTATAAAATATTAATAGGTATCTTAAAATTACAAAAATGTATATTATTGTGTGGTTATGTCTTTTTTTGGCAAATATTTTCCAAATGTGACCGTACTTTTAGAAATATAAACAACAATTTTCGCAAAGATTAAGGTTAGTGGTCGGCACTCACATGATCGGTTATTTTTACATAAACAACACGATTGTCAATAAAGTTCCTAAACATTTCCATTATAACAGAAAAAGAAATTACATTATATGCAATTATAATACATGTTCCATAATCTTTATGTCGGTCACTACTTTATATATTTGCCTGTGGGTTGAAACAAAAACTCTAATGGCTAAATTCACAGTCTTTAGTTAGCTAATGGCAAAGGCTTAACTAATGATTCTTTATTATCAATGCTTAGTTTGCCCTAAACGTCGTTGTTTAACTATTAGTCAAATAACAGCTGTTGCTATGAAAATAAAGTTTACAATTGTTTTCGGCGACAGATTGGCGCATTTAGGCCCTGTGACGTCACACATTCTGTGTTTCTATTAGTTAATTTTTTCTCACTTGTGTTTTTTACTCATGTTTTGCTTGCATTTGCTCACTGCACTCTTCATGTTTATATTTTTTGTTGTTTTTTTTGTTTGCTTTTCCTTTTTTAATCAGATTTTATTTTAGAACTCTCAGAGATTTCAATTGCAAGATTGTTAACTATCACATAAAACATACATTTTTCGCATGAAATTTTAATTCTAACACATGAAACATTATTGGTAACCCTTAGAATGGCCCTTCTACGTCACATAACGGGAAATCATGCGCATGGCGTAGTCTTTATTTTATCATTCTTGAGTATGTCTTACGAATTTGACTAATGGCTAAATTCACAGTCTTAATAGTAATAGTTAAACATTAGTTAATTAGTTTACCAATGGTTAACTAATGACCGAGAATTCGGCCATAAGTGAGGTATGCGTAACTATTATTTCAAATCTCCACACGCTGAATTAATAAGAATCGCCTTTTCTTTATTTTCTTTAGCGTTCACATATTGCAAATTTTATTTGATTGTTTCGAGTTTGAATGGGTGCATACAAGCGAAACTAATTGCAAGAGTACATGGCAGTCTGTATATGATTCGTGATTCTCTTGTCTTTCTCAATAAAAAAGCTAAATACTATTAATAAGACCAGCAACGTGTGAACACAGACTCAAGTGCTTATTTGAATAATTACCCCGCAACTACTTTAGTTATAATTTCAACTTTAATAATTTCTGTGTGAGTTATTTTATAACTTTTATATTTCTTTTATTGGGTGTATGACTTAAAGATGCGGGATTTTTAAAATTTTTATAATTTATTTTGTAAAAAATAAAATTATACAAAGTATTGGCCATTGTTAGCTATGACCGTTTCCCATCTTTTTGACAACATATGGAGTCCACGCAATCAAGTCAATTTCAGATAATCTGTTTTGAAGTGAAGCGTATCCCAGAGAGAGCGTTTTGCATCGATTGAAACAAATAGTAGACGTATGGGGCAAGGTATGGACTATAAAGTGGGTGAAGCAAAACTTTCTAACTACTCACTATTCAACATGTGTGGCACGCGTTGCGCTTTTATACCTGCCCGCATATACTTGAAGGTTGTTTAGCTTAGTTGTTTAGCGCATTTGATCAGTATGCAGGAGTTGGTATTTGATTCCCAGCCGCTGCCACTCAAATAATATCAGTTTCTGATAATTATTAATTTTTCTATCTTATAAAAAATATTTATCACAGCGCCCTGCTCCGGTGGGATGGCATTTAAACGCCAGCGAAGTTAAATAATTAAATAAAGGCTATAAATCAAGCTTTAATATAATGCGCCTACTCCCCGCCAGAGGCGCCGCAACGTTTCACTAAAAACAACATAACGCGTAATAGGTTTATTGTTTCAACCTATCGCTTTCCAAAGAAAGTAACTCAATTAATTTTATTTAATTGTGTTAGTTTTCTTTTAAAAAATAAAATATATATTCTGTGCAGTTTTCATTTTATGCTTGCTTCAAACGAATCAGATGCATTCGGTATAGGTTCCCTGTCATGATCTGGTCCGAATTCAGCCGCTCAAAATAGATAGGATCCTTTGGGTCTCTTCAATTGCAGACAATTTGATGTCAATTCGACTTCATATACCATATCTAATGCTTCGTGCTGTCGCAGGTACTGATTCGTTGCAAAATTTATTTTCTTTAACATATTTTAAGCAGCATTTTGAATGAAACCTGCTTTAATTGTGATGCACTTTTGATAGTTACTGTAAAAATGCATACATATGTATATGCTTGTATGAATATGTTTTTAGATACTTGTATATGTTGGATATTGTAAAGCATTTCATTGAATACATACATGTATATATAATAACATATACATATATGTATGTATGTATACAAATGTTTGGATATATATCTACTTGTCTAAACATCTTCCTATGTACTTTACACCATATCAATGTAAAATTAAAACTAGAAATTCCCTTTTTAAAGCATCTCTGTTCCTATCCATACATTATTTGCTCGTTAGAACACAAACCTTTACACATTTGTATAAAAATATAAAAGAGCTAAAGCCCAGACAAATGGCTATGTTAACACTATATCACTGCATAAACACTTTAAATATGTTTGAATATGTGAAAGTGTGTTTGAATTTTTATTACATTTTCTCTAATGTGTTGGTATTTTACTGCAATATCTTTTACATTTGTACATCCTTTGTGAGCCTTTTTTTCCCCATACCCTACAGTTGCTTTAAGGAGATTGTATTTGTGTGTATGTTTTTATTTCCTCGAGCTGCTTTTTTTATACATTTAGGCTTTTTAGTGCCGTTTTTTTTATTCAGTAATATTACTAATGGCGGGATTTTATTTAAGTCTGTTTTTTTTTTTGCTATTTTATACAATTTTCATTGTAATTAAGTTGTGTGATTGTGGTGTTAGTACGTGGAATAATCTTGCTTAAAGTGAGGAATATAATTTTAGAAACAGTTGTTTGACTCTAGTTTTTTACAATATTTCATATCAAGTTTATCGATCCTTGCCATAAAAAATAAAATGTTGGACCTTCTGAAAAGAGAAGTTAATTTAATAGGGTCCATTTTTTGTTTGAAATCAACCTTTCAAAATTTTTCTTGTGATATCGTTCAAATATCAAAATATTATCTAACATTAAGTAACTTAACGTACGGTCACACTTGGCAAATATTTGAAGAAAAATACGTTACAAATAAATAAAATACTTTTCAACACGTTTATTTATTAAAAAAAACTTTGTTTATTTAGGACAACACACCACAAATATTTAGCTTTATTTTATTTGATGCTGTTTGATCTTGCAAAACTCTTGTAAGAATAAACTACGTCAAACAAATGTGTGCTAAAACAATTGGTGACGCTTTTTTGGGTAAATATTTCCCAAAAGCAGACCTAACCACTAAATAAAATACTTTTCAACACGTTTATTTATTAAAAAAAACTTTGTTTATTTGGGACAAGAAACCACCAATACTTAGTCAAATTTTATTTGATGCTGTTTGATTTCGCAAAACTCTTGTAAGAATAAACAACGTCAAACCAATGGTGACGCTTTTTTGGGTAAATATTTGCCATACTCTTATTGGCTATTAAGTTAGGCACTCTATTGCTAAACAACAGCTTTTATTTGTATAACTGCCACTATTATGCGCGTTAGCAAACACTACGTGCTATTATTCATTTCCCTTTTATGTCTATTTATTTCCAATTTCAGTTTTAGTGATTCCTTAACGTTGCATCGTGGCTTTATCATAAGATTTCCTTGCAACACTTACAGCAGCAGCAGCTAGTATTGTTATTTATCACAGCTAGTTCTAATTTATTTATAAAATGAGATGAATAAAAACACATTCAACACACTACTATCGAGTTCTTTTCAGTGGGATGGAGTGAATTCTAACAGAGTCTAGGATACAATTAAAGTTTGCCAATAAAACAAACAGACAAAAAGAAAGTAAGAAACTTAATTAACAAAATGTTGTAATTATTTAGAACAGCAGCAGTAGATGAAGAGAAGACAATAAACAAGTACAGATCTATATTATATGGTGTTCAGATATGCATTTTTAAATTGAGTCAATTATTGGTTAATTAAAAAGTGTTCACACATGCTTAATATTGCTAATTCAATTAGCGTTTAACAGCAGCTGACAAACAAGAATACCTTTACAGTGCACTCGGTAAAACGTCAAAGCTCGTTTACGTCAACATCCCAAAACGTCAACCTTTTTTGTTACATTACCTACTCTAAAATTTTATGAAATAAATAGAGAGAAGGCTCTCTTCCAAGTGTTGGCAAGAAAAAAATAGCAGAGAAAAAATAACAGATTTTTTTTTAAATGCACATAATATAAAAATATGATCTCATTTAAATTGTATGCTTTTGTTTCTAGTTGTCTTCTATGGTTCTAGTCAGGTTGAATGTCTTTTTTGTTTCCTTTTTGAAATTGTTTGTGTTTGATTTTAGTTTATAATCAATAAAAACGTTTAAAAGCACATTATCGATATGTTTTTTATTTAAATAAATTTTACATTCGTAAACGTCAACACCCGCAGTTTTAATTAGTTGACGTTTTCCCTAGTACATTCAGAATTCGTAACTAAAGTTGAAACTTATTAAACAGAAACTAAAAAATAGTTCACAAATAGTTGAAGATCTTATTCACAAATCATAACTAACTTATACTATGTTTCCACGGTACATGCTTCGCTCTCTATTAATGCTTCACCCCCAATCATGTGCGAAACAACTTGCTTCACCATACAAAATTTTAAGAGCAAATCAAGTAGATTCATATTGAATCTACTTGCGAAGCACGAAAAATTGCACTCTTCTCTAATTTTTATCGCAAGTTTATCTGCACTAGCTGTAAAAATTTAATATTATTGTACATAAAGCAAAGTATTTTCTTGTTGCTGGAAGTAAAGAAAGTAAATACGTACGAATGTATGTTTTTTTTTCAAATAAGCTAACTAATTTCCACTCAGTTTTTTGTCCATTAAAAAAAATTATTTTCCAAAAATTGTAAATTCTGTTTTTTTTTATTCTGTTTGTTTATTAAAGACAACTGTCAAATCGAATCAAGTTAATTAGTCATGTAAACAGCATGATTCATAAACATGATTCAGAAGGCGAAGCAGGTGATTCAAGTCCTCGTGGAAACATAGTATTAGCAACTGCTTTCAGCTGTTAAAATAAATGCAACACTGCATTTAGTAGATTTTTCTTGACGAAAAACACATCTCTAGTTTGTTTTCATTTTTTTTTGTGATTTTTTTTTTGTCAAAATGGACACAATTAGCAAAGAAAATAAGGTAAGTTTATTATTATTGTTAGAAAAAATATTTATTTATTGCCTTGTGTATTTTAGAGACTCAATTGGTCGCCAGATGAAAAAACTACATTTAAAGAATTGGTGGCCAAATATGTTAAAATAATCGACGACAAGAAATAAAATCAATCAGCTGTTCTTTAAATGTATTTGTTAGTTGACATTTAGTTACAGCTTTACCCATAATTCAGTTGTAACTTTTCGTGCTGAAAGTAATCAACTAAGAATAACTTAAGTTGGTACTTAAAAAAGTTTAAACTTAGTTATCATTTCTGAATATGCGCCATTGTATTTGATTGTAATATTATAATTTTCAGCCTAAAAATATTCTTTATTAATTTAAAAGCGAAACAACTGTCATTTTAGTTATTACTTGTCACAGGGTTGTATTTTTAATTTTAGCACTTATTAGAAATGAAGCAATTATCTTAATTGAAATTTTGTATAGATAATTGAATTCAAGTAGGCGTTAATTACAAAATTGCAATTAAAAATGCATGTGTGAACACCATATTATAGTGCATTTACACCTACGCCATAAACTAGTTATAAGTTGTTTATGGTGATAAACTAGTTTGAGAAGCTTGTTTATCCATACAAATCAAAAACAGGTTTTGTAACTAGCTTTTGCGATAAACTAGTTACAAACAACCAGTTTCTGCTAATGCAACTCTGTTTTTTCAACATTTTTCTGGCAACGCTGGACAAAAATAAAAAAAGTTTTCTTTAAAAAAAGAAACTGTAATTGAATTTTATTCATCCTGGATGGAAAACACAAATTTAAATTTTTTTTTTCATAACAACGTCCATATTTTTATTAAATTTTTAATATTAAAGTCAGCTGTTTTATGACTTGTCAAAGATAAACCACTTAACTGTCAAAAATGCTGATGTAAACGGTATGGTTTATGAAAGTAGCTTATGATCATAAACTAGTTTGAAAATTACAAGTGTAAATGCACTATTAATGAAGCAATTATCTCAATTGAAATTTTGTATGGATAATTGAATTCAATTAGGCGTTAATTAAAAAATTTCAATTACAAATGCATGTGTGAACACCATATAATAATTGTATGCAATTGTTATCTTGTTTTTAGGGTTTTTAATTGATTATGTTCTGAAATTGTCTGTAAATATCTAAATACATATAAATAAGGCTTACCGCAAAGTATGCTTTTAAATTTGTTTTGGTTTTTACTTAAGGATAAGTTGTAATTACCTGTAAAATAAAGAAAAAAAAAAACAAAATATACATATTAATTTATTATACAAATGTTGTTAATTTATAAGGAAAAGTATTTAGCATCAAAGTGTTTGTTAAAAATTAAAAAAAAAACCTTGAAATTTAAAATGTTAAAAACATTTTTAAGCCAGTATTTAAGAATCTTTTATAAAATTAAATATTATAAACAGAATTTTCTTTAAGAACATTGATGCTATTTGTTTTATTGTATTTCCATCATCTGCTTCATATTATAGGGTATAATAATTGAATTTCACTTAAATTCATTAAAAATTTACCTTTAATTTCTTATTAGAATAAAACTAGAATCCTTTCGTCTTTCTACTGCACATCTATTTATAACCAATATCTATTTATTATCCTTTTAATTCTGATTATATTTTCACATCATATATAATATAATAAACAACTTTTTCATTTAGAAAAAACACGGCAGCAAAACAATTAAAACAAAAACCATTCAACACATCACTTTTATTTAGACACCTATATGTATCTAAAACCACCAACTCTCCATACTTCTTTTGTATTTCCCTCTAACCAAAGCTAACTACTTGAGTGATTATTTGTTAAAATGAGATGAAAAGAAAAACTTAATAAAATGTCTGTCTGTCTGTCTCTCTGTCTGTCTGTGTTTAGCTGAGATATTAAGGAAAACCTTACTAAGACTAACAACAGCAACAATTTATTTAGTTTATTTTTCTATCTATTCATATTATTTTTCTAAATGCTACTAAAGAAATATTTACACCATTAACATTGATTACCACTACATACTCGTACTAGCAAGTAGCAAGCAATACGAAGGTTGCTGAGCTATTGCTGGTAAAATTAACTTTAACGTTGCCTTAGACATTGCCAACGCCGTCACTCAGTCAGTTTAGTTACAATTTTTATACAAACACTGGAATACTACTGCCACTTGCCTCAAAACCAACCAATAGACTGGTAAACAGACGTAGAGACGGATGCTCCAATATAATGTTATTTGCTACGGATTTAGACTGCAAAGTAATAACGTCACCAATACAAACTCATTCATTCTTTTAATGGCAGCAACCAGGAACAATAACAACAGCCCCAGTAACGGTAACAACACACCCACCCACCTACTCTACCCATACTCACTTGAAAAATACATTTCAAGTGATACTTAAAAAGCATCACTCAACTGTCAGCTTTTAATTTTCTTTTTTTTATCCTAGAAAACTATTTGGATTTTATTTTATTTTTGTGCACTAGGGATGGAAAGATTTTATACTACAAAATGTTTTTTTTCTTGATTTTAATTAGGTAACATTATGAATGAACTTAAAATTGAGCAAAGTTTTTTTTTAAACAGGATATTTTCATTTTCTTAAAGTTGCTGTTTTGAAGATTTTCTCCAAAAATAGACTTAAGGTACGGTCAAAAAAGCGTAACCACTTATTTTAGCACACATTTGTTTGACATTGTTTACTTTTAGCAGAGTTTTTCAAATAGCATCAAATAACATAAGACTAAGTACCACTTGTATTTTGTTTGAAATAACCGAAGTTTTTTTTAAATAAATAAACGTTTTCAAATATATGTAACCCGGCCAATGAAAAGGTGGCTTATGACTCAAAAAAGAAATTGCGAGACACAGCTGTTAAAGATAAGATTTTCAATAAAATTCTGTGTTTCTTTCAGTTGTGCTCTTCTTTCTCTACATTTCTAAGCAAGTTAGCACTTTCTAGTTTTCACTACCCGAAAGAGCGTAACAAAAACTATCGAAACAAAAAAAAAAAAAAATAAAAGTGTAAAATTTTTTTTGAGTCATAGGCTGGGTCACATATATTATTTAGTGGTTCTGCATTTTTCGGCAAATATTTGCCCAGTGTGGCCGTACCTTTACTTCCTGTTAGTTTACACATAACAATGAAATAGTATTGCAAAGTAAAGAAATTATTAATTTTCATATAGAAATTGCATTTGTAAACTGTGTATAAATAAAACTAATAAATTCGAATAAGGGATTATAACTTGTTTGCGTAATACGATTATACATTTAAAATTAAAGTGAAATAAAATTTCTATATTCATCAGGAGTTACATAAAGTACCTGTAGTAGCATCTAAATCCACCTTTCATAATAGAACTTTTAAGATAATTTTCTTTTTAGTTATACATATTTCAATTTCATTCTGAAGGAATAGTTTCCTAATGTAATTCACCTTTGTTTCATCACATAAGTATTTTATTTGTCATCACTTTCATTTAAGCTAACATTTTGATAAGTACACGCAGAGAAAAAAAGTATTGCTGTGCATGTTTACCACAACTATTTCAACATATTGAAACATTTTTTTTTAAATATTATGGTCACTGTAATTATTTGTATGATTTCTGCAACCATGATATGGTTAAGTTACCAAATACATGATTATAGCAATCATATATATGAATATAGCAATTATGTAATGTTTATGGTGATCGTTTTTATAATGAAAGATTAGACCCTATTATGTTGTTCTCTATCATAATCAAAGAACAACAAATTATGATAAATAGATTCATCACAAACATGATTGCAGCAAATATAAATATAGTATCACTGTAATTGTTTATATGATTTCTGCAATCATGATATTTTTTTTTAAATAATTAGCAAACACAAACTGCGAAGCTTTTGGCTTATCTGCAGAAAACACCCAGAGTCTTTGGCGGGAATCGATCCCGCAACCCTTTGACTGATAGTCCGGCACTCTATCGTCTTGTCTATCGGGGCACCATTCACATGATTATAGCAATCATGTTATGTTTATGGTGATCGAAAGATTAGACCATTTTAAGTTGTTCTCAATCATAATCAAAGAACAACAAATTATGATAAATAGATTCATCACAAATATATACATAGCTAGCAAAATCGCACATATGATTGTAGTAATCATCTGAATCGTAACTTAACCATAATATGGTTACCTCAATCATATAAATAATTACAGTGACGACAACATTGTTAAAAAACTTGTAAATATTTTGACATTGTTGTGGTAAACATGCACAACTTTAAATATTTTTTCTCTGTGTGTACTATTATTGTTACGCTTTCAATTAAGATTTAACGGCTGGTATCAACATGCAACATATTTATCACCATTTTAATTAGCAGAAGTTTTTATTGACAAATATTTTTGCTAACATCCTGTTATAAACATGGCTGAACAGTATGAAAACATTAAGTTTTAACGGCTTTGGCTGAATATTGTAGACATGCCCATTCTAGTATCTTAGTGCGTGTTCACACTCTGCAATCCTGACTGGTCAAGGAAGTATTTTTGGACGAGAAGGGAGAAGAGAATAAAGGTCTACAAACTGGACGGTACTAGTCAATTTCCTTATTTTCTTTTGTTTTCTATTTCTTTCATGCCTGTTGATTTGCATTAAAAAGTACGAAAATTGAATTGACGTGTGTGAATGAAATGGAAAGTTCAAAAGAGAATTGAACAGCTACTGTTCAGCTAAAACTGAAAAGTGTGAAATAGGACTTACCTCGGCACCATTCAGATATTATGGTTAGTGTATAAATAAACTAACAAACTAGGCACTCAAGTTAGTTAGTTTATTATGAGTATTCGTTTAGTAAACATCAAAGTGTTCTCAAACTGTAATTTCAATATTTTAAAGTTTAAGTATAGTAAAGGACAGAGTATTTATTTAAAATTATTTGTGTTTATTTTGAATAAATAAAGACTTGTATTTTCTTTAAATTACTTGATGCTTTTATTTTGCAATTAAAAGAAATTGAATTAACATTCAACGAACACTGGCGGGATATACAGCTGAATATACGCTGTAGAATGCTTCTTGGAATTTTTTAATTATTATTCAGCATGTCTAATTGGTGTAACTATACAGCACTCTGCGGTATTGCTTGGATAGTAGCATTTGAACGGGTTGTTTTTAAATGACCAGCGTATTTAATATAATAATCACCAATTTATTCAATCTTCTGGAGATTTTCAATTACTCTTTTCAACTTAAATCATTTTATTTTAATGATTATACTTTTTTTTGCTACTTAATATAAATATAAATTTGTATAAGAGAACAAGTTCTTTCCAGTCTCTCTATTTATTACATGAAATTTAAAAAAAATATTAAAATTTTCCTAACTCTATTAAATTTACACAAATATTCCATTTTACCCAACACAATTTAAGCCCACAGGCGCAAATGATTTTCAGACACTATATGAACGAACAAATGAAAAAATCGATTACAAACTGTTTAAATTTTCTTCATGACATTTAAATTATCCTTGAGAGCGCATCAAACATTTTCCCAACTCACAGGTCATACTACATTGGCATACTGCAACAGAATGATATTAATGCAGGGGAATAACTGAAACCATCATACCACAACCATCTATCTCTCCGCCAACGCCAGCAATCGCATAGCAGTCAAGTGCAAGAGTAGTTTTAGAAAAACTGCTACTACTTACTGGCTGCTTGCTATTTGTGGAACAAGTAAAGGAAGTTTTATATGACTCTGATTTACTCTCCAGACTGGCAACTGACAGTGTTAGTTACAACACACGTTTAATATATACGAGTCTATACTTTATATGTATATCTAAAAAAAACACAAACTTTTATATGAAAAAATAAACCAAGCAACCAACCAAATATTATGAAAAGGCACAGATACACTGCTAGAGCTAGAAAAAACGTGTTTTCAAGTAGCTGTTTGTTATTTGTAGAAAGAAATTTATATAAAAAAAAAAATAAAATAAACCCAAGTTATTACAAAAATAAAGAAGTCTAGGAAAAAAAAGGTTGCAGAAACTGGCTAAAAAAGAATATATAGATATTGTAAATGTAAGACTATATGCAGGGTGTATTGGTAGTCTAGTTTTTATTCAAGTCAAATGATAGTGACAAAATTGCCAATTAGTAACCTGTCAAAGTGTGGCATAAAATTCTGCAGATAGTCAAATGGCTGGCTGCAGACAATCACATTTAATTCCATATATTTTTTGTTTTCTTATTTTTCTTTCATTATCGCAGACTGGCCATATATACAGATATGTATGTATAGTATATATACATATAAAGAGAGTATAAAAGTGGCTAATAATAGTAAAGGCTTGTTAGTAGAGGATTTTTCCAAAACAAACAAAAAAACATACAAAAATATAAAAAAAGTTATTTAAGCCAGATATATCATGTCTCTAAAAGTTCATTGACTTGTTGGAGTATGGTTTAGAAAAAACAATTTTTGGCAGACCATATAAATTTTATTTCATTTTGGTTTTTTCTCAGATTGTGTTAGTGTTTTCCCTTTAAAACCACAAGTTGCATGAGATGGGAATTGATAAGGAAAAAAAAAATTCAAAATATTTTGGGGAGTATTGTAAATATAGTCACGGTTGTTATACAGTCCAAATCAGAATTGTCATTTATCAGAATTGAAAATCGATTCTGATTGGCATTGAGACTGTAGTAACCCTTTTCATACAAAGTGATTTTGATTTGAGTGATTTTGAAATTTTCCGGTACTAGTTTTAGATTGTTCAGTAATTATCTTAGAGCATAACTAAATTCATTCATAAATATTTGTAAAATAATTATATTTCTGTAATATTTTTGATATTTCTTTAGTCAGGCTCGAGTTCATTGAATTTAATTTTCATTAAATTATTTTTTTTGAAGGTAGGAATTGTTTTTAAAGACAAAATTGTTTAAAATTTAAAAATTGCGTTCTAGTTGGGACACCCGTAGAATACTTATTCGATAATAATATGTATCGAAATTTCTAATGACAGCAGGCGATAGCGAGCGAGCGCTTAAATCAGTGGTCCTCACTAGTATTGTTCAGAATACGAAGATTTTCGGCTATTTACATGTACACAACACGCAGGGCTGCCAGATGAATTTCGGAAAAAATCGTCAAAATCCCGATAAAAAAGAAAAAAATCGTCATTTCGAATTTTAAAAATCGTCAAAAAAATCGGAAAAATAAAAAGTCACTATTTCTAATAGTATTTTGAAATCTTTGTTAAAACGAAAACATAAAAATTCAATTTTATATAGTCTCTTGTACAATACATATCAAAATACGTAAATTTTAACTTTTTACATAACAAATCACAAAAAATTTTATGTTAAACACAACTTGTGTAATATTTAATATCTTAGTCCGTTTTCACTTCTATAATTCTCACTCGTCAAGGCAAGTATTTTTGGAAGAGAAGGGAAATAAGAACAAAAGGGGTACAAACTTGACGGTACTGTCAATTTTCTTACTTCCTTTTGTTTTTTTTTTCATGCATGTTGATTTACATTAAAAAGTACGAAAATTGAATTGACATGTTTGATGAAATGGCAAGTTCAAAAGAGAATTGAACAAAAACTGGTCTGCTAAAACTGAATAGTGTGAAACAGTATATATTTTGAGTATAGAATTCAACATATTTTCGAAGAATTCCGTATTTTTGTTATTTAAATTTATTCGGCTGAATATGCTTTCGACGTTTTGTTAAAATAGGAGAAGTTTTTGTAGATGAATTTCCCCGTGGAAATTCAGAAATTGTTTCTTCTTAAAATTTTAGTTCATGGAATTCAGTATTTAACATTGATTTTTATGTTTACACATAAATAAGTAATTTCGACTATCCTGTCTCAATATTATTTGCAATTATTTTACTTGAACTTAACAACAATAATTAAGAAAACACTACTATCACTTAATTTTGTTTTTGAAATAGTTGTTGTCTCAAAAAAAGAGAGAATTTGGTAACAAAAACATAAATAAAACTAACAATTTATAGAAAATTTTAATAATTCAGGAAATCGTCATTTTCAATGAAAAAATCGTCAAATCGTCATTTTGCTATTTTTGAAACCAAAAATCGTCAAAATGACGATAAATCGTCAAATCTGGCAGCTATGACAACACGATCGCAAACAATACTCACAACAAGATCGTAAAAATACTAATATTTCATTCAGTTGTTAGTCAACATTCAACAAAGCACGTCTATGCCGCATGTTTGTTCTTTATTCAGCTAATTTTTGTTGTTGTTTTCAGTACACTGAGAAGCAGCGATCACATAAATGTATACATTTGTGTAATTGAGGTTTATTTAAACATTACATGTTATTTCTTTCTGTGTAGTGTCACCCATACATATGTAATTACCAAATCCTCTCTTTTTGAGGACCACTAGTTTAAACTTTAAAATTTAAAGTTTAAATGCAACATTGCGAGTAGAAATAAGAGCACTATCGAAATTGCTTTCGAATCGAAAACAATTTCGATCACGACTGCCAGAATTAGCCCCCTGGAAATGCTTCCATTGTAACAATATTACCTTGTTAACTTTAATTCTAACCATGTATATATTTTGCAAATACTTATGAATTTAATAATTTGATAAGCTTTTAAAAATCTCCCTATGGACTCTGAGGCAAAAATTTTTTGTAATAATTAAATTTCTGAATATGTTAATGAATAAATAAAAAAGAATTGAATAAATATTGGCAGTTTAATAGAATAATATTGTTGAAATTACAAAGAAGATAACGAGCTTATATGAAAATTATCCTGGTAAAGGGTGTAACAATTAAATACCAAAACATAAAAAAATTACAATTCAATCATTAAATAATTTTGAGGGCCCTCTTTTCTTAATGCTAAGTAATGTTGAGTTATAAATGATTGACTTTTCTATTGTCATGGTTGGGTTATTGAACGACTATTGGCTTTTTTTTGTTTTCTGAAGTACATATAAGATATTGTTGAAGAATCGTGTAGTTGTTATTTCAACTTTTTGTTTTTGTTCGCTGCCAGGGCAACAGCTGTTGCCATATTTCTTCCTTGCTTTACTAGTTTGATTGCTGTATGTGTGTGTTCAATTTGTATTTGATTCAAATATACCAGATACCATTGTTGTTAAAAGTACTTGCATGTGAAGTATGTAGGATTGCATGAGAGCACAAAAATAAATACTTGTCTATGTTTAAGTATTTGTTTAAGTTAAATAAAGAAAGCAATTCAAAACAATATATTGAATAGCGCAATTCACAATCTTGTGCAAATGGTATTGCATCATTGCATTTGCAAACATTTTTGCTCTACACTAATAAAACGCACAGCAAGAGCAGAAATATGCTAAATCTATTTGCAAATGCAATGATGCAATACCATTTGCACAAGTTTGTGAATTGCACTATTGTTTTGAATTTATGAAGAGAATTTTAAAACATATCAAAAGTATTTATAAAGGCTTAAAAATAGAGAGCAAACATATTATATACAATCTATATTAATAATTTCTGTTTGATTTTCAAAATCATTATCTAATTTCCCATATCCATGCCAGCTCTTTTGTCTGCCATTCTGGCTGGTTTGTGTCGCTTTTTCTCTTCAATATTTTTGCGTTTCAACACAAACTTTAGTTAATTAGATAATGTAATAAAATTTAACATATTCTTACATTTATTCAAGAGTTTCGTCAGAAGCTTAAGTGTCAAGAAAATTTTCTATGTTCAAAAGCAACAGACAGACAAGCATTAAATATTATTAGTCTCATATTTAAGTATTTTTTGTGCAGAAAAAAAATTTAAAACTTCCGCATTTTTCAAAGTTTAGTTACAGTCTCATGAAATTAAATCTGAAAGTAAATCATAAGACATGACAACGACCAAAAGCAATAACTAAAACGACAACACTGTAAACGCTCATAACAATTATGTAGGTGTGTAAAAAGAAGAATATAACCAAATGAGAAAAAGTGCCATATGAACTTCCTTTTATAACAATGTAGTTAAGCCACTTAAAGAAAAAATCGTTAAACAGTTACCAGCAACAACGAAAATTAATTCTTATGTTGTTCTAACAGGATTAATGTGAATGTGTGTAATGGTGGCAGAGTATTGTAGAGTAACTTTAGTACCATTATAAAGTACTCTTTACTTTACAAAGTGCAGAGTAAAGTACTTTACTCAAATAATGTGCGAAATATAATTATATCGAGCTGTTAAAAACATAGTTGCTATTTTAATCTTTTTACAATGAAATTTTTTGTAAATAAAAATTTATTATTGGATTAAGAATGTCTACGTTATTATAATATTTTTCCAATACAAATGACCATTAATTTTACAGGAATTCAGACGCAGAGTGTCAACAGAGCCAAACCAGAGATAGTCAGAAGAAGTGATGTAGATAAGCAAAGACGTAAAGAAATGAGCTGTGATGTAAGTGCAGATGAGTTGTTACCATCACTCGATAGTATGATCCAATCACTGTAATCGTGTTTACAGCCAAATTTTTAACCAATCACGCCTCTAGAAAACATATCGCCATATACAGCGTTAGATTCTGTATGCAAATTGTGTTTGGATTTTTGGAAGCCTAAATGTGACAGTTTTATCAAACAATTTCTTTAAAGGACAATATTGTCAATAATAAATTTTCGAGCAAAAATGCATTCATTGTAACAATGTCAAAATATTCATGTTATTGCAATTTGAAGTTGCTATAGCTTAAATTGGTTAGCGTGTTTGATCATTAAGCATGAGTTGGTAATTGTAGCCCAAAATCGATTCCCAGCCGCTGCCACTCAAAACAACATCAGTTTCTGATAATTAAGGTTTATATCTGAACACGCTATTAAGGTACGTTCACACTTGGCAAATTTTTGCCGAAAAAGATGTAACCACTAAATAAAATATATTTGATCTCGTTTATTTATTATAAAAAACTTCGTTTATTTAGACAGGACGCAACAAATATTTTAGTTTTATTTTAATCTTGTAAGAGTAAACAACATCATCCAAATTTTTGCTACAACTAGTGGTTACGCTTTTGTGAGTAAATATTTGCCAAGTGTGACCGTACCATTTGACGTTTCCCCACAGGCTAATATAACGTTTTTATTTGTTTTTGTCGTTTACATTTATAAAACCTATTTTACTACTAAATTATTATTTTCTAAAAATTTACTATATTATAAAAAAGTACTTTATGCATCAAATAAAAGTACCTAATTAATTTTGTACCACACCTTGAGCATTATCATCTTAATACATATGTAACCGCAATGTGGGGTTTTAATACGAAAAAACCATATACATACATACGTATGTACACCTCCAGCACGCTTCAACCTTAACATGTATAGTATTTGTACTTACATATATGTACATACATACGTTACTGTATTTGCCTGTGATTTTACATATTCTACATGCAAATGACTTAATGTTCTTTAAAGTGCAACGACACAATCAACATTAGTACTTTAGTCTCAAGATTTGTGCAGTTTTCTTGTACAAATTTAGCTCTTTTGTATATTTTTTCTGTTTGTAAATCATGTGTTTGCAGAAAAACCTCATGAGTAGTAAAGTTTTCTCCACCAACTACATATGCATAGGTAGGTAATATTGCTTGCAAATAGCCTTTAGCTTTATTTTGCTTTTTATGCAAGAACTTTACTTTTTCTTCAACACATATAATTTTGCAGAGTAATAGCAAAGACAAGATATTTTTGTTGAGGAGACAGTATATGTATATTTGAGTTAAAGTTTTGCCTAAAGTGGGAAAATTCTAAAAAAAATTCCTTCATTATTTAGTTCTTTTATTTGACCTTTTTTCAATATTCTATAATTTCGTTTTTAATTATTAAAAATAATATTATTATTTTATTATAGTTCAAAAATTGTATTATCCCTGAAGAAGCTATCCATTGTGATAGCGAAATATTGGATATGAAAATATATAAATATATAGAACATTTTTTATAAAATTTTGTTATTCGAAGGTTTACTTCTAGTTAAATATAAAAATTTATTTGAAATTTATTTTTGTATACCTCTGTTATATGTTTTATACTAGTGTCTCTTTGTATATTTCTGTATGATTTTGCATTTATGTTTTCCAACGGAAAGCTATATAGAACATATAACAGAGGTATACAAAAATAAATTTCAAATAAATTTTTATATTTAACTAGAAGTAAACCTTCGAATAACAAAATTTTATAAAAAAATTTTACAATAATACTCGCAAGAGGAAAAATTCTCATTCAGTCTATATAGAACATTATTATATAAATATTAATAGTGATCTAATTGCTTGAAAAAAGAAATTATAGAAAATTCCTTCTTAGTATTTAAGAAAAAGGAAAAATATATATACATACATATATATATATATATATTTAAAAAAAAAATTAAAAAAAAATTTTTTTAAAAAACAATTAAAAAATTTTTTTTTAAAAATTTAAAAAAATATTTTTGAAATGATTGAAAAAATAGCTATCTAAAGTCCTTTGGACAATTTTTGCTAGGACCAACAGGTGAAAAGTTACACTCATTTTTAAAAAACCCTGTATGACCAAAATGTCCAAATTTGACCCCCTCTAACTCCGGCACTTCTAAACTGATAGAGCTGTAAATTTGTCTCTGGCCTACTATCTAATAGTACTAACCTTGGTGTAAATTTCATCCAAATCGGAAGACATAGATTTTTTAAATTGGGTCACTTGACGTGAAATTCACCATATACAAAAAGTTAAATATTTATTGTTCACATTGTACAAGATTTATAAGTTTTATGTAATTGTACATATATAGTATGATTTCTGTTCGTTGTCCACTTCTTCTTATAGAAATTCCTTTCAACTGCTAATATTTTGTCATTATTCTTCATTTCAATTTGTGTCTTTTCTAATATGAAAGTTCTCTGCTTCTTTGCTTTAACTTTAGTTTATCTTCGTCCTGTTGTTTTTTCTTCTTTATTTCATGATCTTTATAATTCTAGAATTTATCTCAAATATGTGTTTATGCTTTCACATACACACTCTTAGTCTAAGAAATTCACAAAAGATAGTGTTGGTGTCAGTGTTTGGCTTAAGGCTTCATTAGTCTTTACTTTCTGTTGCTGTTCTGCTCCGTGTCGTTCTGTTGTTAAATTTTTTTAGTTAGTTTTTCCGTATAAACGTATCAGCTGTTTTAGGTAAACAGACAACACATGCTGGGAAAATAAATCAATAGCCATGCCATTACTTTCGACTAAAGTAATGAGTTTTTCGGCATCCATCGCTTATTTTTTATATTTTTTATAAGTTTTATACAAAAACTTAATTAAATTCAAAGAAATTGAACATTTTTGTAATAAACCAAAATTTTTTTTTGTTGTGCGGATGTCAGCTGTTTTGTGCTGTCACTTGCAATTACTTAGCAAATTTTAGTTTTTAACAGGTTCGCCCGCAACGGCACGGAAAGTAACAAAACAACTAACGACTTCTACACATTTTCTATTTACCAGAATCAAGTCAGCTAATTCGGAACGGAACAGAAAGTAAATACTAATTCTGCCTTTAGAGTGTATGTGATAGTTACAGCTTCTTTTAGCTTATTTACACATTATACCCTTGAGACATATGACGAGATGAGAGATTTTAGTTTTTTTTTTACAACCACAAGTACAAGTTACTGGCAAACAAACCTAAAATCTAATAATAAAAAAATGGCATGCAATGAAATAAAATAAGAAAACAAATTCTTTATTTAGTTTTTCTGTTTCTTCAACCACATAATAAAAGTCTATTTTCTTGTCTAGTTTTAGTTTTTTTTTTTCTTTTCGTTTTAAACCAACACAGTCACGAACACATACATACATACATATATTGTATGCTATAACCATAGAATCTAGTTTTGTTAGCGAATAAAGTTTTGTTTTTCCTTTAAGTAACATGGTTTAGTTAGTTTTAGTTACTTAATTTTTTGTTTGTAGCAAAATGAAATGTTGCTCTTGTTTTTATTACCCTTCTTTGTCATGCTGGTATGTAGATATAACTATATAGGTTTATCATTTTGTTTGTAACACCTGGTAATATTCTGCAGAAAACCCCTAAGTTTTTTTTTGTTTGTGGAAATCATGCTCGCCTTTAATTTGCGTTACTCAACTTAATGATTTCTTTTGCACTAGCTTTGCTCTACGTTTTGTTAGTATGTTATTGAAAATCAACAACATTAATTCAGTGGCAAAAATGTTATGCAACAAAATGTAAGACTACCTATGAATTAATAATAATTTTTTTAACAACACAATATTTTCTAAGAATGTTATTTGAATTACATAAAATATAAAGTACCTTTCCAATTCACCTTAGCTTTCACTCAATTCCCTACACTGATCCCATAACTTGTGCCCTTTTATAATCTCCAGTTAATATGTATGTGATTTCATGTAACAACTTTTACGTCTAGAATAAGTTGCGTTTAAAATGTAATTTGTGCACAGGAAAAGTTTTTTTTTTTTTGATAAACAAAATAAAGTATGTTTGTATTTTTATACTAAATCTATGGTTGGTTACATTGGCTTAATGCTGCTAGGAGATGTATAATAAAAAAATACATATTGTATATTTTGCCCTTATGAGAGTAGAAAAGGTCATAGAATGGAAAAAATGTTAAATAAACTTAACTTTTATTAACAACTTTTTAATTTGAAAATTACTATTATAAGCTGCTCTAATGAATAATAACATGAGGGAGTTGTTAGTTAGAAAGGCAATAAATCAAATTGTTAAGACAATTTTAGATTTTTTAAAACGCTCTCAACAAAAAGGTTAAACCAATACCTCACATCGCGTCAGGAGTACGTTAAGATTTTCTATAGTAAACCATGCAAAGATTGTAGATAGGTTCTAGGATTACAAAAATACTAAGACGTCGGCTTTGTTTCGCAAAAAATTAGTCCAATGTTTGCTAAACAGGTTTTTGTTCAACGTAAAATAAATTTCCTTGTATCTATCTGTATTACTACAACTAATGGTATTCTCTGGGCAACTTAATTTTGTACCCAAACAGGAAGCAAGGACTTCATTTTGATCATCAAAGCCCTTCTTTTACGGGTCATTGTTTTAGCATCTAATGATGATGCAGATTTTGCGAAAATTTCAAAAAAAAAATTATAGACTCGAACCCAAAATAACGCAACTTAGAAAATCTAACGATGCACAGTAAAAATTGATACTAATTAAGCAGCGACGCAACTTCGAAAAAACGCATAACAAAACGACGCAAAGCGAGGTATTGATGTACTTTTATAAAAATATAATTTTCAAGAAGGGTCCAATTTCAAATGTGTACTTTTTAAAAGGGTACGTACCACTGCATTGTTTTTTTTTGGGACTATGTTAAAACTCAAAATCGGTGACATGATTAATAAAACAGACCCGACATTTTGCCAAAAAAGGTTCGGCATTTGTATGCGTGATCCTGATCTTACAGATGTCATTTTTCATTTATAATTGCCAAAACTTTACTCTTGCCAATAACTACTATACAAATTTCAATGATTTTCATATACACCCCTATAGTGAATAAAAATTCCACATGAAATTTTTTCCCTTTTATTTTTTTAACATTGAATTTTGATAGGAAAAATGTGAAAAGGGAACAAATTTCATGTGGAATTTTTATTCACGATAGGGGTGATAAATTACTTGTTTTATATTAATTATATTTTATTATATTCTGCAAAGCAAAAAACAATTATTTTTGTGAACAATTATTGCGAAAATTTACTAAATTATACCAAAACTATTTAAACACTCTAACTTTAATATAGAAATTATTTAAGAAAAATAATAGTGGCAAATAAATTATGAATAAAAATTTAATTGTTAGATAAATAAATTAAATAAATATATCATTTATACATAAATATATAGAAATTTGTGTGTGGTTGCGGTATAATTATTGTCATGGTCAAATAAATCCCATATCTAATCAAATCAATATTTACATATGCAAACATTACTAACTAGTCTATACAATTACTATACACGTACACATACATACACTCCCATAGATAGAAACATACTTCCCAGCATACCATTCTAGGAGCGCTCCGAAAAAGGAGTCAGAAAAGAGTCCAACTAAAAAGCATTTTCGGAGCGAAAGAAAAAAGGAGTCAGAAAAGAGTCATACTATAGAGCATTTTCAGAGCAAAAGAAAAATTTGCTTGTTACTATCCTGAGTCGGCACGCAGTATGACTTCCACTTAATTAAGTGTGTACCAAAGCGTTGTTGTCCTGTTATTTGTGCCTTGAACAAAAGAAAACATAGCTGTACCACACAAGAATTATAAAAACAAGATTACACAGAGCCCAAAAAAACCCTCATAAAAGACTCTTTTCTGACATTATCTAAGAGCTGGTTCTGACGGACCATTTTCGAATGTAATGACCCTCTATTCTGAAGGTTTTCGGAGCAATAATGATTGTTTTTTGGGCTCATAAAGAGCATGAACGCTGCGAAAAAGGTGTCAGAAAAGACCCTTTTCGGACTCGTATGGCTTGCTGGGTTGTATCTGTGTCTACATATGCATATCATATATATGTAGAACAATAAACCCTATACAACATAACATAACATTACATTGTTTTAGTATAAGTATTTAGCCGGCAGTGTTCGTAGTTTGTTTAATTTCATATTGTCAAAGGTATTAGGTAAAAAAAATAACCATTACTTTTTATCCACCATTCTACTTTGAAGTCATTTAGCCGGCGAATTCCATACGTTATGTGTTTGAGAATTTTTCCAAAGTTGACAATTGTTATTAACAGACTGCAGGGTTTGTTAAATCACACAAATGTTAGTGTGTCAAACAATACACACAATAAAATGTTCATTTATAATTGTATATATCCATAATGAAGAACGCGACATTTCAGTGATGAGGTGTGGCCTTTGAAGACAAAAAACATCTTAAATTTGTGTATTGTTTCCATTTTTCTATATCATTTCAGTGGATGTAGTGCCAATGGTCTCATTTTTTCCAATATATGTACATATTAGCAATAAATATGTCATTAAGAATGCGACAATAAGTAGAGCTCGTTTTCGCCTTAGATAATTTAGTAATTTAGATAATATGTATAATTGTTGGTCGTTTTTCGTTTTTTTTTCTGTTCAATATATTAAATATAAACATTGTATCTAGAACGTGACAATAAAGATAATTTTTGACTATTTTTTAAAGCTAGCCATTTGAACAAGAACTTTACAAACAAATAGAGCTAGTTTTTCACTCTATCTAGTAAAACCGATAAATTTCGAATTGAAACATAAAACAATTTTTAACTACGATAGAATGATATGACCCTTTGTTAATGGATGATAATATTTGCATTCTTTATTTACAACACTTAGTATTAGTAACACTCTGTTGATAGTTGTCTTGTTCAAATATATGTTATTTTTTACAAAATTCAATATGATTTAGCACGCGACAAATATTCACATAACTTTTATAATGTTAGGGATTATTAAAATGAATTTAAATTAAAAATTGCTTCTATCGTAGTTATTATATATTGGTTTGTCTTGCTATATATAAAAAGACTTCAATAACTTTAACTATACCTTATGCTTAGTGAAGCATTTTGTACCATTTTTACTATTTGTTTCGGGTTTCAAACATCTCTTAATTATGACATATTTCCTTTTCTTTAGCAGTTTATTATTTGGTTTTGCCAATTAATAGCCCTTCACGGGATCTCCTTGGATACGACATACCAAAATTTTAGTTAATTCTGCGTTGGAAGAGAAGGTCTCTGGAGACCTTTTTCTTTTTTAAACTGAAATTACTCCTTAGTAGTCAATGGGAAGTATATCCCACATCTATTCTAAGGAAATTTTATTTGGAATCGTCTAAAAAAAGTTTAAGGCAATCCGAACAATAGTTTAGTTTCTATTGAGATTTAAAGTTGTTTAGTATGGTAATGCGCGGAAAGGTTGGCTGGTACCTTCTACTGAAATTTGTAGAAATCATTAATAAATGCACTTTTTTTTGGCTTGTTTTATTGCTTGAATACATCGGAAATGTGTTCTAGGGACTTTTTGTATTATTTTATTGTGCCTTTTCAAGGAAAAGTAATACACTTTGTGTCCTATTTTGAAGCTTTGTTACCTGCTTTATGTTTGAATACATCACAAATGTGTTTTTTGAATTTTCAGGGGTGTCCTAGAAACCAATATTGTCAGAATTCGTTTTAAAACCGACAAGAAAAAATGCTTTGGTGTCATAGGGCACTGCTACACTTTCAATAAATATCGTGATACTAGAAATATCTCAATATTTATTGAACGTGTATCAGTGCTCTATGACACCAAAGCATTTTTTCTTGTCGGTTTTAAAACCAATTCTGACAATATTGGTTTCTATGACACCCCTGTTTAGTTACTTTTTGTTGCTCTTGTTAAATAAAAATTAAATTAAATAATTAAATAAAAATTTCAGTTACATTCATTATACAGGGTGGCGCCAAAGTAATCCTCCTATCAGAAACTGCTATACATTTTGCGAGGCCCCTATTGTGTAGTAAACACATGCGAAATACACGTTAATAAACAATGTTACGCTACACTGCTCCAGAACGCGGAATATTGCAGAACTGACATTAGGGGTCAATCGCAAAATTTATAGCATTTTTCTGATAGGAGGATTACTTTTACGCCACCCTGTACATGTATAAATAGTAAATAAGAATAAAGCAAAAAACAAAAAACGGCGTTTTCATATAAAATTCCATACAAATAGAAATAGGTTCCTGTGAACCTTGTTCTACATAAATAAATGCAACAAATCACTAATTCAACGGAAGAATAACTTTATATCACCACTTATTCTTTTGCACACATTTTTCCCATCCATTCAACTTATTAAAGAGTATTCTCTTACAATGGAGAACGGGACATATTTTGTAAATCAAAATAAAGTATTAAGTGCGATTATGCTTGTGATTATTAAGTGTGATAATTTGTTTTAAAATCAGTTTTTAGTAAAAACTTTCATGATGGCACTGTATTGACAACAAATTAATATTTCGGTACAGGAATGCGACATTCTGACATTATCAAAATAAAATGAAAAATTTTAGCGTTTATGAAGCTTAGTTTGGCCTCTTTTAAAATGTTTGTAAAAATTTTTATTGATAAAAAGATTTTACAAGATAAAAATATGTAAACAATAAAAGTTGTAAATATTTGTTTTAGATTTCAAGACAATTTCCTCATGTTATCACATAATTATTAGCTGCAAATAAATTATATTATAAAACTGTATAACTTGCTTTAATATTCTATTAGAAAATATAATTTATTTATCAACATTTTGATTCAAATTTAAAATATAGGTGTAACTTTTGTATGGAAATACCCATATGTAGTGTGCGTGTGTGTATGAATTTAGAATAATATCTAAGCATGAGTATATATTTATCTATGTATTTCGTTATCACTTTGTGAAAACAAATCTCTATATTTTTCTATCTGTCTGTATAAAAACCCACTTTTATTTATGAATACACATACAATTTTTATAAAAAAAAACAAAATTTAAAAACAAACACACATGCATATTTACAATGCTAAGTACTTATTTATGTTGCAATATTTACAAACAAACATACTTCTAACACTCTTTTTGTTGTAGTTGTAGCTTAGATTTTTCATATTTATTTTAATCATACATCCATAAATAAATACCAATTCATGTAATATTTAAACAAATAAACACTGAGATTTAAGTTTTTTTTTTGATTATTTTTTCCACATATTCTATACAATTTTGTAAAAATTTATAAATTGTATTTGTATTTGTAACGGGTGATTCAAGAAGGATTCTTTTTTCAATAGCCTTTTTTTTTTGACAGATCATGTGTGAGTCGTGTCATGCTGTCATGTTATTTTAGTTTACATAGTATTGTTTGGCATTTAATAATGGAAAAACTTACGACTGAACAGCGTTTACAAATCGTTCAACTTAAGTACAAAAATTCACGTTCTGTGGGGAATGTGTTTCATGCACTTTGCTCAATTTATGGTCAACATAATCGGCCTACTGAACGTACTATTCACAACACCATCACCCATTTTGAGATCCAGCATTCATTATAATATACCACGTCCAGCACGCTGTGAAGAAAATATAGCGGCCATAGCTGAGAGTGCACACGAAGATCGTGGAAAGTTGAGTCGTAGCAACTCGCACTGACGTATGGAATGACTTGGCGCAATTTATGTCGAGAGCTTAATTTAAAAACATACAACTGAAGCCACACATCGCATCAATCAATGGATTTATTGAGATAACACTTCGGTGAGCACATAATTTCACATTTCGGACCGGTCGTTTGTCCACCAAGATCGTGTGATATCACACTGTTAGATTTTTCCTGTAAAGTCAAAAGTTTATGCGATCAAACCCGCTTCGATGCAGGCCATGGAGGAAAGCATCATGCCTGTTATTCGCCAGTTATTAGTTGAAATTATCGAAGGAGTCATCGAAATTTAGACTCAACGGATAGACCATCTACAACGTAGCAACGGTCAATTTTGATACACGTAATCTTCAAATAATAAATGCCAAAGAATATTCTTTCAAATAATAATAAAAATTCTCCATTAAATTTGAATTTTCTGGGTTTTTTTCTTTAAAAAAGTAGGGAACCTCGAAATGGATCACGCTTTAGTAGTTATAACATTCTACATGATTTGTCTTGCTTATTTGTTATGTAAAATTGTATACAAATTGAATTTTGTTTAGTAGTTTTTTAAATTAAAAACAGGATTTTATGAACTTAAATATGTATTATTCAAATGCATAATAGAACAATTTTTTAGGCAAACTTTTTTCTTTTTATAAAATTTTTATGGACACTTAATTTGGCTTATAAATATTGTTTAAAAATTTTTAAAAGTGACATAAGTCTTATAGATAACTGCATAGAAGAAAATTATTGATTGAAAATGTCACCCATAGATGTATATTATTCCCCAACTAGTGAGCCACATAGTCAGATATCAGGTTAATTAGTAGTTCATTTTTGTTTCGATTCTTTCTCACCAAGCAGAATTTGTCAAAATCTATAGACTTATTGGTTTTCAATAATGATCTGGTTGCTTAAATGTTAGCCAACAAAAACGTTCATTACCAAGTAATGAATCAATAACACTTTAGTACTTACACAATAGCAGTTAACTCATGTATCATTAAAGCTAATTACATGTAATGACATCACTAATTCATTGATAGTTTGGTCCCACACTGCTAATGCAATAATGTTATATAATAGATAATAAATAAGTCATTACATGAGTAATTCTAAGTAGTGAACACGATATGCAGTTTAATGCTAAATAACCTAAATTACAATACAAAAGGGAACACAATAATTTTCGGCAAATAAACAATTAATACAAAAAAAACTTGATTGCACTCAAGTGTGTCTTTTGAAATATTTGTACGTATGTGTATGTGTTTGCTTCATGACTTCAAAAAAAAACATTAGTTTCATATTAATTTAACTGCATGTGGGAAACACTTTTTGCAAATTATCCAACAGAAATTACAATAAATAATAAAGAAACTCTCAATAGCTATTGAGTACTTTTCTACGTGAACAAAAGCTACACAGCTTAAAGTAAGTCAAACAGTGGTCATGGGAGTCCAAAAAACTCGTCATATTATTCCCAAACCACAAATCAGAGGTCGCCAAAAAAGCAATTAGCACCTCTCATGATAACACAATTAAAAAGGGACAAATATGCTTCTATAGTAACAGACAATGAATTACAAAAACGAGTCCTACAAGATATTAATTAAATCTCAGCAGAAAAGCAAATAATCGATAAAATGTCAGCGGTGATTCTCGCATCCACTATGAACACTTACACTTGTTTCTCGCATAAACAATTCTCGCAATAAGCGTCAACCAGCTCGGCTCGGCAACAAGCTGCCACTCTGTACACACTTTAAGGCGACGAAGAGTAGTAGTAATATCATTAAACTGACAAATTATTATAGTGCTTGTATTAATATTTTTCTTTATTAAAAATTTAATGTAAAAATCTAAATCAAAATTGTTAGTTCCTTTGTTTTTCACCCCGTCACCTTTAACCACTGCTCATTAAAGTTTGTTTTTTAACTCTTTCTTAATACTTTTGACTTTTTTTAAAGTTAAAACTCTGGTTAGTTGTTGTTGTTGTTTGCTACTCATTAATTGTGACAGAAATAAAAATAACGTTAAAGTTTATGTAAAGAACAACAAAAATGCATAACAAACAAACACACACGCATACAAACATCCATTCATACTTGACTACACTGATGGAAAACATGGTATAAGTGTACTTTTTTTGATACATTTTAAACACAGTTGGCACCGTGAATTCAAAAACTAAGGCTTAAAATGTAGTTAATCAGGATTTCAAAATCATTATAAGTTGACTCTTCTATTTATTTTATTCTTACAACAATATATTTAGCAAGGTTAACTTTTCGCAAATGACTCGATACTTCATAAATAAGAAAATTTTTAGATAATCGTGGCAATTAACGCAATAATGTTGCTATAAGATATATCGAATTTTCGATAAAGTAAATTTGTGGTAAAGTTTTATGATTATTTAACAAATATTAAAAATTGTACAATGGAGGTCTTAAAAGTACATTTTATTTATATAGTTGGTACGAATAACAAAAACCCATTTTCCATCACTGCTTGAGTAAGAGAGGGAAAATGGCGGTGAGAGCAAAGTGTGTAATAAGAAAAACAGTTTTTTTTTATTGGTATGAGTATAATTAGTATAGTTGTAGGCTCAAATTCTACCACTTACAGTTTACAGTTGTTTTGCTCTTGCCGTTGTTTGTTGTTGTTGTTGTTGTTGTTGTTGTTGTTGTTGATGCCGTTGATATTTACACAAATGACACATTTAATTTAACCCTGCTGTTAGGTTAGGGCCATTTGGTCCAAATTTTTTCAGTATTCCCTTGTAACTTTGGAACGGTGATATATACTGACTAAATTTTTCTGCTAATGGGGTCTTTTAATAAAACAATGTTATGTGCGAAAATTAAATTTTCTAACTTTATTCAGGACTGAGAAAAATGCAAAATGACGAATCTTAGGTTAGAGGACCATTTGGTCCATAGTACATTTTTATACATTTTTTTCAAAAAAATAAGAATGTATTAGTTGGTTTGAATATATTTTTCATTGCAAGATAAGCACAATGTTTTTCGGTTAGATTTGCAAATTAAGTTGCTGCAAATGGAACATTTTATATCAGACTTTATATTGACTTCTGTCAATGTGCTGAGAACCCTTGTTGAGGTAATCTAGTCCGTTTCATCATATGAGACTTAGCTAAAGAAAGTGCTAGTTGTTGCAAAAATTCTGGCCTCTTTCGATTCCGATCAGTTGGAGCCCGTAAAGCATCGATTTCAAAAAATAGTATGTACGCATTCAAAGCGGATATGTCAAGTATGTTTGCAAATACAACGGTTACAATACAATTGTAAAACATTGGAAGGAGTTGTTGCCAATAGTCCCACAGTACACGAATAGGAGAGGAGAGCACTTGTAATCCTATGAAATGTATCTTCAGACTTAATCGATCGGAAACTAGAGCGACCAAATTTTTCATCAAATAAACCGTGGACATCCTCATATTCTCCGCTGCCACTGATAAATTTGATATATTACAGCAATAAGTAAAACATGAATGTACATACCGATAAACTCCAGCAAGAATGAGCACAGCTATATATGCGCGCAGTGCGTCTTCATCAATATCTGTCCATTTGGCACCAAACTTGATCCTGCCGTGCTTATTAGTATTTTCAATGACAATTCTTTCTATTGGAGGCGAAAAAAACAACAAAAAAGCAGACAGCATGTCATCGCATCTAGACAGTGTAAATCGAGTTGGCCCTGCTTGTGTTGTGATAATATTCTCAGTCCCAATTCTAATAGACTGAGGTAATGGAGGCGCTCTCCATTTCATGTTGTTTTTAGCAATAAAAAGACGATCAACGGAGCTAGTTTCAACTGAGATGGTTTCCTGTTCACATTCTGTTTCAGATGAACATCCGTCTCCGAATCGGAAATATCAGATTCACTTTCTTCATTTAGAATTTCACGTATCTCTTCTTCGTTCAACTGCGCCATTTCGTAACAAAAACACTTCCGGACTATTCAAAGAAACTTTCAAACGCGAAGAAGTACTGCACGTATCTGTGCTTCTTCACGATAAAAATCAAAAACGGGGAATCCCAAAATTATTTTTTCATTACCAAGTGAATGTAAATTCATGTCAAATATTTAGAGAATGTTTTTGATATGACAAATACTTACCTTAGAAATTATTGAACCAAAATAGTTACAATGAATAAGATAAAATTATTATTTTGCATGAAAATTGCATTATGGACCAAATGGTCCCTTAACCTAAGATTCGTAAGTTTTTTCTAACCTAACAGCAGGGTTAAATGTATTTGTATGCATTATTTATAAATGGCTGCTGTTGGTGGTGTGTATGAGAGTATTTGTGTGTTTGCATAATTTTTTCTGTTTTTTTTATACCCACGCTGCAGCAAATGTTTATTTAACATATAAAAGAATATAAAATAAACTATATGACCATTTAAATAATTAAAAGACCATTTAATTTATTATTTACAAACATTCACACATGCAAATGCCAAACAAACACATGAATACAATCATGCATACATGTATGGCAAATATGCATACTGTAGGCATTTAAATAAAACAATACATTAACATTTATTTGAATTTTTTGCTTAATAACAAAAAAAAAAAAAAAAATAATAATAGTTCGTAGCAAAAATCATGTATAAAAGTGATTGTTTTGCTATAACATAACATTTTTAATTTAAATAAATTTTAAATTAAAACTGAATAATTCTCCATTAATATGTAAGTATGTATAATGAATAAAAAGTGAAAATAATAAAAATATTTATTCACAAGGTCATAGAAAAAAACTACAATTGCATTATGAAAACAAAATTATAAAAAAATTAATATTATTTACAAAAGTAAAATCAAAAGTGCACAATTTTGTAATTTTTTTTTGATATGTTTAATTTGTTATGATTAAAAAAGGAATGAAATTAATTAAACTTATAACGATTTGCTATGACCTGCATATGATAATAGGCTTTAGCAAAAAAAGAAAACTTGCCAAGTGACTTAATGATTTTGTAGCATAAATAGGGCTGATTGTTTAACTTTCAGATAACACTGTGAGACAAATGGTAGTGGTCAGTGATCGGGAAGGGTTTAAACTACCGGGGGTCACGTCTAGATATCGAGATATATCGATTTGAAGTTAGTAACTATCATATAGGGGAAATTGTCACCTTTAATGGTCTTTTTAGTACTCAAATTTTGCATGAGCAATTCCATTGTATGTTTAAATATTTGCGGAAAAAATGGGAGTAGTAGAGACAAAGGGCGTGGCACCTCCCATATGATGATAATTTAAAAAAAATCAAATATATGGTATACAATAAGATATATGGTACGGTTATTCTACCATCAATATTAATATGTATTTAGGACAAGAATTGGAGGACTATCAATAGTGGGCGTGGCACCTCCCATAGATATGATGACAAATTATATATAGGGAAAGCTATATCAGCTATCAATATTAATATTTAGGTCACCAATGCGCTGACTAGCAACAATATTAAGTAAATGTTAAAATTTGTATACATTTGAAACCCTTATCTTTATATAAAAGTGAATGTGTGATTGTTTGTTTGTATATTGTAAATCATAATAAGATAATGTAATAAGATTTAATTTAAAAGGAAAACTGTAGATTTTAATAACTTAATGATTATATTTATTTAACTCTACTCTTTTTATTTCATTACGATACGGGTAGCGAAGCACACCGGGTTTTAGCTAGTTGTGAATAAAAGCAAAACGCGTTCATTTCATGATTTATGTCTCATTTTGTTCATAGTTTATGCGACTTTACGTGAAAGTAATAGGAATTGACACTTTTTTTTTTACCGTTTTGGATTTTTTATGAATTAAAAATAAAAAAATTAAATTTTTTAGACAAAAAATAGTTTTTTTCTTCATACATTTATTTATAACTGCGAAACTGTTGCTTATGTAGCGAAACGTTGTATGAACAGGAATTAAAGGAATTGTAATTCTTAATTTTTGTAAATTTGTTTAAGCAAAATCAGTCTAGTGGTTCTCGAGTTATGTCAAAAAAGACCATTAAAGGTGACAATTTCCCCTATATGATAGTTACTAACTTCAAATCGATATATCTCGATTCCCAGACGTGACCCAGCGAAACGCCGGGACACGTATAACTTCTTTTTTACCGATATAGTTATTCCCGTTGGTTTGATTCCATCCCGACTGTAGCATAGTGTAATTAAACAATTTTTTTTGAATATACGTGGTAGTCAAAATGGACGTCTATTTTTTACAAAATTATTTCACAAGCAACTTGTCTTTGAGCTTTAAATAAAGTGTGTATTATATTTAATTTAGTTTTAAAAACAATTATTCACAGTTACCTTTTGTACAAGGTAACTAGTGTGGTTTAATATACAAATATGTAATTCTGCAACGAAGTATTAGTTAACATTTAATATAAAACGAACATGAAATATGTAAAAAACATAGTTTACTGCAGCAAAATACCTATAAATATAAAACTCTCTTGCACATCTGTAATTGCTCATACGTAATTTATATACATATATGGGTCCTTCCACGATGCCGAACGCGACAGTCGTATGTTTTCTAAAATAAAATCTTACCCCCTTATACATAAAAAGTTACAACAGGTTTATAAAGCAAGTGCCCATACAAAATTTGCTTTATAAACCTGTTGTAAGTTTTATGAATAAGGCCATTAGTATCTAGTACCACAATGTCCGGTAAATGAACAATGTTTTCAGTTATTACAAACTACTTCTAAGTTGCTAAAGAGTAGTATTAATGTCATTAAACTGACAAATTATTATAGTGATTTTTTATATAGTTTGCTTTATTCTAAATTAAATTTAATTGAAATTGTTGGTCCTTTTGTTTTTCACCCTCACACATTTAAACTACTATTTGAGTAGGTGAAATTCAAAACTCGCTCGTTATACGTTAACCGGATTTTAGGAAAAGGCTTAAAACATGTAGCCGTAGATTAAATGAAATTCTTAGCTGAAAAACTGACACAGCTGCAACATAGAGAAAATAACAGATCAACAAATTTTCGAAACAAACGAGTTTTTCTACAAACCATATGGCAGCGAAATTCAAATTTAATAAATTACTGTGAATTGTAGTATTTATTTTGGCAAACGACCCAGTAGGAAAAGTTTAGTAATAAAGATCTTAATAATTTACAAATTAGCGCACTTCAAATAGAATGGTTAAAACAATAAACAAGCAAGTTTATATATTGGCAATAAGCATGTGATCGCGAACGAGACAATATAACTGATTTATGAATGCCTCTAAAAAAATTTTAATATCAGCGAATTTCAACTAATTTTTGAATATATTGAAGATTAAATTAAATATTTCACATTTAGCATTAGCATTTTTACGTAATATATTTTTCAGTCACGTTCGCAATAAGGATTAGTTTAATTCTTTTCATTAAAAGCTCTGTATTTAATATTTATTATTAGTTCGACAGGTTTTTTCGAAAGTATAATTTATCTTTTTATATTGCAGCTTTTTCTACCTAACGCAATATTTCTAATTTTTTTTTTGGCAATTTCGAGTGTTCTTTTCAGCTGGTTTAGTAAAATATTATATTAAATAAATAATTAAATGTTAATATTAATCCATTTACCATCTAAATAGGCAGGTTAAAATAATAAAACAAAAGTTTTTGTCGTAATGTTTTTAGTTAAATACACTTAATATGGATTTGCTTTAATATTTTTATCCATCTGATTGCAATAATTCGTTGAAATTTTGAAAAAAATGAGACCAAATAAAGCTAGTCTAAAGTCAATTTAGATTTAATTCATGTGCCAATGTCGCGTTCTGTTACCTAAAGCATAGTTTGTTTTCAATACAACAAACTGTACTTTAGGTACCGAGACACGACATTTAAACATGAACTAATTAAAAATTTACTATACACGAGCTTTGTTTAATCTCTTTTAATTTGTTTTTGATAAATATGTAAATCAGTTTGAAAAAAAGTTTTCTTATAAAAATAACAAAGATTAGCTTATTATCAAATTAATATAAATGTTTTTCGTTGAACCGTTCTATGGAAATCCTCATAACGTTTAATTTATGCTAAAAATATTATAGACAGACACACTAAACATATTTAGAATAAATATGCATTGCATTAATATTTAATACCTGGGCAACATATAGGGGAGAATGATAATAAATATGTGCATGCACATATTCTATATACACACTCAAAAACACATGGTACATACTCTAGAAATTGTCTGTGTATGCATTACTTAAACATAAATACTAATAACCACAAAGACCCAAACCATTTAATCCAACCAAACTAAACCAACTAGCACACAACCATTTACAATAAATGTGGGTGTTATAGTACAGTGGGCTACAAAAAGTTATGGTCAGCTTTAAAGAATTTTGTTATATATAGATATGTATTGCAACAGATTAAGTTTGATTCGGTTTAAGAAAACTGTCATTTATTATAATGAAAGCTTTTTATTTTCATATACAAATGATTTATGAAAAGCTATATTTTCTTTTCCCTTTTTAGCATATGAAAACTTTTATACTTAACTGTAAGAGTAAACATATGTTTAGTGTTTTAGTGAATATATTAGAGAGATCTAGACTGCACACACACTTACACCACATCTATAAATACACACCTATTGAAACTGTTACATTATACTTTTCTATTGCGGTTAATATTTCATAAATTAAATATGTAAAATAATGTTAAATAAGGAAGAGAATGGCTAGTTTTTTAACACGTTGGCTGCCACGTCGCACATTTTCGTGCATTTTGATATGGAATTTTACATGGAATATGGATTCTCTGAGTTTTTTATGTCCCCACAACATGTTTTATGTTCTCCTAGGCCATGTCGCACAAAAATGTTCGACACAAAAAACCCGTTATAACTGAAAAATTAGAGACCAAAATAAAGTTTCGAGTAGTCAAAATTTATTTTTAGACACTAATGGCGTTTTCTTTTCTGGCAAAAATGTTACATATATGTTACACTCTTTAACCATTTCCCATATAAAAAAGGAAAAAAGTGTAACATTTTTGCCAGAAAAGAAAACGCTTTAAGAAACAAAAAATAACAGAAATAAGTTGTTGGTCTCAGGTGACCAAAGTTGTTAAATCACTTTGCTACTGAACTGGCAGCCATCTTGTTAAGGTAGGACGAGGGGGCCAATCAAGGTTTGAAACAATTTAACTGGTAACCATTTAGTTAGAATATAAAGTAACCTTTAGGATGTCATACTGTCATCTTATTTTTATTCAGTATTGCTTGACAATTCATCAGGAAAAGGCTTACATTGCAGAGAATATCTCCCAATTATTCAGATATATATTACGAAAATTTATTTTTCTAATGACAACTTTCCAAAAAATTCTTTCTTAATGTGAAAAATGTTTTATTGTAATACATATATTATAAAGCTATTTAAATTTTTTACAATAATTTATAAAACAAATAAATTCCTTTTATAACAAATATAATTGAATTTTAAACCACTTATTTTTCATAATAGTTTTTCTAAAACTTTTCCTTCATTTCCAACAACTACATTGTAGAAAATAGCTTTTGTTCTTTAACCTTTAGCAGCATCAGCATCAGCCATGTAGAGTTGGTGGCAACAATGCAAACAATTCAATACTGAATTAATTTAATAGAAACTTTAGTGTCGTAATTGCCCAAGTTTATGTATTTTTATCGTAATATACTTAAGTTAAGTTTTCTAATTACCAGCAGTTACAACTATGTTTAATAACAGCAATAACTACTACAATAACAAGCTTAATAAAAGCAACAAAATTAATACACACAACAAGATTTCTACTGCCTTTTACCAGTACACTCTACACTACACTACATATACACATGGGCACATAATACAGATAGACAGTTAGACAAACAGTCAGACATGTACAAATATTTACAATATCTAACTAAAGGAAAGCAACCAACCAACACCTAAATACACGTAAAGTCAATGGTAATTTGGATGGGGGAATGATGCCTACTTAAGACTCTGGAAGATAAACACTTAAGTTTCAATTTAGACAAAGCAATTTTTTTTAAGCTAAGCTGATTACCTTTTAAACATCGTGGTGGGGGGGAAAATAAGACGAGTACACACTTGACTGTAATTCATTGTCTATGATACCCCTGCAGGAAATGTCAATATTAAAACTGTACTGACTTAGGGGAGAGGGGGGCACGTTTATACCCGGGTCACCTTTGAACTATGTTGATAAAATCTCAGTTTAACATTTTTTCCGACCCTTAACCGAGTTTTTCACATGACAACCTTGTTTTCTAGCAACGTTAACAACTTTTGCTAGTTTTTCCAGTCGTCGACCGAATTTAGTTGGGTGAACAAGTTTTCGCAGTGCCATTTTAAATATTTTTATTTTTTTTTTGTAAGAGTGTAAGAAGTATTCAGTGATCGTTTTTTTTCGTGAAAGAAATTTATTGCAGTCCAAAATTCATTCCAAACAAAATTAAGTTTAGTTATTTGATGTAAAAAAAATATTTATTATAAATTTCCGTGAAATGGCAAGCCAGTTCAGGTTTTAACAAAGAAAAAGGGGGCACCTTCGAATATGTTAATTTATCAACCCAAGTACCAAACATTGTTGATTCTCTCTTATTTACTAAAAATGACGAATCAAATGCTGATCATGATGCTTTAAAGGAAAATGTAATGTCACCTGAAATCGCAAGGCCTTTTCCGTCTTAATAATATAAAACTTATTTTTGATCTGAATTTTTTTTATTTTTTAATTATTAATGTTTATGTTTTTCTTAATAAATAAATCGAATTTATTTTATATATAAAAAATATAACTGTTTGTGTTATTTTTGGACATAAGCACTATAAGAAAAAATTGCCGTTCAAAACTGCCCCGTATGGTGGCACATTTGAACACAATGACTTTATCCATAAAAAAAATAAAAAAAAATATAAATCGAACTAAAAATAAGTTACTTGTAGACTTAGGCTTTTATGTTAATATCTGTAGGGTTTTCAATTTTTCCGAAAATGTGATGAAATCTTTCTTTTACTAAGTTTTAATTGCCGAGTTTTTAAAATTCATTATCATGAAATGAAAACGATGAAAAAGGGCCCCATTAAATAGATTTTAATTACGAATTTATGATAAATAAATACACACTATCAAATTCGTTACATGAAGGTTATTACCAATGAAGAATAGAGTGAAAACCTTTGTTTGAAATTAAAATTATATTTCAAAAATGGAAATAAAAATTCTTGTATAGACTGATGGTTTGGTCTACTGAACTGTAGACAAACAACCGGGGTTAAAGTCCCAGTGGAGCCCTAACAAATTTTTTCGAAAAAATTCAAATAGAAGTACTTAAAATAAAAAACAAAAATATTTTAAAAAAAAGTACCAAATATATAACATTTAGCAAATTAGCAAATTAGCATTTTTTACCAATTAGTACTTTCGTTCCAATTGGCATATTGTGAGTTAAATTTTGAGTAGTTAAATGCTTATTATATCTTTATAAGCTTGAATATTTTAAAGAAAGGCTTTTGCTATTATTACTTTTATTATTAATAGTTGAACTCTTTTTAAAATGTTTTATATAAAATTTATAAAATTCAAAAAAATGCAAAATTCTAAACTTGTTGCGTTTTTTCTAAATGGCGCTTTTTTTCTCCATTTTGGTGCGTTTTTAAATTCCAAAGTAGACAACGCTGATTATCAGTTATCACCCGCTGCCATAATTTTTTTTCTTATCAATGACAAATATAAATATCTAGACTCTTTGTTGATAATATTGCCAAACATTCATCAAAATAGTAGACAAAAGTGTGACTTAAAGACACGTGTCCCCAGATTTCCTTCAGGGACATATATGTATACAGCAATAAGAATTGTACTGTGTGAACACCGAAGAAATTTCAAGGAAAAAATTCATCAATATTTTCAATAAGAATTGTAAATTGGAACTAAAGCTATGTATAGACGGTCGTCAGATATTACAACGTTGTCCGAGAAATGTTAAGAAAATGTCTAACAACCGGGTGAACTTAAAATTTTTGTCTTCCAATGTTGTAAGAAAAAGCATTTCCAGTACATTGGAAAACAAAAATATTGTCAGACATCTAACAATCGTGTAAACACACAATTTTGTCATTGTCATCGTTTTAAGACAATTGTCAAACACTTTTCATTGTTATATGTGCAAAGTTTATGCATCTGCCAATGACAGCATTCGCATAGATATTATTTCTAAATGCAACTCTGTATTTACATAAATAATAAACAAACAAATGTGCATTAATAACATTTTGGAAAAACAATTGCGGTTGACAGATAAATTCATTGTGTGACAATTGTGTGCCAATGAAATTGTTAGATTTCTTACAGTCGTGTAAACTGACAATTTACCTTTTGCTAACAATTTTTCAATGCCAGTACATTGCTAGATCTGACAACGTTGTAATATCTGATGATCGTCTATACATAGCTTAAGACGTATTTTTGTTAATTTGTCTTCATCTTTACTAAATTCTAGTACATTTACAGCGAAAATTGTTCCATTATAATATTTAAACATTTTCAATTTACTATACACACACACAGTTCTGGCCAATGTTTGACAATAAAACTATCAAATTTTGCCATATAACAATCAGACAAAGACTGTAAACTGGCAATTTCTGTTGGCTGATAAATTTATTGTGTGACAATTGTCTGCCAATAAAATTGTAAGGTTTTCTTACAATCGTCTCAAGTGACAGTTTACCCTTTGCTAACAATTTTTCATTGTCAGTACATTGCTAGCACATGGCTAGATCTGACAACGTTGTAATATCTGACGATCGTCTATACACAGCTTCAGACAAAATAAACAAATTGGAGCAAATTTTAGTACTACTAATCAGTTGCTACTTATGGCTAATTATGGCAGTGAAAATGTTTAGTTTGAACGTTATCTTAATTGTGAGCATAGATTGTAACACAATGGAGTACAAATTTCTACTCATTTCGTAATTCTCATTGCACAATATTTCGACCCACATACGCTGCATTGTTATGACCAATCACTAACATTTGTTTATCATCAAGAGCAACAGTAACACTCTGCTGTTGATCAGTATTATGCAATAGACTGAAGTTAGACACAATTAGCGAGGTTTTTCCAATTCTTCGATCTGATGTCTTTGGTATCATTGCAATTTTTTATAATGAAAGAGAGCTTAATCACTCCTGTTTAAAGCTTTACGGAAGAGTGATGAAGATTAATTAGAGGCAGCAAATGTTACGCATTGTTTTAAAAACTGCTTGCCAAACTATTGCATTGTATTTTCATCGAATTTTTGCTAGCTTTTCTTCTATTTTGATTCTGTTGCTATACAACTTATATAGTATTGCCGAAGTTTAAAGGGCACATTCTCCGTTTACATTAAACATTATGAAGTAAAATTACGAAACGTAGTTCACAAAGAAGCTACAGACATAAACAACACTAAGTCCAAACAAGCAAGAGTTGTAGAAAAATTATCCACATACTACGAAACAAACAAAAACAAAACATTTGTTTTAAGTTAAGTAAGTGTATAAACACTAAGTTTAGTAGTGTTCATTAAACATTTCATTAAAAATTATGATAAAAACTGTTAAAAACATTCACACACACGCATACACACACACCATTATAATAAAAATAATAAATTACACACACACATACATTTGCAGTCATTAACAACTACATACACAAATACCCAGCACATGTATAACGGTACATAAAAACCAGTTAGTTATACTGTTTTATAAAGAAAATTATACCGGTATAAATATAAAATAAACATAAACAGACAATCAGGCATAAACATGTAGATTGTGTAACAAAACATAGAACGTATTATTTTATAAGAAATTTACAAGGATGTTGTTATACCCCCTACAGCAACGCAGTGGGTTTGTGCAAATGTTTGAAATGTGTAAAAATTCACTTCAAGTCAATTTCATTTCGAATAAACTGGCAGTTACTTTATTTAATGATTACTATTTTGTCATACTAGTGTAGGGTTCTTTATAGCCGGTAAAGCCCTTTTAAACTTTCTTATTTGTTTTTTTTTTGTGTTGTTCTTAATAATGTTTTTAAAGAATAAGTATGTAGAAAAGGCTCTCTGTCACTCTTTCTATTTACCTACAATTATGTACATTTTAAATAATAACAACAGACTTATATTTACATATGTATATGTATGTACATATGTAGATAACATGTATGTAAGACGCATTTTAAAATAGTTCTCATTACATTACTTAATTGCAATTGTAGACAAACTTAAACATACACTTTACGAAATAAGTGGGCACATTTTAAATACCAAATTACTGAAGTACAGCCAAGGAAGAAATTATAATTAAGTAGTAGTAAAACCTCAAATTTTTAATGCTATTTATTATAACGCTGCATCAATTCTCTTCCCAACAACAATAACTTCTCTGGTGTAGACATCATAAATTTACCATTATTTTTTGCATTCTGTTTTTATATCGTTGTTTTCATATGAAATAATTATATGGTAAAAGTAAAATTTTTAACAGATTTATCTAGCAATTTACAACTAAAACAAATTTTTTGATGCAAACAATATTATTTGGTGTAAGTGCAAAACGATATTATTATAAGCAAATAAAATAATGTTTTTTTGTGTGAAAATTATTGAATTTTAGGCAAAAATGCCACGTGGAAACCAACTTTCTTTTATAGAACTTACACAAATTGAGTTGTTGAGGGAAAATGGGCCCTCAATAAGGTCCATAGCAAACCGTGTTAAGAGATCTAACACGGCCATACAAAATTATTTGGCGGAACCAAAATCATACGGCACAAAAGAAGATCTGGTTGAAAACCAACAGTTACTGACCCCGATAGACGATCAATCAAGCGCCTAGAGAAATAAACATTAATTTTTCGTGGTCCATATAAATTATTATTTATTTACAGGCACAGATGATGATACTCAAAGAGCATCGAAATATCGGCAAATAAAATAAAATAAAATTTATTTTCAATACTGGCCTCGAGCTTGAAAAAAAAGCATTTTTAAGATTGTTATTTTTTAATTACATTTTTATTTATTATCAAAAATAATTTCAGTTGTAACCAAATAAAGTCGGAGCTGGGACTAAATGTGACCAAAAGACGGATTAACCAAATTCTAAATGAATTTCTAGATGTGACAAAACAAAAAATGATTCCCAAACCACGATTGATGCCTATTCACAAGACAGCCAGATTATCTATCGCTGAAAAGTATAAATTTTGGGAAGACGAGTGGCGTAATGTTTTATTCAGCAATGAAAAAAATTCAACCTTAATGGACCTTATAGATTTCAATATTATTAGAGGGAAAAAGGCGGCGATACACAAACCAGAATAGCACGCAATTTTCAAGGATTATCTTTGATGACTTGGGTTGCTTTTGAGTATAGAGCACGTTCTCCAATTTGTTTTATTTCTCATAAAATGAATACGGAAAACTACGTAGAATTGCTGGACAGTATTTTTATTGAATTTGCTGAGAAAAATTATGGAAATAATTTTACTGTTCAGCAGGACAACGCCCCTATACATAAAGCCATAAGAACTAAAGCATTTTTTTTATGAAAATTAAATAGCTGTTTTGGACTGGGCCCCTCTTAGCCCTGATCTAAATCCAGTTGAAAACCTCTGGAGAATTTTAAGTGCCGAAATATATAAAAATGTAATGACTTGTAACTCCTTAATAGAGCTCAAAGAAGATTTAAAATGGAAAGGCATTCCTCAAAATGTGTTACAAAAATTAATAAACTCTATGCCACTTCGGTTAAATGAAGTAATTAAAAATCGAGGAGGACATAGGCTAAGTCTGGGCTATAAAATCACCCTGTATAAAACCAGTTCAAAACCAATTTGGACTGCTAGTAATACCAGTATTGAACTTATACAGAGGGCTCAATCAAAAATTCTTAGGACCATGACGGGCGCACCATGGTACACAAGAAATGAAAACATCCACAGAGATCTAGAAGTACCATTGGTAAAAGATGAATTCAGAAGGGTCCGCGAGAACTACATCAAAAAGCTACAAACCCACCCGAATCCGCTTGCTTGAATTCTAGCTCAGAGCCAGACGGAGTCGAGGCTTCGAAGAACTTAACAGCCAATAAAAAAATTAATGATCTGTTAGAGAGTAATTAGATTTATTTTAGTTTAAGATTTGAATACTTATTTTTAGGCCTAAGGAAATAAGGCAGATTCCATAAATAATGAAAAAAAGTAAAAAAAAAAACTGCTTTTGTTGTGACAGATGACACAACGCACTCGCTTTATAAACTTTTCAGGCACGTGATCAATTCCGTCTAGTCGTAAATTTTCAATATTTGAAGAATATGTGAAATAGAATGGTATATCTCATCAACTTGATCTTGTACTTATAGACAACAGGTATGGAATTTCCATCAGTTTTTTGCTTTTATTTCTGAATTCAATCAAAGTAGTCGTAATTTGTGCCCATTGTACAAATACTGTTGTTCTTCCAGCGGACTAGCAGTATCTCATTATTTCTTTCGAACCTGTAATCAAACTCAATTCTGAGCTTCTTCATCATCACATTTATTGTTGAAAATGGGCACTTCTTCGTACGATTTTCTCGTAAAGTTTTTCTCGCGTAAGTCCTGGAGAAGGTCACAACTAGTACGGATTTTTGGCGGGATTTTGGTCCAATTTGTTTAGCAGCATTTTTACAACTATGGTACCTAATGGTTCACTACAATTATCACTCGATTTGTTAAACGCATACCAATATCCACAGGAAATTGCTGCAAGCCAATTTTTCTAGCCAAAGCGTACAGGTTTGCCCAGAATAAATTGCTTTGCTAAATTGTGCCCGAAATACTTTGCAATGGATTCATCGATCAAAATGTCGAATTGAAAACGTTTCACTGGTTTAAGTTTTTCATAAGAAGATCTGAAAACTTTCGGTAATGCTCTCAGCACCATTGTTGTTAACAAGATGTAAATTCCGTTTTATTTCTTGGAACCTATTTTTGGACATTGTCTAAAGCTCCAATATCTTTCTTGAGTGACCAATACGACATTCTTTCTCTTGGTAATTTGTGGTAAACTAAAAGAATTAGCATCCCAAAAAATACCTTGAGTCTTTTTTGATAATTTACTACTATAAATCTAAAATAATTCGTTGTTCCTTTTATTACTGTCTGTTTGCAGAATTCTAACGTACGGTCGCACATGTCAAATATTTGCCGAAAAAGACGTGTAACCCCAAAATAACATATATATGAATTCGCTTATTTATTTAAAAAAAAACGTTTCTTATTTATACCAAAGCATAACAAATATTTAGTTTTATATTATTCTTTGCTGTTTGATCTTGCAAAACTTTTGTAAGAGTAAACAGCGTCAAACAAATTTGTGCTAAAACAAGTGGTTACGCTTTTCTGAGTAAATATTTGCCAAATGTGACCATTTCTTAACATTTAAAACACTTGTGTCCGTTGTTAACTTAAAATGTGTACGAATGTCGCGTTCTAGACCATGGAATTGCCCATATTAAAGTCAATAGTAGCTTTCAACAATAAAACTATACTTGACAATTATCCTTGCAGTAGCATTATGCTGATAAGTCTTCTATTAAAAAACTCTGCTCACTAAAAATCATGTTAAAATATATTTAGGAAAAAAAGCCTCTAAAAAAGATTTTTTTTACTGCTTGCCATGTCATTATAGAAAACAAATATTAAACTGTAATTATGTGATAATGTATGATAAAGCATTTTGCTTGTCACACTCGCCTGACACCTTGCAGGACAAGACCAGCAAACTAAGTAAAAATATTCCAAAAACTATTTGGACATTTTCCGTATCTTAACACTTTTCTGCCAGTGTATTTGCTATATTTTATAAAGCAGGCAAATTCTTTCATGTGTGTCTAAAAGTTAATTGTTTTTTTCTGTTGTGCTTCTTTTCTTTAATTAAATTATTTTATGCATTGTATTTTAAAATAATTAATAAATTTGACCCCAGGGTTTTGGCCGATATTATATGAGATCTCTAAGGATTTGTAATGTTTCGCTGCTGCTGGCCTGTTTAATTGTAAGGCTGTCGGAATATCTGTGTATAGAAATAAATTAAATATTTAAATTGTTTATCTCAAGTTAATGATGCTAGACAGCTACATTTACATAAGACAATATAAATGAGTGCTGGAGTAAAAGTTTAAAGCATTTAATTTTATGATTCTTGATGAAAGGGTTTATGAAAGCAAGTTAATTGAATATAAATTATAATAATTTAGTTTATTTTTAAAGAAACTTTTTAAAAAGTTTCTTTAATTGTATGTGATTTACATGTTTAAAATTTTAGCTTCAAAATCAACAATTAAATAACTTTTATTTTTCACCCCTTTTCCTTAAAAAAAAAAGCAAACAATGCCATTGTACAGGCAGAACTAAATCACTCTTAGCACATAAATATTTCACTGCATTCATTTAATTAATTTTACTCATACGCTTGGCAAAACTTGTTATAATGAATGGAAAAATGATAGAATTTAAAGCAAGAATAATTGTGCAATTATTCACTTTTTATTGTTGGAAACAGTTTGAAATCACAAATAATAGTACAGGCAACGTAGCATAGCAATGGCAGGTACAGCCACCTTGACATAATTAAATAATACGCTTTACCTAGTCACCATCATAATACGTTTTCGTTTTCGTTTTTTTAAGAGAAACTGTTACAAAAAACAAATAAAATAATAATTAAATACAAACTGTTTTTCTGTTACTTTACAAGTCAGTCAAAATATTTGTCATGCCCATGAGTAAATGCTGTGACAATTTAAATTAACTTTTACGAATTTAAAGGGAAAATATTTGTTGGTTTAAATTAAACCGAGGGTTATAAATGAAAACTGACAGTGTTTGTTAAAGATTTGTTGGCATAGAACTCTTTAGTGTTAGTGTTGTGCATAGAAGTTACTTAACAATTGTTAATATGGGCAATTTCACGTCAAGTGACCCAATTTTAAAAATCGATGTCTTTCGATTTGGATGAAATTTTCACCAAGGTTAGTACTATTGTATAATAGGCCAGAGACCAATTTTCAGCTGTATCAGTACAGAACTGCCGGAGTTAGAGGGGGTCAAATTTTGACATTTTGGTCATACAGGGTTTTTTTAAAATGAGTGTAACTTTTCACCTATTGGTCCTAGCAAAAATTGGTTAGAGCAAAAAAAAAAAAAAAAGGACTTTAGATAGCCATTTCTTCAATCATTCCAAAACTATTTTTTTTTAATTTTTAAAAAATATTTTTTTTAATTTTTTTTCAATTTGGGACCTTTTTTCTTCAAAAGAAAGCTTATACAATTTCCTTTAAGGCCTTTATAATCGCTTAATGGGATGCGAGGTGAATATCTATCAAAAAAAATTATTTTTTAACTCAAGAATAGGATAATAATAGAATAAATAAATAAATAAATAAAATAAAATAAATATAAGTTATAAAGGCCTTAAAGAAAATTCTATAAACTTTCTTTTGAGGAAAAAAGGCCCCAAATTAAAAATAAAATTAAAAAAAAATAATCAAATATTTAAAAAAAAAATTAAAAAAAATATTTTTGAAATTATTGAAATAGCTATCTAAAGTCCTTTGGACAATTTTTGCTAGGACCAATAGGTGAAAAGTACACTCATTTATAAAAACCCTGTATGACCAAAATGTCAAAATTCGACCCCCTCTAACTCTGGTAGTTCTTGACTGATAGAGTTGAACATTTTTATCTGGCCTACTATACAATAGTACTAACCTTGATGCAAATTTCATCCAAATCGGAAGACATCGATTTTTAAAATTGGGTCACTTGACGTGAAATTGCCCATATGTATATTGTTAGAGTTGCTGTCATGCTGTAATTATACAAGGTTAGTGCAAACAGGCATTTTGTTTGTATAAAACAATGCACCAGTGTCAAAAACACTTGAAAAGTATTATTTTTGACATGAGTAAATTGTAAAGAAAGTCAGTCAGCTGTGCTACTGCACTCACCTTGTATAGTTACACCATGGTTGCTGTTAACAAAATTTTTGATAATTTTGATAAATGCCTTTTGAATATTTAAAAAAATTTTCAATTGTTTTCTATCATATTTAAATGTACACTGTCGGACAAAATAAAGTGCGGTTTTAAATATTTCCTGTTTTTTGATGTATTTATTATTTTCTTATAATTGTAAATTATAGTGTGGTGGCTGAATAAAAATTTATATTTTGTATGTCAGTTGTTCGGTTTTAATTACCAAAAAACCTGGAACTCGATATTATTTTTCTTGTAGGGCTTGTTGAGTAAACCAAGATTCCAATAGTGAAATATGCCGGACACCTCCAAAATCTGTCTTTACGGTTAAAAAACCGGTTTTTGTACCTTTGCGCACTATAAGTCTGTAATTTTGTTGATAATGATCCGATTTTCAATTTCTTTGTAGATTTGGAAAGAAGCAACTAACATCTTCGAATGATATATAATTTAGTTAAGAAATATTAACTTAATATCTCTGGCTGTCGTAAAATATTATTTTTTTTTTTTTTGCTAGAATTACAATATGATCATCGTCTAGCTTCTGCCACAAATATAAGTTCTTTAGTCTTTTGTTTGACTTTGTTTTTATACAAAGTAATTATTTTTCTGACTGCAGATTCCGATATCTTATAACACATACATACAACTCAAAGCTTTTTGTTTCATGCCATTTTCACGATCTAGTACCAACAACTCTTTTTCCTTTTTGGCTAAAGTCCTCATTTCAAAAAAGTCTGTGTTTAGCCCAGATTTAAAGGTGCCATCAGACGAGATGTATTTTACATATGTACTGTCACTTTTCTTACCCATATGTAATTCCGTATGTATGTCAAAATTTCCATTTTACATACGATTCATAATTTTTGCTATCACACCTGCTTATGTTTTCCGTATGACATAACCAATAAATGTAAACAAATGCTGACTTTTTAACGTGTATAAATTTCAATAATTGCTTCTTTTGGCCAATCTAACTGCAATAAATATAATAAACATAATTTAATTTATTAAAAATTAATTTTCTTTAATTTTTTTTACAATATATTTTTTCAAACAATTTTGTTTCAAAACAAAACAGCTGTTTTGTTTATGTTTGTCACAGGAAAATAGAGCGTGTTCTAATCGAAAAAATTACATATGTATTTCCACATGTATTTTACATATGCAAAGTTTCATATGTATCACACGATGTGTACAACTTTTACAGATGGAAAATTTGACAGTACATATGTAAAATACATCTCGTCTGATGGCACCTTAAGTAATATTAAATTAAATAAATTAAATTTACTATTTTTTTTAAAACTTACAACAAATTTTGCAGAAAAAAAATCTGCAATACAACTCTTATTTTAATGTTAACAGAAAACTTTATTATGTCGCGGAGATTTCTTGTGCAGTTCAATATATTTACACCAGAAATATAAATGATCGACTTTATAAAATTTTAATGTTTATTTAAATAATTCAGATACTCCAACAAATAACAGGATTTCGAAAATATAGCAAATAATACGAACGTTACTAAACCGCACTTTATTTTCTTCGACAGTGTATATCATCTTATAAATAAACAACACATTTTTTCCTTTTATAGCGTGTTCAGATATGAAACTTTATTGAGTTAATATTTGGTTAATTGACAATATTATTGCTCAGGCATTCGCAATTTTCAGCTTACTTAATAATAATTTGACTCTAAATTGTTGTTGTGTTTCTATGTAAACAAACTTATGTTCACATTAACTTTTCAATGATTTCTTTTGTTGAAACATTTGACATTTTAAACAATTTTGTTCGCTAAACACAGTTGTGAACAGTGTTGCGTTTGAAAGCTTACTCAATATTATAACAATTTCATAATTATTGCGCAATAATTAATAGAGATTTTATATGGAATATTGAGCTGAATAATGGCGTTAATTGCGATTATCGCAATTAAGGTGCATGTCTGAACACGCTATTAATATGTTTTCATTCATTTCTTCTATTATCATATATTCTTGATTCTACTTTAACTATTTATCACCGCAACGTATAAGCAATAATGTCATTTGACTAAGAAATTAAATATTACTCATACGCTTCGTTAGAAATTGTTAGTAATAAAATTGTTAATAACACTTCTTATTCTTCTTTAATAATCATAAAATTACATAGAAAATCGCTTTTAAATGCATTACCCACATACACATTTATTATTTACAAACACGTACACACACAGCAGCAAGTAATACTTACTGGCATTATATATACATACATACATACATATATTTATATATAGAAATATCACACAAAATTACATGACAATGAGAAATGAGCTTAAAATGCAAGGCAACATTTCCACAAGGGAAAAAAGTATGAATGAATAAAAAAAAAAAAAAAATTAAGTTAACATTGAATAACGCCTTCAGCACATAAAATACTCTATTCAGCTACACATATCCGCCCAACACATATGCACACCAAATCATACACACACGCAAAGTAGTGTTCGCACACTGTGCCATAAATGTGTGTAGGTTAATGCTGCTACAGTGTGTCCACGCATTCAATGTGATGCAGGGAATGCCAAGTCAAATGGTGTCATTGCTGCATAATTTATTAACTAAATAATACTATGTTTCCACGACGAGTTGAATCACCTGCTTCGCCTTCTGAATTATGTTTATGAATCATGCTGTTTACATGACTAATAAACTTGATTCGATTTGACATTTGTTTTTAATAAACAAACAGAATAAAAAACGGAATTTACAATTTGTGGAAAATAATTTTTTTTTAATGGACAAAAAAAAGTGAGTGGAAATTAGTTAGCTTATTTGGAAAAAGCACACATTCGTACGTATTTACTTTCTTTACTTCCAGCAACAAGAAAATAATTTGCTTTGTTTACAATAATATTAAATCAATTATTACTAATTTTTCAAGCTTAAGGTCTTTCTTTTAAATATAAAAACTTTTTAACGTTTATTTAAAACCAATATTTCGGCACTTCCTTGAGTGCCTTCGTCAGGGTTTTATTTTTTCTTCCTAATTTTACAAATTTTTAACAAATTTAATAATAACTGACAAATTAAAAAACTTTTAAATTCAAAAAACAAAGAAATATTTTTCAAATTAAACTTGATCTATATGTAAATAAATTATTTTTTAACTTCCGTTTCTATTTTTATAAATTAAGTGTCTATAATTTTGTGCTACATTTTCAGTGTCTGACTTAAAATTAATTCTCGAAATTGTCGGAACCTTTATAATTTGTAACATTTCTAACATAAATCTACGTTTATAATTATTTTCTGTGTTTAAAACCGTTGTATTTTCAAAATCTGGATAATGGTTTAGATTAGCACAATGAGTTGATAAAGCTGTTTTTTGTGATATATTTCTATATCTTTGATCTGATTTATGTCCTGCTATCCTAGTCTTTAGTTTATTCTTCGTTGTACCTATATATACTTTATTACACTGTCCACTATCATTCCCCTTACATGGTATTTTATAAACAATATTTGACATATCCATTCTCTTTATTTTATCTTTCATTTTAGTAAATAGTTTACCTACTGTGTTAAAAGATTTATGAGCTATTTTGTATATTTTGTTTTCATATATATTTGATTTTTCTAATCTTTCTGAAAATTTTGGTATATATGTTACCGACTTATAAATCCTCTGTTCTGTAATACTATTTCGGTTATTTATTCTATAATTATCATGTCGTATTAATAAATCTGTTACTAATTGTTTAGGAAAGCTATTATCAGTTAAAATATTTGAAATCTTCTTTTTATTATCTCCATGAAATTCTGAATCACTTATTTTTAGAACTCTTTCTATAAAATTTTTAGCTGTATTAATAATTATTCTCTTTGGATGTTTCGAGAAATAATTAATAATTCTACCAGAAGATGTTGGTTTTTGATACCAATCTATTAATATCCTATTTCCTCTTCTAATTATCAAGGTGTCCAAATATGATATTCTTGAATTAGATTCCCTTTCAATTGTAAATTTAATGTCTGCATGAAATGAGTTAAAAATATCTAACATTTGCTCTATTCCTGATTCAGAAATTATACAAAACTAGCGGACCCGGCGGACTTTGCCTCGCCCCAATTTTAGGCCTTCAGACAAACTTTAGAGTAATAATATAATACAACAGGAATAATTTCACACAAAATTTCGTACAAAAAATTAAATTTTCCAATTTTTCCCATTTTCCGACTTTTGCGAAGAGATTTTCCAATTTTCCGCGTTTCGCATTTCGCATTTGTCATGATTTACACTAAGAAATTTCTATTTTTTTAGTTGGAAAGCCATTAAGTCCAAATTTCATATAAAAACTCGATTTTCCAATTTTGCGGAGGGATTTTCCAAAATTTTCTTCCGTAAGAACCTTCTCCTCGAAAATACGAACAACTGACAAAAAATTTTATAGAAATCGGTCCAGCCGTTCTCATTTGATGAATTACTATACATTTTTTACACCATTTTTATATATATAGATAAATCGAACTGACGAAGGCACTCAAGCAAGTGCCGAAATATTGGTTTTAAATAAACGTTAAAAAGTTTTTATATTTAAAAGAAAGACCTTAAGCTTGAAAAATTAGTAATAATTGAAATAATAAAGGTCGAATAAAAATACATATTCAAATAATATTAAATTTTTACAGCTAGTGCAGATAAACTTGCGATAAAAATTAGAGAAGAGTGCAATTTTTCGTGCTTAGCAAGTAGATTCAATATGAATCTACTTGATTTGCTCTTAAAATTTTGTATGGTGAAGCAAGTCGTTTCACTCATGATTGGGGTGTGAAGCATGAATGAAGAGAGTGAAGCATGTTCTGTGGAAACATAGTATAAAATGCAGATAATGTAAGAAGAAAACCACAGTCGTTGTTTAATAGGTATATGTATATGTATACACGATAATTCAAGACGATTTTTTTATAACAACCAACAAAAGATAAGGATAAATGAAGCTTGGTTTTTTTTTTTTTGTAACACATCGAAATATTCAAGAAAGAAAGAAATTCTACGACGATCCAGCAATCTCCGTTGGTCTGCCCTTCTATTTGTAGATGCGATATAGCCTTCAGAAAAGAAATTTAAAAAACTATTTTTCTCAAATATTGTTTGTAAATCGGTGACAATGTTCTGTAACTTCTCACGTTGTAAATATGTGCAAAAAAATATACCATCGTTTCTCGAAAAGTTCGAAAAAATGTGTCTGTAATTCATGTTGAAAACTATCAGAAGCGATTACATCGTCACGTTAACAATGTCAAAAAATATAACTGTACAAAGTAGATTTGCACATTGTAAAATAATTCGGAAATGTAATTATGTATTACTAAAAATCTTAATTATTAATCCATTTATTTTTCTTACTGTACTTACATATTAATTAACTTATTGAATTGAATTGAGTACAATTTATTTATTTGAATATAACTGAATTCTTTACTTGATTTATAAAAACTCTTCACATACAATCTCGTAGATTTAATGAACGTTGCCCACACTGAAACCCTAACACTCTCTATAGCCCTTCCATTTGTCATTGGTAACGAATTTTCGTTAAGTAATTACGTTTGTAAGCCATATATATGGTTGCTCCTGCGAGCGCAGACACTTGCTTTTTAACAAGAGATCACGTTACCCAGCAGTACGAAAACTTAGCACACATTTTGTCCCCTTTTTATTTACGCTACAAATTCAATATACCGTACGTAAGTATACACACTTTAAATTAAGAAATGAAACTTGAATTGTAATAAACCCATACTAAAAACGTATTAAATCCTAGTTTTATTTTCTTTATATTCACTCAAGCTCCATAGGAGTAATTATAATAATAACCTACATCTTGATAGCCCACCGTTTAACAATCAGCGGCCATCCCCTATCCTCTATCCAGAAGTTGGTTATTTCCCATTGGTGTCCAACCCACACACCAATACAATAACTCAAGATCGATTTTCAGTGTTTGAAACCGCTAATAACAAAAATCCTTGACGGCGAACAAAACTTACTAAAATTGAAAACTGTTCAACGACGGCAGCAATAATACAATCGTCAGCTATTCAAAATGATGTATGGTACGACTTTAGTGTTTGTTGCTAACAAATTAATTTGCATTAAAATAAAAATAGTTTCGTGGTGTAAAATAAAACTTTGTTTTGTTAAAAGAAAATTGTTAAAGTTGTGCATATAAAACGTTAAATAATTGTTCAATTTAACGAGTTAGAGCTAGCATTAAGCCTTGTATAGATGGTTGTCAGATCTTACGACGTTGTCCGAAAAATGTTCAGAAAATGTCTAGCCACCGTGTGAACTTAAAATGTTTGTCTTCAAACGTTTTAAGAAAAAGCATTGACAATTTACCAGTTGCTAATAATTTTTCAATGTCAGTACATTGCTAGCACATTGCTAGATCTGACAACATTGTATGATCTGACAACCGTCTATACATAGCTTTTGAGTTAATGGCATCAAATTGTCTTCTAGCAATTTCTAAGTTTTTAGAATTATATTCCACCAATCTCTCTCTTTGCTCTCTTGTTGCTTAGAAATTCGTATATATTTCTAAAATTTGCAAAGCTAAATAATTTAGCACAAAAAATCTCTTGAGAACAGATTACTTCCCTTTTCCATGTTACTATTTTTCATTGCATTTTGATTGTTTTCTAGTTTTAAAATTTAATCTCGCCGCGTTTTTATTTGTGAATGTATTTGACATTTCAAAGCGGGAATCTTTCTCACAAACATTTTATACACACACTTTTTTCTGTAAACTGTTGAGTAATTGTCTTACGTGACAGCGATTACTCACCAAAAAAAGTAACAGGCAAAGTTTTGCGAGAAAAGCAGCTGTTTGTTTAATTTAGGGAGTTACAGAACATGGACACAGAACCAGAGTTATATACAAAAATTAGAGACGTTTTGTTACTTTTTAAAATATCATGAAATTTTACGCATATTGTTTTTATTTTCCTATGGAAATATAGTAAAAACGATATTTAAAGAAAAATATTGTTCTGTTCTTTTTATTGACATTTCTCAAACTTTTGATATAATAAATATGATAAATATGATTTCTCATAGCCCCAATAGAAATCCCTTCCCACAATTTCGCTCTAAAAGGTCATAAGTGCCTATAGAAAATTAGTACCCATACTTTTTTGAATCGTCAAACTTCCGAAAATCATTTACTTTACAAATTTTCTAAATCATGACACTTATTTCGCCAGCATACTGTATTATTCCAGTAACCACCCGGGCCATTGTACTAGTATATAGTATATATGTATGAGTATATAGTACGTTCATCTCCCGTTGGCATTTAATATTTCATGTTCACAGCTACAAGTTTATCTGCTTGCTATTCTGGTTTTGTCTTCAACTTATAGCTTCTCCCACTTGCACACATACACACACACACATACACACACACACTTAATGACAAAAACAGTATGACATGATAAAATAATTTATAGTTTTTGTGTTCTCTTGTAAGGTTTGCTACCACCTCCTCTCCTCCTCTCTTATTACTACATGAGCATATATGCACTGTTTTTTATTTTTACATTTCCGTTGACAATGAATGAGGATTATCACTTATTTTTCTCCTTTTTTTTTGGTTGCATATTCCCTGGTAAAATGAACGTCAAGATTACTGCTCTTGAAAAAAAGGCATATGTGGGACAATGTATTTTGAATGAAAGGGGAATTTACTGTCGTTTGTAGGCTTTAAAAAAGCAACATTAATATGTGTGTGCTAATTAAAGCAAACGTTAGTTAATGTTATGATTAATTGTAGTTTTTCTTCGGCGTTTGTGACAAATAGATTTTTATTAAATTATTATTATTTAAATCAATATGAAAAGAAACTATAACAAGAGCTTTTTCTTATGACGGTTTATGATAAACATCAATTATATACTCTTCGCTTTAAATTTTGAAGAATATTTATTACATAAAGCCTTTTTTGTAATTGTGTTATTCTTTGTTATATTATTAATTATCAGTTTAATGAATATCTCTTTATTGATTTTCAGATAATAACAAGTCTATGTCAGAGGTAAGTGGTAACAAAATACTATTTTAACAAATTTACATACCGACTATACTTAAGTAGAGGTCTCCCCAACTTGGGTGGAAACCAACTGATCGCTAAGAATCAGTCTACAAAACAGTTTCTATTACTCAAAAGCCAATCCAACTAAAGCAAATATGTTTAACCCACTGTAGTTATATAACTAGTCTCTAACAAATAACAAGTTTCAAATCAAACATATGGAACATTACTTAACCAGATAATACTAATGGTGAGTAAAATAAATCCATAAACATTAATACAATGAAACCATTGAAATGACTACAGAAATATAAATAAAGTGTTAAAAATTAATTTATTTTCAATCGTTCAAAAGTTTTTTAAATTATTTCTAAATATTGTTACGTTTTTACCTTTTAAAAACGGTGGTTTATTTCCTTTGAATAAACCGGAGCCTTATTAATTGCAAAATGAAAGCGCCAAGTAGTTTGAAGAAAATATAACGCGACTTTATATATTTAAATGTACACAAAAACAATTAAAAATTAATACTCTGTCTTTTTACACACTTATATTACGGTTTAAGAACACAGTTAAATTACTGTTTGAGAATACTTTAATGTTTACTCAACAATTACTCACAATAAACTGTTTCACTTGATTGGCCCTGTTAGTCTATTTATACAGCAATCATAATTTCTGGAAGATTCGAAACTAAGATACTAGAATGTTCGTGACTCATATCTAGAATATTCAGCCAAAGTCGTTAAAACTCAATGTTGCCATATTGCTCAGCTATGTTTATAACAGGGTGTTCTCAATAATTTTTATAAATTAAAACTTCCACAAATAATAAAAAAGTTGTATGTCGATAAACACGCCATCTGTTGATAAAGATGTACAATTGAAATGTAATTTCGTAATAATATTAAACAAATTCAATTATAATGTTCTCTAATTCCTTCTTAACGTAAAAAAAACATTTTCTTGCTCTACTTAACATTGATTCCAGTGAAAATAACGTTTATATAAAATGTATTTAAATTAATATCAATCATACGCTCTTATGAACAATTTTAGAAATTTCCCATTTTCTTTACAATTAATGGAGATTTAAAAATGCTTAATAACGTTAGAGAATTCAAAAAGTCTTTTAAGTGATTTGAATATTAAAATAATATTGAAATTTAACTAATAAGAGAGTTGGGTGAGAGTGCAAGAAAAAATTACAAAATAATAATTATTAATTATAATTAATAATAATTTCGAAACTGTTAAACAAATCTACACAGGATATAGCTTAATGTGTGCTCAACATATTTGTAGAAGTTAGCATTGATGTATTTAAATTGGTACCAGCAGAAAATAGAGTTCTTATAAAATTAGTTTAAATTAACAGCAATCAAACGTACCTATTTCTTTAAAAGTGTGAGAGAATGACAAAAGTCTAACAGACAGAGCTGGCAGTGCAGGAAAAAATAATTTGTTTTAAATTGCTTGACAATTTTATAAAATTATTTGGTTAATATTAAAAAAAATCTACTGGTGATATTCCGTAATTTGTTCTCAACATATTTGTCGAATAGTCTATTATTCTATTAAAATTATTTTTTTCAGAAAATATAGTGCCATAACCATAGTCACAAAAAAAGTGTACTTTAAACTTTACTTTAATTATAGACACGTAAAAATATGCTTTAACAGATAAAACATACTTTTAATTTAAAACCAGCTTGAGTTGCTTTTAAATAATTTAACATCTCTTTAAAATCAACCAGCTGTTTATGCAAAGAACAAAAATTGGATGTGTACAAAAATAAAAAAAAAAACCTTATACAATCTTATACACTCCCGCAAATATTCAACGCCAAAATAGCCTAATTATGATATTTTTTCTTAAATTTTCCCGCTTAATTTTATTATTTTGCCAATTTTCGTTTATTTTTCAATTGTTAATGACAGCTGTTTAAAGCTACCACTTGCTTTTTTTTTCTTTATAGTTTGTATGAAATAATTTTCTATATATGAGGTGGCACCCAGTTAAAGTCGATTTAACTTAAAACGACCTTAAAATTTTACTATAATTAAAAGTAGTTTTTAAGTTTAAAGAACCGAAAGGGTCAAAACTGTTGGATATTTTAAATTGTTGAAGTTTAATCATGTCGAGAGTTTTTTAAGCGATTTACATTTAAATTGAAATTGGAGTTTAACAGAGCTGGGATTGTAAAAAAAGACAACAAAGTAATTATTTCATTGATTTTTTATTTATTTATTTTTTTTAGTAAATACAAATGAACAGTTTGATTGGCTTTTAAAAGAAACCCTGTTAAATTAACAGTTAACTTCGGGAAAATAATAATCCATGAACAGATCCTCTTTTCAGTAATAATAAACTTTATTAACAGGTCTCCACATCGAGCACCAGTAACAGTCACGGCGAAGTATGGCCAAAAAATAACTCCAGCTTAAAGTTCATACCAAACTGTAACACAGAAGTATTAGCCAAAACTTAAGTTTATATTTTACTATTTCACAGAACACTCAGTTTAAAGATAAAATATTATTGGAAAAAGACTAACACATCGACACAAAAAAAAGCAATTGAACAGAAGCATATGCAGCCTGTTCCTTACATGCTTTCGCTTTATCTAAACACATTTATATATACATACATATGTATATAAGTATGTATATGTGTGAGAGTTGTTGTTTTTTTATATTTGTGAATACTTTCCCTCAGTTTTAGTGGCATTTACCTATGATTTTTATTGATTGCTTGAAATGTTAAACTTCCGGTGCTTTATGGCGGGCGCTTGATTTTTGTTTCTGTTAGTTTTATTTCCGTTATTGTGCAGACTTACATTATCATCACCTGGTGGCAAGAGGAAAGAAACAAACATTTTTTTCTCCCCTGTGCAGGTAAATAAAAAATATATAAAAATGGTAGTAAATGTATTTAGTAGTAAAGAAACAAGCTAAAGAGCGTCAACAACATCTTGTGTTGAAATCCTTAGAAACCGTCATCACAGCTTGTGGATTTTATAGACTTGGAGATGTAAACAGCAATATTATTTTCTTTTTTATTTAATTTAATTTCCCCCCCCCTATATCAAATCAAGTAGACAGACATGCTTTGATACTTTAACAGTTACACACATCCAGACACATATATATAGTAAAGCCAACTAAATTTAGACGTTTAACATGTAGTTTAAAATCGAGTTTGAAATGACTAAAAATTGAATTCTTAAATTTTTTCCTTTAAAAGCAAACCTACAAAACTCTTGTAAATGTAATGAAATGAAAATTACTAGACGAATAATATGTATAGTTCTTCATGTTGTAGAAATTGATATTATCACTCATCATGCTGGTGATGATGTTTAAGAAGCAAATGATTATGTTTAGTTCTGCTCTGCATTTATCTAGACTTATGGTCTTCGTAAAGTATATTTTGTTATTACTTAACAGAAATTGAAATTGCCGCAAGTGGCACACAAATATAAAATTACATGAAAAAGAAAAAAATGTGCAAATATAATAGAATCGGAAATATTTTACCAATGCAGGTTTACCATACTTAGACACCGCCATACAACTTCAAATGTATGTATATAAGTAAAGGTAACACAAACACATTTGCTTAAAATAGTTGACTTTTATTTTTCTTTCTCTCTCTCTCTCTCTCTCTTTCTCTCTCCTATTAAATTTTGCTCTAACAGTGTATTTAGATGCGTGTCGTTGTGAATTTTTGCAGTCTAAACCCCAAAGTGTTTCCTTCTTCTGTTTCAGTGCAACATCCGGTGCAAATGAACATCATAACCTAAGGGAGAATATACTTGCTTATACATGGCTACACGAGGTTTCATGCTGCTTATCTGTCAGTCTTTAAATCCCCAACTGCAGGCTGCAGCCAACCAAACTCGATTTCTTAAACACGAATTGTTGCCTGATTTGTTTTTACCTCATGCTCCTCTTCCCTTCCATCTCATTCACTGGTTTTGTATGAGTGCAAGTTCTTTAACTTTATGGCTTCGAAAGCAAATGAAAAGATGGCTGGCACAAATAAAATAAATTTGTAGTTTTTGGTTTGTTTTCATTTTCCCTTTGGCAATATGAATGTGTGATTTTAGGTGTGACTTTAAAACCAAAATCATTCTGTTATTTCTTTTCTTGATTTGGATTTTTCGCTTCATCTCACAAAATGAAAAAGTTCATATTTGAGAAGAGATTCTATTTGGTGAATATAACAAGCTTTGAAATATATCATCAAAAAAGTTAAGGAAATTTTTAAAAATAGATTTTTGATTTTACAGTTTTAGTTACTATAAACTCCAAGTTCCAAAAGTTCAATTACATAATTTCACAGCTCTACTGTTCGCATTATAACTATGATGGAAATTTATTTCGCTGAGCATGACTATTGAGCAGTGCATAGCAAACAACTTAACAGTTGAGGCCAAATATTTAATTTAAATTTTTTGGTTTCAAAAGGCATTAAAATAAATACAACCTCATACCAGCAATTTTACAAGTCATGTCAATATATCCCTCATGACCAAAATCTTTCATTGAAAGCAAAAGGTCAATTGTTTACATTATGCATTCCTGGTAAACTAGCACGCAGTAAGTTATCACCTTAGTGTCTCTAAGTAAACCTAAGTTAATTTTATTACGTACTCAGTGTTCCTTTTTAATTAAGCCATTGTTTCCCATCACTAAATGCCTGTATTATCATATGACTTTTGGATTTCTAATACTAATCCTCAGATAAATTTGTTATAATTTGTTTTCTTAGAAGAATTTGAATATTTTGCGAAATTTAAAATTAATAGTTTTTCTCGTAGTTTCATTTTAGTAAAAATAAAATTTAAACCACAAAAAAATTTTATAATTTTTGAAAAAATTTCTGCTTTGTTTGTAGTTAAATTAAAATTTCCTTCTAAAGCTAGATTTACACGATTGAAATTTTCTTCAAAATTGCTCTTCAAAATGCTTCAAACTCGTGTAATTAGCAAAAATTCTTCATAATTTATTAATGGAATAGTTATTAATAGTTATTAAATAAACAAATTTTGAAGAAATTTTGCTTTTTACACGAGCTTAAAGCATTTTGAAGAGCAATTTTGAAGAAAATTTCAATCGTGTAAATCTAGCTTAAGTTGTAAATAATTTAAAAGACCTTGAGATTTCTCAAACAGTATTTAAAATTTTAAAAACTTCAACACTTTAAAAAAAATTAAAAATTTGTGAATTTGTTCACAGGGGCGTATGATTGATATTAATTTAAAAAATAATAAAAAACTATTTTGCATGGTAATCGAGTTAAATAAATCAATCAAATGTGCTACAAATGTGTTAAGTACAAATAAGACAATATTAGAATACTTATAGTACTACTAAAATATTAGAATCCCAGTAAAAAAATATGCTCCAAAAGGAGCAGGTTTTATTTATGAATTCATACCTCAAATTGATTCAAACCTGCTGATGGAATGCATGATTCTTGTACGAGGTGTACCCGGTTTGAAGGAACACTTTCTACTGACAATAAGCGCTTCTTTAAATCTAATCAAACATGCAAAGAAAGCACTTTTCTAAAGTCACTTTATGTCACTTCTATCTGAATGTTTTTGCTTAAGAAAAATTCATAGTAACTGAGAACCGCAATAGTCGTTTTATAATTGACTTTCGTTGTCATGTGTAATTCTGTAGGTTATAATTTCATTTTTATTTTTTCGCTTTAAAACCTTCTTCCTTGTCAGCACTAAAATATTGCCTTTTTTGTATATTTTATTCGTAATCATTTACTGCTTCAAACGAGCGCTTTTATTGATTACTTACCTTTTCCGTGTTATTATTTTTCATTGTAATTTGAATATTTTTCAGTTTTAGAATTTAATCCCGCCGCGTTTTTATTTGTGAATGTATTTGAAATTTTACATTTTTTACAGACACACTTCTTCTGTAAACTGACGAGTAATTTTCTTACGTGACAGTGATTTTTCGCAAAAAAAAAAAAGCTACAGACATAGTTGTGCGAGTAAAACAGCTGTTTGCTGAACTTTGTGGCATTTTTGTTTCATTCCACACATTTTAATCGAAAGTGGACACTAGACAAGTAAATTTTCGTATTCTTGAGAAAAGATAAGAATTGTTTAAAAAATTATATTTTATCATTTGTTAGAGACTAGTTATTTATCTAAAGTGGGTCAAATATATTTGCTTATATTTGCTTGAACTAAAGTCGATTTTATATGTCTATTCATATATTGGGGATGGGGTATTTCGCAGAGGTGCACTTGTGCGGAAAGCTATCTGCCTGTCATCCACTTGGGGATTACAAGAAGCGATTCCTCTGCACGAAATTCCCAAGCAGCTCACTACTTCCGGTCTTATACTAAGTATCCCCTGGTAATGTCTTTCAGACACCCGTCTGTCGACAGCTAGAATGAGAAGGCACACAGCTGAATAACCTGAATGGCATGCTAAAACCGATGCGTCTCAGGTAACTAGGTGGCCACCGAAATGAAGAGGCACTGAAATTCAACTGTTTGACCTGCCTAGAGGTTGTTGGCAACCCCAACACTAGGATCGGATGGGAGGCCTAATCAGACCCTCAATCTTAAACTGAAGTGATTACTGAAACCGCAACAAATTTGCGGCCCTTTGTTCCTACTAGGAACCACAGGACATAATATATATATATATTCATATATTTGATATTATTGGCTTTTTAGTTTTCCTTGTAGGTATTGGATGGCTTCTAAATAAGAATACGTGAATTTGTGATAATTAGTCAACTTTGAAAAACTGACTATTAGTGTGTAACTTTGTAGGCAGTGGGTAAGTGGCTGCGTTTTAAAAGCTGTTCTTTAGACAGGATATTAGGGTTTAATTGGCTTCCACCTAACTGGTTATAAAGTTATTAATGTAACTGACTCTACGTAATCAGTGTACAAATTGCCTGGCGTTTACTAATTACGACTAGATATATGACAGTCTGTGATTTGTGTAGGATTAATTGACACATTTTAAAATAACTAATTACATAGCTAATGTTCTGTCGTTCAGAACTACTGGGATACTGATACTTTAATACATAGGCAAAAAAGAAATTTATTAGTTTCATTATTATACAAAAATTCGTTCTCATTTTACATAAAGCTGCATTTTCTTATTTAAACTCCACAATATAAAATATAGTATACATATACATACACATACACACATACTTATATAAATGTTTGCCCAAATTCCAAATGTTTATTTTGTAGACCTTTATGGAAATCATTTGTGGTGCCTGATGTGGGTTGCTTGCCTGGTTGGTTATTTTGTATTTACTTAAGTTTTTGTCTTTGGTTGTGAATTTATTTGCATTTTGGTTTCTTGAGTTTTTGTTCGAAAAGGGGTTTTCTGGTTTAAATTTGTCTTGTTTAGTTTCGATAATTATATTGGGATTTAAATGAATTTATAGTTGGTCTAAGTAAATCTATCATAAGAAAAACTACAACAATAAGAAAACTGTTATCTATTACGTTAATATTGTAGGTTTTTGCTGTTTGTTTTTTAAGAAATTGATTTTGAAGTACTTTGAGAGACTTTTGAAGAGTAATAGAGTGGGAGTGAGGAACAACATTTTTACAGCACTTAAGCATTCAAGTGAAAAAGGTTTGGCATAGAAATAAAATCCATTTTAAATTAAATAGTTTGGCAAATATTAGATTATTTAAATTAAGTTTAGCATTAGCAGGAAGAGCATTAGTTTATTTAAGTACTTGCAAGCAGAAAAATAATTAAAGTTTCTTTGTATTTTTTTTTTAACAATAAATTGGTAAAACTTTTTTTTATTAAAATAAAGTAAAATATTAAAGTAAAAGGGCGTATCTAACCTTGTTTGGTTTTAAAATACTGATTGGAAATATATATGGTAAATTTCACGTCAAGTAAAAATCGATGTCTTCCGATTTGGATGAAATTTGTACCAAGGTTAGTACTATTGGATAGTAGGCCAAACACAAATTTTCTATCAGTCCAGAAGTGCCGGAGTTAGAGGGGGTCAAAGTTGGAAATTTTGGTCAATTTTGGTCATACAGGGTTTTTTTAAAATGAATGTAACTTTTCACCTATTGGTCGTAGCAAAAATTGTCCAAGAGACTTTAGATAGCTATTTCTTCAATAATTTCAAAAATATTTTTTTTTAATTTTTAAAAAATTTTTTTTTAATTTTTTTTTTAAATATTTTTTTTAAATGGGAATTATTCCTCTTGCGAGTATTAATACACAAATTTTAAAAAATTTTAATCGAAGTTACCTTCAAGTATATATTCAAAAATAAATGTAGTGTATACAATTTATTTTCAAATAATTTTCAAATAAATTGTATATTTAACTTGAAGGTAACTTCGGTTAAAATTGTTTAAAATTTTTTTTTTTTAAATATTTTTTTTTAATTTTTTCAATTTGGGCCCTTTTTTTTCAAAAAAAGCTTATGCAATTTACTTTAAGGGCTTTATAATCGCTTAATGGGATGCGAGTGGGATATCTATCAAAAAAATAATTTTTTAACTCAAGAATAGGATTTTTCAATATTTGGCACATGTATCCTTTTCATTTATATATTAATTTTATTAAATTATTTATTATTATTTAGTATTATATGTAATAAAAAGGAAAAAAATTAAAATAGTGCATATGGTACAAATTGAAACACTTTCTTCTTTGAGTTGGAATTTTTTTTTATAGATACATGTGCTATGATGGAACCCAAGTTTGTGTTTTTTTAATAGTATAAAAAGTAAGCCAACCGTTTAGGCAACAAATGTATTACACTTCTACATCAATTAGTAGTTAAATTAAACTCTTGTTTTAAGTTCCAAATCACTTAAAATACTTCAATCATTCCGAAACCTTATTAAACATCTTAAAACCTAACATAGTTTTTAAGAAAATTGAAATATTCTAAAACTGTCCATAGGTGCGTATGATTGTTATTAATTTAAACTAATTTTTTAAAAACTCAATTTTTACCTTTAATTTAACGAAATATATTAATAAAATGTTCTACAAATATGTTAGTAATACATTAAAGTAGTTTTTGTTACCAAAAACTCTTTTAAATTTTGCATATTTTTAGGTTCAAAAACTTAAAATAAATTTTAAATAATTTTTTATTTACCCAACTTTTTAATTAAATTTACCATTGTTGTGATTAATTTAATTTATTTTTTTTAATTTAATTCCGAAAATATAAAACCCAGATTACAGCTGTATCTTTAAAATAATAAAAGTTTATGGTTAAATGTCTTAAACATAAATAAATGTAAATGTTGTAGTTGTTGTTTTTTGTTTTCCTTTAAAAGTTAAATATTTGCATTACCAACACGTACATGTGTTTAAAATTAATGAATTTCATTACATTTGTATGGCTTTCAGTCACTCTCTATGTGTCACTGATAAGTGAACAACTTCTGTGTTAGAATTTAATAATAAAAAAATATATAAAAATCTGATATTAAACAAATTTTATATAGCTGTTAAATGAAAATAAAAAACTCCTTTGAAAAAATCTGTTTTAAAACATTTTTATTTAAATGTGTACACATGTGATATGCATTTGTTAAATAGAAACTAAAACATAACGCTGACACTAAAACAAAATGTATATTTTCATACACACAGGCATATATTTATAGTATAATGTACATATATCCCAGCTGTTCTGGGGGATTTTCCTTATAATAGTTTAGCAGCCTAAAAATATACATGTAACACAACTTTCGTTTTGATTACAAACACGGTCTAATAAGAAACAATAAAATGATTATACGACCAGCAATACAATTGTTATTTGAAGTTCAGAATAAAATTAGAATAGCTTTAAAGATATTTTCAGTTTAACTAAAAATTATGAACAAAAATAAATATTATGAAAATCTTTTGATGATATTCCTTAAATGTACTTAACATATTTGTTAAACATTGCATTATTCTATTTAACTTGATTTCCATTGCAAACGGCGTTTTTATAAAGTTTATATTAATTAATATCATTCGCTCACGAATTGTCGAACACTTATAATTGAGTAATTTTTCGAAATTAAATTGTAATTTAACTACCAATAGACTTTTCAAATGTTAAAAAATGTACTCTGTTAATACCTTAATTTATGCTTAATATATTTGTAAAACTTTCAATTTGTTTATAAAAATTGCTTCCTGCAGAAAGTAGCGTTTTTCTAAAATTAGTTGAAATTATTATCACTCATACGCACCTATGAACTAATTTATAAAAATCGAATTTTCTTTACAACTGTAAACGATTTTACAATATTAAATAGAGCTCAAGAATAACAAAAGTCTCTTAAGTGATTTGCATTTTGAAAGAAAATTGTAATTTAATTAAAAATTAAAAATTTAATAACAGAGCTGGGATTGTAAGAAAAAAAAATTAATTGATATTATTAACTTTTATGAAAAGATCCATTTATTATTGCTTATGCATACAATTTAAAATTAAAATTAATTTTAAGTTCAGAATAAAATTAGAATAATTTTGAAGACATTTTTTAAGTTTAACTAAAAATTATGAACAAAAATAGTTTTGTAAATATTATGGAAATCTTTTGCTGATATTCCTTAATATGTTCTTAATATATTTGTAAAACATTGCATTGCTCTATTTAATTTGGTCTGCATTGTAAATGGCGTTTTTATAAAATTAATTAAAATTAATATTACTCATACGCACTTATGAACAATTTTACAAATTTTAGATTTTTTAAAACTGTTGGAGATTTAAAAATATTTAATAACGTTCAAGAATTCAAAGTCTTTTAATTCAGTTAGATTTCGAAATTGCAATTTAACAATCAATAGAGTTTTTAAATGTTAAAAAATCTACTCAGTTTATACCTTAATTTATGCTTAACATATTTGCAAAACTTTCAATTGCTTTTTTAAAATTTCTTCCTGCAGAAAGTAGGGTGTTTACAAAATTAATTTAAATTTTTATCACTCATACGCACTTATGAACTATTTTATAAAGTTCGCATTTTCTTTACAAGAGATACAAGAATAACAAGAGTCTCTTAAATGATTTACATTTTGAGAAATAATTGTAATTTAATTATTAACAGAAATGGGATTGCAAGTAAAAAAGGACCAATTAAATTAAAAAAAATGCAATTTCGTAACAATATTAAACAAATTCAATTATAATATTCCCTAATTCCTTCTTTACATATTTGTAAAACAATTCTTAACTTTGATTCCAGTGAAAATAGCGTTTTTGTAAAATGTATTTAAATTAATATCAATCATACGCACCTATAAACAATTTTTGAAATTTCCCATTTTCTTTCCCAGTAAAAAAATCGTGTTTTTTGAAGCACTTAAGTAAAGCAGTAAATGCTTACGAATAAAATATACAAAAAGATGATTTTTTAGTGCTGACAACGCAGAAGGTTTTAAAGTGAAAAAACAAAAATTAAATTATAGATTTACGTATGACAACGATTCATTTATTATTGCTAACGCATAAAATTTTAATTGTTCTCTGAATAAATTTGCAGAAAAATCTACATATATGTATATTTAATGCAAAAGTCTTCTGAAAATAAAGAGTTTCTTAGATTTTCCGATTACAAAAATTACAATTGACAATCTAATAGATTACTTTTGTTCAATTAACTATTTTCTAAAGTATATTTCTAAATAAACATTTACAGTGAACTTCACTGTAGATAACTTAGCAGCAATATACTTTAAAGTTAACCAAATGACTTTTGTTTTTTTTGCATAACGAAGAGACAAACCCAAAAATATAAAATTTTCAGTTAGCTAACTGATCAGACATTTAGGAAAATTACTGTCTTTAAAGGATACATGGACTACTTGTAAAACTGCCGGGTTGTTGTTAATATTTCTGGATACAAATGAATGTGTGTTTACTATTTATGTGCAAATAAATATGTTTAGATATTTCAATTTTCCTTTGCATAATGGTTAAAATGTATCAGACGATACATCACATTTTGCAACATAAAACCCCATTTATAGTTGTGTTGTTTTTTTTCCATTTGCTGAGGTTGTTTGTTGTTATTGGTAAAGCGGTCAACATCAGCTGTTGCCAGTTTATGGAAATAAAGACAGACAGATAGACAGATACACAGCCAGAGAGAGAGAGAGTGAGAGGTATTAACGTGTCTTTAAAGCATAATTTTGACTGAAAATAAAAAGCAACATAGGGATGTATCATACCACGACGAAGGTTGTGTAAAGAGTAACACTGAAATTCTAAAAATATCTTAATATCCAACAATTGAAATTAAACAATCCTCTTATTGTATACAACCTAAGCAGCTGCTTTAGAGTTTAGTTTTAGCTACCTCCTACTTTGGGTCATGACAGAGAAATAAATATTTTAATATTATCCTCTAAACTTTGTTAGCCCCACAAGAAATCCATCATTGTTGTTGTTAAACAGAATACCCTAAAATGTATGCAATTGTGTGGGTATAATTTACATTAACTTCTAAACCCTTACCCTTATTCCCCTTTCCTATTAGCCGGCGCAAGAAAATATCTCACATTATCATCACAGGACAAGCAGAAATTACATTAAACTGCAAACAACAGCTGCAGTTTACTAATCGTAAGTTAAATTTACAACCAACATGACTTATCACAAGCCTCAAGCATTTGATGCATCATGCAAACGACTGAAATGTTACACATTCGAGTATGTGTGTGTGTGTGTATGTGTGTTTGCGTGTATTGAACTGACACACATACTTAGATATATTGGTTGTATTTTGTAATTGTCATTGTTGCGTTATCACATTTGCTAATTGCTGATGAATTGGATTCATGGTTGAATGTTGTGATTTTGGGATTTCACTCGTAGATCACAGCACACATCACATTTGTTCATTTTCTTGTTAATAACACCATCAGCCACCATCCACCATTACCACGGCAAGTAAAAACACAAATTGTAATTTGGAAAATGATAGAATAAAAACTCCGAATTAAATTTAAATGAAAAAGGAAACTTCTTTTAAATACGTGCTTAAGCCCTTTAACGAGAATGTTAAATAAGATAAAGATATTTCTGTAATATTGACAATAATATTTTTATTTGCCAAACTATTTAATTTAAAGTAACTTTAATTTGCAATAAATCTATTGATGATATTTCTTAATATGTTCTTAACATATTTGCAGAACATTCAATTGCTATATTAAACTTGGTTCCCACTGCAAATCGTATTTTTATAAAACTTGTTTCAATTAATATCAATCATACGCTCCTGTGAACAATTTTACAAGTTTCAATTTTGGAATTATTTTTGGAAATTGAATTATTTTAACCATAGCACAATAAACAAGGTAGAAATGTTGGGGAAAGCTCATCGCAAAAATGTCAAACTATGGAAGTAACATTTCACTTTTTACAATTTAATTAAAAACGTTTTAAAATAACTTTGTTTCACAAAATTATAATATGATTTATTACTTGTTCTTATACATTTAATTTTGAATTTTTAATACTTTCTTTTGTTTGGCATTACATGTTAAAATGTGCTTTACTTTTGAACCTTTGAAGTAGTATATTGTGGAATATTGGCTTGAATTGGTTGAGATGGAAAATTAACTTAAGTAAAGAACACAATTAAGTCCAGGAAAAATATGGGTAAAATTGTTCTCGATATGTTCTTTTTTTATATGGAAATATTTATAAACATTTTAATAAAAAATATTGCTTTTCAGAGTTCAACAAATAAAGACTTTATTTATTATCATAATGCAATGACGTTTTCAATGTCAATCAAATTCATCATTTCAAACAATAAGTTACAAAAAAAAGTTCAAAGGGTAACCCTTAATTCCCAAAAAAAAAAAAAAAAAAAAAAAAATGAGACAAAAATCTAAAAACTGGGATCTTTACAATTTTGCTAATAAGGTTCACATTTCTACGGACTGGTAGAAAGAACTTAATTTTCATCTTTTAATTCCAGTTATGGAATAAATTTGAAATTTTGATAAAAAACAAAAAATATGTAAAATTCGGAACAACGTTGGGAACAATATATATTTATATTTAAATGATCTTTAGAAAGATACATTTCAGAGAAAATATAAATTTGTTATATGTTGCTAAGGAAAGTTTAAATTTGTCAAAAAAAAAGAGCTGAGTCATTTTTTGCTCAAGAAAATGCAAAAATCGTTTACTTTTTTTTATCTGTTACATTGAAAATCATTTCTTTTTGGACCTAGAAAAGGTACTGCTTTAAAATATATAGCATTCGATGGTAATTTTACGAAGGCAGTTTGGAAACTTCTTGGTCTAGCACAGAAAGAGAATAGTTAGTTTTTTAAAAACATTTTTATTTCTCAATATAATCTCCTGAAACTACCCAATCTTTTACTGTTGCATGTGAAGCAGCACTTTCACAATATCATTATGAATTTCTTGTCCCGATAAACCTTTTTTATTTAAATATTTAATGACACTCCGAATTTCTAATTTTTCCATTGTAGGAGTTGCCAGATCGAAAAAAAATTTAACATGTGTTCATAGCAGAGATGGAGGTATTGTATTGTTTAGCTAAGCAGACAAATTAATAAAACTCGGTACGAACTTCTGAAAGAACCGGAACTGGGTTTGGAAAATTTGGAAATTTAAATTTTCAAATGCGCATAACTCGAAAATTGTAGGAGCCTTTCAAAAAACATAGAAATCTTAAAAACTTGATGAATAACAAAAAAAAAAAAAAAACTGCATAAGCTTACACGAATTACATGTTCAAACTGTCTTATTTTGAGCCCTCACAGCTCTGCCCTTGAAAGTTTTGAGGGCTTCATTTACAAAACTTATTCTCGAATACTTCGTGGATCTGAAATGCCAGATTTATTTCCAAAAAATATTGTTTTGTCTATGCGACAATGTTAAACAGAACTGTCTGAATAACATTTGTGATTATCAGGCCCGTTTTCTCAATGTGTCGACAAACTGCCTGTTACTAAATGTCGACATATATTTATTAGACTGATAATATGTCTGTTAACAATTTTGGTTTTCTCAATATACCGACAGAAACATTATTTTCATTTGGCAATACCTCTCAAAATGTATGTGAAAATTGGGAACTCTGTCTTCAAGTGACAAGTTGTTGACATAAATCAGCTGTTTTCCAAATGTGAAAAAATAACAAAAAAAAAAAAATCAAAAAAAAAACAAATATTTTAAAAAATAAATAATATCCATGTCTGCCAGCTAGTTAGGTCTGGCATGATAAACTCTTTCAACATTCACTTGGACTTCATGTTCATCCTCCGTCAAATTATTGTTTATTCCGCTATTAAACATTTTTTCTACAATCTTTTTAATTTTTTTTACAAGAACTCAAGGTATTGCCACATAAAAAATATGAACAGCAGTCAGCTGATTGAATTTAACTGTACAACAAATAAATAATCGGCAGATGAGGGCTGGTTAGTTTTGCGACAGAATAGAAGCAAATGAGACATTGGGAAAACCTAATTTCTTTAAACGGCAGTTTTTCGTTGGGAAAAAGGATAATCGCCTAATGAGAAAACAGCCCTCAATGTTGCAAAATCAATCACACCACTGTACGAAATTCTGAGATATGACCGAAAACCAGCTAAAATGCCAGTTCTTTTTGAAGAGACAAAGTCAATTTAGTTTTTTGAGTACTTAAGGGCATGTTTTTGTTCTTTTTTATAATCTATTTTGTTCGCATGACCCCCACTTCAGTACAACTAGCTGTTTAAAAGTATAATCTGAATACAAAAAGTTACTTTTATTTATTTACTAAATTTTACAGGAGTTTCTTTCATTGCCTTCATAAATCATTCAGCTCTGTGATTTTCCCTTTAGTTTAACTATGACTTAATATTTGTTTAAAAGAAAACTTTTTTTTTATTCCTTCGTTACGTATTATTACGCTTAATTAACACTCCAGTAAATAAAATAAATCTTAAAACGCAGTGACAGTGATAAAGACAGCTACATACATATATAAACTATCAAAAAACGAAAGCAAACAACACAACATCAGCAAAAAAGAAAACTCAATAAGAAACAGATAAAATGAATAAATATTTTATAAACCTTTTGCCGAACACACGCAAGCAATCATCCACCAGCCACCCATATCGCATATCTGTTCTTCACAAACAAACAGCGGAAGTGATGACTCCATCATTAAAATTCCGTGGGCGCTCTCACACTTGTACAATTTTGTATAAATAAAGGTAACTACAAGCATATGTATATGTATGTTTGGTTTGGTTGTATAGTATTTGTATGCAGCTTGCCTCCCCAGACAGAAGTTTATGCTGAAATAATTATGACAAATTACTGTTACTGTAACTGTGGCTCTGACATCTCTGGGTTCACAGTTTCAAATGTCACATGAACTTTAGACACTGGGAGACGAGCAGACGGACATTTAAACAGTTAAGCAATGCTACAATATCGCAATCACTATCAGCCAGCATCTATCTACTTTAAGAAACAATAAGTTTGAAATCACTTCGAAATGAAGTGTAAAAGAAAAGAGAAATGTCATTGGGGAATAGATACTATATAAAACTGTAATCTTTTTGGGCTGAATAATAAATTTTTTGATTTCTTTGCTGGAACTTAAACAGTGGGTTAGTTGGCATAAAATCATGTTATAACAACTAAAATCTTACTACAATTCTATTTTAAGTGTTTCATTCAAATTCGAAAAAAAACGACTTTATTAACTTCTAGAAATTTTAACCCACTTGGCACAACCGTTGTTTTAAAAGGACGGGTTTCTTATCACAAATTAGTGGAAAGCTCCGTTATGCACGTTGATTTCTTTGCATATTTTTTTCTAGTTATTATTGTTTATACTCGCAGCTCGAAAGCATCAGTTGATGAAAGCAGTTCCGCGTGTTTTAACTTTTTATGAAGTGCTGTACAAAAAGAGTTTTTTTTAATAGTGCGCGATGGAAAAAAATGTTAGTAAATCATTTACATCTAGATAATTGCTTTTTTTTATATAAAAATTAATAATAGTAACATCTTAGTTAAGCAGCAAATAAATAAAAAGCATGCTTAATGCTTTATTGCAGTGCAAAGTGCACAGTCTTTTTAAAAGGACAGTGGCTAAAAATACTATATACTTTTTTAATTTTCATTACATATTATTTAGTTACACCAAAAGGCATTCAAGTTTAATGAAATCTTAGAAAAACTGGCTCATTGAAGTGATGATGAAGTTTTTGGCACCATTTTGACAATCCCCGTTAACGCTAACGGTATTATAACGGATGAGAAAAGTGGCGATGAAGATAATTTAACAATATGCCAAGGCATAGCAATGTACCTGACTATGAAAGCGGTGATGATAGCGACGACAATACTGTTTTAGCGGACCTAGTCAAGCAAAAAAGGGTTGCAGAGCCAAGGCCGACAAAGAAGAAATGTGCCAATAAATGGCAGCAAACGGATATCATTCCTACACACAGAGAAAAAATATAGTTGTACATGTTTACCACACAAATGTCAACATTTTTACAAGTTTGTCAACAATATGATGGTCACTGTAATTATTTATGATGATTACTACAATCATATATACGATTGTAGTAACTATGTATGGTGAGCAGTGGGGTGTCATGAAGCCATAGGACATAAAGCCATATGGCGCCAAGTCTCATTCCATTGAGCCATAAGGGCATATGTCATTATGTCTCAATGGAATGGGACTTAACGCCATAAATTTTTTTCTAAAAATGAGACAGAGCCATATTTTTGATAATGTTGCATGACACCCTATTTCATGTAAAAATGCGGTACAGTGAAATATTTCCCAAATGAAATAAGTCCCAATGAAAGAATGAAATAAATCCCAAAAATGTTTCCATACAGAGTGGGACTTATGTATTTCATAATTTTTGTTTAAGTTTTTTATGAAATTACTCCCAAATGAAATAAGTCCCAACAGTTTTTTTTTTTTTTTTTGTTGGCCGGCAATACAAGAAATTTGTGCAATGCGAAGCCGGTATTCTGTATACCATAGAGGAGAAAATACTTCCGCCCAAATTAAATAACATTTTGAAATAAGTCCCAAAAAATTGGGAAAATTATAGTGGAAAGCTATTATTTTTTTCTTTTAAGAAATGTTAGCACTTTTACTTTCTGGAGCTTAGAAATTTAGGATTTTTTAAATCATTAATTTTATATATAAATAGGCATATCAAGTGAAATAAAGCATTTGTAACACAAAAGATCACTTAAATTGGTATTAGAGTAAGGTCATATCAAAATTATGGCTTTATGTCCGTTTGAATTGAGGCATAAAGTCATTATGGCTTTATGTCCTATGGCTTTATGACACTCCACCATGATGTGTGTATGTTTATGATGAATCTATTTATCATAATTTATTGTTCTTTGATTGTGATAGAGAACAACATAATATGATATAATCTTTCATTATACAACCGGTCAGCATAAACATTACATAATTGCTATAATCATATATATATAATTGATATAATCATATCAATAGTAACTTAACCATATCATGGTTGCAGAAATCATATAAGTAATTACAGTGGCCAGCATATTTAATAAAAAGTTTAAAAATGCTGAAGTAGTTGTGGCAAATATGCACTTTTTTTTCTGCGTGTAGCCTGCCATACTTTGCCATCAAAATCCAGATCCCAGGGAAGTTTTTATAAAACTGATTGACGATGGTATATTCAACTTGCTTGTTGAACTCATAAACATGTATGCAGATAGCCATAACCGCTCTGGTAATGTGACACAAAATGACATGCGTTGTTTCGTTGGAGTTTTTACTATATCGTTCGTATGGCGGAAATATGGACATTTAGCTTTTAGCAGAGTGATTGCAAACGGTTTACTGGGATCTTTTAAAATACCCTAAAAGAGGGGTTCAAGCAAGTCACAGCGTGGTTTGATGGACAAGACTACTTAGTACAACACAAGAAATATCAAACCTTTTGCATCTATTGCCATAAGAAGTCATACTTCTTTGGCAATAAATTTACTCCCTGGCCCACGATGTCGAACGATAACGTTCGCTTAGATAAGACTTAAGACACAAACTTTTTATCGTATCCATTTTTTACTCAATCAAGTTTGTTTATTCCACAATCAAGTTTGTATCTTAAGTCTTATCTAAGCGAACGTTATCGTTCGACATCGTGGGCCAGAGAGTTAATGTCGCTTTGCACCCTTAAAACATAATCGTTTTTCGAAATAAAAACAAAAAAATTTAAGTAGTGCTTTTAGCACTACTGTCCTTTTAAAAGAACACCCGATTTTGGGAAAACTATTCGGTTAATAAATTCAATTATGGAAAACAAAAATGATGTAATAATATAAAACAATGGCTATTTTAAAGATAACTGTAGTTGAATATTTATATGGTCAACGGTGGTTTAGCGTTAACGGTAGCCAATATATGATTTTTCGCATAAGAAACTATCTCAAGACAGTAATTAACTTTCATTAAATCGATTTCTATACCCCGGGTATAGATTCTAAATAAAAATAATAGCAAATAAAACCACTGTGTGGTTTATTTTATTATACTTTGTTTTGTTTGTTGTTTTTTTTTATTATGTTTTTGGGCAAACTTACCTGGCAGCATTATTAATAATCCAAAGAGTCCGTAAGCCAGCCAGCAAGTGACAGCAGCAGCAGTCGTTGCTTTTGGGGTTTGTAGGAAATTCATTATTGCCACAACCAAATGCATTAAAATTTAAATGTGTCTTGTATTTAATGATGACTACAATGCTGCCGAATACAAAGGTTGAGGCGAGTGATGATGAGGTTGATGACTATTGTTGGTGAATAGTGCTGTTGATGATGTTGCTGTTTGTTATTGCTGTTAAACAGCCAACACAACAATCTATACGGTTTAACTCACACTCTTACTCTTTTGCACTGGTGTGTTTGTTGCTTAAATACTCTCAATTTTACTACAGAAATATTTAATTAATTCCTTTTGAGGGTTTTTTTTCGTTTTATTGTGTAGTTCCGTTTTTTTTTTGTGCCAGTTGTTTGTTATAATTATAAATTATACATAAATAATTTATATTTATTATTTTGCTTGAATTATTAAAACTTAATTTCGAGTTTGTTTGCTTCAATTAGTTTTATTTCTTTCTCTCACTTACTCATGCACTCTTTTGTCTGTTTATTTATGAAATTCATGTATAATTAACCAAAGTGTTGAAATAGCATTTTAATGTGATTAATATGTTTTAAACAAAATTATTCCTGTGCTTTTTATTTTGCGAAAGTATTCAAATATAATTATTTTTATATATACAAAGTTGTTATAAAGTTTTTAATATTATTAAACATTTTGCTTTTGGTTGTTGTATCTTTAGGATTTACTGCAACAATTTTTATCATCGTATTTTTAGCATTTTTCTTTATTATGTTTTCTGTACGTTTTTGTTACTTTGCCAAAGTTTTCCTAAGTAAATGCTTGTCGTTGTTACTCTTTTTCCTGTGGTTTTTTCTCTGTGTGTGTGTTTTAAGGGTCATTGACTGTTTACAACCATTGAAGTATATTTTTGTAATAATATTTTTTATATTTTCTTGGGTTTTCTTTTACAAGTTTCAAGTGAGTAAGGAGTACTTTTGTTTCCTCCAATTTGTTTTATTTTTATTTTTATTTCTTTTCTTATTTTTTGTTTTGTTTTAGTTCTTAGTATTTTTCTTTACATTTTTCAGCTTGACGAGTGTTAAATGTTCTACAACCATGCCTGTAAAAGAAGGAAATGTTTTTTATTAGTATGTATGTATGTATGTAATTGTATAAATTATTGAAATAAATAATTTACAATATAATAAAAACAGTTTCAGTGGAATTTAAGTCCCAAATTACACCAAGCAATTCTTTAAGCTAAGCTGTTTACCTTTTAGACATCGTAGTGAGGGGAAGATAAGACGAGTACTTGATTGTACTAGCAATTCGTGTTAAGGTATGGTCACACACGACAAATATTTAATCAAAATTTTTTGCATACATTTATTTGATGCCATTTGATCTTACAAATGTTTCGTAAGATCAAACAGCCTTAAGCAAACACCAAATTGTGTGCTCATAAGCGAACCCCAGGGCCTAGCTAGAACTTTTTATAATTTGTATGTCTTCAAATTAAAAGTCTTCAATTTCATTATCAATTTCTAACTCGTTTCCAATATCAGAAGCATTGTCTTCATTTCAATCAACCTCATTCTGAATTTCGTTTTCTATATCCTTGGCAATTGCCTCTGTCAAGCTGTCATAATTAGGGTGAGATTTAGAAACTGTTTCAAAGATTTTGTCTAATTTAGTACTCATTGTAACACTATTAACACTTGTTAACTGCCAACACAACATTAAAAAAAAAACTATTTTCTGAAACGTTCAAACACATTGATTCTGCCTTTTAGTAAAAGACTTATATATATCACTTAGTGCTGGCGCATTTTTCGTCAAATATTTGCCATGTGTGACCGTACCTTTACTCTCTTACTTTTCGTATTACATAAGTACATATGTGTATACAAATGTCTGTGTACTCTCAAATAAAAATACGAGCAATTTAAGCAATAAGAATTGTGTTGTGTGAACACAGCGGAAATTTCAAGGCAAAAATATTTTCAATAAAAATTAGCTTCGTGTAAATTGAGACCAGGTCTGTATGAAAATCGAAAACTATGAAACTCTTGTGATAAATGTAAAAACTTTTCAAGTCCTTGCACGCTTTTGAACCCTCCAAAAAACATTACATTTTAGATTTGTGCCCGGTCGTTCATTTCAGTGACCGGTCATTTTCGTTCATTTATACAAGACCGATTCTTTCATTCAATTCCTTCAATCGTTCACTTTGAACGAATGAATACAACCCTTATTGAACGTGATTTTCTTCTTGTCTTTTGATAAACAGCAGCTGAACGAAATTGATCCTTACTATACACGTGCATTGGTACACAACATCGTACAAGTTGGCCATGATTTCTTTTTTGAGTAAGTTTGAGTGCCTGTTTTTATTTATGTTGTATTTGTAGATGTTGTGCTCTACTCTCGTAGGTTGTGTGTAGTTGAGTTGTATCAACTTACAATATTACATACAAGTTGCACAATACAAAGTAGTATATCGTTTCGAACAGATGTAGTGAGTATTTGTGGAATACTATTTTTATCTGACTGCAGTAAAATAGAATAAAAAGACAAATTTATTTGTTTTTGGGATGGACAAATTTTGTATTTATACCAGAAAAGGTGAATAGTAAAAAATACTAATTTTTCAAAGGTATTCATTTTAACATAACATAAAAATAAATAAAAATTTTATATCCAGCACACTATAAGTACAATAAGTATTTGCGTATATGAGAGAGAGAAATGAATGCATGTTGTGTAGTTCCCAATACAACATAGTAGAACGAACATGCGATGTTCTGTGTAGAGTGATCAAACCAGAACGACACAACATCTACAACCATCTGTTTGACAACAGCACAACATTTACTTTACAACTTCTCGTTTGCACAACATATACAAGGTATTTATCAATTATACTACATTGTACAATAATTTGTAGTGTAATAATCCACGTCTCTAATCCGTACACTATTGAACGAAAACCGTTCAGTTACATGACCGGCTCATTCCGTTCAATGAAGTGATCCGTTCATTTTAAACCGTTCGTTCATGAACGACACAGCTCTATTACATATTGCGTTATAAATTTGACCACAAAGCACAGTGGGGCAGAGTCAACTTATTTTTGAAATAAATTTATTATTTCGTTTCGTTTCACATTACAAAGCGACATTGAAGAATTTAATAAGTGGAATTTCATTATTTTTTGAATAAAAACACAATGAGCGAACACATTTAAATCTCTACAAAACATATTCAAAAAAAAAAAAAAAAAAAAACTGTTTGCATATCTCAACTTTTAACGATACTTTTTCACAATTTCACGTATCTACGGTTTATGGCAATCTTTTGCAGCAACAATAAGACACATAACAGCAACTATAACAATTACAGCAAATACAAAATACAAGAAAACAGCAAAATAAAACAAACAAACAAACTCTATTTTTAGACTTAAATGTTCAAAAACGTTATCAAGTGTTTATATCTGCTGTTGAAATTGTTTTGAACTGTTCTTTGTCTGTTTGACTCACTAACTCACTGACGGTGGCTATACGTTCGTCCCCAAAACTGTCTGACTGTTTTCAGTGTGCTGGCTGTATTGTATGGATATATCTCAATCTTCTACTACTCTTAAAATTCTTTTTTTTTTATTTCTCTTGCTTTTTGCACTCCTGCAGCCATTTTCATAAAAAAATTTAACAACTTTTACAGTTTTTCTTTATGCACAGATTTTGTGTTTCATTATTTTTAGTCTGTCTTGTGCTGTTTAACTATTTTGCAGATAAAAATCTACTGACTTGTTGTTGAACTCTTGTGTTGCGATTATTTTAATTTTTCGCTGTGTCTTCTGAAGGAAAATGTTTTTATATTAAACTTTTTTTTTATTTTTCTTTAAATAATTTAACTATTTTATTGCTTAAGCATATTTTAGATGCTTGCAGCATAGTTTTTCTTTTATAATGAAAACATTTTAATATTTTTTATACAAAAATAGTGTAAAATATATGATTTGTTTCTTAAACTTCATTTCTTTAAGTTGCGCATACAGTGGGGAGCAGAAATGAACTCATATTTGTGCCTTGTGCACTTTTTATTGCTGAAAACTAAAACTAATAAAGAAAGTTTAATAATGTTTTTCGTCATTTATTTTTGATTTGATGCTAAGCAAAATAACTTACAATACAAAAGTAAAATAACAATTTTCCGGAATATACAATTAGTATTGTGCATGTACTCAATTTTGCACAAACTTGTCTTTTGCAATATTTAAACAAAAATATTAAAATTTACCTTTTTTTGTATGTGCTTGCTGTTTTTATAACTTAAAAGAAACATTAGTTTGTTAATGTAATTGTATTTGGTAAACACTTTTTGCAAATTATCCAAAACAAATCAAATTATAATACATAGCCATTGAGGCCCATATTCTAGCAATAATAAAAAGTAGATACTCTACGCGAGTAATAGTTAAACAGCTTAAAGTCAAACATTGCTAATAAGAGTTCGAAAAAGGCTTTCTATTGTTCGCGAACCACAAATCAGACGTCACAAAAAGCTAATAACGTATGCGGAAGCAGGTCTCATGATAACACAAATGAAAAGAGGCAAGTGTTTTACATCAAAATATGCTTTTATAGCAATAGGCCAACCTGTAAGGGTGGCAGAGTGGCAGCTTGTTGCCGAGCCGAGCTGGTTGACGGTTATTGCGAGAATTGTTCATGGGAGAAACAAGTTTGAGTATTCATAGCGGATGCGAAAATCAGCGCTGATATTTTATCTATTATTTGTGTTTTATGTACATAATTTTTATTTTATTTTTTAATTTTTATTTTCTTTTTAATTTTTATTACTTTTTTAATTTTTTGATTGCATGTTTTATTTACTTTTTCTTAAATTTTTGTTTTTAATTTTTTTATGTATCCAAGCAAATTGAAATCATAACAACATTACATAACCAATGTTATCGGCGCTGAAATACGCTTTGAAACTATTTTCTCGCATTCAATCAGCTTTGCGCTCTGACCAGCTCCGCGCCCACTATGACCGCTTCTGGCTTGTTTGTACTAATTTGTATAGAAGCAGTTTTCTCACATTGGTTCTCGCAATAACCGTCAACTAGCTCGGCTCGGCAACAAGCTGCCACTCTGTAATACCCTTAGACGATGGACAGCAAGCCGAGCCCTTCGCGATATTAGTTATATTCCTTCAATAAAAACGTGAAAACCTGCAAGTTGTTAAAACAAAATGTTAAGACACGGTTAGACTTTGTCAGAGCGCACAGAAATTTAATAATAGATTTTCAATAATAGATGTCATCTGGTCAGATGAATCCAAGTTAATTAATTTTTAATTAGAAGTTAGACAATATTGAAATAAAGATAATTCAAAGAAACCGTGTTCAGACCGTGTTTTATGGGGTATTTTGACTTGGTGGCACCTCAGAATACTGCAAAGAATCGAAGGAAAATAACATCTGCGTATTTTGCAAACTCATCTTTCAGATAACCTTTACATTGCGTAGAGCACCATGCTCTCCTATTTATCTTAATAATCCAGCAATAACACAACAATCCGAAGTTAAATACCTCAGTATTAGAGATTTTAAATGGTTTCTCAAATCCCGGTATCCCGAGATCAGGATTTTTGTTTCATAATAAAACAAATTGCTTTACAAATAATAACAATTTATTTAAAAAAAGTTACTTATTTTAAATTTAAATATGTTTGAAAAAAAAAATTTAATTGATTAAAAGTTTATAAACCATTAATAAATAAAAAACATAAAAACATGTTTTTTTGGAATGTGAGATTGACAAAAATAATATTCCCTTTTCCCTTTAATTTCTATATTAACTTAAAAGCAACAGAATATTATCGATCGATAAAGTTTTCTAAAAATAATAAGGTGTCTATAATAAAGAAAATCATGATTTAATTTTGTTACCAATATATGAAACTGAAGAAAAAAAATGGTTTACACCGTTTGTAGGCAAAAATTTTAGCAAATTCTGGTTTTCTGATTGCATAAACAAGCCTTTCTTACCCTCCGAAACAAATAATTATATTTCTTATTCAATATTTTTTTCTATATATTTATATAAATTATTTAAATTACATTAATTTTTTCATTCGTTTCGCGATCAACATTTTTAATTCATTTCTACTACCAAACATTTTTGGCGCATTATCAAATTCACTCTTAAATTTTGGGCTTTTTCAAAAAATTTAAAAGTGTTGAGGAAATCATCCATTAGATCCCTAGTCAGTATGCACCTCAATCTTCGCCTTACATGGAAATCCCATATAGATGTAAAATGGACTTAAATTAAATGGAAAGTAATCCAAATGAATTGGTTCATTGGCAGAAACTCTAAACTAAATTTAGACTTTATAACTCCATCAGAAAACCTATATGCTGTTATGGAATACAGCCATGAGGAACAGGCTCAGCTTCAAATGTAGACAGAATTTAAAGACGCCAAATCACGAATGATTACAATTGGCTCATGGTAATAAAAAATTCAAATATATACATAAAGCCCTAAACTTGTCTTTGGTAAAAACTGAGATCCAAAAAAATGCAAAGAATACTTTAAAAAGCCTGAAGTACAGCCAAATCCATTAGCTCAAAACATTTTAAATAGTAGAGGCCAAGAAGAAAGGATACAGAGGATCTGAGACAAACACAAGAAGGAAGAATGCCAAACAATTTTCGTGCGGTACTAACTGGACTAAATAATTAAAATTGTCTAGATATAAAATTTTAAATACTTATTGTTAGTTGGTTTTTAATGAACATACGATAAGTAAATAGAAGTAATAAAAAAAATCTTTCAGATTTTGTAGATAAGGGCGCGTTTTCACTATGTCATTTTTGTTGTCAAATTGTCCAAATTGTGGGCAATTGTATGAGAACGGGTTGTCATCAATAAATTTAATTTTTTGCAATCATCATTGCAAACACAGATGACGCCATATGACAACCCGTTTTCATAAAATTGCCAACAATTTGGACAATTTGACAACAATTTGACAACAAAAATGACATAGTGAAAACGCGCCCTAAGAGTGACTAATTTTCTTTTCAGCTGGTTGACGAGCCAAAGCACGTTTCCAAAATCCTGCAAAAATGGCTTCGCCAGCAGAACTTTCCATTAAGAATTTGTGTTCACACATAAAGAGACAGTGGGGACAATACCGATTAACCCGCAATAAGCAGAGATTAGGCAGCAGGTTTAGCGCGTATGCGTTAATTGACAAATTGGTGGAGCGTATGCCAAAGCGTATAAAAAGTGTTTACGAATTAACGGGCTCTGTACTAAATATTAAAAATACTTTTATTCCCTAAAGTTTTTGTATTTTGCAAAATTGAGTACATGCGAGTGGTTTTCGTTTCGTTTGTTTTTTTATACCCGCCACCAAACAGATGAGGGGTATATTGCGTTTGACATTCCGTTTGTAACACCTCGAAATAATAGTCGTAGAACCAAAAAGTCCATATATACTGGGTTCTTAGAAGATTCTAAGACGATTTAGCCAAGACCGTCCGTCTGTCCGTCTGTTGTTGGCACGATAGAGCTTCGAAAAAAAAAGAGTCAGAACAATGATATTTTTAGCAAACATTATCTGATCCACCGAAATGTTTGGTATTGCAAATGGGCAAAAACCGTCTAGTATGATCTGACTTATAGATCAAAGTTTCAGACTAACTCGATATTTTTCAGATATTTTTTTGCTGTTTTCTTCAAATATAATGCAGATAATATCATGAAATGTTACACACTTTATTTTTATTATAGAAGGACAGGAATAGGTCGACGATTTCTCATAGCCAAATACAAATGTCTTCCCGGAATATGGCTTTATTGTTCATAAGTGCCGTATCTAAAGAAAATTCTGCAATAATAAGTTGCATGCAAAGCGAAATCTCAAAACAATATTTTGTTTGCATCGGTCCATAATTTTGACATAGCCCCATACAAAGATCACTTTCGCAATTTACTTAAATGAACATAAATCTTTTGTAAAAATGACTAACAAGTTGAAGTTCGAGAAGCGTAATCAAAATATACATTTAAATCGTTGTAGCAAATTTCTTAATGATTGGTCCATATATGACCGTGGCGCGCATTTAAGTCCAGTTCCGGAAATCACTTAAATGTACAGAAATCTCTATAATAGGTGATTTGGTAGTGACTATATAAGATACGGTACAGCCGATTATAAACTCTTACTCGTTTTTTCCTAGAACTTGAGAATTTTAGTTTTGCTTTATAAATTTTTTTGTTAAATAAATATTTAACATAAAATAAAAAACAAAAAACATTTTCTAATTTTCTTTATTAGTTTTATTTGTATGCAATAAGAAGAGCACAAAATACCAACATGTATTAATTTGTGCTGCCCACTGTAACTATATTAAAATAAATGCTAAGTGGTTTGTGTTGTTAACTAAATACTAAAAAGATTTATGCTGCTGGATTTAATATAAACAATGCTTTACTAATTATAAAATTTACCTTTTAAAATTGTTGTTATTCTTGATGATTCGGGTTTCTCAAAATGTTTCAAATATTTATGTATGTAATATTTTTATTATTAATTAAATGTATTTTTAACAAAATTTACTTTAATTTTAATTTTGAATTTAATTTACTTTTATATATGAATATGTATGTGTGTTAACACGATGTTGATGTGTGAGTTTTGCGCAATTATTTAAGTTAATTAAGGATTTTATAAATATTTATTAATTTTATTATTGCTAGTTTTTATTTCTATTATTTTTTGCAATATAATTTTAGTTAAATATAATTTATCAAAGATTTATTTTTGTTTTGTTTAGTTTAGTATTATTTATTTTATGAATATTTCAGTTGTGTTGTATTAATTGCTAGTTTTATGTATTTATTAAATTATTATTATAATTCACTTTTCGCCTTTACTTTCATGCGGATTTATAAATTTTAGTTATTTTTTGAAATTGATTTATTAATTTTGCATTTACCATTAACATTTTTGTTAAATATTTATTAGCTTCATTTGAGTTATTTTTTTTACAAACTATTTGGAATTTTTTCTCACACGTTTGCTTCTCTTGTGTTTTTATGAAATATTTTTTTTTATTTTATTTGAAATCAATTGTTTTTGTAATTTCTGAAATGTTAATTTTTTTTCATTAATTTAAACTAATTTGATTTTTTTATAACGTTAATATATTTGTAGATATTTTGTTATTTTTGGTTTTGTTAAAATTAAATGCTTTTTTTATTTATTGTTAATTATTAATAATTTACTAGAATTTTGCGCTCTGAAGTTGTGTTAATGTTGTGGCAATAATTTTTGAAATTTTGTTTCCAAGTGATAGTCTGCAATGAGAGAAAAAAAGTTGGGCAAATATTAATATGTCTTGTTTATTAATATACTACAAGTTTATATTATAAATATTAATACCTTTTAGACACTTAAAAATTCATTTTGCAATTCACAGAATCTTAAGGTACGGTCACACTTGGCAAATACAAACAAAATATATTGTGAACTTGTTTATTTATTAAAAAAAAAAACTTGGTTAGTCTTATTTTATTTGATGCTGTGTGATCTTGCAAAAGAGTAAACAACGTCAAACAACGACTTGAATAAATATTTGCCATCCCAGTAAAAAAAATTCGAGTTTTTTGAAGCACTTAAGAGAAAAAGCGCATAATCGAGAGCTTCAATAAAAGCGCTCTATTGAAGCAGGAAATGCTTACGAATAAAATATACAAAAAAAATGTTTTTTTAGTGCTGACAAGGAAGAAGGTTTTAAAGCGAAAAAACAAACACGAATATCGCGCTTCTCAGTTACTATGAATTTTTCTTAAGCAAAAACATTCAGACAGAATTTGTTCTTTGATTGGTGTGCGCGAAGTGACGTAAAGTGACTTTAGAAAAGTGCTTTATTTGCATGTTTGATTAGGTTAACCGTAGAGCGACCCCAAACAAATCTCAAGTATTCGATCCTTTGGAATATTTTTTTCCATATTTACATTTCACCACAAACCTGTACTTTTATTTAATTTTATGTATTTCTAGGTACAAGCAAACAACCTTAATACTAAATTTAAAATAAAAGTAAAAAAATAAATAGTTGTGAAAAAATAAAATAAACTTATAGAAATCTTATAGGAACTTTTTTGGCTTTACTTATTGGGTCAAACGTAGCATGTTTCAGCTAAAACAATGAGCTAAAATTTTATGCCGTATTAGCGAAATTTACAACGCCCATGGAAACCGAGCAATTGGTTCTGCCCAACGTCCCCAAGATTTCTAATTGGCGTAAATATGTCGTCACTTTTTTGTTGGCGGCGATTTAACGAAGTGTTTTGTGAACATCCTTGAAGGTCTTTTGCGACATAATAGCTCGAAATATTGGTCCCATAATCAGCATCAAATAAATCTTCTAAACTTTCATTCTTTGACCTAATCGTCAATGGAACATTTTATATGCAAAAACTTTCAAATCATACTTATAAACTCGTTCTAATATCAACATTCCAAAGTAAGCGTGCAACAAGTCTCTGTCAAGCTGAACATAGTTTTTTTCATCTATATACTTTCTATATTTATTGGAGTTTTTTTTTTAGTAGCGCAGCCAAGCTCTCTGTTACAAACGGGAAGCGACAAATGTGTGACAAATGTCCCATTTTTGTTTGAATTTATAAAATTGCAAGAAAACTTGAAAATAATTTTTTTTTTAAAAAATGGGCGAAAAGCAATCAATAACGATACATTCACAAATTACTAGAAGATGGAAATAAAATATTGCACTTATTAAAAATTTATGAGAAAAATAAAATTCAAATGGAATATTTATGTTCTAAAGGTGGCTCTACGGTGAAAAGCAGCGCTTATTGTCAGCAGAAAGTAGTTCCTAAAAACCGGGAACACCTCATACAAAAATCATGCATCCCATCAGCAGGTTTGAAGCTATTTGAGGTATGAATTCATACATAAAACCTGCTTCTTTTAAAGCACATTTTTTACTGGGATGTGTAACCAGACTTTTAGAAATATAAACAACAATTTTCCCTGAGATTTAGTGATCGGCACTCACATGATCGGTTATTGTTATGTAAACAAAACGATTGTCAATAAAGTTTATAAACATTTTCAGTTTACAACAGAGAAAGAAATTGCATTATATGTAGTAATCCCTGTTCCATAGTCTCTAAATGCCGACCACTACATTATATATTTGCTATGGGTTGAAACAAAAACTCTAAGTGAGCTAGGCGCAACTCTTATTTCAAATCTCCACACGCTGAATTAATAAGCATTACTTTTTCTTTATTTTCTTTAGCGTTCACATATTGTAAATTTTTATTTGGTTGTTTCGTGTGTGAATGGATGCAGACAAGCGAAACTAATTGCAAGTGTACATGACAGTTTGTACGCGATTCTTTTCCTTTGTCTCTTTCACTAAAAAGCTAAATACAGTCAAACCTCGATATAACCACCCTTACTATAACGAATTTTTTTAAATCTCCTAAAACGCTCCATAATATTTAATATAAAATAAACCTCTCTATTACGCATACATTTGTCAATAGCCTCGTTATAACGAATTTTCATTCCTTTTCATAACGATTTCCATCAATTAATCCAAATTATATGAAACAGATACACACAAAATTATTGTGTTTGCAACGACAACGTCTCCAGCAAACCTACATTCGTATTCGACAGCAGCATGCATTAGACCAGCAGTGCCCAAAAGTTGTTTATGTAAGAGCAAACACCAATACATTTAAATAAAAACTAATTTTGATTCATACAATACATACAAAGAAACCACACATTTTTTAAACGGTATCATACGTTAAACAAAAACAAAATCTGCATTGACGATCGCATTCACCAACGTTTATCAGTAGAGCATACGAAAGTGTTGTTGCTTTGCGCTTGCGTGTAGTGAAGTACGACAAAAAACAAACAAATAAGGCAAAGTTGTTTGTGTATTTCGTATTGCTAGTGCTGAGTGCTGTAATGAGTATTCAAAACACACAGCATATAGCTAAGAGTTTTACATATACAAAAGAGCACCAAGAGTATAGAGCTTGGGCACTCCTGCATTAGATTAACGGCTGAAATATTCGAAGAAAAATTTATTGTTACCAAGACCTTGTGCGCTTGTTGCAGCAGTTGTTGTTACATATACAATTTTTTATTACCTCGTTATAACGAATAGAAGTGCAACGAACCTCATCGTAACGAATTATTCGATATAATGTTTTTTTTTCTAATTAAGATTCTTTATACCAAGGTTGAACTGTACTAATGGGTGTTTTTTTGAGAGGTATAGAACTTCGAATTGAAATAAAACACAAGAAAATCGTTTTAATGACCATCAATTTGGCTTTATTGGAAGGATAATTTTATGTCATTAATGTTTAAATATGATTTCAGGCATGTGGCCGCCGCGGCTGGCTCGAATAAAGCCAATTCTACAGGTCCAATTTTCAATCACTTTTTCGAGCATATGGGGCCGTATGTCGGCAATAACGCCACGAATGTTGGCTTCCAATTCCCCTAACGTTTCTGGTTTGTTGGCGTAGACGAGCGACTTCACATATCCCCAAAGAAAATAATCCAATGGTGTCAAATCACACGATCTTGGTGGCCAATTGACAGGTCCATTCCGCGAAATTATGCGCTCATCGAATGTTTCCTTCAATAAATCGATTGTGGCGTGCGCTGTGTGGAACCACAACTCATCCACATTCATGCCATCCAATTCGGGAACAAAATTGTCGGTTATCATGGCTCTATACCGGTCTCCATTAATTCGGGTCCTCTTCAACACTTTGTAAAAAAAACACCCATTATTAATAAGACCAGCAATGTGTTAACACAGACTCAAGTGCTTATTTGAATAATTACCGCGCAACTACTTTAGTTATAATTTCAACATTAATAAATTCTGTGTGAGTTATTTTATAATTTTTATATTTCTTTTATTTTGTGTATGACTTAAAGATGCGGGATTTTTAAAATTGTTATATTTTATTTTGTAAAAAATAAAATTATCCATCTTTTTGACAACAAATGGGGCCAGCGCCAAAAGAAATACTCGCCAATTTCAGATATTCTGTTCTGAAGTGAATCGTATCCCAGAGAGAGCGTTTAGCATCGTTTGTAACAAATAGTAGTCGTATGGGGCAAAGTATGGACTATAAGGTGGGTGAAACAAAACTTTGACCAAAGAACCAAACCTTAGCATTCGAACATTTAATTCAATACACTATTTCATACTTTTTCTTTGAATTTATTTCGTCAACAACATGTTTATTGTCATCTTTTAAATTTCAAAATTTAGCTACAAATCATGTGGTTTCAGCTATTTAAATTATTCAATAATTTTACTACAATATCCCCAAAAGCTGGACCATAATAATAAATAAATTGAAAAACTAAACCATAATATGCAAACAGGAAATGTACATGGTGATTCTAAAAACTGGCTCACTCCTACAATAGCAATAAAACTCCCTATAATACACAAATACTTTCACTAAAAACCTTACATGTTCTGTCAAATGTACGAGTATGTACATGGCTGTATGGTCGAATTGGTTTGCTGTATAAAACTCATGTTTATTATAAACTAATCTTCTAATAAACCTTTAAATCTACAACATTAGCCATGGCCATGTCCCAAAAGGACATGTTGTAACAAGCAGGCAAAATGTAAATAAAAAAAAGGACATGTCTGCCTCTGCTCTCCAAATACATACAAAAGACGACAATGAACAAGTAGTTTTATTATCCTGCTTAAAAAACAAACCGCTTGTATACATGTTGTATTATTTTTGGCATTTTCCACATAGCAAAATAATCAAGAGTAAAAGATGCACAAAAAAAAATACACACAGACATAAAATGGAAAAGAATAGAAACTGAAATATGGTTGGAACGATATGCCACAATGATTGTTGAACCAGTTTTATATGAAAAACTTACTCCTTATTCGTTTTTAAATAACCAGGGGAAAATACAGAAAAAGTCATTCAGTTACACATTCGTTTACTTTTATTCGTTTGGCGGGGTAGGGAGGGGGGTTAAAAATACAGCTGGAAATGTAAATATGTTTTAAAAAGAGAGACATGTCACACAATGTTCAGTGTTGCTGTTGTTGCAGCTATTGATGTAGTTGTGCAACATCAGCATGTTTGTTACAGCATGTTGGTGTCAGTTGGCGTGAGAATCATTGTAAATTAAATACAATTCTATTTTTTGAATGTGTATTAGAGGTATTTAGGGTAAGTTTCACCGGTCTCCTTTTCTAAGAACCAGATGGAATAATAATTATAAACAAAATAATTATAAAGGCCTTTTGAATTTTCCTCTAAAACTAAGATTGTTTCACATTCAGAAACTAACTTTAGTTTTTGGAGTTATAATTTCAAGTCAATTTCAAGTCACTACCAAACGTTTTTTAGTACACAATTAGAACCATTGGCTTATAATACGAGTAAGTCCCAATTTACAGGAATAATTTTAATTGGAAAAAATATTTCACTTTTTTTAAAATATCCCGACTTTTACGCGTCAAATGAAAGTAACAGTAAGATGCGTTATCAGAATCGTAAGGCATGGTGGAGGCTCCGTAATAATCTGGGTGGGGGGGAGAAATTGAGCTTAGCACAAAATTGAATATTTCAACAGAACAAAGATCCTAAACATACCTCAAAAATTGTGAGGGAGGAGTTGCTCTATCGTACTCCCTAAATACTTGACCATCCTCCTCAGTGCCCAGACCTTAATCCCATTGAGCATCTTTGGGAGCATCTCGACAAAAAAGTGAGAGAAAAAAGCATTTCAAGGATGACCTAAAAGGTGGCTTTGCAGGATGAGTGGATTAAAATTTCGATAGATTTCACAAAAATACTTGTTGACTCAACTCCTCGAAGATTAGGAGCCGTTAAAAAGTCAAAAGAACGGCAAACCAAATATTACGTTAAACTCTAGTCTATAATGAAGATTACTTTATACTTTCATTTGACGCGTAAAAATAGGTATATTTTTATAAAAAGTGAAATGTTTTTTAGTGCCTCTATTTTTGTTTTTTGTTTTAATAATTTTAATTTGTCTTTAATTACCAATGAATTTCGCAATATTATTTTTTACATATTAATTTTTAGTTATACAGTGGTTTCCCGGTTTAGCGAATTATATATTGTCAGGCCCATTCGTTATATCGAAAAATTCGATAAATCCGGCAGTTTTTTAAATATGTTTTATTAAATAAAAAACCATGTTTATTTATTCTAATTCATAACAAAAAAAAAAAAACAAAAGTAATAATTAGTTTATATCACATTCAATTAAAAAATTAGTTCAAACAAAACTAAAAAATGAATTTGTTACGTATAAATTTTGATTTTGGTGAGCGAAAAATGTCTTTGCATACAAATAAATTTTTCTCTGAATCGATTTTTGTCGTAAAGCGTCTCTTATAACATTGTACAAATATAATTGCAATGACTTTTTTTGATTTAATTTAACTTTTTTGCAAAAATTTGTTAAACTGAGTACATAAAATTTTCATTTGTTCGTAATATAAAGTACTCAATGGAAAGAATATGACTATTCGTTAAATTGCGAATTTGTTAAATTGTGTTAAATCGGAAAACCACTGAATATGTGTAATAGGGCGGGTCGATTTCATAATCGCCCATGGCTCAGTGAAAATCGTATTCTAGGGATCAAAATAAGAAACTTTGCCGAAGGAACCATACCTCTAAAACGAATTCTACTACCCCCCAACTGTGGACTTTTGTCCCGTACAAACATTTAAAAAAATCACTATTTTGGCAGTTTAATAATATTTAAAAATAAATAAAATAATAAAAATAAATAAAAAATAATAATATAAAGCGCCAAAATGGTGATTTTTTTAAATGTTTGTACGGGACAAAAGTCCACAGTTGGCGGGTAGTAGAATTCGTTTTAGAGGTATGGTTCCTTCGACAAAGTTTCTTATTTTGATCCCTAGAATACGATTTTCACTGAGCCATGGGCGATTTTTTTGCCTCCCCACAAATCGACTTGGCCTAATGTATAATAGTAGTTTGTTTCAAATAATTTGAGGTGTTTACTTTCATTTGGCGCTCACAGTACATTTGTACTAGTCTTTGCTTCCCATCACTCCGATGTCTAAAAGTAAATTGGAACTAAGCGAGTACATCAATTTGTATTTAAACTTCCGTAACTCATAGCAGTTTATATACTGTGGGCGTCAATATAAAGGCAACACCACATATTATTAAAAGCAAAGCTTAATTATTAATTATATTAATATAAATAATTTTATATCATAGAATGTTATATGTAGTTATATAAAAATGCAATTGAATTCACAAATAAACGAAAGCGTATTCAAGTTTAATTGATTTATTGTTAAAGTCAAAATAAAGTAAACAGTGCCATCAGCTTTATACAAAGAAACCCCTGTCATTCCAAAGTTCGTGGCAATTTCTTTAATTTATCTTTATTTATAATAAATTTTTTTAAACAATATTAGGTGTTTACTTAATATTGACGTTCACAGTACTAATGTTTGGCGCCCTTTTTTAATATACATTACAATAGAATTGCAATGTTTTCTGCAGCTCTACTATCTACAACAGCTGCAACTAATAAACCAATTTTAAGATTTTGTCCATCACATATTGTTTCACAATAATGTTTGTACATTAACAATACGGCAGATTTAGAAGTTAATAGAAATTTGAAATTGAAACCAAAATTCTTGAAATCTATTTAAACCTTATGGAACCTTCCACTTGATGTCTTAAAATCTGGTACTTGCAAACAAGCTGTTTTGTTTCATTTAAAGTTTGTTAAAATACAAAGCCAACGTAAGAAACTAACACAGCAATCCAAGTAAATATTTGCTATTTGCTCATGTTTAAGCAACAAATCGAATCGTATGTCGCTTACAATAAGAATATTTTCCATGTTAAACCAATTTTCTGCTTTCTTTTTATTTTATTTTTTTTTCGATTTTGTTTCCAAATCATTTTGTTTTGTATTGCTACAATTTCAATTTTTGTATTTCATTTCTGGGTGCTGCCTTCTTTAACCCCGTTGATTATCTCATGTGAGCTTCATGTATGTATGTTCCAGTATTGATGCCCTTTGGTATGGTTATTAAGTTGACTTAATAAGAGAAGCAGAGGAAAACAGAAAACCCAACTAAAATTCGTTTAGTTGTCTTCTCAACTCCTGGTGCTAGTGGGCGTTAAGGAGCCACCTTAGAGTATGGTAAGGTCATTTCAATGTACGAGCATTATCTTGAAAACAAAAAAAAACAGGAAAAAAGAAAAGGCAAATATGTAACAATAAGCAAAATGTAAAGCACAACAAGCAACAATGTTTAGCATTGTAACAATAAAAAAAAAAAAGTTGGATTTTGCTTTGTGGAATTTTTTGTGAAAGTCAATATTTGAAACTGTAGGAAAAAAATAATAAACCAGACAGAGTCTCAAAAGTTTTTTCGCTTCTTGTTTAAAAGAAAATTACTTGTATTTGTTGCAGTATTATTAAATCCTTACAGACTATTAAAAAAAAAAAGTATATTGAAAATTACAATTAATTACAAAATATTAATTATTTAATAAACTAATTATTTTATGTTTAATTATATTTGTTGAAAGAGAAAAATCAATTATTTCATATAAATTGTTAAATTCACAAAATAATCTTCTTAATGGGTCAACTTGAGCATAATTAGTGCTAACATGTTTGACATACAGTGGCTTCAAATGGCGTAAAAATCGTTGAGGAACATTAAAAGTAACATTATTTATAAGGAACTCGGAGCAGATCATAAATGTTACATTAAGCATAGTTCTTCTACTAGATAGAGTTGGTAATTTAATCAATTTAAGTCTATCGATGTATGATGGAAGGTTAATATCAGGATTCCCAGGTAACCCACGTAGACAAAAGAGTAAGAATTGTTTCTGTACAGACTGTATACGCTGAATATGAATATTATAATAAGGATTCCAGATAATCGAGCCATATTCCAATATAGGTCTTACTAAGGAAATGTAAAGTTGTTTTGTAACATAGGGATCATCAAATTCCTTAGACCATCGCTTTATAAGTCCCCGTTTACACAGTCGAACATTTGAGAGAAAAACATTTAGCTTGGAAGAAAATTACTGGTGGGGAAGAGTGAATCAATTTTGTGTTAAGTACTCTGTAAACATGCTTTGTTGACATTTTCTTTGCTGGAATGTAATACAAATTATTACACAGTACGAATAAGAGAAATGACAAAAAAGCAAATAATAATGAAATGTGTCTGACAACATTGTTCGACAGTATGAAAAAACAAAAGAGAATTCCAGATGTTTTTCTTCCAAATGTTCGACTGTGTAAATGCGGACTAAATGCGAATACACCTCTAGCTTTAATTATCATCATGGTAACGTGGGAAACAAAGTTTAATTTGTTGTCTAGTAAAATTCGTAGATCAAGAAAATTGTCAACAATTTCAAGCCGGTAATCACCCAAAGTATAATTAGCAGGAATATAAAGGGGTCCCAACTAGAACGCAATTTTAAAATTTGGCGCCATTCGAAGTGTCATTGTTTGACATTTGAACAATTGTTATTGTTTGCTAGTAGAAGGTACGAGGTTAATAAAAATGGACAACGCATTCTCATTGTGAAATTGTTCTACCAAAATGGTGAAAATTTTGCGGCTACACAAATTGCGATCAATTTGGGGTCACAATAATGCTCCAAAAGAGTCAACTGTAAAGAGATTAATGGATAAATTTGCCAAAACTGGGTCTATTAGTGATGTAAAGACAACAACGCGCCTTCGACCAGGTCGATCGACCGAAAATGTCGCAGCTGTATGTGATGATGTCACTCAAACACCATCCACCTCAATTCGACACTGAGCTCAGCAAATTGGTGTCTCCAAATCCACTATGCAGTGAATTTTGACGAAAGATTTGCATCTTCATGCATGCAAAGTTCAATTGACTCAGGAACTGAAGCCATCTGACCATGGACAGCGAAGGGAGTTCGGTAATTGGGTATTGGAGAGACAACATGAAAATGCTGATTTTGCCGATAAAATCATCTTCAGTGACGAGGCTCATTTCCATCTTGATGGCTTCGTCAATAGGCAGAATTATCGTATTTGGGGTGAGGAAAATCCTCGAGTGATTCACGAGTAGCAAATGCATCCTCAACGTGTCACTGTGTGGTGTGGTTTTTAGGCTGGAGGAATCATTGGACCTTTTTTTTATGAAAATGAAGCAGGTCAAGCGCAAACAGTCAACGGTGTTCGGTATCGTGAAATGATAACCAGTTTTTTCTTGCCTAGAATTGAATAAATGAATGTGGAGGGCATGTGGTTTCAACAAGATGGCGCCACATGTCATACAACCAGAGAAACAATTCAATTGCTGCATCAGTCTTTTCCCGGTCGTGTTATTTCGCGATTTGGAGACCTAGAGCGTGCGATATAACACCTTTAGATTTTTTTCTTTGGGGTTTTTTGAAGTCGATGGTTTACGCAAATAAGCCGAAGACAACTCAAGCTTTGAAAGAGGAAATTAGAGGCTGCATTAATGAAATACCGCAGCATTTATGCAAAAAGATTATTGAAAATTTCATTATAAGATCTCGTGTGTGCCAGCAAAGCCGCGGCGGCCATCTGCACGATATCTTATTCCATACACAACCTCATTCTGTGTACTTTACGATATAATAAAGTTTCACGATTTGTTTTTAAATATCTGTGTTTTATTTAAAATTTAAAAATTGCGTTCTTGAAAAACGCATAATTTTACATTTTTTCTAAATTTAATTCCATTAAGTTGAGACTGCAACACAAAAAGAAATTTTTTAAATCGGATTGGAGATGTGTATATGATCCAAAAATTTAGAGAAGCTCAAAAATATTTTAACATCGTCAGCATACATTAGAATGTTGCAAAAATTTAAAACATTTGGCAGGTCGTTAATGAGCAAGGAGAAAAGAATTGAACTAAGGTGGCTGCCTTGAGGAAGACCAGAAGTAACCAAAATATTTTTAGAGTATTTATTATTAAATTTTACGCATTGAGTTCTATCCAAAAGATAAGATTTTATCCAATTTAGACTGCGAAATGTAAAACCAAGAAGATCCAGTTTAATAACAAGAAGTCTGTGATTTACTTTATCAAAAGCATAAGTAGACATATAATAGGAGAATAAGCACAGTTTTAGAATATAATAAAATGTGTACATTGTGCAGATAAAAACTGGCCGCATTAATGCTTAAATATTTATTGGCCGAAAAAACCGGCCAGTTAAGGGGTTTCATATATTAATGTAAACAATGCTTTAATCATTACTTAAATTGTATTTAAAGTTTATTTTCAACAAACTTATTATAAAGAATACGGTATTTTGAGCCCGGCCACTTTTTAAATTTTCAAAGTAGGCGTGTTTAAAACCAAAAGTTACCATTTATTTCTTACATTGATCACAAAACATTGCTAAACATTAATAAAAAAACTCCTCAACTTATTGCCCAGTTATTAAACTGTTTAATAACAGCAAATTCCTACACATGCCCATTTTTTTATTCAATTAATTACTATCTTCACTGGCAAAAAAAAATATCCTAAAACTTTCGTAATTTCAATTTAGCTTTTAAGTAAAGAGAAACTGAAAACTTATTATTCCGAACAACACACAATACTTATTCCATAGTCTAGCAAAATTCACATAATAAATCATAAACATTAAATTGGATTATAATTGTGTTGCTTTTGCCTTGTTTAGCCATACTGTATATACTGTATACACATACATATATATACATTAGGGTGTCCCATTCCAAAAAAAAATTTGGGGATCATTCTTAATTTGAATACTCATAAGGCTAAAAATTTTTGAGATTTTTTTCCGATTTTTCGGAGGTGGTTTAGAGGTCGCGCAAATTGATTTTGTACCAAAAATCGACCTTTTTGGGCTTTTTTTGAATTTTGGTTGAAAATTGGTAAAAAATAGATATTTCTTCAGCTTTTGAGTCAATATTCTTAAAGAAAATTTTCTGATCTTTAATTTTATGTGCATAAATAATAAGTTTCGTCCGGGATTTTTCACATTTTGATACATTATATAACAGTTTTTCGTAAATTTTCAGCAAATATGAAAAAATGCTTTATAACTTTTAAAATTTGTATGAAGACTAAAAAAACTAATGATGCAGTTTAAAAGATTATGAAGTTTTAAATAAATTACCGAAAAAAAATTAATTTTCTCTCACCGTTCTCGAGTTATACCCTTTTAAAGCTTTGTACACATTGTATGAAATGTATAATACTATAAGGTGTGAACTAGGTTTGCATTGCTTTAAACTTTAAATAATTGGATTTAGAAAATGTAAATAAATTACCAAAAAAAAAACAATATAAAAGCTTTTATGCTAGAGCCCTCTCGCAGTAATTAGCAGTCACTATATATATAAAATCTGAAGTTTTATTGCTCCGGTAAGTTGAAATTATCATAAAGTAGTCCAAGAAATATTGGGTAATATTTTTTTAAAATAGATATGCCTTTGTCGAATACAAGGAATGTGTGGTATGTGGGCAAAATTAAAAAAAGACCTGATATTTTTGGCATGCCGCCATCATATGATGGAACTAGTTGCTGGATCAGCGTTGAAGGCCCTTAATATTGAGGATCAAATTACATCCCCACAAATTAAAATTTTCGTCACTCTTCAGGGAAGGTGGGATTCCATTGATAAAAAAAAATTTTCGGATTGTATAAACCACGAAATTGTTGGAAAAATTATTCCGGAGTTCATACGAAAAGATCTAATTATTTTTGTAAAAGGGCAGCTGGAGAATATGCAACCAAGGGAAGATTATAAAGAAATGCTGCAACTGAGCCTTATTTTTTTGGGTGATAGACCTGAGCCCTATTCAACCATAAAATCTCCTGGAGCCATTAACCGAGCTCGCTGGATGATGAAAATTATATACTCTCTAAAAATATGCATTTTTCGAAACCAGCTACAACCTTTCATTCAAAATTCAAAAATTGATGCCTTGCTGGAGTTTACCTCATTTATTTTAAGAGTATATATTAAAAATTGGTACCTATGCCAATGTCCCCGATACGCTCCTCTCAATGACCTTAGACTTTTGAAACAATTGTATGATGCAAACCTACTTCACACCTTATAGTATTATACATTTCATACAATGTGTACAAAGCTTTAAAAGGGTATAACTCGAGAACGCTGAGAGAAAATTCATTTTTTTTCGCTAATTTATTTAAAACTTCATAATCTTTTAAACTGCATCATTAGTTTTTTTAGTCTTCATACAAATTTTAAAAGTTATAAAGCATTTTTTTTCATATTTGCTAAAAATTTACGAAAAACTGTTATATAATGTATCAAAATGTGGAAAATCCCTGACGAAACTTGTTATTTATGCACATAAAATTAAAGATCGGAAAATTTTCTTTAAGAATATTTACTCAGAAGCCGAAAAATACCGATTGTTTTAGCAATTTTCAATAATAATTCAATAAAAGTCAAAAACGCTAGATTTTTGGTACAAAATCAGTTTGCGCGACCTCTAAAGCACTTCTGAAAAATCTGATAAAATTCTCAAAAAAACTTTACCTAATGAGTATCCAAATTAGGAAAGATCTTCCAAGAAAATCCAAATTTTTATTTTTTTTGGGACAACCTAATATACATACATATATATGTATATAAGAAAATGAGATAAAAACGTACAACGAAAACTTCTTTAAGAATGGCCAAACAAAAAAGTCCTTTGCATATTTTATTATCAAATTTAAAGATCTTTTAGTCTTCAAAAATAAACTAAACGAGCGATAAAACCAAAAAACAAGAAAGAAAATAATTTAAAACAATTTTTTATAGACTTTATTAGAGAGGAAGCGACTGATGAACACAACAGCATAACATAAATATGTAAAAACAAATAGGGATACAAAAATTAAGGCAATAAAAAAATGTAAGGAAATTATAATTGACCACAGGCTAGTATGAGTATACCAGTGGGACAACGCGGTGTGTGTGTATGTGTGTGTGTGTGTGTGTGTGTATTTCTTTTTGCTTAGAAAAGGTAGTAAAACAACTGATATACTTTTTTATTCTCAGAGATATAGATAGGGAGAAATAATAATTGAATTACTAGTATCTTATTTGATCCTTGATTATCAATAACTTTATTTTTATACACTCTATCAACAGTCTTGCTGATTACACTGTGCTAGTTGAAAAAATCGACAAGAGGGGCATCCTGTTTAGTTTATTAAATTAAATTAAATTAAATTAAATTAAATTAAATTAAATTAAATTAAATTAAATTAAATTAAATTAAATTAAATTAAATTAAATTAAATTAAATTAAATTAAATTAAATTAAATTAAATTAAATTAAATTAAATTAAATTAAATTAAATTAAATTAAATTAAATTAAATTAAATTAAATTAAATTAAATTAAATTAAATTAAATTAAATTAAATTAAATTAAATTAAATTAAATTAAATTAAATTAAATTAAATTAAATTAAATTAAATTAAATTAAATTAAATTAAATTAAATTAAATTAAATTAAATTAAATTAAATTAAATTAAATTAAATTAAATTAAATTAAATTAAATTAAATTAAATTAAATTAAATTAAATTAAATTAAATTAAATTAAATTAAATTAAATTAAATTAAATTAAATTAAATTAAATTAAATTAAATTAAATTAAATTAAATTAAATTAAATTAAATTAAATTAAATTAAATTAAATTAAATTAAATTAAATTAAATTAAATTAAATTAAATTAAATTAAATTAAATTAAATTAAATTAAATTAAATTAAATTAAATTAAATTAAATTAAATTAAATTAAATTAAATTAAATTAAATTAAATTAAATTAAATTAAATTAAATTAAATTAAATTAAATTAAATTAAATTAAATTAAATTAAATTAAATTAAATTAAATTAAATTAAATTAAATTAAATTAAATTAAATTAAATTAAATTAAATTAAATTAAATTAAATTAAATTAAATTAAATTAAATTAAATTAAATTAAATTAAATTAAATTAAATTAAATTAAATTAAATTAAATTAAATTAAATTAAATTAAATTAAATTAAATTAAATTAAATTAAATTAAATTAAATTAAATTAAATTAAATTAAATTAAATTAAATTAAATTAAATTAAATTAAATTAAATTAAATTAAATTAAATTAAATTAAATTAAATTAAATTAAATTAAATTAAATTAAATTAAATTAAATTAAATTAAATTAAATTAAATTAAATTAAATTAAATTAAATTAAATTAAATTAAATTAAATTAAATTAAATTAAATTAAATTAAATTAAATTAAATTAAATTAAATTAAATTAAATTAAATTAAATTAAATTAAATTAAATTAAATTAAATTAAATTAAATTAAATTAAATTAAATTAAATTAAATTAAATTAAATTAAATTAAATTAAATTAAATTAAATTAAATTAAATTAAATTAAATTAAATTAAATTAAATTAAATTAAATTAAATTAAATTAAATTAAATTAAATTAAATTAAATTAAATTAAATTAAATTAAATTAAATTAAATTAAATTAAATTAAATTAAATTAAATTAAATTAAATTAAATTAAATTAAATTAAATTAAATTAAATTAAATTAAATTAAATTAAATTAAATTAAATTAAATTAAATTAAATTAAATTAAATTAAATTAAATTAAATTAAATTAAATTAAATTAAATTAAATTAAATTAAATTAAATTAAATTAAATTAAATTAAATTAAATTAAATTAAATTAAATTAAATTAAATTAAATTAAATTAAATTAAATTAAATTAAATTAAATTAAATTAAATTAAATTAAATTAAATTAAATTAAATTAAATTAAATTAAATTAAATTAAATTAAATTAAATTAAATTAAATTAAATTAAATTAAATTAAATTAAATTAAATTAAATTAAATTAAATTAAATTAAATTAAATTAAATTAAATTAAATTAAATTAAATTAAATTAAATTAAATTAAATTAAATTAAATTAAATTAAATTAAATTAAATTAAATTAAATTAAATTAAATTAAATTAAATTAAATTAAATTAAATTAAATTAAATTAAATTAAATTAAATTAAATTAAATTAAATTAAATTAAATTAAATTAAATTAAATTAAATTAAATTAAATTAAATTAAATTAAATTAAATTAAATTAAATTAAATTAAATTAAATTAAATTAAATTAAATTAAATTAAATTAAATTAAATTAAATTAAATTAAATTAAATTAAATTAAATTAAATTAAATTAAATTAAATTAAATTAAATTAAATTAAATTAAATTAAATTAAATTAAATTAAATTAAATTAAATTAAATTAAATTAAATTAAATTAAATTAAATTAAATTAAATTAAATTAAATTAAATTAAATTAAATTAAATTAAATTAAATTAAATTAAATTAAATTAAATTAAATTAAATTAAATTAAATTAAATTAAATTAAATTAAATTAAATTAAATTAAATTAAATTAAATTAAATTAAATTAAATTAAATTAAATTAAATTAAATTAAATTAAATTAAATTAAATTAAATTAAATTAAATTAAATTAAATTAAATTAAATTAAATTAAATTAAATTAAATTAAATTAAATTAAATTAAATTAAATTAAATTAAATTAAATTAAATTAAATTAAATTAAATTAAATTAAATTAAATTAAATTAAATTAAATTAAATTAAATTAAATTAAATTAAATTAAATTAAATTAAATTAAATTAAATTAAATTAAATTAAATTAAATTAAATTAAATTAAATTAAATTAAATTAAATTAAATTAAATTAAATTAAATTAAATTAAATTAAATTAAATTAAATTAAATTAAATTAAATTAAATTAAATTAAATTAAATTAAATTAAATTAAATTAAATTAAATTAAATTAAATTAAATTAAATTAAATTAAATTAAATTAAATTAAATTAAATTAAATTAAATTAAATTAAATTAAATTAAATTAAATTAAATTAAATTAAATTAAATTAAATTAAATTAAATTAAATTAAATTAAATTAAATTAAATTAAATTAAATTAAATTAAATTAAATTAAATTAAATTAAATTAAATTAAATTAAATTAAATTAAATTAAATTAAATTAAATTAAATTAAATTAAATTAAATTAAATTAAATTAAATTAAATTAAATTAAATTAAATTAAATTAAATTAAATTAAATTAAATTAAATTAAATTAAATTAAATTAAATTAAATTAAATTAAATTAAATTAAATTAAATTAAATTAAATTAAATTAAATTAAATTAAATTAAATTAAATTAAATTAAATTAAATTAAATTAAATTAAATTAAATTAAATTAAATTAAATTAAATTAAATTAAATTAAATTAAATTAAATTAAATTAAATTAAATTAAATTAAATTAAATTAAATTAAATTAAATTAAATTAAATTAAATTAAATTAAATTAAATTAAATTAAATTAAATTAAATTAAATTAAATTAAATTAAATTAAATTAAATTAAATTAAATTAAATTAAATTAAATTAAATTAAATTAAATTAAATTAAATTAAATTAAATTAAATTAAATTAAATTAAATTAAATTAAATTAAATTAAATTAAATTAAATTAAATTAAATTAAATTAAATTAAATTAAATTAAATTAAATTAAATTAAATTAAATTAAATTAAATTAAATTAAATTAAATTAAATTAAATTAAATTAAATTAAATTAAATTAAATTAAATTAAATTAAATTAATTAAATTAAATTAAATTAAATTAAATTAAATTAAATTAAATTAAATTAAATTAAATTAAATTAAATTAAATTAAATTAAATTAAATTAAATTAAATTAATTAAATTAAATTAAATTAAATTAAATTAAATTAAATTAAATTAAATTAAATTAAATTAAATTAAATTAAATTAAATTAAATTAAATTAAATTAAATTAAATTAAATTAAATTAAATTAAATTAAATTAAATTAAATTAAATTAAATTAAATTAAATTAAATTAAATTAAATTAAATTAAATTAAATTAAATTAAATTAAATTAAATTAAATTAAATTAAATTAAATTAAATTAAATTAAATTAAATTAAATTAAATTAAATTAAATTAAATTAAATTAAATTAAATTAAATTAAATTAAATTAAATTAAATTAAATTAAATTAAATTAAATTAAATTAAATTAAATTAAATTAAATTAAATTAAATTAAATTAAATTAAATTAAATTAAATTAAATTAAATTAAATTAAATTAAATTAAATTAAATTAAATTAAATTAAATTAAATTAAATTAAATTAAATTAAATTAAATTAAATTAAATTAAATTAAATTAAATTAAATTAAATTAAATTAAATTAAATTAAATTAAATTAAATTAAATTAAATTAAATTAAATTAAATTAAATTAAATTAAATTAAATTAAATTAAATTAAATTAAATTAAATTAAATTAAATTAAATTAAATTAAATTAAATTAAATTAAATTAAATTAAATTAAATTAAATTAAATTAAATTAAATTAAATTAAATTAAATTAAATTAAATTAAATTAAATTAAATTAAATTAAATTAAATTAAATTAAATTAAATTAAATTAAATTAAATTAAATTAAATTAAATTAAATTAAATTAAATTAAATTAAATTAAATTAAATTAAATTAAATTAAATTAAATTAAATTAAATTAAATTAAATTAAATTAAATTAAATTAAATTAAATTAAATTAAATTAAATTAAATTAAATTAAATTAAATTAAATTAAATTAAATTAAATTAAATTAAATTAAATTAAATTAAATTAAATTAAATTAAATTAAATTAAATTAAATTAAATTAAATTAAATTAAATTAAATTAAATTAAATTAAATTAAATTAAATTAAATTAAATTAAATTAAATTAAATTAAATTAAATTAAATTAAATTAAATTAAATTAAATTAAATTAAATTAAATTAAATTAAATTAAATTAAATTAAATTAAATTAAATTAAATTAAATTAAATTAAATTAAATTAAATTAAATTAAATTAAATTAAATTAAATTAAATTAAATTAAATTAAATTAAATTAAATTAAATTAAATTAAATTAAATTAAATTAAATTAAATTAAATTAAATTAAATTAAATTAAATTAAATTAAATTAAATTAAATTAAATTAAATTAAATTAAATTAAATTAAATTAAATTAAATTAAATTAAATTAAATTAAATTAAATTAAATTAAATTAAATTAAATTAAATTAAATTAAATTAAATTAAATTAAATTAAATTAAATTAAATTAAATTAAATTAAATTAAATTAAATTAAATTAAATTAAATTAAATTAAATTAAATTAAATTAAATTAAATTAAATTAAATTAAATTAAATAAAAAAAAAAAACGAAATTCGTCAATAAAATTATCTTTAAATAGTAATTTTTTTAATTCGAACAGTCATTTTGTAAATAATCTTTTTTTTTGCAAAAATTTTGATTTTTAAAAATTCCAAAAACAAAAATCCTTAATCGAGTTATGCAGTTATTTTTAATATACACCAATACCTCTCTTTGCGTCGCACATAGTGGCCGTGTAGTGTATTTAATGGCTATAAATCAAGAAGGTTGAGGAGCTTCATGAAATATTTGACACGTTTATTTTAAATTTTTTAAGAATTTTAATTCTTCTTTTTAACAAAAATGCGCCCACTTTTACGCCCACCTCCCATACAACTTAGGCCGCGTTTTCACTATGTTTTCACTATGTCATTTTTGTTGTCAAATTGTCCAAATTGTTGGCAATTGTATGAAAACGGGTTGTCATATGGCGTCATCTATGACATATAACATGATTGCAAACATAGATGACGCCATATGTCAACCCGTTTTCATACAATTGCCAACAATTTGGACAATTTGACAACAAAAATGACATATGAAAACATATGAAAACCAAGCATTAAGCAGAAAATGTGGCATAACTTCCATGATTTTAAATACATCAACTCAATTTTGTTAAAACATTAATATTATAATTGTGGAATGAGCTCCTGAGAAATATGAACTTAATTCGCCCATTTTTACGCCCACCTCCCATACAAATGATATTTCAAAAATGCCATATCTTCTGTAAATTTGTAACTAGAATGTTGATATTTCGCAAAAATGCATATAACGTCTATTAAATGCTGTTTTGAAAATATGAAGAAAATCTGCCCACTGTAACACCCACCCCCCATAAAACTCCAATACAAAAATTTTGTCAGTTTCACTCTATTTCATTTATTAACAACTTCGTGATAATCTAATTTTTTAAGTTTCAATTTCGTTCTAAATGAATTGATGTATTGGCCGGAGGATATCAACTAATGATGCTTTACGTCTTCGTTAGTAGAACAGCGCCCACTGATGTGGCCTATAACGTCTATAAGCTTTGTTCCTGCGCTTCTTCTGATAACATTCCTTTGAAAAATAAATCATATGTTAATTTAAAATGTATGAAGCAGATTGTATATTTAACCTACCACATATATGTAAAGATCTTCATTTAATGTGGAGTAAGTTCACATTTAGATTTTTTGTTGTTTAGTCTACGTTAACAAAATGTACCGATATTGCTTTAATAAACACGCGATTAACATAAAAGAGGACAAAGACAACACAAATGCAAATTACACACTTGCAATAACTTAGTATGGAACTTACAACTGTGAAGGTGGATTCACCCATTTGTTCTTAACAAAATTTTTTTCCAGAGAACAATTTTTTTACTGAGAGTTTTTTGCAGCACGATTCACCCATTTCGAACGATTTTTCTGAAAAATCAAACCTGCCATATGTAAACAAAATCTATTAGTTTTACAAGTGCGGCCATTGATTTATTTTGCTTTGTGTTTTAAGTGTCAAAATACAAGTATTAGATTATTTTAAAGTATTGTGTATTCAAAATCACAGATATAAATTCGAAATGAATGAAAAAAGAACCTTGATTTTGCTGATGGTCATGGAAATACATAAGGCATTGTTATTTGTATGAAAAAATGAAACCTATTGGCAACTCAATTCACTTTTGTCCGGCAAAAATATAAAATTAAACCAATTCAAGTTCGTAAAAAATATTTTCTCTCTCTCAAAAAGAGAGACGTCAAACTTCATATAAAAAAAATATTGTTCGAACAAATTTTTTGTTAAGAACGAATGGGTGAATCCACCTTGATACGAAGTATTAAAAAATTTTAAAACTGTGATATTATTTATTGTTGCAATTATATATTTTTAAATTAATTACGTGTTTTATGTCGTGTTATATGTACGTTGTAAAACAAATATTGTTTTTGAAAATTAAATGTGAAATGTAACTAAAGATAATTTGTAAGTTAAAATATTATAATACTGAGTATTCTGTTGTTGTTTTTATTTAAAGAAATTGTTTTCCATTTATGTTCTTCTTTTTATATACATTGTACGAATGTCAGATTAATAAAAAAAATCAATCCCTGAAGATGCTGGAAATATATCAGTGAAACGTTGGAGAAAGAAAACTTAAACAAATTGTCTTTTATTTGAATGGAAATACAGACCTTGAAAGCCTGATTAGAAAATTCTAAAACATAAAATTGTTATTATAAAAAGGTCGATATATATTAAAAATTACTACACTTTTGTGGAGATTTGTTTTTGTAATCGCGACTCTAATTTAAGCTTTTTCTATGTAGCACACATGCAAGGAAATTTTTGTATATCTTGCTGCCAAATTGGCACCTGCTACGTGTAGGAGTAGCAAAGAAACAAAGAATGCACAGTTGTTTTTGCACGCGTAAAATAACGCATAACGCATATTTTTTACTGTAATTTTTTAGTTTTTCATTGTTTTTTCGGCGGCGGGCAAATTGGTGCAGTTTTTTTAGTCTGTTGGCTAAGACTCTCCATGTGTCGCACTGCTTCGCACACAACTAAAAGTCTAACGGAAAATCATAAATGTTTATTTTTTTGGCTCAAAATTTATTGTCAAAGGCAATTTTTTGTGTAGTCGTCTAATGTTTAATGTTTTATTTAATTTAGTAATTTCTTTTGTATATGTTAAACCTTAAAACCAATAATTATAATTGAATTTAATAGCTTTATAATATAAATTACTTTGTGTTTTGCTTTTATTCTGCATCATTTATTTTCCGCACAATCTACAAACCAAACCAGCTGGCCACCTCTTGGTTAATAGACCCACCGTAATAGCATTAAATGCATTTGAATAAAGTAATCTTTTAAGACACATACTTGCGAATACATTTATACAGGATATAAATTATATTGCAATTACTACAACAAATTAATTGAAAGTCAAACTGATAGAATATCATTTGTATCTTTCACTACAACTCCCTAACTCACTCTCCATTAACTATTGGGTAAGAGGGGTGAAAGGCAAAAGTTTTGCATAACAATCTTATAAAATTTACAAATTTACAAGTAAATTGTAAGTAAAAGCAATTAATTAAACACATCATCAGCCCTTATTCAAATCATTTGACATTTCAAAAGCCCAGCGATTGTATTTGAAAGTGTGTTTATTAAATCAGTTATAGTTGTACATACATATACGAGGTCTGATTAAAAAATAACCGTTAATTTCAAATTGGGTGAGTTACGTATGTTCGATTTTCGCATTTTTTTCTGTTATGTTGGTACACATGTCTGTTATATGTATATGTTGGTAACATCAGCCATTTTGGATTGTCAGTTTGTTTTTGACAGATAAAAAGCTTAGTCGTGTTTTGGTGTGCTCTTCGATTTTTTACTATTCGAAAAAATGGATCAAAGAAACACACGTAAAGAAAAATAAAATAACTACAGCACTGGCAACACACTGTGTTGAAGAAAAACATTTACCCGATCTCACAAACGTTAAAATATTGGACAAGGAAAAGAGAACAAATACACGATTTACACTGGAAAGTTTGAGAATTCAGGAAAGAGCTACGAATGCCTTAAATACAAAAGACGACAAAAACAACACGAATGCGTTATCGTTGTTGTTATTAAACTCTTATTTTTCAATTGTGTATTTATTTTGATGTTGCCAGATCTAATAAAATATCCCTGATGATGTTGGGAATCTCCAACGAAACGTCGGAAAAATAAATTATGAAATAATCTTTTATTTGCATAGAATACATGACCTTAATAAGCCTGATTTAGAATTTTCTAAACAAATCAATAAGAAACTGTATTAAGTTTTGTGAAAAAATTAAATTAAATGCGCAAGGACATTTGAAATGTTGACTGTGGCGTTTGGCGAGTCAACTACGAGCAGAACACAAGTTCAATTGTGGTATAACCGGTTTAAGGAAGGCCGAGAAGATGTCAATGACGATGCTCGTCCTGGTCGTTTAAACAAGTCAACAACCGATGAAAACATTGAAGCAGTGAAGAAAATGTTTTTGAATAATCGTCAAATCACTATCAGAGAGATTGCTGATGATCGTTCGGCTCATGCCAAGCAATTTTTACGGGTATTTTAGGCATGAAACGTGTGACAGTGAATTTTATTCCAAAATTGCTAAATTTTGAGCAAAAACAACGTCGCATGGATATCGCTCAGGAGCCATTAAACATCGTCAACGATGAACCAGATTTCCTCAAAAAGGTCATAACTGGTGACGAATTATGAGTGTATGGCTATGACATTGAAACTAAAGTTCAATCGTCACAATGGAAACGTCCAGAAGAGCCAAGACCGAAAAACACATCGAGTTCGGTCAAATGTGAAAGTTTTGCTCACTATTTTCTTCGGCTGCAATGGCGTGGTGCATCATAAATTCTTGCCACAAGGTCATACGGTCAGTAAGGAATATTACCTTGAAGTTATGCGCCGTTTGCGCGAAGCAATTCGTCAGAAATGCACAGAATTGTGGAAAAACCAATCATGGATTTGGCACCATGATAACGCACCAGCTCACACATCGATGCTTGTGCTTCAGTTTTAGGCCAAAAACAAAACTGTTATCATGCCTCAAACACCGTATTCACTGGATTTGGCCCCCGCTGACTTTTTCCTTTTCACAAAACTGAAGACACCGATGAAAGGAGAGAGTTTTGCTACGATTGAGGAGATAAAAGCAAAATCGAAACAGGAGCTGTTGGCGATACCAAAAAGCGCGTTTCAGAAGTATTTGGAGGAGTGGAAAAAACGCTGGCATAACTTTATTATATCCGAAGGGATTACTTTGAAGGGGACAAGATAGTTATTGATGAAGAAATAAATACTTTTTGAAAAAATTTAAAAGAACGGTTATTTTTTGATCAGACCTCGTATGCACATATGTATTTATAGGTACATATGTGTGCTATTTGTTTCTCTAAGAATACTTATCTCTGCCTTTAAAACAAATAGAAAAGACATGCAACCCACTCACTTACAGCAAGACATGCCAACAAAGAGCCTGCATGATATCTATAAAGAGATACAAACACAGATTCATGTTCTCAAACATAAAAGTAAAGGGTGTATTCTTTAGATGTACAGAACTTTAAGTGGACAACACCTTTCTAACTCGCGGTCATTTTATCAGCTGGCATTTCAACATGAATAGACTTCGCCTGAACAACGCTTTTAAATTGTGCAAATTTATTTTCAAAGTCTTGGTTCTGTTTAAAATACGTATCGGGGGTGTTTTTTGAGATGTATAGAACTTTGAAATTTAATAAAAAAAACATGATTTTTTTTTTATTGACATGAAATTTACTTTATTCGAAAGATAATGTTCTGGCATTATAATTTAAATACGACTTCTGGCATATGACTTTATCGTACGTCGCCTAGTCTGGAGGTCCAATTTGCGCTGACTTTTTTCTACATTTGTGGCCGTATATAAGGCAATAACGAAGCGAATGTTGTCTTCCAAGTGGTCAATTGTTTCGGGCTTATTATCGTTTCAACAGGACGGCGCACCATGTCATACAGCTTGTGTCACAATTGATTTATTAAAAGAAATGTTTGATAACCGCATAGTTTATAATGCCAGACAATTATCTTTTGAATAAAGTTAATTTCATTTCAATATAAAGAAAATCATCCCTGTTTTGCTCAATTTCAAAGTTCTATACACCTAATAAAAACACTCTTTACATAGGCATACACAGACACTGATTGCTATCATAAATGTTTTTAATTATTATGTCAACTTAATATAAATATATATGTAAATGTAAATGTTTGTTTTATTTACAAATGATTTATAAACAATAAAAAGAAATAATCATATATTTTTTTATAATTATTCTTCCTTTCAGTGACTTTTACTTGAGCTTTGTCTTTGTTTTACTTTACATCCTTCTTTAACTTTTAAATTATATCTATTTGTTTGTGATTTTTTGTTTGTTTGTTTGTGTGTTTGTTTGTATTTAAATTGGTCTATTATGTGGCATTAGATCAAATAGCCAGGGGTTTCTTTTCACAACATTATAAGTTGGCCCTCATATTTGAGCACTATTAGGGCTGCTGTATGAAACGCACAATATAGGGTTATTCATTTTGAGCTCTATTTTAAATTTTAAATAAAACACTTAAAAAAATGGATGTCGGATCTTATAATTATGGCACCTACATTTGGCTGGTGCAATTTTCGATTACTCTTTCCATTATTGCCAGCAGAAACTCACAAATTAAAACTCTTTTCAGCACTGCATTTCTTCCGGAAATCAGATTTTGGTTGTTGCAGTGTGAGCCCTTTCATGATGAATTGTCAGACACAATACTGAATAAAAAATACGATGACACCAGTCATGCGTAATCTGTGATAGAACAAAAATATATAAAATGAATCACACAATATTTATATTCATCTCATGTCTGAGCACAATTAGGGCTTTTAGGAGTATATGAATGAATAGCTGCTGTATGGTATCGTGCAGAGGATTTGACTACACGAATATTAATTTTAGATGCCGAGAGAACATTAGCTTGAAGCTTTACGTTTTGTACTGTGCAATGACACTCACTCAAAATTTTCTCATAACTTTTCTTGAAATTTTCTTATAACTAATTTGCAAGTATTGCAGATTAATTCTGGCTCTAACTGACCAAAACATTGAAATCTGATTTGCACTGAAATCCACCAAATAATTCGTTTAAGTGTCATGTAAATTTAAGAAAAAATCTTTTAATAAAATTGATTAGCAATAAGAAATGTTGTCTTGCTCTTGTAAAGACAGCACTGCCATTCCAGTATTTGGGGCAATTTGTATCATGAATAAATCATAAATCACCTACTGAGAAACGCTGAGAATTTTAGGCTAGACTTGGCACTGTTCAATAACCTGCAAACGCATTTTTGTTTTACTTTTCTTATTAATTTTGAACAAATATCGAAGTTTTATGTCATGATTTTACTAATTATTAAGGCAAAGTAGAGCCTGTTAAGATTGCGACCAGTTAACGTATAATCGCAATAATTTGAAATTTATTTTCCATAGCATTTTAAAGCAATATTCCGTGCTTTCTATGTGTTTGACATATTTGCATTTTACTGTTCATTTAATTTTACTGATTTTACTTAATAGATATTGGGGTAGATACTTCAGCTGCTGCTGTCGGTAGCGTTCCGTCTCGTTATCTTTACATTAAGTGTGCATACTTATATGAATGATCTGCTTAACGTTATCAAAGGTCAGTTAAATGATGATTTACAGAGCAATGGTCACAATGGTGCTGGGTTGGGTTGAGAAATAAGACCGTGGGGATCTTGCTCTAGAGGAAAGTTTTCATAAGCCTCAGTTGAGCGGTGAAAATCTAAGAAATGCAAATTTACTAAAGTGCTTGGGAATAATGATCGCGAAGAGAAAAACCCTGATTTGTCTTACGTCAAAAGTCTGGTTAGTTTGCCAAAGATACAGCTGTCTTAGCAAGCATGCTGTTGGTAGTATGCATATGTATATGACGCACTATTTTATGTCTGAAGCAGTGTTTGGAACTAGTGATTATACTTATAAACTTAACCTTTATGTCAACAGCTGAAAAATTATACTTACGTCAACAGCAAGCATACCCGGGTATGCAAGCACATTTTATATGGGAATTCACACATTTCTAAATATGTTTCTGTTTTTATATGTTTTATTTGCATTTTGTTTGTGTTTTTCACCTACTTTGAATTGTTTTTATGCATGAATACTTAAATTTTGTCTTCGTCTTCATGTATGAATATTTACAATAAGGGACAAACACTTGTTAGTTGCTCAATTCTATGAACATGAAAATCCAACAAGGAATGAAAAAATGACCACATTTATGATCTGATTTGTCCAATTTTATTCAAACATCAGAATATAGTAGAAAACACTTCTAGTGAGGATATCATGAAATTTCAGATAGATATAATAGCCACTTTCAGAGATACAGCGTTTTTAAAATTCAAAACATACCCGGGTATGTAGCTGTTGACATAAAGGTTAAATAGAAATATATCTCCACTTTTGTTTCCCCTATAGCTCAAACTAACACGAAACTGTAAAATGATTATACACCCAGCAATTTAAATGTTGCTTTAAGAAAAAATTACAATAATTTTATAGATATTTTTTAAGTTTAACTAAAAATTGTAAACAATAATTGTTTTGTAAATATTATGAAAACCTTTTGATGATATGCCCTAATTTGTTTTTAACATATTTGTAGAACATTGCATAGCTGCATTTAACTTGTCCGCCATTGAAAATGACGTTTTTAAAAAAATATTTTAAATTAATATCAATCATACGCACCTATTAACAATTTCACAAAATTCGAATTTACTGTAAAACTGCAAAAGATTTTACAATATTTAATAGAGTACAAGAATAACAAAATTCTCTAGCGAATTATATTTTGAAAATTGTAATTTAGTTATTAAGAAAGTCCGGTAAGAAATTTCTGCCACAAAAAAGTTCATTTAGGAATACTTGTCTTGCACGTAATACACCATTCTAAATTTTACATTAAAAACCTAGAACAACCTACCGCTATAATTGGTTTTCTGAATGTTGGTAATAGGAGGACTCTTGACGTAAAAAACGGGGCAGAAATGGGAATTTTGTATATTTTTGGATCATTTTTGTACATTTTAAAATTGTGAGAAATTTTTTTGTGAGATAATTATTATGAGGAAATCGAGAGTCCCTTAGTAAAGCTAGTCAAGCTCTGATATCTATAGTTTTTGAAGCCGTTGCCATCGTACATAATGTGCTGGAAATTGCGTCGTTGGAGATATTGTTTTTGGGTGTGATGTGTGTTCCGGCGTTGCCTTGTTGAATGACCAATGAATCTACCTTCATGAATGCTGTGTTTATTATGATCCATATTGTTCAGTGTTCCAATTTGTAACCGCTTTACAGTTACCGATCATGTGCTTATCACCTATTTGTAGAAACTCAGAAATCAAACAAATCAGTTTATGTGACCCGACCTCATCAGTTTCTTAGTAGTTTTTATTTTGCATTATGAAAAGTCATGCCCAAAAGGCAACCAAAAAAAGCAAAAACGCATAGAGAAGAGTTGTTGCAGTACGTCGTACAATCGTCACCAGGTGGCCATAATACAGCTGTTTCGGCGAAAAAAGTCGTTTGGTATGAATGGGATAGTTATTTAAAACCATTCTACAAGCCACTTAAAGGTATTACATAATTCCACCATTTTATAATGGGCAAATATGCTGACAGTAAAGATGTTGATTCATTTCAACTGTCATTAATTCCAGTTGATGACACCATGCCCGAAATTATTCAACCAGTCGGTTTATCTCTGCAGCGTCAGTGTTATATTTATCAGAATCTCAAAAGCTTGGTTTCAGACCCAACGAATGCGGATATTTTGGCTCCATTGCCATCGAAAAAAATGCCCTCAAAAAAATCTGAGGATGCTTCACCAGCCACCAAAGTGGCATCGAAGTAATCAAAGGCTTAATCGTCAAAACCTAAACCGAAGAAGTCTGTAGCTTCATCTTCAAATCAAGATCCAAAAAAAGAAAGAACTGAAGAAACCTGCTAAAAAACGAGCAACTATAAAGGTTTCAACAAGGATAGCGACGAAGAAAACTACTTAATATATATTAATAATAATAATATATAAAATAAATATTTTTTGTGCAAAACAGATTTTTTTTTTTGTAAAATGGTTTTTGCAGCGCACAGTGGCGCCCGTAGAGCAAACGAGGTTGCAAAAATCAAAATTTTCATGAGCGCCGACGAAGTTTTGAATAAACCCATGTTATAGGAAACTTTTCAACGATTTCAAATATGCCACTCTTAATAATATCACATTTTTAGTTTAGAAGATATAACCGTTCAAAGTTGACCGACTTTCGGTTTTCAAAAAAAAACACACAATTTTTAGTCAATTTGTTGCGATTTCAGGTATAATATTACAACAAATAGGTAACGAATCGCCATATTTTTTCTTTGAATTGATTGATGTATTTATTAAATGTATAATGATAAAAAAAAATTACCTGTTTGCTCTGTATTTCTCCTGGTAAATCACTATTTAAAAACTATCCGTTTTTTCACTATTTTTAAACTTTGACGGAAAATAAAAAAAATGTATATTTTTGTATACTTGCCATATTTGCAAAACCTGTTCCTTGATTATTTCTTTACATAATTCAAAAGGTTTTATCTGCCCGTACGTGCCCGTTTGGCTTCTAGAGGTATGGTAATGGATGAATATTTTACAGAAAATTTAAAAAATAAATTTGAAAAAAAAATTATTTTTCTTTTAATTTGTTGGGTAATAATTTAAAACATAAAACCCTAAAGAAAACAAAATAAAAACAATATAAAAATGTAAAAATAATTTTTTTTAGTTACCATAAAATTGATTTCTCTACTAATTTTAACTTTGATAACCCATAACTAGGCCCCTGCAGAGCGTAGCGCCCTTTCCAAACGCTCATTTCATAGGCTGAAAAGTTATCTATCATATGCTGTTTAAACTGTTCAATTATCTTATGCGGTTCAAAAGATATGATTTTTGCAACGAAAAAACTCAAATGGCGCCACTGTGCAGCGTTCAATCCTGTTTTTACATTTTTCAATTCCATTTATTATCTTGATTCTGGATTTTCAATAAAATTATGTTTTTCTTTCATTTGTGCTCTTCTTTCTCTACATTTTTAGTACACTTCTAAGCAAGTTAGGTCTTTTTAGTTTTCACCACGTGAAAGAGCGTCTCAAAAACTATCGAAACTAAAAAAAAAGGTGGAAAAATTTTTTTTGAGTCATAAGCCACCTTTTCAGAGGCCGGGTCAGATATTTCAGTTCCAGCTTGATTATTAGTGTAGACACTAGCATTTTCTACTACAAGTTGTTTACAAAGCTAAAGAAGCATGAGCCATTAAGAGTTTTCAAAATTTCATACAATATTTGTATTTGCGGCCATTAGTGAAGTCAAGTATGGACAACTAAAAATACATTTTGTGTATTTATTGTTAGTGAAAATGGATGATTAGAAAACAACGGGTGTTTATTGTTAAACATACGCAATATTTTCGTAATAATGAAAGTTTGATAGACACTTTTTTCTAGCAAAATCAGCCTAAATTATGAAACACATTTTTGTATTGTTGGCTCAAATAACCGTATTAAAGATTCAGAAAATCCAGATATGATTGTTTAATGTGGTCTTTAAGCAACATACTTCATCGTAAACGAGACTAGTCATGTACTGACATGATAACACAGTTTCATCTATTGCCTACATAAGTGTTTTTAACAAGAAGTTTTCTCATACCATAGAATCGTGACAATCCTAGTAGATTATGTGATTTAATACTGTTTGTTTTTATTTTTATGTTTTTATTTGAAGTCACAGTTATATGTTAAGAAGCCAACAAGATTTTAAAGAGTAAAAAACGGCGCTTCAACGAAGTTCCGGGAAATTTATGGAAAGCGCTCATACAGAATATGAAACAAATATTGCGTTAATTTTTGAATACCCTAACAAAAAAGCATCGGAACTGTCTAGAGTACATATAAATGAATACTCGTATACGAGCAAGTATGTAGATACTATATATGTTTTCTGTATTTAATCTTTTGATAAAATAATAAATAAAACTTAACGCATATTTAAGTGGCACAAAAAAAAACTAAAAGATGAAAAATAGTTTCCGGTTGTCGGAAAATCCTTGTTAAACTAAACATACTCATACTGCAGAACATGCAACAGCACACAAACTCGCACGCAGACATACTCAGTTACATACATACATGTGTATCGATAATCAAAACAACAACAACAATGAGAAGAATAAGTTATGTTGAAATAAAATACACGTACGAAAGTATACAAAACCCCAAAATATATATTTATTGTATTGTTGTGTTTTTGTTCCTATAAGCAAGAATATTTATTTATAGGGAGATCTGTTTAGACCTTTTTTTTCATTTGTTATTGGTTGGCGTGATTGGTGTCAGACTGCAAGAAATGTTGTTGGTGCACAAAGCCTTTATTGTGAAATTTAATTCTGGGTTTTGCTTCCTGGATCTGCTCCCCTGATCGTGTCATATCACAGCTTTTTCTTTGGATTAATGTTTACACAAAATCGTTATTTGCGAGTTACTGCAAGTAATGTGAAAACGAGTTAAATGAATGAAATTAGACCCTCCGAATGGAAAATGTTTGCAAAAGTAAATATCAAAAAATGTTCTTTCACATCATGATAAATATTTCCATTAACCCATTATCGGCCACTGTTCGTACTTGCGAACAGTAAATTTACTAATTTTTGTCGCCAAATTACAAAGCTTCATGCATTTATTTATTACAACTTAATGAGTACATTATTTAATAAACATTATAGACTTTAATTAACCGTAAAAAATATATTTAATATGTATCTCATATTTTACCTGTAGGGGTATTTAGTGGGCCGTGTTTTCAGAGGTTTTTTTGTAATTGCACAAAAGCATGAATAGTTAAAAAATTTTAGAACTAAATATAGGGCATTTGTACAAACGATTCAAGTGACCAAAAAAAATTAAAAAAATAAATAAATTCCTACATTGGTACCATATTATAGCTGTTAATATCAACTGTTCGCAAGCGCGAACATTGGTTGCTATTTGGAGAATATGCTTCTTTGATAGTATGTTGTTGTTATTTGCTTTTTTTTAATATGACAAGTGTATTTACTAAAAAAGACACACAAACAAACCAGATAACGGTAAATTAACGATACTTTGCATTTCAGAACCTTAGAAAATCATTTAAAAAAAAAGCTGAATGATGAAATCAGTGGTCTCTCACCAGTTCAATTGTTTGAAAAATTTTTTGATAAAGAAATGTTTGATTTTATTATCAACCACGTATGCGCAACAAAAAGCCGCAAACATTGTTTTTAATGAGGTGATTTTAAGGCATTTTTTTTTTGGAATATTGATTTTGTCAGGATTTAACACATTTCCATCTATTGATGACTACTGGTCAAAAGATCCTTGCCTTGGACATTCAATTGTTAAGCAAACTATGTCAAGGAACAAATTCAAAGATATTAAACGCTTTCTTCATTTTAACAACAATGATAACCTGGATATAAGTGATAAGCTGTCAAAGGTAAAGAAGGTTATTTATCTTTTTTAATTAAATTTTAAAAATAGTATTGTTTTAATAAGGTTCGTCCGTTGTTTGACCTTGCCAACAAAAAATGTATACAATTTGGTGTATGGAGTGAACTGCTATCGATCGATGAACAAATGGTCCCATACTTTGGTCGTCAGTCGTGCAAAATGTACATACGGAACAAACCAATTCGTTTTGGTTATAAAATTTGGTGTTTGTGTTCTTCAGGCGGTTATTTGTTCAATTGTATACCATATTCTGGTTCGAGTGAAAACTATGATCGTCAAATTGGTTTGGGTGCAGACGTAGTTTTAAGACTGTTGGAATATGTAGAAGATCCCACCCTATATCAAATATATTTCGACAACTTTTTTACAGCATATTATTTGATGTGTCTTTTAAGTGAGAAAAGGTTTTGCGCCACGGGAACCGTCCGTCCAAATCGTATTGCAAAAGCCCCATTACGCACTGGAAAGCAGCTGAAGCGGGGTGAAAGTGATTACCAATTGGATAGAACAAATTCAGTGTTGGTTTGTCGTTGGGCAGACAACAAAGAGGTGACGGTTCTCACCAACTTTGAACAAATTAAACCGATGTGCAGTGTAAAGCAATGGGAAAAGGATTTAAAAAAACATGAGAATGTGCCACAACCATTGCTTCTCAGCTCATATAACAATGGGATGGGGGGAGGAGACCTTCACGACAATGCTGTTTCAAATTACAGAATAAATATTAGGTCAAAGAAGTGGTATTGGCCTTTATTTATTTCTGTTCTTAGTTCGACAGTCACTAATGCGTGGAAACTACATTGCTTTTTGGCAAAAGCGGACAAAAAAAATATGTTATCTTAGAAAGATTTTAGAGTGAGCGTAAGCAAGTCTTTGCTTTTAAGTTCGCAGTCAGATCCTGAATCCGCTCAAGAAAGGTCCGACAGAAGCGTTACTTACCAATTGCCACATATTGTAGGGGAATATATTCCAATAGTTCAGCCACAAGGAAAACCTCGAAGGTGCCAACTTAAAGGGTGTGGCAAACCAATCAAGTGGATGTGCCAAAAATGCAACGTACATTTGCATCCACAATGCTTTGAAAATTTTCTTTTAAAATAAATTCTGTTATTATTTTCATAAGTTTGTATTATGTACATATTATGAAATATTTATCATTTGTTATTATTTTAAATTTTAATATATTTATGAACATTGTATTGTATTGTGCATATATACATACATTTGTTCATGTGGAAAATTAATGTCAAATTGACGCCAGTGTTCGCACTTGCGAACACCCATTTCCAGGCCTCACGGACAAGATAGGGCCAAACTGACAACTGATTTGGATTTAGAAGACACAAATTACTATAGAAATGGTAGTTTTTCTTAAAAAGCTCGGGTTTGAATTTTCTTGGCCGAAGATGGGTTAAAAATGATCCAAATAAATCACCCTGTACATACATACATATGAATGTCTGTGCGTATACTGCTGTTCGGTGTATTGATTAAGGTTTTGTAAAAATATTTAAGTAGCTTTATTGTGGCTGTCATTTTTTATATGGGGGGCCCTTTTCATAGTTTCGTTTTTGTGGTGTTGTATTAATTCTCTGTTTGTTTATACTTATTATTAAAGTATTTGCTTGCGCGAGCATGTATGTGTGTGATGAGGTCATTGGATTATGTGAAAATTGTAATTTATTGTTTTAGTAACAATTTATTACAAGATTTTTCTTATTTGTTTGTTTGGTTTTTTTCGGCAATTGCCATTAAAATAAACTTGAGTTGTTACTTTTCTGCATTTAATATCTTAACTTTTTTATTTGTTTCAAACAACAGAATAAACACAATTTGTATCTTTAAGAGTTTGGAAAAAGTTGGTATCTTTAAAAAAAATATATTTTTTATTTTTTTTTTCAATTTAAAATGTTGCGTTCTATTACCTAAATCATCGTTTGTTATCAGCACTCTGCAATGGTCTGAATCAGGTGGCAGAAAATATAAATCACAACAATCATTTGATTTAGTTTTACATTGTATGTCTCGTTCGCTATCGTTAATGAATATCTTAACAGACATATTCAGATGTCTAAAACTTGCACCAAAAGAATTACCAAAGCAGTTGAAGTTCACTAAAGAATATTTTATAAAGCAGCTGAGAAGAGCAATCAAAACTAAATAGCAGATAGAAAAACTAATTTTTTTTTAAATTATAAGAGGCAGTCGCAAATAACAAAAAATTAGCAATGGCTCATAATCATTGTCATAGAAAAAGCAAAATCATGCTTTTGTTTTAAATTCAGAACAAAATTTATATGTTTTTGTTGTTTAAAAGTCTACTTTTACTTAAAGTATGCTTTTTCTATGACTATAATTATGGGCCAATGACTTTTAATTAGTGAAGTACATGTAAAAACAGTCTTAACTTTCCAAGTACCACTTTGTAAATAGAAGTTTAAAAAAATTAACCCCCTGTCACACGATGTCGAACGATAACGTAAGCGGACGTAAGCGGATAAGACTTAAGACACAAACTTGATTGTGGAATAAACAAACTTGATTGAGTTAAAAAAATAGATACGATAAAAAGTGTGTGTCTTAAGTCTTATCTAAGCGAACGTTATCGTTCGACATCATGGGCCAGGGGGTAAATTTTGAAGTTTTAAAAGCTTATTTTATCGCTATTAGCTCGGTAATTTTAATAAAAAAATGGAATTATATAAAGGAATAGAGTATGAAAGTGAGCTCCGGGATTAGTTAAATAATATTTTTTAAGCAGTGATAGATATACATATGGGTTAAAAAAGATTTCAAATGGAATTTACAAGTTTGCATTTTTTAATAAAAGAAAATATTTTGTTAATAAATTTTCGCTATTTCCTGAGTCAGGCTCGAGTTTATTAAATTATTTTTACTGAAGGTAGGAATTGTCTTTACAGCATGAAATCTCTATTAAAATTTATTGATAATTTTTCTTGACTGAGCTGGGGATCGAACTTGGGTTGAATTTACATGTTTCAAGAATCACCAAATTCTCTCATCAGAATTCTTTGCGTTCTAACCTCTGCACCACTGCGGTGCCCGCTAGCCAACAGGCAAACATCAAACTTTTAACCAGTGTAACCGGTGGTTCGAAATTTGCTGTAATTATCATTTTTCCATTTATTTACATGTTGCCTCCTTTTCTTCAGTTTGTTTTTTCGTATTCTTTCTGTCAAGACTTTTTGCTTTATTATGTTCTTGTCCACTTTCGTCGACATTTGTATGTGTAATACTTGAAGTACAACTACTATGTATTCAGGTTTTCAAGACAAAGTCTTGACAGAAAGAATACGAAAAAAAACTGAAGGAAAGGAAGCAACATAAATTGAAAAATGATAATTACAACAAATTTGGAACCACCGGTAACACTCAATGACCTACTGAGATATTTCACAGCTACAGGTTGGGTCTAGCAAGACACGACTTTTTTGTGCACATATATTAGCTACAGTATGTTGTATACGACATTAAGTCTGACGAGTGATGTGGTCTTTTAAAATGGGGTCCCTTCGACTCTACTTAAGTGTTCGCACGTAGTGAACTACCACGTAAACCAACCAACCAACCATTGGATTCTCGTGAAGATGAGTCCATAATTGGCCAGAGTTCGCATATAAGGTCCACTTCCGAGAATAACTATAATACCCAAAAAAAAAACTCTAAAATATATTGTTATTGAGTTGAAAATATTTTTATTGGTATATGGAATTCATCATAAGACTCAAATACAGGAAAAAAAATATTTACCCCCTGGAACGATAACGTTCGCTTAGATAAGACTTAAGACACAAACTTGATTGTGGAATAAATAAACTTGATTGAGTAAAAAATAGATACGATAAAATGTTTATGTCTTAAGTCTTATCTAAGCAAACGTTATCGTTCGACAGGAGGTTAATGTATGTAATAGATCTCATATAAGGGATCCAAAAAAACATCGTTATCGATACAAAATGTTATACAAGTTTTCAAGTATGCACAGATCATACTATTGATATACTATACTATAAATAGGTGCTGGATATATAAGATTCGACACAGTCGAATATAAACTCTTATCTGTTAAATATATAATGGCACCGTCATTTTTATGGAAAAATATATAAAAAGTCATATTATCTAAATATTAGACCACTATATTACTCTTTGATGACTGCTGTTACATAAATGTATCATTGTTCATATAGTACTTGTCTAAGGTGAAGTAAACAATATTCAGGTATGTGAAGAAAATCGGTCGATTTAAAAAGTAAATCGTTTTTAGAAATCGACAACTTTAAAAATAAAGTTGTAATGGCTTTTATTACAGCACTTTCTTTAATTATCTTTGAGGAGAACACTCAAAACTGTTGAAAATATAAGACGAAAATGCTTGAGGGACAAATCTGATCTTTTAAATTTGCCAGAACAAGTGTAAGTTTCTAATTTATAATTTCACATACATATGTATTTACAAATTTAATTATTTTTTAGATTCATTGAACATTTTCGCTTAAACAGAGAGGGCTCTATTATAATTTTGAATAAAATTGGAGGATATTGGAAGGGTGCATCAATTCCTCTAACAATTCAATTAGGGCAGTTTCCAAAGATCTGTAGGAAACGACGTTAATGTTGCTATGCACAGAACAACAGTTTCCAAAAGCTTATAAAATCAATAAATAATTATAAACTAATTTATCGGTTAACTAAAAAATACTTACATTTAGATGATTTCTTTATATATTTCATTGATGCAAAAAAGTCGTTTTAAAAATGATATTAAACCGTCATCATCGAAATGTGTTACATGTCAGAAATGTCAAAAACGAAATGGGACAAAGTGAAAAATGAAATCGGCACAACAAATTGACAAAAGAAAACGCATCACACCTGTTTTCGATTTTAGCGGTTTTTGACGCCGAAATCGATTTACATCACATACCTGGGGCCAAATTACCGCATTCAATATCGAGTAAAATTGATCGTAATTTTCTTATTTGAGATTATGGCATTCGATATCGAGCAAGAAATTTAGTACATTTTATAAAAATTCATTCGATCACGAATGCGGTAATTTGGCCCCTGATTATAAAAGACACTTTATCAAAAGGATTTAAATTTTTTTTTTTAATTTTAACTTTGAATGGCCATAACTTTTTATAGAAATCAGTTTTAATACTTTAACGAAATATTTTTTTATTAGTTTTCCAAAAGTTAGTGATAAAGGTGACGTTAGGCCAATATTGAAAACATAATTTCTTAAAATTCGCTAATTTATATGAAATAGTTGCTGATATAAGTCAGTTTTATTATGCGTGATATTTTCGAAAAATTAAAGCTGATTTATAGCTAAATTCCATAGCTCCTAAACCGCCTGAGATTTACAATTCCAAAATAACTTTGTCCCATGGACAAATTCGTTATTAAAATAACGTAAATTTTATAAGTTAACAAGTTCGAGTGCTATATTCGGCTGTGCCGAATCTTAAATACCCTTCACCTAAGCGTAATAAGAAATACAGAAACTACACTAGACTAGAATATCCTAATTCTGTGTTTTATATTCAGTGTTAGTGCAAATTTTATTAGTATTTGATATATTGTTTGAAACACAATTTTACGACCAACATAATTTATGTTAAATATTTTGAAATGTTATCTAATTTTTACCATTTTTAATTGATTTAATTACCAATTCTTACCATAACTTTCAGAGTCTGTCTGATGTTCATAATAATCTTCAGTGTAATTTAACAAACAGAGTATAAAAAACAAACAGAGTATAAACAAACAGAGTATAAACAAGTAAGAGTGCTATATTCGGCTGTGCCGAATCTTAAATACCCTTCACCTAAGCGTAATAAGAAATACAGAAACTACACTAGACTAGAATATCCTAATTCTGTGTTTTCTATTCAGTCTTAGTGCAAATTTTATTAGTATTTGATATATTGTTTGAAAGACAATTTTACGACCAACATAATTTATGTTAAATATTTGGAAATTTTGTCTAATTTTCACCATTTTTAATTGATTTAATTACCAATTCTTACCATAATTTACAGAGTTTGTCTGAAGTTCATAATAATCTTGAGTGTAACTTAACAAACAGAGTATAAAAAAGGGGTACAATTCGGTTTTAGTGATTTTGCTCAAAAAAAAAAAAAAAAACAAAATCAAATAGGGCTTTTAGAGGAGATACCAGCAAAAAAAAAATTTGTTGCCGGTCACGCCTATTTTCGAGGGGGCGGGCCCTTAAAGTTGAAAATACATAGGCCTATATCTCGGGAACTACTGGGTGTCTGATAATTTGTAATACATTAAATAAAAGGTATTAAAAATACCTTTCCAACGATATATATCATGATTATAAAATATGGACCGAATATGGGTTAAATCCGAAAAGAATATTTTTTGACCCGAATTTATTTGTTTTTTGGAAATGGTTCTATATGGCAGGTATGACAAATTATGGGCCGATCTTCTTATATTTTGGAACAGTTATTTTCATGCATATGAGGATATTTCACGTCGAATTTCATCATAATAACGGTATATTTAAGATATATATTAGTATTAACGTGGATTTCGAGAGTGGACCTTATGTTGGGAATATAGTCAAATATGGACCGATATTCTCAAAATCCAGCAGTTAGATTTAGGCATATATGTAAATGATCCGTGTAAAATTTTGGATTGGTACCCTTATTTATAAGCGATTTATGAGTATTAAAGTGATTTTCCGAAGAGGGCTTTATATGGGGCATACAGTTAAAAATAGACCGAAATTCACAAAATTTTGTGGGATGATTTTTGTATATATTAAAATGATCTGTGCAAAGTTTTGAGTCGGTACCGATATTTATACAATATATATAGGGAAAAATCTCTTTTTCAGATATGGTCCTTGTATGGGAGCTATGACCAGTTCTGGGCCGACCACCATAAAATTTAGTACAGCAATTTATTTGCCTATAAAGAGTATTTATGTCAAATTTTAGCCGTTTAACATTATTTATATCTGTTTTATACGTATTTAAATGAATTTTGGAAGTGGACTTTATATGGGGTCTATGGTCAAACATGGACCGAATTAAAAAAAATTTCGTTTTGAGATTTCTTTTTGTACAAAACTTATTTTTGCTGAATTTTGTCTTGATATTCCAATTTGATAGGCATTTATTTATCATTAAGCCATATTTCGGGAAGATTTTTGTATGGGGGCTATGACCAATTCTGGGCCGACTACCATAAAATTTAGTACAACAATTTATTTGCCTATAAAGAGTATTTATGTCAAATTTTAGCCGTTTAACATTATTTATATCTCTTTTATACGTATTTAAGTGAATTTTGTAAGTGGACTTTATATGGGGTCTATGGTCAAACATGGACCGAATTAAAAAAAATTTCGTTTTGCGATTTCTTTTTGTATAAAACTTATTTTTGCTGAATTTTGTCTTGATATTCCAATTTTATAGGCATTTATTTATCATTAAGCCATATTTCGGGAATATATATATTTGTATGGGGGCTATGAGAAATCATGGACCGATTCTTTCTATTTTCCGCACACTTTCTTCTTTTATAGTACAAACAACGTATACAAAATTTCATGGTATTATCTGCAATAGTTTTCAAAATATTGCACTAAAATGGATGAAAAATATCAAATTTTTATGGAGGTGGTCTCACATATAGGTTCATAACTCTGGTTAACCTAAACCGATTTTGCTGATTTTAAATAGCAAACTTCTCGAAAGCACTTCTGACAGAATTATTGAAGGTTTGGATCCCGAGTATATCTGGGGACTTCAAAAAACTGATTTCAACAGACAGACAGACAGACAGACAGACAGACAGACGGACATGGCTTAATCGACTTCGCTATCTATAAGGATCCAGAATATATATACTTTATAGGGTCGGAAAATTTTTTTGTGGAAATTACACACGGAATGACAAACTTATATATACCCTTCTCACGATGGTGAAGGGTATAAAAACGGGAAACCCCATTTGAGTTAAATTGCATAATATTTATAATCAAGAAATTTCAACTATTTATTTAAGTAAATATGAAAAAATAAAAAAAATTTTTTTCTGAAATTTTTAAAATTTTTGAATTAAAATTTTTTTTTTAATTTTTGATAACGATAACATTTCATATGATACCAAATTTTCATATAGTTCCTTTGGAAGAAAAGTGAAAAAAATCGAAAAAAAATCAAAAAACCTCTAAAAAGGACCTTTTTATCCTTTGATCCAGCTCCACAAATATTGAACCCAGGACAAAAAAATTGAGAAACGTAGTCTTAAAATGAATCAAATTTTCATATTAGTCGGAAACAACCGCAACTTTATTTTGGGGCCACCCTAATGTACATATGTATGTATAATTGCAGAAACAAACAGAAGTTAGAATAGAAAAAATATACAATTTCATTGATTTTTATTTATTTTTTTTTTGTGCAATTCTCTCAAATGTATGATACATGTAAAAACAATAACACTTTAAAACACTCATTCACTGACACTCAAACTCACTTATTAATGCACATACAATAGTAGTAGAGTAGTGTGTAGTAGTATGTATGAGTGTTTGAGTATGCTGATGTGTATATTATACATGTTCCAGCGGGAAAAAGATGCTGTAAAAAGGCCTTCCAAAAGGCCTAATGTTGAAGTCACAATGACTTTCAGCCGAATTGCAAAATCGTTTCAAAGTCATAAAAAACAAGGGTTTTAAACTAATTTAGAAAACAAGTAAGAAAGTATAGTCGGTCAAGCCCGACCATATAACACCCTACACCTAGTATATGTACTAAAAACATATGCCGAAAGAGATGCACTATTTATATCTGCATACGCACGACTTAACAAACTGGTACTGAATGCTACTAAAACCAAGTTCATTCGGTTTAAAGCGCACTCAAATCGTATTGAACAAAATTGTGTAATTTTTGTTGATGGAAAAGAACTAGAAGAGGTTTCTGTCATTAAATACCTTGGGATCCATATACAGAACAACCTATCCTGGAAGTCGCAAATAGATCAACTAAAACGTAAATTATCATCGGACATTGGTTATATGTATAAGATGAGAAATAAACTCGATAGACATACAAAGCTGCTTATCTATCAATCTTTAATTCAATGCCATCTGAATTTTTTAATTTAGTTCCTTTGGAAGAAATGTGAAAAAAATCAAAAAACCTCTAAAAAGGACATTTTTATCCTTTGACCCAGCTCACCAAATATTGCACCCAGGACAAAAAATTGAGAAACGTAGTTTTAAAATGAATCAAATTTTCATATTAGTCGGGAACATCGATACCTTATTTTTTATCTATAAAAACGGGGCCACCCTAATGTACATAGATACAAAAGCAAAACGAAATAAAATAAAATATAACTACAATGGCGACATTTAATAGCAAAAATATAGAAATAAAAATCTTTGCATCCACAAAAACAACAAAAACATACTTCTACGCAGACAATCATGCCTACAGAATGAATGAACGCAAGCACAGTGTTCAGTACTAGCTGGAATAGGCATCTCAATTAATGATATACATACTTATAACCCATTTGGACTGGTCAACTGAGCTGAGCATAATAGTTTATAGAATCCTGCTATTAACTAAATATATTAAATAATAATAATAATTTCGGAAATCAATGTCTTTTAAACAATGAACAATCAATGAATTGGCGAAGAATTTCTAAAAAATAGGTTTAATTGATAACCGAATTAAATTGTAGAAGCGTAAGAATTGAATTTGTACAATCTTCAAATATACACAAAACACTGTGGGTCGTATACTCGAGTTCAAAAAATGTACAAACAAAATTTGCAAATAGCAAAAACAAAAAATTTAAAACAAAAAAAGCGATATAGACTGAAATCTATGAAATACATGTTAGGCATTACACTAGTTATGGGTTATGTGTGTGCAGGTTTTTAAAAGGACATGTATTGTGGAACATGTGCATGTATGTACAATTCAAAACTATATGGAAATGATTGCATATTCGTACAACTAAAAGGTACAAAACGACAACAATATAGAAGGACCGAGATCAGTCAACATATTGTTACTTTTAATTTTTTTAGCAAGAAAATGTAAAGAAACATTTCATAATGTAGGTTTTTTTATGTTAATACATATAAAAAGTGTTTGTTTCTGAATTATCAGTAAGTAAATTATAAGCTGTCATTTATTTACCAAAAGCATGAACTCCTCTTTCTGGAATTTTATGATAGTTTTAATAAAAAAATCTTGTTTGTTTAGGCTCTACAAATTACAACTAACTATTCATTGTCAAATTTGATATATCCAAGTCCTTAAATGTATACAAATGTATAGTTATACAGTTGTGTAATAGTTTTGAAAAATGTTTCGTTCATATTGAAGATATGCTGACGTCCGTAAGGCCACATTAACAAAAAAAAAAAAAAAAACATAGAGCAGCAAAAACAAAAATAAAAACAAAAACATGATGACGATGATATTTTTATGTTATGAATGTATGAGTGTGAGATAGAATATGAATGTATTATACAATAAATACGTGCCTTTTGAAATTCTGTACGTGTTTTTTCTACTTGTTATTGAACAAACATACATACAATAAATACAAAGGTCTATGTACATTAGATCTGCCCCTACAAGATATAGTTTTTGCAGTGCGCCTATAATTTGGCTAGATTTCAGAAGAATATGGAATGTAATTCGTTTCTTGAAAATTTCCAAGCATTGGGATTTCTGGAATGGGTTCGTTTTATTGCATTGGCGTGAAATTTCGCATAATTTAAATCATTCAGATTTACCTATATTTTCTAAGAGCGTATCTAATGTATATATTTATTTACGTTTGTATAAGTATTTTCTTTTTTAATGTTCAAATTTTATTTATGTCTGTATGTATTATCCAAAAATAAAATTGGTGTTCTCAGACAAACATTTTTGGGTAAAACACATATAAATTTATTAAAAGAGACAACCAGGTAGAAAATGAAATCTTAATTTTAAACCAACTTAAATCTGTCCATGATTATCATAAGCTTCATGTGTATGTATAAAGGCTAAAGATAATATATACTCGTACTCCTGAATGACCAAACAAATTAAGCATTTTTCGAAACCTGGTTTTGAATTTTGTGATTATTTTATTAAACAAATTGAAGGATCTCTCTCTTTGCAGTTTGTGATGCAGTTTTATTTCCCAGCCGGGGGTATTCCCAGTCTGTCCAGGTTCGTCAGAGGTCTGCTTCCTCTGATATATTTCTACTGTGCTGTCTTGTACCTTCGGTATACCTCGGATCGTTACCGTGATAAATTAATTCTTATGCCACTAACTCAAGTATACTATCCGACGAGATAAATACTTCGGATCTCGGTCGGCTAACGACTTAATAGAACTATGGATGCAATTCGATGAGCTCGGTCGGCTAGCTATGAATATAATCCGACGATATAAATGCTTCGGATCTCGGTCGGCTAATGACTTAATAGAACTATGGACTACACATAAACTGTTTGAGAATTATAGTGAATTTTAACATAGGAAGTGTGTGTTTTGTAACTATACATTACAGGTTCTATCCAACATAGCTATTTGTTAGAATAACAATTAAAATTATTCTGAGAATGAATTGATCAAATTTACAAATAAAAGTGATTTAAATTACCCTTCTTTTCAGCCCATATACTGTTGCCGCTAAGCTAGCGAATGTGTTTCTTGGAATCTATATATATATTTTAAAAAGTAATATACATATTACACGTTTGTCAGTTTATCTTTAATTTTTGTTGACATTATTTATCATTTACGTCAGACCAGGAATAATTTAAAATTACTGCAAATTCCATAACCGAAATTAGCATTATGGGTACCATTTAATTGTTTCGCATCAATGTCAACTTTGATATTTTTGTTATTGTGCCTTTTGTGCGCACCATGTTTTATAAAAGCCACTTTCATTGTTAAAAATTAATCTTTTCAAAATTACCCTTATCAATTTAAAACTATAATTTTGTAAAAAAAATTATCTTTAACAACAATAAAAAAGTAGTACTTTTTTCTTAGAAAAGTACCCTTTAAAAAGATCTCTTAAAAAAATACTCCTTAACAATAGTATCAAAAAGTATCATTTTAAAGATATACCTTTTTCAAATTATTTTTTAATAAAAAAAATCCCTTTTTACAAAAGTCTTTTTTAAAAAGGAACCCTCTTAAAAAGGCACCCCTATAAAAACAATAGTTTGAAAAGTATCCTTTTAAAAATTTACCTTTCTTTAATAAATTTTTCATATAAAATCCTCTTTTACAAAAGTCGACTCTTCATAAAATGAAAGTTTTTTTAAAAAAGTACCCTTTAACCCTGCTACTACGTTTAGGGTCTTTTCATGACCCAAATCGTATTTAACATAGCATAACTTGCAAAAAAACGTGTTTGTCCGTCACACCGACACACAATCACTCTAACGACGCTATATTGCATTGATCACAAGGCTTAAAAATATTTTTGTAACGTACAAATTTTAATATTCTCAATAAAAAAAATGTGGGGTCAAAATATGACCCAAATATAACATGTGTATTTTTTTTCTAACATAGTAGCTGGGTTAATAATAGTATCAAAAACTATCTTCTTAAAAAAATACCTTTTTTTCATAAAAGGTGCCTTTTTTACAAAAGTCACGTTTAAAAAAGTCGCCTTTTAAAAAGTCCCCATTAAAAAAGTATTCTGTAACAATAGTTCCTAAAAGTATTCTTTGAAAGAAGTGCCTTTTTTAAATAAAGTTTTTTCTATCATAAAAACCCCTCTTTTACAAAAGTTAGCTTTTTAAATAAGGCACACCTTTCAAAAGTTCCCCTTAAAAAGGTGCCTTTTTCAAAAAAAGATCTCCTTTGAAAAAAGTACTTTTTAATAATAATATTAAAAAGTATCTTTTTTTAAAAAAACCTCTTTAAAAATTATAACCTTTTAAATAAAGGTGACCTTTTAAAAAGTCCTCTTTAGAATAGTACCCGGTAAAAATGTTCCATTTTTAAAAAGTACCCTTTTAAAAAAGTTATCTTTAACAAAAGTATCAAAAAGTATTCTTTTAAAAAGTATACTTTCCTTTTCTTTTAAAGTATCCATTTAAAAATGGGAACATTTTAAAAAAGTACGCTTTTAAAAAAGGTAGCCACTTAAAAATGATTTCTTTTTGATCTTCGAAACGAGAGCTTACAAGAACATGAAATGTGTCCGCAGTAATTGTGACACCGTTAACCAGACATTAACCAGACGGTGTCATATAATATAATCCGATTTTGAAAGACAATAACTGTGTTATCATGTGATGATATCGAGTAACAGTCACAGCTGGCGGTGTATGATGTCTCCATCTTGACAGTTCTTTGGTAATTACAACGCTTTAAATGATTTTTCTAGAAAAATCTAAATTATGACCTCCAAACATTCGCTATTTTTGTAATCATCTTTTACAGTGAAAATGACATTTTAAAAAACTTTGCTAATTTTATTTACTTTCTACATTTCCTATTGGCATTTTGTATGTTGTCGCACAAAATCTCGGTTCGGTTCATTGTCCAATTTATATTTCTGTTTGTTTAAAATTTGTTGAATTTTATTTTCAACTTGTTTCCCTTTTTTCTGTTACTAACATTTAAACTAAATGTGAAAACTATGAAACTTATGTACAGTTTCTCTATCTATCTGACGTTATATGTAGACATACATACGAATAGATATATTGTAGATATTTAATTTAATCTTTATGTGTCTATTGATCTTTAATTTGCAGTTGATTTGTCAATGGCTGCCGTAATATTCATGGCAGTAGACAGAAATTTGCCAACAAATAAACATAAAAATTAATGTCAATTTTATGTGCTACCTTTGCTTAGAGCCATTACAGATACAAATATTGATTATACAAGTTCAATAGAAACTAAAAGGAAAGCAATTTCATTTTAAATGTTGAAAAGCAGAGTTTTTTGAAATGATTATGTTAGATAGTTTATTATAAAATAGTTATTTCGTAATACAATTTATGTGTGTAAAATAGAAACATGAATTTATATATTTTCCTTTATGCATATGCCAAAACAAAATAATAGATAATTTTTGTGTAATTTTAGTTATCAGTTTATAATCATGTCCTTAAGCTGCATACAAAAGATAAAAGCAAAAAGAGAGAGAGAGAGAGAAATATAATAAACTTTTACAATTTTTTGACAATAGTTGCTTGTTAATATTCTTAAAAACTTTATGGAAATTCTGTGAATTGTGGACATACATATGCATACTAGTAAAGTTTATCGTTCAATCATTCAATATGTTTTGCAAGCAAAACTAAAACTTTTTCTATGACAAGAATATACAGCCTTGTATGTTATACATACATAAACAAGTATGATTCTCTTTATTTACTAAAACAAGTGTATTGTGTTGGCTGTAATATTTATATATGTAAAACAATATTTTTGCCCTTAATCATAATCTGCACTTGCGAATAGTTTAATCCTTATAAGTCCTTATAAATCTTTTGGGTTTTACCTTGCTGCCCTCAGGATAGTAAAATTAATGCGATTAATACTGCTATTGATTTTGCCACGAACGCAATTTGCTTCCAAAATATATGGATTATTAGTCGTATGATTATGCCTGCTTACTTATTTAATTGGATAATATTGCTTTAGAATTTCTACATACGACTATATATAATTGTATGTGCATTTTAACATGCTTAAGGCTTAATTTTTTAAGACTGCCCGAAACAAGTTAATTTCAAGCATCTTTAAATAATTGAGCTTGTATGTATTTAGTCCATCACAGGTGACTAGTAGTTATTATTTTAATACATACTGCTATTCAATGAAACACAATGTCATTAATTATACGAGGGCTGTTCGGAAACTTTTTAGTCTAGAACAGAAAGCGCGATATACACAGCAAAAAGTGTTTTGGAAACTTCCATCTCTGCTATGAATACATGTTAAATTACTTTTCGATCTCGCAACTCCTTTATATAGAAACAGGTGTTCAAAAAAGTCGCATCCGCAATTTTTTTACAATGGAAAAATTAGAAATTCGTGCTGTCATTAAATATTTAAATAAATATGGTTTATCGGGACAAGAAATTCCTAATGATATGATGAATGTGTTAGGTGAAAGTGCTCCTTTACATGAAACAGTAAAAAATTGGGTTTCTGAATTAAAAAGTGGTCGTACAAGCTTTGAGGATGAACCAGGTAGTGGACGTCCAAAACCAGCAACAACAACAGAAATTGTAGCCAAAGTTCATGACCTTAAACTTGTTCTGGGAATCTCAAATGATCGAGTTCACTTAATTTAGCATGAAGAACTGCAGATAAAAAAGCTTTGTGCAAGAAGGGTGCATTTTTTTTTTATTTAAAAAAATTTGACTCTTATTATTTACAATATTACAATAATGATGCCTCAGCTTTCCTCAGGTCCCTTTTGGACCTTATATTTTTTTAATATGCCTCTATAATATAGCGTTACTTTCTTTGGAAAGGGAATAGATTGAAAAGGTAAAGGTGGTGAAAGTTGAAGAAAGCTCTATATCACAACTCTGCAATTGCGCATTATGTTTGTTTTAGTGCAGCATTGCAGCGCCTCTGGTGCTGAGTAGGCGCATTATTTCTTTTAAAGCTTGATTTTATAGCCTCTATTTAATTATTTTACTTCGGTGGCGTTTTAAATGCTATACCACCGAAGGAGGGGCGCTCTGATAAATGTTAGTTATGATAGATAGAAAGAAAACTAATAATTATCAGAAACAGATGTTGTTTTGAGTGGCAGCGGCTGGGAATCGAACTCGTGCTACAAATACCAACTCATGCTTAATGATCAAATGCGCTAACCACTTAAGCTACAGCACCCTCAAGCCAGAGTGCATGATATCGTATTAAATGATCGATGAATAAAAGTGCGTGAAGTAGCCAATCTCTTGGGCATCTCAAATGATCGAGTCCATTTCGTTTTCATGTTTGTTTAAAAAAAAAATAAAATGGATTTTAAACGTCGTTTCATAACTGTTGATGAGACATGCATCCACCCCAAAAGAACAATCCAATAAATGGACTGAAGCTGGAAGAAGTGCCCCAAAGAAGGCAAAAACATTTCAATCGACTGGTAAGGTTATGGCAACGGCTCGTTGGGACTTCAAAGGAATTTTATTGATTGACTATATATCAAAAGGGTAAAACAATAAATTGAGAGTACTATTGCAACATTTTGGATTAAGTCCATATAAAATTTCAAGACAAACATCTTGGCTTACCACACAAAAAAATAATTTTTATCGAAACAATGCACCAGCCCACAAGAGTGTTTTAATAATGGCTTAAATCAACGAATTAAAGTACGAGTTGTTTGACCACCCACCTTATTCTGCTGATTTAGCTCCCAGTAACTTTTACATGTTTCCAAATCTAAAAAAATTTCTAGCTGACAAACATTTTACCTCAAATGAAGATGCAATTACAGTTCAAAACCACTATTTTGAAGTCCTTGAGGAAAACTATTTTAATCAAGGGCAAGAATTGCTAGATAAGCCTCGAACTAAGTGTATTGAACTTTCAGCAGATTATATTGAAAAACAAAAATGTTTTTTGAAACACTTGCTATTCTCTTTCTTTGCCAGGCTTAGAAACGCCCTCGTAATAAATATTGCAATATAATTTGGCACAGATTCTGATCATTGATACGAGAATAAAGACAAACAAGAAATGAGTGCTGCTGTAATTGCATAGTGGCATGTGACTCCATCTGGTTAACAGTCATTAATGTAAACCAATTAAGGCATAACCCTGTTATATTGACTTACAGTCATTGTCTGTCCAGTCTTACCGTCGAAGCTATATGGTCCATAAATGTCTCCAGTCAAAAATACGCAACAAACCGTAAAACTTTGTTTTTTGTCAATTACGTTCTCTGAACCCCAAATTTAACAATTGTAATGATTAACAGAGTTGTCAAGGTGAAATTGCGCTTCATCGATTGGAATTATTTTCCGGGAAAAATCAAAACTATGTCCGCCAAACTTTCGTTATTTTTTCAATCATATCCATCAAAGATACTTTTAGAAACTTAGATAATTCAAACGACTTATGTTTTGTTTTTCAGTTACATTAAAATATACACGCAGACAAAAAAAACCGACAACGCCTAACCCAACGAATATATAAAGGGTGTCCCAACTAGAACGCAATTTTTAAATTTTAAATAAAACACAGATATTTAAAAAAATCATGAAACTTTATTATATCGTAAAGTAGACGAATGAGGTTATATATGGGACAAGATATCGTGCATATGGCCGCCGCGGCTTTACTGGCACACACGTGATCTTTTAATGAAATTTTCAATGACCTTTTTGCATAAATGCTGCGGTATTTCATTAATGCAGCGTCCAATTTCCTCTTTTAAGGCTTGAGTCGTCGTCGGCTTATTCGCGTAAACCATCGACTTCAAAAAACCTCAAAGAAAAAAATCTAAAGGTGTTTTAACGCACAATCTAGGCAGCCAATTCTGCTCTCCAAAAGGCAAAATAACACGACCGGAAAATGACTGATGCACCAATTGCATTGTTTTTCTGGCTATATGACATATCAGGATCCAGTAAATATATTCTTTATAGAGCCGCAATGGAATATTGTAGAAATTGAAAATAAAATTCATACCATTTATGACACAAATATCTAAATAAAAATTGAATAGTAATTTCAAAAAATATTTTTCATTAAAAAAAAACTTTTTTCTCACAAAATAACCCCCCAGTTATTATTTAGGAAAATCGTTCGTATTCGTAAAAAGTTTCTTTATCTTAATTTCATTCTGCATAAAAATATCTTAATTTTAAACGCTTATATTCCAATTTATGGCATTTACTCCTAACTTACAGATTCTGGAAACAAAAAACTTTTCATAACCAGAAGCAATTTCATAAATGACTTTTTATGCCAACAAATATGCTAATAGTTGTAAACATTTAAAGTTCTCTGTCTAAAAAAAAAATATCTATAAATAGTTTAAATCTTAAACACACACACACGTCAAACACTTAAATACAACAGAGTTACACATATCTATGTATGTGATGTTCAGTTCATGCAAGACTGTCGTAAGTCAAAATTTTAATTGGATTTTTAAAGCAATAAAAAATAAAAAAATGTATAAATATTTTTGCTAATAGTTTAGTATTTATGGTTAATTTGACATTAATTTTCTAGAAACTGAATTTTTATAGTTGTATCTTTTTAACAAAATTGAGCGTTATGTCTGGGAATCGTTAGTTCAATGATGTAATACTTTTTTACCCACACAATATCTAGCGGGAAAAATCGCTAGGGCTTTCTTTTATAGGCCTGTCTTTATTCAAAAGCTATAATAGATTGGTATTAAAGAGAGCTGATCGCCGCAATAGAAAAATATATAAACCTAGCTTTCACCAATAGTTCTACAATATTGTGCTATTGTCGAAGCAAAGATAAACCGGAATGGTTTTCTAATTTTTGGCAATAAAAAAATATTAGCAACCATAATATATTTATCTTGCGATTTACATGATTATCGCAATTATATATGATTATAGTAATTAAGTATAAATTTCTCGTAATCATTTTTATGATGAAAGATTGCACCTTATTACTTTGATCTTACATTATGGTAATCAAAGAGCAACATATTATGATATTGGGCATATGAACTAATAGTGCAGGATTCATAACAGATGGCGTATCTTTTGAACTTGGTACTGAACTTTAGTTATTTGAATGTAATATTGAATGATACATATGTGTATGCTGTTTATTCTGACTTAGTTATTAAACATTAGAGTATAAAAACCAAACTGTTTTTTCCTAGAAAATGCCAACAAAGCGTTGTATGTGATTAGTTTTGTTTTACTTCTTTAATTTAATGAATAAAGTGCCGCTGAAGCACACTAATTGCTCTACTTATGATAAATATGTTCCATCGATTTCGACTTTCTAGAAAAGGTTTGTGCGGTTTAGAAGTGATGATTTTTAAACGTAAGACAAATAACGACCCAGCCAGCCAACAAAGTTTGAACACCAAGCAGTTTTTTTAAAAACTAAAATTTGTTATTTTACTTACATTTATAATAAATCAAATATCAACCTTTATTAGATGTGTCCATTTTACATATATAGATATCAAAAAAATCGGTTATATATATATATGTTAGTCGATTGGACTAATGATTAGTGTTAACGTATAAAAAATAAGGTTAGTGTTCTAGGGTTAAGCAGCTATTTCAAAATGTTTGCCAGCAGCGAGTTTCATCCAACAGCAGGGAAATTGGGTATCATATTAATTAAAGGGAGACTATTTTGCACCGAATTATTACTTGCGATAAAAGAAATGGATCCATTTCGTTAATCCAAAGCATAAGATATCGTAGGAGAAGTTCGGTCAACCATCTGAATCAATACCATAGTCAAATATCCACGACACTAAAGCTAAAGCTCTTTTGAAACTAAAAGGGTTTTAACTATTTTGAGCTGTTGAAATTTAGCCTGACTATCACAAGAAACCTGTACAAGAATGTAACTGACTCGATTAAAGCGATTGTTGGGGGAAAAAATACTCAGAACACGCTGCCACACAAATGGAAACGTAATGTTCCACCATGACATGTATGTCTACATGTAACTGAGCCTTCACCGACCGACTACTTTTTGTTTCGATCGATGCAGAATGCTCTGACTGGAATATGCTTAACTTCACAACAGGGTATCTGAGATCAGCTGGTTTCGTTATTGGCCTCAAAAGAGGAGCAGTTCTCCTGGCGCGCAAACCATATTTTACCGTAAAAGATTAACTTTAAAGACTGACTTTGAATAAAATTATAATGTAAAATGTTTCAAAATAAAAGCTAAAATGTTTAATAATCTCACATTTTTAAGTTATACACCCAATCATATTGCTCATATTGATTTTAACTTTATCATAATATGGTTGCCGTAATCATATACATAATTACAAAGTCATTTTGATTCCGTTTTGGCTGTGTGACCGTACTATTGATAAAAACAACTTAAAAAATGGTAAAATGATTGAGGTAAACATGTACATATATTTTTTTTTCTCTTTGTGTACAAAAGAACATTTGATTTAGCAGCCTTCTTTTAGCTCTTATTCAGAATTCATTAAGAATATGGCTTCAGTAGACCTTCAATTATGTTTTCCTTTTTATTTCTTTATTACTAGTAACTATGTAGAAATTCTATGAGACACTACTTGGCATGTTTAACCCGCATATAGCAAGTCTATTACCAGCCATGTAACCAGTAATGAGTAGGCAAGTTCTGCTCTTAATGACAAGCCATTTAAAATTAAAACGACTTCATAATGCCAGCAACTGGGTGTTCTTACATCTACCAAATATATAAGGACTTTAGGAAGGCCTCTTTACTGTATCTATTCCCCACTAGTTATCGTCATTGTGCCAGTGCGAGTATGTGTGTATGTGTGTATTCGAAGTAATAGCGTGTGTGGTGGTAGAACAATAGCAATAATTTCAATTTACCCCTTTGGCAATTTTTCTAAAAAAAGGGCTTTTCTTATTGCAATATCAATAAATTGACTACTTGTAAAAGAGTTTTTTTCTGATTTCTTTTTATGGAAAATGGAAAATATACAAAATATATATAAAGTTTTTTTTTTAAATTGTTTGCATATACGAGGTCTGATCAAAAATAACCGTTATTTTCAATTTTTTCAAAAACACTAAAATGCGCTTTGTGGTATCGCCTACAGCTCCTGTTTGGATTTTTCGTTTATCTCCTCAATCGTAGCAAAACGCTTTCCTTTCATCGGTGTCTTCAGTTTTGTGAAAAGGAAAAAGTTAGCGGTGACCAAGTCCGGTGAATACGGTGGTTGAGGCATGATACCAGTTTTTATTTTGGCCTACAACTGAAGCACAAGCATCGATGTGTGAGCTGGTTCGTTATCATGTTCCAAAATCCATGATTGGTTTTTCCACAATTCTGTGCGTTTCTGACGAATTGCTTCGCGCAAATGGCGCATAACTTCAAGGTAATATTCCTTATTGACCGTACGACCTTGTGGCAAAAATTCATGATGCACCACGCCATTGCAGTCGAAGAAAATAGTGAGCAACACTTTCACATTTGACCGAACTTGACGGGCTTTTTTGGTCTTGGAAACGTTCAGTTTCCATTGGGATTATTATTGGCTCTGGTTTCAATGTCATGATTCGTCACCAGTTATGACCTTTTTTAGGAAATCTGGATCACCGTTGACGATGTTCAACAGCTCTTAAGCGATGCCCATGCGACGTTGTTATTGCCCAAAATTTAGCAATTTTGGAACAATCTTCGCTGCTGCACGTCTCATGACAAAAACATCCCTAAAAATTTTTTGCCATGCGCCGAACGATATGCCAACATCATCAGCAACCTGTCTGATAGTAATTCGACAATTATCCAAAATCATTGTTTTCACTGCTTCAATGTTTTCATCGGTTGTTGACTTGTTCACCCGACCAGGATGAGCATCGTCATGGACATCTTCTCGGTCTTCTGCTCATAGTAGACTCGCCAAACCCAACAGTCAACATTTCAAATGTTCTTATACATTTAATTTAATTTTCTACACAAAACTTAATACAGTGGCCAAATTACCGCATTTGTGATCGAAAAATGATTTCGATATCGAAATTATGATAAAATGTACTAAATGTCTTGCTCGATATCGAATGCCATAATCTCAAATAAGAAAATTACGATCAATTTTACTAGATATCGAATGCGGTAATTTGGCCCCAGTTTCTTTGATCCATTTTTTCGAATAGTAAAAAATCGAAGAGCACACCAAAACACGACTAAGCTTTTTATCTGTCAATCCAAAATGGCTGATGTTTCCAACATATACATATAACAGACATGTGTACCAACATAACAGAAAAAAAAAATACGAAAATCGAACATACGTAACTCAGGAAATTTGAAAATAACAGTTATTTGTTGATCAGACCTCGTACAGGCATACTCGTAACACAACTATAACAATGGCAACAATACACAGATTTACAAACATTGCTACACATAAGTATGGGTATATATAGTTTTTGTATATAAAATAGATTTACAATTCATATAAACACATATTTACACACATGATGTTTGTGTACATAGTTATTTTGTTTATACTTGTATTGTTAAATGTTTCAACTATTGTTGCATGTTTTGTAATAGCATTCGTTGCAGCACTAGTTGTAGATAATACAAAATTTTATTCAAGTGATTGCTTTTTCTCAATAAAGATTTCTTTTAGTTTTGTATTTTGTTGTTTTTTTTTTTGTTTATAGTTTTTACTACTTAAGTAGATAAAGTAAATATTTATTATAGTTATTGTAAAGAGTTTAGAATTATATTATATATATTTATAAGATTTTATATATATATTTCAGTACATACATATACACGCAAAGAAATTCTGTACAATATATTTACTGCAAACATTTCAAAATTTTTGCAATTGTTCTAACAGTATTATGGTTACTGTAATTATTTAAATGATTTCGGCAACCATAATATGTAAAAGTTACGATTTACACGTTTATAGCAATCATATAAAGGATACCTAAACATAAATTACAAACATACATGTACTTGCTGTAATCATGTGAATTGTAACTTTAATATATTATGGTTGCTGCAATCATAAAAATAATTATAGTGACCATAATACTATTAGGATACTTGTAAAAATGTTGCAAGGATTGTGATAATCATGTACAGCTCTATTTTTTATATTAAATTCTATATTGGCGTATACACTTAAACCCAAAGTTTAAAGGATATAATATTCGTTATATGACTCCATATATTTCTATTTGTCTGACACATTATATTATGTACACTTTTATACAATTATTTATTTGTATATGCTTACATATTTACATAATAAAAAACAATAAAAAGTCTATAGACAAATAATAAAACATGATATTGTTTGTATTCCATTCTTTGCAACAAAACAAAAAAATCAATATAAAAAGTCAGCAATTTAAAGTGGAGCAACAAATGTTTGTTTGCTAAATAATATTGATTACAAATTTATTTTTATTATTATTACTTTATGTAAACAGTTCTTATATATGATACGAACACACAGGGGAAAGCAAAAACATAAGGGAAATAAAAAGCGAGACATAGGAAAAAAATTTTCAAAATGTTGATGAACCTAACAATGTTAATATTAAGTCTGTTCGTCTGCCAATTAGTTTTAGTATTTTTAAATTTTTGTTTACTTTTTGCAGAGCAAACAAAAATATTTAATATTTCACTAACAAGCAAAGAACTATGTACATAAGAAACACTGTATTAAATAAAATTACTACTGGTTGAATGGGAGAAATAAAATATGATTGCTGCTCAATCATGACATCATAATTTTGCAAACTATGAGACAAATTATAAAATAAAATGATAATAATATGGTTGTAACCACATTTTCACAAACATAAAATCATTGAAAATCAACCATATTGTCAATCAGTAGCGACCATCATGACATTATAAAATATTAATCAAAACATGATTGGTGAAACCAAGTTATTATTGAAATGAAATGTAATTAACAATAAAGTTGTTTGCGGCAAACACTTATGATTACAAATACATATACATTTGCTTAAACAAAGACGATGCTCAGCTTGAGTATATCCATTTGCAAAATGATGATTAAAATATGCCAACAATTTCGAAACAAATTCAACCCTTTAACGCCTAAGACCGTCTATAGACGGTCATCAGTTGAGTATTAAAATAACCGATTTTGTCCGTTTAGCCACTAAGACCGTCTACAGACTGTCTTCCTTGTTTTTGTTCTGGAGCTTTCCAGGAGTATTTTTTTCTGAATTGGAACTGAAATTCATGCTAGAACAAAAATTTATTTCTGCAATAGGAACATATTTTTAATTACAGGTATTTAGGGGTTAAGAATGTTCAAGGAAAATACTTAATACTTAACCTAATTTCGATAAATTCAGTCCTTGCTGAAGACTTAATTTATTGCATTTTTCTCTGTTTGTTACTATAATTATCCACAAAGTAATTGATGTGTAAAATGTTTTCTAATCCAAATAAACAAATTGTTTTAAAGTCAAAATATTACAAACTTTGCAGTATTTCTAAACTTGACAACCACTCGTCGTAACTCATGCACGCATTTTTTTTTGTGTATATATTTCTTTCTTCTTGCTCTCCAAATGCCAGCAATTACATTTGAAGTTTTAGAGAAAACGAATTATTCATTCAGTTATTTTTCAAATGTCACTTTACCATTTAAATTGCAGAAAAATAGTAATACATAGTTAAACTGGAATGACTGCAAAGCAACTACAAAAACAAAAAATAAATTACATTCAGAATAAAAACTAGGGAAATAAACAAGTAAAGAATGTAAAATAAAACAAAAAAAAAAACAAATTTTATTTTTTGTTGTTTTTATTTTCGTTTACTGTATTCAGTTGTTAATGTTGGCTTGATGTTGTTGTTGTTGTTTTTTTATTTGTAACAGTTGTTTCGTTGGAACATCTTTTCATTTTCATATTATTATCCTTGTAACCATTATGCAATTTGAAATGAGAAAAACAAAACTGAAATGCATTCTTCTATATTCTTTTAACATTCTCACATACAGCACTACAGCCACACGCACTCTAGTACTGGCAAACAAACAAATGAAACACATACAAACAGCCATGTTTATGTAAACTTAGCAGGTTTTTTTTAATAATTGTTTTATTTCCTAAAGAATAACATCAGACATACATTCGTGAACATTTGCATAGAAATGCAAAGATATTCTCTTTCAAATATGTGTGTATGTTTGTATGTATGTATGTGTATTTTCGGTTTGAGCATGTGTCTGTATATTCTCTTGATATGTGCATATCAAGTGCTCGTAAATCACTTCAAATCGTTTTGTTTGCTGCGTTTTTCCTGCAACACAGCAACTGCTGTTGGTGTTGAATGCTTTCTTCTACTGCTGCCTGCTACTGTCATAGTTAATAAGGGCAAAGATTATTTAAACTAGTGCAAAAATAAGAACAAATAAAACAAATAGTTTAATCAACATAATTTTAAAGTTTCAAAAGACACTCTGATATTCTTAGTCTAGTATCGAAAAACAAAGTTCTTGTTGAAAACTCCGTTATAAAAGGTATAAAATTTGTGGTTTATGCATTGAAATGAAGACAATTAAAAAGCGTCGTTACAATCCCGAGCTTTGACCACTACATTACACCTCCTAAAAGTATGCAAGTAATTCTTTCCTTACTTGACTAATTTCCGTCCTCTTTACTGCTGCCATTTTTATTGTTTTTGTTTACACATATTCACACATTCAATGCAGTGCTTTTTGAAGCATGTTGTGCTGTTTTTGTTTTTACATTCGCACTTGTATTTTATTCCTTTCTTTTATCTACTTTTGCCCATTTTTTTCTGTTTTATCTGTTTTATTGTTGGGGTTCAATTTGCATTTGTTAAAATTGCCTTTAAGCATTTTTCCGTTGCATGTTATAGCGTTTTATGTGTTATTTGTTGTTTTTATTATTTAATATATACGAGTATTCCGTAAAAAATTGTTTATAATTTTATATGTTATTTGCATAAATGATATGAATGTATAGTATGTGTGTATGTTGTATGTGTAATGTTATTTGTTATTTAAAAGTCACATAATTCATGATGTTTAATGTTAATTTGCTTCAAATAAAATTAATCGTTTTCTTTGATCCTGCTACGAATGGAAAAACTAATGTTTAGAAAGAGAAAGGAAATTTACATAAACATTTAACACTGTTGTATAGTGTAAACTAGCTTGAATATATTTGAATTACAAATGAATTTCAAAGTTTAGTTTGTAAATCTTTTTCAGTATGGCGAAAATCCGCATTTAGAAATATCATTGTTGGACAATAATTGGTTTAAGGTTACAAATTTATAACATAAACTCGATTGTAATTTTGATATAATAAAGTTTAACTAAAATCGGACTAATCATTAACAATATAAATTCTTTCCCTGTATTCGGCTTAAAGTTTTGAAAATGAACGCCACCAACCCACCACCTCAATAGGTCACATTGAACATGTAATTTGTTTAAGCTCGTGCAATTTATTGAGTTTCAACAAACTCTGTGGGCAGAATTTTTAGCCAATTTTCCTTAAACTTATCAACTAAGTTAAACAAAAAATATACTTATCGAACACGAAATATTTTAAAACAATATTTTTGGTCCAAAATAAAACGGTATTCACTATGAGAGTAAAAATTTCCATTTTTTTTTTTTTTTTTTTGTAAAAAAGTAACTTAACCCTCCGAGACGCACATGTTCCGATAGTCACGTACGTAGCGCATGTATCTGAATACACTTTTTTTATTTTTTTTTTTTTTCATAAAACGATACCTAACAATATTTGTAGAGGGTACTTGGAGACTCAAACCCCTAGCTAAATTAGAAATATATTTAAATCTCAGTTACATTCGTAAAAAATATCTGGCCAGATACATGTGCGCCACGGAGGGTTAAATTGTATGTAATAAAAACAACTTTCTTTAACCCTGGATGGTTACTGTTCGTCGACTCGACTAAGCTCATTTACTCTCTATCATATAACTCATAAAAAAAGTCAAATTCGTATCGAATTTTAAGATAGAAAAAAAAAACATTTATGTTACATTATATTTTTTTTTTGTTATTCCTTTAACTTTAAAAACTGTTCGGCTAAAATTAATTTTAGAAATTATTCGTCGATTCAACGAAGAGTAACCTTAATGTACAAAAATGAAGAGTAACCATCTAGAGTTAAAAATATATAAACAAATTTATATTTTTCTGAAATTTATCTTTTAATATACAAAGCATGCCCAATTTTCGATATATATCCTGCCCCTCTGCTGTTCCGTATTTAAAATATTAATAAAAAAAATTGAACTTTAGGCCTTTGTTCTACCATCCCATAGTTGGGATTACAGGTATCAAAAAAACTGTTATGCATTCCTTTTCATTAAAGTATTTGACTAGATTTTATAGAAAGGGGAACTTTATTATCAAAATTGTAAAAAAAATTGGGACTTTTTTAAAATTTATTATTTACAATGAAATCTTATTAAAAATTTTTATTGATAAATTTTCTTGGCTGAGCTGGGGATTGAACCTGGGTTGAATTTACATATGTTTCGAGAATCACCACATTCTCGTATCAGAATATTGATTAGTTGTTAAATCTTTTAGAAGCTAAACTATAAATTAATAAACATGTTCAGTAACAGTGCTCTCCTATATTACCCTGTTTTCCTCCAGTGATGCACTTCTGTATACTACAGTGTAGTGTACTTACCGGAGCTTGGAGTATTAATAATAAATGTACAATTATATTAGTACATATATACAAATTTTATATTGTATGTGTGCAAATTTGTTTGCACAATTATTAAAAGTTTACAATTATATTGTTGCTAATACAGTAAAATCAAATGCTGAAACATACGCAAAAAATTGCTGACAATCATTTAAACAATCAATTCCCAAACGACTTAAGATACATGGCATAAATTTATAACAAAACCACGGAAATAAAGTATTCTTTTTTTCTAATTTACAATATTTAAAAATATTATAAATTAATATGTCAAATAACAGTGACCGTGTTCCCCAAAGTAGCATATTTCCTATAGTCGATTTCCATTTCTAAAGTTATGTAGGTGTATGTGTAAATCGTCACATTTTACAATGTTGTCAAATCTAGAAATGTGCTGTTAGTGTACTGACAAAGAAAAATTGTTAGCAAAGGGTAAATCGTCAGTTTAGAGGATTGTAAGAAACCCTTACAATTTCATTGGCAGAGAATTGTAACACAATAAATTTATCTGTCAACAGAAATTACCAGTTCACATTGTTGTCAGATTGTGGTATAGCAAAAATTGACAATCGTTGCCAAACATTGCCAGTACTCTGTGTGTTTATTTCTAATATAAAAATTTTAAATACTGTAATGAAACAATTTTCTCTGCATATGTACATATGTTCTAGAAAGTAGTAAAAATAGAGCACGAATTAACAAAAAGAATCCTCAGTTTATTTGTTTGGTGCAAAAACATTAAATATTTTTTTCACGCTTTTGCTCTATCCCCATATGTGTCTTGTTGTCTCGGTTTTTTGCTTACTCTCTCAGTGTGTTTGGCAAGTCAAATAAACTGGAAAAATTAAAAAGCGGCTCGTAATATTTATCTGTTTCATAAACTTTGTACATCTGACAATGAGAAGTGTGTGACAATAATCTGACTATGGCAGCGTAATGTATTCACACGATTGTTAAATGTCTGACAATATTTTTGTCTTACAATGCAGTAAAAATGCTTTTTCTGAAAACGTAACAAGTCCAACATTTTAAGTTTACACGCATGTTAGACATTTTCTAAACATATTTCTGAAAAATATTTTAAGATCTGACCACCGCACAGTGGCGCCCGTAGAGCAAACGAGGTTGCAAAAATCAAAATCTCCGCCGACGAAGTTATAGGAAACTTTTCAACGATTTCAAATATGTCACTCTTAATAATATCACATTTTTAGTTTAGAAGATATAGCCGTTGACCGACTTTCGGTTTTCAAAAAAACTCACAATTTTTAGTCAATTTGTTGCGATTTCAGGTGTAATATCACGACAAATAGGTAACGAATCGCCTTATTTTTTCGTTGTATTGATTGATGTATTTATTAAATGTATAATGATAAAAAAAATTACCTGTTTGCTTTGTGTTTCTACTGGTAAATTACTATTTAAAACCTATCCGTTTTTTCACTATTTTTCACTATTTTTTTAGTAGAAAAATCAATTTTATGGTAATGGATGAATATTTTACAGAAAATTAAAAAAATAAATTTAAAAAAAAATCAGTTTTTTTTAATTTGTTGGGTAATAATTTAAAACATAAAACCCTAACGAAAAAAAAATAAAAACAATCTAAAAATGTAAAAATATTTTTTTCTAGTTACCATAAAATTGATTTTTCTACTAATTTTAAATTTGATAACCCATAAGTAGGCGCCTACAAAGCCTAGCACCCTTTCCAAACGTTCTTTTTATAGGCTGAACAGTTTTCTATCATATGCTGTTTAAACTGTTCCATTATCTTATTCGGTTAAAAAGATATGATTTTTGCAACGAAAAAACTCAAATGGTGCGACTGTGCACCGTTACTTATGTTTGCTATAATAAAAACTCTTCAAAAGTTACACTGACGAATGAGCAATATTTATTTACATACAATCAAATGTTATTCATACTCATATTTTTTGTAGCATACTTAGCGGGGGTATAAATATTTTTCAAATAATCACCCCTATCGTGAATAAAAATTCCACATGACATTTGTTCCCTTTTATTTTTTTAACATTGAATTTTAATAGGAAAAATGTGAAAAGGGAACAAATTTCATGGGGAATTTTTATTCACGATAGGGTTGAATATGAAATGGCAATAACAAATACATTTTTTTGTTGTACAATTTGCTAAAACTGTTAAAATTCTACAATTTTATTAATAATACTGCTACACTAAAATCAAAATAAACAACAAAAGTTACGCAATACCAGCAATAGTTAACAATTATTCAAACAAACTGTTCCCAAAAGAGTTTAACACCGGGGTATAACAAATTTCTAGCAAAACCAGATAAATAAAAATTAAGTTTTAAATATTCAAAAATTATAAATCACAAATACACAAACTGTGTGACTATGTGAAAAGAGCATAAAAAATTTATAGATTTCTTTTTAGAAAAACAAAAAAACTAAATTCTAAACAGAATTGTGTTTGTGTTGTGGTTTAGTATTCATAAAATTAAAATATACTAAATTAAACCTCAATGAAATGTTTATGAAGTGTTGAATTGAAAAATAATACAACAGGTATAGAGAAAAAAAACGTATGTATGTATACAAAATCCTGTAAATATTTCAACCTTAATAGTGACTTTTTTTAAATAAACTGTTTGCATGTTCTAGGAACTTTGTACACAGAAATAATGAATGAATCTAAAAACGTATAAAAAGTACACCATTTCAGTGAAATTTCTTGAAAATTGACAGCGATGTAAGAAATGTTTTCACTAAACAGGCTGGGTTGATTTTCAAACAAGATTTAGTTAAAATAGATTTTAAGAAATATTATAATTTTGTTAAAAAATATGGTAATCACCTGCAATGAATCAATTATTTAGTTTTTAAGGACTACTTTGGTTACATTTAAAAACTCCGTGAGAACTTATGACAATTTTTTGTTCTTTTGCAGTATAAAGCAATCTATTGATTTCCTATAATCATTTATAAACAAAGCTTGTAAATGGTGTTTCGATTGCTACAGCAACTGTCCCTTAAACAAAACAAAAAATAAAAGAAGAGAAAAACAATAAAACTAAAATGAAAACTCTGCATTACATTATAGTTTTTCAAATTGTTTTCTGAAAATCAATGTAAAAACATAAAAACGTGCACGGGTATGAATGTCTACATAAATTGCGAGCGTAGAAAAACTTTTCAATGTCAGTTTTGCTAAAGTTAAAGTAGACATACAAACACAAACACAACAACCTTGATTATCAAAAAGTTCATGTACATGTTCATACATGTTTTAGTATTTTTTGTTTTGTTGTGCTTCCTACAGCTGCTACTACCTGTTCAGTCGCACACACATATAAAATCTCTCAACAAATCAACAGGAATTGAATTCAACACAGTCACAAAAAGCATAAAAAAACCAGAAAAGACACCACACCATTTTACACAAGCAGACACCCGCTTACCTAAGTATTGCAACAAACATACAAACGAGTAAACATCTCGAAAATAGAGGCAACATGAAAAGGGAATAGTTAGAGAACAAAACAAAAAAAAAAAAAAAATAAGCAGCATTTGATGATAGAAGGTATTTCTGCTTTCATATTGTCTTCTTGTTGTTTTTGCGTTTGTTTGTTTGAGTTTTCATTTCCAGCTTTTTTTACTTTTTGAAAACTGATTTCCCAGTTGTGTGTTAATAAATACATTTTGTATGAATGCTAGTTTGTTTGTTTTTTTTTTTTTTTTGTCTTCCTCAACAGTCCTAAACAACATTCATCATTAAAAATACTAAACTTTATCATCAGCTCTAATTCAAATGGTAATCAAACATATTGACAAACATTTTAACACTAGTCAAATCTCAAAATGTTTACAATTAAACTGTTTCAATTGTTAAAATTTTGACTTAAGGGATTTAAAGTAATCAAGCGAATTTAACATTCCAATATAAATGTCAAAACAAAAACGTTGATTGATTGAAACTTTGCGATTAAACAGTACGATAAATTAATAACTATGAAAAATTTATTTTGGATATTAGAATTCTCTCAGAAAAGTGGCCAATGTTTTTTAAAGAAAATTTTAGCTTAAGGCCAAATGTGAATAAAGATAGTGTTACATATGCAAAATAGTTTACGAATCAAATGAAATTTTTCAACGAAAATGTTATGCGAATAAAAATTTAATTGCAAAAATTTTCTATGCAAAGAAACTTCATCAAAGTTAATATATAAATTAAAAACACAAATTATGCACCAAACCCTCAAAGATTTTTTATACTCACTGCAACAGAAGCCAAGAATGCCATAGTTACAGTGACTAGTGCGTTTGTAGTGGCTTTATAATTACAAATTTATGACACGAGGTTGGTGAACCTTTCATTGCACAGTCCAATAGGACCAAAACTGTAAATACACTCAAACCTCGTTTTATGCGATTTTTTTTTATGCGAATTCGAATTTGTGCGATTTTGAATTTTTGTGCGATATTGAATTTTTTTTGCCTGCTTATAATAAAATGATTTATAGCAACGAAGTTGAAGTGATACAATAAATAACTGAAAAATAAATACACTAAAGAGCAGCGTTGTCAACTTGGTGCGTTTCGCACCATTTTTGGAGCTTTTTTAAATTTGGTGCGAAAAAAAGCAAATTCAACACAACTTTTTGTTTCAGTGTGAGAAAAAATATTTCTACTATAATAAAATACACCTGTTTGAGTACCATTTCATTTAACACAGCAACATTTTTTTGTGTATTTCGGTGCGTTTTTTTAATTTTTTTCGAAAATGTAATGAAATCTTTATTTTTACTAAATTTTAATTGCAGTTTTTTAAATGGTGCGAAGCTCACCAAGTTGACACCGCTGCACACAATACACACATTAATTAGCGCTTACTCTGACACGTCAAAAGTTGTTCAGCAAAAGTGGTTCATGCTTCTAGCATAGCAAAGCTTCTAGCGTTCACTCTGTCGTCAACCTTAGTGTGAATATCAGTCTAGTTTTCAACTTAGGGGAAATCCGTTTTAATCAACATAGATGTGTTTGTTTCCTCTAGTGATAAAAGCGATATAGAGCCAATTCAGAAACCCGGCACACGCCATATTAGTGATTCTGATTATGAGATACATATTATTTATTTCTTCAATGTAAACACTTTTTTCTTTGTTAAGTACGTAGTCAATTGATGTTTTTTTGTTTTTTTAATAAATGAATTACTTTTTTGTTGACTTTTTTTATGCGATTTTGTTTGAGTTTTAATGCTTTACTTTGAATTTATGCGTTGTTTCAAAATTCAGGGACGAATCATTAATTTTAGTATGAAGCTAGTGTATCGTTTTATGCGATTTTCTCTGGAACGGATCAATCGCATAAAACGAGGTTTGAGTGTATACAGAAAACTTGAGCGAAAAAGGATACATGAGGGATATATTTTCAGTTGCAAAACTCCAGAAGCTCTTTAAGAGAATATACGACAAGACTACAAACAATCTTAATTAAAGTTCTTACCAGAAATAATGACTGATCAACAATAGCGTTCACTTGGCAGATGTCGTGTCTGAAAAGCAATAGGAAAATATAATAATAATCCAAATCAAAATGCCACTTAATATTAAGAAATAATATCAATTTATTTTAAAACAAAAATATTTAATTTTACCCCCTGTAGTACAAACAGTGTTAAAATTATCTATTTATTTATATATATTTTCACACTTAACTTTACCATCGTTTTCTGACTGCGTATGAGAATTTCTTAACCCTCCGTCTTACACATGTTTTGATTTTCATATTCGTCACGCTTGAATCTAGCCAGACCAGCTCAGTTTTTCATATTGAATGTTAAATGTAAATAATATAAACATATCGTCACCGAAAATCTAAAAGACCGTAACTACACATTTTACTTGTTTACAGCAGAAACAAACAACTTTATAACTTTAAGGCTATTTCATTGTTATTGGCCAAATTTCAGAATTAACCTTAAAAAACCATTGCGGATTTGATTAAAAGAAATTATAAAATAATAGTAGGTTTTTAGTAAATGTATTTAAGAACTTTTGGAATCGTTTTTTCTGGAACCAAAAAGCCGTAACAATAAAAAATTTTTTAATAAAAATTTAAATTAGAATGTAAAAATTCCTCTTTTCACTCTTATTAAAATTTTTTTACTTTTTGTTTTCCGTGTTTTGAATGTAAAAGATATATAAAACTCATTACGACGAGTTTAATGAATTTTTAGAAAAATATACTTTATTTAAGAAAACAAAACTAAATTTAAAAAAAAATTAAATTCATTATTGTATATGATGAATTTTACGTCAAGTGACCCAATTTTAAAAATGTATGTCTTCCGATTTGGATGAAATTTGCACCAAGGTTAGTACTCTTGGATAGTAGGCCAGACACAAATATTCAGCTCTATCAGTCCAGAAGTGCTGGAGTTAGAGGGGGTCAAAGTTGGACATTTAGGTTAATTTTGGTCATATACAGGGTTTTTTTAAATGAGTGTAACTTTTCACCTATTGGTCCTAGCAAAAATTGCCCAAAGCACTTTAGATACCTATTTCTTCAATCATTCCACAAATATTTTTAATATTTAATATTTTTAATAACTATTAATAACTATTAAATAAATAAATTTTGAAGAATTTTTGCTGTTTACACGAGTTTGAAGCATTTTGAAGAGAAATTTTGAAGAAAATTTCAATCGTGTGAATCAAACTTAAATCTATATTAAGAGTAAAATTATAAAAAACATGTATTTTGGTTAATTATATAGCAATATATTTATTGAAGTTACGGCCTTTTGGATTTTAGGTGAAAGCAAGAAAAGTATCAAAAAACAGCTTTTGCAATACAAAATATAAATATATGGGATTGACTAGACCCATGTGCAGTAAAATATTTGAACAAGTATCCTTCTATTTATATCCTTTCCAGGATTTTTTTTTAAATATTTATTGCGAACTAAATTGTTGAAGTGTACCTGCAAGCCTCTAAGTGTTAAAAATATTATAACAACATTTTAAATTGAAAAAGATCTAGCCAGACTCTTGTGTAAGACGAAGGGTTAAATATAAATACAGGTAATATTTCCCTAACGCTAATATGGCTGTTAGCATAATTTATCTTTAGAAACGTTTGGATATATACGAGTACATACATATATCTATATTATATTTATGTTGTTAAGGCTGTATATAGAATAAACATGATTGAAATGTTTGTATGACTTGAACGCAAAACGCAAAGAAAGAAAAAACGTTGTGAAAGAAACTCAAGAATTTATGGTTGAATTCTCTATACAAGTGTTGCTCTTAAAAGAGTGATTAGTTTGTTACAGTCTCAACACTTGACTGATTTATGAGTTGTCGACATTTTTTTCAAGCAGCTGAAGAAGCTGCAGTGCCAGAACAGCAACACCAACAGCCGCAACCAAAGTGATTAAAATTTTATCAAATCAAATAGAAATAAAGGTGTAAAGACACATTAAAATGTGTGTGTGTTTGTGTTTGTGGGAGAGTGGTTTCTGTGGCCGTGGTAAGTAAAATTATCATGAACTTTAGAAATTTATTATATTTACTGGGGTAAACAACAAAAGTGATTTAAGAAAACAGCTATATATTGAATATTCTTAAGATATGGTCACATTTAGAAAATAGTTACACCAAAAAGCGTAACCACTTGTTTTAGCACAAATTTGTTGGACGTTGTTTACGCTTACAAGAGTTTTGCAGGATCAAACAGCATTAAATAAATTAAAACTAAATATTTTTCCTAAATAAGAAAAGTTTATTTAAATAAATAAACGAGTTCAAATACATATATGTTATTTAGTGGTTACGTCTTTTTGCCAAATGTCACCGTACCTTTAGTTTTTAAAATAACTTTTGAAATATCACTCGTATTTACAGTCGCTTTTACATAGAAATATTTATTAGCCTGGCCTGCTCTGTCTACAGTAAAATGACTGACTCACCATTTAAATTACAAACAAACAGACAGACAAACAGACTGACTTGACATAAAATATAATCTTGCTTGACTCATTATTATCGTATGTTTTTGTGCATTTTAGGGTCTGTTTCCCGTGTATTTTTTTTCTTACATTTTTTAAAATGTAAATGAGTTTGAGGTCCTTGCAAAAACCAGGTTATTTATGTGTGCAAGTGTTTGTAAGCTGTTCATGTTTGTTTTCTGGTGTCAAAATGCTCTTGTAATGAACAACAATATTTTGGTTGTTACTTGTTTTGGGAAGGGCTGTAATTGTACCAGTATTTTAGTATATTTTTGCATTCTTGGTAATAGAATTTTCTTTTTTTCCCTTGTTGTCTTTGGTTTTTGGTTTGTGTATGGTTTGTCTCTTGTTTTTTTTTCACGAAATTTCCCTGGTGAGCCTTTACAAAATATGGCATTTCTGTATTCTATTTTTAAACAAGTGAAAAGAAGATCATGTTACTCTTCTTCTCTTTTTCTTTGTCACCTTCGTAGTTGCATACAATAATGAATGTGTGTATGTGTTTTATTTAGTTGTGTATGTGCGTGTTTTGCGTTAAACTATACAAGAATTCCAGCTTGTATTCTTTTAGTTTAAATGCTGTGTTTAAAGTAATTCCAAAGGGAAAAATCTTTAGTTATTCTTTCAGTTTTCTTTTTGTTTTTTTTTGGTTTTTTTTTGGTTTTTTATCTGTTTTACAATTTAAACCTTACAACTGTTTTATGATAATTGTGAATGTGTGAGCAATAAATTTTAAAGGGAATTTTAAATAGTTTTGTTTGGTTTGGTTTCGTTTTTCTGTTTTTTGGTGAAACACTCAAAATCTTTGTCAGTTAGATTTGAAAACATGAAAAATTCATTGTATTATGCATGTTTATTATTTCTTACGTCATTTACAAGCTGCTGAGTTTGTTCGCCAGTGCACAGTGGATCAAAAACTAAATTTTTTTGCAAAAAAAAATCTGGCTCTTTCGATCGCGATAAAATTTATTTCTGTGTGATTTGATACAATTTGAAGCACTGTAGAAAATATTGACAACTCGTAATGTGACTTTAAAAAATAATTATATTTACAATTCTACAATGGATCCTTTCTCTAGGTCAAAAACATGCATTACCGATTGAAAAAGAACAATTTCAATTAAAAAGATATTAGCAGAAGGGAAAGATTTTATACAAACTATAAATAAAAAAGATGAACAGGAAATCGCTAAGTCTAAAATGACAACAATTTTTGATAATCAAATTAATAAAATGAGATTATCAGATAGAGACAAATTTATACTTGATAAGGTAAATTTTAATAAAAAATTTTTTAAATGTAATAGAAACATAATTATTTTAAATTTAGATAAAGGAAATACTACTGTAGCTATTGATAGAACTGATTCTGAATCAAGGATGAATGATATTTTAGATAATACTACATCATATAAGATATTAAATAAGGACCCTATAAACAAATTACAGAAAATAAATAATAATATAGTTGATGATATTTTCCAAATAAAAATAATTACAATTTCTGAGAGAAACAATCTTAGAACAAATGTGGCAACAGCTCCTAAATTATATGGATTACCAAAAATTCATAAAGAGACATTTCCTTTAATTCCAATTTGTTCATGTATTAACTCTCCATCATATGAACTTTAAAAATATATTACTGACATTCTTAAATAAATGTAAAGAATTCATTAGAATTTAAAGATAACATAAAGGATGTAACAATTCATAAGAATGAAAAACTCATATATTATCTAAGAAAATTTGGTTGTTATTTTCGAGAAAATTGTGTTTGCTCCACAATAACACGAAAATTTCTCAAGTTTTTTTAGATAAGTTATATATCATTCGAAAGACCTCAGTTTCTTCTTTTTAAATCTAGAAAGAAATTGAAAAACGGATCATTATCAACAAACTTACAGGCTTATAAGTGCGCAAAGGTACAAAAACCGTTTTTTTTAACGATAAAACCGGATTTTGGAGGTGTCCGGCATATTTCACTATTGGAATCTTCTTTTATATCTTTTTTTGTATTGTAAATAAAACACAGCTGTTTTTATTTTGGTTTCTAGGGTTATCCCTAAAATATTAAAATATTGAATAATAACATGGAAAAAAGTAAACAAAATATCGAATTAAATAATTTGGCAATAATGCAATATAACAACTCCATATTACCAAAGTAACTAACGTAAATCAGACGAGTCATTTGTTTACGTACTCGCCCGTGTACCACTCGTTTGCCTGAGAATACACTCGTTATACAGAACTATGCTATTAATTTTTAAAAACACAAAAACTAAAAACTAAAATATTTTTCATATTAATATTTTTGTTTGTGTAATCTTTAAATTTTGACAATTACTGTTATTTTTGAAAAATATTTTTATTGTTATTAATTTAAAATTTTGTTATTGTTTCCCTGAACCTACACATTGTTGTAGCGATATATCGGAATAAATAAAAAATAAAAATAAAAACAATATTAGACCTTAATTTCGAAAAATACAATTGGGGGATTCACAAGGTGTCATAAAGTCATATGTCTTAAAATAATAACATGAAAAAATACGACTGCTGTGAACAACCCCTCATAATTCAGTGTGCTATTTTGAATTTAAATCAGCTGATTTAAAACAAATATAAAAATTAATTTTGTTTTCCACAATGGCAAAAATAAGTGAAAAAACTAAAATAATAGCCAGTTTGTGCGAAAAATACATTTTAGATGTTGTGATGGCAAACTCAAGTAAATAAACAAAAAATTTTCTCTTCTGATTAATTACGACAGCACAATAAACATAGCAAGCAAAGTTCTATTAATTTAAGACACTTTTTGTTTACAAAGCAACAACAATATTTTTAAACCATTGTAAAATGTTAGAACATTATGACAATATAACAATATATATGATAGCACACCTTGTGAATACCCCAATTATATTTGTTTAGTCTTCAGTTTGTTTTAATTTTAATGTTTTAATCAAGTTAAATAGCATATACATATACAGACGTATTTAAATCCATTTACACACAGTTTTATAAATATATAAATAATGTTAACACCCATGCTAACATTAAGAAATATAACCTAAATTTCGATTTTTATACAATATACTGATCAACAAACTTATATAGGCCTCATTCCGATATAAAAAAATTAAAGTTGTGCCAAGGGATAGAACTAATAATTTATTGTATTTTTTTTTCTATTGTTAAACATTAAAATGAACTTTTTAAGAAATTGTTCATTTCTTACAAATCGTTCTGGAAATGATGTTAAGAGGTTGATTTTTAGCTTGCTCCATAATTCTGGTCTTGAAACATCTAGATCACTTTGCAAAGTATGTGTGTTAAAAACATTATTTTGAAAAACAAATCTGAATGTTCCATTACAAAGGAACATTATAAAAAACATAAATGTTTACATATAAAACAACATACATATATGTAAATACAAAAAGCACATCAAAATCCATGTTTATCAAAAAAAGAAAAGAAACACCAGCACAACTATGAACCAATATGAGTTTGAACGATTGTGCAAATGTATATAAATCATTCAGGTTTTGCTTACAATCAAATAAATGAATGCAATAAGGACTTAACTACCAGCACAATTGAATCAATACACATGAGTCATGTTTAATACAATTACTGACTTGAATGAAAATATTTTAAATTAAATAGATGTTAGTAATCAATGAATTCTTAGAAATAGATTGTTGATTTGTCTATTAGAAAGTCATTCAGTAAACTGCTGGTTATAATATCTAAATTGTTCGTATAATTCGATTACATATTTAAAATTAATCGAATTATTAAAAAAATTTTAATTAAACTAAATTAACAAGACATCAAGTCGTAAAAAAATTAGTATTATCTAAAGCCACATTTAGTAAAATTACTTATGTACATATACGCATTTTAATATATAATTATTAATTACGTTATCATCATCAATGTCATCTAAAACATCAGTTTCTTTCACATATTCAGCATTCCATTCATCTCCACCTATATTGAGTTATTCAAGATTGTCCATTAAAGGTTAATTTAGTTATTGTTCACATATGTGGGTCATCCCATCTCTGGCGGAAAGGTTTGACACTCCAATACGGAATTTGTTTAGTTTTTAGTGTTTGTGTTAAGTCTTGGGTTTTGGTGTGTTCTGACATATATAGTAAAATTTTATGGCCAACATTTTTGTAGAACATTTCATCCCCGCCCTTCCGCTTTTTCGGGGTGTTTTTTACAATTTCTTAGAATAAAGCCAAAAATGCCGTTATAAGGGGGGAGTCAGAGGGTTAATATGTTCTAAGAAAATATTTGCCATACAAAAATACAAAATTTCAAAATATTTAACATAAATTATGTTGGTCGTAGAATTGTCTTTCAATCAATATATCAAATACTAATAAAATTTGTACTAAGACTGAATAGAAAACACAGAATAAGAATATTCTAGTCCTTTAATTAGTGCAGTTTTTGTATTTCTTATTACGTTTAGGTGGAGGGTATTTAAGATTCGGTACAGCACTCTTACTTGTTAGTGTTAGTGTTAAATCGCTAGCTCAGAATGGAAACATGAAAAATAATTATTATTTTTGCATTTGAAATGCTTTCTAATGTCGCGTTCTTGAAATGCCTATATAATAAACAGCTAAACTGAAGTTAATAACTAACTATCTATTGCTCTAAAATCATAGCTTAGCCGTAGAATAGAAAATTTTATTCGCATTCTTACACATTTTACATATACGCCAGAAACAAAAAATTGATTTTAAGTCATTTTTATACAATGCTCAATACATTTACACTCTTGTAGGCTTAATGTATTATTATTGTTAAAACTTAAGTAAATGGAAATGTCCTTGACATTTTTTGTATTTGTTTTCATAAAATACACACTTACATGGGCACACACATACACGTACACATTAATGCAAATATATTTACATACATACATACAACAATTGCATAAATGAACAAGTAAAACAACAACGTAACTATCAATGTATTTGTTTTCTTTCTTATTTAAAATCAAACTGTACATGTATATATGTATGTATGTATGAGTGTGAGTGTATTCTTGCTCTTATTTGTATATATGTACATATGTGTGCATATAAAATGAAATTGTGTTTATGTATGTCGACAAAATTGCTTGCTGAAATGTTACCAATTTGCACAATGAGTAAATTCCAAAATATTTAGCAAAACATAAAATATTATTACTGTTGTTGTACAAATATTTTATGTTTTAAACAAATAACAAGAACGTTTCTGAGCTTGTATGTACGAGTATGTGAAATAGCCATACAAATCTATAAAACTTAAATAAACCATTACAATACCAACAACAGCATCATCATTTCTAAATTTATGTATTACTTTATTGAGCTTTAAAATAAAAACCAAAAACCCAACGTTATACTCATACAAGTGCCAATAAATAGCAAAAAATAAATCTTTAAATAAAACTGACCAGCAAAATTATGGTCCCTTGTGAGTATTATGAGTCAAGTGGCGCCATTGTAATAAATAGTAATACTACATAGTTAACAGTGGGACGAAAAAGCTACATTGAAAAGTTTCAGATAGAGTTACAAACTCTTGCAGTTTAACAAAGTATTCGCAAGTTTTCATTGATATAGCCAGAAGGGACCTGTTCTTCTTGTTATTGTATTGGGAAAAGTAAAGTTTAACAATTATAAATGTAAATGATATCGGACAGATGACCACTACGACCACACAAACAGATCAAACCAAAAACTCGGATTTTGAGTTTTAAGGCTGTAATCGATTTGATTGACTCTGTATAGACTCTCCCCCTTATTCATAAAAACTTACAACAGGTTTATAAGAGGTTTATAAAACAAATTTGGAATGGAAATTTGCTTTTTATGAATAAGGGCATCTATCTTTAGCATAGCTGCGCAAAAAATTATTCAGTGGCGTTAAATCTTGTGATCGTAGTGGCCATTTTTCATTTATGCGATCGGTAAATTTTATTGTCCTGTTATAATCTCATGACAGTGATATACCTACAAACAATAATATTCCAAAATTTCGTTACTAACATTCCACGATATAGTGATCCATTCACTGTAACTTTATTTCGAGCGTATTGAGCACCATACAATGATACATTCAGCATGCAATGGCTTTATAAAAATTCCAAATTGTTAATAATGGTCTCAGGAGCAATCCGAAAATATCAAGAATTTTAGGAAATTTACGTTTTTCCTAGTGAGTCATTGCAACGATTTTTAAGCTTCTACTACCGATACATATATCAACCATACTGAGGTTTATTCTGACAAATCAATTGAGTTGGTTTCAAATATAAATTTTGGCGGTTACAGTTCGAAAATTTCGTACAACATGATTGATTGGAATATTACTTAAACATCGTTAACGGTGAGGAGAGTAATTTCAGGGAGATTGGATCAATTGGTGAAGTTAAACACAGTGTGTGCAGAGTGTAGGTTAACGTTGTTTCCCTGCTTAAATTCAACTAATTAAAAAAAACTGAAGCCAAATGACAACTTATGGGGAAAATAGTTAATTTAATAAATTATTAAACATTTGAGTGCGCCGACAGACTAGCATATAGTGTGCCGGACAATTAGTCAGAAGGATGCGAGTTCGCAGTTTGGGTTTGTTAATTATGTACGTATATTAAAAAAAACTAATACTGATTCTTTGAGAAAACTTAAACTAAGCAATATTTATCTGCATTGACTCATTTGGGTTCAAAAACTCCAGATTTGATTGTCGAATACCAAATCCATACACATTTTGATACTGTTGGCTTCATATTTTTGACTGCAGCCATCATTTTATTATATTTCTTCGAAAATAAGGCTCATCAATTACTGCTGCTCCGTATTTAAATTGGATGATAAAGATTTGTACAAGAAGGTCATGGAATATGAGTTCCAAACATAATTTTATTTTGTATACTTTAATTTTCAATAGAAAAGCAATCGAAAGCAAAAAGCTGGGTTTTCTATTTAATTAAATTATTGTTACTGGTTTATTTCACGTATTAAACATCACTAGTCTTCAGTGAATTTTTTGGCCTGATTGACCTACTTCTCCTTGGATTGGTATGGAAGAAATCTGGTTGACGAAATGCAGGAACCATATGAATGACCTAATTGAGTCAACTTCGCACTATTGAATAATATTGGGTTATTTCTTTTTTTTCGGCTCGAGTTCAATAAATTCAATTTTCATTAAATTATTTTTACTGAAGGTAGGAATTGTAATATGAAAATTATTATTAAAATTTTTTGATAATTTTTTTTGGCTTAGGATTCGAACCTGGTTCGTTGGTTGAATTTACATATGTTTCGAGAAACACCACTTTCTCTCATCAGAATTCTTTGCGTTCTCACCTTCTGCACCACTGCGGCACCCGCTAGCCTACAGTCAAACATCAATCCTTTAACCAATATTACCGGTGGTTCGAAATTTGCTGTAATTATCATTTTTCATTTATTTTACATGTTGCCTCCTTTTTCTTTAGTTTTTTCAACCAACAAGCCGCTTTTTTTTAAACATAACTAATAAAACATTTATACTATCAAATTTTATGGGAACAATGCTTTCATAAAAAAAGTAAACCCACTGTGCACTGTTTCTTTTTTTTCTAAATTATTGAATATTATTCAGTATTCCCCTTTTTACAAAATAAAAATCGTTAAAAATCGTTATAAAGCCTACTTTATGGGTACATTTCAGTGTTAGAGTAACTAACACACACAAAAAACACAATTTCAAATACCCTTCACTTACATACGAGTACAAACGTTGTTACGTACATACATAGTATTACATACATGCATACATATGTATGTGATTTTTACTACATTTAGCCCGGAGTCGTATGTGATTGTTGTTCTTGTTGTCATTGTTAACCTAATTTTCATGTTGAATTATTGTCGCAAAAGAAGAAATATTTATTTTATACACAAATACAAACTGAAACACACATTCAGTCATTCATTCATTCGAATGTGTGAAAATTTTAAAAGCAAAGCGTACAACACTGAAAACACTGCTTGCAAATAAATTCTCAAAGTTCCAATTCTGTATGAAAATGTTGCCCTACAAAACAAAAATCTATAATACAGAAGAACACTAAACAAAACAGCAGCATAGAACTAACTAACACACAAAAAATATACTGCGGCGACCTTTTTTTCTAGCTGAATCTTCATGTGTGTGTTTGTCTGTGCATGTGTGAGAGAGTGTGTGCTTTTTTATATATTTTTCTACAGGCCCTTAAGGATTTAAGGCTACGGTTTTTATGTGTTTCTTTATGATTATTATTCCATTTCATTCCATTCTACTACTGCTGTACTTTTTTATTTAGGCTGTCTTTTTTATATTGTTGGGGTAGAAGCCAAAAAAAATAAATAAATAAATAAATAAATATATGTGAAAAAAGTTAAGTACGGTATAGCAGCCAACTAAGTTACCCAAATACGCACACACACATTGATATAGAACACTTACACTCTTAATGCTCACAAATTTCCGTTTAATTTAAAAAGGTCAATGTACACGTACGTACGTATGTTTGTATATGTGTATGTGTATGTACGTGTAAATAAAATTTAGTGGTTAATGTTAAATTAAAAATAAATAAAAATAAAGTATGTAAGCACTTAAGTTTTCAAACAGAACTCTTTTTTAGGACAAATAATTCCCTTTTTCTGCCTCAATTTAAACCCTTCGTGGAATAAAAAACCAGCAAAAGAAAAGTTTTGAAAACAATCTAAGAAAAGTTAGAAAGTTTTGGCTAATAATGGTCTATTTAATTTAGTAAATTCTAAATGACTTGAACTTGTTGACTAATTTGGGGGCTAAAAATGTTCAAACTTATTTTTATTTGTTGTATACAAAGAAGTGTTAATTAGAATAGCTTTAAAATATTGCTTTAGTGGAAGAAGGCACTCAGCTATAGACAAATCAACTACTGGGGTTTCAATGCACCGTAAAACGTAAAACGCTATTCTCACACATATTTGCTTAGTAAGGTGCTTTAATAATGGTTTGATAAGAAATGTCAGTTATTTGCGGTTTAAAGAGCAGCCCTATTATCACCTCTTCAACTTTAAAGTGGATCTCATGATAAATAATTATCATTAGTTGATATATACCCGTACTGGACTTGGATCAGCCATTAGCGAAACCTTTAATTTACAAGATGATGACCTGACTTACTTATGTGTTAAAAGTAATCGTATATGATTTTATTATAGCAATTTGTTGCTTTTTAAAGTTATGAAAATTATAATTATAAGGAACTAGCTAAACCCTGTGTGCTTCACTATCCCCCCCTCGTCATAAAATAAAATAAAACGTATTTACATATATATTTACAAACATTTATTTATTTATTTCTTTAGTTTTAATTTATTTATTGCAATGCTTTAGGCGAGACCATGCCCCTTTGTCCACTTACATAGTCAAGAATTTATTATTTCGTCAGAATATCCTATTGTGAAAATTTAATGACGATCGGTCCAGTAGTTAAGACTATATTACGATTTTTAATGTTCCTAAAAAGGGACGTGGTCCCACTTACTTTTCTCCTGGTACGTATTCCTAATTATGCCTATACCATATGTACCACATATCATTGACGTAGGTCAAAAAATGCCCAAAATATGGCGATTTAAATTGTTGGGTTATATGGGTTCCTATAGAGTCACAGTAACATGCTGTGAAAATTTCATCAAAATCGACTCAGCCGTTTTGGAGTCCATACGTTACATACATACATACATTCATTTATATATATATAGATTACAACCTACATCTCTGCAATTATTATCTCTGTCAATTAGAAGTTGCATTTAAAATTATCATTAAACCAAATTATTTTGATATATGTGGGCATTAACAGCTTGAAAAACGCGACATTCGTATGACATTGAAGTGATAAAAACGAAAGGCATTTTAACAATTTAATTTCATGTTTCCATTTTTAGCAATATCAAAAACGCGACAAATAAGTTTAACAGCATTTTAGTTAAACTATATTATTGGCAATAAACAGGGAATTTAGAACGTGACAGAAAAAAATAAAATAAAACTAGTTAAAACTACATCTAAAAGTGTAAAAAATCTGCGAATTTAAACATTGTTTTTTAAAGGGATATTTGTAACTAAAATATAATAATGGCACATGCTGTTAATAGATATCATATTGAAATATTTGCATTACTGTTGTATTATTTGATATTTATAACGCGACACACTTTGCCTTCACGTTTGAAATAAGTATAAGATTATGCAATTTAAACAAAAGCATCTTATTTATGATAAATTTATTATCATACTTTTTTTAACTTATAAAAGCATTTAGCACTTGACATTTATAACGCTACATATTTTACGATAATTTACCTTTGCAATAAGAATTAGATAAACTAATTAATAATGATATTTAGATTATTTTCTTTCCAATCTTTAGTGTGATTTAGCACTCTACATTTTTAACGCTGCAATATTTGACAGTCAGTTTTGTCATATAAATTAGTTTAAATAATTTTAACAAAAGCTGCGTATTTATAATTTAGCAGTTCGACATATGTATAGTGCTGATGTATTTTACGTCTTCTCAATTTTTGCTTATTAGCCAATAAACCGGTACAAAAATATATGGCATACAATTAGTTTAAATTAAAGATAAATGTGCTATGTAGACCTTTTATATTGTTAAAAATCTTTCTATTTTATTAGTTCGGCTTGAGGTCCCTTTTATTAAAAATATAAAAACTCTTGTTCGTTTTTAATTTTTATTATATTTTATTTATTTCCAATATTTCGACCAACTTTGTTGATCATCTTCAGGGAAGAAATAAAATCTAAAAAACATAATTATTATAATTGTAACAATTTTCTTAAAATTATATTAACAAACAATTTACTTGATGTTTAATACAGTGTTGTCCGATGTTAATGTCTTAAGTTTCTTTCACTGACTGTTAGCTTTTTTGTTTATTATTATTTTTGTATTTGTTTATTGTATGTCTATATATGTGAGCGCAATTATCAGTGTCTGTTTTGTAGTTCATTCTCTTTTCAATTGGAGTATTAATTATATGTAACATCTCTTGCATATATCGTTTACTAGTATTATTCTCTTCCACAATTACTCTTACATTATCAAAGTTTGGTCGATGTCCAGTTGTTGCACAATGGGCAGCAAGTGCTGTTTTTTGTGAAAGTGGTTTGTCATTTGATTTTAGGTCCGATTTATGTGATGACAAGATAAATATTTTATAATATAAATAATTTGGAATTCAAAAATAATCTAAAACGAAAAATTATGAAATTAAACCCCCTACAAAAAATGTTAAAATTAAAAAAACAGACAGTTTGAGTATCTGAGACAATAGTCACAATAAATTTCATAATTAACTAGCTGACCGCCCCGGCTTCGCTCGGTATTTACTATTGATTTGTATTTCATAGAATAAGATGTATTCACAACCTGCCTGCTCTTATTTATTTGCAAATTTGTACAGCATACTTTAGAGGACTTTTTTTTCAAATGTTGAATTTTTTCAGGAAAAAAATCATAACTAGAGAATGGCTAGACCGATTTTGGATTTCAAAATCAACTAACCATCATCACTCCTCCCTGTACCTTCCCTAAAAATTTTATGGCAATCGGTCGAGCCGTTCTCGAGTTATGGAGTGACAATCAAAATGTACACTTATTTTTATATATATAGATTTTACTTTATAGGTTTTCAATTACTATATTTTTAAAGTGTTTAATTGAATGTGAAAATTTCCTGTCTGAATAAGTAATTGTAGAATTCTACCCAGCAATGGATTCTGCAACAAATGACCTCTTCATTATTAATGTGTTAGAACGCGAAGGCACTAAAACATGTGTCCGTGAAGATGTATCAAAATGAAAAATTGTTCTCAGGTGTGGCGGGCAGCCAGATTTTATTATTTTGAATAGTTGAAGTAACAATCTTTTATTAACGAAATCTTGTAAATTACATCCAAGAAGCGATATAACATAAGATGTCATTTCAATATATTGAAGCAATGTTCTTATTTTACCATGTAGTCGTTCCACTATATACTTCTATTGCATAAAAAAATAGGTAAACATACAGAAAAAAGTAATTGGTTTTTTACCTTAAATGGTAGATAACTTCCTAGTGAATAAAATTTCTTTAATATGAAAGATATTGTTGTTTTATTTTTCTTTACGAAGATTGCTATATTGTTTTGTTAATGTCTATAGCTCTTAAATGGCGTCTCAGCTTTGTAGGGGATTTCTATAAATTTGTGCTTAAAACTGCATTGTTTCGTCCTCCTTTTTTTTTGCACACATTAAACCTATCTGAATGTACATGATAAAATAATAAAAACATTTGTTTGGAAATAGACTTATTACGATAGCGAACGCTACAGTTCGCGATAATAAAAAGTGCTTAATGTGATTATAATTAAAACCACTTCATTTTGAATTAAATTAAAATATTTAACCACTTGTTTAAAAGATCTTGCAGTGCTAATAACAACTGATCATATTGGTACAAGAACGCGACATTGAAACAATTTACTAATAAATTATTATTTTTCTTAGTAAAACTAGCTAAGGACTAGAACAATTTTAGCATTTTACCAACTGAAATAAGCTGCTAATGTACCTATGTATAAGTGTTGATCGACCTTTTTTGTTTGCTATTAATAGTTTATATAGTTTCCTATATGCAGGCTTTCAAGGTCATTAATTTAATGTAAATAAAAGATTATTTATTTCATTTTCAATTAAATCCGACGTTTCGTTGGTATGCTTTCCAACTTCTTCAGGGATTTGAGTATTTTATTAAAATCTGGTAACATTGTAAAAATACAAAAGAAACATTTAGTCAATAATAACAATAATTACAAGTTTAATTTTTGACAAATTAACTTACAATAATCTTTTTTGTCAGTCTTTACATCAATTTATGATTTATATCAGAGTAGTTTTTTGTATATGTGGACAACACAACACAAAACTTAAAATATTTAAAAAATGAATGTAAATTAAAATATACATATATCACAGAAAATTTGTCGTTTTTTTCCTTTCTTGGTCACTGTTGTTATTAGTACTAAAGTATTGCAATGGTGTAGTTTGCATTTGTATTGTCTTTGTCTTCTTTTGTGTTTATTGCAATTGTCGATTTTTGTTGAATTCTCAAGCTCTCCAACGTGTATCTCTTATTTTCTCTTTTCTCTTTATCTAAAATTTTCACTTTTTCAAAGTTTGGTTTGTGTCCGTCTTCAATGCAGTGTTGTGCAAGTGCAGTCGATTGTTTTCCTCTTTTTATGTCAGCTTTATGTTCGTCTAATCTCACGCCTAAATTTCTCTTCGTTGTACCAATGTAGATTTTTCCACACTCCTCATTATCATCGCCTTCACATTCAATTTGGTAAACAACATCACTTTGATCTCTACACTCAATCTTTGTTTTTGTTTGTGTAAATAAATTATGTATTGTATTGTTTGATTTATGTGCGAATATTATTTGTTCGTCGTTTATTATCTCTCTTAGTTTTTTGTTCTCAGTTAGTCTTGGAATAAACGGCAGGCAGGGCTGTCAGATATGGCGATTTCTCGCCAAACGTGGCGATTTTGAAACGTGTTTGGCGTCGAGATTTTCCGTTTGGCGACATGGCGACTTTTTGGCGATTCTTGATATCACTGGCGATTTTCTTGGCGATTTTCACCAAAACATCTATAATAAATTATGTGATGAAAAAAATCGTCTTTTTTTGGTTTTTATAAATCCAATTATCAACGAAATGAATCATCTGAATTTGGAATTTCAATCTTACAGCATGGATGCAGGAAGCATGCATGAAAAAATGTATTGTACACTTCTTATGTTTTCAACAAAGGTTTTCAAACCTTCTGTTTTATATAATACTGAAAACAATGAAAAATGTTTCAATGATTTACATGCAGCTATTGATAATTCAAATTCATTTTTGCCTCTAGAGGCAATTGATTTTGAAACAGAGTTTGATACAGAATTAAGAAATGCGAAATTGTGCGAAGTAGAAATAATCGTACTTAAAGAAAACTGTTTTGTGTATTTAAAAAAACTTTTAAAAGAGATGATAAGCAAATTACCAGAAAATATGAACTTTTTTAAAGCTTTTGGACAATACATTATCTCAAACTAAATTTGGCGTTGTTCAAGAAACATTAAGACCATTTATGGATCCAAATGTAGCAATAGGCGTGTATGAAACTCAATAGGGAAAACTTCCGTTCATAAATTGAAATAATTATTTTAATAACGAAATTCCAACAAATTTACTTGAATTTTGGCCAAAAGTGTTTGATTATCACGGTACAGCAGGTACGTAGCATTTTAAGGAAATATCTTTGGCCGTTCTTACTATATTGATAGTTCCAACCAGTAATGTCTGCGTTGAAAGGGTCTTTTCAATAATGAATTGTATAAAAACTCGACTAAGTAATAAAATTCAATATGAGCTTTTAGACGCTCTATTGAGAATAATTAATCATATGAACGTAAACAAATTATGCTGCAATTCGTTTACACCGACTAATGAAATGATAAAAAAATTCAACTCAACTATGTATGAAAGTCAAGACTCTAGTAATGAAATCGCTGAGGATGAAGTTTACGAACTCTTAGACTTATCTACTTAATTTTACTTTTTTTTTAAATATGATCTCAATTTTTATGTAATTTAAAACTCTCTTTTAACAAAGTTTTAAAATTTTGTAAACAGTAAAAAATACAAAAACGAATATAAATGTTTATATGTTTTCCTAAAATATTGTTTAATAAGTAACAATTAATGAATTAAATAAAAGAAATTTAACAAAAACTAAAAAAAAATTATTTTTGGCGATTTTTGACTTAAAAATTGAACTAGGTTTTTTTGTGTAAACAAAATTTATTTTAAATAATAAAAAAAAATTAAAAACTGAACAAAATCGGATTTTGGCGAATTTTGGCGATTTTTTACATCCGTTTTGGCGACGAAGCTCAAAAAAATCTGACAACCCTGACGGCAGGCTATAGTATTTGGTGTTGCCAGATGTGTCTTTTTTGTTTCTTTCCCCTGAAGAAATATTATTTTTAACTTTGGTCATTAATGAATTAATCAACCCATTTGGAAAATTGTTCTTCATTAATATATCCTTTATTCTTGTCATATTCTTATATTTAAATTTTACGTCGCTTATTTTTATAACTTTGTCAATTAGATTCATTGCCGTATTTATATTCTGTTTCATGGGTTGTGTTGAGTGAAAATTCATCAAGCGTCCAGAAGCAATTGGTTTCATATACCAATCTGTTATTATTTTGTTATTTTGTCGGAATATCTTCATATCTAGATATGGTATAGCATTGTTCCTCTCCCTCTCTAGAGTAAATTTCAATTTGTTATGATATGCGTTAAATGTTTTCAATATTATGTCTTCGTCTTTAAATTTTATTATGGCAAACAAATCATCTACATATTTTGTGATCAGTCTTATTCATATGTTGTTCATTTCCAGTTCCTCGATGCATTGTGCCATTAGGTGGTCCAATATAATGTCGGCTACAGTCGGTGACAATGGGTTGCCCATTGGCATCCCGTATGTCTGTTGGTATAATTTGCCATCATGCATAAAATAATTATTATCATTAAGACAAAATTTTAGTATTTTCATAAATTAGACATTTGTTTAATACAATGTAAGAACAAAGATTTAATATAAAAGCTCTTGTGGCTAAAGGATCTCTTGAGATGCCCAAAAAATATTAATTACTTCCAATTATTCATTACTTTTACTTTCAATAATTATTACTTACAGTTGACTTTACTTATAAGTTGTCGAAGTATTTGCTTAGACAAATTTTAATGCCTTGATTATAAAAATCCAAGTGAAACGAATGTCTTTTGCTGACATAGAAGCACTTGTTCCCGCCAGCACTATACAACATGACTTTAGAGTACAAAACTTCACCTACATTTGAGTTAATTCATTTAAAATCTGTACTTAGCTTACAATTTAAACTCGAGCTTTTTATTTCTATAACAAACCTCCTAAATATCCTACAAATAACACAAACCAAGCAACAAAAAAAACGGATAATTAAATATTTTTCCAAAAAATTTCAAACATATTAAGTTTGATTACATTTAGTGTTTAACTTTTTTGTTCTCTATTGTACAAACATTTTTAAATAAAAATCATAATTTTACTTTTTTTTCACTTTTCCAAACATTTTCACAGCATCCCTCTGGCTTTAATTTACAAACGTAAAAAAAGTATATAAAAGTACTTTTCTTTTAAAGATTCTCACTTTTATACTTTTACAAAAAAGTGAAAATATTTATGGATAGGTATATGTGTATGTATATATATATATATGTTTATAAGTTTTATAAGTTACATATATATTTGTGTGTGTATAACAGTGATGGAAAAATGAAAAATTAAAATGGTACTGACCGTCAACAAAGAGAGTACTTTTTTCAACATTTTAGTACTTTTCAGAAAACATATTTCATATTTAAAAATAATTCAAAAATAAAATTAATTCAGTTTAATAAAAAAAAAGTATTATAACAACAAACTAAATATTAATTCATTTTTATGTAAAAATATATATTTTGAAGTTTTCAAACTTATATGATACACAAAATATCTCAAACTAGAAATGAGAATTACAAAAATGTATGAAACATAAGAAATTTAAAAATATAGTACCAAAATAGTACCACAAACAACTTTAATTCTTTATGCATATGTTTACTTTTTTAGATTAGCTGATCCCACATCAAATAAATAACATGAATAACGAATTTGTGCATTCCTTATGTTCTTGTTTTAAAGCCAATGTTTGTCAAAGATTATAAAAATAGTAACGATGGATTTCTAAACAGGGGAACAAAGCAAAACAAACAAAGAGTACTAAATATGATGTGGGGGTACTGTGGTATTTTTGTTGTGAAAAAGTACTGAAAATAGTACAATAGTATTGAATTTTCCATCAGTGGTGTATGTAATATATTTACAAATGACTTAACTAATAAGGGTAATAAGGAAAAAAAATGTAAAGAAACTGAACTTAATACAAACCTAGAGACCCAGACTTAGGGCTATGTGGCATTAAAGTTATAATATATTTACAAAACCAAAACTACATACATACACACTTACGTACACACACAGCATGAAACAGGAAACAAATCCTTATACAGCCCTGCATAGAATATAAAAGTGTTTTGTGTATGCAAAGAAATGGGAAATGCGAGATGTGAAAAAAAAACTCAAGGAAAAAGAAAAAATTTAGCTGACAGAAAATTTAATTTTATATTTATACAAACACTGGCACATTAACTTACTAACACACTTACAAAGCACAATTTATACATAGACATAAATACTTACATATACATATAAATAAAGTTTTCTCGCTAACCTTAACACCTGCCAGATCCACACACACAAACAGATATACCTACATATGCTATACAGTTATTGAAATGTTAAACACACGCACATATTAAACAACATAACAAAATGAGAGAAACATTTATATTTCCGTTTAAAGTATTTTTACTTTTCTTTTTTGTTTTGTTGGCAAATAACGACGAACAAAATGAAATCTTAAATTTTGTTTTAAAGTTTAACACACGACATAATTTAATATAATCTTGTTGTTTATTTGGGAATTGTTTTTTTATTTTTCTTTTTTGCAAATTTAAAGCCAATGTATTGTTATATTTGTTTGTATTTATTTACTTTTTTCATAAAGTTTCAAATTTCTATAAAGTTGGAAAATGCGTGCAATTTTCTTCTCATTGTAAATAAACAAGGCAAAACACGAACGTGTACAAGCAGAAATCAGCATTGACGTCAATGTTTAAATAAACAGAAGAAATTTATGCGTTACTTATTTACAAATTTAAGAATATACCCACCCATTCATTTGAAGTTTCTTTTTTTTTATTTTTTTTTGTTGGTTTGTTTGTTTTTATTCCCTTCTTCCGGCTAAGGTATAAATAAGTAGGCGATTTATAAATCTTTAAATAATTTACTGACATGTAGAGGGTGGTTCATTTAGACCTTTATTCATTTTTAAATAAAACACTTCAAATATAACAAAATGTCAGATTCCTTATTATTACCTTTTATTGTTTAAAAATAGTTTTATTCAAATCTTGGCGGTTACTGCACTGTTGGTTGCTAATTCGAAAAGTTTAAGTTACGACGTTTAAGTTAAACGTTTTAAAATTTTACATTTTTAACTTTCCTTTTTTGTTGTTATATTTTAGGCTGATCAACTAACAAAAGAACAAATTGCTGAATTCAAAGAAGCATTCTCACTTTTCGATAAAGATGGTGATGGCACTATCACAACAAAGGAATTGGGCACAGTCATGAGAGCGCTCGGTCAAAATCCCACAGAAGCTGAATTGCAGGACATGATCAATGAAGTCGATGCTCCTTTCACCAATGCTGCCGGTATCTCGTGAATAACGACTTTTGACTTTACATAACATCAAAGAAAAAAAACCAGAGATGTTGTAGGCGGTCACCAAAATTATTTCCCAATAAGCCATTGTTTATTTCATACATTTCTCAAAGAACGCTGATTTTTTAAAAACAGCTGAAAAATTTAGAGAGCTGTGAAATCCATTTCATGATTAATTGTCAAAAGTAGTTGATTGCAAAATGTTACATTATTAGGCCAAGCCTATTGCAGATTGTTGCAATGAGGCAAAATGCGTATGATGTCGTCAGTCAAGATGTTGTAACAATATCTGAATGGGTATGTGTGCAATAACACACATCGTATATATCAGACATTATTGCGAATTGTCACATTATAAAATCAGTGGCATTAGAATATGCAAAAACTCATTTCCATTTAACCCTGCTACTACGTTTAGGGTCTTTTGATGACCCATTCGTATTTAACATTGCACAACTTGCGAAAAAAAACGTGTTTGTTCGTCAGACCGACACACAATCACTCTAACGACGATATAGTGCATTGATCACAAGCCTTAAAAATATTTTCGAAATGTACAAATTTGAATTTTCTCAATAAAAATAATGTGGGGTCAAAATATGACCCAAACATAACTGTGTATTTTTTTCTAACATAGTAGCAGGGTTAATAATTACCCCAGCTTAAGCTAAACACGTAGACAAACACTAAACATAAGTACAAGTACATATCGTCACCTAAAATGCCTAAAGACGTAACCCTCATTATCATAATTTTACAGGAGAAGCAAAAAACGTTATAAATCGCGATATGTACATATCGTCACCTGAAGTTTGTCATCTATCTTAAGACAAGATGTGAAGAAATCGCGATTTTTAATTAAACACTTTTTATTTTATAACGTTTTTTGGCTCTCCTGTAAAATTATGATAATGAGGTTTAAGTCTTTGGGCATTTTAGGTGACGATATATTAATATCAGTGTTTATGTATATGTACATACTCGTATGTAACTCTGTCTGTATGCATGCGATTACATTTTTTTATTATTATTATTATTTATACATTCATAAAATGTGTGGTATAAAACAAAAATCCCATTAAAAACTTTCTACTCCTTTTTTTTTTGTAGATGGCTGTCTTTTAAATTATAATTACTTATACATACATATAAATTGCCAGCAAACTAAGTGAAATAAAAACAAAACATTTTTTTTGTGGAAGCTTACTCAGCTAAAGTACATTATATTTTTAATGTAATGTTAAAATATTTTGTGTAAATGTGTCATAAATAATTTGTGTGTGTTAAGAAGCAAAAAAAACGACAGACACAAACACACAGAAAGACACAAATTGCAACCTCATGTTTGTTTAGGATAAATGTTTTTTTTTAAGCAGACTCATTCCTATTCAGTCCTGTGCTTCCTTGAGCCTTCGAAAAGTGTTTTCCTGTAATAAATACTGTCGTTGTTGTGTTCTTTTTGTTCAGCTGAAACCTTTCCTTCTATTAGCTTAAACGTTGACACAGTTTCTTTGTTTTTTTCTGTATCTTGTAACTGACACTTTTAGTTTATTTTATTTGTTAGACCTTTCTTTGTTAACCAAGTAAAACAAAAACCGACAACAACAACCTTAACAGGCGAACAGAACAAGTAATGTTAAGAGAGCTGAAAGAAACATGTAAAAACACTTTCATTTACATGTAGCGTTAACACAGTTCATTAGAAATTAAATTTTCATATTTTTTAGAACAATAACAAAACCAAACGCAACAGACATACAAACATACATACATACATAGAGATTGTAGTAACAAAAATATACCAATAAATGGACAAATAACAGAGACAACAAAACGATATCCCACATGACCTACATGACTAGCGATGAAATCTTTCGTGAATATTACTCTTCCAAATACTCGAAATACAACTTGAATGACTCATAATTAAGAAAAGAATCAGCTATAGTTAATATTGCTTTCCTTTTGATTATTGACAATTCTGCATTTTTACAAACTCATGTTTAAAAATGCTGGCTAAATGTTGGTTACAATTAAAATATTAATAAAAACTTGGCATTTCTTAATTATTTCTCTAAAGTTTGGTCAGATGGCCGCCTACAAATATTGACAAAAACAAACAAATTCAAATACAAAACAACAACAGCAACGACATCTACATCAACGTCAATATCAGCATGATGCCATTGTCATCATCATCAGATGTTTTACTGGTTTTGCTAGTAATACAACTTAACTGCTACAAAAACAACAACAACTAACTAATCACAGCGTGAAAAATTACAAGTGCTTCCATGGGTAGGCCTTAAAGAAGACCTGGGGGCTTATTCTGTATTGCGATGCGAAAGTCATTGCGATGCTCAAATGAATTGCGATGCGAAAAGTATTTGGTATCCTGTAAGACTTTCGCATTCGCAATTCATTTCAGTATGTGCCAACACTGTGCCAAAGTAAATAAATAAACGTCAAATTTATTTGGTTTGTGACAAGATTTAAAAGTTAAAAAAATTGCTTACTTTAATTTAAAAAACAAAAAAAAAATGTGTTATTCTCAAAAATGGATTCTGTTGCGTTATGGTTTGATGAGGAAGAACGAAATGAACAAAATGAAAGGATAGATAGAAGATTGCTTAGAAGCAATTCCGACATTCTAAGCTTAAATGAAAAATGGCGGAGGCAGTGGTTGCTCCGAAGGAAATTGCACCTACTAATCCGTTTACGACCACTCGCATTTAATTGTTCGGCTAATTTATTCCACAATGCACTTGCGTCCTGACTAAAGGGTTGCAAATGTTGTCTTGATTGCCACTTAAGACATTTTATTTTTTAGCAAATACTTCAATGCACTTACTTCTTGTTTTGCCTGACACACACAATGTGTGCCAACAACAATAATAAACAACGAGAGAACATAGCTGATGAGTAACAAGTTGAACACAGTTATGACATGTATACAAAAAAATTTTTGTTGTATTGTTATTGTGTGCTCTCGCTTAGATTTTTTATATGGTGCAGTGTACAATAATCAGATTTTTACATTACTATCATATACACTGCAGCATAGTCTTCACTGTTGACAAACAACCAAGTGGTTTTGCGCAGACCTTTAGTCCTGACGAGCATTTGGTGTTTTTAAGTGACCTTTTGCCAAATGGCTATGTTTTTTCATAAATTCCATCATTACTTCAAATTGGCGCATCTTGGTGGAATTATTGTTCGTCTCCCTGGATGAAATTTAATTATTAAAAGCAAATAAGCTACTAGGTACCACAACAATAATATAATTAATTTAATTAATTAAGAATTCCGACTTGCCAACTTTTCGCATTTCAAATGCGAATAAAAAAGTACTTTTCGCAATAGAGATTAGCAACTGTTCTCATTTATGTATTTTCGAGTAGTATTTATTTTCGCTTCGCAATACAGAATAAACCCCCTGTTTACACATGCTAAAAGATTCGATACTCATTCCATTATGCCTTCTCTCAGAATCTTTTCATTCTACACATTCAAAATTGCATTTCAAAATAATTTCAACAAATCATGATTTCAATAACCAATACAAATGGTTTTGCAATTATTCCTGTACACCTAATACTGTTTTTACACGGTAATTGGTCCCAGGAAACTTCGTGTAAAAAAGACATTAGTCGTATGAAAAATAGGTGATTGGTGCCTTATCTCTAAAACGCATTGATGAAAAACAAAGGTTTTTTAAGAAAAACTTTTCAGGTTTAATATATTAAATGTGTTTTTACACAAGCATAGTTATTAAAGAAAAAAAATGATACGCACTCTAAGCTTTAACCCTGTAAAATGTAAAAAAATGTGTGTATGCCAAGTTCATTTGATAGTATGCACTAAAAAAGAATAAAAAGAAATAAAAAGAATTCTCTTTAATTTGTGCTATTTATAATGGCTCTGAACAGTAAATTTGCTTGTATTCACAAAAATTGAATTCTTTTAAATTTGTGATCTGAACATATTTCGCAAAATTAAATTAATTAAATTTAAATAAAATCGTGTAAAAAATGTACAATTTGTTTATTTTCAAACCGTGTAAAAAGAGACCGTGTAAAAACAGAATTAGGTGTATATCGCCACTACAAAAACAAACAATATTTTACTCACTTTGTTATACGAATAAAAAAAATGAATAAAGAGAGCGTCTATTAATTTAGTCTTTTATGAACGTTTGTGTTGTAAAGCAGGTGTAAAGTGAAGCAGTAATTTATATACATGTGATTTTTTAAATTAATTCAAAATTATTTTAAAACCATTCTTTTATTTAAAACCCTTTCTGTTAATTTCCTCAATAAAATTATTAATTTAACAGTCCATTATGTTTTATGTTTTGGTTTTCCGCCTTCTATGAGGAAGTAATGCCTGGTAGACCTTTATAGTGCCCTTCCCCAGTAGGCCTTCTAGCAGGCATCTGACCTGTAGCGAGTAGACAAGTCATTCATAGCCAATGTAAAATTACACGGCCTGTAAAATTGAAACGATTTGGCAGTCCTTGTGTCTGCAAAATAAGACATTCTGGAAGGCCTCTTTACAGCATGTTTTTCCCGCTGCTTTGTACTACACACAAAACAAACAAACACTACCACATATTTTAAACATTATCACATAGATACAAATACTTGTTAAAGACTACTACCTATACTAGCACAACAATCTGTAGCTTCCCAGCATACCATTTTAGAAGCGCTCCGAAAAAGGAGTCAGAAAAGAGTCCAACAAAAGAGCATTTTCGGTGCGCTCCAAAAAAAGGAGTCAGAAAAGAGTCCAACTAAAGAGCATTTTCGGAGCGAAAGAAAAATTTGCTTGTTACTGTCCTGAGTCGGCACGCAGTATGACTCAGAAATTCCACTTAATTATGTGTGTACCAAAGCGATGTTCTCCTGCTATTTGTGCTTTGAACAAAAAAAACATAGCTGTACCACACAAGAATGATAAAAACAAGATAACACAGAGCCCAAGAAAAACCTCATAAAAGACTCCTTTCTGGCATTATCTAAGAGCTCTTTAAGAGCCCAAAAAAACCCTCATAAAAGCCTCTTTTCTGACATTATCTAAGAGCTCTTTCTGACGGACCATTTTCGAATGTAATGACCCTCTTTTCTGAAGGTTTTCGGAGCAATTATGATTGTTTTTTGGGCTCATAAAGAGCGTTAACGCTCTGAAAAAGGTGTCAGAAAAGACTCTTTTCGGACTCATATGGCTTGCTGGGTTGTTTTTTATTTTACTGTTTTTTACACACTGAGACTTTGTATTAAGCTCTAAATGTCGAGGTGAAATAATTGGGCATAGTTAATGAATTTTTCGCTTTGTGTTTCTTGTTAAATTAAGACAAAAACAAAATGTTAATTAAATTCTAATTGATACAAAAATATTTTCAATTATTTAATTTTACTTCCAATTTTACTTTAAGCGAAAAATTATATGCTAGTGTTTAAATATAATTTTACAATTTTAATTTTTTAAAGAGTGTTATAGACAATGTCGTAATATTTTTGTTTTTTTCTTTCACACACAATTTTTATAAGCATTTTTTGTACAGAAAATCATTTTATTGAAAATTACGCTCATTATTATTTGAAACTCCTAAGGTACGGTCATACTTGGCAAATGTGTGCCGAAAAATACGTAAGCACTTAATGAAATATAGTTGAACTAGTTTATTTATTAAAAAAAACTTTTCTTATTGAGGCCAAAGCACAACAAATATTTAGTTTTAATTTATTTGATGCTGTTTGATCTTGCAAAAGTCTTGTAGGAGTAAACAACGTAAAAAAATTTTTGTGTTAAAACAAGTGGTTACGCTTTTTTGAGCAAATATTTGCCTTTAGAATTGTTACAGATAATTTTCAATGTTTTTATTTAATGAAAAATATATTTTTTTTTTTTCTTTTTTCATAGAATATTTTCTATGTTTTTTTTTTTCATTGTATTCTGCTGAAATCAGGGAACTTGTTCCTGAAACACGCAGTTTTTTACGTAATACACGTTCTTCAGTCATGGCTCATCCATTTGTGATCGACTGAACAGTGGATCGCAGAACACACTACAGGGAAAATACGTTCTTTAGCCGTTCCACTGTATGTGGAACAAACTACCAGCAGAAGTATTCCCTGCCACTTTCAATATGGCAAAATTCAAGTCAAATGTGAACACTACTCCCTCTATCCTCCCTTCCATAACCTATTTTCCTTGCTCCAACACAATGCATTGCATAAGTAGGGGTCGTCCCCTGAGTGCTGGTCCTAGAAAAAAAAAATTTTTAGAAAGCATGTTCTGCACGTTATATTCATTTTGATAGGAAATGTTAGATGTTTTTTTTTCTATAGAAAATTTTGAATTTTTTCCATGCTTTTTGTTAAAAAACATCTGATTTCGTTCAAATAAATAGTTGTTTGAGTGAATGTATAGTTTCCAAAATGATCGTGTTTGTTGGTTTTTTTATTTATGTCGAACAATTTCAACTATTACACTTTTCGTGATAGAAAATTTATATTATCTACAGCCAAAACTGAGAAGCTACCACTTGTTCTGCGAAGCTTTGTGCGTAAAAAAGTTTTGTGAGATCTTTTTGCTTATACAACATAATCTCATATACATTTTTAAAACTTTGCACAACAGTTCTGTGTTGGTAGAAAACATTTACTAAATTTCTTGAGGAGCACTCAATGATCTTTATACACTAATGTTCAGTCAATTAACATTAAAATGAAAACAAAAATAATTAAACTAAAAAATGTATCACTTATCTTATTTATTTAACAATTTAACACAGCGTTAATGCTCGAATTTTACAGATTAAATTATTTGTTTATTTAAATTGTAATTATGTATTCTTTATCAAGCAGCTTAATAGCTTAGATGGCTTAGTTGTAATGTGTTTAACTAATGAAAACATTTTAACTTAGGAAAACATTTGTAATAATGCCAATAACCTTTGACCCATCATAGAATAAAAAATTTAAACTCTGGATTACTAAAAACATTAGCTGATAGTTGACCCTTTAATAGAATAGTTCTGGATTAAATTAATAACTTTCTAAATCGCAATACAAAAAAAGTTATAAGTGGCTTTACTTTAGATGACAATTGACTACAAACTGGATTACCTGTGATATATAAAGTAAACAATTGACCTTTTTTAGCATTAATCAAACTTTACTAAATTCGAATATTGAGTAAGCGACGCCAGAATGTATGTTGGATTTTAAACTTATTTCGCAATTAAAAGTCCAAATTGAAATTTAATTTAAATAAAACAAATGTAAAAATTAACAGTAACCGCAGCCAAAATTTATGTTGCAGTGAAATGGATAAACTTGCTAAAAAATATCAAAGGTTTGGCAATTAATATACAGTTGCGTACTGAAGAGTACCCGATTCTTAATAGACATGACATCAATGACTTAATTGTACCCAACTTTGGCTAATGGAAAAATATTGGACTATTATCTCAGTGGAGTGATACTGCAATTTTTGACAACAAATTGTTAGCGATGTTTAATAGGTCTGCAGGCCAAATGGATCGAAATGTTATGCAACAAAACAAAAACATAGAGTTTTATAAGATCAACATAAATATGGTTTCTTCTTTTAGCTTTTCTTAAATATTTCGTGGGTAAAATATTTTAATTATCATAAATATTCATAGAAGATAATTTGTATAACTATCAGTATTAAGAGTAAGGCATTTAAGCTTCAGCATAGCCGCATACAACATTTTTCGTTTACACTAACAACTTTTTATAAAAGCATAGCTTTTCAAACTCTTATACCATAAAGGCTGTCTTTTTTTAGGTTTATAAATCTTTTAGTTGAAAACACTTTTTTAGCTGGAGGTCATTTATGTTTAGTTTGATTTGGCTTTTCAACATGAATAGACTAAATTCTGAACAACGCTTTTAAATTGTGCAAAATTATTTTGAAAATCAATGTTCTATTCGAAATACGTATCGCGAACTACGTCGAAAGTTCATCGCGCTGATTTTTGGTTTAATGGATTTGTCAATAAACAAAACTGTCGTATTTGGAGTGATGATAATCCTCAAGTAAATGTTGAGACTCTGTTACATCCAGAAAAACTTACTAGTTGGTGTGTTTTATGAGCTTGTAGAATAATTGGTGAGTATTTCTTTAAAAATGAAGCTATACAGCCATGATTACTGACTTTTTCGTTCATCAATTGAACCATCATGATGTGCAGGAGTTGTGGTTTCAACAAGGCGATGCAATATGACACACAGTTCGTGCCACAATTAAAGCATTTGATAACCGCATAGTTTCATATTTCGGACCCGTGAGTTAGCCTCCAATATCGTGCGATTTAACGCCGCTTAACTATTTTCTGCAGAGATATGTGAAGTCGCTAGTATGCGCTGATAAGCCCAAAATCATTGACCACTTGGAGAACAACATTCGCCACGTTATTGCCGATATATGCCACAAATGCTAGAAAAAAATCATTGAAAATTAAACCTCCAGATTAGACTACGTCGAGCCAGTCATATGCCAGAATTAATATTAAACTATAAAGCCAGAAGATTATTTCATATTATTTCATATCAATCTAAAAAAAAAATCATCTTTGTTTTGTTCCATTTAAAAATTCTATACAACTTAAAAACAACACCCTTTATTTGAACTTGATATTTTATGATAAATTATTCTGTCTATCTAAAATAAATACTTCTAATTAGAAATTAAATTCCTTAAACTGACATTTATTTACACACACACATATATATATGTATATTAAACCATAATAAACCCCAATAGCTGTACAATGGAAATATTTTGTTGTCATTTAAATCCTTAATACAGCAGTTTTTATGACAACTTAATAACAAGAGCATATATGGATGTGTGGTTGTCTGTGACACACATACACACACACACACACCCACGCTTGTTTACCTGTTAGTGTATTTCTATAAATGTACATCAGTGAGTGATTTATCCATAAATTAATGTGTTTTCTGTTAATATAAAATTATTTCGTAGTAGAAAAATATGTTTGTGTGAATACAAAATTAAAGCGTGCGAATGCGTGAGAATATGAATATGTTTATAAAATATTTTTAATAACACTCGAATTTTCGGCTTAATTAAGCACATCATAATTTAAATCAGTTTTAATTTTATTTTTATTTTTATATTTTCCATTTCATATTGTTAAAATTATAGGTTTTAATGAAAAAACGTGGCAAGGAAATTAAATGTTTGTTTGTGTGTCTGTAATAATACATACATACATTTATATATATGTTTATATGTGGATGTGTGATTGCTTATAAATAAAGCGTTTTTCAACAGGGACGCACAAAACTAGACCGATAGGAACAGCAAACGACGCCATATTTTTTGCCGCTCTTTTGACATTTCTCTTCAGTAAGGTTTGCCATTTACTACCGAAATTCGGAGTCAGTGGCCTCAACATTAAGAGCGCTACGTCCAATGTATTGTCGTCATAATTGTCCTATCAGATCAACAATTGAGCGTCTAGTGGAAAAATTTGCATCCACAGGCACAGTACAAAATGATCCCGTGCCAGTGAGACAAAGAAGTGCCGGTAGTGTCGAAAATATTGCTGCCGCTGAGGCTTCAGTTGAAGAAAGCCCTAATGCAGGAGTGCCCAAGCCCTATACTCTTGGTGCTCTTTTGTATTTGTAAAAACTCTTAGCTATAGGCTGTGTGTTTTGTATACTCATTACATCACTCAGCACTAGCAATACGAAATACACAAACAACTTTGCCTTATTTGTTTTTTTTTGTCGTACTTCACTACACGCAAGTGCAAAGCAACAACACTTTCGTATGCTCTACTGGTAAACATTGGTGAATGCGATCGTCAATGCAGATTTTGTTTTTGTTTAACGTATGATACCGTTTAAAAAAGTGTTTTGTTTCTTTGTATGTATTGGCTTTTACAACAAAAAATACTGAATAAAAATTAGTTTTTATTTAAATGTATTGGTGTTTGCTCTTACATAAGCAACTTTTGGGCACTCCTTCCCTAATGTGTCTCTCACACGTCGTTCTCAAGCGTTGGGCATCTCTGTGACGTCGTTGTGGCGAATTTTGCGAAAAGATCTTGGCCTACATCCTTACAAAATCAAATTGAGGCAATAACTGAAGCCGCTTGACCACCAGAAGCGTCGCATGTTCGTGAATTGGGCTGAGCAACAACTTGAAAATGATTCGGATTTTCATAGAAAAATCATCTTCAGCGCTGAGACTCATTTCTGGCTGAATGGTTTCGTCAATAAGCAAAATATGCGTTATTGGTCAGATAGCAATCCACACGTAATCCATGAGTTATCATTGCATCCCGAAAACATTACGGTTTGGTACAATTTATGGGCTGGCGGCGTCATTGGGTCGTACTTCTTCCGTGATGATCAAGACCGGCACGTTACTGTGAATAGGAAACTCTACCGTTCAATGATAACAGAATATTTTTGGCCCCAATTGTATGATATGGACTTGGTGTTCCAACAGGACGGCGCCACAAGCCACACAGCGAATGTCACAATCAATTTATTGGAAAGAAAGATTGAAGAATGTGTTTTCTCACGAAATGGTCCAGTCGATTGGCCGCCTCGGTAGTGCGATTTGATGCCATTAGACTATTTCCTTGGGGGCTAGGTGAAGTTTATGGTCTATGCCAACAAGCCAGCGACGATTGATGAACTTCGTACGAATATCGAACGTGAAATTGCAACAGTATCGGCCGATTTATGCTTGAAAACTGTCGAAAATTGGGTTCAGCGTCTGGACTTCTGCCAGCGTGTCTGTGGTGGCCATGCCAAAGTAATCGAGTTCCATACATAATGGCATCAAACGTACTTTCACAGGAATAAAAATTTTCATTGATATCCAAAACCTTCTTTGTTTTATCAAAAAAAAAAAACAAACTTTTGTAGGGCTCTTATTGAAAAACCCGATACATACTTACGAATACATACTTATTTGAGAGTGTGTTTCTAAAGGCTTGAGTTGTTATTGCTGTTGTTTCTGTTTTTGATGATGCTGTTGTTGTGTATGTATGTACTTTTCGCTGCTCGTTTACAACAAAACATTAACAACAGAAAAAGGGCATTAATTTGTGTGACAGCAATAAATAATAATGCCAACAACAACAACTAGAAGGACTCTTGTTTTTATTTTTATTGCTGTTAAATTGTACCGAGTACAGTTTGAATTAATATGATATTATAAATTGAAATAGATAGCTGAGGTCGTTATATTTTCAAATAACACTAGCATGTATGTCTAGAGAAAAACTGAAACAAAGTTTTCGATAAATCACTATTTACCCGGTCACCGATTGTAAAAGAAGTGCAAACTTAAAGAAAAATTTAATAGGTAGCTATACTGCTCGACTTGCAAGGATTTCCATAAGAACAAACTCAGCACGTATAGAGGAAAAGAGTTTCGTCTTTAGCATTCTTTTTCATATTGTTAGGAACTTCAGCTGCAATTAATTGTTTGGAAGTTTTGTTGTCTCGACCGCATAATTGACAACACTTATTTGGTCCCCTTAGTCCAGTATGAAAACCATATATCCGAACACCCAAAATTAATTCCAAAAACTTAAACATGCCAAGCACCTTTCCCAACCGATATTCTAAGAGGGAATTGAAAAATTGCTGATTTATATTAAACAGCCATTAAGAGAAACACACAGGGAATCAGGAGAAGAGCAATATGTCGAACAGACAATTGTCCAGTGTAGTAAATACGCGAAAGACCAGCTTATAGTTCAGAGTTTTGTGCGTTTTCATAGTCAAACAATATTGAAAAATTATGAAGATTTGGCAGCCACAATTGGAAGATTTCGTCGTAATTTCATTTAACTTCATCATTAGAGAGAGCGAGAGAGTCATTTAACAATTCTCTGCATAAATTTAATGACGTTGACTTGGACGAGCTGTGATCTCAACAAGGCGTCATATATAACACATGATATATACTGTATGATACATGTTCAGGTCGTATATAATCCCGTTCCAGTGAAAACAATAACCCAAGTAGATTATATGATTTAACAGCATTGGACTTCTTTTTAGAGCTTACATAAAATCAAACATTTGGCATAGATGCTAACATTTAGGTGACGTGCCATAGTGTCCAATTATATTACCTAACAAAAAAAGTTTCACAAAGTCCAAGGATTGCGATTAGTAATCTTAGTAAATTAGTATGTAAAATAAACCCTTACTTTAAAACCCCTACGCCAGCACAATTCTATGACGAACTTTAAGCACTTTTTAAAGTAAAACCAAAATTCAATTCAAACTAGAAGTAGAAGTACATTCTAAATACAATTATTATTTTTAGTTGAACTTTAAATTTTTAAATTTTTGATATTTTTTAGTCAGGCTCGAGTTTATTAAATTATTATTTTTACTGAAGGTAGGAATTGTTTTTACAACATAAAATCTCTATTAAAATTTATTCATAATTTTTCTTGGTTGAACTTTGGATCGAACCTGGGTTGAATTTCCATGTTTCAAGAATCAACATATTCTCTCATCAGAATTCTTTGCATTCTAACGTCTGCACCACTGCGGTGCCCGCTAGCCAACAGTCAAACATCAATATTTAACCAGTGGTACTGGTGGTTCGAAATTTGCTGTAATTATCATTTTTTCAATTTTTATTTACAGTGGGTGGCCAAATTATTAGTTACACATGCAAAATTATTTAGTTTTAAGCCGAATAACATTATAAAATAGTGGAAATTTATCCTTTTATTTGTTCTTTTAGGTAAATTAAAGAAAAGAAATATTACAAAATTTTTTGAAAAAAAATTTCAATATTTCGTAAAACCTTCTTTGGCATCAATTACAGTTTGCACCCTTTTTGGCAGGCTCTGAATGCATTTTTGAACATTTTCTTTTAGTTGTTCATCGTTATCTATTAGTTCTTAATCTATTTAATCAAATTTGCATATTTCACACTTCAGAGCAGAATGACAGATAATGATCTACAACTGCACTCTAATGTCACCAATCATTGTTGACACTGCACAAAATATTTAACAGTATTACCAGAATTAAAATACGAAAACATTTGGTACAAGAAATAAATTTATATACGTATTAAAAGCGGTTGAATCTTAATTAATAAGTGTAACTAATAATTTGGCCACCCACTGTACATGTTGCTTCCTTTTTCCTTCAGTTTTTTTTTCGTCTTCTTTCTGTCAATTTAATAAACTCGAGCCTGACTAAAAATTATTAAAAATTGGTAAATTCTAAATGTTCTTTAAGTAAAAGTCTTTTCTTAAATGAAAGTGATATTACAGCCCTGGATATTATAATAATTTGATATGCGACGCCTACGCTTTTTTATGATGGAAATGTAAAGATCCATCAAAGACATTTAGCAACATTAATGCAAAGTCATGATTGAGAGTTTTTAGAAATGTATGCCCATACTTTAGGCTTTATGTTTTAACAAAAATAATAACAAGTTAAGAAACAAAATTGTGATTTCTATTTTATTTAAAACTTGCTTTCATTTTGCTGATTTAAGCTGTTAACAAACAAAAAACAACTTTATTTTTATTTAAATAGAACAATATTTCCCATTGATTAAGCATATAACTTAAAAATGCTTTTGGTTTGATTTTGAAACATTTGTATAATATATATTTATTCAAAGAAGAAAGAGAAAGCTATCTGTATCGAACGAAACAAATAGCAGAATGATGCAAAATCTCCCAACCACTTCTTTCTAAATAGATTTTAACAGCTATTAAAACATGTGGCAAAATCGTTTTTCAAAATCTCCCAATTTCCCTGCTTTTAAATGAACCCTGCAGCTGGCAAACGTTTTGAAATTTTTGCCTAAGCAACTTTAAATAAATCCAGTTAAAGTCTTGATCTACAAAGTTTTTCGGCTGGTCTGTGTGATCTTTGTCTTCCATATAAAAATAACCTTATCTGAACCGTAAAAACCATCTCCCGCACGTTTGAAACCAAAGAAATATACAGTGCCACTTTTTTCAAATCAAAGAAGTATAGCAAGTCAACTTTGTAAAAGTAAACGATCTGAACAAATCTGATTGATAGATTAATCAGAGCTTTAGACTTTTAAAATTAAAAAAAATAATTGTGAGAATGGTTTTTATAAATATTAATGCCATTACATATTCCCTTTACTTGTGATACCTTTGAATTATTTTAACATTTTCATTTGTAGTGTGCAACCCCACATTTTTTTTTTTGCAAATTATTTAATTTTTAAAGGAATTTCTCATTATTGAATATAAATTCCATTTTAATGAGTTGTATAAATAAATAAGCAAACAAATAAATAAAAAACAAACACAACATGCGATACATGTAAAGGATTTTTAATTATATTTGCGAATATAATTATTATTAACCTCAATAAGTAACAAGATACGTATGTATGCATAATATTTAATAAACATGTAGCAAATTGTACTCATATAAAATTTTACACTCATACTTATGAGTGATGAAACCATAACCCAGCATACCATTCTAAGAGCTTTCCGAAAGAGTAGTCAGAAAAGAGTCCAACAAAAGAGCATTTTCGGAGCTCTCCGAAAAAAGAGTCAGAAAAGAGTCCAACAAAAGAGCATTGTCGGAGCAAAAGAATATTTGCTTGTTACTGTCCTGAGTCGGCACTCAGTATGACTCAGAAATTCCTCTTAAATTTGTGTGTACCAAAGCGTTGTTGTCCTGTTAGTTGGTCTTTAAACAAAAGAAAAACATAGCTGTACCACACAAGAATGATAAAAACAAGATTACACAGAGCCCAAAAAAACCCCTCATAAAAGACTCTTTTCTGACATTATCTAAGAGCTGGTTCTGATGGACCATTTTCGAATCTAATGACCCTCTTTTCTGAAGGTTTTCGGAGCAATAATGATTGTTTTTTGGGCTCATAAAGAGCGTAACGCTCCGAAAAAGGTGTCAGAAGAAACTCTTTTCGGACTCATATGGCTTGCTGGGAAGTACTCGTATTTATATGGATTTAGATATTGTTTCAACACAAGTTGTGATAAATAGTTTTAAATTCCATGAATTATACGAATTAAGTCATGCATTTCTCATATTAATATTTTATTGCATGATTTCGGACATAGATGACGCCATATGACAACCCGTTTTCATACAATTGCCAACAATTTGGACAATTTAACAACAAAAAATGACATAGTGAAAACATAGTGAAAACGCGGCCTAAAAATAAGTTGATAATAAGTAAATAAAATCAACTTACAAGCATTTGACAAAATAAAATAAGGTTGCAGACAGAACATAAATTTCTTAAACAATTTTCATATATTTAAATATATACACACTTTAATAGAAAAATTAATGAAGGAAAGTGCACGCAAAGAAAAAACATTATTGGACATGATTACAACAACTACACTGTGTTTGTGGTAACAATGTATTGTTGTGGTGAACAAATAATATGATTTGAATGTGAATTTAGTTACTATAAACATTTCTATTTTTAATGCAATTATAAAATTGAATATGGTTCACTGAAACATAATTATTTTTAAAAAATGTTAACTATAAATATTGAATGATAACTATTCAAACATATTATGTTATTTACAACTATTTAATCTTACAAATAACCATTAAATGGTAAGTTTTCATATTTGTACTCATATTATGTTTAAAATGCAAACAAAATATGTTTAATTTTAATAGTATTTTGTTTTTACCATTTGTAGAATGCTTTCGCATCAGTTCAGTAGTTTGTTTGTGCGATATTGGATGTATTATTTGGATTAAAATGTTTCAATAATTGACAAAAAAAAAACAATTCGTATTTAAAATATTACTACAAAATACAAAAATGCCAAAGAAGTGTAAAAGACCCAAATAAAACATAAAAGAAATAATCTTAAATATTACAAAATATATAGTACAAAAATATATGTAAATTTTTTTTATATACGTTGAAAGTGCATAAGTATTTATTTCTATTTACAAAAATATTTTAATAATATTACTTAAGATCATATTATGATTACTTTAGATCATAATATGATTATTTTATATCATAACATGATTACTTTACATCATATTATGATTAATTTAAACTATAATATGGTTACATAGGGTCATAATATGATCATGAATGACAATTTTGTGATTATATTAGGTTATAATATGATGTTCTAATATCAAATTATGAGAATTGATCATAATATGATATTTCATGGCACTTATATTCATCATAATATGTTTTCACAACAATCATAAATCTTATCATAATATGTTGCTTTTATATTATGTTTGCCACAACCATGTTTTTTTCTCTGCGTGTGGTCAAAAACTAATAATATATAAAGTAGATACGTAGAAATATAAAATATATTAAAACCAATCTGAAGCTCTAGCACCAATTATTTTTATTTAATTTGTTGCTAATATATTTTAAACTAAATTTTTATATTGTCAGTAAGGTTTACAACTAATTTACACTTGAAGTCTATATTTCGATTAATGAAAATGAAATAATAACTCAAAAATCATTTTATATACTTTCTCATTTACAAGCTTAGCCATTAAACTTATTTAAAACTGCTCTAATTTATTCTTGACACTTCAACTTCCAAGTTAGTCGAAACAAAAATAACAAAAAAAAAAATAAATAAATTAAAGCAAACTATTCCATTTTATTATATTCTATTTTGATCTGTTTTCAATTAACCCTTCGTCAAGTAATTTACTTAAGCAGCAGTATTAAACTTCATAATCCTTAAACAGAAATGGAGAAACTTTTTGCATGCATCATATACAGACACACAAACAAGAAAGAAAACAAAAACATTTGTTTTAATTAAAATTCCTGTACACACTCTTACACACACACACACATACAGACACATACATACAGGAAAGCACACAAAGCAACAATAGCAATAAATACAAAAATTGTCTGTAAACTAAATTTTATTCTATTTTTTCTTTTTTTTTTTGTTAAATTTTTATTAAAATGATTGTATGCACAGGAATAAGCAGACGTTTTTTGTAGAAATTTCTGTGAATAGATAAATTACTATGGGAAAGTTTTCTTCCATTTCTCTGTTTTTACTTTTCTAGCTGGTATTTATGAATGACCAGTAAGCTGAAATAATTTTTTGCCGACATTTTTGAGCAAAATAAAGTTTTGAGTTTTGAGTACTGGCTGGCATTTTATTTTTATTAACAAATTAAAGTTAAAATGAATAAATGCTTTTTTTGTAGTTGCTTAATTCCTAAGTGGATGGATTTTAACTTTTTAAGTACATTAATTGAAGGACATTATAAGAGGTATTTAGTTATTCACAATGTCTTTCAATTTTGCTGTCGTAGTTGCACAAATATTTGCTTAAGTTTTCGGCATAGAAAATGACATGGACAAGAAGCTCTGTTACGAATGTTGCCACACGATATAATTACGTGGTTTGTGAATTAGTAAATACAAATGTATGAAAACTAAGTCATTATTAGTTGTTTGTAATTTTTATACCCTACACCACCATAGTAGGGAGGGTATATTGGATTTGTGCTGATGTTTGTAACGCCCATAAATATTGTTCCAACACCCACCTTAAAGTCTACCGATCGACTTAGAATCACTTTCTGAATCGATGTAACGATGTCCGTCCGTCCGTATGACTGGCTGTCCATGTAAAGCTTGTGCGCAGAGTACAGGTCGCAATTTTAAAGATATTGCGATAGAATTTGGTACATGATATTTTTTCGGCCCATGAACGGATGGGGTTGAAACTGGTGGAAATCGGTCCATTATTTCTCCTGGCCCCCAAACAAATGTCCTCCCAAAATAGGGGTTTAATGGTGATAAATGTTTGAATTATGCAAGTACCTCACAAATTTCACCACAAATGAAGCTGGATTAAATCAATAAAATTTGTGCAGAATGGTCCATAATTGATCATAGCTTTCATATAAGGTCCACTTCCGAAAATCACTTAAAAGACTCACTTCATAACTCTCTTCAAAATGTAGGTATCCAAATAGTATTGAACACAAATATGTTTTGTACATATTCACATAATATGATACAATTTTATGATGATCGGTCCATAACTAGTCGTAGCTCCCACATAAGGCCCACTTTCGAAAATCACTTTAACGATCATAAATCTGTTAAAAATTTTGGTATCAAAATAAAATTCAACACATATAATTTTCATATATACAGAAATAAGGACACCTAATTTTATAATGATCGGTCCATAATTAGTCAAATCTCCCATACAAGACCCTTTCCGTATTGCCTCCATAAATTTTTTAAAAGTATTTATATCTTTTAACAAGCATAATATTTATGTTTACAGAAGTCATGGCACTAAATTTTTGGATGACCGTATAGCGCTGTTTTATACATATACTTGGTGTAGGGTATTATATAGTCGGGCTTGACCGATTATACTTTCTTACTTGTTTAATTATTGTCTAGTTTCTGCTCTAAGTTTCTGAAAAAAAACAAATTTTTTAACTCCGTATCTTAAGACAACTTTTCCAGTAAAGGCTTAATAAAATGTAAATTTATAATTCAATTTGAATGTTTAAAATTCTGTCGTAAATTTTTGTTCACAATTAGGGCTTAATTAATGCTTGAAAACTCTTAATAATTTGCATAACTTTATGACAAGACTGTGTTACTTGCCTGCAAAAAAGAATTGTGTCAAACTTTATGCAAGGTTTGAAATAACTAAAAATAATCGCCTTTTTACACTATTGTCAATTGTATTTCAGAAATTTTCAATTGTATTTCAAAAAATTTAAGGTAGATTTCTATTTATTGAAAATTTCTGAAACATATTTAGAAACTTTTGTTTGATTATATCTATTTTGCTTTTATCTTTAGATCTTACGAATTTAGTGTACTTGAAATGAGATTTTATTGTAAATAAAATGATGTAATATATTGTGAGCGTCAATATAAAGTAAACACCTATTATTGTTTAAGCAAATATTTTGTTATGTAGGTATGTATTAGTGCTGGCAAATTCTACTAATTTCCATTACTCAATTATATGCAATATTTTTCATTTGAGTACTCAATACTATTCAATACTTTTAACGGATTTTTTGAAATTGTAACGCATAGTTTTTATCTGCAAATTGATGTAGTTTCTTCAAAAAATCAAAATAGATCTTCAACTATTATTGGTTTTGTATGTCTTTTATTATTAAATCAAAAATAAATGTAAAGCTAACTTTTAATTCAACGTTAACAACAACTTAAGACAGCTTTATTTCGGCGGTTGGTTTTTACAGTGATGTATTTTTATGCACTATTTTACCCACTCAACTTGATTAAAAATGCAACTACTTTTGAGTATTGAGTATCCAAAAAAAAGGGCAAATACTCGATACTCGGTACCCATTACTCAATACTTTGCCAGCACTAGTATGTATATAAAACAAGAACAAATTAAATATAAAATATATTGCATTAATTAAAAGAAACTTAAGCAAATCTTTAACAAAAACTAGAAAAATAAGAAACATAAAATCAGGTCAAATTTTATTACATTCATGCTGTATTACTGCCTTTATTCTTGCAAAAAATATTGCATTGGTAAATTTTTTGTCCAGATATTTTGGACAATGATTGAGCAACCACTCTTTCACAATTTCGGAAGTATGCTTAGTAATCCTGTTCTGCGTTAGTTCTTATGTCTCTTCACTAGAAGCCACATTGTGTTTTAATATGTCGAGATAATCTTTCTTTTTCATTGTGGATTCTACAAATATAAGATTATCGACCTCTGATGCCGCCATACAACCGCAGACCATCACTGACCAGACCCTATTTATTACTAAAAACTTTTTTATTTTTTTTTTTATTATTCAAAATAATTATTTAGTTCGTTTATTTGACCTTTTTCAATATTTAATAGTTTCTTTTTACAAGCAATAAGGTCACTTGAATTTTATATAAAAATATTTAATTTATTTATATATATTTATTTCCATAATATACAAGTTTTGTATTATCCCTGAAGAAGCTATCCATTGTGATAGCGAAATATTGGAAATAAATATATATAAATAAATTAAATATTTTTATATAAAATTCAAGTGACCTTATTGCTTGTAAAAAGAAACTATTAATTATTCAAAATATTTATTTTATATTGGAAGTAGGTGCCTCAGCGCCACTAGGACATGATAGAGACAAGCTAGCAATTATTTTTACAAAATTTGTTAAATATTCATTGATTTTGAATTAAATTATATAAGAAATGAGATCATTCTAACTTAATAGAATTTATAGCAGAAGCATTTCCACATTTTCATATAAATATTCTTTTAATTTATTTTTATAAATTGAGATTGTTGCATTGTGGTAATTTGTTATATTCCAACACTACCCAAGTATTGAATTCGCTGTTTTGTAGTTTCTAAGCGACATCTTACTACACTGAGATCAGTACGGTGTCTTGTATTGAAATTATAATGACCGGTTTCCAATCGGATACTTCGTTCTTGCCTTCCATATTTTTGGGGGGTTTTTGACACCAAATATCTCAAACTTACAAAGAATATTATTCCAAAAAATACCTATATTTTTTGTTGCGAAATTCAAACGTTTGGTTTGGGTGTTCTTTAATATAAAGGTCTTCTTACGTGGCATTCTGCCATGTAGACCATTTTAATGAAAAGATCTTTTAATCGTACTAGCGCTTAAAGTTTCCCCAGAAATTTTCTGAATTTTTCAGATAGTTTTACAGCACTAGAAATTAGGTTTGCTTTTACTTCTTTTACTGTAACTCTCACTTCAGTTTTTTAAGACGCTTTTTAAGACGGTAGTGAGTTTGATAAACTTGTCTATAATTTTTTAATTTTACAGTGAAGCCTTTCAACGTTTTTAACTATTTTGCCTATGTAAGTCTATTATGCCGAGTATCAATTGGGATTTGTCTTTGTCCCATTGTAAATTTTTCATCACTTAATGTCACAATTTAATCTCTTTTCTAATGATAAATTATGAAACTTGCAATTATTCTGAACCATTATACTTTCAAACAGAGAAAAATTACAAAAAAAAATCAATTCTACTTAAAAAGTCTATAAAAATTAAATATAATTTTCTAATAATTTCTTTTTACAAGCAATAAGGTCACTTGAATGTTATATAAAAGTTTTTATTTATTTATATTATTTTTATTATTTCTAATATTTCGCTTTCATAATTTTGGAGGTATTCTATCCATTGTGATAGCGAAATATTTGAAACAAATATATATAAATAAATAAAATATTTTTATATAAAATTCAAGTGACTTTATTGCTTGTAAAAAGAAATTATTAATTACTGAAAAAGGTCAAATAAACGAATTAAAATTTTCTAATATAATATTATTTATATTAATTTAATTAAGCTTTTCTTTGAATAATATATGGTGCTGACTTTATATTGACGCTCACAGTACATTAGTTTATATTGAAACTTGTTAAAGTCATGTCACTTTTAATAAAAACTCTAGCCAAATAAACAAGTTTATGCTATTTTTAAAATAAACTGTATACTTTTTTCTTTTTATATACTATACAAGGTGGCGCAAAAGTAAACTTCCGATGTTTTTTGCCAAAGCCACCGACCGATTATTGGTCAAAAAAATAGTCAGCAATATTCCGCGTTCTGGAGCAGTGTAGCATCAGATTGTTTATTAACGTTTATTTCGCATGTGTTTACTACACAAATGTCAAAACAGAACTGGCATTAGGGGTCAATCGCAAAATTTATAACATTTTCTGATAGAAGGATTACTTTTGCGCCACCTTGTATAACATAATAACTGTTTTCATAATTAGTTTGAAAAAAGGTAAATTTTGAAAAATTACTAATTGCATTAAAAACATTTACATTCATTATATTTATCATGGTTTGTTTATTGCATTTTATTGCCTTAAATTAGTTTTACAAAATAATTTTCTGTTGTTAACTGATTATTTCTATATATTTCTACAAAATGTTTGCAAAAAATACTTTGCTTTTATAATTTAATAACCAAAAATAAATATTTTTAAAATTTTTTGATTACAAAATAAACACTAAGAAACAAACAATCAACAACAGATAAAAAAATAAAAGTGCCCCGAATATATAAACTCATTATTATTGAACTGAATGACCCTGACAGGCAATTTAAATAAAATATTCTCCCCTACAAACTCACAAACAAATGCTATATTAAAACCTTGCATAGTTTATACACATAAAAACAGACACATATTACTTTAAAGCCTTGAGCATTTTTGATTTAACAAAAACTTTATTTTGTTTAATTTTGCACATATATAGGGTGTTCTTTTAAGATGTATACAACTTTAAGTTGGCAAAACTTTTTGAACTGGCGGTCATTTTGTCAACTGTCAAGTGATTTATGTTTACACCAATAAGCCCGAAATTATTGACCACTTGGAGGACAACATTGGCCGTGTTATTGACGATATAGGGCCACCAATATTGGAAAAACACATCGAAAATTAGACCTCCAAATTAGACGACGTCCGACTTAGCCGAGCCATATTTAAATTATAACGCCAGAAGATTATCTATATTCCATTTCAAAGTTAAATACATGCAAAAAATACAGAACCATAATTTTCAAAATAAATTTGCACAATTTGAAAGCGTTGTTCAGGCCTCAGTTTATTTATGTTGAAATGCCAAATAATCACTTGACAGCAGACAAAATGGCCAATAGTTAAAAAATTTAAAGTTCTATACATCTAAAAAAATACCCTATACAAGTACATATGCATAACTATGTATTTTTATTTTTTTTTAAATTTAATTTGAGTACATGCATTGTTTAAAACAAGCACATTAATTGAAATTTAAATATTAATTTCTGGCACATTGATATAAATGGAAAAGTAATTTGTATTTCAAAAATAAGTTTATATTTTTATGTTGACGTTTAAAAACAATGGCTTTTCAAGTATAACTAAATATTTTATTATGTGCACATCAATTGGAATTGGAAGTACATTCAAACAAAATTGTTAATAGTTTTTTTTATAGTTTCTTCAAATTTAATTACTTTAATTTATTGTTTGTTGTATGAAAGTAGCTAAGCTTCTAATATAATTTTTAGAGCGAATGTAATTGTTAATACTAACAGATATAAGGATTTAAAATCTTATAAAATTTGCAGTAGTTATATGGGTCAATTTCAAAAAAAAACGTACACAACGAGTTTTGTTTTGCTTATTTTTAAAGTTTTTTCAATTCGCCTGTAAGAGTGGCCAATATATGTAGAAATTGATAAAGAATCCGGTGGTACTTTTAGGCTCTAAAAAAATCAATATTTTTTTTTAGGTTTTCTATGATTTCTATCTTGAGCATCACACACCAAATATGTATAAAAAATTGCTAAAAATGCAAATTCAAACTTACTACGATGTTCTTTTGTTTCTCAAAATTGACTTTTGCGAAAATCACCTTTTCGATTATAAACAAAAAATCACGATTAAACTTGATTTTTAATTTTTTTTTAAAGTGACCAATTATTTTAAACTTTTAAGATGAAAATATGTAAATTTTTGTAAAAAAAAAAAAAGACTTGAACTTAGAGGTTACTTGCAAAGTAATAGGCTTGTAACAATGTATTTAAAAAAAAATGCAATTATAAGCTTTTTAAGGTAAAAAAAACTAAGTATGACGCTCAAGATATTTTTTGACGATCAAGAGATTTTGTTGCACGTAAACAAGAAATAATGCCAAATCTAAAGTTTAACGAAAAAAAATTTATTTTTTTACAAAAAGTAAATTAAAAAAAACAAAAATTCTTCAAAAAACAAAAATTTTCATACAAAACTAAACATGTACATATTCTTTTATGTGTTTAACAAAAATGGAAAAAAGGAAGTAATTATTGAAGAAACTTATACACATATGTAAATTTTTGACACAAAACAATAACTTAATTTAATTTAATTTATAAATTTTCATTCGAATTATTATTCTGAATCTGTATAAACTTCATGAAATTTTTTACCAATTTCGAATTAAGTTTGTGGCAAAAACAGAATCAGTCAGTAACAATAAAAATTAAACTCAAATATAGCACTATTATACCTTTCTTTCATCTTTCTTTTATATTCGTCATTACGAGCTTTATCAAACTTTATTTTCTCTCGATATCTCCGTGCTCATTCAGCCGCCGTTAATTTTGTTGTTTTACTCTTGAAAATTAAAAAATAAAATCCAAATTAAGCATTTTAAGCTCTGAAGCAATGTATTTCAAAAGTGATGCTCATGAAATTTTTGCCTATTTTGGTTTTTTTTTCGTTGGCAATTTGTTTCTCAAATTCATAAATTATAAAAAAATGAGTTGAATCCATGTAAGCAATGATTGTCAACTTCAATTTTTTACATTTAATATATTCACTTTTAAAAAAATTAGCATGACGTTCATGAAATTTTATGGTGCTCTTACCATGGTGTTCACAAAAACTACGCAAATGCACACTGTTTTTAATAGATTTTTTTTTCGCTTTATCACTTTTGTAATAATTAAAGTTTGTACTTTCCTTACGTTATTTGCTTTATTTAAACTTGAAATTGAAAACTAGTAATATTACTTGATTTATAAAAAAGTGACGCTCAATGCAAATTGTGGGGACAAACTTTCTTTGCAACGCCAAATTCGCACTAATTAAAATTATATATATATATATAGCAAATCAAAACACAAGAAAGAAACATAATAATTCGAAAACTGTTATTAACCGTTGCATATTTATTTTTTTCTTGATTTTATTTTATTTTGTTTACTAAAAATTCTAACGGGGGACACATGCTTTTGTATGGAAGCAGTCAGAGGGAGAAACAATAAATAAAAAAAGAAACATACAAATTTGAGAATTACTTTTTTTGTTACATATTCTTCGCTGATCACTATCACATTTTCGTTTTTTTTTCTTGTTTTTGTTTTTTTTTACCTAAAATAGTAGTGTAAAGTGCGGGGACACAAAAATTGCGTTTTTAATGAAATTGACCCATATAACTTTGTTTCAATGATGTACCTAAACTATTCGGGCCTCCTAAAACTATACTATGAATTAATGTAGTATTTTCTAAAGTATACTTATGCAAAATGTGTGTTAGTTTAAAAACTTTAATAACTTTCTTAAATCCAATTTTAATAAAAGAGGTCTTATTTTCTTTAATAAAAATTAAAACATCAAACTAATAGTGTTATAACTAAAGGTACGGTCACATTAGGCAAATATTTACTCAAAATAGCGTAACCACTTATATTATTTTATTACGAACTTAAAATTTTGAAATGCACTTATTATTAAAATGTGCTTAATGATTTCAAATATACGAATATACATTTCCAATATTGATTTATTCGTTTGTTACACTTCAATATTGGGTTTTTTAAAAACTTTTAAAGAATTTGAAATAATAATTTAGATGTCGCTGATTATTCTTGCTTTTGAAACATTTTTCACACAAAATATTTGTTTAGGTTTTATTTACAAATTCTAGTTGAATAGGTTCCTAAATCGATTAAACCAATTTAAAGCATGTAGTAAACAGAACAACATTTTATTTAAAAATTTGCCTGTAAATACAAATAGAAATTAATAAAGAGAAGAAAGACTTTATATGATATATGTATTTAAATTTTTTTCTTTGAAGTCCACTTTTTTTTAATAATATTGAATTTTTCATAAAATAATTATTGCCATCAAATAAACTAAAACGACTTTAAACAAATATTTAAATATTAATAGTGTTATTTTCAGGAGTTGTTATGAAAATTTTAAGCAAAGTTAAGTTAGTGTAGTGATTGCAATAAAGTTGAATAAATTTTAAAATTTTCATTAGATTTTAAATAGTTTTAAAATTATATATTTTCAAAGACATTTAAATTAAAAATAGAACTCAAAGTTGGAAAAATTGTTGAAAATTTTAAATTTCACATATTGTTTATATTCAGCTACGAGATTTTTAAGAATTCCAATGATTTACTTATTAAACAAAATTAAATAAATACTTGTTTGTATAAGCAACAGAAAAAAGTTATTGCAAAATAACTCAGAATAGTTTACCACAGCTTTATTATCTTCCCTATATCTAAATTATGCATCAATTTAATTTTTGAACAAATAAATACTTTGCCTTTAAAGTAGAATTATTATTGCAGATATTTCTACGTCCATACAGCGTTTTAAGACTATGACAGCAACAAATACTCGAGCAAAAGTTTTTGAAATACTTTTCAGCAAAGCCAAATAAAACAGAGTACATATATTGAAAACCATGGAAATTTGCTTTGCAATCAATAAATATATTTGAAATAGCATATATTGGTAATTGCACAGACGACGACGCTCTTAAAATGTTTTCTAAAAATTACACATCTTTGCTGTTTTTAATTTCCAACAGCATTGGGTCCCTATTATTTTAATAATTTAAACTTTTTACTTTGCTTTATTTACTATAAGAAAACTACAAATTGCTGTGCTTTAGTGATGTGAATTATTATATAAAGAAAAACTTGTAAGTTGAAAAGAAATACTATATAAAAAAGTGAGTTTTAACTCGAAGAGCTATTTAAAAGAAAACGTTTTTCTGTTTTAATAACATCGACGTATAACTAATATTGCATTTTCTATTAAGTTCTCAGGAAAAGCTTTAAATTTAAGAATTGTAAATATTTTCTATGATGAGCAGAACTTTTGAATAATATTCAATTTCCTATTTTCAATTTCCTGTTTTTAAATAATATTTATTTTGAGACTTCTTAAGTAACAATTATTTTCCATGACTACTTCCTAGCAAAACTTTTGAATAATATTCAATTTCCTAATTCTTGTTTTTTCTTCTTTTTTCCTTTTCTTCAGTAACAATTATTTTCTATGACTACTTACTAGCAGTACTTTTGAATTGTTCTATTTTTATAACGAGGACGTATGAGTAATATTGAATTTCCTTTTTCGCCCTAATAAAACTGTCAAACATCGATTTACATTCATTATTATTATTGATATTGTTTTTGCATACACAACCATTACTCCCTAAAAAAAAAAAAAAAAAAAGAATGCCATAAATTATTATAACAAATAAATTGTTCAATACGATACACTGGTATGAGTGTTAGTGGATTTGTGTTTGTGTAATTTATATTTTAATCCAATTGGTTCTGCATCATTTACACAAGAAAAATTTTAAAAATCAAAATAAAATAATACAACCACTCAAGATTTATAGAACATAAAAAACAAACTACTTGATTTTTTTTTTCACATTAAAAAATCTTGATGCTAAAACAGCAGAAACAATAAAGTTTAACACAAAAAATAAACTGAAAATATAAGCAAAAAAGAGGAAAAAATTAAGTCAGTAGTTTTTTGTTTGTTCTACAATAATTTTATTAAGGTTAAATGAAACAAGTAGTGTGTACTAGATTTGAAACGCACTTCTTTAAGCACAAAACTCAAATGGTAATTTATAAAAATAATACGTAAATAAATAAAGAAAAAACAAACTCGATTTATAGCCGGAGTTTAAACTATTATATACAACAATATATTAGTGTGTGCTTCCTTTACAAAACATCTTTATTTTACCAAACAATTTGTTAAACTTTAAGCTCTAGGTATATATGTATATAAATAAACAAATAAAATCTGTTCAAGTTTTATTATTAATAAAACTTGTGTGTTTTTATTAAGATAAAAATTGCTCCTACTTGTTTAATATTTCTGCTGGTTTTAAGATGTTTTCCTTTTCATATGACTATGAGCTGTTTTTGTTGTAGATTTATTACAATTTGATATTGTAGGATTATTTATTTTCAAAATAAATACACTTTACACTTCACTGCATTTTCAATAACAAATTTTCATTTTCTTTCTTTTTCAACTACTGGCTTATTTTGCCAACTTTTCTATTTATTTTTCTTCACTGTGGCTGTGGCTGGCTTTCGAAAAAAACATATAAAATGTGTTTTTTTTTTCTTTTTTTTATAGTTGCCAGCAAGAAAATATTACTACAGAAATTTTTTGTATATTTCTTAAATATATTTTATGATTTTATTTCCATTTTTGTGAAATGCTTTATTCAGCAAAGATAAGTAGCTTCATACATTTAAAATTGCTTAACAAAGATTTAAATGTTTTTAGAATAAATTTTTTCACACAGACATTTTTGAGATATTTCTTTTTTTTCAATACATTTTCTATATGAAACGTTTGATTTTAGTTTTAAATATTTTATAAGACTAAAAGCGAACCATCTCGTTCAAGCCCACGTTCTAAACTAAATTTGAAACTTGTGAGTCTTTTTCCCGTTACTTATAACCGTACGATGCCAACTACTACTAAACAGCTCAGCACAGCAAGCACATCAACATCATCATCGCCATTCAGATTCTATGCCAAAAGTAAAGCAAAACTCAATACACACACACTCACACACACACTTTTGCTGTGGCAAATGCACGAACAAACATAATTTACGTTAACGAACCAACCGAGTTGTTGTGACGAGAGTTACACAAACACATTTAACACAACTTAGCTCCTGTTCTTAACAAGGATGCTGTTTAGGGTTTTTTAAAAGGCATCTTTTAACAGTTAGGTTATTTTGTTTTTCTTCTTCTACCTTTATTCTCTGCCTCTCTGGTTCTCTTATGGTCGTTTTAATGTACATTTATGCTTAGGCTTGCTCTTTGCCTGTTAGATTTGTAAACAAACCGGTTGTTTTATGTATACATATGTATGGGAGTGTTAATGGCTGAAGTCACATCAATGTTTGTCTTTTTGTGTGTTAACAATGTGGCTAATTGAGCGACTTTTACTACTTTTTTTTGCAATTTTTGTTTTATCCTGGACTAATGACTTTAATTTTTAGTAAGAGCTTTCGAATCATATTTTCTGGTCACATATACTTTCATTGGAATTTCACTTAAAATGATTTTAAAATTCGTCTTAAATTTAATTCAGCACAGGTTTTTAGAATTTCTTTAAATTGCACAATGAATCAAATCGATTTTTTAAATGGCTTTTCCAATTGATATAAAATATTACGTGTTTGAGTTTAAGTTTTGAAGAGAAACCTGGTGTGGAGCTTTAAAGCTTAAAAACTAATGCAAACTTTTGAATTTTTGTACTAAATGTCACATTACACCATCCTATTTCAAGCGCCTGTAGAATGTTTATGTTTTTTTCTGCTTTCACAAGTCTAATGCTATGGTCACACATGGCCAATATACTATCCGACCTACTGCCCCAGGAGTAGTCTGCACAGTCACGGAATCTTTCCTGAATCAGCCTGTAGAAGTAGAAGAAATAGGTGCTTGACCTCTCTTTCTCTAGTATACTTTACGGAATGCATAAAAACATACAATTTATCGTTTGCTCTTGCTGCCTTTAAAAAGCAGCGACTCCTTCCTCTATAAAAGAATTAAGTTTAGGAAAAATATGTGTTAAATTGTTCTCTATATTTGCAAATTTATCAACAATTTGATAGAAATAGTAGAGATTAAGCAAATATGTAGTATTTTATAAAATTTGTATTTATCAATACAATGTAACGAAATTTGCAATGTAGATCAAATTTATGCATCCAAATAACATATTATAAAGAAATTTAACAACAGTGCAAAGGGAATCCCGCATTTCTTAAAAAACGACAAGGATATATAAGAAATGCATGTAGGTTTTCGAAACTGCTTTCCGTTTTGTAATCTAGTCTTTGGAATTATAGAACATTGGTTTAAATTTGAAATTTTGATAAAAAAAAAAAAATTAGGTAAAATTCGGAACAAGGGCTACCTTTCAGAAAAATATAAATTTTTTATCTATTCTTAATGAAAGTTTATTTTATAGTAAAAAACAATTAAAGCATTTTTTGCTTAAATCGTTTAACTGTTTTTAAAACATTTATTTTTGAAAGTATCAAAGATATTGCTTTGAAATATTTCAAGATTAAGGAAAATCGGTATAGAATTTTGCAAAATTTTTAAATGCGAATAACTCGAAAACCATAAGAGATAAACAGCAATAACTTAAGCATGCTTTAATTAAACAACTTTCAAAAAATTTGAAGATCTTAAGGAACGGTAACAAATATTTGACGAAAAAGACGTAACCATTAAATAAAACTTTTTATAATTCTTCTGTTTATTTGTAAAACTTTATTTCCTAAGGACAAATCACAATAGAAACTTTTACAAAACAATTGTAAGGTTAAACATCTTCCAACAAATTTGTGCTTAAAATAGTAGTTACGCTTTTTTGAATAAATAGTTATTTGTCATGTGTGACCGTCCGTACCTTAAGATCTTCAAATTTTTTGACAAATTAAAAATAAAAAAATTACATGCGTTAATTTTGAGCCACTACAGTTCTGCCCCTGAAGGGTTTGTTGCATTTATCTTCAGAACTTAAACACGAAGATTTCTTGGCTACGTGCATGTTAAATTTTATATCGATTGTACCATACATTCAGAAATGCCAGATTGATTTTAAAAAAGCAAAGCAAAAAAATTTAACTAAAATTTTATTTCACCAGAAGTCAGAAACTATTTACACCAATACCTCGCTTTGCGTCGCTGTTTAGTTAGTACTAATTTTCATTGTGTGTCGTTAGGTTTTCGAGGTTGCGTTCTGTTGGGTTCGAGTCTTTTTTTTTTAATTTTTGCAAAATCGGTAATATCATTAGATGCTAAAACGATGACCCGTACAAGAAGTGCTTTGATGATCGGAATGGAGTCCTTGATTTGCATTTGGATTGAAAATTTAGATGCGCAGTGAATACCATAAAGTAAAATAGTAATTCAGACAAATATAGACAATTGCTACAAGAAAATGTATTTTAAGTTGAACAAAAACTGTTCAGCAAACATTGCACCATTTTTTTGTGAAATAAAGCCAACGACTTAGTATTTTTGTAACCCTAGAACCTATCTTCGATCTTTACATGGTTTGCTGTAGAAAATCTTAATTCACTTTGCATCGTTTCAATTTGCGTTGTGTTTTTTTTTTTTGGAACGTAACTCCGACGCAAAGTGAGGTATTGATTGGTGCACATATTTTTACATTTTAGGCAGTTTTTCACTAAAGTTTTCCTTTTTTACTTCAACACCTCTGGTTTTAAAAAATCACTTCATATTACATAGAATCATTCTGAATGTGTGGTCCACAATTATTCTTTTATATTTTGCGTAGGTTCACTTAATTAATGTTGGGCTTTTATTATAATCATACAACAATGCACTTCAGAGCCATAATTTCTCTCTTCCTGTAGAGTAAACGTTACTCTCTCCCTGGCTGCCAGCTGACCTTTTACATATATTAAACTCAATTTATGTTGTTTTTCTTACACTCTCTCCTTCCGGGTATTTTCATGCACATGTAATGTTGCAAAGAAAATAAAAAAACACAACCAAAAAACATGTATTACTGCTGTGTGAAGGTGGTAGTTGTTATTGCTGCTACTGCTGTTTTTATTAACATCAATTTCTACTGTTGTTTTGTGGAATATGTATGATTTTGTGTGTGTGTGTGTGTGTTTTTTTCTCAAGTAAAAAAAATGTGCCTGCTACTTTTAAATGTTCGTTGACCGTATACGCAATACAATTTTCACTGGGAATAAAAACAAATGTAAACAAACAGCAAAGAAAACAAAAACAATAAAAGAATTTACAGTTTTATGCTGAAGTCTGTCTGTCTGTCTGTAAACCACGTGTTTTATTTACGTATGGTCGTTTATATTGGGAACACAGACACGGGGTTTTCTTTCGTTTTTGTTTATTTTGGAGTAAATTTTTGCACAGAAATTGAGAGAGTGAATATTTTCTTGGTGTTTAAAATTTCAAATAATAGGTATTAAGAAAACTTTATTTAGTAATTTATGAATTGGTTTTAACAAAAATTACATTTTTATTATTGCACTTTTTTTGATAAATTAATGTTTATATTATTAACTATATCTACCCTTGTTTCTTTGATTTTTTTTTAACTAAACAACTTGCGTTTTAATTATGATGTAACTAAAACTTGTTAAAATTTAAAGAAGAGCTCTACCAATACGCACTATATAGACAAAAATTATGAACTTGAAAATAATTTAAACATACACGCTTGCACTTATGCACACATACATGTATATATACTAAATAGCAAATGTAATATTTCAAATGTGACAAGTCTGCACAAAATAAAACTGTTAATAACATTAAAAAGAAAACTTTTAAATAGACCTCAAGAAAGTGGGCCAAAGAAATAACAGTTCGTTCAACAGTTCAAAATATACAATACGAGTCGAATTCTTAATACTCTAATTTAAAAAAATTTTACTCCATCAATATAAGATTCTCTCGATTATATTTCTAATAAAATAAGCCATATATAAAAATGTTTGCCAAACACAAAGAGTGAAAAAAATGTTTGTTATTTGTTGTGTACGAAAACGAAATTTAGAAAAGAAACGAATACGAAACGTTACGAAAGGATATGTATACATATATTGCTTTCAAAAGTATTTTTCTTTCATATTATTACTAGCTGAACCCGGTGTGCTTCGCTACCCCCCTTTGAGGTAAAGCCGTTAATGAACGTAGTAAAATGTTAAAAAAATGTTATCATGTAATAAATATTCCTGAGTCAAAGCTGCACGCTGTGAAAATTTAAGATCGGTTAACAGGTTCAGTCTCCAATATATCGCAAACAATGGGGCGTGCTCCTCCCACTTTTCTTTTGGTACGTATTTCTATTCATGCCAATACCATATATAGCAAATACTGCCGCTGTTGGTCAAAAAATGCCCAAAATATGACAATTTGAAATTTTGGGTTATATGGGCGGGGCCACGCCTCTTTACCCACTCACAAATATGTATCAAATATCATCGACGTAGGTAAAAAAATGCACAAAATATGGCGATTTAATTTTTTGGTAGGCGGTCGAAAAAAGTATTCTTAGTCATGCCGGAGTCTTAGTTATATTCTGTAGAATTAATTACACAATTTCAAAAAGTAGTCGAAAGAAATAAGCTCTGACATATAAAATTTTTATTTTTACCTCGCCTTCAGTAAGATGTGTATACAAATTGTTTGAAGTATATCTGTAAAAACCCATGCAGAAGAAATTAATCAATTTAAAATAGTGGGCGTTAGAGTAGGCGTGGTCGTACCAACTGAGAAACCTTTCCGGTCTCATGTACAAAATTTGAAAATTTGAAGCTAATATAGAACCCTAGATATTTAATATTAATCTTAATGTTGTATATGAGCTAAATATGCACTTTGTATGGGAGCTGTCACGCCCACTGGTATGATCCCGCCCAATTTTCCCATGACTATTCATAATAGAATCAACGTGCACAAATTTCTAAGACTCTGGCTATTATAGAACTGTAGATATATGATATTAATATATAACCTATAACCTTGCAAATGAAATCAGTTTGGGCCAAATCGGTTCGATAGCTTTAGAGTCTATAGAGGACAAACATACAAACATTGTATTTTATATATAAGATAATTATTAACTACAATTTTTGTTTTGGTGTACCACGTCAAATTCCAGACTTTAAAAATAAAATAAAAAATGTAACATTGTTATAGAATTTGACGTGGTAGTAAAGGGCGGAATTTGTAGGTGTGACAAAAAAATAAACAAATTATTACTGGATTTGCTTTTACATTATTTTTAACCTAGTGCACCCTATATTTTTATTGCATTCTTTCTTAATATTTTCTTCTATTTGTAGTTAATTGCAATTTATAGACAATTTGAGCTGGACAATAATTTAGAACATGAAAACAAATTTATATATTTTGTTAGATTTCACCACAAGTTTTTAGGAATTAATAAAGCAAAAGATTAGGAGCCACAAAACACTATTTCAACATGACTGAAAAGTGGTGCGCAGAGGAACAGCGCATGGTTATTCATCAGATGATCTTTAGAGTAAGCGCCATTGCAAGTAATTTAAATTGCTCAAGTAACATTAGATGTAGAAAAGAAACCGTAAAAAGTAGTCTCTAAATTACCGAGCCTCAGTGTCCGATCCATTTAACAGCTCTGAAGCAATTTATTAAGATCTTTCATCAAAATTCGTTATTGAAGTCTCCTCTAAAACTGATGCAGACTCATTGAAAAATACATTGCACATATTTCAATGGAGAACTTACAGTCCCGGACTACTTTTGCCCATGAGTATTTAGAAAAACCAATAATTTTCTAGAAGAGTTTACTTTGGCGTCCTCCAAACATGCAGCACAACCCAAAATATACCATAAGGCATGGTGGTGGGAATGTAATGGTGTAAGCAGTGTTTTCTGGACATAAGGTAGATGCACGAATGGATCAGTGTGCCTTTACATACGTTTAAATACAAATACAATACACTGAGGACAATATGCCAATTAGGTGGCGTTTTATGCACGACAATAACCCAAAGCATACCTTACGCGCTGTGAAGAGTTGCTTGGAACAGAATAAGATTGAAATGGTCAGGCCAATCTCCGGATCTCATTTCAATTGAGATTCAAGTACTACTCAAGAATTTGGCCGATTTGTGGAAGGAAATCAAAAATCAATGGTAGAGAGTATGCCCGGTATATGTGCAGCAACTATTAAAAACAAAGGATGTCCCACTAAGTATTAGATTTTAAATGAAGTTTTTTGTTTTATTTCTTTTATGCGAGTAATATTTTAATTTAGTCCTTAATTACTGTCCAGATATTTTTTGTAGTTTTATTTTGGAAAGAAAATCACCACAATGCCACAAATTAATAAAACAAAAAAATTTATTAGGAAAATAACGAACACCAGAAAATATTTGATTTAATAGGCAGCAGCTAACCTCGTGTCCATTTCAGTGAAATGAAATAATGAACTAAAATTACATTATATTCGCAACGAAATAAATTCAAATCTTTGAAATTTACTAATTTGTTTCTTTTTTATAAAATTTTTTATTCGAAGGTTTACTTCTAGTTGAACATAATAATTTGAAATTTATTTTTGTATACCTCTGTTATATGTTCTACATAGCTTTCCGTTGGAAAACATAAATGTAAAATCATATAGAAATATACAAAGAGACACTAGCAAAATGTAATGCATTTTCTGGCCTGCTAAAGCCTTCGTCAGCAATCTTTGTGTCTACTATTTTTTATTTTCAAATTTCTTATATTCAACTTTTTAAATTTACTGAATGAGAATTTTTCCTCTTGCGAGTACTAATTGTAAAAATTTTTTATAAAATTTTTTATAACAGAGGTATACAAAAATAAATTTCAAATTATTATGTTCAACTAGAAGTAAACCTTCGAATAAAAAATTTTATAAAAAATGTTTTCAATTAGTACTCGCAAGAGGAAAAATTCTCATTCACTAATTTGTTTCTAAAATAAATATACAATTTGAGCAAAATCTCGATACTAATATATCTCATTAATTAAAATTGAAAAAAAATTTAAATAAAATTACGAATTTCAAGTAAAAATTGTGAGAGTTCTAAAAAAAATTGAGTATTTCAAATTTAAATTTTGAATTATTATGCATTTTGTTGCATTCTAAATGGATGAGAAGAGTTGTAGAATCAGTTATACAACTCATTTTAAATATAAATTTTCAATTTCATTTGGATTTTTCTCAATATCAAGTTGTAATTTGCTAGTTTACAAAACAGTTCAAAATTAGCAAAATGGGATTTTCTTTTTAGCTGTTAGAAACTTTAAGAAAAAATTTACTTTAAATTCAATAAAAATTAACAAACATTTTATTTAGTTAAATCAAATATAAAGTTTTCTAGTAAAAGAAAGAAAGAAGATTTATCCAAGTATTTGTAGCACTCATTTCGAAACATCAGACTTTAGACAGCCGACAAAGGATTTACGGCATTATTTTTTTTTTCTAGGAATATTAAAATAGTTAACGTTTAGATAAAGATTATTTTAATTAAATAACATTTAAAATGTTTCAAAGTGACGATATCTAAAATAACATTCTTTCCATATGCGTTATGATATAATTCTTAACATTTCGAAACTAAAACTAAGTGGAACTAGAATTTCCCCTCCACAAAATTGTTGAATTTCCTTTAGCATAGAGATTTAAAGCTTCAAGAGCATGTTGGGGAAATGAGCTTTTAACATGGCACTTATTAACCTTATTCAGTAACAAAACCTTGCAATAATTTTGGAATTTTTATAATAGCATTAAAATCACATCTCCTAAATTTATTAAAAAAAAAATAAGATAATTGTCGGAAAAGTAAAATGGAAACTTATATGAAAATAAATTTTTAATTATTTATAAACAAGAAAAAGATTTGTTTTTAATTTATAACAAAAAGATTCTCTAATTTTGTTTTTCAAAAAATATGTATTAAAAAAGAAAATAATATCTAATATAATATCTACATAAATATAAAACGAATCACTAAGTGGAAACGTAGACTCATTACAACTATTTTACTTAAGATGTCTTATACTCTCCATTTTATAAATACAATAATATAAAAACTAAATTGCTCTGTTAGTGAAAGAGCTTGTTGCAAATTCTATTCAACAACTTTTATTATAGTTGTCAATTTTAAATACCCTTCGCTTTTAAAATAGCCAATGTATTTTTCAATCAAATATATTATAGCTTTTATAGCAAACTCATTCAGCTTTAATCTATTACAAATATATTATAGCATATCCTTGCTGAATTCATATTCTATAATTTTAACAGAAATGTTTGACAGTTTAAAAGCCACTGCAAATGGTTAAAAGTTTCTGTTAAAAAGCTGTTAATTATGGCACGGTTTTAGTATGGAATAATATTAAGTTGTGACATTTTAAAATTTAATTTCCTCTGAAGGTCTTGGAAGCTTGAAAGCTCTATGTTAGGAATTCTACAAAATGTAATTTTAACTTAATATTTACAGGCAAATACCGGTATAACGAACGATATGTCAGGATGATGTCAGGATCATTTGCAAAATTGAAATATTCGTTATATGCAGATTTGTTTGTTCTGTTCTAAAAATTATTCTAAATATGATTAATTTGAATGAAGTTAATTTACCGACAACACTTTTTCTATGACACTAAGGCGGTTGTTATCGCCTTTCCAAAATGAGGTTTAATTTTCTTTGTTACAGATGCATTTTCTCAAAATGTAAGTATGTATCATATAATACATTGATAAATTCACTCTAAAGTGAAGAAATGTTTTATCTGACAGAATTTTTTAAAAGGGACAAATTTCATACGAATTTAGACTAGATTGTGCTCATCTATATTTTTTTGCACTTTTTGAAGGGTTCCACAAAATCAGCTCGTTATGATAACTTCTATCCTGTAGCACGTTTCTGTATTTCTCGCATCGAAACATTTCTCACATGAAGTGTGAAACAAAAAGTTCCATCGTTTCTCGGTTTGTGAGAAAAAAGTGTTCCTGTACTTGTAAGCGAAAACAGACAATGCTGATTATGTTTTTATTGGAATATTTCCATTAAGTAAAGCTAGATTTACACGTTTGAAATTTTCTTCAAAACTGCTCTTCATTAATATTTATTAACAGTTATTAAATAAATAAATTTTGAAGAATTTTTGCTGTTTACACAAGTTTGAAGCATTTTGAAGAGCAATTTTGAAGAAAATTTCAATCGTGTAAATCTAGCTTAAGTGTCAAATGCAAGCCAAACGTCAACGAAGAAAAAAAAATTCATTCAGTCGTCGTTGAGCGATGAGAACACATGCGGATGGTTGCTGTCATTTTTTTTTCAGAAAATTATTAAGCATTGTTGTTGCTTCTTGTTGGACGAAACATAGCAAACACATGCGATTCAATTACAATTGAACACGAAAAAAAACTGCTTTACAGCCATCCCTAAATATTCCTTATTGACCGTACGACCTTGTGGCAAGAATTCATGATGTACGACGCCATTGCAGCCGAAGAAAACAGGGAGGAAAACCTTCACATTTGACCGAACTTGACGTGCTTTTTTCGGTCTTGGCTCTTCTGGGATGATTGGGCTTTGGTGTCAATGTCATAGCCATACAAAATCTGAATCGTCATTGACGATATTCAATAGCTCCTGAGCGATGTCCATACAACGTTGGTTTTGCTCAAAATTTAGCAATTTTGGAACAAACTTCGCTGCCGCACATTTCATGCCTAAAATATCCGAAAAACTTGCTTGGCATGAGCCGAACGATATGCCAACGACGATTATCCAAAATCATTTTCTTCACTGTCAAGTAGTTTGAAGAAAATATAACGAGTCTTTATTTATTTAAATGTACGCAAACATAATTAAAAGTGAACACACTGTCTTTTTACACACTTATATTACGGTTTAAGAACACACTTAAACACTTTGTTTGATAAGCGCCATCTGTTTATGAAAAAAATTATTTGTAACAAACAGTTTTTTTGATGAAATTTTCAGAGGTTGTCTCCGATTTTTGTTCATATCTCCGTTATTTATGGACGGTTTTTGATAATTTTAAATAGCAAACTTCTCGAAAGCATGTCTGACAGAATTATTGAAGATTTGGATGCCGAAGATATCTGGACTCTTCAGAAAATTGATTTCAACATCCAGAAAGACAGACATACGGACAGACGGTCATGGCTTAATAGAATCCGCTATATATAAGGATCCAGAATATATATACTTTATAGGGTCGGAAAATTATATTATGGAAATTACATACGGAATGACAAACTTATATATATGTACCTTTCTCATGAAGGTGAAGGGTATAATAAACACCTTCAGACACTATGTAATCCTAACATACACAGAATTTTGTATTATTTTAAAAGTTAAAAAAGTAACAATATTCTAATATAATAAAAATAATATCAAAAAAAAGGTCGCAGAAATCAAAATTTAATTTAATATTCTAATATTTTAGAATAGTAAGATATCATACTTACTTTATTATTTAACCCTCTGTCCTACACATGTTTTGATTTTCACATTCGTAACGCATGAGTCAGTTTTTCATATACTTAATTTAAAAGAAAAAAAAACAATTGTATTTTATTAAATTTAGATAATATATACACATGTACATATGTGTTCTAACTTTTAAATAAATTATGAATAAATATTCATATGTATAAGGGGAATCACAACTTTCACTATCAGCAACACAAACATAAAGCAGAGGTGGTGAAAAGTGTAACGACAGTTTCAAAACAATTTGTGCCTTATGAATTAACTAAAAGGAGTTACTTGTTAATATATTTATTGTAATTTTCCCCGAGCTAACCTAAACTAACCTTGTTTTATTATATAAATAATTAAAAATAGATAACTGGACAAAAATGATTAAAACCGGCAAGAAAAATATAAAAAAACCAGTGTTTACAATACAAAATATGTATATATAGGTCTGACTAGACCCATGTGTTACAAATGTGATGCGAACAGTAAAATATTCCAATAAGTGTCCTTCTATATTCTTTCAGGACTTGTAAATTGTAGAAGGGTACCGGAAATTCTAAGTCTCTAACTAACCCCCTGGCCCACGATGTCGAACGATAACCTTCGCTTAGATAAGACTTAAGACACAAACTTTTTATCGTATCTATTTTTTACTCAATCAAGTTTATTTATTCCACAATCAAGTTTGTGTCTTAAGTCTTATCTAAGCGAAGGTTATCGTTCGACATCGTGGGCCAGGGGGTAAGTGTTGAATATTTTATAACACCATTTCAAATTGAAATGACTCATGTGTAAGACGAAGGGTTAATTATCTTTAATACTCCTGTACAAAGCGAAGCGTAAGCGTACATCCCAAATAAAAGACTTGTTCACCTCTTTATATATTTATTGTACTTTTAAATATTTTTTTCATTTTATTTTTTATTTATTTTTTTTTCAATATTTTGCCATTTTCATTTTTAAATAAAATGTTCTTTATTATATTTATATGCGGTTTAATTTCTTTTCATTTTTATTTTAAATATATATATATTTGAATGTATATGTATTTAATAGATTTCTAATCATCAAATCATTGCCTTTTTTATCAATAATAACAGCTTGACTAAAGCATTTAATTTGTTTGTTGTTTTTTTTTTGTAATTTCATTAATTTATTTATAATTTTCAATGACATAATTTTGTTTGTGTTTTTTTTTTTTTTTTTTTTTTTTTGTAATACAGTCTACATTTTATGTTTTATGCTAAATATCTTGTTTGTTTAAGTTTATTATTTTTTTTTTGCGCTCTTTTGTAATTAAACTTAATAATTAACTGTATTTGAATACATCATTGTAATAATTAAGAGTAATATGGTTTCTAGGAGGGGATTTACTGCTGGAGAGAGAAAAGGAGAGAGATAATTTTATATAAGAATGAGAAAAACGGAGCATGTAAACTGGTTTGATTTTATGGAATTTAATTGTTTAGTAAATTTTTGTAATGGAATTTTTAAGAGCCAGTGTTTTAATGTAATGTTGTATTTTATTTAAATTTATTTAGTTTAAGATAATATAGACTTAACATAAAATATATTTATTTATAAACTATGCAAGAATAACAACAATTTCAATTTTTATTTTTTTTTATTTTTGTATTTCCTTTTTTTTATTTCAAAAAGTTTACTTAATTTTATAATTAATTTTTTTTTGTTCATTTTATTATAGGTTTTATTAGTATTATTGATATTTTTATTATATAAATTTAATTTTCTTTTAAATTTTTTGCTTACTGAGCTTTGGTTTTAGCTGCTTTTTTTTGTGTGTTTTATTTTAATTTATTTTAATTTAATTACTATTTGTTTTGTTTTAATTTCTAGTTATTTTTACTTAAGTGCTTTAGTTTTCAATATTTTATTCTCTTATATTTTGGCTGTTTTTTTTAGATAGTTTTATTTAAAATAAATTTTCTTTTATAATTTTGTGTTTTAAATAAATGTTGAAACAAAATATTCTGTTTTATTTGAGTGTTGAGCTTTTAAAAAAATAAAATTAAGTTCTTTGTTTTGTTGCTGTAAATAAATTGTTTTTGTTTAAACGGTGGTTTCAATTCAATTTTAATTTTTCCTTTATAGTTATTTGTTTCGGTTTAATGTTTTTAATTTTTGTTTTATTTTTATATAAATATTCCTACTTTTTTTAACTATTTTTTTGCTAAATTGGATTTAATTTAAATTGTTGTTGTTTTTTCCATTAGTTTTGATTTTAGGCTGTTCTGTTTGTTTTGTGTGTTTTTTTCTCTAAATGTTTCTTTATTTAGTATAGCTTTTTTCCATTATGATTTAAATATAATATAGATTTTTTAAATTTTATTTTTTTTTTTTTGCAAAATTGTCCTTAACAACCGGTAGTAGTAATTTATTGAATTTCAGATAATTTGTTTAGCTTTTTGTTTAAGTTTTTAAGTATTTTGTTATTAAATATATTTTTTAATAAAATTAAAGTAAATTTGTAGGATTTTTTTTTTATTAAGAATTGAAACTTGGTTTCTTTATAAAAATGAAGTTATTTGCTGGAGCAAACATGCAATTTGTTTGTTTTAAATCTTTAAATATATCTAGTTTTAAGTTTTAATTTTATTACTTTAGTTCCTGTGAACACAAATAAATCGCTCAATTTGTCCATTTCTTTAATAATTTTAAAACTTGACACTTTGGTACAAAAAAACACGCCATGCTCTAAATTTAAGTTAAATCAGTTGTCTTATTACTATCGATTCAAAGGCCAAATATTTTTGATTTTCTTTTAGAATACATCGAATGATATATTTAATAGTAATAGAAAGTAGTTAAAGCGAATAGGCAATGATATTGGAGAGAAAATAAATGACAAAACTAACTTTCCATGGAACAAAATACCTCTTAATAAAACCTCAAACATACAGTGTTAGCTTAAGAAATTAGCCAAGGTATTAATATCAACTGAAATTTTGTCTTCACGCATATAGAATATTCTTTTAAAGTTGCCATAAATACTAACAATTATATAAATATTGTGAAAACTCCCAAAATATTTAAAAATATGACATTTGATCTCAATGTTAAAAAGGTTTTATTAAAACCTAATCTGATTTCACCTTATTGAAACTGATCTACTTTATAAAATAATAATAAAATAACACTTAATGTTTGAATTGTTTTTTTTTCCAAGTCCGAAAGTTAAAATTGCAATTAAATAAAAGCTATTAAAGTTAATTGCCTAATTTGTATTTCCTTTGATTTTAGCTTATATTCTTAATGAAACTCTAAACTTCAATTCTTAAGTTTCTAGAATTTGTTTGACAAAATATTAAAAAGTTTGAAATTTGAATTTTGAAATCAGTGTTAAGTATTTTAACTTTTTTTTTGTCATAGAGATTTAGTAAATCTCTGAAAAAATTGCTTTTATGCATCTTCAAAAGGTGAAAGTTAAAGAATTAAAGAAAATCACAAAACGAAATGTAAATTTTTTAAAAAAATTGTTAAACTTTAAAGCCTTACAAACTTAAAACGTTATAAGTGTTACAATGTTCTCTACAAAATTCCCCCATAAAATATATCGGAATCTTAGCCAACTGGGGGCAATACATTATTTGTTATTTACCTGTTAACAATACGAATGTCAACGAAGTTAATAAACGAAATTTAACTAAGAAAAAAATGCCTGGTATAAATTTAAACAAATTTTTATGATAAATCTAATTTCATGATCTCCGTATGTCGATCACTGATTTAAATGCATATGGTTGAAAAGCATCTTCAATTTTAAAATAAAGTTCAACCGAGTACTACTGCTTTCAAAATGTTGAAGATTTTTTTTTACATTTGATACAAATTTAAGAAACAAAACTTGTGCTCTTGTCTTGCTGTGCTAAATTTTTCAGGGAACAAGTATCGCTTGGATCCATTTGTTACCTTTTTATGTCTTTTAGCTTTTTTTTTATTAACACAAACTGCTAATCTTGTGGCTTATCTAAAGAAGACACCCAGAGTCTTTGGCGGGAATCGAACCCGCAACCCTCTGACTGATAGTCTGGCACACTATCGCCTAGTCTATCGGGGCACCAATTTTCTTTATTTTTCGGAACAGACAAATGAACTATTTACAATTTTCGTATAGAAATTTAGATCTCATGTTCCTTTAAAAAAATGCATTTGAGAGTTTAATCTTCGCTTATGAAACATAAGAAGAACCGGATGAAATATTAAATTTCAAAAAAGGAAAAACAGAAAGATTGTAGAGAGTAATTAAATAAATTTCCTAAATATGTGCTTAAATATATGAAAGCTGTTAATTTGTATGCAATTCTTTTTTTTAACTGAATTAAACATATAATTATATTTGCAATTTGATTTGGTGATTTAAAAAAATTTATATTAAAAATACTTTAATCAACAACAAACAAAATTGTTAGCAAATAGCTTAAATATTTGTAATGCTCATTGTTTGTATAATATCTTTATGTTTTTGAAAGCCTTTGGCTAAAGATTTCCTCATAAGCTGGCGTAAGCAACCAAATAGGCTTGGGAAATATTTTATAATTTTCTCTTTCACTTCAGATGGAAATTTGAGGTAAGCCATAAATATTGTACACAACTTAATAAAAAAAAACTATAATTATAAATTTAATTAAAATGTTAACAATATTATTAGATTTATTATCAGGTAACAACAAACAAATGTAACGTTTAATAGGCACATGTACATATTTATAAATTATGATTTTTGATTATTTTTCTAACGCACACATTGTCTTACAAACTGAAATTTAAAAGGGAGCAATTAGTATGAATTTAATCTGTTTTACAGTTTCTAAGGCAAAAGATTAACTTAAAGCTTACTCTCCCTCTCTCTGTCACACTTACTTTGTTTATTGTTTAAAACGGGAATTTTTGTTGACATCGTGTTTATTTACGATTTTAAAGGAGAGCGAGAGTGAGAAGTTAATTTACTTTTACTCTGTTTGTTTAGTTTACATTTTCAGCAGCGTAAAATCCTGTTTATTTACATTCTTAGTTAATTCGTTACATGTTTCAAATAACATGAATTCATTCTACATTTCCTTGTTGTTTTTCTTAGTTGAAGACGCTTTTTATATGTTAATTTATTTATATATTAATAATACTTATTTCTTAAAAGCAATTTTATTTTATTTAATTTTTTTTTGTAACACAAGCCATTCCTTAAATTATTTAGATTTCTAGTATCTTTAATTATTTTGAGTTAGTATAATATATATTATTTATAAAGTTTTATATTATTTCAGTTAACAACATGAAGATAAGCAAAAACATTTATTTTTTTTTTTCATTTTTTTCGGTTTGACTTTAAATAATTTGTTTAGGTTTATTAAAAATCCAACAACAATAAGCTTTTTTATAAAGAAATTTATTTAATTTATTTAAGTATTTGTTATTATGCTGATATATATTAATAATTTTTAAATGTGTATGTATGTATTTCGGTTAAATAGACACCAAGAATAATTTATTTAATATTTTGAAATATTTTACTAAAAATACATTTGCTTAATTTTTGTGTATGTGTTTATTTATTTCAAATTATTTTTTTTTTCTTTCTTCTTAATCCTACATGAAATTTGATTTGTTAAATATTTAGGTTTTTTCAAGTTAATTTTTCAATCCATTACGAATTTTATATTTTTTTTTTTTATTTATAAATATTTTCTATCGTAAAATGAAAACTTCGAGTTTATTTGTTTGCAAAATAATCGCAGCATACTTTTTGGGGCTCCTGTTGTAAAGCATGTACGAATTATGTGTGTTTTTTTGTTGTTTTTGCTAAAGAGAAATTTTCATTTTACAATTTTTTAGTATTTGGAACTTGTGTTTTTTTTTTAATTAATTATAACTTAAAAATTATAGTTTCAAAAGCGCCTAAAACTAAGAAAGGGCTTTTTACCCAATGATTAAAAAAACTTAACAGGGCTAAAATAAAATGAGCTTTAGTTCGTTTAAGCTTTAGTTCGTTTAAAACTTTATATTTTTAAGATAAATTAAATTATTATATATAATAGAAATATTGTATTGTTAAACATTAAAAAACAAACACTTAATTAATTGCCATGCTAGTAAAAAAATAATGATTTAAATTTATAATAAATACTCTATTTATTACTGTAAGTGTGTGCTAGTCTTGGTTTTAATTATTCGTCTTCATATTTTATATATTTTCTACCTATAAACGTTAACATTTTGTTTTTTGTTTAGTTAATGAAATTTAATTTTCCGAATTAAATTATGTTTACTCAAAATAGTTCTAAAAACTGTAAAATTATGTGAAAATGTGTCTCACAAACTTGAAACTGTCTTTGAATTTTTACTAATAATTCCTGCAGCTGACGTTCTCTTAGAATTATGACTAGATGCGAAGAATGCTCGTTTTCAATTCGTTACTGAACAAATATAATTTAGCATTTACAAACGAGTAATTATTCTTAAAAAAATATTTTGTTTCATGTTTGCACGTGAATATAAACAATTACAAATGTATAACGGGGACGAAAAAGTTAATACAATCGAACTTTTTCGATAATTTTTCTACTTATTTAATTGTTTCCCGCGATCGTGAATGTATTTGACAGTATTTGATATAAAACATTTTGTGTATAACAGTTTCTTCTATAAAACATTTAAGTAAAAAAGTTTTATCTATATAACATACTGTGATTAAAAGTTTTATGTAAAAAAAATTTGTTTATTGCACTTGTTTTTACAGAAAATTTTAAAAATAACAGCTTTTTCTATAGAAACTATTCAGTATAATAGTTTATTCCATAGACAATTAAATGTATAACAGTTTCTCTGTAGAAAATTTTTTGTATAACTGTTTCTTCTATAGAACTCACATTGTGTACAACACTATACATATAATAGCTTCCAATGAATATTTAATATGTTCTAAATTTTATCTCTCATTTTGAAGTTCTCTTGGAATTGTTTTTTTCTATAGGAAATATTCTGTATAACAGTTTATTTTATAGGAAGTATTCTGTATAACAGTTTTTTCTATAGAAAATATTCTGTACAACAATTTTTGCTACAAAAAATTTTCTCTCTAAGAGTTTATTCTATAGATATCTTTTCTCTAGATAATTTTGTATATAACAGTTTCACTATAGAAAATGTTTTGTATAACTGTTTCTTCTATAGAATATTTTGTGTACAACACAAAACATACATATATTAGCTTCCAATGAATATTTAATATATTTAAAATGTTATCACTCTTTTTGAAGTTCTCTCAGAAATGTTTAAAAAATTATTTGAGTTTGCGTATAACAGTTTCACAAAAAAAATTTTGTAAATCGCTTATATAGTTAAAAAAAATTAAAAAAAGAAAAAAAAAATAGTTTTAATAATCACCTTTCAACAAGAAATTTGAATAATAAATTTATAAAAACAATAACTAATGTAATCCTATTTATATATTACATTTCTATATGGAAATTCTCGGACACAGACACTCAACCTCAAAATTTAATTTATTAATCTTTAAAAACATTTATGAAAATTATATTTATATCAGCTTATTAAATTCATTTAAATTATTAGTTTTATATTATAACAAACATTCTATTTATCCTATATATATGTATATGTATAAAATATAAATTATAAACGATATAATCTTTTCAAAGGAAATAAATTAGTAAATTGAAAAATTTTAATATTTGTGTGAAAGAACACGAAACTTTTTTGCAAACATAACAAGACTGTATGATTATTTTGTTTTTTGTTTTATTTTAAAGACAGAAAATTTACATATTCCTTGATCAGTTGTTACTCGGATTGCTCCAGCAATATACTTGGTGGAAAAGTGATGCCTAGTTAGAGGTTTGCCTCTTGTATTTTGGACTTATAGAGAATTTTAGGGTTGCACAATTACCATTTGAATTTTCTTTTTTTTTAAGTTGCATTTTTGCAATAACAAAGTAACAAAAAAAATAACTACAAATTTTTATACTCGTATTAACAAAAAGTTCTTACAAATTTCAACTGATTTTCAAAAATATTCATCTTTCCCGAATTTACTTTAATTCTAAAATGTTCTCCTTAAATCTGTTGACTTTATATTTTTTTACTAAGCCCTCATTTTTAATGAATTTGTTTGTAAGTATATCTTTTTTTTTGCTCACTCAGTATTATGTTTAAACGTTTTTTATTTTATTATTTCATGTTTGTTTAATGCTTATTTTAAACTATTTGTTCTATTTCAAATTCTTATTTGCTAATAGTATTTTTAGACTTATATATCTAATTTAACATATTTTTTATAATCTTAAATCTGTCAACACATTTAACTTTGTCAATGATTTTTAACTTTTAAGTATAATAGATTTTAAGGTCAATACAAAAATTTGCTGAAATGAATCAAGCTCCGGCATTGTTTCGAAAAAACTTTTCAACTTGTTTGTGAATCATTTATTTATGAATCTGGATTGAAATTCCGATAAAATATTCTTGAACAAGTCTATGCGTATTTAAAAACTTTTTAAGTTTCCAATTATGTTGAAATTAACTTGTGCATTTCCTGGAATAGAGCTGAATGTCCTGTAGTCTTTTAGAATCTTGAGTTTTGAATTTAAACGGTATTAAGAATCCTTTTCTGTTTGAGCTTTGCAGGAATTCATAATTTTAAAAGTTTTTTTCCGGCATTTCGTATTGACCTTAATATTAATAAATATACTGACGAATCAATTAGTCAAAACTTTTCATTATTCTGTTCAATGATATAATAAGGAAAACAAAACTAATCAATTATTCATGAACTTTAAATAATAAAAATTAAAAATTCTTCAACTAATAATCATTTATGTAATTAATCAAAATGTTTGTTTAATTGCATAATTGTTAATAAGAAATTGTATTAATCTTTAGTCTAATTAATCGTTTAAATGTGCTTTGCTAATATTTTCATTTTCAAAAATTTTACTTCTGAAATAAAGTTCATCTTGTTTTCTGTTGGCTCTTTTATTATTTGTTTTTATATATATTTTTTTTGTTGGGGTTTTTACCACCTACTAAGTTCTACTTTTAAAGTTATACCCTTCTCCTTAAAGTTAAGTATCTATAGTTATATGTAGATATTTAATAAATATTTTCCTTTATTTTTTAAATAAATAATTATGATAAACCTAAGAGTTGTATATTTTTTTCTTGTTTTTATTTAATGTTTAGCATAGATAATAAATAAGTTGTTTGTGTCATTTTTTGTAAGTTTTACGTTTTAATAGTTTATTGACCACAGAACGAAATAGATTGGGTTTTATTCATAAATAACCTAGGGTGGCATAGGTCTTGGTAAAAGTACCATCACTGGTGGTAACATTTCTAGAAAAATAGAGAAACAAATTAATAATTTGTTTGTTATATGTAAAACAGTTTCGTTATTCTACAGCTAATATTTTGTTTCTATTGTTCAACAGTTTTTTTTTAACAAATAAGTATAAGGGTGTCCCAACTCGTACGCAATTTTTAAATTTGGCGCCATTCAAAGTGTCATTGTTTGACATTTGAACAATTATTATTGTTTGCTAGTAGAAGGTACGAGGTTAATAAAAATAGACAACGCATTCTAATTGTTAAATTGTTTTACCAAAATGGTGAAAGGCTACAGTTCGCAAATTGCAATCAATTTGGGGTCACAATACTGCTCCAAAAGAGTCAACTCTAAAGAGATTAATGGATAAATTTGCCGAAACTGGGTGTGTTAGTGATATAAATACAACAACGCGCCTTCAACCAGGTCGATCGACCGAAAATATCGCAGCTATACGTGATGATGTCGCTCAAACTCCATCCACCTCAATTCGACACCGAGCTCAGCAAATTCGTGTCTCCAAATCCACTATGCAGTGAATTTTGACGAAAGATTTGCATCTTCATGCATACAAAGTTCAATTGACTCAAGAACTGAAGCCAGCTGGCCATGGACAGCGAAGGGAATTCGTTAATTGGGTATTGGAGAGACAACATGAAAATGCTGATTTTGCCGATAAAATCATCTTCAGTGACGAGGCCCATTTCCATCTTGATGGCTTCGTCAATAGGCAGAATTGTCGCATTTGGGGTGAGGAAAATCCTATATTGATTCACGAGAATCAAATGCATCCTCAACGTGTCATTGTATGGTGTGGTTTTTGGGCTGGAGGAATCATTGGACCTTTTTTTATGAAAATGAGGCAGGTCAAGCGCAAACAGTCAATGGCGTTCGGTATCGTGAAATGATAACTAGTTTTTTCTTGCCTAGAATTGAAGAAATGAATGTGGTGGGCATGTGGTTTCAACAAGACGGCGCCACATGTCATACAGCCAGAGAAACAATTCAATTGCTGCATCAGTCGTGTTATTCGCGTTTTGGAGACCAGAATTGACCGCCTAGATCGTGCGATTTAACATCTTTAGATTTTTTTCTTTATGGTTTTTTGAAATCGATGGTTTACGCGAATAAGCCGACGACAACTCAAGCTTTGAAAGAGGAAATTGGAGGCTGCATTAATGAAATACCGCAGCATTTATGCAAAAAGCTCATTGAAAATTTCATTAAAAGATGGCGTGTGTGCCAGAAAAGCCGCGGCGGCCATCTGCACGATATCGTGTTCCATACACAACCTCGTTCTGTCTGCTTTACGATATAATAAAGTTTCACGATTTTTTTATTAACATCTGTGTTTTATTTAAATTTTAAAAATTGCGTTCTAGTTGGGACACCTTATATGTATATCAAACTTACTCATCTTCCCAGGGGCAAACAGTTGTTATGTCCGCCTCAGTTTTGGCACTACTTTCTTTAACACCACCTCCCCCTCCACCTGCACCGCCACTGCCACTACCAAGTCCAACTACGGTTGTGGCCACTGCGGTCGATGTGCTAGCCTTATCCTTTTCCTCAGCTGAGGTTGATTTTTTTGACTCCAGATGACGCTTTTTACGTTTCTTTTTCACTTCTTCGGTGGTGCATTTCGGAATACTGCAAACGGGTAATTTGGAAGATTTTTCAGCCGGTGGACTCTCCTTGGGCTTATACTCTTCACTGCACTCATCATCTACCGTATCGGTGTCCATTTCTGCCAGAGGGGCCATTGAGGGTGCCGGTGTGGGTGCTGGTGGTATATAGCCTACATTTGATTCAGCATCAGCAATATCATAATCATCTTTATCATCGTCGCCGAATTGTAAACCTTCCTGATATTCATCGGTGGTGGGTGAAAGCTCTTCATGGGTGCTATAGGCATCAGCTGGTTTTGTGGGAGACGTGGAAACTTCATCATTGTCTTCGTCATCATCGTGTTGTTCCTTATCAGGAGATTCTTTATGCCCGCCAGCCGAATTTGGTCTTTCGGTAAAAGTAATTTCAATTTCAGTTTCAGGACTGGGTTTAGTTGAAATGGCCACTTCTGTAGATGGGCTTTTGGATATAGCATTTTTAGCACACTCGTCTACGTCCTCGGTGAGCATAGCCTCGTTCCTAGAGGCTTTTTCCAACTCTTGATCCTGCATCTCTCCTTCAATTTGTATAGTAGGTGGTGAAATCTCAACTTCCTCTTGACTTTCGCACAACTTTTCATAGCCACCCGAAGACTCAATCAGTTCAATTTGCACTTCTTGGATTTCAGAATCGACCTCCGCCTCAAAGTCGCACTCGGTGGCGGCATTATTTTCATCTCCCTCATTGGCCAGTGAGGAGTCACTTGCTGAACTTTCTCGTGGACTCTCGGCCTCCAATAATATTGGTTGTGTTTGCGTCTCAGCTGTGACGAGAATTTGTTCTTCCGCCGGTGGTGGTGTAACTTTGGTAGCTGGAGGTGGTGTTGGCGTTGCATTTGGTGTCGGCAGCACTGGAAATTCTGAGGCCGAAGATTCACTGTTACGCTCCGATAACGAGAGTTTATTCAATTCCTCATCCACTTCAGCATCGGAGGAAGAAGGTGGATCTTTGGTTACGATATTTGTGCTAGTCACAACGTTGCCTAAGGCAGCTACAGCAGCTGTGGCATACTGGGCTCCCTGCAAGGGAGCAAATAAAGCTGGAATGGCGCCTTGTTTAAGGCCCACCGTAGGTGAAGGTGTTGTAGAAGTTTTAGTAGAAGTGGACGGTCGTCCAGCAGGAAACTCTGAAATGCGACTGTAATAGTAAAACCAAAGAAAAGTTAGTTGCATAGGAAGTGTATAGGTATTGTATGTTGTAAATTTTAACTTACCCCGGTGTAAAAGACACTGAGGCTCTTCGTTGTTCTGTGAAATTAGGTATTAAACGCTTCATGCCAGCTTCACCACTATCGACCGTATTTTGATGACGTATAATGAAATTACGTTGCAAACGTTCCGAAACTTCTGTGTTATCGGAAGAAGTGCTATTGCAATGTTATATATATTCAAGGATTAGTATTGAGTTTAAGAAATTCTTATACAAATCTGATGTACCTAGTTAATCTTTGTCCACTTGCTTTTATGGCTGGCACTGCAGGGGCCTCCTGTTCCCAGGGACATATGGACAATTTCACTGGTGTTGTTAGCTTTGCTGGCTTGGGCGCTTGTGTAGTTGGTGGAACATCGTCTGGTATATCCCAGGGACAGACAGCACTACTACCACCCATTTCCACTGTGGTCTCCAAACGTGCTGCTTTCGACTTGGGAGTTTCTCTGTGTTTATCGTGTAAGAATAAATAAGTTTATTGTATATATGTACGTTTGTTAAATGTGCAGAATATGAAACATTGAATTTAGATTTGAAACACAGATTTTTACTTAACAACATTTATTTTATAACAAAATGTGAAATCAATGTTGTGCTCACTTATTTATGTACATACATATATTATTTTTATTATTAGGTTTTAACTTTGATCATATTGTGAGTACATCATTGAGTTTCGTAAATTTTTAATGTCATTCATTTTGTTTTGAGAGAATTAGACAAGTAGAAATTTCTGTCAAGTCACTGGTAAGTATTATCCATTTTAGAACGACTTATTCAAACAAGTTGATCAATTATCAAGTTCTCATATTCCCTTGCATTTATTATAACATCTGACTTAAGTTAATACCAATACTGATTAATTATACCCTACACCGCCACAGTGGGGAGAGTATATTGGATTTGTGCTGATGTTTATTATGCGTATAAATATTAGTCCAACAGCCAGCTTAAAGTATGACTATCGACTCAGAATCACTTTCTGAGTCAATTGAACGCTGTCTGTCAGTCTATGTGGCTTGTGTGCAAAGTACAGGTGACAATTTTTAAGATATTTCGATAAAATTTTGTACATGATATTTTTCGGCCCAAGGACACTTGGGATTAAAAGTCGTTGAAATCGTTGCATTATTTAATCTCGCTCCCATACAAATGTTCTCTCTAAGTAGGAATTAATCGGTCATTAATGTGTTATTTATGCACGTATCTAAACAAATTACACCACCAATAAGATGTACATTAAGCCTAATCACATCCAAAAGGATCGGTTCATAATTGACCATAGCTTCCACATATGGCCCCATTCCGCAAAACACTGTAAAGAGCATAACTATTTTTGAAAAAATTTTGGTATCCAAATAATATTCAACACAAATATGTTTTATATATACAGAAATCATTCGGCCCGATTTTATAATGATCCGTCCATAATTAGTTAAAGCTCCCATAAAAGACCCATTTTAGAAAATCACTTTAACCGACCATAACTCTCTTAAAAATATTTTGTTTGCGAATAAAATTCACCACAAATAAGTTTCATATATACAGAAATAATGGCACCTAATTTTATAATGATTGTTGCGTAAGCTCCCATATAAGAACCACTTCTGAAAATCACTTTAACAAGTATAAATAAATATTTATATGTACAAAAGTCATTCCACTAAATTTTTAAATGATCGATCCATTATAGCTCATTACTCGTATTTAGTGCTAATTTCTGAAAAACTGTTTTTACACATATACTGGATGTAGGATATTATATGGTCGAGCTTGATCGCCTATACTTTCTTTTTTCATTGTTTTTTATGTAAACTTACAGATGTTTTCCTTGTAATAATGTTGTACAAACAAATATTTTGTTGCTTGTTCATCTAACTAATATAAACTATCTAAATACATCTCACCTTTTTAACAACTGATACCAATATTAATTATGTTTTTAGATAGAATATGATATCTAAGCGACAATACATTTTAATCTTCTCAGAACTGCAGTTCATTTTAACTTTGCGTTTAAATAATTTGCCCATTCTTGCAAACAGAACTGATTGTACAGGCAATTCTAATATATATGTTGCCAGGACCAATCGTTTAACGGAAAACTTCATATACATATGAGTCATTCCATGTCAAACGGTATGAATTTGGGGAAAAATTTAACGCAATGATTCCAATTTTTATGGAAATTTGCAGATTTAGTCCTCTACAAATTCTACTTCATCACCGATGAGAAAAAAAAAATATGAAAATTGTTTTTTAAATGTTATGACAAATTAAACTTTGGTGAAATGGCGATTTTTTCAAAGAGGTGTGTTCATTCAATCGCTTGGAACTCCTGAAATACTGGACCGATTTCATTATTTTATTGATAGCCTACAGTCAAACGTCAACCAGTGATACTGGTTAAAGGATTGATGTTTGACTGTAGTATAGCGGGCGCCGCAGTGGTACAGAGGGTGAGAACGTAAATAATTCTGATGAGAGATAGTGGTGTTTCTCGACACATATGTAAATTCAACCAACAAATCAGGTTCGAATCCTAAGCCAAGAAAAATTATCAATAAATTTTAATAATAATTTTCATGTAACAATTCCTACCTTCAGTAAAAATAATTTAATGTAAATTAAATTTAATGAACTCGAGCCTAAATAAAGAAATATCAAAGATTTAAAATCGTTACTTTTATTAAAATATTTAAATAAATTTAAAAAAACATAGTTTGTAAAATATTTCATAATATTAAAAGTAATTGAAGACCACAAAATTTTAATTTAAAAAAAGGAAAATTTAATATTCTAAAATATCAGCTACAAATTTGTATTTTATAAAAAATTTTATTAAATTAATTTTTTTAATTTTTTTTTTGCTTTTTTTCATTTTCAAAACGATAACATGTTTACCTTCAGTAAAACTAATTTAATGTAAATTAAATTTAATGAACTCGAGCCTAAATAAAGAAATATCAAAGATTTATTTCTTTACTCTAATTTTTGTTTTCTTTTTTACTGTAAATATTACACATGACTGAACTACGTTTTCTTTGTTTTTTGTTGTTGTTTGTATTTTGTGTTAATAAACTATCGAAAAATATAATTTTTTCTATATTCACAGAAATTTTTGTTGCTCGTGCAAAAGGTATAAGGTAAAAAAAAATTATTAAAAATAGAACGCATTATTTCACCACTTCAAAACTCAGATAGTCTGTAAAAAAGACCTATCAGAACACACCCTCAAAATTTAAAAAACAAAAAAAGATGTAATCAGTTTGAAAATCGAAATAAAAGGATGAAAATGATACAAACTTAAAAAAATGCTATGGGGATATGTCACACCACTTTGGTATTTTAGAAGAAATTGAAATTACCTTCAAAACAAGGTATAGCACATTAAAATCGGTCCAGTATTTCAGGAGTTCCAAGCGATTGAATGAACACACCCCTTTGAAAAAATCGCCATTTCACCAAAGTTCAATTGGTCATAACATTTGAAAAAAAAATTTATATTTTTTTCTTGAAACACGTATAAAATATTTTTAAGAGAAGAATGCATACACAAACTGCCGAAGCAATCCGAGTTAGTGATGTAAAAAATACGTACCGTTTGACATGGAATGAATCATATGTGATATTAACAGGCATAACTACACGCAGAGAAAAAACATGGTTGGACATGGTTACGATAACTACACTGTGTTTTTTGGTAACAATATATTGTTGTGGTACGCAAATAATTATTATTTAATCTGATTTTAATCATCATGTTTATTTATTCTAAATCTTAACAAAACCAAAAAAAAAAATAATAATTAGTTCATATCACATTCAATTAAATAATTAGTTTAAACAAAACTAAAAAATTATTTTGTAACGTATAAATTTTGATTTTGATACATACAAATAAATTTTTCTCTTAATCCATCTTTTTCGTAAATATAATTGCAATGACTTTTTTTGATTTCATTTATTTTTTTAACTTTTTTGCAAAAATTCGTTAAACCGAGTACATGACATTGTCATTGTCAATGGTAAGAATTGACTGTTCGTTAAAATGCGAATTCGTTAAATTGAGTATACGTTAATCCGGGAAACCACGGTATAAATATTTTTATGTTTATCGCAAATTTAAAATTAAATATGGTTCTCTGAAACATAATTATTTTTAAAAAATGTTTACCACAACCATTGAATGATAACTATTTAAACGTATTATGTTATTTTTACTTTATATCATAATATGCATATGATTAATGTAGGACATAATATTATTACTTGAGATCATAATATAATTACTTTAGATCATATTATGATTACTTATAACTATAATATGATTACCTTGGGTCATAATATGATCATGTATATGACAATTTTATAATTATATTGAGTTATAATATGATGTTACAATATCAATATATGATTAACAAGAAAATATTTTGATGAAATATTACAATGATAATTGATCATAATATGATATTTCATGACACTTGTATTCATTATAATATGTTTTGACTACAATCATAAATCTTATCATAATATGTTTATCTTAGATTATGTTTACCACAACAATGTTTGTTCTCTGCGTGTATGGATCAACATTTTGCATTATTTGTAAATTGCTTTCAAAGAAAAACAGTCGTATTAATAAACGACTGTGATATGCCAGTACAAATTAAAGTCAATATGTAAATTATATGAAACACATTATTGCACTCATCTAACAAAATGAAAGACATACAAAATTCGACTCTGGCCGAATACAATAAACACTTAATAAAATATTATCTTAGCAAAATATGAAAATTTAAAAAAAAAAACTTGAAGAAATAATAGAAACCCAACAACAGAAAAACACACATCAACAAAAACTTAAAATGGAAATAGTGAGGAAAGAATATAATCGTGGAGTTGTATAGAGTAGAGTTACACATGAAATTGGCAATACACGTAGATAAGATTAAAAAAAAAAAACTCAAAAAATATATATAGTTCAATTTGAAGATTTAGGTATTAAAAAAATTACAGTATCACACGAGGCACTTTGTACAACATTAATTAAAAGGTCTTTTGTTTTATTACGGAAAAATAGCCAAATAAAACCATAGATTTAATAATTTTTGCAGATTTTGAAAATAAATAAATGATAAAAAGAACGTATAGAGAAATGAAAATAATTGTTTGGAAATCTTACTGATGTGAGGTTAAACTACTATTGAGATTTCCATAGTCCTTTTGTGTACAACGCGTATTCACAACACAACAAATGGGCTCTTGAGATTCTTGTGGCGGAGGCATGTCACCCCGATAAATACTTTCACTACTGATGATTGAATTAAATTTGTTTTCGTTTGATTTGGAAATTTTGGTGTTTGTTATTTGTAATTTGTATCGTTTGATTATATATTTTGTTTGTTATGTTTGTTAATGGCAAAAATGCAGTGATTTTAACAAAACAGAAAATATGTTAAAAAATCAATTAAAAAAAATAAAAAAAAAAAGAAAAAAATTGTTTTGTTTAAAAAGAAAAACAACCAATTCAATTATTGTTATTTTTGATAAAAAGCATTTTCTTTTGTCTTAACAAACTTTCTAAATTATTGCTGATAATTTAAAGAGAATAGAGTAGTTTACCTGTAGGGTATCTCACTGAGATTACTTTGTGAATGGGAGTGAGGCACCTTGGAAGCGTTGTCTTTGTTGACCCCTATAACAGCCAACTCATGAGCCGAACCACTCAGACTGCGATCACTGCCACGTCTCCTACCCAAACTACCTGGTGGCGGAGCATTTGTCATGATGAAGGTATTACCGGAGGACATGGCACTTTTGCTGGAACTCTCATTGCCACCCAGATTGGGTTGGCTGGACAAAGCGGCAGTCATTTTCTTTTTGGCACCACTAACACCACCGAAATTAAAGAACCGTTTCTTGTGGGCCGGCTGTATGCCCGTCTCCAACAAACGTTTATAATGTTCCGAACGTATAAAACGGGGATAGCAATCCTTCTTCAACAGCAGCATATAAATATGTTCGGAGGCAGCATCAAAAGTAAAACGAGAGGGACTTTTCAAACCCTTTAAAACACTTTCCATGGTTTTGCCATCTATATTGATCTCACACGGAGCTCCAGGCTTGAGAAATTCCCTAAAATAAAATAAAAATATTTTATAAAAATGATTTAATAAAATTGAAACTAAACTTACTCATAAATCTCTTGCACTTTTCTGGATACTTGGGAATGAGCCGATCTCCTTAAGCGATTGACCGCTATCCAGAAGCGTATATTTTCATGGGAGTATTCTTTTTCCAAAAATGTGGTAAATTCCTGCAAACCCGTTGGATCTGATACCAATTCTTCGATAGAAATAGCCCAGCGTTTAACTCTCTTTTCAGTAGGTATGTCCACGAAAGTATTGTTCAATTGCCAGAAGGTGACATCCTCCGTAACCCAAGGATTTGAGGGTAATACTGGTTGCAAGAAGAAATCATATTCCGAAAACGTTTCCGAATAAAGCACCAATGATTCGCAGGCCTGAGACATTTTCATGCGTGTACGATTCAAGGATTTCTTCAAGTAGTCCACCTCCCGTTGCACATCATCTACGGTCCTCTTTTTATTCTGTTTGCTACCCTGTCGGTCTCTCGAAGGTACGGGACATGGTTCCAAGGGGGTAAATTGTCCCGGTGGTGGACGGTGCACCCGCCAGTAGGCTCTCTCCTGTGAATCACCCACAATTTTGTCGCCCTTCTTGCGTTCTTTGGCCAAACGCACCTGCTCCTCAGCCTGCATGGAAATAATTTCCCATTTACCCTTGAGATTCTTATGCAGCGAAGCCAAAGCTTCCACTTCATAGTCCTCCAAGGCATGGCGTTGTTTATTGCGCAAAGAACGTTTAACCAGATAAATGGCATACTCCACATTGTCGGGGGCCTTGTGCTGCCAGGGCCAATAGTAGGGTGTTTGAAATCGATAGAGTGAAGAATCATCTTTGACAGTTAGAGTTTTCGAATCGTTGACAGGAAAAAAGTAGCCATGAAGACATAATTGATTGGCAATATTCAACGCCTCCGATTCTTCAATTAACAAGCGATCCATAAGCCATTCAATCAGATCGTAGCCTAACAAAGAATTATACATATGTCCAAATATGTATATTACGAATTCACAAGATATTAATCATAAAATAAGAACTCACCCATAAAAGCATATGGTATAGAAGTAAGAAACATTTTTTGTTGTCTTACTGGCACACCATGCTCGGGATCTTGCATTTCACGTACAAGTGCTTCCATCTGTAAAAATAAATGACAAAAGACACAAAAATATTATTGACCTTGATGTCGTAACTCTTAACAAACTATGCGCGGTTGTAAAAACAAAAATTTATAAACCAAATACGAAATTTACATCTAGAGTATTTGTAGGTGCATACATACATATGTACATATCTATGTATATTCTAAAAAGAAATCCAAATCATTTAAATGTCATCAACGTGTAACCTTTTACTGTGTGGGTGATGGTGGTGCGAATGGCGATGATGATAATATTGATGGCGAAGATGATGAGCTATTTGAACTTCAATCAAAATACTCATTTCTCAGTTTACCACCACTAAACTTTAATAAACGAAAGATTGAAAAGCACTTAACACATACATGCAAAGATAAATAAAAAGGATATCAAAACGCTTGGCAAAACCTACAACGGCAGCAGAAACACAACTTTGTAAAAGTACAAAAAATTATGACGCCATTAAAACTCAACAATGCTGAAAATGATGCAAATCATGTGTTTTTTCTGTCTATTTTCTAGTCGTTTAACAAATGCAGCAAATATCACAGAATATTTATGTATTTCTCATATTTAAATCATCATCTGTAGTGGCATCGTCATTATTATGTTTCTTATCCTGTCTTGTCGCCATAATAAACATAAATGAAAAACAGTTGAGTTATACTATTTTCCATTTTGCTTTCATTTAAATATGGGTAAAATATAATCTAAATGATTTTCATCTACAGAAAAGGGGGTTTATATTAACTTTCTTCTATGATTGGTTATAAATTGCGATAACTAAGTCCCAATTTACACGAAGGAAAAGTTTTATTGAAAAGATTGATACAATTTTTTCCTTGAAATTTCTTAGGTGTTCACACAGCACAATCCTTATTGCTTAAATCGCTCGTATTTTTATTTGAGAGTACACACACATTTGTATAGACATAATATATCTATATGCATATTATGTATCCAATACGAATAAGCGAGTAACACGAATTGCTAGTACAAGCAAGTGGGCACTCGTCCTATCTTTCCATCATCAAAAGGTAATTAATCAGCTTAGCTTAAAGATTTGCTTGATGTAAATTGGTACTAATGCTTTGTACAGACGGTTGTCAGATCTTACAACGTTGTCCGAAAGATATTCTTAAAATATTTAACAACCGTGTGAACTTAAAATGTTTGTCTTCCAACGTTGCAAGAAAAAGCATTTTCAGTACATTGTAAAACCAAAATATTGTCAGACATCTAACAATCGTGTAAGCACATTTGTTTGCCATTGTAAGGGCACTGCTACACGTTCAATAAATATCGTGATATTTGGATCGCCATCCAGAAGAATCTGACAATCGTCACAAGAATCTGACAACAGTGTGAACTGACAATTTCGGTTGACAGATAAATACATATGAGCGAAAATTTTGTCCGAACAAATTTTTTCTTGAAAACGAATGGGTAACTCCACCTTAATTCAATATATTCTATGAAATTCCTGACATTTTAAAATGTTAAAATGTAGGAAGTCATTTTAGTCATTATCGACTGTCTTATTCTGCAAATCCTAACTCCATTTTGGTTGTGTTTAATACACCAATACATCGATAATTTTCCTATACAACATTAAACAAATCGGCCTATATTTTATTGAAAATGTCAACAACGTAATTCGACTTATTTGCATTTTTTTTTTTTTTTTTTTTTTTTTTTTTTGTAAAGGTGAAATTTTCTTAAATAAATAAATTGACCGCAACTTAAAGTACAGTCACATTTGGCAAATATTTACTCAAAAAATCGTAACCACTTGTTTTAGCACAAATATGTTTGACGTTATTTACTCTTACAAGAGTTTTGCAAGATCAAACAGCATCAAATAATTTAAAACTAAATATTTTTTGTGCTTTGGACAAAATAAGGAAAGCCTTTTTAAATAAATAAACGAATTCAAATAAATGTTATTTAGTGGTTACGTCTTTTTCGGCAAATACTTGCCTAGTGTGTCCGTAGCTTTAGAATTGTAAGTTTACTTGAGGTTAAAATGTATATTAGAACAACTCCTTCACAAACTTAACTTTAGATACATACTTCTCTACAAAAATAATGCTTAACTCTCTTTTTGTAGTGTATGTCTTCAAAATGAATCTTCATTAGATAAAAGGTAAGTCAGCTATCACAGTCATACACTAACAAGAGCACTTCACTGCAAAAGCAAAAATATGCTAAACCATTTTGCAAATGCAATTATGCAATACCATTTGCACAAGATTGTGCATTGCGCTATTATTTTCTTATCTGCTGCATGCTAAAACATTTTTTATAGGACAGTTATTGCATAAAAAGAGAATTAATTAAATCATAATTTCAAGGAAATACACATATAACACAGCATATAAACTGTCAGGACTTTGCGAAAGATTTGCTGGAAAATACAACTAACTGACCCACTTTGTCTTCTTCGTCATCATCATCATCATCATCATCAGCCACATCTTCATTTGCAGCGTCATCGTTGTCAGTTAATGTGATTGACAGTCGATAAAATTTATTATTGCTATTTTTTTTTTTAATTCTACCTCCATTAATATTCGTTTTACATTTATGCAGCTTTAGTTTCACCTTCAACTTTTTTAAATGTGTCTTTGAATTAAGGAAAATACCAGTTGTGTAAGTGATAGCGAAAGAGTGTGAGAGAGAGAGAGAGTAGGGGAGTAAACTGTATAATTAACAATAATTAATAAGATCTTGCTGTAAAGGTATTTCATTAAATTATAACAGAAATCACAAAAAGGCTTTAAAAGTCTAGGATGGACTTTATTGATTACCAGCGCACATAACGCCTCATATCTGATGTGATAATCAAATCACATTTTGATTTACATACATTCATACATATGTATGTACATACTTTATATTTCCAGTTTTGCCTAATGAGAGCAGATAAGTAGTATTAAAAAAACATATAACCAACAATTTCCAGAAAGTAACTTTTAAAATATGACTGTCATATGCAGGACGAAGCATTCAATTCAAAGAACTTTAACATATAAAAAAGTTGTGTGAAGATGTAGCTTTAGAAAGTAAGAAATATCTAATTTGCGCATCAAAGAGACAACTGATCAACTTTTCATTTTATAAAGCTACTAGCTAAAACCCGGTGTGCTTCGCTACCCGTATCGTAATGAAATAAAAAGTTTAAAGTTAAACAAATATACCGTATTTGCCGGAGGATAGGACGCACCCTGATTTTAGGTCAAATTTTCAGAGTAAAAAGGTTGTGAGGCATCGGTTGTTGGTTGAACACTACTCTTTATAAATTTAAATTAAAAAAAAAAAAAAAAAAAAAAAAAAAAAAAAAAAAACACTTTGGAATTTTTTTTGTTAAATTAACATATAGGCTTTGAAATTTAAATTAAATTGCAAACATTTTTTTTTGGGAAAAATTTAAAATTTTATTGTGGTGTGAAAATTTATTCGAATCGGTTGTGTCAAGTTTAAATTTTTTTTATTTTTATTGTGCTCAACCAACGGGAAATTGAATTACTATTACAATTAAAAGGAATTTACTATTGAGGAAAAAGGAGGAAAAAGATTATCATTTGGTAAGGAAATTTGGAATCGAGATAGCTATTTCTTTGGTTATTTAGCAACTTTTAATTTTTTTTGTTTAAAGAACTCATCATTGGTTTTGGTTTGAGATCCCTGTGTGCCATTTGGAAACAGGGACAACTGAACTTAAAATTTCTTTTGAAGCAAGATTTCCAAATTTTAAAGAAGAAAATTGGAAAAAAAATAAAACTAAGATTTTATATATATCCCTCAAGAATTCGAATCATCACAGCATATACATACATAAAACCGGACTTACAAATACCAAATATAACTTTTAATGGATCAAGATTCTCAGTGTAACTGTGGAATTCTTGAATCCTTGCTGTTATTGCAAATCTCCCTGATACTACAATTTTATTAATTTTCAATATATCTAATCATTCATTTAGTACTTATTATAAAATTTTAACTTACATTTTATTTTACAATTTTCTTTTAAATTCCTAATTTTGCATACAGAATCTGTTATTTATTTCCTAATACATATTTTTGTTTAATACAAAATTAGGATTTAATTTATTTATTAATCTACGTCAATATATATTAGTTTACATTACAGAATGACATAAAATAATATCACAAATAAAATACTCTGACATACATTCATACATAGGTATATAATACTATAACATTCATTCAAATAATTTAACATACAATCTATAACAATTGAGTGAAAATTTAATTACATTTAAAAATAACAAACGTTGAAAGAAAAGAAAACTCAAGTTCCATCGACATCAGGCCTGAAGTCTACGTGGGAAAAAATTGTGGTGAGTTAAACGTAATTTTATTTATATAATTTATTTTCACTCAAAATTAACATTAATAAATTCAAATAAATACATAATATAGATACATAAATATAATATAATTTTTACATAATAAATATAACCAATACAATAGAATAAAATGTTAACAACATAAACAAAAATTTATCAAAAACCAGTTACATTTGAATTTTAAAAGAATAAATATAAATTTTATCAATTTTATTTGGTTATGTTGTTAACATGGCATATGAATTTAGATTATTATTTTAATTTTTTTTTTTATTATTTTTTTTTTACTGTCGTTACTTTATTCTTCATTAATTTTAAAATTGTTAATTTCAAAAATTTTTTTTTTTTTATAGTTAAAATAAATATATTTTTCTTTTTTTTAAATAATAAAATTATGGTTGTTAATAGCAAGATGATTTGTTAGAATTTTAATTTTAATCTCTCGAAAGGTTAAGGTCATTTGATAGATAGATATACTTTGGGCTATCTAAATATTATTATATACTACGATAGAATGGTTAGGGTGGGTATTGAATATCGAAGAGGAAACTACACCTATCCCTCTTCAATTTGGTTTCTCTCAAATTATTTTTTTTTTTTTTTTTTTGCTTGTTTTCTTTTATATCTTTATTTCTATTACATTTTTTTAAGTCGGTTTTCGAATAAAGCTACCTAATTTTTTTTATATAGTGTGGTGAACCGTAAACTAACATGATAGGGGAAAGAACCACCCCATTTTCCTTGAGCACGGCCGGTATATATATAGGTAGCAGCCCCATGAATGTTAGACCGATACGGTTAGGTTCGTTACATATATTATAAAATATTTTATAATATATTTATAATATATGTATAAAATATTTTATAATAAAATATTTTATAATATATGTAACGAACCTAACCGTATCGGTCTAACATTCATGGGGCTGCTACCTATATATATACCGGCCGTGCTCAAGGAAAATGGGGTGGTTCTTTCCCCTATCATGTTAGTTTACGGTTCACCACACTATATAAAAAAAATTAGGTAGCTTTATTCGAAAACCGACTTAAAAAAATGTAATAGAAATAAAGATATAAAAGAAAACAAGCAAAAAAAAAAAAATAATTTGAGAGAAACCAAATTGAAGAGGGATAGGTGTAGTTTCCTCTTCGATATTCAATACCCACCCTAACCATTCTATCGTAGTATATAATAATATTTAGATAGCCCAAAGTATATCTATCTATCAAATGACCTTAACCTTTCGAGAGATTAAAATTAAAATTCTAACAAATCATCTTGCTATTAACAACCATAATTTTATTATTTAAACAAAAGAAAAATATAGTTATTTTAACTATAAAAAAAAAAAAATTTTTGAAATTAACAATTTTAAAATTAATGAAGAATAAAGTAACGACAGCAAAAAAAAAATAATAAAAAAAAAAATTAAAATAATAATCTAAATTCATATGCCATGTTAACAACATAACCAAATAAAATTGATAAAATTTATATTTATTCTTTTAAAATTCAAATGTAACTGGTTTTTGATAAATTTTTGTTTATGTTGTTAACATTTTATTCTATTGTATTGGTTATATTTATTATGTAAAAATTATATTATATTTATGTATCTATATTATGTATTTATTTGAATTTATTAATGTTAATTTTGAGTGAAAATAAATTATATAAATAAAATTACGTTTAACTCACCACAATTTTTTCCCACGTAGACTTCAGGCCTGATGTCGATGGAACTTGAGTTTTCTTTTCTTTCAACGTTTGTTATTTTTAAATGTAATTAAATTTTCACTCAATTGTTATAGATTGTATGTTAAATTATTTGAATGAATGTTATAGTATTATATACCTATGTATGAATGTATGTCAGAGTATTTTATTTGTGATATTATTTTATGTCATTCTGTAATGTAAACTAATATATATTGACGTAGATTAATAAATAAATTAAATCCTAATTTTGTATTAAACAAAAATATGTATTAGGAAATAAATAACAGATTCTGTATGCAAAATTAGGAATTTAAAAGAAAATTGTAAAATAAAATGTAAGTTAAAATTTTATAATAAGTACTAAATGAATGATTAGATATATTGAAAATTAATAAAATTGTAGTATCAGGGAGATTTGCAATAACAGCAAGGATTCAAGAATTCCACAGTTACACTGAGAATCTTGATCCATTAAAAGTTATATTTGGTATTTGTAAGTCCGGTTTTATGTATGTATATGCTGTGATGATTCGAATTCTTGAGGGATATATATAAAATCTTAGTTTTATTTTTTTTCCAATTTTCTTCTTTAAAATTTGGAAATCTTGCTTCAAAAGAAATTTTAAGTTCAGTTGTCCCTGTTTCCAAATGGCACACAGGGATCTCAAACCAAAACCAATGATGAGTTCTTTAAACAAAAAAAATTAAAAGTTGCTAAATAACCAAAGAAATAGCTATCTCGATTCCAAATTTCCTTACCAAATGATAATCTTTTTCCTCCTTTTTCCTCAATAGTAAATTCCTTTTAATTGTAATAGTAATTCAATTTCCCGTTGGTTGAGCACAATAAAAATAAAAAAAATTTAAACTTGACACAACCGATTCGAATAAATTTTCACACCACAATAAAATTTTAAATTTTTCCCAAAAAAAAATGTTTGCAATTTAATTTAAATTTCAAAGCCTATATGTTAATTTAACAAAAAAAATTCCAAAGTGTTTTTTTTTTTTTTTTTTTTTTTTTTTTTTAATTTAAATTTATAAAGAGTAGTGTTCAACCAACAACCGATGCCTCACAAAACAGGGGAAAGAACCACCCCATTTTCCTTGAGCACGGCCGGTATATATATAGGTAGCAGCCCCATGAATGTTAGACCGATACGGTTAGGTTCGTTACAAGGTGCATCTTATCGTCCGACAAATACGGTATTATTAAGTTATTAAAACCTACAGATTTCATTTTAAATTTAATCTTATTACATTCTCTTATTATGATTTACAATATACAAACAAACAACCACACATTCACTTTTATATATAGATAAGGGTTTCAAATGTATACAAATTTTAACATTTACTTAATATTGTTGCTAGTCAGCGCATTGGTGTCCTAAATATTAATATTGATAGCTGATATAGATTTCCTTATATATAATTTGTCATCATATCTATGGGAGGTGCCACGCCCACTATTGATAGTCCGCCCATTCTTGTCCTAAATATTAATATTGATGGTAGAATAACCGTACCATATATCTTATTGTATACCATATTTTTGATATTTTTTTAATTATCATCATATGAGAGGTACCACGCCCCCTGTCGCTACTACTCCCATTTTTTCCGCAAATATTTAAACAAACAATGGAATTGCTCATGCAAAATTTGAGTACTATAGCTATTATAGTTTCCTAAGTATTTGATTTTTAAAATTAACTTTGTATGGGAGGTACCACGCCCACTTAAAATTTTAGAAAAAAAAAGTAGCCTATAGCTCCTTCCAGACATACAGAAATATACTGTGAAAATTTCAAGCAAATCGGTTCAGCCGTTTAGCCATCTATAGGTCCCAAGCTAATAATAATAAACATACATACAAACACACAATCACTTTTATATATATAGATACCATGGTGCAATTAGTTACACCATGGGAAAAGACAATATTTTTTTATTTTTTTCTTTCACGCATATTCAATTGAAGAGTGTGAAAGCGGAATATACTTAGTTGCATGGTAAAGTCACTACAAGGTGACATTGAGATTACAACAATACAAAAGCAACAGAAACAACATGGTATTTTTGTTTTTGCTTTCGTGTTTGTAATGGCAAAAACAACTGACTATTGTTTACAAACATTCCTACAGAAAAAAAAATGAATACATACAATTTTTAATTTCAAGATGACACATTTGGCGAGTACACATTGAAAGATGTTTTATAACTATGACTTTAAAACCGAATAAACTCTCAAATTTTTAAAAATAATAATGGTTTTTATTTAAAATGTTAAATAAATAAAAATAAAACTGAAAATAAATTGAAATTCATTAATTATTAAAGCGAATGTAAAGTTTAGGGTAAATTTATGTGAAATGGCAATGTATCCACTTTTTTACGTTAAAGTTCATTTAATCTGGCAGCAAGAATAAATGGACAGTTGCAGCGAAATTATGTACAGAAGTACCGTTATTTGATATTTATAAAAATATCAAAGCAACAGTAAATGTAATTTTTCTAATTGTTTATATTTTATTTTTTGCAAATTTTTAGCTCATCGCGTGCTTTTAATAAAAATGAGAAAAATATCAGACTTTTTAGAAAACCAAGTGGTGGGTATTACAAATAATAATTACTTCGCCCGAAATTGCTTAAAAGTTGGGAAAAAAATGATTTTGCGAACTTCTGAGAGAGTAAGTTTAACTTCGCTCATTTCTTCTCTGGGTTTGATTTAAGATTTTTTTCTTAATTTAAGTAAAATAAATCTTAGTTTTCGTTTTAAGATTTATCTTCCTGATTTAAGAACAAATTGGACTTAATTTAAGAGTTTTTTACTTAAATCAAGAACACTATTCTTGTTTTAAGAAAATCTGCGCTTGATTTGCCAAATCAATCCCGATTTTTACTTATTTTAAGTTTGAACTAGTAAAAACGTACTTGAAAATTTTAGAATGCCATTTTTCTTTCTGTGTGTGTGCTCACCACTGTATAAATACAAACAAAAAAAAATTTACATAAATAACATGACTAACAAAAAACAGGTGGCTTTTCAACACCACCTTGTAAAGTGATTTCACCATGCTTAGTTGCTTTTCCTTAAAAAACATTAGTTCTTTGAAAACTTTTTCATTTTATTTCAGTATTTTCAAATACAAGCAATTAAAACTACATACATATATTTTCGAAAACTTTCTGCACTTTTTAAACCATGAATTTCAAAATAGCTTTTCTGTTTAGCGTGTTTGGTAAGTAGTTTGTAAATGTATTTAAACTTTAAAAAGTAGATACTCTTATTTAATAAATTATATAAATTTCAGTTTCTTTAACATCCTTGGAAGTTTGTTCTTCAAAACGTATTAAAAGGAATTCCCTCAAGGAACCTAAGATCTCTAGAATTAAGCAAGATTTTGTGACATTACATAAAGAAAAACCAGAATTGAAAGAAAATTTAAATAAACCCGATTTCAAAGGTCTCGGTTTTATACATACATATTTAAAAACAATTTGCAAATTTTGTTAAAACTTTATTTCTTTTATGGCACAGTTTTGAACTCTCGCGCTACATTTAATAGTTCCAATAATCATACTTTAGAACTGCATAGGAAACTAAACATTAGCAGACCTTTGGCTGTTATATTACAGGAGAGAGAACGGAAACTTAATGAACGTCAAATGGCAGAACATAAAGTTACTGGGCTATCAAATGATTTTCCGCATGCAAAGTTGGAAAACCAAGCCATGGAGAATAATTTAGAGCAAACTGCTGTAAAGAAACGCTATGATTCTAAGGAGCACCATAAGTTTCACGGGAATAAACATTTGCCTCATAGGTTGCATTCCACAAAAGTTTTAGGAGCACATGTCATTGTGCCGCCTCAGAACATTCAACCATCTTATGGAGTTTTAAATCCCTTGACTTCCTTGGATGAACTCATCAGATTTGAAAATATGATGATGTTTACAGTGGGATTGGGTGAGTAAAATAGTATAAAAGATAGTGGCAGTGAAAATTTCTTGATTTCGAAGGAAGGAGAGAAGAGAAACATTTTCCCCCTGACCCACGATGTCGAACGATAACGTTCGCTTACATAAGACTTAAGACACAAACTTCTTATCGTATCTATTTTTTACTCAATCAAGTTTGTTTATTCCTTAATCAAGTTTTTGTCTTAAGTCTTATCTAAGCGAACGTTATCGTTCGACATCGTAAGCCAGGGGGTTTGACATTTTTCACAAAGTTAATTTCTAAAACACAGTCTTTTGTGAGCATTTTAAACATTGTATTTATTAAGAAACCAATTGTATTTCTAAACAAAGCGAGTTGACTTATGACGATATCGAACATCAAGCTTGTAATGGAATTTATACTTTTTCATCTTTAGATTCCCTGCCTTACCGTTCACAAACTCATCAGCAATCGTATGCTCCTATTTTAATAACCCAAAATTCGCCACAATTGCAACAACAAAGACATTTTTATCGGCAAACAAATAAACCTAGTTTTGATTACATTTTCAATGCAATTGAAGGACCACTAGGAAATTTTGCCAACGAAAAAACTCTCAACAAACCAAACAACAATGATGAAAATATTGCCATAATTTCCCAACCCACAATATTTTTCAAAACACCAGTTTCTGAAAGAGAACCAACACAAATGCAAACTGACTTAAACCAGCTCATGTCCAATACAGATAAAAATGGCCACGAAACTGAGTTAAAGTGTCCCATACATGTGGAAATGAAAAGCGTTGAAAATGCTAATGAAAACGGGAAGGATGATGCTGGTGTTATACAAGTTTGTGCATGTCATTTCATCAAGACAGACAAGCAAGCCATTAAGCCTCAAAAATAGTTTTAAAAGCAATAATTATTTTAACAATTTTATTTTTGTAACCACTTAAATATTGATAATAAATAAATAAATCTACCTTATCAAATGCCATGGGTCTCGATAGCTTCTCTAACGTTTGCTGTTGATTTGTTGTTGCACTTCCAGCCGATGTTGCTGACTGTAGAGTGTTGGAACTACTGCTGCTGCTGCTTGTTGTACTGCCATGTTGCGAAGGTGAAGAACCTGAAGAATTTGTTTGTTGTTGTTGCTGCTGCTGCTGCTGCAGTCCTGGCAGAGGATTTGTTGTCCCATGTTGTTTCACCAAGGCATGACCAATCGAGCTGCCACTGAAAGCAGTGGCCGCTTGAGTTGTGGCCGAGTAAGTGGTTGCTGTTGAGGCAAACGCTGGGTTGGCTTGTTGTGCTGTGCTCGTTATGGCTTTGCCACATAAACTGCCCTCGGGACGTTCATGAAATGTAACCATCTGTTTTAAAACCAATTGACGATCTCTATCTGGCGGTACACCGCCAGGCGGCTCCATGGCCCCAGCACGTTTATCAATGAGCGCCGTTGCCTTCGCCGCCCTGAGTGACCCAATGTGGCACTCGTTTTGTCAAGTTTTCTCAAATCAAATGTGTGCGGAAATTTTTGGCGTTTTCTGGCTTTTCTGTGTTTAGTTTAGGAAAAAGTTTTTCTTTTCAACTTAGTTTCTATAAGATGCTAGTGATCTTTTATAAGTTTTTTTTTCTTAAATGTTTAGTTTTGTATAGTTGGAATTTTGTTTTTCTTTTTAATGTTGGGAGAATTTAAGAGTTGTTTGGTTTTGTTTTGTTTTTTGTTTATTTTTGAAGAAGATAGTTGAGAGTTTTGTTTTTTGATAAAATCTACTGTAATGTTTTAGTATTTTTATAAATCTTTTGTTGGGAAACAAAAATTCATACTTATTAACCAAATTCCATCATGTCTTTGTGTATAAAAATATTTGCTGAAAGTAAAAGAAAAATAATGATTTAGAAAGCTAAATTAAAGATGACAAATATATACAATTCATGCCTAATAAAATCTAGTTTTCATCAATTTATATATTAAAATTTGTTCAAGACAAAGTCATGACAGAAAGAATTGAAAAATGATAATTACAGCAAATTTCGAACCACCGGTAACACTTGTTAAAAGTTTGATGTTTGTCTGTTGGCTAGCAGGCACCGCAGTGGTGCAGAGGTTAGAACACAAAAAGAATTCTGATGAGAGAAAGTGGTGTTTCTCGAAATATATGTAAATTCAACCAACAACCCAGGTTCGAATCCCAGTCAAGAAAAATTATCAAAAATAAAATTTGTTCAAGTTGTAAAACAATTCCTACTTTAGTAAAAATAATTTAATGAAAATTAAATTTAATGAACTTAAAGCCTAACTAAAGATATATCAAAAGTTAAAACTTTCCTTAATTTTTTTTTAATGAAAAATTGTTGAACCCTAATAGATACGTTTTTACATATTGGCTTATTTTGGCATTTTCTAATATTTAAATGGTAATTGGATATTATTTGTTCTAGTTTTTGTTTCATGCAAATGTTATTTCTGGTTCAAGAGATATAGGCAAAAAAGGTTACACGAGTTACAGCACTGCAAACCCGGGTGTGTGTTCTAGGGTTAAAGAAAATTTTAATTTTGGCTTGACTTTACAATATTTTTAGTTTGCCCATCAGGAGCATACACATATAAATCGGTGGGTTTTCCTACATGGAATGTTAACAGTCATCGCAAACGCTAACCGAACAGGAAACTGCAATTGTTTAAAATCGAATGGTAAATCTGTTTGTAGCATTGGAATGCATCTGTACCTTTATATTTTCCTGTTATAATAGTCGCTTCTATTAAATTATTTCTCAGTTTTTTTACTGCAAGTCGAGAGCCATTGAAAGCCGTGGTGATCGATATTACGCAGTAAAATAATTGGCACTCCAATTTTAAGTTGTAGCACATGTGGTGGAAAGCCTGGCACATCGAGTGAATTTAAGAACTCAACAGGATAATTAACGGCCTTACGGGTTGCTTGATTGATTTGATGCATTTTAAAGTGATATCCATCTTCTCCATATGGAAAAATAATAGGATACTGCAACGCGTCATATGAGCGTTGCATTTCAGTGGGCGAGGCCATGCCCCTTTGTCCACTTACAACTTTATATAGTCAAGAATTTACAATTTCGTAAGAATATCCTATTGTGAAAATTTAATGACGATCGGTCCAGTAGTTAAGACTATATCGCACACATAGTACAAAAGTGACTTAATTCAAAATTGTCCAAAATTAAGTTTTTTCCATAAATTAATTCAGAGTACACATCTCTAACTACTGCAAAAATTTCTTTCACATCACTATCTTGTTTAACTGGAAAAATACAAATTTGTCTATTTTCATGTTAAGTGTGTTGCTTGTGCACGATGAACTTTTTTTGTCTCTCCTGAAAATTTTAGTAGTTTGAGTTGCGCCACTTTTGTACTATGTGTGCGATATTAAATAAAAAGGGGCGTAGTCCCACTTACTTTTCTCTTGGTACGTATTCCTAATTATGCCAATACCATATACGTCAAAAAATGCCCAAAATATGGCGATTTAAATTGTTGGGTTATATGGGCGGTGCCACTCTCGTTTGTCCAATCAAAACAGCATATAGCCTATTATTCCTGTTTGGCCTCCTATTAAGCACACACATACAGACAGACATTCATTTTTATATATTATTAAAGTAGGCGTGGTCATACCAACTGAGAAATCTTCCCTGACTCATGCACAATAACTTTGCCGAAGATCATCACATGCTCAGATGTATAGTTTAGGAGTCTATAAAGGACATACATACATACAAACATTCATTTTTATATACCTATATTTTTAATTTTAATAAAAGAGACCTCAAGCCGAATTAATAAAGATTTTTAACAATATAAAAGGTCTACATAGCAAATAAAAAACAATCATGTATGTGTCAATAATGCTTCTATTTATAGTTCAAATCATCTATCAACTATTGCTATATCTTTGAATCGTTTATCTATTTATGGTTCATCATCTATCAATCTATAATTCAATTCTACAATTTTCTATAAAACGTTTATCTACATGTACTCACCCCTATCGTGAATAAAAATTCCACATGAAATTTGTTCCCTTTTCACAATTTTCCTATTAATATTCAATGATAAAAAAAATAAAAGGGAATAAATTTCATGGGGAATTTTTATTCACGATAGGGGTAAGTGTCTTTTTTCTTAAATTTCATACTCACAATGTTTCATTTTTCTCCTCTCCCTTTTGTAGTAAAAAAAAATAGCTGGATGATCTTTTGAATTAAAGTAAAGATTCTTGAGTGTCTTCTTTTGATTTGTTTCTCTTCTCTTCTCTTTTTTTTTATTGTGTCAACACTTTTCTTGGTCTTCAATTCATAAACTTTTTGCTTAGATCGTTGTACTTGTTTACATTATTTTTGTTGCTAGACGACCGGCCAAAAGAGCATCATCATCTGTCCAGTTGGTGGACAGTTTAATTGATGTTTGCTTGTTAGTGTGTTGTTGGGCTTAAGGGGAAATTATAATTGGTGTGTGTGTGTGTGTGTGTGTGTGTGTGATAAATGAAAAACAATTTCTCATATAATTGATTTTGTTCTATAGAATAGTATTTGCTTTAGTTGTAATTTTTTGCGATTTAGCAAATTTTTACAAAACGTTGATGATTTAAAAACTTTGTTGAGAATTTGTAATAATTGTAGCTGCAGTTGTTGTTGATGTTGCTGTTGTTGTACTTGTTGTTGTACATAGTTTATTGCTGTTGTAGTGTTTGTCAAATTTCTAAGATACTTTTTGTTTTCAGTTGCTGTCCAACAACTGTCATTAGAAAATGTTGACAACAACAAGGGCAACTTGTCCAAAAACAAACTTTTACAATATTTCAACTGTTTTAGCAGTTGATATAATTGCTGTGGGTTTTGGTGGCTGCTTCTGCTGGTCCAGTTGTGCTGACCGACTTTAGATCGTATCGAACGTAGTGTTTGGTTTTTTATTATTGTTTTATTGTTAGATGTGCTGCATTTATATGTAGGATTAATTTGAAAGGGTGGCCTTGGAAGGCTACCAGCCATTATGTGTCATTACCCAGATGAATGCCAAACACCAAATTCCACAAAAATTAAATATAGGCAGGTTACTGTGCTGTAGTTGTTTATTGTTTTGTTTTAGTTCCTTGAAGTTGGAGGACAGTTTTGAAAGCTGTAAATACAACAAAATTTTAATAATTATTACAAAAAAAGAACCTTATATGGTTATTTATTAAAAAACTTACTTATTGCTAAGTATAATAATAGTTTTAACATAAAAAGTAATTAAGTTGCATGCAAATAAAACAAAATTTTTACAGTCCTTTTCAGAAACACTTAAAGTAGACTTCAAATGTACCTTAAGAAAATTTTGTCTAAAAGCATTCTTCAAACCTACTTTATTTTTTTTTTGAATACGGCAGTTAATGTTTAAATATTTACAACTGACTAACGCAAGTCCCATATATCTAAAAGAATATATATCTATATATATAAAATTTAATGTGTGTTTGTTTGTATGTACCTTATAAGAGACCAAACCTCTGCTGTGAAATTTTCACAGCATTTAACTGGGACTCTGGTGTGATTAACAGGGTACTTTTTTTTGACCACACCCACATTTACGCCTGCTTTTTTAAAATATTAAAATTGGAGGCCAAACCCTTGTACCGATCTACCTGAAATTTTCTCAGCATGTTACTGTGACTCTAGGCTATATGAAGTTTCGATTGTACAAACGAGGGTGGCACCGCCCATATAACCCAAACATTTAAATTGCCATATTTTGGGCATTTTTTGACCTACATATGGTATTGGCATAATTAGGAATACGTACCAGGAGAAAAGTGGGTGGGACCACGCCCCTTTTTTGGCAAACTAAAAATCGTAATATAGTCTTAACTACTGGACCGATCGTCATTAAATTTTCATAATAGGATATTCTTACGAAATAATAAATTCTGGACTATGTAAGTGGACAAAGGGGCATGTCATCGCCCACTGAAATGCATCGCTCATATGAGGCGCTTCAGTATCTTATTATTTTTCCATATGGAGAAGATGGATACCATTTTGAAATGCATCAAATCAAGCAAGCAACCCATAAGGCCGTTAAATATCCTGTTGAGTTCTTAAATTCACTCGATGTGCCAGGCTTTCCACCACATGTGCTACAACTTAAAATTGGAGTGCCAATTATTTTACTGCGTAATATCGATCACTACGGCTTTCAATGGCTCTCGACTTGCAGTAAAAAAACTGAGAAACAATTTAATAGAAGCGACTATTATAACAGGAAAATATAAAGGTACAGATGTACTTTTGCTACGCATTTCAATGCTACCAACAGATTTACCATTCGATTTTAAAAAAATTTTCCTGTTCGATTAGCGTTTAAAATGACTGTTAACAAAGCTCAAGGCCGATATCCCGTGTATATGTGTTTGCTCCTGATGAACAAACTAAAAAAAGTATTGTATATCTAAAGCATTGCAAAAAAAACATTAAAGCTAAATAAATAAACGTTTGTAAATATATAAATACGTTTTATTTTATTTTATAACGAGGGGGTAGCGAAGCACACCGGGTTTAGCTACTGTATGTATAAAATCTAAATAATTGTGACTATATATCCTTAATTTCTATATCTTTCTAAACATTGCACTCATAATAAACAATTAAAATTCCATGTTTAATCATTTCAAAACGTGGATATTTTTCAAGTTCAAAGTTTCTATCAATTCTTTCAGCCATTGCTTAATTTTCAGTCCAGAATTTGGGCAAACAAAATTTTATATCAAATGTGGATCTTTTTATATTCTAAATCTTCTAGCATACCTACAATAATCTTTTAGCCTTTGCTCATTACTCAATCAGAATTTTCATATCAAACGCTGATAATTTTGTAGCTCAAATTTTCTACCAAACATAAATATGTATATTTGTTAATTATACTTTTATATGCCATAAAAATTTCTATAAAACGTGGTTCTATTTTTTGTCTAAACTTTCTATCAAACGTGGATCTACTTATACTCTAATTTTTTATGTTTTCTTTAAAACATGGATCTAACTTCTCAGTAAAACGTGAATCTATTTACACTCCAATGTTCTTTATTTTTCCTCTAAAACATGGCTTAAAAACGTGGCGCTATTTATACACCAAATTATATTTCTCTTTACAGTCGAAATTTTCTAGGAAAAGTGAATGTAATTAAATGAAGCATTTGAATAAAAATTTTTTTTTTAGAACCCCTTGGTTTTCCTACCCTGACTGTTCTAGTCTATGTTTTTTTTTTAATCCGCTTAAACCATTTATGGCCATTTAATAAGAAAAAGATAAAAAGCTAAATATATTTATTTAAAGCTAAATATTTGTATGTGCTTCTAGGCGAAATTGTTTGTTGTTCATGTAAATTGTGAAATTTTACTATTTGACAATCGGATTAATAACACTTGTCAATAAAACGTTTCGAAACACCAGCCTTAATTTTCTTATGACCCTTCATTCTCTAACTCTTCCACAAAAATTGCTTTCGACAATAACAACATAAGCAGGGTAAAGGCAAGACAAAATTCTATTGAATAAGAGCACAAAATGGGATAAATGAAAGTCAACATAAATCCTTAAATAAAACACACAAAAACAACTTTAAATTGTCTGGTGAAATACAGTGTTTTTATTAGAAGCTGTTCATGTGGGAAGGAATTTGACTTGTATTTTTTGTTATTAAACAAAGTATAAATGTACAGACTTCAGGAGTAAAATTTTATTTTTTGAAACTTATTAGTAATCGAAAAAAATGTTTTACTAAAAATAAGTTGTATCAAGAATGATAGAAATCCCGAAAATTGTAAACCTCTGGCTTAGGTTGCACAGATGACGTCACGCAAAAACCAATCCCACTAGCTAATAATTCAAGCTGTCAACATTTAAAATAAGTTGTTGTAAAATAACAGTGGAACAATTTAAATTTGTTGATAATAATTTTTTGTTTTATACATTAACTGCCGTATTTATAAAAAATTAAAGGAGACTTCAAATGTACTTTAAGAAAATTTTCTCTAAAAGCATACTTGAAGTCTACTTTATTTTTTATAAATACGGCAGTAATTTATTAAATTTTCTTTTTCTTGTATTAATATTCAGAGAAATTTCGGCATTAAGTGACCTTATTCTAAAGTACATATAGTATTTGCAAATATCCAGTTGTTTAGATACAACAAATATTTTAATATAATTTTTAATAAAAACAATTAAGAGTTCTATATTCGGCTATGCCGAATCTTATATACCCTTCACCTTTGTTGTGTAGGCATAATTATATTATGCATAATTATGTCGATAAACATCTGTTGATGAATTTGTTATTATTATATTAATACACTTTGTGTGATCAACGCCATCTGTTGATGAAATTACTTGTAACAATCTTAATACACTTAGTTTTTTTGTCTCGGGTTTTTGCTCATATCTCATATCTCTGATTTCAACAGGCAGACAGACAGGCTTAATAGACTCCGCTATCTATAAGGATCCAGAATATATATACTTTATAGGGTCCGAAAATTATATTGTCGAAATTACAAACGGAATGACAAGTTTATATATCGTCACCTAAAATGCCCAAAGTCGTAACCCTCATTATCATAATTTTACAGGAGAAGCAAAAAACGTTATAAAATGAAAACTATTTAATTAAAAATTGCGATATGTACATATCGTCACCTAAAGTTTGTTGTCTATCTTAAGACAAGATGTGAAGAAATCGCGATTTTCAATTAAACACTTTTCATTTTATAACGTAAAATTATATTCTGGACATGAAGGTGAAGGGTATAAAAAAGCAACACATTTTATTTCTTATTTAATTTTTTATTTTTGTTTCAATGAAGGTATCGAAGAAAGCCTTTTTTATATTAAGTCATCGATATATATCAATTTCCAAAGTTTCTTTTAGTAGTACGTCTTCTTTGTGTACATACATATATATTTTTATAAGAAAATCGAAAATCTTATCATTTACTGATTATGTATTACTGATCTACCTATAACATAAGCTTAAGGTACAAACTTAATTTGTAAACTAAGTTTATGAATTAAAACAAAATTCCAAATAGTTGTAAAATCCGAAATTATTCTATACACTTACTAAATTAAGAAACTATTGCAACAAAGTTACAAGCATATCCAAATTAATTGCTGCCTTTTCTGTATTTATAGTTGAATGTTTTTATTGTAAAAAACTGTAATATTTTTAGAAAACAAATAATATTTTTATATCTTTTACAACTTTGCATTATTGTCCTGCAACCTCGACACAATTTTGAAACTTTTCCTTTTTGTTCCCATTTAAATTTCAACTTGTTACGACAAATATATAAATTGTATTTCAGTTCTCTCTGCAAGTAGAGTTATTTAATAAATATTTAGAATTGTTTTTGACATTTATTTATAGTATTTATTGAATTAAATTTGAAGTATGTTTGTTTGTAATTATATGAAACTGCAGAAGAAAATTTAATTTAATCTATATATGACTTATTTATAAATCTGTTGTAGTGTTTACTAATAAATAACCATAAAAATTAAACGTTATGAGAGAATATATGAAATAATATATTAGAATATAGTATAATAAATCTCAAAAACATCAGTTTTATTTCTTATCAGATTTATTGTGTGCCGGACTATCAGTCAGAGGGTTGCGCGTTCGATTCCCACCAAAGACTCTGGGTGTTTTCTGCAGCTAAGCTAAAAAAAATGCTTCGCAGATTGTGTTTGTTAATTATATTTAAAAAAATAAATATGTTTCACTTACAATTGTTAAAGCCAACAATTTAATTTTCCTATATATTTAATTTCAAAATTTTAAGGATCCTCATGCTAAAGGTTTAAAGTCTCGCAAACTGTGCAAACTGTGCATTTTTAGGCGCTCGTAAATGAATTGTCAAAAATTACATGGAAAATTATTTACACATACTTCCTAAAATTGCCCAATTGTTCATTTGTACATTTAACTCAATAGCTGATTTCTATTTACTTTTGAAAAAAGATATCACAGTTCTTCTAAAGATAGTTCTGATTAAGAAATTGCTTGCAGGAATGAGGTCGATGAAAAACTTTGTAATTCTTAAGAAAATTTAGAATTGTTTGAAATCCATGCGGTTGTTAGATCTTACAACGTTGTCCGAAAAATGTTCAGAAAATGTCTAACCACTGTGTGAACTTAAAATTTTTGTCTTCCAACGTTGTAACAAAAAAGCACTGACAATTTACCTTCTGCTAACAATTTTTCAATGTCAGTACATTGCTAGAGCTGACAACATTATATGATCTCACAACCGTCTATACATAGCTTTACAGTCTAATTCATAAAAACTTATCAAGGGTTTATAACACACTTATAAAGCAAATATCCATACAAAACTTGCTTTAAAAGCCTGTTATAAACCTTTGACAATTTTAATGAATCAGAGGGTTAATCTTTTGGCTTTCTTTAGGCATTTTTAAAAATAATTATCTTTTTTTTTAACAAAAACTTAAATTATTCAGTTCTTTTATTCGACCTTTTTCAATATTCTATAATTTATTTTTTCAAGTGACCTTATTGCTTGAAAAAAGAAATTATACAAAAACTTAAATTTTATTTTATTTATTTTTAAAATTGACGTTTCTCACAAACTGACGTTGTTAGATTGCACGCAACTTAAAAAGGCACATTATGAAACAAACTGTTATACAATTGCACAAATGGCAATTTTTAAGCAATATCATGAGTAGCCTTATTGTTTTCATGCTTTATATTTATGCATATTTTTAATTTTCTTCTGCAAATTAGTTCCATTATTATAAAGTTTCATTACGAAATGTTATTTGTATTTCATATACTCTGCGTGTAACTGTATTAACAATGTGTGTGTATTTGTTTGTATACTTTATTGTTGCTGTTTTCTTTTTCTCACTCAGCGGAAGTCTAATTATTTCTGCAGGAAAAACATTTAATGTTACAATTTCCGTTCACATACAAGTTGCACGTGTTTCTTTTTCTGTTATTCTTTGTGTTTTTCTATTGCAAATTTAATGCTTGATTAACTAATAAAAATAAGTTCTTTTTATTAGTCCATAGACGATATTATTGCAAGTTTATTTGGTTCTGGAACATGCTATTGTAATACATATTATAATTATTGCAATTAAAAATTAGTAATATATGCTGAAAGATTGTAGACAAATAATTAAAAAATTCTGCACATGAAACAACACTTCACTTTCGTATTTGTCTGTGATTTGTATGATTTGTAAACATAGCTATCGTTTTCCTATCAATACATATACATATCGATGGTCTCATGTAGAAAGGCTCTAACTCGCTTATTTGAAACTTTACAGGAGAAGGTAAAAACATAATAGAAACTGTAATATTCAACATGTAACTTTGTTTGTACAACTGCTTATAAAAGCGTTATTTTTTACACTATTGCAATAAATTTTTGTGAGGAGGTGTATTTGCGTTAAATGCATTGGAATCGCAAAAAAAACTAGTTTCGAAAAAATAGCGAGTTAGGGCCTTTCTGCATGAGACCAACGATATGTACATAAATTTACAGAATGAAAGCTTAAGAAAACCTTTACAAATGTTGAAATGATTGCGGTGTTTATGTACAACTGTGCCTTTTCTCTGCGTTTTATGAATCTTAAGAAGATAAAAAAAAGTTATCTCGACAAACTAACTTAAATAACTCGAAAATTTTTTAACCAATTTTTGGCATTGACAACAACCAAGATCTGCTAAAATGCGTTAATTTGTAAAAAATTCACTGTTCTTAACATAAAGTTAGAAAACAATTTTTGTTAATAACATTTTAATTTTATTGGACCATTATGCTCGTATCATACATTTATGCCGCTTTGCTAGCATACACAGTCCAAGTCAATAAGTCTCTCTTAAGGTACGGTCATGCTTCTCAAATATTTGCCGAAAAAGACGTAACCACTAAAGGGTGCTACGCTTTGTAGGGGCCTACTTATGGGTTATCAAATTTAAAATTAGTAGAAAAATCAATTTTATGGTAACTAAAAAAAATTATTTTTACATTTTTAGATTATTTTTATTTTTTTTCTTTAGGGTTTTATGTTTTAAATTATTACCCAACAAATTAAAAAAAAAGAATTTTTTTTTTAAATTTATTTTTTCAATTTTCTGTAAAATATTCATCCATTACCATAAAATTTATTTTTCTACTAATTTTAAATTTGATAACCCATAAGTAGGCCCCTACAAAGCGTAGCACCCTTTCCAAACGCTCATTTCATAGGCTGAACAGTTATCTATCATATGCTGTTTAAACTGTTCAATTATCTTATGCGGTTCAAAAGATATGATTTTTGCAACGAAAAAACTCAAATGGCGCCTATGTGCGCCATACAATTTCTGCAACCATGTCTTTTTAATCTTTTTTACCTCTCGAAGCCAAACGGGCACGTAGGGGCAGATAAAACCTTTTGAATTATGTAAAGAAATAATCAAAGAATAGGTTTTGCAAATATGGTAAATATACAAAAAATACCTTCTTTTTTATTTACTTGCATCAAGTTTGTTTTGTAACGTAATACGTTCTTGTGCTATAAGTATAAGACTCATGGCGTTTTCTTTTCTGGCAAAAATGTTACATATGTTACACTTTTTACCCATTTCCCATATAAAAAAGGAAAAAAGTGTAACATTTTTGCCAGAAAAGAAAACGCTATCAGTCTTGTTGTACAGGAAATGGAGTCAATAAATAAATAATTAAATAAATAAATTTAACAAGACACAACTAATATTTTGTCTTATTTTACTTAATGCTGTTTGATCTTGCAAAACTCTTGTAAGAGTAAACAACGTCAAACAAATTTGTGCTAAAACAAGTGGTTACGCTTTTTTGACTAAATATTTGCCATGTGTAACCATACCTTTAGTATGACCTTTGACTCACCTAGCAACATCTTACCGACAAACATGTACTTCCTAGAGTTGTATTATCGATGTTATTATTCAACACTTTTATTGCATAAACTTTTAAGACCAGTAAATATCAACAAAACTTCTTTCTGCATGTCCGCAATGTTGGCATAACAATTAGTTTTATCACTAAATCCCTAATAAATATAATTCCTATAATAATTTATGTTTTTAAACCCATGATTTTATGTTTTTGGGTTTCTAGGGTTGAAAATTAATTTCAATTGTTACAAAAATACTTACACGCACAAAGCTTTAAAAGAAAGTTATAAAACAAAAGTTAATTTATTTTACTTGTATTTTAAATTTAATTTTATTGTACAATACATTATTTTGTATTCATTAGAAAAGTACTCCCTTTCTGGGTTACATAACTGCCCCTTTTTTCTACACCATCTCCAAATGTATTTCAGAAATTTGCAATTATATTTCAGATGTTTCAAAATGTATATGTTCACGAAATTCCCTTTTTATTCGAAAAATTAAGTAGAAATTTCTAAAAAACAAAACTTTTGAAATATAATATGAAATGGTGTAGTTTAGTATACATACAGCCGTAGTTACTTGTAATACATTTTACTTTTGGCTTAATTTGAAAAGTTATCAAAAAATAAGAAAAAAAACAGGAATAAAATATCGTCTTTTTCTTTCTGTCTACATAATATTATATTATTTTTCGTTTGGTCCTATCTATGTTTCTATACATGAGACAAACATTACATCTAGGAAATTTATATGTACGACAGCAGCATTGCATATTTATAGGTTTAAAGATGTATGTATGTAAGTATGTATGTAAGTGATTGTGTGAATGTATAAATAAGTAGATATTTATAAGGTTCTTTTGATTATACAATCGTGATAATAATACAAAAACAAAACTTAACTTTATTCATTTTGATTTTTGTTTCTCTACTTTTTTTTTAGTTTCTTGTTGTTATACCCTACACCACCATAGTGGGGAGTGTATATTGGATTTGTGCTGATGTTTGTAACTCGCAGTAATATTGGCCCAACACCCACCTGGAAGTATACCGATCGACTCAGAATCACTTTCTGAGTCGATTTAACGATGTCCGTCGCTCCGTCCGTCTGGCTGGCAGTCCATGTAAAGCTTGTGCGCAGAGTATAGGTCGCAATTTTGAAGATATTTCGATAAAATTTGGTAAGTGAGTTTTTTTCGGCCCAAGGGCAGGTGGAATCGAAACTGGTAGAAATCGGTGCATTATTTCACCTGGCCCCCATACAAATGTCCTTCCGAAATAGGAGTTTAACGAAACAAATTTCCACACAAATGAGTAGTACGTGAAGCCAAATTACATCTATAAATTTTGTGCAGATCGGTTCATAATTAGTCGTAGCTCCCATATAAGCCCCTCTTCCGAAAATCACTTTGAAGAGCATAACTCTTTTAAAAATGTTGGTATCCAACTAATATTTAACATAAATATATATCATATGTCTACAAACAACACGATGCAATTTTATTGTGATCAGTCCATAATTAGTCGAAACTCCCTTATAAGACGCTCTCTGTAATTCACTTTAACCTCAATAAATATTTTAAAAGTATTTATATCGAGATAAAGTTTAACATACACAATATTTATATTCACAGAAATCATGACACTAAATTTTTGGATGATCGGTCGATATCTGAAAAACTGTTTTATTGAAATACTGGATGTAGGGTATTATATGGTCGGGCTTGACCGACTATAATTTCTTTTTTGTTTTTAGTTTCTTGTTGTTTTTTTTATTATTATTTGCTGTTCAGTGGCAACTGATTGCTGCTGTTACATATTATTCCCTGCTATTGTTGTTGTACATACTCGTCCAAAGGCATAATGAGCTCACAAGGCAACTTGAAGGTTGTCTTTAAAAGCATCATAATATATATATGATGGCTACAACAACAATAACAACAAATAACTATAATATTACCCAACTGTGTAAATGGTGGTCAATGGTTAGCTTTGCAACTATAGCTATAGATGGTTTTTTAGGATGAATTTACATAGATAATAGCCTCCATTTGTAATACACATTCAAGTGATGTTCTAAATTGAACCCTGGTTTACGTCAAATATCCACATTTTGTGCTTATAAAAGCTGCTATTCATACATATTATTATACCTATACATTTTATAATGCGATCACATAACAAAAGCTGGCAACAACACTTGTGTTTTTTCGGTGAAATAATTTTCCTTATGCACAGATCGTAAACAAAAATAATATAAAAATATTTTTTTTTTTTACATTTATTATTTATTGAATCTTCCTTGATAGGAATTTACAATAAGTATTAAAAACTTAACCTAAGGATAATAAAATTGCTTCTGTCAATACAGGTACAACTATTAGTGCTCAAAAAAAAAAATATAACCAATTAAATCAGCGGTTTCTCTTCTCTTAAGGCGTCTATGACCCTCAAATGAAAGCAAATCTCTTGCAAGAGGATTAGGGTGAATTGGAAGTTAATGTAAGTAATTACTGGTAGCTTTTCTGATCTCCTCTTTAATTGTGACGATATTGAGATCCTTATGGATGTTACTATTTTTTAGAAACCATGGAGCACACGTTATTTGCCGCAAAAGTTTAGATTGTCTTCTTTGTAGTTTTTCAATGTTTAATGGTGAGGCTGTGCCCCAAATCTGGATGCCGTATAGCCATATAGGCTTTAATATTGCCTTATATATTAGTACCTTTAAGTCTAAATTTAGAGCTGACCTCTGTCCTACTGGCCAATAAAGTTCGGCGGATTTTAACTTTATTTGACTGATTTTCATTATAAAAAGAAACCAGGAACGTTTAATAAACCAAAAATCCGGGTTTATTCGACATTGACCGTATGCATGGTGTAACTATACAAGGTGAGTGCAGTAGCACAGCTGAATAACTTTGTTTACAATTTACTTGTGTCAAATGTAATACTTTTTCAAGTATTTTTGACAGTAGTAGATTATTTTACACAAACAAAATGCCTGTTGTTTCTGTATTGTATTGTATCTGTTGCCTATTTGCACTCACCTTGTAACTATACAAGGTGAGTGCAGTAGCACAGCTGAATAACTTTGTTTACAATTTACTTGTGTCAAATGTAATACTTTTTCAAGTATTTTTGACAGTAGTAGATTATTTTACACAAACAAAATGCCTGTTGTTTCTGTATTGTATTGTATCTGTTGCCTATTTGCACTCACCTTGTACAATTACACCATGTTTGTAAATACTAATATTTGTTTTTAAAATATTTGTCTTTTGCCATTTTGAAGGTTTGACAACATAAACATACGACTTTGCTAAAAATTGTGTTCACAAGCAGATAGTTGTATCATATAATGTACAACATACAGCATCACTAGTGAATTGAACAATTATACAAATTACTTAACCTTACCATCTCGTATTATTGCAAGCGACAATTATTTTTTTTTAATGTTTAGAATTTTAAGTTAGCAACACTTTTTTACTGACGCCCATTTTGCCACCTGTCAAGTGATTTATGTTTAGTTTGGTGTATAAATAGACTGAAGCCTGAACAACGCTTTCACATTGTGTAAATTTATTTTGAAAACCATGGTTCTATTTGAAATGCCTATCGAGGGTGTTTTTTTAAGATGTACTGAACTTTTAAATTGAATAAAACAAAGATGAGTTTTTTCATAGTCTAATCTGGAGGTTAAATTTTCCATGACTTTTGCAACATTAGCAGCCGTATATCGGCAATAAAGTGGCGAATGTTGCCATTTAAATGGTCAATCAAACATAAAACATTTGCAGCTGACAAAATGGCCGCCAGTTGAAAAAGTGTTACCAACTTAAGGTTCTATACACCTAAAAAAAAAACAACCTATATAAACAATTGCAGTGGCCATAATATTATTAATGAACTAATATTATTATTTGTGGAACTTTTATGAATATAATTATGTGAATAAATTATTGGGATCAAGTTTATATACAAACGTATATTTTAATTTAATAATTTCAAAGACTACATAAAAGGTTATTTTATTAGCCACAATTGAATATATAAACTTGATCTCAATAACTTATTCGTATACATAACTGTTAAGAAAACTTTTAGAAATGTTAAAACGATTGCTTTGATTATGTACAATTACGTTTTTGCTCTGCATTTCATGAATCTTAAGAAGATGAAAGAAAACAGTTGAAGCATCAACAAAAAAAGTAATAATTCGGACATTTTTATCCAATTTTTGGCATTTCAAGCTTTCAGCGTTGAAATTTTAGTCAAGAGTCAAATTAATCCCAAACGTACTGCACAAATTTCACCACTCTAATGTTGGTATTCTACAGGGTGGGCCAACTTGGACTGACTGATTTGAAATGTTTATAACTTTTGCATTTTTAATTTTTTTTGATTTTTTTTTTTGCAGATAATACAGAATTTTATAAAATTTCATAATGTCATCATACTCAGTGGAAGAACGTGTAAAAATTGTTGAATTTTATTATGCATTAAAAACACAAAAGTTATAAGCAGTTCAAATCATTCAGTCAAACTTGGCCCACCCTGTATTTCATGCTTTATGCATTACCCGTAGCAATATGAATGAATATGATTTTAGTTTAGTTTTGTTTACATTTATTTTGTTTTTGTTTCATTTTTATATATTTTTTTGTTCGTGCTACTCGTGCATATATCAATATTGTATGTATGTAAACGTTGCAGTAGTGAACAACCTATATATTTTTGTATTTCTGGTAGCATATCCTTCATTATTGGTACAATTAAAAATAATGATAAAGAAAAAAATATAGTTGAACTGTTTTTTTTTTTTTTTTAAGAGAAGTAACACTCAGGCAATTAATATGCCTATACATTTATAATTACGTTACTTTGTTTGAAAAGGGGATAGATTGAAGAAGCAAAGGTGGTGAAACTAGAAGAAAGCTCTATATCACAACTATACAATTGCGCATTATGTTTGTTTTAGTGCAGCATTGCAGCGCCTCTGGTGGTGAGTAGGCGCATTATTTATTTTAAAGCTTGATTTTATAGCCTTTATTTAATTATTTTACTTCGGTGGCGTTTGAATGCTATACCACCGAAGGAGGGCACTGTGATCAGCGTTGCCAAATGTGCAGATTTATCTGTTTTTTGCAGTTTTTTGAAGTGCAAAACTGGCTTGCAGATTTTTACTCTAAAACACAGTTTTTTTAAATCAATGCAGATTTTTCAATTTTATTCGAATAAAACAAATTATTATTATTCCCACTCTATGTGGAATTTCGCGGACCAAAAATTTAAAAAAAAATTTCAATTGCACAAATTTTATACAAACAAAAGAAATGGAAACTAAATTTAATAAGAATATGTACAACTCATACATACAAAAGTATGTCTAATTAATTTTCTATGATCTCTATACATATGTATGTGATAATTTAAATGAAGCATTATTCGTTATTTTTTTACTGTTACCCCCTGGCCCACGATGTCGAAAGATAACGTTCGCTTAGATAAGACTTAAGACACAAAATTTTTATCGTATCTATTTTTTACTCAATCAAGTTTGTTTATTCCACAATCAAGTTTGTGTCTTAAGTCTTATCTAAGCGAACGTTATCTTTCGACATCGTAGACCAGGGGGATAATTTTATATACATATGTATATTTTATATCAAATATAGAAATTATATTTTGTTTTCTTTTTTTCTTCAATAATTGAAACATATACAAATATCATTTTATTACATACCGCACACATTCTTCAAAAGTGACTCAATTCAAAATTTAAATTTTTCGGGTTTGTATCCTTAAACAACACACTTGTTTATCTATAAGAAAAAGTTCAAAGCATTTTGTTACCGTTATCAAGTTCTAAAAAACAGTTGTCTTTCTTTATATTTAATTTTGTATAAAGTTGCAATTTAATAGTGATTTATTTTTAGTTGTGTCATATAATAAAAATTTTGAATTGAGTCACTTTTGAAGAATGTGTGCGATATTATTTAATTTTGTTTTGAAGGTGCAGATTTTTTTCGAAAAAAACAGATTTTTTTTTGGGAATTGTCAGATTTTGTAAAAAAAAATATGGCAACACTGACTGTGATAAATATTGGTCATGATAGATAGAAAACAAAACTAATAATTATCAGAAACCGATGTTGTTTGAGTGACGGCGGCTGGGAATCGAACCCCCGCTACAAATATCAACTCATGCTTAATGATCAAATTCGCTAACCAATTAGGCTACAGCACTCTCAATTTACAACAACCATTTCAATATTTTTAAAAATTTGTTAATATTTATTTAATACTAGCTGACCGCCTCCGCTGCGCTCGGTATTTACTAATGATTTGTGTTTCATATAGAATGAAGAGGAGGCTTTGGTGTCAGTTCTTTAAGTTTCTTAAAAAATATCTCTTTTTAAGAAAAAATGATAAGTGAAATGGAGGCAGTAAAATTTAGTTCTTTGAGTTTTCATAAAATTGTCTCATACTTAAAAAACGAGAAATGAAAAGAAGGCTTTGGTGCCAGTTCTTCAAGTTTCTTCAAAGATGTCTCTTATTAAGAAAAATGATAAGTGAAATGGAGGCAATATATTAAAAACTTAAAATTTCCGAGATTTACCCGAAATTTTTGAATTTTTTTCTTTACAAACCATCTCCTGAGAATTTCAAATCGAATAAAAAATAAGCCAAATCGCTCCAGCCGTTCTCACGTGATGGCATTACATACATGGACCATTTCATTTTTATATATAGTATATAGATATATGTATAATATGTTGAAATTACGAATCACATGCTTATAGCAATCATATATGTAAATAGTAATTATGCATATATAGGGCGTTCCGATACTCTAGGCGATAGTGCGCCAGACTATTAGTCAGTGGGTTGCGGGTTCGATTCCCGCTAAGGACTCTGGGTGTTTTCGCAGTTTGTGTTTGTTAATTAAAAAAAAATTAGAGAAGGAATTGAACTAATATTTTATTTTTCAGAGAAAAGTTTTTATTCAGGCTAGTAGTTCGAATTTTTAAGAATTCTATTGTAACGTATTGGAACATTTGGAAAATTGGAATGCATTTTCTACAATTTGCCTATTGTTTCAATACGTTACAATAGAATTCTTAAAAATTCGAACTACTAGCCTGAATAAAAACTTTTCTCTTAAAAATAAAAAAAAAATATTTGTGGCAATAATCTTATGATGAAATATACTATATTATGTTGTTTTTTATCATAATCAAAGAGAAACATATTATTATACAAATATTCATGATAAATAGATTGCTTAAAAATAAACATAATTACTACAATCATATAATTGTATCTGAAACATATTATGGTTGTCATAATCATTTAAACAATTACAGTGAACATAATATTGTTACAAAAAAAATTCTAAAAACTTTTAAATGTTTGTGATAAACATGTACAACTATATTTATTTCTTCATATAATATAAAATTGCAAGAATAACTAGGAGAAATTATAAAAAGAACCTGGGGTATCATGAAAATCGTTTTGTAATGAAATGATAACTTTGTAAAATTATATTTTTTAAATGATAACACTTCTTTTTACAATGTTGTATTCCGGTTTATCATCGGCAAAGGTATCAGGTTCTGTGAATTACAAATTCCGATATTTGTTTATAAATATATAGAAACATGTAGAATTATAATTGAGAACTTTGTAAAAATTACAATATACAGATTGCTGACCCTTTGGTTGTTTAACACTGACTGGCATAATATTTGTTTTATATTTTTTGTGTATATAATTCAGTTGCTAGAGAAGAAGGAAATAGACACTACAATGTATTTGGCAAAGACTATAAAGACGTATTAACAAAAGCATTAAATATTTTATGCTTTCTACATGCATAACAAACATGTATGTATGCTAGTGTGTGTGCAAAATAAACACATGCATGAACTCTTCAGTAGACAGACATATTTCAAAAGGATTTAAAATCTAGAATCTGTGTGTTTTTAGTTCAAAAGAGTCTCATCATCTCTATTAAATAGAGGTTTGTTTAGTTTTGTTTTTTTGTAAATCAATTGTTGTACAAAACAACAACAACAACAACAACAATTTCTTATACAAAAAGAGGTTAAAAGGATATTGTGTTGTGTTCATGTACATGCAAGTGAATAAGTAGTGGTGTGTATACAAGTGTGCTGGTCTTATTTAAAAAGATAAAAACTATTTGATGTGATAATACGTACATAATGTTCCTTTCTCTTTCTCTCTCTATCTCTCTCTCTCTCTCTCTCACTCTATCTTTCTTTGTGCTGTGTATATCTATGGCTTAAAATTGGTTTATAAACTAATTTTATTTTGAAATTGTTAAGAATAATACTTAATTGCTTGTTGAAAATGTAATTGCTGGAGAAATTGAAATTGCAAATGATATTTTTAATGAAAACAAAACAATTCTGTAAAAATACGCAATATTCTTTTATTGTTTTGGGAGCAATTTAAAGTATAGATTGAGTAATTGAGTTTTTAAATAATAAAAATTAATAAAATGTTTAAAATATTGCCATTATATACTTCAGTGGACTTAAAATATATACGATTTCCATACGATGAGTAATTATCCCTACTATTAGGTATTTTTCTTATTATTTATCACCATAGTGGGGCGGGTATATTGGATTTGTGCTAATGATTATAACACCCAAAAATATTAGTCTAACGCTTATCTAATGATCGATTCAAAATTACTTCCTGAGACGACTTAATGCTGGCATTCTGTCTGTCCGTCTAGCTGGCTGGCTGTCTATGTAAACCTTGTGCGTAGGATACAGGTCGCAATTAGGAAGATGTATCCATAAAATTTAGTGCATGATATTTTTTTCTGCCTAAGGACAGTTTGGATTGAAATTGGTTAAAATCGGTTCATTATTTGATCTAGCCCCCATACAAATGTCATTTGGGGATTATCTGTCAAAAATGTTTGATATATACAAATTATTACAAATATGAACATATTTTACAACAATAAATTTTAAATATTTGAAAAGCATTTATGTTAAATGTTTATATGCACAGAAGTCATGCCACAAAATTTTTGGATAATACTGGGTGCAGGGCTCTACCGACAATACTTTCTTACTTGTTTTGAAAATCTAGTAGTGCGATTCGTAACTCTTAATTTAAAACTACAGTGTGAAAATTTTAGTCAAATCGAAAAATGTCAATCTGTTCTGCATCGCCTGAAGTTTTGAAATGATTTTCCATTTCATGTTCAATTATAAATTATTTATAAGAAATAAAGTAGGTTTGAAGTGACAAAAACAAAATTTTCATCAAAGTTTTCTTAAAATACATTTGAAGTCTACTTTAATTTTTTTGAATAAGACTGTAATAAATTATCTATCTAAACATATATATGGTGAGCAATTTCAAATTGTATTCACTCAATTACAACGTGAAAAGGTGTAGTGTAACGACATAAGATTTCTATTAAATGTTTTTAGGTATTTAAGAATTGTTTTTCTTCCAAACTACTTGTGTATTTGGCAATTTCTTCACGAAATTGTTGTGTTAAATTTGTTTATGCAGAATTCATCAGCTCCCTTAACAATGTTGAAAGCAGCGTGAAAAAAATAACATTCTCATATCAATTCAGCATTCATGCGTGTCGTTTGATTCCTTTAGGCCGTACATACACATTCAGATATACATACATACATACACAACACACAGATTCATTTTCAACGTACGTAGATATAAAATAAAAAGCAAAAAAATGAATAAGACAGCTTTTATATCGAATTTTATATACATTTCACTTTCTTAAATAAGAAAAGTAATCATAATTTCTCAGTTAAATCTTAGTTATAAGGTTCAATTTTGTTGTTGATTTTTTAAAAAATCACTTTGTTGAAAATATTGTGATTTAAATTCAAAAAAAAATTATCTTAAATTTTTGATTTCAATCGTAACGCTTAGTTTTCACTATGTCATTTTTGTTGTCAAATTGTCCCAATTGTTGGCAATTGTATGAAAACGGGTTCTCATATGGCGTCATCTATGTTTGCAATCATGATTGACGACAAAAATGACATAACGAAAACATAGTGAAAACGCGGCCTAAGACATTTGATTTTCCAATGGAATTTTAGGGATCCTCAATACTTTTACACATTTATTTAAAGGGCCTCAAAAGGAACAATAAACTTCATGATAAACTTTGCATATTTTTATATTTTAGCGCAGAAAATTAAAAACTAAATGAGGAAAAGTCTCTCTCTCTCTCTCTCTCTCTCAGACTCTCTCAGATATACACTCGAAAATTCATATGTACACAGTCATATTGTTGTTGTGTTTTGGTTGCGATGTTTGAGGTAATTCTGTTATATTGTTGACGTGTATGGCATTTTTAATGCATTCATTCGTACCCAGTAAGCCATATGAGTCCGAAAAGAGTCTTTTCTGACACCTTTTCCGGAGCGTTTATGCTCTTTATTAGCCCAAAAAACAATCATTATTGTTCCGGAAACCTTCAGAAAAGAGGGTCATTACATTCGAAAATGGTCCGTCAGAAAGAGCTCTTACATCATGCCAGAAAAGAGTCATTGCAATTTTAAATACAAAATATTAAAAGTCCACATTTATTATTTTTTTTTATTGTTTTTACTTAGAGCTGTTTCACACTCATCAATGAGAAGGAAAAAGATAAAATATAATTTTCTCTTTCCTTCTCATTGAAAAATACTGGACTTGACAGTCAGAACTGATGAGTGTTAAACAGGACTTAAACAAAAATGGAATTCATTTACAAATAAACTAAATTAGATGGAAAAAATGGAATAATTAAATAAATTGTATTTACAGTAAAAAAAAAATAAATGGAATTCATTTAAATAAAATATATAAAAATGGAAAAAACAAATTAATTTTTTAAGTAAATTTTTCTTTCGCCCCGAAAATGCTTTTTAGTTGTTCTCTTTTCTGACTCCTTTTTCGGAGCGCTTTGAAAATGCTCTTTAGTTGGACTCTTTTCTGACTCCTTTTTCGCAGCGCTCCTAGAATGGTATGCTGGGTACTCATTCACCTACTACAAACACAATCGTTGTACTCCATATTTGTAAGTCTGTAACAAGACATATGTATATATTCTGCTTATGAATAAAAGACTACACAGTTGCAGCAACGCATTGTCATAAAAAACAGTGGCACAAACAGTTGAATATATGTATGTATAAGCTTTATAGCTAGAACTTCTTAAATAGATGGAAAACGTGATATTATTTGGACAGTTTTTAAACAGCTATTTTTATATTTAACTTTTTGTGTCCCCTACAGGAACTATTTCTCTATATTAAAGTTTTTTATGCTTTTTTTATGTGTTTACTAAATCGATAAAGAGGAATTCTTGTACTTTTATTTATCCACTCGCATAGCCTTCATTGTCTTAGATAGACATATCTTCAGGTTTATCAATATTCTTCTACATTCATTCGTTTGTCATTTGTAAGGACTTCTTTTTGTTGTACGTTTTTCCTTTTCCATTTTATTATAAATTTTCTTCTATTTTATTTTATGAGCTGCGTTCTTGAAATATTTTTCCGTTGTAATACTTTCTTATACTTATTTTCTTAGATTCTTTTTGTACAAACTTCAATACACATACATACATTTTTTTTGTCGTAAAAAGCGTTAAAAAAGTTTTTCTTTTTTTTACTTATTTTACTTATTTTTGTCCTAAACAGGCCTGTCATTTATTTAACAACTTTTAAAACAAAATGTTTTTGCCGAACTACTGAAAACTTAACATCACTTTGCCCCATTTTATTTTATTTTATGAGTTTTTTTTTTTATTATTGTTGTTGCCATTGTCGTTTTTTGTTTTTGTTAAAGACATTAGTTTAATGTTTGACGTCAGCAGATGGTTTTTTATCATTTAACGTCAACCAACACAAAATGGTTTGGTCGTTCATTCATTTTATACACTTTATTTATACATACGTTCTTTCATTCATTCGTTCATTCATTCACTTGCACACTAACTTGTTCATATACTTCCATTTAAACCTTCATTTATTTGTGGGTTTTAGCTTAAGATTCTGTTTTTTGATATTTCTGTCCATTTCGAGTTTATGTGTTAAAATCAAGTAAGAATTTTACTTTATTTTCTTCGTCTTTCTTTTGTGTTAAGTTTGACTAATATGAATTTTATACACTGCCTGCAGTATAAACATTTGGCGAGAAAATGCCACCCAATCTGTATTTTAAACATCAAATACCCTCCCCTTGAATCGTGTGATCATTTATTTGTCACAAATGTTTGAAAAACATTTAAATTCTTTTTTTTTTTTTGAATATAATAAAATATGTACATTAGGGCGGTCAATTTTTAGCACTTTCTGCAAATATCAAAAATGGCAAATTTATGATAATTTCATCGGATCGTTCAAAAAGTTCACGCGGGGATCGGGTTGAAGTTTGAAAACAACCATTTATATCTCAAGAAAATTTTGAAAAATATAAACCTGATATTTCTATGTATTCTTATAACGGGTCCGCCATCTAACGTTTTTTTTTCAACTAGTGCTTATTTCGTGAATGGTAACACTTAGCACATGTCTGATTTGACAGATAATTAGTTTTATCCTTCCGCTGAACGAATATTGTTGTGTATACGCTTGAACAACGTTGGGAAATATTGCGACATTACTTTATAAATCATGGTAATGTTGCAGAATGTGTGCGAAAATTGCGTACGGATTTTGGAAGAAGAGAAGCACCGTCAGCTCCGTATGTTCGTTATCTTGTGAAAAAAGTGAAAGAAACTGACATTCTCATCGATAAACCAAAGCGTGAAAACCCGAGAATATTACTGCTGTGGCAGAAAGTGTGCGTGAAGCGTCATCAACATAAATTCACCGTCGTTCTTAACAATTGAACATTTCGGAGACATCATTGAGACGAATTTTGCATAAAGACCTTGGTATGACGCCATACAAAGTCAAATTGGTTCAGGTTCATCTTTTCAGATGAAGCTCATTTTGACCTTGGCGGGTATGTAAACAAGCAAAATTGTCGCATTTGGGGCACAGAAAACACGCACGCATACATTGAAAAGCCGATGCACCCAAAACGAGTCACTGTTTGGCGCGTATTTTGGTCTAGAGACATAATTGGGTCATTTTTCTTCGAAAATGAGCAAGGAGTGGCCGTTACAGTCAATAGCGATCGTTATTGGGTCATATTGAACGAATTTTTGTTCGCAAAAATTAAAGAAAAGGATATTGGCAACATATGGTTGCAATAGGACGGCGCTACGTGCCACACAGCCGAAGCTACACTCGATGTTTTGCTCCCTGTTTTTGAAGATCGCATTATTAGCCGCAGAGTTGATGTCGTTTGGCCACCTCGGAGCTGCGATTTGATACCGTTGGACTATTATTTGTGGGGTGCCGTCAAAGACAAGTGTTACGCCGACAAGTCAGAGACAATTGACACTTTAAGGAACAATATTCGTGAAGCCATTTGTGAAATACAGCTGCACACAATCGATAATGTGCTTAAAAATTGGATTGAACGAGGCCAGCCGAGGCAGCCATTTGAATGAAATTATTTTCCATTATTAACCGGAAGGATTGTACTTTCATATAAAAAAAGAAATTTGAGAAAATATTCAGTAGTTTTTTTTTATAGCATTTTCAAAAAAAAAAAGTTATATGGCGGACCCTTTATCACTTAAATGTTGTTTTGGAATTTATATAGTGCTTTAAATTTGAAAATTTTCCTACGGTTTACAATTCATCGCAGTTCCAAATTCGTTATATCTAAAAACCCGAGTAAAATACATTGGGCCATAACCATAGTCACAAAAAAAAATGCACTTTAATAGTTAAAAAGTTGACTTTTGTTAAAAGTAAACTTTACTTTAACTATAGACACGTAAAAGTATACTTTAACCGCTAAAACATACTTTTAGTTTAAAACCAGCTGAAGTTGCTTCTAAATAATTTTACATCACTTGAAAATCAACCAGCTGTTTATGCAAAGAACAAAAACATAAAAAAGTAAAAAAAAATCTTATACAATCTTATACACTCAATTTGTCTCTCTTTCTCTTTGTTTTTTTTTTGGTTCCTTTAAAGAGTTATCAAAAAATCAACGCCAAAATAGCCTAATTATGATATTAATCTTTATTTCATTAATTTGCCAATTTTTGTTTATTTTTCAATTTTCAATGACAGCTGTTTAAAGCTGCCACTTGCTTATTGTTCTTTACAGTTTGTATGAAATAATTTTCAACATATGAGGTGGCACCCAGTTAAAGTCGATTTAACTTAAAACGACCTTAAATTTTGACTATAGTTACAAAATAATTAAAAGTAGGTTCTAAGTTTAAAGTTGTTTTTAAAAAGAACCGACTTTAGTGTTTGTCTATGGTTATGGCCCATTATGTTTAAGGCGATATAAAAATATAATGATTCGAACTTGTATCATCACTAAATGCCTAGATTATGATATTTCAAAATGCACCATTTACAATCAAAATTCATGATAAATTAAAAAAAATTAATAAAATAAACCAAAACGTTGTAAAATTTGTTGTACAAGATATTTATCCACTGTGTAAATCAAAACAAACAGTATACTTACTGCCGTATTCATAAAAAATAAAGTAGGTTTGAAGTGTGCTTTTAGACAAAATTGTCATACAAAATTTTCTTAAAGTACATTTGAAGTCTACTTTAATTTTTGTTTTTGCATAAGGCCGTTAAAGTTTAATAATACATGAATTCATTGAATATTTTGTAAAAATACAAAAAAAAATAAATAATAATAAATTTTTCTGTTTGATTTATTTTTATTTTGCAAAATGACGTGAGACACTCCGTGGTAATATGCCAAAAATTTGGTTATAGCCCTAATGTAAAAATATGTATATATGTATGTATATTACGACGAAATAAATATTCTTGAACTACATTTAGTGTTCATAAATAAATAAACAAACAAAAGGGATTTTTGTGATTTTTTAATACGACATCCTTTTATTTTTGTTTGCTTATTAAAAAATTATTAAAAGGGTAATTGTTGAAAAGTTAAAGATCTGTTTGTAAGACAGACTTAAAATGTAATTTTAATATAATTTCGCTAGATTAAATATTGAAATGTTATACAAATGGACAAATTGAACAACTAAATGGGCAAATAATTAACAGTTAATAGGCTTTATAACATTTAGGGGTAGGTAAGACTGAGTAATTAAAAAGCTGTCCACTTTTTTTAAAATCTTTTTTTTTTAATTATGTATTTCTTTTTTTATAAGGACTAAATGTTAAATGGGAGTGTAAGTTTTTCGCTATTATTTTCTTTAAGATTTATTTAAAGATTTACAAGAATTATTCTAAAGCAGCATATGCTTACCAGTGACCCCGCAATAAAGTGAATAGCGTATGATTATTATTTTCTGTATGGGTAGTTAATGAAGGGGTATATCGATGCGTATGAGTAATATTATACGCTTGTTTCACAGTAATTAATATTGGATTTTCATGCTAGTTTTGACATTTTACTTGATCTATTAGTAGTAAAAGCTATATTAATTGTCACAATGAAATCAATTTCGCTCGAAAATCACAGTAAAATATTAAAAATTCATCATGAAAATGGAAAAAATGGATTTCGTAATATTTTCATCCTTTGGAGATGAACTTGGTCAAGTCGGCTCGCTCGCAATATGATGTGCCAATACCAATACGTGTTCGACGGAGTCGTTTAAGTAAGTAAATAAACATTACGCAGCAGTGTGCCGCAGATCAGAATTTGTCAAATCCTCAACGTACTCAAAATTTGGGGCTTTGTTGCATTACAAGGAGCAACTGGTGCAGGTCTTAAAGGTCCCCGGCTATTGCATGTTGAATTCATTCAGAAATAAGTCTACAAAACAATTGTTGAGAAGCAAACAAATTTCGTTACAGATAAGTTATATATAAAAATTAATCACACCCAACAATTATGTGCAGATCGGTCAATAATTGATCATAGCTTTCATATAAGGACCACTTCCGAAAATCACTTTAATAAGCATAAATGTCCTAATAATATTGGTATTCAAATAAAATTCAACACAAATAAGTTTTATATATATAAATAATTTGTAATACAAATAATTTGCCTTATTTGATGATCGCTTCATAATTGATCACAGCTTCCATATAAGGTCCACTTCCGAAAATTGCTTTAATGACCATAAATGTCTTAAAAATCTTGCTATCCAAATAAAATTTAACATAAACAAGTTTCACACACACAAAAGTCATATTAATTTTATAATCAATTTTATAACGATCAACCCATAATTAAGAGGTACTTCTGAAAATCACCTTAATCTGCATAAATATATTACAAATGATTTTGATATAAATTCATAAATTCCTTAATTTTGACAAATTAGTTTTTTATTGAAAAAAACCCTGTACTAAATTAAATTAACCCCCTGGCCAACGATGTTGAATGATAATGTTCGCTTAGCTAAGACTTAAGACACAAACTTTTTATCGTATCTATTTTTTACTCAATCAAATTTGTTTATTCCACAATCAAGTTTGTGTCTTAAGTCTTATCTAAGCGAACGTTATCGTTGGCCAGGGGATAAGAGATTTATATTTCTTTGAATTGAATAAAAAAAGAAGCTATAATTAAATGGCCTGGAATATATTGGTAAAATTTCTTTTACAAAACTCTGCAGGCTACCAATAAAAAATTAAATAAATTTTAAATAAAAAAAAAACACACACACCCTCTGCAGTGTCATTTTAATGAAAATATTATTTAAACTTTATCATAAATAAAAAAAAAAGTTAACCTTGAAAAGCAATCAGTAAGTACCTACATATTGCAACAAACTCTCACATCTATGCCGAAAATACTAAACAAACTTTTACTTAACAAATTTATTTAGCCTCTTGAAAATTTCTAGATATTATGGTAAATACAGTATAAATCAAATTTTTTTTTATATCACATTTTTTTTGTCTAAAGGTGTTAGCGCCGTTTGCTAGTAAATTAAAAAAATTATAAAATTCTTTTTGAATTTTTTCTACTTGTAAAATTATCATCATTATCAACATCCTTGCGACAGTAGCAAGGCTTGCTTACATATGTAGTTGTTGTATATTAAAACCAACATTTATATACTCATATGTAGTAAGTACATAAAACGAAAATCACAAACATTTACATGTTGTTGTACAGAAGACAATAATGCATGTTATAAATAACTAGTAGATATGTATATGACAGAGCAACTGTTTTACATTGCATATGTAAGTACATTAGGAAGGTCCACAATTTCCAAAAACTCTAGATTTATTCAATGATAAGAAGTGCATATCAGACACAGTAAAACAGCTGTAATTGCTTGTGTTAATTCTTATGCACTTACATACATACTTGGACTAGCTTGGCAGTGTTTTATTTAGACAGAAGTGTTATGTTTAGTTGTTTACATACACACAGCGAAAAATATAGTTGTACAAAAATATCAAAATTTTTACAAGATTTTTAACAATGTTGTGGTCACTCTAATTATTAATATGATTGTGGTAACCATTAAATGGGTAAGTTACGGTTCAGATGATTACTGCAATCATATATATGATTATAGTAACTATGTATATATTTGTGGCAATCATGTTTATGATGAATCTATTTATCAGAATTTGTTGTTCTTTTATTATGATAGAGAACAACATAATATGATATAGTCTTTCATCATAAAACTGATTACCATAAACACTACATAATTTCTATAATCATATATATATGATTGCTATAATCATATATATGATTGCTATAATCATATATATGATTGCTATAATCATATATATGATTGCTATAATCATATATATGATTGCTATAATCATATATATGATTGCTATAATCATATATATGATTGCTATAATCATATATATGATTGCTATAATCATATATATGATTGCTTTAATCATATGAATCGTAACTTAACCATATTATGGTTGCGGAAATCATATAAATAATTACAGTGATCATAATATTAAAAACAAATTTTGAAATAGTTGCACAACTATATTTTTTTCTCTGCATGTACATACAATATGTACAAAAATATAAAATATCACTTTCATGCTTTGTACACCTTAATAATTTGTGTTCTTGGTTTCAATTGTTTAAGTTTGGCTTCATAATTGGCAATTTTACAGTTTGAGTATGTGTGTATGTGTATTCGCGTTTGTTTTTCCAACAAGTTTTCATTAATTTTTCACTTTTTTTTGTGTTTGTTCTTGTTACAACACACCACACAGGAGTAATGACAACGATATAAGCTCTAACGTAAACAACAAATATGTTCAAATTTAAATCCACTGTAACATTTCAAGGTGTTTGCGAAAGAGTTTTATACGGATTTTGTTACTTTAGCGAAGAAGGAGAGACAAAGGCAAATTCATTTTGTCACTCCATATGCAACAAGCATAATTCTTTAAGTTTTTGTGGAAAGCTAATTATTTCTATGATAGTCTAGCCTTGTCTAGATTATCAAGGCTAGAGAAAGCACAATTGTGCCTAAAGCAAACGAAACCTGCAATTTCTAATGAATATTTTGCACAATTTGTTTTCCATTTTGCTAGTTTAACACTCGTGGAAATATATACCGCCCAATAAAATTTCTTGGTAGCATAAGGTAAGCTTCGCTTAAAAAAAAGTCACTGAAAAAATGTTGCTACTAGGTTTTTAAAATATTCCGTAGTGTGGCTGGATTTTACATGAACAACCAATAGAAGTACATAAAATATTCCGCAAATATAAACGAAAATTACAAGAGAAATTTTTAGTGACAATAACTGTTGGTAAATATTCTTTTTTTTTATAAATTCTCTGCACTTCTATTATATTTATAATACATGTTTAAGGAAAGCTGTTGTTGTTGCTGAAATTAAACAGAATTTTACAAATTCAAAACTTTTTTAGACTTTTTTAACTACAATAAGAACAAAAAAAAAACTTCAGCACATCAACAATACAGCCTGTCCCAGTAGAAAAATCACTTAAACGTAAAACAAATTGGAACACGTTTTTAGTACCCTAACAATGAATGCAATTCTTTTATATTTCTCATACATTTTGGCGAACTAAACGTTACTTGCCGGATCATATTTATTTATGTACAAACAACATATGAGTTTTATTCAGTAAAACTTTTCTAATTGTCTGCAATTTATATTTATTGTGTTAAATTTTTTATTTGTTTTTTTTTTAAATATTATTTTGCTGCAATAATTTCAACATGTTTTTTCAGTTGCTCTTTACAGAGCGTCCCCAGTAAAAGTGATGATGCAAATAGCAAACATATTTAAATTAATAGCGTAGACAGACGACACAGTTAATCTGCATTAGCAGTCTTAATTCAAATTAACTCGTGAATTATCCCATCTTAATGCGCAAAATCAGAGGGAATTTATACTGCATTTAGCTATTTCAATATGGCAACATCCTCGAAAATCAAATATATGTTATCAAATTGTTTACTATTCTAAAAGAAGAAGAAGAAGAAGACAATTGTAAAATTAAAATAATAAAAATAGATTTCCACCATTGCCTTTCTCTTATTTCAGAGTGTCCCACTGCGTTCCCCACATGTAGGAAAACGTTCAGGTTGATAGTTGCTAGTGCATGAACAATTTTTTTCATTATGGAGCAGTTTCAACAAAAATAATTTCACCTTTTTTTCAAATAAATATTTGGGGTATTCACAAGGTTTGCTATCATGTTATATTGTCATAATGTTCTAACATTTTACAATGGTTTAAAAATATTGTTGTTGCTTTGTAAACAAAAAGTGTCTTAAATTAATAGAACTTTGCTTGCTATGTTTATTGTGCTGTCGTAATTAATTTTTTACTTGAGTTTGCCATCACAACATCTAAAATGTATTTTTCGCACAAACTGGCTATTATTTTAGTTTTTTCACTTATTTTTGGCATTGTGGAAAACAATATTAATTTTTATATTTGTTTTAAATCAGCTGATTTAAATTCAAAATAGCACACTGTTGTGAGAGGTTGTTCACAGCAGTCGTATTTTTTCATGTTATTATTTTAAGACATATGACTTTATGACACCTTGTGAATCCCCCAATTGATTTTTCACCATATGCCAAACAAATTTTTTCACAATTAAACAGTTGTTTACAAACAAACAGCTGTTTATTAAATGCAGAAACTGTCGTCTGTCAGGGTAAAATCTTATTTCACATTAGTGAGATTTTAATGCAAATTAACGCTGTCGTCAGTCTACGCTATAATACTAATTAAATTAAGTTCTGAATTTGGGTTTTGGCAGGTGTCTCTTATAGGAAGTATGGATAGCGTTAGAAGAAAAACGTTTACAAAAAGTTTTAATATCAAATGAATGTTTTATTCAAAATAAAACATGTAAACTTTAGAGTGTAATTTAAAGGAATTTACCGTTTATGAGAATATTCAGATTAAGATTAAGAAAAATGTGAAGGATTTAAAGAATTTCAATGCAACAAATAAGTACTTACATAATGTGTAATACATATGTAATACATACGGTCACATTTGGCAAATATTTGCCGAAAGAGACGTAACCACTTAATAAAATATATTTGAACTCGTTTATTTATTTAAAAAAAAACTTCGTTTATTTAGGACAAGACACAACAAATATTTAGTTTTATTTTATTTGATACTTTTTGATCTTGCAAAACTCTTGTATAAGAGTATAAACAACGTCAAACAAATTTGTGCTAAAATAAAACAAGTGTGACCCTACATTTAGAAACAATTATGAATGATATAAAATGATAAATTCCTCGTCGATTATTTTTACAAATGTAATTTATGATACCAATGGCCGGCTCTAACAGAAAAAAACTGGAAGCATTTGTATATGGGGAATTTCACATCAAGTGACCCAATTTTAAAAATCGATGTCTTCCGATTTGGATGAAATTTGCACCAAGGTTAGCACTATTAGATAGTAGGCCAAAGACAAATTTTCAGCTCTATCAGTCAAGAACTGCCGCAGTTAGAGGGGGTCAAAGTTGGAAATTTTGGTCCATTTTGGTCATACAGGGGTTTTTTTAAATGAGTGTAATTTTTCACCTATTGGTCCTAGCAAAAATTGTCTAAAGGACCTTAGATAGCTATTTCTTTAATAATTCAAAAAATATTTTTTTTTAATTTTTAAAAAAAAATTTCAGAGACAAATTTTTTTCTATTTTCACAAATGTCACCAATTTATGATTATTCTAAAAATCAACAATATTAATTTACACTTTTATACTCTAAAAAATAATTAACCGTTATAATGTAGCGAAAATATCGTATATAGTGTTCATAGTTTTACCCTCATCAACCTCTTGATTACTTACATATTAAAGCTTTTGATTACATTTGAACACAAATTCAAGAACATTTTTATATTCTGCCGTTACAAATGCTGAATGCTTTCTTACCAAGTGTATATCTCTGTGTTGTTAGTTTCCAAGTTTTTAAATAAGAAACTTTTAAATTACATCTGTTACACACTCAAACTCAAAAAAAAAATAATTTCGATAATGACACATTATCAGCACCATCGATTTTAACATCATACGCCTACTCAACTAATGTTGCTTAGGCAGATTTTGTTTCATCTATTTAAATACGATTTCTATTTCAAACATTGCATTTCAATTGATTAGTATATTGCCAAAACAAACAAATGAGAAGAAGTTGAACTTATACGCTTGCCTACTTTTGACGGATATAAATAGACTAGAATAGAAAACATAAGTAAAGTTTACTTTTCCATCTGTAAAAATTCCGTTAACTACACCCACAACATCTTTGTGCAACTTTTCACATTACAAACACATTTGTAAAATACAGCAAAAACAAACATACAGGAAACAATAAGTCAAACAAGCACACCAAAATGAACGAAATAACAAAGAATGAGAAAAAAATGTGATGAGTTTTTGTGTGTTTTTTCTTTGTGCATTTTTCTATATAAAACTATTTTTCATTAAAATTTAATGAACTTTAACATTTTCAAAAATGTGCTGCAGAAATTCTGTTAAATTAAATTGTGTTATTAGAATAAACAAGATATTTGCTAACATTATTCACAGAAGACTTGCTGAATATATCGAGAAAGAGAGACAGAGAGAGAGAGAGAGAGCTTATTCATAACAAAAGCCCTTCGAAACTCTAGCCTTCCGCAATATAATACAGCAAACAGCAGAATGGGAAGACCTATTTGGTATTCAGGGAATTGGAAAAACCTTTACAGCCTTAACGTATATGATCGCCTGATCGATGTTGACTATTGCCTTTCTGCACATAGTTGCTTTAATATAAATAAAAGAGACATACATTGCAAAGAAGCAGGTCTCAGAATAAATGTAGAGTAAATGCCTCATGATGTAGACCATTCTCTATTCCATAATTAAGGTACAACTGTTACATTAAATTTCTGTTTTAAAAAGAGCCACAATTAAGCTTCTGTTTGTGTTTTTAAAAGAGGCAGGATTGATTTTAATTTGTTGTTTCAAAAAGAGCCACAAATAAGCTTCTGTTTGTGTTTTTAAAAGAGGCAGGATTGAGTTTCATTTTCTGCTTTAAAAAGAGCCACAATTAAGCTTCTTTGTTGTTTTAAAAAGAGCCAGGATTGAGTTTCATTTTTTGTTTCAAAAAGAGCCAGAATTAAAGTACATTTTATGCTTCAAAAAGAGCCACAATTAAGCTTCTGTTTGTGTTTCAAAAAGAGCCAGGATTGAGTTTCATTTTCTGCTTCAAAAATACATTAAAATATTACACAATTTAGGGACATACTCTGCTTTAAAAAGTTCCATGAATAAGGTACATTTATGATATTAAAGACAGCCACGATTTAGGTACAACTACTTCATCTGAAAGAGGTAATATAAAGACATATTCTGTTTTGAAAATAACCTCAATTTAGGTACATATTTTATTTTAAAAATGCCAAGATTTATGCAAATTTACTACATTAAAAAGTGACACGATTAAGGTACCATTTTTGTTTCTTTAAGGTACATTAAAAACAATCACGATTAATTTATATAGTGTCTAAGTACCTTTTTTTGGTTAACTTTTTTCATTCTTAAAAATATGAAAAGAAAATTAATTCAAGTAGTAGACGATGAAGAGAAACAAACATTAATTTTCCGTGGTCCATATAAATTATTATTTATTTACAAGCCCAGATGATGATACTCAAAGAGCATCGAAATAGCGGCAAATAAAATAAAATAAAATTTATTTTCAATACTGGTCTCGAGCTTGAAATAAAAGCAGTTATATTTATTAATATGAAAAGAAAATTCTTAAAAGAGATTCGCTACAGTAATAAACATTTAACTCAATATAGTTTTATTATTTTTTAAGATTAACAGTTCGACTAAAAAAAAAATAATAATTGTATTTAAAATTGCTAGGGCATAAGCTTGACAGAAAGAATACGAAAAAATTGAAGAAAAAAAGGAAAGCAACATGTAAATAAAAATTGAAAACTGATAATTACAGCAAATTTCGAACCACCGGTAACACTGGTTAAAAGTTTGATGTTTGTCTGTTGGCTAGCAGGCACCGCAGTGGTGCAGAGGTTTAGAACGCAAAGAATTCTGATGAGAGAATGTGGTGATCCTCGAAACATGTAAATTGAACCCAGGTTCAATAACCAGCTCAGCCAAGAAAAATTATCAATAAATTTTTAATAAGATTTCATGTTGTAATAACAATTCCTACCTTCAGTAAAAATAATAATTTAATGAAAATTAAATTTAATGAACTCGAGCCTGACTAAAGAAATATATCAACAATTTTTTAAGATATTTTAAATGTTTTCAAGCAATTGTATTGGTAAGCAAACACAGAAAACATTTGAGCATATTAAGAGGGCCGCAAAAAATAAATTATTAATTTCAGAAACTAAACTAAAAATTTTAATTCTTAAAAGATACTATCCACAACCACGCAGAAATTCTTTTTGTTAGACATTCTATTTTGTTGGCGCCATTCTACTATGCCGTATATGCATAAATTTGTAGCATGTGGCAGAAACAAGCAGTGCAAATGTAACAAAATTACATGGAATTTCCTAAACAACATGTAGACGAAAAATAAATTACATCATACAAACTACCGTTAAAATGTATTAGATATTAGCGTGTTTTTGAGTATTTTTCTATGTATGTATATTGACAATATATGTGCATTAGTATTTATATATTTATATATACAAGTATACAGACACATGTATAAAAATTCCATTGGTGTTGCTCATTTCATAATAAATCCCCCGAGTAAACGTTTTTTTTTTTTTTTTTTTGTTTCGGTACCCCAGGCACATTTACACACACGACAGACATGTTTTTAGTTGATGCGTGGGTGAGTGGAAACATTCAATGCAAGTCTAGGGTATTTATCTAAACATGTGTATTCGTGCATTTTAAACTTTTAAGTTTGCCCTCGTATAAATACACTGCGCGTCATCAGGTTAGCGGCCCCCATTCGCTCGTTTGTTTTTGATTTTTTCTATTTTTTTATTGCAGGCAAATTCGTAATTTTTATTTTTGGTTTTGCAAATATTATGTGTGATTACTCTCACAACAAATTAAAGCGCGAAAGAAGAACCGTTACATATTATTTGCTATTTTGCTTTCTGTTATTCCATATATTTTGCGTCATCAGATTAGCGCCCCTAAATGAATTTTTACTTTTCTCGCTTGTTTTGACAATCACGGTTACCAATTTTGTTGATTAAATTAAAATATTATTTATATTTAAATAAACGTATAAAATGGGAAGAGGGACAGTTTTATCTTTGGAAGAAGAGGCTAAGATTGAGGCTTACCATAATTCTGGACTATCCTATCATAAAATTACTGAAAAAATTTAAAGGCACACAGAAACAGTCGATAGTTTTCTTAAAAATAAGAAACACTACGGAAAAACCTTCAAAGGCGGCAATAATCGAGTGCTTTCCCAAGCAAACAAGCGAGCAATACTGAGGCAAGCATCAAATTCGCACGACTCGTCTACCAAAATCAAAGACAAAACTGGTATTAAGGCAAGCTTGTCAACGGTTCAAAGAGTAATTAGGAAAGACAAAATTTAAAAAAAAAAACACTACTTAATATGCTAGGACAGGAAATACGGTTAAATTTTGCTCGAACACAAATGACGTGGTCTACTGAGTGGCATTACGTTGTCTTTTCAGATGAAAAGAAACTTAATTTCGAAGGGCCTACGTAAGGAGGAGCATTATTTGGATCACCTGCACAGTGGGCGGTGTGATTGTGTGGGTAGTAATATCCTACTATGGCACCTGCGAGGTGCAGTTTCTAACATCTCGTATGAATGCGAAAAACTACAACAGCGTTTTGAAAACGGCTTCTCCCCACTTTCAAAACTTATTTTCAAATTTAAAGTGGTTTTTTCAGCACGTCACTGTATAGGTTTTCTTAAAAATGAATTTAAATATTATCGTTAATGCTATAGCAGTCATTGTTGTTTTATTTTAAAGAGAATTGATAAAAGTTTACTGGATAAAAGCTTTAAGGTTATAGCTCAATGAATTCAGATAATATGTGATATTAACGATCCGTGAAAGGGGGGGGCCGCTAACCTGATGACGCACAGTGTATGTATGTAAGTAGCTGCATGTAAGCACATCACTTACATATACATACATAATAATTGTAATGTAAGACAGAAATATAGTTTTGTTGGTTTTTTCCAAAACGAAATAAAATGAAAATCATCTTAAAGGTATAGTAGAGTATTAAAAAACCTCTGATATGTTCATACACAATAATAAATACATATGTACATACTCGTATAACTATAATGGGTGTTTTTTTTAGATGTATAGAACTTTAAGTTAGCGGCCATTTTGTCAGCTAACTTAAAGACCGACGCCTGAATAATGTTTGTGTTCCTAGTTGCAAGAGATTCGCTTTGTTTCTGTATGTGTTCACTTTCGGGCTACTTTTATTTCTTCTTAAGCATGGTACTCTGTTCAAATTTGCGAAATTTGTTGAGCAACATCAATTATTTCGTTTGAAAATGTTGACAAATAGCAAGTGGTGACAATGCCGCGATTTAGAAAAAAATTGTCGTTTTTATTGCCCTTAGGTATGCAACATTGTTTCTTTTACATAAACAAAAACCATATGTTTTTATTTTATGTGTTAAAGAAATGGATACAAAAATTATATTATTATCCATGATGCTTTTATAGCGTTGCGGTTGCAATGTAATTTATTGGTTTTATTCCTTATATTTTTCCTTTTTCGTACTGCCGATATGATCAGACGCTTCTCAGTTTCACTAAATTTATTTTTGTCTTTATTATTTTTTGTTTTATTAGTATCATTTTCAATTTGAATAATTTTTGTGCGAAATTATTAAATTAAAAACACAATAACAAATAAAATCTAAACAGCTGTTATTTTCAATTTCGTGCAAAATAAGTCAAGCTTACATTATTTCGCAGTTGAAAAAAAATGTTGCCATATACATTTTTTGGTTGAAAAAACATGATGCCAGAAACATTTCGTAACTTTTCACAACAAGAACAGGGGCCAAATTACCGCATTTGTGATCCAATGTGCTATCGTATCGAAAAATGATTTCGATATCGAAATTATGATAAAATGCACTAAATTTTTTGCTCGATATCGTATGCCATAATCGCAAATAAGAAAATTACGATCAATTTTACTCGATATCGAATGCGGTAATTTGGCCCCAGAGTACAACTTCAGCAGCATTAGTTCGCATTTATTTCGCATCAATTTTTTTATATGGGCTTTTGATAGTATTTCGCACGAAATGACGAACAGAATACCATGCTTTATATTCCAAATTGGCTGGCATGATTTTTTTTTGTAGTAGCCAAGTGTCGGATTGGTTGGCAAGAACCACCCTAATACGGAGAGCCCTTGCCGGACTTACGCCAGCATGCCAGCGCCGCCAACAATCTGGCCAAGACAAACCGTATGGTTTGATGCGTTTCATTTATTAAACACCAAATGCTACTGTTACAAAAATGGCCGCTAGTTAAAAAAGTGTATACATCTAAAAAAAACTACTCTATACAATAGGGTGGAGCGAAAATGTAGCATTTTGAACTTTTGTCAAAATTTGATAAGACTTGGGTGCTCAAAAGTTGTTACTCCGTATACTGATTGTGCCCTTAGAATTTGCAATAAATCGAATTATATCTTCAGGTGCCACGGCGACCTTAAAAATTGTAAAAAAAATTAAAATTACGCAAAAATCAATGCTTATGCAATTTGTGTTTCGTTCAAAATATGATTTAACTTGAGCCAAAAATTAAATATTTATGCTATCAGTAACGCCCTGAAAAAATGTCATAATTTCAAACAGATTTCTTGAGGTGCCACAATATTACTGAATTTCGAAGATTTACCACCAAAATCACACATTTTCCAGTTTTTCGTTTTCTTAATTATATAATTATATTTCTTTTATTATATAATTACAGTAGTAACTCGCTTCTTGCACATACTTGATACTTGCACACCTCGATTCTGCCATATGTAAACAAAATCTATTAGTTTTACAAGTGCGGCCATTGATTTATTTTGCTTTGGGTTTTAAGTGTCAAAATACAAATATTAAATTATTTTAAAGTATTGTGTATTCAAAATTACAGATATAAATTCAAAATGAATGAAAAACGAAAGTTGCTTTTGCTAATGGCCATGGAAATACATAAAGCATTGTTAATTGCCTTTATTTGAAGATATTACCACCCCCTCTACTTCATCTGGTATTTCCACATATGTCCAAATGCGTAAAACTCTGCCAACATTAGCTCGTGAATGTGATCGATGGGGTCTTTCTGACCGTGGTGCTGCTGCTGTTTCTTCTGCGTTATTACAAGATTTAGGCATTGTTCATGAAAACGATACAGCGTCTATTATCGATCGCAGTAAAATTAGACGTGAGAGACAGAAATGTCGGAGTAAATTTCAGTGTGATTCCGGGGAAAATGAGGTGCTAAGATCTATTTATTTCGATGGAAGGAAAGATCCATCCAGAAAAACTATTATAAAAGATGGAGTATATCATCCGGTAACAACTACTGAAGAACATATTGTCATTCTTCGGGAACCAAATTCCGAATACTTAGGACATGTTACTCCTCCGTCTGGAAATGCTTTTAATATTTCAAACGCCATTACCGATTACTGTTTACTGAAAAAATATGACACTCAAGAATTAATTGCTATAGGATGTGATGGGACAATTGTCAATACCGGTTATGAAAATGGTGTGATAAGAAAGTTAGAGCTCCATTACAACAAATCTCTGCATTGGTTTGTGTGCTTGCTGCACACAAATGAACTTCCGCTAAGACATCTCTTCACTAGTCTAGACGGCGCAACACATGGTCCTAAATCATTTGGTGGTCCAATTGGTAAATCTTTAAAAGAATGCGCTCAGCCCATTATAAAATTTAAACCAATTGAAGGACATGAAGGATCTCCACTGCCGGAAATTGATTTAAAGGAATTAAGCAATGATCAGAAATATCTGTATAAGATGGTTCTTGCTGTTATATCGGGTGAATGCAATAAAGATCTCGCCAATATTCAACCTGGACCAATATCACACTCCCGCTGGCTCACAACTGCTAGTCGAATACTTCGTTTATATGTCTCCTCCAACGAACCCTCACAAAATCTGATCATTTTAGCTACATATGTAGTAAAAGTGTATGCACCGGTCTGGTTTAGTATTAAAGTTAAATCAGCTTGCTGGGAAGGTCCAAGACATTTGTGGAAACTCATCTTTTTAACTAGATATCTTCCAAAACATTTGAAGGATGTAGTTGATCCAGTTATCCAAAGAAACGCATATTTCGCGCACCCGGAGAACTTATTATTGGCTATGATTAAAGATAAAAGACCAAATATTCGTAAACTTGCCCTTTGTCGAATAATACGTACAAGAGAGCAACAGAGGCCTAATTCAATACGACAGTTTAAAGTTCCCGTGTTAAATTTTGATGCTCAAGAATACTACGAGATGATAGATCATGAGTCTTTTAAAAATATTGAACCTCCCTTAACAAGATCACTTACAACAACCGAAATTAAAAATTATATAACTAACGGCGAAGAAATTATAACTTTTCCCAAACTTGTGTGTCACACTCAAGCCGTCGAACGCTGCGTCCGTTTGGTGACAGAAGCTGCAGCAGCTGTAGGAGACTTAGAAAGGGATGGCTACATTCGATCGAGGCTGATGTCTAGATCTATCATGCCACGATATAATACGAAATCGGAATACAAACTTATGTAGTAGTCTAAACTTATTATTTTAAATGTTAAATGATAAAAATGCGTTTTTTGAAATCTTTTATTTCTCATTAATTTAGTTTATATATTTTATGTACGCCACTGTCGTTGAATATGTCTTTGTTTAGTTTAATAGATCTAAATAAAAATTATAAGAGTTAGGCTAGAGCTTATCTTCCGTAAAAGAAATATAAACTTAATTGTAATTAAATGTGATTTTCCTTATTTTTACCAAATTTGGATCCCTTTGTGGCACCTCAAAAGACTACGACACTGTCCTAATTTTTTTCTGTGGTCCTTTTCATAGCTTTGAGTACTTAGTTTTGGGTCAAGTTAAACTATATGTGATATCGACAAGTAATTAAAACAATTAATACAATGTATCAGTTAACCTCATTTTATGAAAAAATCAAGGTCGTTGTGGCACCTTTAAAAATCGGCAAAATTTAAAAAAAAATAATCACAATCTACTGGTGTATAGAAGCAACTTTTGCGCGCCCAAGCTAATTGATATCAAAAAAAAATTTTTTTCGCTCCACCCTACTATACAATCTTAAATTGAAACAGCAATGTTTAGAGATTTCCTTACATTTACGCACATAATACTTGCAATTTATTTAATGGCAGCTTGACGTTGCATCAACTAAACATTAACGTAAATAACAGTTTCTCTATTTTGATTTTTCTGTTGTAATAGTTGTCGTTTTGACAGACAGCAGCATCTGACGGCATTCTTCTGTTTTTTCGTCATAACAATAAATGACAGTCCATTTTATGTACTAGTTAGAAAAGTTGTTATGAAATACTCGCGTTTGTGTAAATGTGACACATAAACTAAATATAGTTGTAAAAGAAATTCGCTACCCAACTAATAATAAATAAATAAATAAATAAATATGGCTGATGTTAAGTGTAAAAAATATTCGGAAGATATTTTTTATTAAAAAAAAACCAGTTAATATATCGAGCAATAGCAATCAGAAATAGGAAAGCTGGATGTATATAGTTTGACTAACGATTCTCTAACATAATCTTATTTCGTTTTCATTATGGCTTTCTTATACCTATTAAAAATCTGAAAAACATCCTGTTTATTACTCAAAATCAATGATAAATGAATTCCATTTTCAGTTTCAACTGAACAGTGCTGCAGCAGAGAGAACATTTGAAAGCATGCATCTACTGATCTATGGTTTGGTCGATCAGCAAGACTTTGCCTTTCTTTGTGAAAGATTTTCTCGGTTTATGGAAACAAATCACACACACTGAAAGCTCTCGAAAAAATTAGACAACAAGATTACAAGAATGTTTAGCACCAGGTTTATTTACATATATTAAATTACTAATGCTTGGCAGCAACCATTGACCCAAATATTTTATGTAGTAAAATAAATTGTATTTTAAAGTGTCTTTAGTCAAATATGCTAAGCTGATAAAATAGTTCCGAGCCTTTAACCCTTACACATTAACACTTATCTCTACGTCCTAGTTTAGTAAAACACATAAAAAATAAAAGTTTTCTTTCAACTTTTACCATCAACAAAATTTCCCCAAAACAAAAATCGAAATATTTCTCTCTCCATTTTGTTATTTCTTCAAAGAGGATTTGGTTTAGGTATTCTTAGTTCATTCATTAATTTGCTGCTGTTCTAGGTAAGAATGTAATAAGTAAAATTATCTTCTATCTTAATGTAAAAGGCCTGAATAGGATGCCTTATATATAACTTTTTTTCTCATACAAATTCTTGTTGGTCGATAAGAATGGTGTGTAATGGTGGTGGTAGTTGTTGTTATTTGTCTAACTTCTGTCTTAGTCATATTTAGTTCTACCACATAAAAAATAAAATGGCGAAGAAAAAAAAAAAGAATGAAACAAATAAAATTCATAAGCACTTTTCTACTTGAATGCTTTGCTCGGTTCAGTGTATCCAATAACACTGTGGAACAAATTCAGTTTAGCAAACTCATCATAAGAACCATAAAAATTTTCTAAATCAATTTTTTTTAAAAATTTTAATTGTTGCACAGGTCTCTAGCAATAAATTGGCTTTTTTACAGATTTAAAAAATATCAATTAATCGACCAGTTATAGCCAAAAAACCCATATTAACAATATGCTGAAAATCAGCATTTGACTGCAAAGTTCGAAGGTCGATTAAAAAGAAAATTTGAACTAACATACACAAACGCCGCGATACGGGTCTTCTAATTTGTCCTCTATTTTCACCCTTCACTCTCAGAATCGACCTAACTTTTGCTAACCTCAATTTGTTCCACAGTGTAATACTAAATATTTATATATATATATTTATATGTATACATAACACAAAACAGAACGTCTCTTAAAGTACAAAAGGGCAATATCAACATTTTTGTGATTTTATGGATAAACTGCCGTATTCATAAAAAATAAAGTAGGTTTGAAGTGTGCTTTTAGACAAAATTTTCATACAAAATTTTCTTAAAGTACATTTGAAGTCTACTTTAATTTTTTTATAAATACAGCAGAAAATGTTTAAATAAAAATATATTACGCTAAAATTATAATTTATTTAGATTGCTGGCATTATAATTTAAATATGACTTCTGGCATATGACTGGCTCGGACGTGGTCTAACCTGATGCTACAATATCGGCAATAACGTGGCGAATGTTGTCTTCCAAGTGGCCAATCGTTTTGGGCTAATCGGCGTAGACTAGCGATTTCAAACATAAATCACTTGACAGCTGACAAAATGGCCGCCAGTTAAAAAAGTGTTGCCGACCTAAAGTTCTATGCATCGAAAAAAAACACCATATAGGTATATAAAAATGTACTTTTATTCATTGTTGAACATTGCATCCAGCTTTTACGTACTTTTTCTCATAGTTGAATCTATATTTTTGAGTATTTTAAAGACACAGTACATACCAATTTAAAACATTTCACAATTTTAATATACAGTCTTTTCCACTATCAAGAATGCGACAAAAATAATCCTAACAAAATGTTTCTAGTTTCCACATTTAGATGGTAAAGTGCTAGCGCAAAAATTAGCTTTTTCGTTTTTTTTTAATGTTTTTTGTTTTTAATATTAACAATAAAAATGGAGGTTGCCGAAAAATTCCATGTTCCTAACTCAACGGTTTGCGACATTAAAAAAAATAAGGAGATTATAAAACGATTTATTTCGAATACCTATAAATACTTATTTTAATAATTTAATATAATATGTAATTAAATATTATAGTTTATGGTTTTTTAATAAATCATAGTACAATGCATGTATGTACATTAGGGTGGCCCCGTTTGTATGGAGAAAAAATAAGGTATCGATGTTCCCGACTAATATGAAAATCTGATTCATTTTAAGACTACGTTTCTCAATTTGTTTGTCCTGGGGTCAATATTTGGTGATCTGTATCAAAGGATAAAAATGTCCTTTTTAGAGGTTTTTAGATTTTTTTCACATTTCTTCCAAAGGAACTATATGTAAATTTGGTATCATATGAAAGGTGCATTCAATGGGTTATCAAAAATTAAAAAAACATTTTTTAATTTCAAAAATTTTGAAAATTTCAGACAAAATTTTTGTGTTTTTTATTTTTTCATAGAATTTACTTCAATAAATAGTTAAATTTCTTGATTATAAACATCATGCAATTTAACCCAAATGGTTTTTCCCGTTTTTAATAAAAAAAACTCTAAAAAGGTCCTTTTTATCCTTTGATCCAGCTCACCAAATATTGACCCCAGAACAAAAAAATTGAGAAACGTAGTCTTAAAATGAATCAAATTTTCATATTAGTCGGGAACATCCGCAAATTTATTTTGGGGCAACCCTAATGTACATACAATTAAATTCACTTAAATAATTTCAATATTTTCACCTACGATAGTCCGGACAACTCGTTAATCCGAACGATCCTAAAACTATATGTGTCCGGATTGTCGAAGTTTCACTGTATATTTAAGATTAATTCAATATTTTTAACTTTTAAACTAAGGCCTCTGGTAATGCATTATCTCTTTTTTAATGCTTTTTGTAATATTTGCTAGTAATTAATTATAAGTATTGCAATTTACTTTTTCTTTAACATTATTTTTAGCTCTATCGCGCAACTTGTTTTTTATAATGCGAAATTTTTAATTTAAAAAGCTTGCTATTTGTTTTTTTTTTTAAGTCGCCATCTTTTTACGTACTTTATCGCAAACTGCTTTACTTCTACTTATCGCAATATTCTAGCGCAACTCTTTTAATTTTTCCCAAATACTACATGGTTTTGCCATTTACATTCAGATACATACATGCTCTAATCTAGTATATGCAAGTTAAAATAATGTATGTTAAAAATACATACTTAGATAGCGAATGTGACATATTTTGAAAAACAATATAAATTGTTCAGTGTAATTACTATATACTGTTATATTTGTTTTAATTAAATTAATTTAATTATTTGTCCCTTATTTAAAACCTTCGTGGATTACCGATAACAAGCAAAGGCTAAACTAAAAGAACGCGACATTAGAACATGAACAATAGAAAATTAAAAGCGCATTGTTAAACGTAAATGGTTTGACTATATTTTACTTAATCAAACAAAGGACGTTTGTTGGATTACTGATAACCAACAATGGCTAAGGTTAAAGAACGCGACATTAGAACATGAATAAAATAAAATCAAAATCACATCGTTAAACGAACTTTGTCGGTTTTGTGTATAGTATATGATTACGACACATCTCAAAAATTGTTCCTATGTTCAAGTACTGTGATTCTTTTCATTTAATTTTTAATGTACTGCTTTATTTTGTTTCTGGGGAATATTTTGTTTGTTGTTAAGTGTTTTTAAGCCTTGGACAAAATAAATTGATGAACAAAATTACAAGATGTACTAAATAAATATGTTTGTCAGTAAAGCTGTTATTTAATGGTTAAAATGAAAAAAAGAAATTTGATAAACAGTTTGAAGTTATAAATAAAATAGTATATTATACAAAGGTAGAGTTTAATGTAAGCATTACTATTAATGGCTTATATTCTTAAATCTTCAATGTTTTTCCTGTACAAGTTACAACAAGGTGAATTAATTTTAGAGAAGAACCTTCAAAATTTGTTTAGGTTACCAAATTTCAAACATACACACATATGTCCGTATGTAGTAACCCAGTAAAAATTTAATAATGACCTGCTTACTCATGATTAAAAGTTACTAGTTATTTGTGCTATTAAAGTAATGACATATTTATAAGCAATTGTGTAAGATATGAGATGCCAGTATTTAGCACTTTATTACTTGACAATGAAACTTTTTGCTGGAAAGTATTCAAAGCATATTTATGCCCTTTATTTTATATTTCTATATATTTACATACAACCACATTTCATATTGTGGGAAATTTTTAATATACATATTTAAATACATGTGGGTGCATAAATTTACAAAAACGAAACAAACTGCATATTAGGGTGGCCCTTATTTTAAAAATTGTTGGTTCATCTATAAAAGAAAAAAAAATGATGAAAATTTAAACAAAATCGTTTAAATAACAGTTGGAGATTTATTTAAATTTTTGAGTTTTGATTTTTATTTTGGTTATTTCAACTCAAGCCGAAATAATAAGAAATTTTCTCTAATAATTAATACAAAAAGTTCAACCATTTTTCATTAAGAAAAACAGAAGTCTCTAAAATTGTTGGTTACATTTAAGAAATTAATAATTTTCTAATTGTTTTTCAGAAACTATGCGTTTAGAAATGTCTGAGAAATGGAAATTTCGGAAATAAAATTAAATTATTCTGAATTAGAATTAGAAATTTCTGAAATGCAATTAAAAAATTTTGAAATAAAATTTAAATATTCTGAAATACAATTAGAAATTTTTGAAATTCAATTGGAAATGGTGTAGTAGATGAAAAATTAGGGTCATCCTACTGTTTCCGTGTATAGTATATTGTTAACATTTTGAATAAACACCTTTGACACTCTTTCTGCCATTGCATCTGGCAGGATATTAATTTTAACATCATGACTTTCAGCTAGTTTTATTTTCAAAATAAATAAATGGAAAAAATAGCTGCTGTATTTTAGTGGTTAAAAAATTTCTGTTGAAACAAAAAATTTGTTTGTTCAAAAGGCTGTATGCGAAAATTTTTATGTATTTTAACCAAAAGCTACTTGTTTATACGCATGTTCATTAACGACGCTTATAAATATAAAACCAACAAAAAAAAATAACCAACTAAGGACCCGCACTAATCTAAGCTTTGTTTAGATTAGGTCCAGCGTTTTTATTTGTGCATTTTTTAAGAAGTTTTGTCATTTAATATTTCGATTCCCTTCGCATAGTAGGAGTTGAATTTCTAAAAAAACACAAATTTATTCCCTCACTAACTTGACTCATCTCAGTCTCTTTTTATAAAAAAAAGGTAAAAAATTAACGTTTATATACGAGTAAGTGCAAATATTAATATGCTCATATGTAAGTAAGGATGTATGTGCTGGGGTATTAAATTGTATGTACGTGTAAGAATTTTTTTAAGCTGTATAAGTACTATTTGCCATAGCAGTGTATGAACAATAGGGTGTGAGTTATTTATATGTACATACGTCCCTGTATGTCTACTTATCTACATGCAAAGTGATGAGTATACAAGGTATGAGTTGTTTGTTAAGTACTATTGTATGACAACATTTTAGACATTCATCTTGTTTCTTTAAGTTTTATGTGTTTTTTTTTTCTTCTTATAATATATATCAATAGTTTTCTGAATTTACATTTATGACATTTTCCCTACTCTCACATACACTGACTGTCATTGAAGTGTTTATAGAATTGTATATAAGATTTGTAAGCCAAAGATAATATAAAAGCTAAAGACTAGTTTAAAGAGAATAGTTAAAATTAACTGGTCTCTGTTTTATTGAAAAAAAAACAATTTTTTTTTTAAAACATCTTTAAGATATTTAACTATAATCTGTTTTTAAACGTGTCTTCATTATGGAGGGAAATGAAAGAATAGCAAATTAATAGTGAGAACACCCAAATTGATGTTAGGAAGACTAACTTGATATTTAGAAAATACAGAAATCGAAATTAATATTCAGATATTGTCAATCAACGCTGGAAGCAGCAATGGAATTAATAACAAATCTGTAATAATTAGAAATAATGTATATTTCGTTCTAACCCATAACATGTAAAATAAATATGATTAAGTCGCGAATTCTATGTTTCAATTATGACGAGAAACATCATCTATTATGTTTTCAGTAGATGTTGGACAGAGAAGATTTTTGATGACGCCCTTGACAGGGTAGAAAAAGGATTTAAATTTGCCTATTGTCCAAATTACTTTACAATTGTATTCTTTGAATTATGATAGTAATAATCAACTTAGGCCAGAATATAAATTCCCCGATATTAAAAAAAATCCTCAAAATTTTAATTTAAATTGAGAAAACTTAACTTGCTGTCAAGAAAACCTAAGGGAAATTTTGCCTCATCCGTGCTTGCCCCGTACGACTACTATTAATTTCGATTGTTGCAAAACGCGCTGTCTTGCTTACTTACGCTTTACTACAGAACAGGGTTTCTGAAATTGGCTTAACTTGTTCCTGGCTTTAAAAGATAAGCAGTTCTTTTGACGCAGAATTTAATTGCGCATTGAAATATAGTAAAGATGAAAAAAGTTATAGTATTGAATAAGTTTATATTGTACAAATGTTACAAAAAAAAACTAAAAATTACAAAAAAAAAAAAAGTCCCAAACTCCTAAATTATACACTGAATATAAAATTTCTATTTGATTTGTTAACAAATTATTTAAATGCTGTCATGTAAATGTTTAATTAATCATGAAAGTTTTTATGCTTACATTATTCAATCAATTTAAAAACGTGTAATACATACCTGTAAAATTAATTGTATTAAACCACTGAAATACCGGCATTACTGAAAACAAAAAATAGAAACAATTGTCAGTATAATTATGTTAATTAGTTTCGTGTTAAAATTGATAAAAATTCCATTTTATATAGAATAAAACTTATAATAGGTACATAAGTACATATGTGTGTAAAACAAAGTAATTTAACTTCAAATTATTATTCAAATTGTTTCTATTTCTAAAGTATCTACATATAAATACATATTTTTTTTTCTTGGAGGACGACCCCTACTTATGCAATGCATTATGTTGGAACTATGAAAATAGGTTGTAGGAGGGAGGATAGAGGGAGTAGCGTTTGTGAACATTTGACTTTAATGTTGCCATATTAAAAGTGGCAGGGAATACTTCTGCTTTGTTCCACATACGGACAGTACGGCTAATTTTCCCTGTAGTGTGTTGTGCGATCCACTGTCCAGTCGACAACAAATGGATGAGCCCTGACTGAAGAACGTGTATTACATAAAAAACTACGTGTTTCAGGAACAAGTTCCCTGATTTCAGCAGAACACATTCCATTAGTATCGATAGAATAGTGAAACACAACCCACATTGCGACGATGCTCTAATGAATCAATAGAGTTGGATACCCTACTGTCACCGATAAGCATCTTCGCCCTCTCCTGTACGCGGTCGAGGAACTCCGAAATAGACTTCGAAGCACCGGCCTATACATTAGAGTTCTATTCCATTTTCGGACGAATATAGGTGGTGTAAATAGTAAGAAAATCAGATATTTTCTACACCGTTTTAAAAAACCAAGGCACTTGAAAAGCAATGAGTTTCGATAAGAGAGCACCATGCCAGACTCTATCGAATGCCTTAGAAATACATATCTAAAGCCACCACTTTACTTTCGCCAAAACTGTGTATAGAATGACACCATTTGTCCGATAGGAAGGCTAGTAAAGCTATGTGTCGACGATGGTCAGATATTACAACGTTTTCAGAAAAATGTGCAGAAAATGTCTAACAACCGTGTAAACTTGAAATTTTTGCCTTCCAACGTTGTAAGTAAAAGCATTTGCAGTACATTGGAAGACAAAAATATTGTCAGACATCTAACAATCGTGTAAGCAAACAATTTTGTCATTCTCATTGTTTCAAGACAATTGCCAAACACTTTTCATTGTCATATGTGCAAAGTTTATGCATCTGCCAATGACAGCATTGTCATAGAAATTATTTTTAAATGCAACTCTGTATATACATACATAAATAATAAACAAACAAGTGTGCATTGATTTTTGGAAAAAGTGGAAGAAAATTAAAGAATTAAATTAAAGTGTGCATTAATAAAATTTTTAAACACACACACAGAGCTGCAAAATGAATTTGACAATGCCACACAACAATCTGACAACCGTGTAAACTGACAATTTCGGTTGACAGATAAATTCATTGTGTGACAATTGTGTGCAAATGAAATTGTTAGTTTTCTTACAGTCGTGTAAACTGACAATTTACCTTTTGCTAAAAATTTTTCAATGTCAGTACATTGTTAGCACATTGCTAGATATGAGAACGTTGTAATATCTGGCCATCGTGGACACATAGCTTAAGTCTCTAATATGAAAACTAAATTAAGAAGCATTTACTTGTGCTCTACACCAACAAAACAATCAGCCTATAGGCCATTTATGCATAAAGTTGAGTGGTGGTAAAAGTGTTCATTCGTTCATGTTCGTGTTCCAAAGGAAAACTACAAAACTGAATTTTTAAAGAGAATTTTATTTTACTAACAAATTCATAAACAGAGTGGTTGTGTCATGCTATCGGCAATAAAATATTTTTTGTTTTTGTTTTTTTCTCTGTTTTGTTTTTACTCTTTTCACTCACTCACTTACTGTATGACTGATAGTGAAAGTATTTTATGTGTGTCTATAAATTTATGTGCTTAGCAAGTGTTTTTGCTTTTATGTTCCAACTGAGTTTTGTGCCCTTCAACAGTTTATTAAGGGTATACAAATGTCTACGAAGAAATATTTTTCTAATAATTTGGGATTTTCATAAAATTAGTTTTTTGATTGCTTAACTTTTATATTAAATTAAGCGATAACATTTTGTTAGTCTTAATGCGGTTTCTTTATATAAATATATATAACATAGATATGTATTTCTTTTACATATTCTTATTGGTATTTTGCTAATAAACATCAGCCAAATTTCTTCATGAAACAAGAATATGAAATAAATAAAACTTTAATTTTACCATATAACGTCTATGAAATAGAGAAATATCGAAAAAGCAAATAAAATTTTATTTGAAAAGACCTTAAGCTTGAACAGCTACTAACATAGCACTGTAAAATTGTTTTTGAAGTGTTTAAGAATTAAAATATTCAAATATTAGTGTTTTGTAAATTAAACTAAAAACTGTTTATAAAAATTATAAAAAATGTTTGTATTTAATAACATTAAATTCAATATTTCTCAAGACAGGTTGTGTCCATCTTTTTCAAAAAGCCGAAGTTTACCAAAGTTGTGGAGTATTAGAAAAAACTAAGAACTGTAAAACGATTTCTATGTTGCTCAAACAGTTGAACTATTGCAAACTTGTTATCAGCGGCGATACTCTCTATTGCTTTAAAGGACAATATTCGTAAAGCCATTGGTGATAGCTGCACACAATCGATATTGTGCTTAAAAATTGGACCGCTCGTATAGGCTACTGCATGGCCAGCCGAGGCAGCCATTTGAATGAAATTATTTTCCATTATTAAACGCAAGGATTGTATTTTCAAATAAAAGAAGAAATTTGAGAAAATATTCTTTAGTTTTTTTTATAGCATTTTCAAAGAGAAAGTTATTTGGCGGACCCTTTATATTGCTTCCTTTTCACTTCTCATTTTTCTTAATAGGAGACATTTTTTGAAGAAACTTGAAGAACTGGCACTGTACCGATAAATATGTCGTATGTAACTTCTTGATTTCCATTCGGCAATGATACCAAACAATATTATTAAGTATTTAATTTAGTGAAAACGTATGATAAATTCAATAATGTTCATACGTTTTCACCATATTTAATTATTCAAAAAGAATGACAGATCATCCCCACATAGGAACTATGAACTGTATGTATGTGACAAGCTAACACTTAATGATTGATAACGTATGATAAATATTTACTTACTTATAATTTCACATTGCTCATACGTCTTAACAATATTGCTTATACGAAATCTTTATAATAAGTAACAAATTTTTCTTATTTATTTATTTATGTATTAGTTCTTTTGATTATTATAAATCCTATCAGACCATTGAATTACTATAAATATATTAAATACAATGGCCCATAATCATAGTCATAGAAAAAGCATACTTTAAGTAAAAGCATGCTTTTGTTTTAAATTCAGAATAAAATTTATATGTTTTGTTGTTTAAAAGTCTACTTTTACTTAAAGTATGCTTTTTCTATGACTATGATAATGGGCCAATATATTTAAGAATTTACATACAAAATAATTTTTTTCACAATATCATTACTTTCGGTAACATTTGTTGAAGTTTTCACATCTATATACGGCGAAAAGTATCGTTGTTAGCATAAACTTATCTGTAGTACATTATTCTCAGAAATTTAAAGTTACTTGTTGATCTAATTGGTACATTAAAATTAATTTTACCAAGTAGAAACTCGGAATTAATATCACCACGAATTAACCCAAGCAGAAATGAAATACCCAACATTACTCGAAGACTTCTTAGGGTACGTAACTTAATTAATTTTGAATTCTAAAAAATTGCATATGCATACACTTTTTAATATTTAAATCCATTAAGTTAATTTTACACCATTGAGAAAGATTATCAATATCAGGATGAAGTAGGCCTCGACTATTAGTATTTACCAACGTATTAAGAATTTGTACATCGTGAGCGTACATTAATACTTTCGCATTAGAAGATCATTTATAAATAGAGAAAATAGTATAGGACCCAAATGACTTTCCTGGGGAACAGCAGAAGTGACCTTAATGACTTTAGAAGTAGCGGCTCTGAATTGTACTTGTTGTGTTCTATTGGATAAGTAGGAGAGCAACTACTTTAAAGCTGCAGAACTAAAACCCATTTGTGATAATTTATATGTAGCAAGATATCATGGTTTACTTTGTCAAATGCTTTACTAAATTCTGTATATATTACGTCCGTTTGCATATGGTTTATTAAACCATGATTTATCAGAGTGGTGAGTTCAAGTATGTTAGTTGTTGTGGAACAATGTTTACAGAAGCCATGTTGATGTGTAAACAGCAATGAAGATGCCTGATGTAATAGATTTGTTAAGATTTTCTCATAAAATTTAGAAATTGAAATCAGCTTAGCAATTCCATGATAATTTGATACATCAATTTGGCTACTAAAATGAATATACAACATTTGAAAAAATCCGATAATAACAAATGCCAGGAATTTATTTTATATATGCATAACTGTATTTAAAACTTGTCTACAGGTAATCTACAGGTACAGCTGGTAATATCGATTTAGTCCTTGAAAATTGTTTTATTAATGATTTTATTAATTTCATTAATGTTATTAAAATTGGTCCATTGCAAAATTATACTAAATATACAAAAAATACACTTCATGTATAAAAGATTCGAGACTGCCAACTCTATATGATTTCTTGTTGTTCTCTCGTTTAAACAACATGTTTATGCAGCAGTTTTGTTTTCATTTATAGAGAGTATAAAAATAAAAAGTTTATTAATTTTTTTTTCTGTTTCTATATTTATAATCAACTTTATTATGTTGTATACCTACGATGGATGACAAAAAAAAAACACTTGTATACAGCAATTTGCCCACAACTGATGTTGAATGAGTTGTTATCATGTATGTAATAGCAACGTGTGTGGGTGAGTGTGTGTTTGTGAGTTTACATATAAACTGCATTTATATGCAGCCATGTTCATGGTTGTATGACAATCTGTCATATCTATTTTATATGTCAACCGTAAGTTTTATTGCATATATTCATAGGTACTTACACTTATGTATGTGTACAACTCAACCACATATTTTTTATTTATTTATTTCTTTTTTAATTTTTAATAAACATAATTATCATGATGATGATGATGCTGAGGATAAGTTTAAGTATGAAAGAGTAAAGAAAAACTCAAATGTTGTGATGTTTCCAGTGGGTTGTTTGTTTTTTATTTATAATTTTATTATTTTTGTGTTTTGATGCATGTATATGAACGTTTCTTTATTTTACTTTTTCCAGCGAATAGTTTAAAATGCTTTTCATTGTTTTTGTTGTTTTTTTTTTTTTGTTTTTGTAATAAACTGCATATTAGTGAGTTTAATGGAAAATGAAATAGATCTTAAATAGAACTTAAATTCTAAATTTGTTTCATAATCTCTAAAACCATTAATTCTGTTTATGTTAAAAAATTAAAATATAATTAAAATAACAATTTGTTTAAAAGCGTCGAAATTTCCCAAAAATTATTAGTTATTAGAAATACAGTCAAACCTCTCTATAACGAATTCCAAGGAAGTGGATATTTACTTCGCTATAAAGAATATTCCTTATATATAGAAAAGAAAAACAATTTTGTTACTTTTAATAATTTTTTATCTGTAGTAGTCAGTTATTTTGGTTTGAAGAATATTTTTTCCACTTTTCTTCTTTAATATAATTTTCTGATACATTTAGAGAAGTAAACACAGTATTTGGTACGTTGGTTTTCATTTTCAAATAGGTACGGAAACCTTTAACTGATGAAGACAGGTGTCCATACATATGTGGGTAACGCAATTCGCAATATCGGCAGATTCTTCTGCGAATTCATCTGAATTTGTTAGAAGAGAAATAATAATGGATATCAGAAAATTATAAGCCACGGATTTTCTTTATTATTGATTATTTACCTGAGATAGCTAAATAAAATATTTTTCTAACAATTTTGGCAAGACATTCGTACCAATTCATATCGAGTTTGGATGTTGGCGGAAGCACTTTCACCACACAATCAGCCTTATTATGAGTGTCGAAACAAATTTAATTTCATTTTTAATCTATTACGAAAGAGTCGTTGTCGTAACAAGAAAACGACACTGATAATAAGGCTGAGTTTTTTTTTTGAACAATGCCGTGACGATTTTTAAATTTTTTAAGCCAGCCTAGACTTCAAATTCAAATTCTTCATGGCCCAATGCTTCAGCGATTTGTGTTGCTTTTTCTCTCGGTATTGATCCAGACAGACGAAGATTCCTACCACGTGCGGCGAATACCCATTTCAGCATTGCTTCGTCAATATCCTCAAAGTTACAAGTTCGAAGCTTCTTGGGTTTAATACTGGATGCCTTATCTGTAACACTGGTTAAAAGTTTAGCCTTGTTTTTTAAAATCGTAGATAAGCTACTGGAAGGAATACCAAATTGTTTAGCAATGCATTTTTTAAGCTTCTTGGTTTTTAAGTTCTATTATGATCAATAGCTTTTTTCTACAGTTATAGAGATTACCACAGAGATGGTAATGATTCTAGTTGTCATTTGCATAGTTCGGTGGTTCCCCAAAATACACTTTCAATTTTATGGTAAATATCATGGTGTAATTAACCAGATGGTAGCGTAACATAACAAAACGACGTCGATTTCTTTTTGGTATGCGTGCGTTCGGTTTTGATTACCACTGATGTAAAGAATAACGAAAAATTATTTGAATAAATTCGTTATATGGAGATTCAAAACACTTCAATCTAGAAGTTACGGTCGCAAAAATGTTTTGTTATAAGGAAATATGTATATGCTATAGGGAAATTCAAAGTAGACCTAAAATACAGTGTTCTTATAATTGCTTAGCAATAAAGAAAATTCGTTATATAGGAGTTCGTTATAGAGAGTTTCGACTGTGATTGAATTTGTTCTTAAAACTTGAACATTGAAGACGTATGATCAATATTTAATTACCTATACTTTCAATTATAAATTACTTATACGAAATCTGTGAGCCATAATAAAGGCAACATGTACATACATCTGGTAATCTGGTAATAACAGAGGCACACAGCGCACAATACTATAATAGAAAATCGTGTCAAGACTTTTATTTAAGTTCACTTAATTTCCAAAACAACTAAATTCTATAGTAGGCTAAAATTGTAAATTTAGTTCTAAAAATTACACCAAATGAATGTAATTCTCCAATATCTGCATAAATGTTAATGTTAGTTTAATTCCTTTAAAATTCCCAGAAAGTAATACAAGACCTTTATATTTCTTAAGATAATCTTCATTGATTTATCACTGTATCAACATTTTCATTTGCAATATATGTGTATTATATATACTTTTAATAGTTTTTTTAATATTAAGCAATAGAACATAAGTAAAGGCTATAAAATTTATTGCGTGTATTAATGCTGACATTAATTTTGGGAATTTTTGTAATACCAAGGCACGTTAGAAATATATAAAATATTAGATTAACTTAAAACTTTGTGGCGTTTTATTTCACTGTTTTACTTAAGATAATATTAATATTATAGATTATATGGAAAAACAACTGAACTACAAAAAACTTTTTCAAAAATTTATTAATTGTGTGGTTTGCAAAAAAAAAAAAAACGTCTACAAGCAAAACTGTTTATTCTGCCTTTAATTAATGAAGACGTATAATTAATATTTAATTACTTGCAATTAAATATTGTCCGTTCGTTTGCATTAAATAAAAAAGTTTTTAAAGTGTTCAAGCAATAAAGTATTCATGTATTAGTGTTTTGTAAATTAATCTATGAACTGTTTAGAAGAATTCTAAAAAAATATTTATATTTAATTACACACAGAGAAAAAATATAGTTGTGTATGTTTAACACAACTTTTCCCACATTTTTACAATTAATTTTAAAATATTATGATCACTGTAATTATTTATATGATTGCGGCAACCATAATATGATTAAGTTGTTATTCAAATGACTATAACAATCATATGTAGGATTACAGTAATAATGTAATGTTTGTAGTGATCAGTTTTATGTTGAAAGATTATATCATATTATGTTGTTTTCAATCATAATCAAAGAGCTAACTAAGTATTGTGATAAACTAATTCATTATAAACATGATTGCCACAAAAACATACATAGTTACTACAATCTTATATATGATTGTAGTAATCATGTGCATCGTAACTTAACCATATTATGATTACCATATAAATAATTACAGTGATCATAATATTGTTAAAAAATTTGCAAAAATATTAATATTATTGTGGTAAACATGTGCAACTATATTTTTTTTCTCTGTGTGTACATACAATTCAATATTTATCATGAACCTGTCATAAAGAACCTCCATTAAAAAACAATCTGTTTTGAAAAGCCGAAGTTTAAACAAAGATGTGGGGTATTAGAAAAAACTATTAACTGTAAAACGAGCATCGTATTTTCCTAACGTTTAATCATTTAATATGGTGTTCAGACATGTATTTTTAATTGAGTCAATTATTGGTTAAATTAAAAGTTTTCACATATGCTCAATATTAGCATATGTCAATTAGCGTTTGACAGCAGCTGACAAAAAAGAATACAATTACAGTGCACTCGGGAAAACGTCAACGCTCGTTTAAGTCAACATCCTAAAACGTCAACCCTTTTTTTACATTACCTACTCTAAAATGTTATGAAATAAATAGAGAGAAGGCTCTCTTCCAAGTGTTGGCAAGAACAAAACAGCAGAAAAAAATAACAGATTTTTTTTTTAAATTGTTAAACGTCAACACCCGCGGTTTTAATTAGTTGACGTTTTCCCTAGTGCACTGTATTTGGTTGAAATATTCTAATTTTCAGCCTAAAAATATTCTTTATTAATTTAAAAGCGAAAAGACTGCCATTTTAGTTATTACTTGTCACAGGGTTGTATTTTTAATTTTAACAATAATAATTATTAGAACAATTAACTCTTAATGAACCAATTATCTTAATTTTGTATGGATAATTGAATTTAATTAGGCGTTAATTAAAAAATTTCAATTAAAAATGCATGTGTGAACACCTTATAAGGCACATAGTTAGTATTTTTATTTTGATCAAACAATTGGACTATTGCAAAATTGTTATCATTATAAGCCAGAAGATAATGACTTTTTAAGGCGATGCTGTCTCACGATATCGCCATATTTTCATCATACTTAATCATTGAAAACATATGATAAGTTCAATACTGCTGCATATGTTTAATTTATTAAAAAAAAATACACATTGTCTCCAAATATTAACAAGAATTATATGAATTATAAGTGATAATATGCATTCTTCAGTTTTTCTTAACATTTAAAGACATATGATAGTTATTTTATAACTTGCAATTCTAGATTACTCACAAGTTTTGACAGTATTGCTAATACGAATGTTTATGGGCTGTTTATATATTGTAAGAGAACTTCATCCGCATACACCTATAAATAAGGCACATCATGCACAACTGGTTTAAGAGGAATACAAGTGAAGATCAAACCTATCCTGCAATTAAATATCCAAATGGTAGTTAGCACCAGATTAGTGTTGCACTAGAACGGACACACATATTTTACGATAAAGTTTTAACAAAATTTAATTGCACTCAACATCATATATAAATTGAATCACAAACCAGGATCGAAATGTTGCTCCACCCAAAATACAAATACGTATACAAAATAAAGGCAATTTTTTTACATTTTTGTTACCGGACTTAATGTGCATAATACTTTAGGTATCCACGTTTACCTAGGTCCTTCCCTCTACATCCGATCGTATCTTCAACAGACACACAGTTAAATAACAAAATAGCTAAATTATGTTAACGCATTATATAGTATAAAGACTTTTGCGGTTTTAACCTAAATCTTTCAACACTTTAAAAACTGCATTGGGTATAAAAACCTCAAAAGCTTTAGTTTTTTTTATTTTCTTTATATATAAAAATAACAAACTGATTCGTTTGTGGTTATTCAATTTATTAAATATATAAAAAACTGTACTTTAAATATAATTTAATCGTGCATCTTAAAATTAAGATTATCAAATAAACAACATGATTTTTATTTTATTAAATATTTACACCGCAAAAGGCGTATGAGTAACAAATGTCAATACATACAATTTAACTTATGCGTCTTGTATTTATAAGGTTTTTATTACACAGCAACGCATTTCAGTTGTTGAATTATTTAACAAAATAAATTCTAAACTATTTAAGTACTTCAACGTTTTTAGTTGGAATATATTTCTTTGTACAACGCACTATTACTCACATATTATTTGAATGGTTTGTAATTAACGAGCTTTCATCAATTTTATTTAGCTTTTTTACTTATTTCAATTTTTTTTCATATATTTATCCTTTTTTTTTTTTGTGAAAGAAATATTCTTAGTATATACAAGGTGACGCAAAAGTAAACTTCCGATGTTTTTTGGCTGTCACCGACCGATTATTGGTCAAATAAATAGTCAGCAATATTCCGCGTTCTGGAGCAGTGTAGCGTCACATTGTTTCTTAACGTGTATTTCGCATGTGTTTACTACACAAATGTCAAAACAGGACTGATAGGAGGATTACTTTTGCGCCACCTTGTATATATGATGATATTTATATCAAAGTATATTTATCCTTAGTGAGGCTATTTTTCTATTTTGTATAGGGTAATTTTTTTAGATGCATAAAACTTAAGATTGCCAAAACTTTTTTAACTGGCGGCCATTTTGTCAGCTGTCAAGTAATTTATGTCTAGTTTGGTTTGGCATTTCAACATGAATAGACAACGCCTGAACAACATTTTCAAATAGAGCTAATTTATTTTGAAAATTATGGTTAGAATGTTTGAAATACGTATCGAGGGTTTTTTTTCAGATGTATAGAACTTTAATTGATTGAATAAAAGAAAGATAATTTTTTTTAAATTGACATGAAATTTACTTTATTCGAAAGTTAAACTTCTGGCATTATAATTTAAATATGACTTCTGGCATATGTCCGCCACGGGTCCGAAATGTGAAACTATGTGGTTACCAAACGTTTCCTTTAATAACTCATTTGTGACACGAGATGTGTGACATGTTCCACCGTCTTGTTTGATTTACCATTTGGAGGACAATATACGCCGCGTTATTGCCGATAAACGGCCACAAAAGTTGGGAAAAGTCATCGCAAATTGTACCTCCAGATTTGACTACGTCCGAGCCAGTCATATGCCGGAAGCTATATTTAAATTATAATGACAAAAGATTATCTTTCGTATAAATGTCATTTAAAAAAAAAGCGTATTTGTTTTATTAAATTGTGTGATAACTTTAGGTTCAGTGTTATAAAAAATTTTAATAAATAATAATAATAAAAAAATGTTATTTTATTCTTATTTGACCTTTATTTTTATAATGACTTTTTTAATTATTTAAGCTTGAGGTCTTTATATTAATAAAATATTATATTTATTATTTTCGATATTTCGCTAACCTTTGGTTAGCATCGTCAGGAAATTAATTGTTTTCAAAAGATTTATCGACGGGTTAATATCTACGCTATCATTAGCCGACCGTATGAAGAATTTGCATAAGTTATAAATTAAATATTTTTTTATCCCATTTTGATAATTTAATGACAACGATATAAATTATATAAAAATTTTTGATACAAGCTCCACATCTTGTATATTAATTTCCTGACGATGCTAACCAAAGGTTAGCGAAATATCGAAAATAATAAATATAATATTTTATTAATATAAAGACCTCAAGCTTAAATAATTAAAAAAGTCATAATAATAAAAAAAAAAAAAAATTCAAATGTTTATACATATGTACATCTAAAAACACCACCCTATATTTTAATTTTTTATATTTTTGTTTTTCTCATAATATAAATGGTTGGTGTTGACCTTGTTGATATATGTTTTTTTTTTCTACAAAATCCTTGAACCTTTTGCGTTGTTGTTAAGTGTACTTATATATGTAGATATATGTTTGTTTATATATAAGCAAAAAAATATGTACATACCTATGTACCTAAATATTTAACCAAAAAGAAACATGTAAAGAGAATATTTTATTTTTATGATTTTATGCGTAGAATTTCAGATGAAATTGGTAGCTGCTTTTAAATAATATAAAAATTATAACAGCATCTTTTACAAAATTGATTTCTGGGTCTTTAAAGTGTATGTCAACAGCCACCAGCATGTTTATTTACTTATGTATGTGTGTGCATATGTTCAAAATTCAAAATATTCTTGTCAACGTATACGTAATGTAATTTACTCAAAGCAATTGAGTATTAATCATACTCTTGCTAAATGTATTTTTGTTTTAATGGAAATTTATATGTACAATTCACAAGTGATGTTGTATGTTGTACATTGTATGATACAACTACATACCTGATTATGGACACAATATTTGTCCTTCAAAATTACAAAAGAAAAATATTTTAAAAACAAATATAGGTACAAAACATAAAATAGGAATATATTCCAAAATGAATACATATCCGAAGTATTTTCAGCAATATCCATTTTTAGAATATTTTGTTTATTAAGGCACCTATACATTATGTGTTTTTTTACATTTTATATGTCAAATTTTACATAACGGAGTAAAAACATGTAGTTGGTGACCTCAAAAACTTTGCTTGTGTAAAATACACAAGCCAAAACATAAGACAAATTTTCAATTAGAACATATTCTATTTTCTTATGTTCAAACACGTGTTTTCAAATGTATATGCCAGGCGAAACGAATTGTCGACGGTTAAATATTTTTTTATCCCATTTTGATAATTTAATAACAATGATATAAATTGTTTAAAAATTTTTAATACAAGCTCCACATCTTGTAAATATAATAAAAAATTAAAAACTTTAAATCAATAATTTTGACGCCTGTTTGACAATGTTGTGTTGATTTGTGACCGGCATAGTTTGCCACTGGCCATGCTATTTACTTTAGCCGAAATCAAAGAATTGAAGGCTAAAGGAGATTTCGAAATGAAAGAATTTCAAGGCAGTTAATGCCAGTTTGAATCTAATTTATTTTGGGCCCTTTTTATACAAAATTATCTTATGCTTAATTCTTATTCTATTTCCCCTGCAATGTTTTTTGACCACTTAATTTTCACTCACTCAATTTTCCAAACTGCATATGTTGCACTTTTTACAAATCAATCTTCATTGATTTGTATTTATTAAATGCATTTGTGGTGTCAAGTTATTATGCATGTTAGTTATTAGGGTGGCCCATATTTATTTGGTAAAGTGTATTAGGAGACACTACACGTCGGTAGTTAAGTTACACTACCAAAAATGATTGCAGCGGCTTTAACGCATTTTTTTAAAGAAACGACATGGAAATTGATGTGTGAAAAAAGAATAATATTTAATATTTAAGCATATCAGCTGTTGTTGTTGTTGTTGTTGTAACAGCAGTAATTGCTAAGTTGACAGCCCTTGGCCGAGTGATATCGGGTCATTCCGGTGCGTAGAACCGGCTGTCGTGGGAATGATCAGCTCTTGTAAATAATCTTGGCGATGTCAGGTGTAATTGTACATACAAGTTGGTGACCAAAAATTAAAACCCTTATGTAAAATAACCAATTTTGACAGACATAAAGAAAAACATGTCAGTTGTTAACTTAAAAATACATAAGCAAAAACACGTAGTGTATAGGCAGCTTTCATTTTATTTCCTTGTTTTAAATTTGTCACTCATTTTATGATTTGAGTTAATGTTTAAACTTAAATAATTAATTTTTATGTTGAGATGCATATTTTAAACTTCCGTCAACACTTACTTTTCAAAAAAACGTTCTAAAAATGCATGTAAAAATGGCGTGGGTGTTGTACAAAATCTTTATAAAGAAATTACCTATAACATTTGTACAACTATTGTAAATTCAGATGACGTACAACTCCTACGACACTACAACATTACTTGTGAATTGAACAATAAAGTTTATTTAAAACTTGAAATTGGGTGACTAAATACCACCTTGATTGCTTGTTTATGTTTTCTACTTAATAAATAATTAATTTTTACATGACTTCCTACTCATGCTAATTAGAGGTAAGTTTTTAGTATTAATTTTGTAAAATTTACAATGATTTTTAAACAGAGAAAATGTTTAGCTAAAATTAGTAAATTACGAAATACTTACTTTAGCAGGCCTTATGCCTAAAGATTTTTCTTTAAAAACAAAAAAAAAACTTAAAGAACTACGATTTTTTGCTTTTAATCCCAATTTTCTTCTTATCCAGTTGTAAGCTTTAAATACATATTAATAAAAGAGCATCAATTTGTGATTGAAAAGTATATGTACAGTCGCTTGTTTTAGTTGCATACCTATTAAAACATTTATAAGACCGGATCATATGTGATGGTTTATTTATTTTAATATTTTAATCAAAATTAAACCACAAATATATAAATAAACAACCAAATATTGTTTTCTATCAAATTGTTTATATATATTTATGTATAACTTTATGTTTTACGCAAGTAAACAACTAAATTACGTAGTATTTTTGTTTTATGTAAATTTATTCCTATTTCTTTAAATTGTAAAACTAAATGTTTGACATTAACTACATAAATTTATTCAAAGACATTTCTACAAGTCTCAGAAAGAGTAAAATGCGCAAAACAAACAAACTAAACAGCTTCTTGATTTGATAACTTAAGATTTTATGATGCAGAAATTATTTTTTATTCAATAAAGGAGCTGCTGTGTATTGGAAAATAAAACAAAAAAGAAACACCAAACATGATAGGTATCAATAGCACAGACTGTTAATACAAATAACGAACAAAAAAATAAAAGAAAATTTCCTTAATTTATTTTACATATATACCCATTAAACCCTCAACAATCAGAGAATGCCCTACAACATAGATTACATACATATAAATACATATGTACATATATATGTAGGTACATACAGTCATTCCTGTTTCTTATATTTCTCTGTTTGTATTTAGTATTTGCGAATGTATGTTAAAGAGAATAACATATTAACATTTACAAAAATAATAAATAATTTGTAACCATTTTGTTTTTCAACCCATCATTACAAACATGTGACTTTTTTTGTTTGGTTTGGTCTTGTAGTGTGTACGAGTATAGACAGTGGCTTCAACGCATAATACTTTTTAAGAGAAAAAATTAAAACATATCAATTTCTTGTGCTCTACAGGGTGGGCCAAAAGAAACCAAGGGGTATAAAAGTTTAATAACTTTTTCGTTTCTTATTATTTTTTTTTTCAGATTATATAATATACAAAACACAATTTTCTCGACAATAACACCCAAATTTCGCAAGTTTTCTTAGATAATATATATATCATTCGGAATATTTCAGTTTCTTCTTTCCAAATCTAGACAGAAATTGAAAATCGGATCATTACCAAAAAAATTACAGGCTTATAAGTGCACAAAGGTACAAAAACCGGTTTTTTAACCGTAAAACCGGATTTTGAAGGTGTCCGGCATATTTCACTATTGGAATCTTCTTTTATTCGACAAGCCCTACAAGAAAAATAATCTACGCTCCCAGGTTTTTCTATTTAATTCAATTTTGTATCACTGTGTTATTAATTCAATGCACCAGCGCACAAGAGTGTTTTAAGAATGGCTAAAATCAACGAATTTAAGTACGAGTTGCTTGACCACCTACCTTACGCTCTCAGTGACTTTTAGCTGTTTCCAAATCTAAAAAAAATTCCAAGCTGGCAAGCGTTGTACCTCAAATGAATATGCAATTACAGTTGTAAACCTCTATTTTGAAGGCCTTGAGGAAAACTATTTTAATCAAGGGATAGAATTGCTAGACAAGCGCTGGACTAAGTGTATTGAAGATTCAGGACATTATATTGAAAAATAAAAATGTTTTTGAAAAACTAACTATTCTCTTTCTGTGCTAGGCTAAGAAGTTTCTGAACCGCCCTCGTATGTTTCGCAAATGTTAATTATTATGCGTAGGTAGTTTGCTAATAAATAATAATACAAAAATTTAAAGTGCATTTAATTAACTTGCTGTTAAGAATTTGTATTAAGGTAAATTTCCTACAGGGAACTAGTTTTTTGTCAAATCGCATATTTTGTGCCACCAACAAAATAAAGCGTTCATATTCAGTTTGTTGTTTATCGCAATGTAGCAAATATTGCTATGTGTGGTTGTTGTAAATTTCAAGCGACAACCAACAATTACTAAGATAATCAGATGCACTTCATATGCAGTTTTGACAAACAGTTATCTTCTTCTGTCTTTTTTGAAGCATAGACTTCTACTTACATTTTTTTTGACAAAAGACTTAGCTAGAGAGTCTCAAAGAAAAAAGTTGAAATACAGTCCAATAAATTGTTAATTAAAAAGAAATTGTTAAAATAAAAAGAAAAAAAGTGAATTTTTATGAACAAAAAATAAATTAGTTCGTTTTTGATTAACAATTAATACAGTTTTGTGGACAGGAAAAAGCTCCGTCCTCGCCACTTGCTTTATAAATTTTATGTTTTTACATAATATTATTTTAAATTAAAAAGAAAAGCGTGTTCGGAAAACATAAACAAAATATACATACGACCTTTATAAAATAAAAGTACTTCATTGAACAAAATAAAAAAACAAAAACATTAAACAATTTAGTAACTCAAAAAAGCTATTGATTTTACTTTACAGAATATTTTGTTGTCTGATTTACGAAATGTCCATCCATGATTTACGGATTTTTGGAGAATGCATTTCAAAACATTAAGAAAACTTATTTCAAAAATCGTCTTAAGCCTCTAACAAATGATTATTTAACTAATTATTCGACCTATTTATTTATTAAACAATTATATTTTATTTTTCGAAATTAAGGTCTAATATTTTTATTTTTTTATTTCTTCCAATATTGTTATTAATTTAAAATTTTGTTATTGTTTCCCTGAAGATGCTACACATTGTTGTAGCGAAATATTGGAAGAAATAAAAAAAAATAATAATATTAGACCTTAATTTCGAAAAATAAAATATAATTGTCTCTAACAAATGAAATCCGATTTGGTTAAACTTGAAATTATATTACCAATCCCTATATAAATACATATATAAGAGTAATTGCTCCGCATTCGGAAATATATATAAAAAATGTCTCCAAATTATTCATTTGTGCAATGGCTGCATTGAGAAATCATTTTGGTGAGCAGCTAATTTTGCATTTCGGGCCTAAGATCTGGTCTTTGGGGTTGTGTGCAGACAAAGTGGTTATTCGCAAGATACCGGTAGTAATGCTAGAAATAGTGATCGAATATCTAACCATCAGAAAGAACTACCTATAGCATAGTTGCGGCCAATATTTGAATGAAATTATTTTCAAAAAGTACACCCACTCCTATTTTAAGTGATATATTTGAAATTTATGTAAATTCTTTGTAAAACAACTTACATTAAATAAAACAATAATAAATTTTTTGTTTACTTTTTGCCAGAAACTAAAACTGTGCTGAATAAACTTAAACAAATATAACATTTGTTTGTCAACAAAATACATTAATAAATAAAGCTTCCATAAATTTCATATTTTTATGTTCTAATGTTGACAAACAAAAACTAACACAATTTAATTGTGGCGGCTTGGTGGCTGTTTTGTAATATCGGTAATCAATGTATTTTTATTACTTTACTTTAATTTTATTTTTACGACATTTTTATTAAGGAATTAAAGTTGCTGTTAGGGGATTATCTTTATATTATAACACATTGCAAAAAGTTCTCAATTGTGAGAAACGACACACAACTGGTTCCGTTTCTGGTTCCTAAGGGTTTTTGCTAACTTGCAAACATTTCATGCTTGTAATTATTGACAAACTATGATTTTTATAACAATTACCTCAACATAAAAAAAAACTTCGAAAAGGAAAAAGTAACATTTTCTGTTTATTATTGTTTTGTTCCTTAACCTAGAAATCATGGGTATGAATGAAAACCATTATATACTCCAACTCATACACTATACACTTAAACTCACACTCATACATACACAAATAATTGCATGCACATGTATAAGTTTAAATTACATGTAAGGTAGATTTAATGTAATTGTATTAAATTACCTCACATACATTTACCACCATTAGTTTAGAATAATCGTCAACATCGTATATAAAAGTCATATTTAGTCAACATTTTCCACATCTGCGTATAAAATACTAACCCGTACTCGTGCTTAGAGAAATTTATGACATTCCTAAATACACACATACTCGTATAAACATAACTGAAATTCATTTCCGCAAAATATGGTTAGAACATTTAGTTAAACGTTTTGTTGTATGATTCAATATTATAGTTATTTAATGGACAAGAATCAAAAAAATGTATACGTACATATGTGTTGCTAAACAATTTTCTATTTAACAGAATCAAGTCAGCTGATTTGGAACGGAACAGAAAGTAAAGACTAATTCTGCCTTGAATAATTTTTTTTTTGCATTATGTACAAGTATATGGGTATTTCCAGAAAAAAGTCCACCTTGAACGAAAAATTAAAAGTTAACCAACAGATTTTTTCCTAATGTATTATAAAATAGAAACCTCTAAAATAAAGTAAATTTAAGAGTTCAAAACTTTCCTTTGTTAGGATGGTGAAATACTGAGCTACAAATTTGAAGTTCTCGTTTTGGTAAGTGTTTCTCTTTATAATTAACATTCATAAAAGCAATTGCATAATAATACTATTATTGCAAAACTCTTGCTACAAAAACATTTAATCATAAAACAAACGCAAAAAATTAATTTAACGGTAAAATTGTGTTTTTCCTATGTAACGTAACGCCAGACAAAATAACATATGTCTTGATTATCTCTACGCTGATGATCAGAAGTACGTGAAATTTTGCATTTTAAACAAGCGTTTACAATTAAAATCTCGTTTAATAAACAAATAACTAATTAAATATAATTTGTCAAAAGTGAGTAACGTAACGCCAGATTGTGAGTAATTTCTTTGCATGGTGTTATGTTGTTTTTAAATTCACATAAAATTTTGGTTTCTGCAGGTGGAATCTTCAATGAAAAGCAAATAAAAAAATAAATTTTGAAGAATTTTTGCTGTTTACACGAGTTTGAAGCATTTTGAAGAGCAATTTTGAAGAAAATGGCAAATCGTCATAAAATTTATGGTGTTTTGTAGGCAAAGTGGATTTTAGATATTGTAAGTCCTAAAACTTTCTAGTCTTTATTTTTCTTCTTTCTTGATGAAGTTGGTGTAAATCCGACCACTCTAGCGACTACATTTTCATTTATTTTTTGGTGGAGATTTTTCCATTCATCCGGAAATCTAAATTTTAAATTAATTTCACCATTTGGTGTGTATTGCATTCCTCGAATGTCCGTTACTTTGGAATCGCCTTTTCCACTGCCAGGGCGAATATTTTTACAAAATTGTACATTGTTAAATTTTTTAAAAAATGAATGATCCAAATAAGTAACATCATGATGATTAATGTCATGACTGTCAATGGTGTTGATACTCAAAACAACCAGAGTGTAGCCAATGAGAAAATATATAAATATATTATGACAATTGGTTGGACTCGCAGACTATTTCGCGCGCAACAGTTGATATTTCAACATTGGAAGAAGTGAGATTTTACACAAAGATGTGATAAATTGGACTTAGCGCCTTTACTCATCACTACAAAACAACAACAACTAATGAGATAATTGTATTTTTTTTTCTTTTGTTGTAATCGATGTATTTTTACTTATTGAACACAACTGCATCAAAATCTCATTTTCTAAAAAAGTGGCATATAGTCTTTACATGTTAAAACAGCGATATGTAACATATTAATTAATAATAAATACATATGTAAATACCTATATATACATACATAAATGAAAAAAGTAGGGTTTTATATAATTTTCTAATATTTATGTCTTTTTCGTATTTTTTAACAAAATAAATATTAAGTGGAAATGTTTGTAACGTAACGCCAGATTTATTTTCCTAAAAGAAAAAAAGGAAAAAAGATTTTTGCATTTGATAACTTGGAAAATAAATGTATATTAGTCTAAATCCTACCAAAAAAGTATTGATTAAAAAGACTTGCCCAATTCGCAGAGTTAAACAATTTTGTTATCAAAGTTAAATCGCACTTCCGTTTTTTGTAATGTAACGCCATATCATTTTTTTGTTGAGTATATCTTGAAATCCTTAGGCTCGATTATATGCATTTTTTCACTGAATATCATAGTTGGGCACATTCCAGTACCAGTAAAATTTCAATTACCAGTAAATTGTTTTACTGGTAATTGAAATCAACATCAAGTACCAGTAAATTTTTAATGGTAATGAAAATGAAATTCCATTACCTGTAAATTTTTACTGGTAATTAAATGAAAATTCCAGTACCAGTAATTTTTACTGATAATTAAATGAAAATTGCAGTACCAGTAAAAATTAAAAAATTACTATTTATTTTTTTACTATTTATTTTTTTCTAAAAATTAATTTTTTTTACCATTACAAAATATACTGCATTACTATTTCCATTACCAATAAAATGTTACTGGTACTGCAATTTTTCATTTAATTACCAGTAAATGTTTACTGGTAATGTAATTTTTGTTTAATTAGAAATAAATATTTACTGGTACTGGAATTCAATTTTCATTATCAGTAAAAATTTACTGGTAATTAAATGAAAAATTTCAGTACCAGTAAAAGTTTATTGGTAATGGAAATAGTAATGCAGTACTTTTTTAATGGTTTTTGCCCATCTATGCTGAATATAGAGCTATCCAATCACTTCTCGAATGTGAGAAAAAAAAACTTTTTTAAATTCTGGTTTCTAAGTTTATTTTAACATATTGTCGTACAAAAGTAACGTAACGCCAAAATGGAAATACCCATATACAAATATCGAAATTGAAATTACAATAATCATGTTAATCATATTTTTGAATAAGTTCTGTTTCTTTTTATACAATAATCAAAACAAACTTTAACTTTTTACATATTATTAGTTTTTTAAATAACAACAATAAAAAAGCAACAAAAGTACACTTTCATTGTACTAAGAAAGAAATATAAGTAGAGCCCAGTTTTAAGAAAAACATCTAAGTCCATGAAAACATACAACTTAAGCAACAGAAAAAGCTCCAAGTCCAAAAAAGCTTTTATCTCGGCAAATACTTATTTTTTCATTTTGCTTTTACGCAAATAAAAAGCAAAGAAAAATACAAAAACAAATTCCATTTACAGATTTCAAAAATGTTTATTCAAAAAAAGTTTGATTGTTTTTTGTCTCTCCTGTAATATTGTAAAATGAGGACTTAGAGCCTTTACATGTTAAGCCAGCGATATATGTTTGTTTTAATGTTCACCATAAACTATTTCTATTGTTTTTGATTAATGAAACTAAAAATAAAACCCTTTCTCTCCTTGTTTTATCACACCATAAAATTGTTTAAAAAATTCTTCACATAAATGTTGAACATGTTCATTTGTGTCGTGCTGTACTGTGTGTAATCAACAAACAATGCACGTAAACCTTACGTTGCATATTTTGTTGAAATACTAAAAACAATACGAATGAGAATTTATTTTCCAGGGGGCAAACATTTTTATTTCATACAAGTACAATTGTTTTACGCACACAAACATGTTCGCATAACTATCTGTATCCTGCAGTTGAAAAGGTTGCTACCTTGGTTCATGTTGATTACTGTCAAATTTGCTTTTTTAAGGCTACTTTCGTAAAGTTAAAATATAGTTATAAAAATTATATTTTCTCTGCTTTAGCTTTCACCAACAAAATAGCTAGTACGATGTTAACAGTAAGTAACCAAGCTAAAAACAATGTTCTAAGGTCGCCAGCCTAAAGCCTTGCAAGTAGACTAGTGTGTAACTAATGGTATCTGAGAGATTACGAAATTCGTCCACTAGAAACCAGTTTCATGTTCAGCAGGGTAATTGCTTGTATATGTGTGTGTTAGTTTTATAAACATTTAAAGGTTGATATTATTTAGGATGTCCCTTAAACAGCGGAAACAAAATAAATCCAATTTTTTCAAGTTTTAGAAAATTGGAAAAAGAAAAACTTTTAGCTTCTAAGAAACCAAACACAAATTGTAACAAACTTAATAAAAGAAAACCTTTACATTCTTATTTAATTTAGTTTTCGAACTCCCTACCTCCACCCATTTCATACGCCCCAGTTACTGTGGTCTGTCTCTTTTTTATCTAAACAATTCTACAATATAATCATTTTTCTCTTTCGTTTTGGTTCTCTAAATTGCTACAATTTAAATTGATGATATTTTAGATTTGTTTGATTATTTTTGATGATTTTTCACTTTTACAAAATGATTTTTATATTTTTTTTTTTGGTTTTGATTTTGATTTTTCAACTTGAAACTTGGTAGATATAAATCAAAACATTTATTTTATTTTTGTGTTAAATTCTTTATGAAAAACTTTTCTATTTTTGTATTTTAAGAAAATAAATTAAAAAAACTTCTACATGTTGGCTGCATAAATAAATTAAATAATTGAGCACTTGATAAATGAAGTGCAATGAATTTTAAAATTTCAATCAAAGTTTCTTTGTGGCTACAATAGAAAGTTTTCTTTATTATTATATATTAAACAAGAAAAGATCAAGATCAAGTTAAGAAGGCAAGAAGTATTTTTGAAATATTAAGTTTACACAATTTTGTCATGCATATTTAAAAAGGAATATTTCCACATTCAGTAAAAATCTATTCAGCTTTTAAATAATAAAGCGTGATCTATTCGAGGTTCCCTAATTTTTTAAAGAAAAAAACACATAAAATTCAAATTTAATGGAGAATGTTTACTATCATTTGAAAGAACATTCTTTGGCATTTATTATTTGAAGATTATGTCTATCAAATGTTGGCCGTTGCTACGTCGCAGATGGTAACTGGCGAATGACACGCGTGATGTTTTCCTCCAAGGCCTGAATCGAAGCGGGTTTGTCCGCGTAAACTTTAGACTTTACATATCCCCACAGGAAAAAGTCTAACGGTGTGATATCACACGATCTTGGTGGCCAATCCAACGGCCAAAAACGTGAAATTATGTGCTCACCGAAGTGTTCTGTCAATAAATCCATTGAGTTATGCGATGTGTGGCTTCGGTTGTTGCAAAAGCTGTATTTTGTACGCTTTCAATTTAAGATCTCGACGTAAAATGCGCCAAGTCGTTCCATACGTCAGTGCGAGTTGCTGCGAAATCGCGCCGAATCGACTCTCCATGATCTTCGTGTGAACTCTCAGCTACAGCCGCTATATTTTCTTCACAGCGTGCTGATCGTGGTCTATTTTTTTTATTTGTTTATTTATTTATTAATTTATTAACAGTCTAAGGCCCAATAAAACAGTGCGTATTTAAGTGCCATTTATTTTTAAATTGCATTTAAGTACAAAATTTTGTTTTTCACTGAAAACTTAAATGCTACTTAAATGGCCAACGATGTTCATTTAAGTGCAACTTAAGTTTTAAACATTGAACATATGGTTTTGACATTTGTTTTTGTTTTTTTTTTTCTTTTCAATCATGCTGCTGTATTTTTTAACAGCGTCCAACAAGAAGTCAAAAGTTGGGACTTCTTTTATCCATATTTATGCCACCAAATTTAATATATAAAACACACAAAACAATAAAACACACAAAACAATACAACAAGTGAACACAAAAACCGAAACACAAAATTGTTGGCAAATTTTATTAAAAAAATCAGCTGTTTTCTGAAATATATCGATAATTTTGTTGACATTTCAAAGTGCTACCATATTTTTACCACAATATCATAACAGCAATTAAGTATGACTGAAAAAATGAATCTGTATTTAAATGCAACTTAAGTTTTTATGAAAATTAACTAAAACTACACTTAAATACGCACTGTTTTATTGGGCCTAATTTATAAAAACTTATCAAGGGTTTATAACAGGCTTATAAAGCAAATTTTGTATGGATATTTGCTTTATAAGCAATTAATTTACAAAAGATTAATTATTTAATAAACTAATTATTTTATGTTTAATTATATTTGTTGAAAGAGAAAAATCAATTATTTCATATAGATTGTTAAATTAACAAAATAATCTTTGTAATGGGTCAGCTTGAGCATAATTAGTGCTAACATGTTTGACATACAGGAACATTAAAAGCAACATTATTTATAAGGAACTCGGAGCAGATCATAAATGTTACATTAAGCATAGTTCTTCTACTAGATAGAGTTGGTAATTTAATCAATTTAAGTCTATCGATGTATGATTGAAGGTTAATATCAGGATGGCAAGGTAAACCACGTAGATAAAAGAGTAAAAATTGTTTTTATATAGAGTATATACGCTGAATATGAATATTATAATAAGGATTCCAGATAATCGAGCCATATTCCAATATAGGTCTTACTAAGGAAACGTAAAGTTGTTTTGTGATATATGGATCATGAAATTCCTTAGCCCATCGCCTTATAAATGCAAATACACCTCTAGCTTTAATTATCATCATGGTAATGTGCAAAACAAAGTTTAATTTGTTGTCTAGTAAAATTCCTAGATCAAGAAAATGTTCAACAATTTCAAACCGGTAATCAGCCAAAGTATAATTAGCAGGACTATAATTACTTCTTGAAAAACGCATAAGTTTTCATTTTTTTAAATTTAATTCCATTAAGTTGAGACTGCACCACAAAAAGAAATTGTTGAGATCAGATTAGAGATATATATGATCCACAAATTTAGAGAAGCTCAAAAATCGTCAGCATACATTAGAATGTTACAAAAATTTAAAACATTTGGGAGGTTGTTGATGAACAAGAAGAAAAGAATTGCACCAAGGTGGCTGCCTTGCGGAACTCCAGAAGTCACCAATATATTTTTAGAGTATTTATTATTATCCAATAATGAATGCTGGGTCTCAAGGACGATTATGTTGACCATAAGTTGAGCGAAGTGCACGAAACACATTCCTCACAGAACGTAAATTTTCATAATAAAGTTGAACGATTTGTAAACGTTGTTCAGACATAAGTATTTATATTATGAAATGCCAAACAATCTATATATATATATAAATAAGTGTACATTTTGATTGTCACTCCATAACTCGAGAACGGCTCGACCGATTGCCATAAAATTTTTAGGGAAGGTACAGGGAGGAGTGATGATGGTTAGTTGAAATCCAAAATCGGTCTAGCCATTCTCCAGTTATGATTTTTTTCCTGAAAAAAATCAACATTTGAAAAAAAATGTCCCCTAAAGTATGCTGTACAAATTTGCAAATAAATAAGAGCAGGCAGGTTGTGAATACATCTTATTCTATGAAATACAAATCAATAGTAAATACCGAGCGAAGCCGGGGCGGTCAGCTAGTACTTAACAAAAATAACATGACAGCATGATACGACTCACACGTGATCTGTCAAAAAAAAGACTATTGGAAAAAGTATCTCTACTCGAATCAATATTGACCAAAATTGTAATTTTCTGAATATCCTAATATGTAATTAAATCAGTGTTGGACATAAAGAGACATGATATAATGTCTATAACAATTTTGTATATACTTTCCCATACTGTGTTAAGCTAATCAGCTATTGATTGTGTTTTGTTTGTTGATATTCGTGTTTTTTACAATTAAATAAACGACAATGTTCGGCCCCTATTGACGGGGAATGCCAAACACTGGTTTAAATCAAATGTAATACAAATTTATGACTGATATAAACCTAATTCTATCTGATTTTAGTTTCATATACATCTCTCACACAAGGTTGTTGCAAAATTTATCAAGATTCGTTTAAAATTTAATCGAAAAAATAAAATTTATTTATTTTAATTTCATTTGCAATATCAAGTTTCTAACTAAATATATCGTTTCTATAATATTAATTAAATTAATTTCATATTCTTTGTTATTTGAGAGACAGAATTTACAAAAACCTTAAAGCACTTATTCAAGCATGACTGGTATAATTTGAAGAGAATTAGAATACTGCTCATACTTTTATTATTTGCAAAAGATTAACTACTTCCAACACATTTAGAGATTATTTTCCTTTTAATTACTCCAGCTTCTGGTCAATATTTTCAAACAAAACAAATCACTGAAATGATTTGCATATACATACATAACTAGTATGTATTAACAAAATTATTGTCAATGGCTTTTCATTTGTTTTTTTTTAATTAAAACTTCCCTTCCCCCCCCTTAACACGGACCGAAAAACAAAATATTGTAATTAACATTGAAATTACAAGTACGGTTGTAACGTAAACGTTGGCTAATTCATTTAAATAAACAATTTTGACATGCTTTCTATCAATGGCTGTTGGATAGAGATGAGAAATCAGCAAAAGCATATTGCAAAATCAATTCAACTAAAAATTTTGCAAAAAAAAAATTGCTTATAAAGAGTATAAAAATCTACTTCAACAACCCATGCATAGAGAAAACAAATATTTAGATAAAACCGAAATAAAAAAAATTAGAAAGTTAAGGTCGGCAGTATAGAATATTAAATACCCTTCAATGGAATTACACAAATTATAATTGTCTCAGTGGTCAGCACAAAGAGAACGTAAAGAACGTTTGTACGACAATTAAATCTTCGGCCAATGATTGTTATCTCAAATAATTTTTTTTAACTTTTACAATAACAACAAGCTAAGCAATGATAGCAATATTGAAAATAGTTTTTGTATACAATTTTAAGGAAGTTGTCTTACATTTCGGTTCATAACTTTTTTTCTACTAAACCGATTTTACAACTTTTTAATACCAAACTACTTACAGCAGTGATAAATATTTCAAGTGAAACTTATTAATTTTGCTTTTATAGTTTGGGTATAACAGTGTTTTATACACACATTTTATACTTTGTGTGGTATTGAAAGCATATATCTTAATGTTACACACCGAACATTCAACTATACATATAATCATGCCATCATTCAACATGGCTGGTGGTGAAGCATATATAAACAAGTCCATGTTTTATCCAATTTTATGCAAATAGCAAGAAGTACTAAAAAAATTCCATATATACATCTGGTAAATTTTTTCAATCTGCAATCTACTGAAGCAAGTAATTTACAAACTATTTGCTTTGGATTTAGTTTTGGAACTTTGCAAAAAATTTGTAATAGTGATATTTTTCCATCTCTATGTTTGAAGAAAACACTTTGGCATTTAGTTAGAAAGAGCCCAAACAGCAGTAGAGAGTGGCTGTTTATATAATTGCTTTTAGTTGGATGAAAAATAGCAATCGTACGAGTATCTTAATGTATGTAAATGTACGAGTAAAAGTATTTATATGTCGATGTCTGTCTAAAGGATGTCCATCTCCGTGTAATAGATTGTGTGTGATTTCTTTGGAAAATTGTGTTTTTAATTAAATTTATTGATGTAGTCACACAAAAACTGCACAATTTTTTTGGGCATATAGCCAAATTAAGTTTTATACTAATAATTTAAACAATTTATTAAATTAAATTATATTTGTTTATGAATATTTCCCCAAAGTAATTTTAATACTTGTGGTATTCGATATAAGTTTGATGGCCACTTAAGATTCTATAAATTTTAATAAATTTAATTTATTTTATTTTATAAAAATATGATAAACTTAAGCTATGTGTCCACGATTGTCAGATATTACAACGTTGTCATATCTAGCAATGTGCTAGCAATGTACTGACATTGAAAAATTTTTAGCAAAAGGTAAATTGTCAGTTTACACGACTGTAAGAAAACTAACAATTTCATTTGCATACAATTGTCACACAATGAATTTATCTGTCAACCGAAATTGTCAGTTTACACGGTTGTCAGATTGTTGTGTGACATTGTCAAATTCATTTTGCAGCTCTGTGTGTGTGTTTAAAAATTTTATTAATGCACACTTTAATTTAATTCTTTAATTTTCTTCCACTTTTTTCAAAAATCAATGCACACTTGTTTGTTTATTATTTATGTATATACAGAGTTGCATTTAAAAATAATTTCTATGACAATGCTGCCATTGGCAGATGCATAAACTTTGCACATATTTTTGTCTTTCAATGTACTGAAAATGCTTTTTCTTACAACGTTGGAAGGCAAAAATTTTAAGTTTACACGGTTGTTAGACATTTTCTGAAACGTTGTAATATCTGACGATCGTGGACACATAGCTTTACAATTGAATCACCTTACAATTTGTCGAATATTGCTTCTGGACGAACAGCCTCATTTTTAAAGAAAAGTTTTGTGTGTTAGTAAAAAACTAAAAAAATGTCAGCATACAAAATGTTTTTTTTTTTTGGTTAGCAAAACTTTACTATAATTTTATTATAATTTAAAGAGTGACATATTGTGGATGCATCTGTTTCTCAACAACCTCATGTGGCCTCTGAACATCCAAATACTGTAATTCTGACTACTAACAAAGCGATGAAGGTAAAAATGGGTTCATTTGGTGTAATATTCAAATTTGGCATGAATTTTGAGACACTGGTGTGACTGGATTATTGGAGAATTTATCATGGTAAGGCTCACAACGCAACAACGCACAGTGCGACATTTGGCCAATCTAGGTGGACAAAAATCGAAAAATAAAAGTTGGCGGATTGTTATAATTTAAATGAATGTGACCGCAAACAATCCATATACTATGGAAATAATCATAATATGACGAAAAAAGTGCTGTCTAATTTGACACAGGAGTTTAAAGTCACATTTTGTAATAGACTTTTGAGAAACAAAATATATTTTTGAGCACCATCCCAACCTCAAAAACTTTTAACTTTTCTGTTGTTGGAGTTATAAGTTCATTTTTTTAAATACAGCTTTTCAATCCGGGCTCATTTTTCAATTTAATCGAAAACTTATTGTTGTAATTTTTAAAAACAAAAATTAAAAATTAAAAAAAAAAAAAAAAAAAAAAAAAAAAAAAAAAACGGAAACTTTGTTGGAATAAATCCTCACGCTCCCTCCCACGGAATGTCTCTAGTAAGAGATTAAATAATGTTTGCTGGCGATTTTTTGCGATTTATAGAAAATTTTAAAGTTTAGTAAACGTCTAAAATGGACTTTTTGCTTGATTTTTTTTTTTAATTCCAGAGACTTTTAGTTTTTATAAAAATTTTCTTATTCGAAGATTTACTTCTAGTTTTAAACTATATGAAAAATACACTTATATTGCACATAAAACTTAATGATTACACAGTGATACAAAATTGAATGAAATAGAAAAACCTGGGACCGGATAGTATTTTTCTTGTAGGGCTTGTCGAATAAAAGAAGATTCCAATAGTGAAATATTGCGGACACCTCCAAAATCCGGTTTTACGGTTAAAAAACTGGGTTTTCTACCTTTGCGCACTTATAAGCCTGTAATTTTGTTGATATTGACCCGATTTTCAATTTCTTACTAGATTTGGAAAGAATAAACTTAGATCTTTCGAATGATATATAATTTATCTAAAAAAACGTGAGAAATTTTGGTGTTATTGTGGAGCAAACACAAATTTTATTATTAAAAATCGCATCATTATCAACAAAATCACAGGCTTATAAGTGCGCAAAGGTAGAAAACCCAGTTTTTTAACCGTAAATCCGGATTTTGGAGATGTTCGGCATATTTCACTATTTGAATCTTGTTTTACTCGACAAGCCCTACAAGAACAATAATATCCCGTCCCAGGTTTTATGGACTATCGCACCGTGTTATTAGAGAAATTTTATTCAGCTTGAGTTCATTTTAATGTAATAATTCAAAGAATACTGTTTTAAAGTAATTTTTTAAACAATTGGCAAATTGCAATGCATTTTCTACCCTGATAAGGGCGTCATTAGCTATGTTCATTGCCCAAGGACTACTTTAAACATCATCTATTTCACTCAACATTATTGAAAAATAGACTTCGAGATTTAATCATATTTCTTGTAAATGTATGTATGTAAATTGTGTTTTGTTACTTGTGGAACTTTTTAAAGTAGGAAAATAAAATTTTAGCATTTCTCTTTTTGTTTATAATAAAATTCTAAATTTTCCCGCTCAACTGAGAATAAAACTATTTAGTATCTCCTATCAAAAAATCCAAGTTGTTGCAGGACTTAGGTATTTGACAGCAGTGTTCTAACAAAAAAATTCTAATGACAACCCAGTCCTTCAAAATTTCCCAGCAAAAGCTTGCTCATGCCTTGCAATTATTTTTGAATCACTACTACTTACTCTCTGCATTACTTCGAAGTAAGACTTATTTAACTTTTGTTTAACTGATAATGGCTACTGTGAAATCTAACTACTAATATGTTAGTCAAGTCTTTATTTGTAACTATTTAATAAAAAAAAAATATGCACTTCTGTATTAATAATATTATTTAAAAGAAAAACAATTTTTTTTGTTTTATTATTTATGCAACAACATTTTGCTGTCATAATTTTTTTAACACAGATACCTTCCCTCACACAAAATTAAAACAAAACAGAGAAAAAAAAAAACACTTTAAATGTTTCCTTTATTACAACCTTCTTGCAGACCTTAAAAAACAGCAACGACGAATATGAATATTTTATGATGACTGTTGGCATTAACTTTGTATTTTGGGTTTCAAATTGTTTTTAATTTTCTTTTCTATTTTGGAGGGTAACTAACTACCTATTCTCTTTGTGTTTTGGTATATGTTGTAATATCTACACTTAAAATTAGATAGAAAACAACAACGATGTATACAAACAAAATTATGCTTTATTGCTAAAAAGTACAATGGCAAATAAATGCCCACTGAATGTGTTGCCATTTAAAAACATTTTATAACAAGGCATTTTCGGCTTAAAACAAAGTATGCACCTTTAAATTATAAACGAAATTCTTTAGAAATATTAATGACTTTAAAGTTTTCAATTGTTATATAATAGGATTATTTTTAAAACTAAATATTTAATATCCCAGCTGTTCTTAGTAACTTTCCCAAACTAGTAATTATTTTTTTAATTTTATCATATCCTTGTGAAAGTCAATCGAATCAAACTGCATTGTTCAGACAAACACTGTTGGATGAAAGCAACTACTTTCTAAAATGCAATACAAAGTATGTTTAAAGTAATTTCCACAGATATTAATGTAATGATTGACGCTCGATTGTCTGGGATGCATATATTACAGTCTGCCAAGTAGTATATAATTAAAAATGGAAAAATTACTGTCTTAAAGACAAACATGAACTTCTTAAGTAATCAATGCAAAACAAAACAAACAAAAATGTAGAAGGATTCATACTGACTTACTTACTTTTTCTAACAATTTGTTTGATAATTCATAATGAAAAGACGCGTGACATCACACCTTTGAATTTTGTAGTCAAAATTCTATGTCGATTTAACATTAAGAAATCAAAATTAATCGCATAAATGGCGAGATACGGCTAGTAATGCTGGTTCTTTCGAATGGAGCAAATATGAATAAAATGTCAGATACTGTTCTTTGGGGCCATAATAAAGATTTTTGTTTAATTTAATTTTTCCACTTAAACATTAGAGAAGAGACAAACATGAGATGTTATACAATAATAAATGTTTATGTTTTCAAATACATACATACATATCGTCACCGAAAATCCAAAAGGCCGTAACTACACATTTTACTTTTTTACACGAGAAGCAAAAAATGTTATAAAATTAATACTATTTCATTCTTATTGGCCAAATTTCAGAATTAACCTTAAAAAAACTATTGCGGATTTTGAGTAATAAAAAGAAATTATAAAATAATAGAATTTGTTTAGTAATTGTACTTAAGGCCTTTTGAAATCGTTTTTTTTTTTCTGAAACCAAAAAGCCGTAACAAAAAATTTAAAAAAGAAATTAAAATTAGAATGAAAAAATTCCGCTTTTCACTCTTATTAAAAATGTTTAACTTTTTGTTTTTCGTGTTTTGAATGTAAAAGATATAAAACTCATTACGACGAGTTTAATGAATTCGAGAAAAATATACTTTTCTTAAGAAAAGAAAAGAAAATTCAAAAGAAGGAAATTCATTATTGTATATACTTATGAAAAGAAAGGGATTTTACATTTCGAAGTAAATTTTATAAATCTAATCTGAGTATGGTAAATTATCGTAAAAACTGTGTCAATCAGCCGGAAGTAAACATTTAAGTTCCTGGAGATGGCTCCATTTCTTTTTGGATATTTTTATTATACCTTTCACTTTCGTGAGAAGGTTATATATAAATTTGTCATTCCATTTGTAATTTTCACAATATAATTTTCCGACCCTATATTAAGCCATGTCCGTCTGTCTGTCTGTTGAAATCAATTTTCAGAAGTCTCCAGATATCTTCGGGATCCAAATCTTCAACAATTCTGTCAGACATTCTTTCGAGAAGTTTTCTATTTAAAATCAGCAAAATCCGTCTATAAATAACGGAGCCATGAGCAAAAATCCGATACAACCTCTGAAAATGTCATCAAAAAAACTAAGTGTATTAATAATGTTACGAACAAATTCATCAACAGATAGCGTTGATCAAACAAAGTGTATTAATATTGTTACGAACAAATTCATCAACAGATGGCGTGTTTATCGACATACAACTTGATTAGCAATATGGCAACATTGAGTTTTAACGATTTTGGCTGAATATTCTAGACACGAACATTCTAGACTTGCAGTCCCGAACATTCTAGTATCTTAGTTTCGAACCTTCCAGAAATTATGATTGCTGTATGAATAGACTAACACGGCCAGCCAAACGAATCACTTTATTGTGAGTCATTGTTGTGTAAACATCAAAGTGTTGGAAAACTTGAATTGTGTTCTTAAACCGTAATAGAAGTGTGTAAAAAAACAGTGTCTTCATTTTTAATTGTGTTTGTGTACATTTAAGTAAATAAAGACTCGTTGTATTTTCTTTAAACTACTTGACGCTTTTATTTTGCAATTAAAATGAATCCGGTTTATTTAAAGGAAATAAACCACCGTTTTTAAAAGGTAAAAACGTAACAATATAATAATATATATATATGTATGTATGTATATAATATAATTGTTCATCTACAGCAAAGGTGAAGGGTATATAGCATTCGGCATAGCCGAATATAGCACTCTTACTTGTTTTTTCTTTATGTAAGTGAACTGTTTCGACATCTTCAAAATTTTTTTTGTGTGCGTTGTGGCAAAACCTCATATTCGTTTTTAATATTGGTTTTATAGAAAATGTTTCCAGAAGTATCATATGCTAAGGCATATTAACGTTGGTTCGCCGATTTTTTTGCCTGCAATAAGAAACCTGTTTCTGAATATGTAAATATAAAATAAGTATACATACATGGTCGAATAGAAACATGTCACTTAGAAAGACTGTCATAATCAAAGAAATATTTGTAATCAAGATGGTGAACTTTTAGAGGAAATGAGTTTTTTCGTGAGTACTTAATCAAATTTGCTAGCTCAGATGGTAAATTGATTTGTTATACGATATATATTATATAGTTATGACTTTTTGGTTTATACAGTTATTAACATTGTAGTTGAGGACTTTTGAAATGAGAGTAAAATTTTAAAGAGAGATGTATTTTGGGTAATTACATAATAACCAATCAAAAAATCGATTTTGAAATTTTTGTACTTGCGGTCTTTTGGATTTTAGGTGACGATATGTTTTTATATTCCAACTAATATAAATTATTATATTTTGATATAACATGCACAATTTATGATACCATTTGCCAACTAACATTTTACATCACTGTTTTTATGATATTCTCATATTCTCAGAGTTGTTTAAACCCAGCAAACATTTAAAATGAAAGTCAGAAGCGTACATAAATAGTTAAGAATACTTTGTTAAAATTTGGAAATTCTCAAATATTCTTGAATAGTTGAAAATAGATTTTAAAATAATACTTGATATTGATATATTGTTTGCTGTGTAGTATAACTGCGTAGGTATGTGTGTATGTGTGTATGTGTGTGTGTGTGTGTGTGTGTGTGTGTGTGTGTGTGTGTGGTTGAGTATGATAACAAACAAACAAATTAAACAAAAACAAACGTCGTCCTGTCTAAGCAACAAAAATCAAATGTGAACCTTTAAAAAAAAATAAACTGTAGCGGCCCTCATTTATTTATTTATTTATATTTAAACTTAGAATACATCCCTAACTATTTAAACTAACATTTGAATTTAACACTTTTATAAGATGCAACCCTGTAGTAATTTCGAAATGCAACCCTAAACATTTAAAGATAATTTTTGAATTTAACGATTTTATAAAATACCACTCTGTATAATTTTGCAGCCTTTACACTAATAACAATGTAAGCACGCCTTAGCATTTTCCTATAAAAGGCGAAGTATTTTGTAAGAAAAGTCAATTAGCATTCTGACTCCAAAGTGATAGGAACATTGTCTAGACTTTCTAAAAGTACCGGACGTGCGAATAACACTTGGAAATTGAAGAAACCTAATAAAGTTTATTTTTTTAAGTGCAAATAACTAAAAAGTATTTCATTTTTAAAATTTATGTACAATCTTCGAAACAAGATTGTCTCATTGGCGCCCAACTTAGTGGCTACGAACAAATCCGAAGAGAAGTCCGAAGCCGACAAAACCACACAACAGGTTACCACAAAGAGCGGAACCTACAAATCAACTTTAGAGGATAAAGCCGAAACGCCAGCGGCCAACGAATTGAAGTATAAAGCCGTAACACCAGCGACCAACGTAAAAACGTCTAAAGCCGACAAGAAAACGGCCACCGGTTACAACAAAGCTGAGCAAGTCAGCATAACAACAAATACAGGTGAAATTAAAAATATAGCAATCGACATGGCAACATTTTCGCCGGAACAATTCCAAGCAATTTTAGCGGCTATGGGTAGCACCAACAGATGTGGGTCGTTTACCCAGTGCACAGCTCGTTACAAGGGGCAGAGAGATCCCGCCGCTGTGGAGGAATTTTTGGCTGCAATTAGTGTATACAAGGATATTGAAAAAATTTCTTACATCGATGCATTAAGAGGAATGCCCCTACTGCTCGAAGACTACGCAGCGACGTGGTGGATTGGCGTAAGAGAGACGGTGAACAGTTTTGACGCAGCGAAAGCTCTAATACGAAGCACTTTTTCACCGCCAATACCTGACTGGCGTATTTTTGTCAATAGTTTTGAGGCAAAACAACAAAACAAGGAGCCGACTGATAGCTTCATATGTAAGCAGAGGCTGCTGTTTTCGCAGTTAAGAGTGCCGGTTACAGAAGAGGTTCAAATTAACATGATTTTTGGTCTGTTAAATATCAACATTCGAGAACGTGTTCGCCGAGATGTGGTAAAATCGTTTGGGGACCTTATTTCTGCCAGCCGAGAAGCAGAAATGTTTCTTGCTGAAGCTCGCTCAACAACCAGAGTGGAGGTTATTCAAAAAACAACAGCAAATAATCGTTGTTCGTTCTGCCGTATTAAAGGCCACAGCGTAGAAAACTGCTTTAAAAAGACAAAGAGAGACGAACAGCAAGCCAAGCAACTAGCTGAAGAGCAGCACCAACAAAAAACCAGTCAACCACCCACTCCCGTGATCAAAAAACCAACATTTTCATGTTATGGATGTGGCGCACCAGGTGTATACCGTGCTAATTGCCCCAACTGTAGTAGTCACCCTAAAGAGAGTCCCCAGTATTTGTCGTTTAACTCTCTAGCCACTTCCATTATAGGTCACGCATTGCCAACAACACATATAGAAATATTTGGCCTTAAGGGAGAAGCAGTGTTTGATACTGGTGCGAAGACAAGTGTTGCCAGCCTCAACCTGAAGAAAATTCTAACCAAGAATGGTTGCGTCTTCCAAGATGTTCGTGCGGAAATTACCTTGGCCAATGGATCTACTACCATTGGAAAGGTTATGCACACCATTTGCGACGTAAAAATTGGTGGTCAAGTCAGGAAAATCCGACTTGTGTACCTTCCAAATGCAGAGAAAAGCCGTACCCTACTAGGATCGGACTTCTTGGAACAGGCAGGAATCGTTCTTAATATGGCACAGAGATGTTGGTACTTTGAGGATTCGCCAAAAACCAAATTTCTTTTTACAAATCCTTTGGAGTTGGGAGTTTTTAATATGGATATTGCCAGTGATGGAGTTTCTCCATGTTCCAAAGCTATCAAGGATGTGTCAAAATTTGTGAGTTTTGTGGAGGATAAAAAGGTGATTTCACCTTTACCAAATACCCCTAAACCATCAAATGACTACTCACCACACTCAATCCAAAATATCTTTAGAGATGCAATACCGATCGGCGAAACAACTCCTAAAGAAGTTTCTAAATTATTTGGACCTCCCATTAAAATTCGTAAATCGGATAGAGAAAATTATTTCGCCGAAGTATTCATGTCGCTGTACTCATTAGATATTCACATTTTAAAAGATTCTGATGGGATTGGGCTATCCAGCGAAGAACGCAAAGAATTGGATCAACTACTGGTGACATATGAAGTTGTTTTTAAAGAACCAATTACAGCAACTCCCTTTGCTGTCCATCGTATCCATACTGAAAAACAAGATCCAGTTGCAATTCCTCCCTATCGCTTGTCGCCAACCAGAAAAGCTGCTCTAAAGGATGAAATAGCAAGAATGCTCAAATTAGGAGTTATTATTGAATGTCAGTCACCATGGGCTGCCCCCGTAGTCATAATACCCAAGAAGACTGGTGGAATTCGGTTGTGTATCGATTACCGTGAGCTTAATGCTATCACCAAACCAGATCGTTACCCACTACCAAGAGTAGATGACATCTTACATGAAGCTAAGGCTACCAACTTTATGTCTACACTCGATCTACAATGTGGCTATTGGCAGATTGGTGTCCATCCCGATGATCAAGACAAAACTGCATTCGTTACACCATTTGGTATGTACAAATTCACCAGGATGCCATTTGGATTACGAAACGCTCCAGCCACTTTCCAAAGGCTAATTGATCGATTGAAAGCCTCTCTACGAGAAACAATTCTTCTAGCCTATTTGGATGATATTATATCCTGTTCACCTTCATTTGAACAACACCTGAAGGATTTAAATTTGATTTTTCAACGACTTCAAGAATTCGGACTTAAAGTTAATTTAGAGAAGTGTCGATTTGCTTGCAATCAAGTCAACTATTTGGGTCATGTACTTACTCCCAAAGGTATTATGACAAATTCCGAAAAAGTATCAGCTTTACGACAACGCAAGGAACCTAAGAACGTGAGAGAACTACTTTCCTTCCTGCAAGCATGCTCTTGGTACCGCCGGTTCATACCGTCATTTGCTGACGTGTCCAAACCATTGACTACACTATCGAAGAAGAATGTCGTGTGGTGTTGGACCTCGGAACAACAAAATGCCTTTGAAAATTTAAAAATGTTGCTGACATCGGCACCTGTATTAAAACAGGCGGTGGATAATCAGCCGTTCATTTTAAAAACAGATGCCAGTGGTTACGCTCTTGGGGCAGTTTTGCTCCAGGGGGAGGGTGCAGATGAGCACCCTATTGAATACGCTAGTAGGCTCCTATCGAATGCAGAGCAAAATTACTCAACGATAGAACGTGAAGCCCTTGCCATTGTATGGGCTGTCCAGAAATTTCGGGGGTACATTGAAGGAGCCTCTGTAAAGTTAATTACAGACCATCAACCATTAAAATGGCTAATGAACATAAAGTCACCAACCGGTCGTCTTGCTCGATGGTCACTTTTATTACAGCCATTTGACATCAAAATTGAGTATAAACCTGGAAAAACAAACGTCATTGCCGACACTTTATCCAGGCCACCATGTGAAGAAAATCATGAGGAAGCCGCCTCATGTGAAATTTGTTCCTTTTCTATTGAAATGCCCAGAAAGAGTTCCAGCCAGATAAGAGAAAGTCAACAAAATGATCCCTATCTTAAAAAAATTATGGAAGGTTTTGAAAATAACAGCGAGGATATTTCATACTGGTCCAAACGAGGTTTTGTGATGAACGATGGAGTATTATATTGCTACAATAATGAAGACGTAGATGATGCTCAACTTGTCGTGCCTACAGATGAGCGACAAGAGATTCTAAATCATTACCACAATGAAGACACAGCCGGCCACTATGGCATTGATAGAACCATAAATAAAATTACACTTCGATACTATTGGCCAGGAATTCGCAAAGACATCGGAAAACATGTGAAAGAATGTATCAAATGTCAAAGATATAAAGCAACAAACTTAAAACCTGTCGGTTTATATCAAACTGTTTCCAGCAATCAAAGATTTGAAGTGGTTGCTATAGACCTCTTCGGTCCACTGCCCGTATCTCCAACTGGGAAGCAATGGATTTTCATTGTAGAAGATATTGCAAGTAGATGGATAGAATTATTTCCACTAGAGGTTGCTACAGCGGAAGCGTGTGCCAAAACCCTAATAGACGAAGTATTTTTACGCTATGGAGTACCTCGCAAAATCATAAGTGACAATGGAGTACAGTTTGTATCTGCTGTCATGCAAAAAGTTGTATTTTGTTTAAGTATACAACATATACTAACGCCGGTATATCATCCAGAAGCAAACCCGGTTGAACGCAAAAATCGTGATATGAAAGCACAATTAGCAATTTTGGTGGGCAACAATCATCAGCAATGGGAAGAAAAATTGCCAAGTATACGTTTTGCCATGAACACAACAGTTTGCCAAAGTACCAAGTACACTGCTGCATACCTAACTTTTGGACGAGAGCTTAGAACGTTAGATGATGTTCAACACGATCTGAAAGCAATTGTTCAATCTGAAAATTTTGTTGCTGAAATTACTCCATACCTTCACACACTTGCTGATGTACTCAAAGACGTCAAAGAAAATGTATACAAACAGCAAGATCGCAACAAAACTATTACTAATGAGAAAAGACGAGAGCAATATCCGCTAGAAGTTGGATCGAAAGTTCTAGTAACTACACATATTCTAAGCAATAGTAACAAAGGAGTTACATCAAAATTTGTACCAAAACGGGATGGCCCCTACACAATAATAGACAAAAAGGGAACGACATCTTATGTAATTGCTCATGAAGATGACCTCAATTTGCCATTAGGAACTTATCATGCATCAGCCCTAACGCCAGTGGTGGGTAACGCAAGTGAATTTCAACAACCGGTACATATGTTAAGACGAAGAGGACGCCCTCGGAAGATTTAGCTGCTGCCTCACCGGGACGTCATCGGCATCAGAGGGGGAGTCTGTAGCGGCCCTCATTTATTTATTTATTTATATTTAAACTTAGAATACATCCCTAACTATTTAAACTAACATTTGAATTTAACACTTTTATAAGATGCAACCCTGTAGTAATTTCGAAATGCAACCCTAAACATTTAAAGATAATTTTTGAATTTAACGATTTTATAAAATACCACTCTGTATAATTTTGCAGCCTTTACACTAATAACAATGTAAGCACGCCTTAGCATTTTCCTATAAAAGGCGAAGTATTTTGTAAGAAAAGTCAATTAGCATTCTGACTCCAAAGTGATAGGAACATTGTCTAGACTTTCTAAAAGTACCGGACGTGCGAATAACACTTGGAAATTGAAGAAACCTAATAAAGTTTATTTTTTTAAGTGCAAATAACTAAAAAGTATTTCATTTTTAAAATTTATGTACAATCTTCGAAACAAGATTGTCTCAAAACAAAATAAAACCCCCCCGAATGAATAAATGAACAAACGAGCTAAGGACTGAATGAATGGATAAATGTCTAAATACGAACATTATGTCGCGTCGTAAAGGCGGCATTTGGCAAAATTTATACCATCTTATCCTTTGTGGCTGATTTTTGATTTTTCCTCTGCCGTTCTGTTTCTAGAAAAGTTTTGTTCATGCTTTTAATATTTATAAATAACAAAATTAGTAGAGAATAAAAAAACAGCTCTTCTCCTTTTAGTTGCTTTTTGCTGAATTATTTTGTTCATTTTCAAAACCATTCTAAAGGTTTCTCTTTAACCTTTTTTAAAGGTGATTTGTATAAAACTCAATTGCGAATTATAACAACATTTACATTCCTGCTGTATAATAACTTTTAAAGGACTATCAATATTTATATATGTATGTGGGTCAATTTCAAAAAAAAAAACACGTACACAACGAGTTTTGTTTTGCTTATTTTTAAAGTTTTTTCAATTCGCCTGTAAGAGTGGCCAATTTATGAAGATATTGATAAAGAATCCGGTGATACTTTTAGGCTCTCAAAAAAAATCCATATTTTTGGATTTTTTTTTAGGTTTTCTATGATTTCTATCTTGAGCATCACACACCAAATATGTATAAAAAATCGTTAAAAATGCAAAAATATTTGAAATTCAAGCTTACTACCATGTTCTTTTGTTTTCAAGCTTGACTTTTGCGAAAATCACCCTTTCGATTATAAACAAAAAATCACGATTCAACTTGATTTTTAATTTTTTTTAAAAGTGACCAATTATTTTAAACTTTTAAGATGAAAATATGTAAATTTTTGTTAAAAAAAAAAAGACTTGAACTTAGAGGTTACTTGCAAAGTAAATTATAAGCGTTTTAAAAACTAAGTGTGACGCTCAAGACATTTTGTGACGATCAAGAGATTTTGTTGCACGTAAACAAGAAATAATGCCAAATTTAAAGTTTAACGAAAAAAAGTTTATTCTTTTACAAAAAGTAAATAAAAAAAAACAAAAATTCTTCAAAAAACAAAAATTTTCATACAAAACTAAACATGTACATATTCTTTGATGTCTTTAACAAAAATTAAAAAAAAGGAAGTAATCTTGAAAAAACTTATACACATATGTAACTATTTGACACAAAACAATAACTTAATTTAATTTAATTTCTTAATTTTCATTCGCAATCTTATTCTGAATCTGTATAAACTTCATGAAATGACAAGCGGCTTTGTTTTTTTTTCATTTTCATTCATTTTTACCAATTTCGTATTAAGTTTGTGGCAAAAATAGAATCAGTCAGTAACAATAAAAATTAAACTCAAATATACCACGATTATGCCTTTCTTTCATCTTTTTTTTTATATTCGTCATTACGAGCTTTATCAAACTTTATTTTCTGTCGATATCTCCGTGCTCTTTCAGCCGCCGTTAATTTTATTGTTTTACTTAATTAAAAAAAGAAATCCAAATTAAGCATTTAAAGTATGAAGCAATATATTTCAAAAGTGATGCTCATGAAATGTTTGCCTATTTTGGTTTTTTTTTTCGTAGGCAATTTATTTCTCAAATTCACAAATTATAAAAAAATGAGTTGAATCCATGTAAGCAATGATTGCAATTTTTTACATTTAATATATTCACTTTTAAAAAAAATAGCGTGATGCTCATGAAATTTTATCGCGACCTTACCATGGTGTTCACAAAAACTACGCAAATGCACACTTTTTAAATAGATTTTTTTTTCGATTTTTCACTTTTGTAATAATTAAAGTTTGCACTTTCCTTACGTTATTTACTTCATTTAAATGTAAATTGAAAACTAGTAATATTACTTGATTTATATTATAAAATGTTGCATATTTACTTTTTTCTTGATTTTATTTTATTTTGTTTACTAAATGTGTCCCCCACATGCTTTTGTATGGAAGTAGTCAGAGGGAGAATAAAACACCATTCTGAATAAACAAAAAAACAAACATACAAATTTGAGAATTACTTTTTTTTTTGTTACATATTCCTCGCTGATCACTCTCACATTTTTGTTTTTTGTTTGTTTTTGTTTTTTTTTACCTAAAATAGTAGTGTGAAGTGCGGGGACACAAAAATTACGTTTTTTTTTTTAATTGACCCATGTATAAAGAGTAGTGGCAAATTTTAATAATGTTGTTGCTGAAATATATTAAAAAAAACAGCAGTATATCATCTGTAAATAAGTAATATAGGGTGATTTATTTCAGCTGTCATACTGTCATCTTATTTTAATTCTGTTTTGCTTGACAATTCATCATGGAAAAACTCACACAACAACAACATGTCCAAATTATTCAGCTGTATTACAAACATTAGTGTTCAGCTATTTATTACTTTGTGGTTATGTGAAGACAAAGTGATAATTCGCGAGATGCTGGAAACAACTGTAATTCGCAAGTTATTGATATTTCTACAAGTGAAAAAAAATATAATTGAAAATTAGATCTTCCATATTTGTATGAAATTAGCTGCAAAAAGTAAATGTCAGAGTTTAATTTGTTTGCTTTTTAATTTACCCCAAAACAGTTTTAATTCTAATATCAAAAATTCATTTATATCCAATTAAAATTTTAAGTGTTTTATTTAAATTAAAATAACACTGCTTATTTTCTATCTTTTTTCATAGATATCAAAATACCGAAAATTTAATTTTTATGTAAAAACATAATTTCTGTTGAAAAATACATTTTGTAAAATCATCAAATGCTTACATACATATGTATGTATGTATTTTTCTAAGATAAAACTGTTTTTATTTGTTCAGTATGCTATATTTTTAATTAAATTTCTTTAATTTAACTGGAATTCTAAAATTATTTTTAGCCAGAAAAAAAAACAAATTTAATCTAAAATTCCAAATAAGTATTGCTGACTCACATAAAAAACATTAACATTTTTTTACAAGTTTTTTGCCACACAACTTGAAATTCCTAGTCAGGTATTGACACAAGATTATGTATCTTTAAGCGTCACAACAAACAGCCTCAAAAACAAATTACACTAAAATATCATTTTTATTGCTGCTGTTGTTGTTATTTTCGCTAACGTTGTCAGCAGAATTACTTTTGAGCATAATCAGGGAATACTATAAATAAGTTTTAATGTTGTTTTCTTACTTTTATTAATATTTCTTGTTATTTTTACTTTAGCGTAAAGAAGGCTGTGTAAAACACCCACCAGTGTTACAAGTAGTCAATGTAAGAGAAATTATCAATGTATTAAACTATTTCCTGACTCCTCTTCATGAATTGTTGGTTTATTTAACACCAATGAGCTCTTTCTAATGCAAAGAGAAGTCAATTGGTTACTTTATACGAGTACATGTCATGTAATGCAGTAACTTAAATTGTTATACCCTACACCACAATAGTGGGGAGGCTGTATTGTATTTATGCTGATGTTTGTAACGCCCATAAATATTGGTCCAACATTTGTCAATTCCTGAGTGGATTTAACAATGTTCGTGATTCCGTCCGTCCGTCTGGCTGGCTGGCTGTCCATATAAAGCTTATGCGCAGAGTACAGGTCGCATTTTTAAAGATATTTTAATAAAATTTCGTAAGTGATATTTTTTCGGCCCAAGGACGAATGGGATTGAAACTGGTTGAAATCGGTAATTTAATTAACAATTTAATTTAACAATTATAAATGTTTGAATTATGCAAGTATCCAAACAAATTTCATCACAAATGAGTGGTAAATGAAGTCAAATCACATCTACAAATTTTGTAAAAATCGGTCCCTAAATTATCATGGCTCCCATATAAGTCCCAATTTCGAAAATCACTTTAGAGTGCATAACTCTCTTAAAAATGTCGGTATCCAAATAAAATTCAACAAAAATAAGTTTCATATCTACAGAAATGAAGACACCTAATTTTATAATGGTCGGTCCATAATAATTTAAAATTCCCATATAAGATCCTCTCCATAATTTACTCTAACCTTCATAAATCATTTAATACTACATTTACACCTACGAGAAATCTAGTAGATTTTAATTAAAATCTTGAAGAAAAATTTTGGCGTTTACACTACTACTTTTTGACATATTGTTGGTTTTCATTTTCATAATGAAAACAGCTGATTGAAAAAGAAAATAAATTATTTTGAAAAGTTTTAGTAACAAAAATCGAGAGACAAAAACAAATTTTATTATATTTTACATCCATTTACAATCGGAATTAACATTTTAGCGTAAAAAATAGCAGCATTTGTCAAACACAAGGTTTCACAAACTTCTGCAAATGTACCACACGCAATTATAATTGGTTGGAATAGACACACGTAAGTATTGGAAATATATGGCTATTCCTTCTACATCATCGAAGTTCTCCAATGTGATCTCCCCAAAGTGTTATTAAAAGAGCCTCTTCGTTTGTATTTCACTGCTTCTTCTTTTTGTAGGTACGTTTTTTGTAAATTAAGCTCACTTGTAGCATTACAGTTTATATTAATATAATAATTTACATACCCCTTATTTATTACTGGTTTATCCATTTCCACAAATGTTTATTTATTTATTTACTGTAGTTTGCAGCAAATTTATTTTATATCCCGCTCTTTATTATTTTTTTTAAATTTATTTTTATGCAACTGTCAATATTTTCTTGTTCAGTGCTAAATTTTGTAGTACTTTAGTATGAAATTCAGAGTTGTATTGCAAGATTTTGTGACGAACTAGATTTTGTTTTGTATGGGAAATCTAATAAAAATTAACAAGATTTCGCTCAAAATCCCTTAAGTACTAGAATCTGCGTAGGTGTAAATGTAGTATAATAATATTAATATCGAGATTAAGTATAATATAATATTTGTATTCACGGAAGACATGGCACTAAATCTTTAGATAATAGGTCCATAATATAGCGTCCATTTCGGTTGGGCTTGACCGACTATACTTTCTTACCGGTTTACCAATTTCTTGTGATAATACATTACTGAATGCATTATCATTTTACTGTCCTTTGCTAGACCACCTCTATAGTCACAAACTCTCAGTGGGTCAAACTTGGCCTTAAAAATTTAGAAAAGCTGTTTTTTTTTTAAGCAATTTATCTTATATAAAATATTATTGTATTTTAACCAAGTAATAAGTGGAAATGTGAGCAAATACCTCTTACCGATTAAGAACTATTTGACCTAAGAAATACTATTCGTATGTTTATAAAATTTAAAGTTTTAAATAAATGTAGCAATAACATTTAATAATTATAAAAATTATTTTTTTTTTGTCTTTTCCCCAACTCAATTAGATTGGCAAATTTAAACATAATTAAAAGTTCCTCATAACCTTAAGTCTTACTGCCGTATTCATAAAAAATAAAGTAGGTTTGAAGTGTGCTTTTAGACAAAATTTTCATACACAATTTTCTTAAAGTACATTTGAAGTCTACTTTAATTTTTGTGAATAAGGGCATTAGTCTACAATATACATTTTAAAAACTAATTAAACTCCCAACTGTAAAAAACTACAAGCAAATATTTAAACAAACCTCATAATTAATATTAATCATACGCCACACAAGCTGTAAAAGCAAAACATGTCTACAACTGCCAAAAAACTAATTCAAGCTATATAAAACTTTAATCTTTCAAAGACAATGAGTTAGGATTTTAGAATATAGTATGCAGAGTTAATAGATTTAAGCTCATTCATCACTCTAGCACCTCAATATAACCACCTCAATTGAGAAACATTTTCTGTAAACGAAAAGTTTTACATATTAAACAAACCTACTTATTAAAGATTTCTAAATTTTAGGTAAAACTAATTTTTAATAAATTTGTGGCAGTTCGGACAACTTATCGAAATGTTAAATACAGTTAAGGCTTAATAAATAATTAAAAAAATATATTATTTGTTTGACTAAGTCTTAAATATATTTTAAATTTTGGTAGTTCATTAAAAACCTTATCAAATTACCTGGCCCACTGAACCAGTACATTGTGTAACAATTGTTTACCGCACATGTTATAAATATAACAATAGTAAGGTTTTTGCATTTGAGAAGGTGAGAAGCAAAACTCGTTTGTTCCAAGTTTAAAAATTTTTGCTAAATAGCTAAAAACTTGCTATAGCTTAGTAGATGACCCAAATAAGGTGAAGAATATTTTTGATAAGGATATTTTTTATTAAAACCTTAAAATTTACAAAACCAATACTCCTTAACTAAAGAAAAATTAAGTTTTAAAGTTTACATTCCATATTGGAACGAACGAGTTTTGCAACTTACAATAACCCACCAGTAAAATAGATTATTTAGCTTCACTATATTTTAATTTATTAAAACTAAGGAAACTTGTTAAAAAATTAAAATAAAACATATGAACTTTTAAACAGGCAAAAAAAGTACTTCATCTACAGTTTACTCCTCGTTGTTTTCTTCCACGTCATGACCAGCATTATCGTTGTCGAAAATCGAAACATAAAATTCCAAGGTTTTGTTTTGTCTCCAATTGTCTCCAAAAAGATTGGACAAAAGGACTCCAACATCTTTTTTTCTTTTCAGGTTTAATCGAATAATATCATGGATTTTCTTTCTTCAGCTCAAAAATGGTTTAGGGTCGCAGGAATTCATTCTATAATTAATCTCCCCTTGCAAAGTTATCTGACCATTTTAGTGGTTGGTTTATTTCCAACAAATCACAATAATGATTTTAATAATTGCGAGTAATAATCTTAACAATTACAGTAATATAAGGAAAAATTAATACATAAAAACATTTGCAATTTCAGCACACACGATGGTAGTTTGGTTCACTTCAAACAGGGATATAAAAAGACATAAGAAAGAATATGAATTGATACCATCGGTATATTTATCCTTATAAAGTAGCAAAAAAAAACTAACAGCATGCAGTGTTATCTCAATTTTTAAATTTTTCGAACGATAGAGTTTTGGAACTCACACGCTCATTTGTTTCAATTAATTTGTTTACTTTATATTATATTTCCCCAAAACAGTTTTAATTCTACAATAATATAAAGAGATTTTTTTTCACTTTTAATTTAGATATCATAAACCGGCCCTTAAAATAAATTTGTTTTATAATAACTAAAACTAATTGAGATAAAATATGTAAGTCAAATGGATAATAGAAACGTTTGTCAGCATGGGTTTGAAAGTTTCTTTTATGAATGCAATGTTTAAATAGCCGTAAATTTCATTCAATAAATAGCTTTATAGTATAAAGGTTTTATATAATATTTGATTCAGCAAAAACTATCGCTTTTTTTATTAAAATACAACATTAACATTTTTTACACAAATTTCCTATACAACGAAATGGGCCTGGTTTTATATACATACATATGTAAATACAAAGCTTTTATTTAATTTACATTTAAAAGCTACTTTTTGCAGTTTTTTTCGTGTTGGTTTTTTCTATTTTGCACTTCAACTTCTTGACAGTTGGCTAATTGTATTTGTTTTGTTGTGTGTTGCATGCAAATTTGCATGTATGAGTTGTTTTTATGTACAATTTTTGTTAAAGCTAGTTCTAGTTTTCACTCTACTCAACCAATGACACAAAAGATAAACACAGCATTAAATATGATCAACAAAGTTTTCCAATTAAGTGATAATAAATTTCTATCAAAAAACATAAACAAAATTAAAGAAATGTTAGTAAAAAACAGTTTTCCGAAAAAGATAATTAATAATTTAATACAGAAAGCCACAAATAAAAACACTGGGGAAATTAGCAATACCCAAAACAATAACACATCTGGCAGCACGAAATTCTACAGCTTAGCATTTATCCCCAAACTTACAGAAAATATACAAATGAGAAAGAAAATAAAAGACAACAATATAATATTGACACACAGAGCAAACAAAACAACGAATTCACTGTTCACGCAAACAAAAACAAAAATAGAAACAAGGGATAAAAGCAACGTAGTATATGAAATAAAATGTATTGGAAACGACCAAGAAAAGTGTGGAAAAATTTACATAGGCACAACAAAGAGAAGTTTAGGTACGAGAATAGACGAACATGAAGCTGACATTAAAAAGAAAAAACTAACAACAGGTCTCTCTCAACATTGTTTTGATAAAAAACATACGGTCGACCTTAAAAATGTGAGGATCTTAGAAGTAGAAAAGAAAGTTGGGAAAAGGTATACATTGGAAAGTTTAAGAATCCAGCAAAAAGCAGATCAAGTGATGAATAAGAAGGAAGATATAGACGGCGCTAACTCTAACTACATAATAGCAATAATTTAATTTAGTTTAACATCAACTGTGATATTAGCGATAGGATAATTACTGTAATATTTTATTTTAATTAATTTGCATTAATTTTTTATTAATTGACTCTGTGTTTGTATCGTATGTTAAATGTTGTACAAAAAAGGTGCAATATATTTAAAAATAATGTATAATTGACGAAAAGACTATATGTAAGTGTAATTATTTTATTGTTAAATTTTTGGTTGTTTGTTATTAATATTGTTATTTTCCTTTATATATTTATATGGTTGCCAGATTCAATAAAATTAATCCCTGAAGAGGTCGGAAAAATACCGACGAAACGTAGGATTGGAGAAAATGAATTAAACTAGTCTTTTATTTATTTTATAATAATAAAAAATACCTGACCTTGAAAGCCCAATTTAGAAATTTCTAATAAAACATTTAACAAAATCAAATTATAAAAAGGTCGATAAAAATTAAACATTTCAAAATAACTAGTTCTACTATTGTTTTTAGGTACGACGGAAGTTTAAAGACTCACATTAAATGACATCGTTATACCGGATGTTACTATGAAAACTACTGGCAAATGAGTTTCCGTTAAAAAAAAAACTAATACTGCAATAAAACAGTCAGTTTTACATAAATTTACATTATTGCTGGTACAAACATACTTACAAACACATTATGCTACAATTAAAAGTGTTATTTGGTTTTATATTTGAGTTTGCTATAAAATAAAAAACTAAAACTTGTAATTAGTTGTCTTTTGTTTGAATATGTGGGTTTTGTAGGCTGTGCTCTTAGGTTAGATTAATTAATGGTTAAATTTAGAACAACTTTTTTTAAATACCAAAGTGTCATTAAACATGGAACACGTTTATAATAGTCGAACAATTAAGTTGATTTTTTATCATATAAAAGCAACTTTAAAGAATACAGAAATACCAGTGTCATCCAAGAAAAACTTACAACTACCTAGAATTTCGCTGGCAGTACAACGTTGATAAAACTTTTTTGCAAAGAATAATTGAATAATTCAATTTACTTTTAATTATATTTTTTTAATCTTATTTTAATTTTAATCTATCAAGTGCTTTGCTCAATTACTTGACCATTAAAATTTAGAAAAGCTGGAGTATTTCTAAGTGATGAACATATTTAAAATATTATTTTATTTTAAGCAATTCATAAGTGTAAACGTGAGAAAATGCCTCTTGCCCATTAACAACTATTTGACCTAAGAAATACTATTCGTACTTTTATATAACCTAAAGTATTATATCACACGTTTACGAATAAGTTGCAATAATATTTACAAATTATAAAAAAAAAAAATTGTTTGTTTTTTCCCTAACAAATTTTCTAACATTGAATGCATCTGAATGAATGAATCTTAATAACATTAGAAAATTTAAACATGTATTATTACCCTAAAGGATAAGTTTACAATACACATTTTAGTTCTTAACCGTAAACATTTACCAGCAAATATTTAAACGAACCTCATAATTTATATTAATCATAGTTCATAATATCGCGAGTGTATAACTTTTTAGACCTTGCTCTAAAATCATTAGATTTACAACTATTGTCGGTCTTATGGTGAATAATAAGTAATTCTATAGAATTCTATAGAAGCAATATCCTAGCAATGACAAAAAGTAGCTATTCTACGCGATTAATAGCTAGACAGTTTAAAATTAGTCAATGAGTGGTCATAGGAGTCCAAACAGGTATCTATTGTTTTAAAAACACAAATCAGTGGTTGCTAATAACGTATGCGGACGCACTATCATGATAACACAAATTAAATTGTTTAATACTACTTTGCATAATAGTGGAAATTTCCATCATTTTATTTCTATTTATTTTCTATTTAGCTAATAATCTAACATTGCAAACTTTCATCATATTGGTTTTTGCTAAATTTATACTAAGATTTCTTTAACCATTTTGCTTTTAATTTCTTACATGAATTAGATCACCTTGATTTATTTCATCAATAAAGAAAAATCATGCAAAGAAGGGTTAACACAAAAAAGATGCTTCTATAGCAATAGGTAAACCCATCAGTCGATGAACAGCTAGCCGAGCTCTACGCAATATTGTCTAAATCCCAGCAGTATGAAAATTAAAACCTTTAACCATTAACTATTGTCGATAAATAAAATTACATAAATTGGAGAGTAGAAGACTGGAGATGTGGTCAGACGAATCCATAGTTAATTGTTTTCAATACGAATGTAAATAATATTGCTGGCACCGAACAGCCTAGGGAATTTAAAAAGACATCATGATATGAGGTTGATTTACATGATGGCACCTCAGACCACTACAGTGCACTGCAAACTATTGATGGAATGAAGAATGAGGAATGAAGAATATACATACATACTAGTATGCGTATTTTGCTAACTCATCTTACCGATTTTGTAGATCAAAGCGAGCATCATATGGTGACCCAAAGCACACTTCTATAATCGTGAAAGAATTGCTTAGCGAACAGAATTATCTTTTGAGGCAGTGACGACCAAAAAGTCCCGACTTTAATTCGATTAAGAATTTGTGGTCAATCGTAAAGAAACATTTGACACAATACCGCTAGAGTTAAATAATTGAAAAATTTATGAAAATTATGCCAAAGCGTGTTAAAAGTGTTTAACGAAATAACGGATTTAGACTAAATATTAAAAATAATATTATTCGCTAAATTTTTTCGTTTGTCTTTTTTTTCTTACAAATAGAGACTTTTTGTTTGGACTTGCAAAATATTTTTGAATTGTTGAATTTTTACATAATTTAACTAATATATATGGAAATAAACTTTAGCTTAAGTCTACAAGTAACTAATTTTTAATTCGATTTATAATTTTTTTTATTTTTTTAATGGATGAAGTAATTGTGTTCAAATGTGCCCCCCATACGAGGCAGCTTTGAACTAGGCTGGGGCAGTTTTGAACGGCAATTTTTTCTTGTAGCGCTTATATCCAAAAATAACACAAACAGTTATATTTTTTATATATATAATAAATTCGATTTATTTATTAAGAAAAACATAAACAATAACAATTAAAAAATAAAAAAAAATTCAGATCAAAAATAAGTTTTCTATTATTAAGACGGAAAAGGCCTAGCGATTTCAGGTGGCATTTCCTTTAAAGCATCATGATCAGCATTGGATTCGTCATTTTCAGAAAATAAGAGAGAATCAACAATGTTTGGTACTTCGCTTGATAAATTAACATGTTCAAAGGTGTCCCCTTTTTCTTTGTTCAAACCTGAACTGGCTTGCCATTTCACGGAAATTTATAATAAATATTTTTTTACATAAATATCAAATAACTTAACTTAATTTTGTTTGAAATGACTGCAATAAATTTCTTTCACGAAAGAAAACGATCACTGAATACTTCTTACACTCTTTCAAAAAAAAAAAAAAATAAAAAAATGTACAATGTCACTGAGAAAACTTGTGCCCCCAACTACATTCGGTCGACGACTGAAAAAACTAGCAAAAGTTGTTAACGTTGCTAGAAAACAAGATTGCTATGTGAAAAACTCGGTTAAGGGTCGGAAGAAACGTTAAAGTGAGATTTTATCAACATAGTTCAAAGGTGTCCCGGGTATAAACGTGCCCCTCTCTCACCTACTCATATGTTTTCCCCCCAATATTTGTAAAACCATTCGAAAGGAAGGATAGTTCCGAGTAAATTAATTTCCAGGTAAACCCATTGTTTATAGGACTAAGTCCATAAACATTCAAAGGAATAAGTACAGGCATGGTAAAGTTTCCTTAGAACTTGTTCGGATAGAGACAATTTCTAGCAAAAAACATTTGTCTCAACTCTAAAATTTCTGATTTCTAGAAGTTGTGTATCTAATATAGTTATACCTGATAAGTTTTTATGAAAAGCAGAGATCGGCAATGAATCGTTTTTTTACGATTCACAACTACTCATAACATTTTAAGTATAAGTGGTTTTACATCATTGAAATTTAACTATTCTGAGTTACTCAAACTCACAACAACGTTGACTTATAAATGCGGGTGGATATACGTATGAGTACTACGCCGACTTCGAGCTCATACCATTCCCAATATGTTTGATTCATAAACAACGGTATTAGGATTTACATTTTAAGAAAAATACTCACATACTCATAAAGTATTCAACTCAGTTGAGTCATTGAAAAAAAATTTCAGCATATTCCGTTAGGTATTTATACAAAATAAGTAAAAAAGAAATATAAAAACATACAAGTAAGTTTATAGGAAAACATATTGAGGAAAATATAAATTTTATATAATTTTTATAAGCAGCCTTTAAAAAATGAACGACACATGAGTGTATGCGAGTCATACTTATTTTTTTTATCGTCTACGTACATTGAGTTAAGGAGAGTCAAAATAAACAACATCATACATGAGATTAAATCTGAATATAATGAGTACTTCAAACTTTAAATATGAATATTGGTTTGATGATATTGAGACAAGTATGAGTACGTAGAAGTACGACAAATTATAAGTCATGATTCAAGTATACTCACTTTTTCAGTACTCATAACTGATCTCTGATGAAAAGTAAAATAATGTGGCAATCACTACTTGCTTAAAATAATATAAAACTTATTATAATTTTATACATCTTAAAATGTTACCACTGTAATACTCTCCCACAGCACTCAATCATTTATGTAAATTAGTTTTTCATTACTTTTCGCTGACAAATAAAAATGATTTTCGTTGCCTTTAATATGTATAATAAATAAACACCAAGTGAAAATTTAAATCTTCTGATAGATTTATTTTGCCTTCATAAGAAAATCAGCAAAGAAATCAACAATTTTTGTTTTGTTAACGCTGCAGTTACACGTTCAAGTTTTGCTTTCAAATATTCAAGACATACTCAAATTTGTCAAAATTCTCAAAAATTGAAAGCTGTAACGTAGACTGCACACAAATTTAAAGCAATTTATTTGCAAAATGTCGTCAAGAACAGACGTATACAACAAACATATTTATTTAGCTTTAATTAGTGCTTTTTAATTTGGTGGATTATTATATTATTTATAAAAAAAGGCACAACACAACACAAAAACTGCTGACGCCAGAATGTTTCTAAAGAAAAACTCAACAATTTGTTTATTACAATTGCAATCAGCTGTTTTCTTGGCTGTAACTTGAAAACACACAATTGGAATGAGAATTTGAAAGCAAACTCGTTTAAGTTTGCATGAATGTGTTAGTGAAAAAGTGTGAGTGTATTAAAATTTTAAAGACAAAACTTGATCGTGTAACCCCCAAGTAAATGGTCAACTCAGTTTTTTTATTGCAGACGGACGGATGCTGTGTAGCCGCAATAAATAAAAACAGCCAACAATTGTTTATTGTTTTTTCTCACTTCTTTTATATATCATTATGGAAATCATTGCTTTTATTTATTTATTTTTTCTTTTTCCCCCGTCCCTGCTACCCTGGCTTTTTCGCTGCTACCAACAACTATATTTACCGCTAAAATAAACAAACAAATGAGCAAATGCTGAAACAAATAGCCAAACAAATGTTTAAAGATAATTTATAATTTATTTATTCAAGTGTGCATCTGATACACTCACTTCCAACGGCAGTCATTTTGTTTTGTTTTTCTGTGTCTTTTCACAGTGGTGTTGAGGGATAATTAATTGTTGGAATAAAAACAAAGAATTTTTAATTTTATGATTAGCACCTAACTTGGAATATGAATAGGGAAGGTGTCAATATGCAAATTTATTAAATCGTTTGATTTTCGGAGATTGATCAAGAACTTATGATAAAATACCAAACCATGGAGTATTAATAAAATAGGAACTGAACTATCAATATAGTAATGGTTAAAAAAAAACTAAATATACGGGTTATGTAGAGAAAAGTGTTCAATAATATGATTTATTTTTCAAAATCTTGTTTTCAATCTTCTACAACTACACAGAAAGAAAAATGGCATTCTAAAATTAAGTTTATTTTTCTCAGTTTTAGCCTGAAATTTTCAAGTACGTTTTACCTAGTTCATACTTAAAATAAGTAAAAATCGGGATTGATTTGACAAATCAAGCGTAGATTTACTTAAAACAAGAATATTGTTCTTGATTTAAGTAAAAAACTCTTAAATTAAGTCTAATTTGTTCCTAAATCAATGAGATAAATCTTAAAACGAAAACTAAGAGAAGAAATGAGCGAAGTTAAACTTACTCTCTCAGAAGCTCTCAAAATCATTTTTTTATAATTTAGTGAGTAAGAAATTCTTACTTTAAGTCCAATTTGCCCTTAAATCAAGAAGCTAACTCTTAAAGCAAAAATTAAGACTTATTTTTACTTGAATTAAGACAAAAAAACTTATATTTTGAGAAAAATTTACTCTCTCAGTTGCTCTCAATATTGTAACGTCTAGTTACAAAAACAACCCTCATGCTAATATAACGTGTTGTTACAAAACACACACTTCCTACGTTAAAATTCACTATTATAATTCTCAAATAGTCTATGTGAATTTTAATATAAGATATATAAGAATATCACAATACCGATCCAGTTATAATCTGTTCCGAACGAACAAAATATAACCAGGCGAGGCCTTGGTTCTTACTTCATAATATTGTAGCCGTAGTTAGCCGACCGAGATCCGAAGTATTTATCTTGTATTATTTGCTCATTTTGGGATTAATTATATCTCGGACATTCTTAAATCAATCCGATTTTAGGATTACATCAAATATGAATTAGAGCTTAAATCTTTTTCAAAATTCTTGAACCAAGCTCATTTTGGGATTAATTCAAACTCGGATATACTTAAATCAGTCTCATTTTTGGATTACATCAAGTACGAATTCGTGCTTAGATCTAGTTTATAATTCTTGAATCAAGCTTATTTAGGGATTAATTCAATCTTAGCCATTCTTAAGGAGAGCTAAAATTAAGATTTTTTGACTTGATGAATCCGTACTTAAGTCAAGTATTTTGTACTCGGTATAAGAAAATCCGTACTTACCCTACTATTGACACCGCTACGGATTGATTTAAGTACGGATTACTCAATTTTTTTTTTAGTGTAGCTGTCACAAGGTGCATCGTTATGATAAATATTGATATTGAAAATTTGTTAACGTTTGTGCCTATATTAATGTTCACATATTTCTGCAACAACACCACTGTTCTCTAGCCAACTGACATTGATGCAAGACTTTAGCGGACACTAACACTCAGTGCTTGTATCCGTCGTTAAACTCAATGTACTTTTCAACGTCGCAGTATCAATGTTTGTTTATTTTTTTTTTTTAATATTGTTGTAGTTTTTTTTTGGATTTGTGGATCTAAATTAAACACAAGTACGACGACCCACTAATTCGTTTACTTAAAAATAACAATAAAACAGCGAACTAACAAACAAATGTTCACAAACCGAAAAATAAAAACTAAATAAAAATGTTTATTATTAAAAAAAAAAAAGAATTATTTAATACACGAGTTTTTGATTGGTGTATTAGTAGGTTGGCACTGTTTGTATGCAGTTGAAAAACTTTGGCTAGCTTCTCGAAAGAGATGAAAGTTTACTTGATTTTTAATTTAGCATGTTCTTAAATTGCATAAAACTTTTTTATTTGAATGAAAAATTTAAACAATCAGAAAAACTATTCTTATTTTATTCATATTTTGCAACGGAAAAGTGAGAAAAGTGAGTTTGAAACTTTAAAAGTTTTAGTAAAACAAGAACGAATTTCAAAAATCTAAAAAAACGTCTCTGTAAAATCGATCTAGGCTTTTTTTGTGCAAATTTAAGCTAAAAAAACTATTTTATTCTGGATAAAATTTAAAATTTTTAATTTTTTTACTGGAACAATTTAGTACTGGAACAATTGGCAAATAGGAATGCATTTTCTACCCGGCCAAGGGCGTCATCAGCAATTTTCATTGTCCACTATCAATCTGTAAATATCATCTATTTAACTCACCGTTTTTTTGAGAAATAGAATCCGAGAATTATCATATTTCTGTTTTACGTGTTGTAAGTTAGAACGAAATTTAGTTGCCAATGGTTTCAGTACTTTACAATAGTATTCTTGAAAATTCGAACTAGTAGCCTGAATAATAAAAAAAAAACTTTTCTCTTAAAAAGATAAATATTAGTTCAATTCCTTCTCTAATTAATAACATTTTTAAATTAAAAAAAGTTTAAAACATTTATTTAGACTTGTTTAGAAATTCTTTCCACGTCCTTTTAAAATGCCCTTCAAACACCTTTGATATGATATTTCCTTGAAGAACAAAAACAAATAAATTTATATTATAAACTGTATTCCTATTAATAAATCAATTTTTTCACCACATTAAACACATATTTGTATGTGTATGATGGTTTCAATGGGGAATTTCTGTGCAAAAACCACTTAAATGTGCAAACAATATTTGTAAAATTCTAATGAAAAGTTTTGAGGCACTTACAGCCATTTTAGCTGTGACGTATAATTATTATAAAATTATTAAAAAAATATTACTCATACGTACTGATTGATTTAAATACAGTGAGGCCTACCGTCAAGAAATTTTATAACTTTGAAATAACAAGTCGTTTAAAAAATAAAACAATGTAACAAACATTGCAGAGAAATAAGCTTTCTAAAAATATATTTTCTAACCAGCTTGTTGCAATACGACATGAGCAACAGAAAGTAAAACTTAGCTATTTCCAGTATGAAACACATTTCAGTTGGAAACATGCGCTATGGGCCAACCTAATGTATTTGTTTTATGGCGAATAAGACAAAATACAAAAACTAACTCATACAAATGAACACAAGAGCAGCAGGGACGAAAGCCAATCATCCGTAAGGCAGAAGAAAATATACAAATATTTTTGGAAACTTGCGTTTTACAGATTAAATATTTTATTTATACACACTCACAGAAACTCACGTTCATACACACTTCACACATTTGCACATTTCATTCTCATGAAATTTATTCATTTGTCTTGATACCAATAATATTTACATCAACAAATTTAATTTGCCTGAAAAACAAACATAAAACCTAAAATTTGTTTCAAATAAAAAATAAAAACAAGTAAGAAAGTATAGTCGGTCAAGCCCGACCATATAATACCCTACACCCAGTATATCAATAAAACAGTTTTTCAGAAATGGGCGTTATATGGAAGATATAAACTATTATGAACCGATCATAAAAAAATTTAGTGTCATGATTTCAGTGAATATAAATATTATTTTTGTTAAACTTTATCCCGATATAAATACTTTTAAACGATTTATGGAGGTTAAAGTGAATTACGAAGAGGGTCTTCTATGGGAGTTTTGACTAATTACGGACCGATCATAATAAAATTGTACCGTATTATTTTTAGACATATGAAATATATTTGCGTTCAATATTATTTTATTTGGATACCAACATTTTTAAAAGAGTTATACTCTTTAAAGTGATTTTCGGAAGTGGGCCTTATATGGGAGCTACGACTAATTATGGACCGATCTTCACAAAATTTTTAGATATAATTTGGCTTTATTTACCACACACTTGTGATGAAATTTGTTTGGATACTTGCATAATTCAAACATTTATAATCGCTAAACTCCTATTTCGGAAGGGCATTTGTATGGGGGTCACGTGTAATAATGGACCGATTTCAACCAGTTTCAATCTCATTCGTGCTTGGGCCGAAAAATATCACTTACGAAATGTTATTGAAATATCTTTAAAATTGCGACCTGTACTCTGCGCACAAGCTTTCATTGGACAGCCAGCCAGATGGACGGTCGGTCGGACGGACAGACATTGTTAAATCCACTCAGAAAGCGGTTCTGAGTCGATCGGTATACTTAAGTGGGTGTTGCACCAATATTTCTGGGCGTTACAAACATCAGCGCAAATCCAATATACCCTACCCACTATGGTGGTGTAGGGTATAATAACAATTTAATTTGAATTTACCTTAGACATACTTGTGTAGTTTAACTTTCTTTTTGTTTGTTTCTTTTTTAATGTATTTTTAAATAAAACTTTAAATATTTGTTAAACTTTTGGAAATATGTGAACTACTGCTTGTTCTATTCTTGATTTATTTTATTATTATAATAGTAGAGATACTTTTTCCAATAGCCCTTTTTTTTGACAGATCACGTGTAAGTCGTATCATGCTGTCATATTATTTTTGTTTAGTATTGTTTGGCATTTCATAATAGAAAGACTTATGTTTACAAATCGTTCAACTTTATTACGAAAATTCACGTTCTGTGAGAAATGTGTTTCGTGCACTTCGCTCAACTTATTTTCAACATAATCGGCCTACTGAGCGTACTATTCGGAACACCATCAGCCATTTTGAGACCCAACATTCATTATTGGATAATATTCGATCGAATAGACCACGGCAAGCACGTTGTGGTGTGGTTTGTGGGCCGGTGGAATCATCGGTCCATATTTATTTAAAAATGATGCCGGTGCGAACCTAACCGTCAATGGCGACCATTATTGTGCCATGATAACTGACTATTTTATGCCTGAAATTGAAGTTCGTGATCTCGGCGACATTTGGTTTCAGCAAGACGGCGCTATTTCTTAGACATCGCATCAATCAATGGATTTATTGACAGAACACTTCGGTGAGCACATAATTTCACGTTTTGAGCCGGTCGATTGACAACCAAGATCGTGTGATATCACACCGTTAGACTTTTTCCTGTGGGGATATGTAAAGTCTAAAGTTTATGCGGACAAACCCGCTTCAATTCAGGCCTTGGTGGGGGTCGCCAAAGACACCATTGTTGTAAATAAAGCTCTTTGCGATTAATTGGCAAAATTACACGCCAACACATACAAAGCAGGTGAAAACATCGTCAAGTTCGGCCGGGCCAAACACTGAGTTCTCGCGTCTAGTCAGCTGTGACTTACAAATCAGCTTACAAATCGTAAAGAGCTTTATTTACAACAATGGTGTCTTTGGCGACCCCCACTGAAATTTTCCGCCAAACATTTTCGTAGAATATTTTAATCCTTAAATGTCCTTTTTTAAAGGATTTTTTTTGATTTTATCGAAAAAAGGGTCAAATTCACCCATAAAGAGACCAGTTAGAGGGTTAAGATCTTCCACAAAAATAATCCTCATACAATTCCACAATACAACTCTGACCATAAGAATTCTCTCAGACATTAACTTACAACATTTTATTCATATAGTATAATGCTCCCTTCGACCAAAAAATGAAAACTTTGACCCACTGTAAAAAAAAAAACTCAGACGTGCTGGACCATAAGTTTGTTCTACAAAAATGATCTACTCAACATACCCTTTCAGAATTATGGGGTCGCTATTCTGTTCCAAAAATGGTGTTGGACAGTGTTATTGTTTTAAAAGAAAATAATTTTTTTTAGTTATTTATTTATATTTTGTAAAATATTAACTGAATTTTTAATTAATACTAATAATTGGTAATGTAAAAGTATTAAATCGCTTGCATAAATTTTAGAACATTTAAGCCCGCTGATTTTATGTTAAAATTCTTTCGAACAACAAGAATTTCGGCTTGCAACCACTAATAAAATGTTAATGAAAACAAGTTTTACAATCTCTATACACAGAATTTTACCATGTGACCTCAAGTTTGAGCGAAACCGGGACATTTTTCGAAAAAAGTACTAAAATCCGGAACATTCAAACGGGCCATTATTATTCAAGTTAAATTAAGACAATTATAATGTTATAAGTAATTTGAATTTAATTTGCTGTCGCTTTTTGTTTAAAATCGTTTTTATCCTGTGATGAAATTTGCTTCAGCAATGTTGGGGATTCTTTCATACTTTAAATTATATTCGAGAAATATCATATGTTTCAAAGTATCTAGCTTGAGTTGCGATTTTTCTTTTGTCCATAATTTTGCTATCAACGAAAATATACGCTCTACACTTGCAGATGTTGCTGGCAAACAAAATATAAATTCAATGATTTGCGCGAAGCAAGTGTACGGTACATTGTTACTTTGAAAATGTTTGAAACATTCCACCCAACGTTGATGTGGTTTAGTAGGACGTGGCTTAGTAGGAGGATTATTTTTATTCCATTCGCTAATTTTCTTTGGGGTAATAAATTTCAATATGTAACCAAACTCGTCAAACAATTCTACATTGTTGTCTTCAGGTTTTAACCAATTCTTTTCAACCATAAATTTGATCGTTGTTTCTACATCTTTCCAATTCAGTGCAGCATCGAGTCCCGTTTTGTTTAAGTAAAAATAATTTAAAAAAATTATAAATGCAACCTTTAAATTTGCTGTATTTAAAATTGCAATGACTCTTTTTTGACATGATGTAAGAGCTCTTTCTGAGCCCAAAAAACCCTCATAAAAGACTCTTTTCTGACATTATCTAAGAGCTCTTTCTGACAAACCATTTTCGAATGTAATGACCCTCTTTTCTTAAGGTTTTCGGAACAATAATGATGGTTTTTTTGGGCTCTTAAAGAAAAACGGTGTCAGAAAAGACTCTTTTCGGACTCATATGGCTTGCTGGGGATATGCATAAATATGCATATATGTACATGATTTTAAAATGAATCATTCAAAAGAATTAATTTCCATTAAAATATGTTGCGATTGTGCCAAATTTCAATGAAATAGACTGTGTTGTTGTTCAAGTCCACATATTTTTTATTTAATTAAATTCAAAATAAAAATCCTGGCCATCCGGGAGATGTCACCGGGATACCGGGACATTGGTTCCAAAACCGGGCCATGTCCTGGATTTTCCGGGCCAGTTGGTCGCACTACACTTTATGCATATAAATCAGGGGGTAAACCCCCCAGATCTTTTTTTTGATACGCAAAAAGATGCAATTGTCCTCTAAACCAAAAAAATTGTTAACTTAATAAGCAACAACTAAAAAAACCTGCATAAAAACCCCTCAAAAATGTATAAAATGTATATACCTATATATTTTATAAGTAAATGTTGAAAAATAAAACCTAAACTTTATTTTGGTAGCATTACGCGCACGCCAACAGAACAAAAACAGGGAATCCCCCTTAATAAAGTACATATTTTAGCTGTATGTAAGGATGCTTTGCTAAAGTACTCCCTTTGTGTATAAAAGCACAATTCATTGTTGGTAGTGTGCTGCTTTTTTGTGTTTTTGTTTGTGTTTTAATGAATTTTTTGTTGATTTTTTTCTTTTATACATATATATACACAAACACATTTATACGTATTAATTTTTTTATTTATTTCCCTTGAAAACTCATATAATGAAATTATTACTTTTTGGCACATAATTCTTTGTTATTGTCTGTTTACTTCCTTTATGCAAAAAAGAAAAAGGAATAATAAAACTGTAAATAATATTTGTTTATTTAAAATGAAAGTTTTTTATTACAAATATATACATAAAATATACATACATACATACATATGTATATATTTATGTGTATGTATGTAGTTTTAATTAATTCCAATAAAACTGTTGTTTAGAGCTGTATTTAAGGCAGAAAACTAACAAAATAACATACTTTATTTATAATTTCATTAAGCTAAAGGCTATTTCTTTTAAAGCATGAGTCAAATATATGTATGTAAATATGTATATTTAAAATTAAAACACAAATGTATGCCTTTATTAAATTTGTACACGGAGAGAATTGTGTGCAGAAATTATGCGCTATGGGCACAACTTAGGCACAAATTGTTCACGAAAAATGACCAAGAACAGTTGTTCATAATCTATGCATAATTGTTCATAATCTTAAGTTTAGCACTATGAGCATGTTTTATGAACAACTGGGCATAAATTATGAACAACATTTTCATAGATACTGAATAAGTGGGAAAAGACTATGAAAAACTGGGCATAAATTATGAACAACATTCTCACAGATTGTGAACAAGTAGGAACAATTTTTACATCTCCTGCTAATATTAAAGAAACAAAATTTCATTTTATTTTCAATTGTCTTTATTTCAAAGTACAAGTGCTTAGTAACTAATATTATAATATATACACATATTAATAACTTTTTTACATTTCTATAAAATTCTTATCATAAAACATAGTCTAGTGCTTAATATTGAATGAAGCTCAAAGGGTTAAGGAAATTCAATTTCTGTAATGGATTTCAATATATAATTTTCCGTTCTTTCCCCAATAATATAAGCATAATAATGCAAATCAAAATTTTCAATTTGGTATTCATTAAGTAATAAATATATGCCGTCTTCTAATAAAATTATATCGACAATACTATAAACACATAAAAAACATAAAAATATAGTACCAAATTTTGTAAAATGTTCCTTTGTAACTTATAGAATTTGCAACATTCTTGCCATAGGCTTAAAAATTGCTGCCAGCACCTTCGAGACTTCAATTAATTCGAAATCTGCAAGAAAATTCAATAAAAATCAGGGGTGTCATAGAAACCAATATTGTCAGAATTGGTTTTAAACCCGACAAGAAAAAATGTTTTGGTGTCATAGGGCACTGCTACACCTTCAATAAATATCGAGATATTTCTAGTATCGAACATAGCATAAGTCATGGGCACGTCTTTCTCTAAATGATCTCTGACTATATTTGTCATCAAAGTCTCTCTGTCTGGTGCACCCAATTCATTGTTTGCCTTTTTTAATCCGATGCAGGGTACTACTCAATACTTACCTCTGGTTTTCTTAATTTGTACAATTATATATTTCTAAATAATATTAAATTATATATAACACACTTCAACTACTGTCATATGTGTACGCATTGTTCATAATGTACATATATGCATAAATGGGCATAACTTATGAACAAGATACACACATATCAAAATGTTGGGCAAAATCTATACACAAGTAGGCATAACTTATGAACAATAAGTGTTAATAGTCGTTCATGCACAATGTTCATATATTATGATCAATTGTGTTTAATTTCCATATAATTTAGCTAGGAACAATGTTCACAAACTGATTATGGTGTGGGATACATTATTTTGGCGGTAATGGCTCGATTGACCACATATTTATGTATATGTTTGTTTGAATTGGTTATTTCAGTGCAAAAACCAGTAAGATTTTTGAATTTCTAATGAAAAGCAAATATTTGTGGCTTTTACATGACACTTACAGCCATGTTAACTGTTAACGTATACGTTATCTGAAATTATTACGAAATACTCATAACTTATACGTAAGCAATGATTTAAACATTTTTCGACGCTGCATTAATGAAATACCGCAGCATTTATGCAAAAAGGTCATTGAAAATTTCATTAAAAGATCGTGTGTGCCAGCAAAGCCGCGGCGGCCATCTGCACAATATCTTGTTCCATACATAGCCTCGTTCTGTCTACTTTACGATATAATAAAGTTTCACGATTTGTTTTTAAATATCTGTGTTTTATTTAAAATTTAAATTGTTATACAATTTACTTATTATCCTTAAATGGATAGATTGTAAATAAATGAATTATAAAAAAAAATATATAGTAAGAGTCTTTTAGGAAAACACTATAAATAACATAATAGAAATCACAATGGTTCACTTTGTTTTCTATTTATATACACCGGTTTTTAATAAAAGCAGTCTCATCCTTATAACCCAGACCAAAATTCTGGTGAATGAGGTGTTGAATTTGTTTAAGAACATGATATTGAAGATTACATTGATGATGATAACGTTTAAATAGGCAAAGAACATAATTATTAAAATTTATATTGTTAAGTGAAAATTTATATAAACCAAAAATTTTATACTGTATTATATAACATATTTAAGGTTTTAAATTCTTAGAAGCATTATCAAGCTAGTAGCAAGCCTAATTCCAGTCTTAGTGCTCGTCGGAAGGCAGGTTCATTGCTTGTCGCTTCGTATATTGTGCTACTATAAAATTTTACATTCTGCTTCATGCTATTCTTATAAGAGAAGTTCAAAGAAATGAAATATATGTATTAGTAACTTTCTACAATGTTAACAGAATCTATGATGCTCTTCCTGATTCAGTTGTCCAACCTACCATGATTACCAAAATAACCAAAAATCAAACTACAGCAAAAATTTACCAAAAGTAGATTTAGATCATACTAGTTTATGTACGACTTTTTAAAGCAAAAAATTGTCATGTTACTTTATTTAAAAAGTATAAATAATTTGATAAATTTTAAATATGTGATTGAATTATTTTAACAAGGTAAAATCTCTTCTTTGAATTATTTGTTTTATTCGAACAAGAGAAAAATCGAATAATTTTGATACCCTAATCATAGCTGCCAGATTTGACGATTTATCGTCATTTTGACGATTTTTGGTTTCAAAAATAGCAAAGTGACGATTTGACGATTTGATTTTCTCTTTGAAAGTGACGATTTTCTGAATTATTAAAATTGTGTATCATTTATTTGTTTTATTAATGGTTTTGTTACCAAATTCATTTCTTTTTTTTTTTTTTTTTTTTGTGAGAAAACAACTATTTTTCTCTTTTAATATCATAAATATTGAAAAGAACATGACATATTTCAAAAACAAAACTATATAATAATAGGGTTTTCTTAATTATTGACAATTGTTAAGTTTAAATATAATAATTCCAAATAATATTAGAAATTACTTATTTATCTGTAGACATAAAAGGCAATTTTAAATGCTGAATTCCATGAACTGAAATTTTTAGAGGAAACAATTTCTGAATTTCAACGGTGAAATTCTACAAAAACTTTTCCTATTTTAACAAAACGGCGAAAGAATATTTACCGAAATAAATTTAAATAACAAAAATACGGAATTCTTTGAAAAAAAAAAGTACCTGTATATGATGGATGAATTGGATTTTGTACTTAAAATGTTATTTAAAGTTAATAAACTAAATTGTTTTGACATTGTATTTTAATCTGAATTAATAAAATATGCTAAACTCAGATATTTATTTAGAAAATACTGTAAGTCTTGTTTCACCCTCTTCAGTTTTAGCTGACCAGTTTTGCTCAATTCTCTTTTGAACTTGCTATTTCATTTACACACGTCAATTCAATTTTCGTACTTTTTAATGCAAATCAACATAAATGAAAAAAAAAAACAAAAGGAGATAAGAAAATTGACTAGTACTGTCAAGTTTGTACCCCTTTTGTTCTCCTTCTCATCCAAAAATAATTGCCTTGAAGAGTCTGAATTGAAGAGTGTGAAAGCGTACTTAACAAATTCATGAAATAAAAGTAATTAATTATAATTGAATGCATATCTATGTCTATGTAAATGAATTGAATGAATGCATGTTGCTATGTAAATAAATAATTCGAATTTATATTGAATACACATACATCTATATATATATAATATATTCTAATGATTATATAAAGCAATCATAGGTTTCGATAATCAGATTAAAATTATACTAAATATTTATTCACTACTTACGTGCTGGCAAAAATATAAAACCGAGCCCAAACAAGTGTGCATAGAATGAATAAGTTGAGAAATTTTTGTTGAATTGTCGAATTAGAACTTTTTTCTATTTATTTTTTTTGCTTAAGTTTTCTTTTTTTTATACTTTTGGGTTGTTAGTTAAAGTTGATAATTTCAGTTGGTTGTTGGTATATTTTGTTGTTGCTGCTGCTGGATTATTTTGGTTTTGTTAGAGAATTTTCTGATTAGTAGTGCACTTTTAATTTTCAGCAGAGCTCCTTGCGCTGGCGATAGCGCTGCTGCTGCTACGTTCTTTTTTTTTACTTTTTCAAACTATAATTTAAAACTTTTTCTCATTTAATTGTGTTTAAAAATAAATTACACACGCACTCACAAAATTTATATATAAAGATAAACAAACACACACACACACACCAACAATATACATATATCTTATTAGAAAATATAGTTTTGCTCAATAAAACTCTGCCAGTTACAGAAAAAATATTACAGAAAAACACATAACTTTTTCTTTAACTTTTGCCTGCATTCTGAAGATAAACAAAATCTCAGAATATAAAGAAAATAACAAAAATAAAATATATATACAGACATTTACACACTTACTCACTCACCACGCTTGTGGATACCAAACAACACAGTCGCACAGAGTTTTATTTTAATGAAATGCGTTATCAGCATTTAAACCGAATAAACCGAAAGAGTAAAAGCAAAGAACACAATCATACAAACACACACACACATACACACAAAAATTGCACTGTAGGTTGGGCAGTTATAGAAAGTAGAAGGCCAAATAACGGGTCCGCCATTTAACAGTTTTTTTTTCAACTAGTGCTTATTTCGCGAATGGTAACACTTAGCTCATGTCTGATTTGACAGATAATTAGTTTTATCCTTCCGCTGAACGAATATGGTTGTGTATACGCTTGTCTTAGCTTCGCTAACTGGGCCTGCAATCGACTTAAAGAAAATGCCGATTTTGCCAAAAAAAAAAAAAATCATCTTTTCAGATGAAGCTCATTTTGATCTTAGCTTGTATGTAAACAAGCAAAATTGTCGCATTTGGAGCACAGAAAACCCGCACGCAAGAGTGGCCCTTACAGTCAATGGAGATCGTTATCGTGCCATGTTGAACAAGTTTTTGTTCACAAAAATTTAAGAGGCGCTACGTGCCACACAGCCGAAGCTACACTCGATGTTTTGCGCCCTGTTTTTGAAGATCGCATTATCAGCCGCAGAGATGATGCTGTTTGGCCACCTCGGAGCTGCGATTTGACAACGTTGGACTATTATTTGTGGGATGCCGTCAAATACAAGTGTTACGCCGACAAGCCAGAGACAATTGAACAATATTCGTGAAGCCATTGGTGGAATACAGCTGCACACAATCGATATTGTGCTTAAAAATTGGACCGATCGTGTAGGCTACTGCATGGCCAGCCGAGGCAGCCATTTGAATGAAATTATTTTCCATTGTACTTTCAAATAAAAAAAGAAATTTGAGAAAATATTCAGTAGTTTTTTTATAGCATTTTCAAAAAAAAAATGTAATTTAGCGGAGCCTTTATTTTACCAAAAAGATCGTTTTGAAACCCATCGTGCAATTAAATATCCCAAAACAAAATTTGGAAAACAAATTTTTTTTTTTTTTTTTTTAACAAACACAAACTGCGAAGCTTTTTGGCTTGTCTGCAGAAAACACCCAGAGTCTTTGGCAAGAATCGAACCCGCAACCTTCTGACTGATAGTTCGGCACACTATCGCCTAGTCTATCGGGGCACCCTAAATTGCAATAAAATCTATTATGCCCAACTTTGGCCAATTGCACCAATTGAATAGCGTCAAATAAAAATTAAAGCTCAGTGATATTGTAGTGCTTGACTATAAAAAAATGTTAACAATTTTGAATAAGTATTCCAAATGTCTAACTTGAGCACAGAGACCATGAAAAAAGATTTTTTGCTGACCTGTGGAATTTAATGGTAATTTTTTAATTGAAATGTTAATTTTATAGCAATTGACAATTAATTGGAACAATTGGAAAATTGATCTTACAAACCCATGACCGGTTTGGACCACTGTATTTGACAAGTATTAGGCAGCTGTAAAAATTTAAAGTAATACATTTCACAAAAACACACATGAAAATGTATATGTATACTCGTACATACATATGTACATAATTTCATATAAACGTATATTGTAAGTTTGAATGTATAAATTTATAAAACCACCCAGAAGATAGAAAACACTTTTTGGTATATATTGTATATGTATATTTTTTTTTGCACCCACCAAAAAAAAAAAATAATAAAAATATGGTTTTTTTCTTTTTGCATGGTGTAATTGTACAAAGTGAGTGCAGTAGCACAGCTGACTTATTTGTTTAAAATTTATTTATGTTAAAAGTGTTATTTTGTCAAGTGTTTTTTACAGTAGTACATAACTTTACACCAACAAAATGCCTATTGTTTCTGTATTATGTTGTATTTGTTGCCGATTTGCACTCACCTTGTATAATTACACCATAATTGTTTACAAACTAATTCACCAACAGGCACACACTTATACACATTACACATTTATAATTAACAAAAATTTTTGTTTTTGTTTGAGGTTTTTTAATTTTTTATTTTGATTTTTTTTTTTTTTATTTTGATTTTACCGCATTTATTTTTCTTTGAGTTGTTGTAATTTATTTCGGTTTTCATTGTATTTATTGAAGTTAATCTATATGGCCAAAACGACCAGCACGTATAATTACAATTAATGGCAGACGACCATTGTGCAAATGGCTGGAATTTTTGGCAAACATATTTCCATTTTTTGCCACACACTTTCTTTAAAATAAAATAAAAAAAAAACTTTTTTTAGAATTTGCCTTTCATTTTAAGACATTTTGGTATTTTTATTGCTGTTTTTTTTTTTGCAATTTATGTTTTTTAAATATTATTTGGTCTATTTTCCAAAAAAAAAAAAACTGTTTTTTGTTTCTCCATGGACTTTTTCTGTCTAGCGGTATTTTAATTTAAATGTTTTTGGACGGACGCAGGCAAAGCACTGCGCGTTGTTTTCATGGATAAACGTATGTTAAGACTTCGGGTTACTTTATCGTTTAGTTTTCTTATTATTGTTCTCTTTCAATTTTATTCTCCTGCTCTAATGTCTATGATTTGCTAGAATAATTTTCGATTTTCCTATTAAACACAACTTTAAATAATATGTAACAGGAGCATAAACAACCAAGAGAGTTCTCTATAAATTTCCCGGTATTTTTATATTTGTTTTTTTTTAGTTTTGATTTTGCGTGTAATCTTTTTTTTACCTTAACAATGTGGTGGTTTTTGTGTTTTTCTTTTTTTCTTTTCTGAACAATGAAGAAAAAATTCCCACAACAACATTTCTTAACAAACACCAGCAAAAATCATAGAAATCTTAAAAATCTCCTGTACAATTTTACAATTCTTTTATGTATATTTCATTGTTACAGTCAGTTCTTTTTTTTTTGCTTTTTTTCTTTGAAAGTATTTCTTAGTTTTAGGTTTCTTGGTTTATTGCAGTTGTCAGAAATTCAAACAGCAAAGAAAAGGATTATTTTTCAATGTCTTAAAGATTTGTAATTTCTTATAGTTTTTTTCTTTTTAAGCTGGTCGCATTTTTTTAACCGATATCATTATGAAACTTTGACAAGTTTAAGGAATCATAAAATGAGTTGAAAATTGTTTATAGAAACTTTTTACGTAACAAATTTCTCTATTTCTTGTTTCTATTAGTTAAAAACAATAAGTTTAAGCTTTAGAAACATTTTTTATTTTGTGGGAGAAGCGTTTAAATAGTTTTGTTTTGAATCAAATACCTTTCTTTGTCTTGTTTGATTTCAGAAATAAGTGGTAAAATAAATACTGCCACAATGAGATTGAAATGAATACATAATGAACGTGTAATAAGTGCACTAAAATTAACTTGAATGGAAATATAGTAAGTTTTATGTTATTCATCCTCAGAAACAAGCAGAGCTCTAGCGATTACACACCGAAATTCTAGTTGTGTTTTTCTTTTACTTTTCCAATTTTACACAAAAAACAGTGTAATTTCCAAGCATTTACAGCAGCCGAATCCACAGCGTTTGAAAATAATGGCCACCACCACTTCTTGCCTCTTACATTTATATGGTAGTTTGATATGACATTATCGGCCATAGTAAATACCCCATCTACTTATGACATTTTCGGTTATAACGTCTGGCATTCGAAAGAGGATCTAGAGTATCAAAATTGGTCACTAACGTAACAATTGCTTTATCATGCCAAGTTACGGAATATATTTCATTTGCACGATCAAACATGTAATCGTATTCACCTTTCTTTAAATTTTTGTCATTTCTAATACATATGTTTAATGCTTGGTAACTGGTTTTTGAGCACTGTGCCGGTGACGTTAAATTTTTTTTATGATAAAAGACACATTAAATGAAAAGAAGTCAATAAAATTGTCAAAATAGATATAATGACGGTCTGGATGTTTTACACTTTCCAACAAATTCAAAATCACGTCAGCTCCAAGGCCAATTCCTTTACTATAAGGTTGATGAAAACCAGCGTAGGGCAAACAGCAATACATACATCCATCAGATGGAGCAAGAACCCACAACTTGAAATCAAAACGAAAGGACTTATTCCTTATATACATTTTAATTGAATATCTTCCAAAGTATGGCACCATTTGCTCATCAATTGATAAATTTCTACTAAAAATTCCAAATTTTCAAAAACTTGTTGTTTAGTCCATCAAGTAAGGGTCGTATTTTCGAAAAACGGTAGCTTTTTTTTAAATTGTTATTATTACAAACATAAAGTTATTTCTTCATACACCGGAACTTTGCACGTGTCACGGTTTGCTTTGCAATTGAAGTACCTAGATCTGCCTGCTGACTTCAATAGTTTTCATATTGTGTCTTAGTATTAGAAATCCGATGAAACGATTCAGCACTTGTACTTTACACAGAACATTATTTTGTTTCGCATAATCGTTAGTATTCATCACTATTAGTTTCATACTCTTCCTATTCATTGTTGTATATTTATGAAGCACATGTTTAGGCATATAGCTTTTTTGCCAATGATGATTATAATCACCACTATATTGAAGACTTAATTCTTCAATATAAATGAATATTAAAAACAAAATGTAATAAGAAAACTAAATAATAAATTTTAATAATATATATAAAATTGTTAGAAATCGTAATATCGAGGCATTTAGGTATTTGCATATATAAATGGCTTCTTGCAAATGCGCAAAATATAAGTATTATGATTTCACATGAACTCATCCTATTTTAATAAATATATACATATAAGATCCCAAATAACACTGTGGAACATTTTTGGGATTATTGTCTGGGGGGTGAGAAATTCCAAGTCAGGGTGATGGTACTATGAGAATTTTTCCTCTTGCGAGTACTAATTGTAAAAATTTTTTATAAAATTTTTTATTCGAAGGTTTACTTCTAGTTAAACATAACAGAGGTATACAAAAATAAATTTCAAATTATTATGTTTAACTAGAAGTAAACCTTCGAATAAAAAATTTTATTAAAAATGTTTACTTAATTTTTTTTAGTAGTTTATGGCCAGAAGCCTGGAGTTATTGGGGAAAATTTATAAACAAAATAAAATAAAAACAAAAATGGGATACCTTCACTTAATTGTAAATAAATAAATAAATAAATTCTTACCCCCTTATTCATAAACGAGTATTAAATTTAACAAACGTTTATTGGGCAAATTTTTATATGCAAATCTGTCTTAATAAACGTTTGTTAAATTTAATAATTTTTTTTGAATAAGGGGGTTAATTTTTCTAAATTTGTTTCATCAAAATCGGACAAGTGGTTCTCGAGTTATGTTAAACTACGTTTTTGCCAAAATGTTACAACTAAGCGAAAAAACATCAAGATAAGGAAAAAATTTAAAAGGTCATAAAAAAAACTGACACATACGAACGCCAAACTCTTTGAGGGTTTTACTATACTGACCTAGTACCATCACCCTGACATGGAATTTCTCACCCCCCAGATTGGCTGTTGTACTGTGTAATTAATTGAAGAAATCATATGAAATGAAAAATTTCTCCTTAAGCAGTTAAACCGTCTTAAAGTGCTAGTAATTATAATCACCGGTCGGTGAAAAATGGGTTAAATGACTCTAAGCATCTTATTTGGAACATTACTGTAGATGCTATCTACTTGAAATAACTTGCATTCCGCAGTATAAACTATCTTATGTAGACAAATTACATTGCACAATAGGGCTATCGCTAAATGAAACCTTGAAACTTAATAACTTAACTTAGCAAAGTGTTATTTAAAATAATTTTTAATCTTTTAAAAAGTTCAAATATTTGTTCATTAATTAATAATTTTCTAAGGAAAAATATATATTTCCATAATGCCTTAGTTTTATCAAAAAGCTTTGCTTTTAAAAGAAGCAGGAAAAGTTTTGAAAACAAACATATCAAATACATACGAGTATGTAAAAGTTTCTATCACAAATCAGACAAATTTTTAATGAATGTTTTATATTATCTAAAGAGCATAAAAAGCAGAGCATGCACAAAACTACAATATTCATTTAAAAATATAAGAAATTTTAATTTCAAAATCAGATATGAAAAATTCTATTTTCGTACTATTTCGGTACTAAACTTTTACGAGTTTAAATGTACTAAGCTATTTTTCATTTTCTGGACTAATGAATCTAGAAACTTGAACATTGGCACATATACAGTGGGGAGTATAAATAAGTACCTGTTTGTTCCTTTTTATTGCATTAAAATGAAATTAATAAAGAAAATGATAAAGTGGGTTTTGTCACATTTAAAACAAGTCAAAATAACTTATAGCGTGGATAGACGACACAGTTAATTTGCATTAGCAGTCTTAATTCAAATTAACTCGTGAATTATCCCCATCCTAATGCGCATAAAGTTAGACGTAAATGCATTTAGCTATTTCAATATGGCAACATCGTCGAAAATCAATCATATGTTATCAAATTGTTTACTATTCTAAAAGAAGAAGAAGACAATTGTAAAATTAAAATAATAAAAATAGATTTCCACAATTGCCTTTCTCTTATTTCAGAGTGTCCCACTGCGGTCCCCACACGTTCAGGTTGATGGTTGCTAGTGCATGAACAATTTTTGCATTATGGAGCAGTTTCAGCAAAAGTAATTTCAGCTTTTTTTCCAAATAAATACTGATTTTTTACCAAATGCCAAACAAATTTTTTCATAATTAAACAGTTGTTTACAAACAAACAGCTGTTTAATTGTCTGTCACGGTAAAATCTTAATTCATATTAGTGAGATTTTAATGCACATTAACGCTGTCGTCTGTCTACGCTATTAGAATACAAAATTGGAAATAATTATTTTCGGAAAATAGCAATTAAAATAGCATAAAAATATCAAAGTTTACCATCAGATTTGTATTTGTTTGCTTTGTTTATGACGCTAGTTTGAGATTAATTTAATTCTATGTGGTAAACACTTTTTGCAAATTATCCAACACAAATCACATTATAATACAAATTATAATAAAGAATAAAAAAAACTGTCAAAAGCCATTAAGGACAATATTTTAGCAATGAGAGTAATCCAGCCATTAATAGCTAAACAGCTTAAAGTACGGCAATCAGTGGTCATAAGAGTCCAAAAAAGCGCTCTATTGTTCCAAAACCAAAAAATTAAAACGGTTAAATTTTACAAGAGAACAAAGAAATTTGAACAGTAATTGACAGTAAACGTATATAAATTTGATCAAACGAATCCAAATTTAATTGCTTACAATTCGACGGTAAACAATATTGCTGGCGCCGAATAGCAATGTCAATTGAAAGACACCATTTTAAGGAAACAATGAAGCATGGTGAGAAAAACGTCATGATATGGGGTTATATTACACCTGTATTGGCACCTCGGACCACTGGCAAGAATCCAATAAAATTTTGTAGATCACGGTTTCTATCATGTGGATGAAGTTGCTTTCAGGCTTAGCAAGTAGAAATTTATTTTGATGAAGTGACCAGCAATAAGTCCCAACGTGAATCCGTTGGGACAGTTAACTCCAAAAACTTTTAAGGAGATTTGGCAGTGAGTTTAGCACGAATGAGTTTATTCGAAATTAAAACGTGTAATGTAGACTTAATATTAATCTATCATTCCCTAGACTTTTTGTATGATGAAAAATTAAGTACGTGCGAGTTGTTTCTTAGAACATGATGTTTTTAGTTTTGATTTACAAATTATTTTTAACCACCTCAAAATGTAGCTAAATAAAACCTAGTAATGGTGCCAAACATTTATTAGCCTTTAAGCAAAATTGACTTACAATAACGCGCTGATGCCAAGGTATTTTCTGATGTAAAAAGTCCTATCTACGTACATTTTTAAGTCCACAATCTTCCATCTCTGTTTTTGTATAATATTGAAAAAAACTATAGAATACTCGAAATGTACTACTGTCTATCTTTCTAGAAATTAAATAATAATATATACCAGAAATTGTTTTTTTTTTAACTTTTAATATTCCAAAAGTTAAAAAAAAACAATTATTACGAAAATGTTAAGGACAAAAAGCATTAAATATAATAAAGTTCATTTTAATTAGTTTTAGAAATAGCAAAACAAAAAGTAATACGAAATGTTTTGCTACTTTTAAAATGAAATGTCATACAGAGGTTTTGTTTTAAAACGAGAAATGAGTGAATGGTTACGGTTACCCAGCAAAAAAGCAACTTCTCAATTAGCAAATCGATGGTCTTATGTAGAAAGGCCGTAACTCGCATATTTGAAACTTTACAGGAGAAGGTAAAAACATGATAGAAACTATAATATTCAACATGTAACTTTTTTTGTACAACTGCTATAAAAGCGTTATTTTTTACACTATTGCAATAAATTTTTGTGAGGAGGTGTATTTGCGTTAAATGCATTGGAATCGCAAAAAAAACAAATTTCGAAAAAATAGCGAGTTAGGGCCTTTCTACTTGAGACCAACGAAATGAAAGTGCAGTAAAGCAAAGATTTCTGTCTACAAAGCCTACATTGTATTAATGAGTTAATGGTAGCTTAAAATAAGCAAGGTAAAAATTTAATGCAATAAATTCATTGTTCACATAAAATACGGACAAACTACAATAGTTTGTTTTTTTAAATCTGGTGGCAAATTGTCCCCAAATTCATTTTGTCACTTCGTCAATTATAACTTCGAATATTTATATTAAAGATTAGCTACTGTATCTACTCTTCCGAATTTTGATTCCTGTCATTATGCAAATAATGCAAGGCCTGGATATCGTAGAAATCAGATCGACGAAATATAGTTAGAAAAACAATTGAACTCTCCTGATTGACTCAAGCTGCGGTTGCTGGTGTTGATATCGCGTCATTATAATGGATTTTTTCCTCCCTGAATTGAATGATATTACTAACGAACGATATCTGGTTGTAATAATACATGCAACAACTCAAACAATTCATTTCGGTAATCAGAACTGAATCCTAAGGTCGAATTATTTAACACCACTAGTCGTATTTTAGGTTAACTTTTGATATATTCTTCTTTTTTTTTTGGGTGTTGCTGGTTTCCAAAAACTTTATTCCCTCACAAACAAATGCAAACTTAAATGTCACATTTACAAGCAACTTAAAAACCTACACAAATATTTTCGTGTACCATAATATATTTATTTAAATGTTTTCCTCATGGCAATTGTTGGTAAAAGGAGATTTTTTTTAATACAGTGGGAAATAAGTAATAAGAAATAAATTTACAAAATTCTTAGAAATGAATTTCTTTATATATTAAACATCCGTTTTGTATGTTTTGAACGAGAGCTAAGGGTTTGGTTCTTATTTATATAGAGCATTGTCATGGTTCTCGGAAAATAGATTATATGAAGGGTTTTAGAGGAAGCAGTATATGTTGAAATAATTCTTTAGCACTCCGTATTTTCAAATGTACACATTCGTTTATACCTATGTGTATATATATATGTGTATGAGCATGAACATATGAACGTTTGTGAATGTTTTTGCATTTGATGTAATGTTACATAAAAATATTTTCTACAATTACAAATTGCATTTAATATTATACACATAAACTCACACAAAAATATAAATATTTACTAACCCAGCGGGAAAAAGATGCAGTAAAGAGGCCTTCCTAAAGGCCTTATTTTGCAGACGCAAGTACACGCAGCCGCATTGCAAAATAGATTCAATTTTATGCGGTGTGTAATTGGTAGCCAGCTAGCTACTGGTTAGATAACTGATATAGAGCACACATGAGAAAGGTAACTAGAAGGTATTCTGTTGAAGGCCTGTAAAAAGACCTGCCAAATAAAGCCTCATAGAAAGCAAAAAACATAAAGAAGTGTTCACAATCTTTTAAAAAATATTAATTTTATAGAAGTTTTATTTATAAATTAATATGCCTTTGGAAAGGGGATAGTTGAAGAAGTAAAGGTGGTGAAAGAAGAAAGCTTTTTATATCACAACTCTGCAATTGCGCATTATGTTTGTTTTTAGTGCAGAATTGCAGCGCCTCTGGTGGTGAGTAGGCGCATGAATGTTAAAGCTTGATTTATAGCCTTTATTTAATTGTTTTATTTCGGTGGCGTTTGAATGCTATACCACCGAAGGAGGGTGCTGTGATAAATATTAGTTATGATAGATAGAAAAGAAAAACTAATAATTATCATAAACTGATGTTGTTTTAGTGGCAGCGGCTGGGAATCGAACCCGGGCTAATACCAACTCATGATTAATAATCAAATGCGCTAACCAATTAAGCTACAGCACCTCGTTAAGCTATATATATATATTAAGCTAATACTCGTATAAAAAAATGTGTTTTGAAATGAAATTTTGAATTTTTTTAAAAGAAACTAAAAAAATCTCTTAAAATATTTTCTGGGACAAAGCAAAATGGTCTTTTATAAGGCTTACAAAGAAAGTGAAGCGCTAGCATTTTCTCCCGTTGGGAAGTACAAGCATACATACCAACACTATTCCATTCATACACAAATCTCAAATGGTATAAGGAAACGGACATAAGAATATTGAAATACAAATAAATTTCTAAAAACGTTACATGGTACATTTGATTATTTTCATTTTTCTTACTTATGACTTTATATAAGAAAATGCATGTGTGTTATGTACGTCTGTTATAAATAAAATGTCTATAATCCCCTTATTAGAAGCGATAATCCAAACAAAAAGTAAAATTCATATGTAGGTACATACATATGTATTGAAACCAAAATGCAATTGCTGCAAAATCACGTATAAGTTTGAGAAAAATATTATTATTATTATTTTAATATATTTTCTTTTAATGGACTGCTTCTCATATTATATTTTATGACAGACATTTTAAAGCATTAAATATTATTTGGCTTTACTTCGCATGCTTTGTTAGTTTTGTTATGTGAAAGAAAACTTTTCTTTATAATAAAATTATTTACGGTCAATAAATTGTTATTTTTAATTGGGGTGCAAACGAATTGAAAATTTTGTGAAGAAAACTGATTTTTTGAATTGTTCTAAACGTAAATCTGGCATAAGGAGAACGTGCTAGAAGGATTTTTTGTAAAATACCACGCACTTTCTTCATTTGTTCTTGTTGTCCTATGCATTTGCTCTCAGCCATTATTTTACGAATGTGTGCTTTGGTTCAGCATCCTGCTTAATATCGACTTCATACATATGATAGAAGCTCTGATCTATAAAATCGGAAAGATGAGTTTGCAAAATACGCAGATAGTCTTCTTTCGACTATCGATATTTGGAATCCATGTCATGTTTTTTCTCTAATGTAAACAAATCAAACACATGTTGGTAGTTTTTGGAAATTCTTATGTACTTTAAATTGGTGAAAATTTAATTTTTTTGAAGCTTTTGGACCAAAATAAGTAAAGCAGAGAATAGTGTTTTATTATTAATTTAAACAAATTTTAAAGCTCACTTGTAATGGTTTTGATTAAATAAGAAATTAATTCAATACCAAATAAATTCTGAAAGGAGTGATTTCAATATGTTTAAAGTGGTAAGGATTTATGTAACTCTAATTTCGAACAAATTTTATGTTCAACCTTTTTTAAATAGTTCATTAAATAGTTTAAAAATTCTTATCAAATATGCATGACTCAGCTGACAATTAAAATGTTCGTTTTCATTAAAATGTTCGTTTTCATTTTAATTGTTAGCTGATTCAAGAAAAAAAATTTTGGTACACTTTTTATTTGGATGCTCTTAGCAATACACTCTCAATTACAGTCAGTCAGTATGCCAGCCATCCAGCCAGCCAGCACTAGAACAAGAAAATGTCTAAAAATCTTTAACGACCTTGTCGTTCACTCCACAACCTCCTCACAACAACGAATGGTGAAAACAAAAGGAATAAACAAAGCAAAATGGAATTAAACAAAAAAAGTCTTTACACAAAATAATAATAGCAAAATCAACAACAACATCGACTCCGACGTCGACGTCAATAATGATAGCATGAAAAAAAGACAGTTCTATTACAATGAAGAGTTTGGAAAAAGTTTTTATTCATAAATACATACTTATGTATGTATGGATGTATATACACATAACCAGTTAGAAAAAAAATAAAATAATAAATAACAACAATAGTGCGAAAAGAAAAATCTGAGAAATGAAACATTTTTGTTGTAATAAAAAAAAACTATAGAGAAAAGTTACCGAAAAAAATGTGGATAGTAGAGAAACTAAAAGAAATTAGGGAGCAAAATTAAAAGCACCCCCCGAAAATGAAAATATGTTGCAAAAAATGTAAAATAAAAACAACAACGATACAAGTGAAAATTACATACTCCCACTCTTTTACTCTTTACTCTTCTAATGAAACTCTCTTCAATGAGTGGAATTTATTTTAACGGAATAAATAAAACCGAAAATAATGGAGAAAACGAGAGATGCCAGATAGATTGTAAGAGTTATTATTTCTACAAATATTATGGCAAATACTTGTAATAAGTGGAAGCCTTTATGAAAATCATGAACAAATATGATCCCGTTAGATTGTGACCAAAGAAATAAATGTGATTAGCACTTCGAACACTCTGTGATTGGTGTTAACACTTAAGGTACGGTCACACTTGGCAAATATTTGCCGAAAAAGACGTGACCACTAAATAAAATATGTTTGAACTTTTATTAAAAAAAAAAACTTCGTTTATATTATTTTTTTATTATTTAATGCTGTTTGATCTCGCAAAATTCGTGTAAGAGTAAACAACGTCAAACAAATGTGTGCTAAAATAAGTGGTTACGCTTTTTTAAGTAAATATTTGCCATGTATGACCATACTCTTTAATTTTAGTACTATTTCACCACTCTTTTATCATCCTGTTTAAACGGTTTGAAAATAAACTTGTCCGATAATGCAAATTACATGGGATTTTAAGATATCCTGAAATCAACAAATTAGGTTACAATTTCCAAATAAAGGAGATGCAGCATTAAACTAGGAATACCAAATGGCTTTTACACTTGGTGGATAAATGTAAACTAGTACACTTGTACACTTGTTTGTAGTATATATTAAACTTCGAACCATATTATCACATATCACCTAAGGCCCTTTTTGACATATTTAACTAATGACCGATGTTATTAACACGTGTGACTTGATACTTAGGCGCATGGGACCGGAGAAATTTTGGCAGTGAGACAGTAATTGATTTATAGGTGAACTCCCAGATAGCAATGACATACAGCAGGCTGCAATCACTCCAAGAGAACGCACTTTAGTTTTTCGCTTATGCCTCGAAGTCGAAAACGGATGTGGGATATGGCTTTTAAATTGCACAAACTGCTACATGTAGTGTAAACAGTAGTGTAGTGTTCTTCAGACTAAGAAATACCATCTGTAAACAAGAAGGCGGAACATTCTGCAGTTGGACGCTATTGGATCACAAATAGTTTCCTGCAACCAGAACTGCGAGCTATTGTTGATCATTAACACTGTGGTATTTTCCACACTATAGAATATGAGAACAGTCATCACTTGTTACTGCTTGCACAGTATTTTCACTAAGGGACTTTAAGAAAGGAAATGATGAGTCACATCACCTGCCGGAGACGGATATTAGAAGTTTAAATACTTTCATATGTATTAGCTGTTATTTACACACCCAAACCTATCTTTCGCAGCAGCGTAATGTGTCCGATGAACCCACTAGGAAAGTATGATTAATATCTTCAGGGCTTTTACATTACACAGATTGTTATATATATTTATTTCAGAATACCGTACTACAAACTTTAATTCGAATTTAAAGTGTAAATCAGGCAGTCATGATATATTTAGTTTGTCAACATGACATCTAATCAGGTTCTGAATTACCGATCATTTCTTGTCTCACCATCTCTACTAAAGCGTTCCTAGAAACTGGATAGTGTCCTAGATTAGATGACAAGCTCGTTCAATTGATCTGTATTTGGCTTTCATACATATGTTTTATATCCAACCAAATAGTTGACTGTCTTTATAGAATAGGTTCAAAATGTCTAATAACAACAGCTCAAAAGTTAATGAATGGTCACAAATGGTGGCGGAAATCTAGTCAAACACAACCAATTAAAACTGGAAAATCGAAGTTTATATTAAAAAAACACAAACTGGAGACATTAAATATTAGTAGGCATTTTTAATTAATTTTTTACGTAAACCTTTTACAAATTTTTAATTTCGCAATATCAATTTATGTTTTCTCAACATTAAGTTTTTTTTTCTCAAAATAAATTTTATTTTCTGTATATTTATTTAGATCCTCAATATTAAATTGGAATTATAAACTTTAATTTGTATTTTCTTAATATTACTTTGAATTTCTCACTTTCAATTAGTTTTTTCTTAATATTAATTTACTTTTCTAAATGTGTTTTATCAATTGGCAATATTTTTATCTTCACTATTATTATTATGTTAACAATTTACGTATAATAATTCGTAAAATATTTTACGCAAATAGAGATATGAAAATTGGTGCCCTTTACCTAAAATATATTTTTATTTTTTTCTTAACAAAAGTCTTAACCCTTTTTAATTTTAGATTTAAACTTATAAAGGTCAATATATACAATTTTTATCAAAATCTAAAAATACTTTACATTTGTAAACAACTCTTTAAGTCATTAAGATTTAAAATTCTCTTTTGAACTGTCTGGCAGCACTTTATAGAATTATAGACTCACATTCACAAACACACACACATGGAACACTCAAGGAATGAACGACGCATTGCGTTATATGGCAAAAAGGTTCTTTTTTCCGAAAAAAAAGTTAAAGAATATATAGTACAAATAAATTATGCGTATATTAGAAAATTTTCACACACATTTCTAACAAATTTTCTAATTATTATAAATTTAACAATAATAACTAAAACTTTTCGCTTCAAAAACAAGGGGTTCTTTCGGTATTTTTAGCAAATTTTTTTGTGTATACAAGAACAATTTTAGTATAGGAAAATTTTAATTTCCATGATAATCACTTTTCACTTTTTTTAGCTTTTGTCAAGTAAGATTACTAATTTTTTTTGCAAAATTTAATATAAACCAACCTATTTTGTAAAGGATTTTGCGAAAACACTTTTGTATGCTTTATTTTTTTAACAAAATTTTAATTTAATTTTTTTTTTATTTAAAAGTATAGCTGGATTTTTTTCCAAATAAGTTTTATATAAATTTGTTAATTTTTCATTTTTTTTATTAATGTTTTTTTTCCTTTTCTTTGCTGTGCACAGGACGTTTTAACGGTACATTGGGTTTGAAAAAATAATATACACGCACGCACGACAAGGACGTCCGCCGTTAAGACGAAAGTCAAAGCCTTGTCTGAACAATAGTGGTAGATAAAATTGTTTGTCTGATTACAACACACTCGTACATTCGCGTTCGCTCTCTCAGCAGCAAACAAAAAAAAAACAGACATCATCGTTCAATACGAAAATATTGTTTGCATGTTCATGAATTTTCTCCCCCACCCCACAATCGGCACATGTAATCGGGTACTTTTTTGTCTATTTTACTTGTTTTCACAAAAAATAAATAAAAACAACAACTACAATGCAGAGCTCTTCCATAATCTTGTATAAGTATTTGTATGTATGTATGTATCCTACGATTTACTCCCAACTCAGTCTCTCACATATACAATAACTTGTACTATTTTTTTGTCATGGTAACATTATTTTTCCTTAACTTTTCATACTTTTCATACTTTTCATACTCTTATAAATATAACGGTAAATTTACTCATTTTATCTTAATATTTTACTCAATTGTATCTCTTTTATTTAGGGCGGATGCCTACAATAGATGAGAGAGATATTTTCCATTCTTTGGGCTCCTTTCCCCTTGTTATTGTTTTTCCTTCGTTTTTGGTGAAGAAATTCGCCACTCTCTTACTACAGCTGTGTGTGCTAGTCACCCACTTTTTGCGTGTACTCTACTTTATTTAGTCCGTTTTGTTTTTGATTTTCCATTATCTGTGCATGAATGAATTTCGTTGTTTTTTACTAATAGTGTTTCGCAAATTATTGTTTGTGTTTCTAGCTTATTTTTCGTTGATTTTTTGCGCTGCAGTCACTGATTTTTTAAGTGTAATATTCAAAGTATTTTGTTTTTCTCTTGATTCTTTTTGGTTCGTTGTCTTCTTAGAAAAATAAAGTACATACATATATTTTTAGTTTTAAACGAAATTTTAAAATGTTTAAAAACATTTTTTGTAAATTTGTATTCAAAATAAAAATATGCTGTATGTATTGAACATAATGAATTTTAGAAATTCTGGAGAATCTGAGATTCTGAAACTGACATTCTTAGAGAATTTATTGACACTATGAAAAAAGCTACGAAATTTATGAACATTTGAAAGTTATAATGTTTTTTTAACAAGAACTTTGGTTTTCAAAACAAAATATGTACAGCAAAGAATTTGTAAACTCATTGGCCCATATTCTTTCCAATACCATACAAAATTTTAATGGCCCATAATCATAGTCATAGAAAAAGCATACTTTAAGCAAAAGCATGCTTTTGTTTTAAATTCAGAACAAAATTTATATGTTTTTGTTGTTTAAAAGTCTACTTTTACTTAAAGTATGCTTTTTCTATGACTATGATTATGGGCCATTAAAATTTTGTATGGTATTGGAAAGAATATGTTTTGACAATTATAAATGAATAATAGTTGTCGATTCTTTTATCTTTTTTAATCATATTTTGGTAAAGTGACGGGTCAATTTCACTAAACACTAAACGAATTTTGAGTTTTAAGACTGTAATCATTCTATGTGATCGTAAATTTGGTTTGCAATAAATTCATTGCTTCGGTCCTGTTGAAACTACATGTCAGTGTTATCAATATCATTAATAATAGGTTAATATTGAATTGTTAAGTTTCAAACAAAACAAATATTTTAAACATAATTTAAAAAAAAAACGGCCTATCTGTCCTTCAGACCACATAGCGTACCATACATTGACACATTGTTACATTGGATTTTCAGAAACCCAAATGCGTCAATTTTGATTGTTGTCGTATTCAGACAAAAAAAAAACCAACGGTTTGGTCATAAATAAGTTTTTAGTATTTTAATGCGATTTTTAAGCACAATTTTAAATCAATTGCCAAAACTTCTACTAGTGATATATTAACTCAACTGTCAAAATTTATATAAAGGAATTGTAGCGAAACAAGTATAGCGAAAAAAAACTAGTTTAAATTAAAGGAAATTTCTGCTAAAACCGACAATTCGTAAATTCGAATAATTTAAAAAGAAATAATTTCGCATACCCTTTCACCTTTTTATTCTTTTATCACATTCTTGTTGTATATATCATACATTAGTATTAATCATAATAATAACTTTATAATTTACTTAATATATATATCTGGCAACACTGTCATATGGATTGTAAACAGTAACCAGATAATCAACTACTATTGGTAATGAATAAAGACATTCTGATATAGACACTTGAAAATACACAACATGGTGTCAGAAGTGGGATTGGAAAAATAAAATTATTAAAAAGAGTTAAAAAAAAAAATTTATATATAAAGTTGAAAAATATAAAAGTATAGAAGGTCAAAATAAAAATGCCTGATGGACAAAATTTACCAGGTTCTTCGCAAATGAAGCTGGTAGAGGGTGGACAATTTTTTGCAACGACGTTGTCGCCAATTAACTTAAAAGCTGCAAATTTAGCGAAAGAATGGAAAATGTGGTACACACAATTTAAAATTTTTATGACAGCCTCAAATTTGGAGACGCAAACGGATCGGCGTAAGGTGGCTTTGCTTTTACACCATTTGGGAGGCGAATGTTTGGAAATTTTTTATTCATTTAATGAAGACATCGACTCTATTGAGTATAAATGCTTGGTAGACAAGTTTGAAAAATTTTTTATACCAAAGGTTAATATTGCAATGGAGCGTCACAAATTTTTCATTTGCAAACAGCAACCGAATCAAACAATTGATGAGTATGTCACCATATTAAAAAACTTGAGCTTAAACTGTGAATTTGGAACGTTAAGAGAAGATCTAGTCCGAGACATATTTACGTGTGGCTTATCTCAAAAAATGGGAAATATTCGTGAGAGGTTGTTGGCTGAAGGGAATATTACATTGGAAAAGGCAGTTTCTATTGCTAAAGCCATAGCAATAGCCAAGGAAAATGCATTGAAACTGGAAGACACTCAGGATGATGAGCCGTTTGTCAACATGATACGAAGAAAATCTTCTGCATACAACAAACAGCAAAATAACAAACAAAATACTATCTGTACCCGTTGTGGTCAAACCCACAAAAACAGATGTCCGGCAGAGGGTGCAAAATGTCACAACTGTGGTAAAAGTGGCCATTTTGCAAAAATGTGTTTCGTAAAAAAACGTTTCGTTAAAAACATTAGCGTAAAAAGAGATAGCGAAGATGAAGACGATGGTGAAGAAGAAGAAGACTTATTTATTGGCGCCATTTCTAAAGCAACAAAAACAACAGCAGCTGAATGGAATATTGAACTAAAGGTAGATAATAACATAATAAAATGTCAAGTAGACACAGGGGCGCAAGCCAATATAATCTCAAAGGAAATTGCTAAAAAGTTAAATTTTCTAAATTTATTAAAGAATACTGTTGTTAATATTTTTACATTTAGTGGTGAAAAATTGGCAGTTCTGGGAACTATAAAACTAAGCGTTGTTTATGAAAATGAGACGCATATTTTGAAATTCTTTGTTGTAGATATGAAGTGTAAAAATATTATCGGTATTCAGTCAGCCATAGAAATGAATTTGATAAAAAATGTAAATATTTTAACTTTGAATAATATTATTGAAAAGTATTCTGATGTTTTTTCTGGTATTGGGCTTTTATATGAAGAATGTGATTTGCAAGTACGACAAGATATTTCTCCAGTAGTAGAACCACCTCGAAAAATTCCATTTAAATTATATGATGGGTTGAAAACAGAATTGGATAGAATGGAGAGTTTAAATATTATAAAAAAGGTTACTGAACCAACAGAGTGGGTTAATTCTATTGTTCTTGTATCAAAACCAAATGGAAGTTTGAGACTGTGTTTAGATCCCAGACATTTAAACAAAGCTATTTTGAGACCACATTATCCTTTCCCCAATATCGAAGATTGCAAAGCAAAACTAAATGGTTCAAAATTTTTTACTTCGCTTGACGCAAACAGTGGGTTTTGGATGATTCCATTAAACGAAAGATCTTCAAAACTATGTACTTTTAACACGCCTTTTGGACGTTATCAATTTTTAAGATTGCCATTCGGCATTAACGCAGCACCAGAAATTTTTCATGCTAGAATGGTCAAATTGTTTGGTGATATTCCGGGTGTCATAATTTACATAGATGATTTTTTGATATATTCTTCTAATAAAGAAGAACATTTAAAAATTTTAGAAATTGTTTTCCAAAGAGCAAGGGACGCAGGAATAAAATTTAACAAATCAAAATGCAAAATATACCAAACGCAGATTAAGTTCTTGGGGCATGTTTTTAGTAACTTTGGTGTTAAACCAGATGCAGATAAAATAGAATCTATAGTGAAAATACCTAAACCAACGAATGTAAAAGAATTACAAAGATTTTTAGGCATGATAAATTATTTAGGTTCTTTTATAGACAATTTAGCTTCAAAAAATAAGAATTTGAGGGAACTTTTGAAAAAAGAAATTGAATGGCATTGGTCCGAAGTACATCAAATGGAATTTGAAAATCTTAAGAAGGAAATAACGAAGTCGCCAGTATTAACATATTTTGACCCAAATAAAAAGTTAACGTTGTCAGTGGATGCATCTAAATTCGCACTTGGCGCTACAATCATGCACGATAAACAGCCAATTGCATATGCATCAATTTCTTTAACGGAAACACAGCAAAATTATGCGCAAATAGAAAAAGAATTATTTGCAATTCTATTTGGATGTACTAGATTTCATCAGTTTGTTTATGGGTTTAACGTGTTAGTTGAAACGGATCATAAACCGCTAGTAAGTTTGTTCAATAAGCCTCTATATAAAATTTCAGCTAGGCTTCAAAGGTTTATGTTGCGTTTGCAAATGTATAATTTATCGGTAATATATAAGCCTGGAAAAGATTTACAAATTGCGGACACCCTATCAAGGGCACCTTTGTCAGAAATCACAACGGAAATGGATGAGGATCTATCACTTCATTGTAACTTTTTGTCCTCTTGTTTGGAGACACCATTTGCAAAAATAGAAGTTCTTAAGGAACAAACAAAATCTGACGAAACTTTTTCAAAAATAATTAAATATGTAAAAAATGGGTGGCCTAATAATAAAAGTATTGTCGAACACGATGTGAAGCCATATTTTAGTATTAGAGATGAAATATCGGTGTTAGATGAAATTTTATTGAAGAATCATCAAATTTTAATTCCTAAAGCATTACGTAGCTCAATTTTATCAAAAATCCATGAAGGACATTTAGGAATTCAGAGGTGCAAGGATTTAGCTCGGCAATCTATTTATTGGCCAAATATCTATAACGATATTGAGAATGTAGTTTCAAATTGTGAAGTATGTATGCGTCATCAAAATTCTAATACTAAATCGGAAATGGTTCCTCATGACATCGTGGATATGCCATGGTTCAAGCTGGGATGTGATCTTTTTGAATTTAATAAGAAAACCTATTTACTCGTGGTTGATTATTACTCTAAATATATTGAAATAGAATCACTAAGTTCAGGATACAGCAGTTTTAAAGTTATAAATAAACTTAAATCTATTTTTTCCAGACATGGCATTCCGTACATTTTAGTAACAAATAATGGACCCCCATTTAATTCTAAAGAATTTAAAGAGTTTTGTAGGAACTGGGAGATTGACCATAACACATCTAGTCCTTACCTGCCAAGATCTAACGGGTTAGCAGAACGTTCAGTTCAAACTATAAAGAAATTGTTTTTGAAATCTCTAGATAGCCACTCAGATCCATATGTAGCGTTACTGCAGTATAGAACGTCACCAAAGGGTACATTACCTAGTCCTGCAACACTACTAATGTCAAGATCTTTAAGGACAAAAATTCCTTCGTTGCTAAAAAATCTTGAACCAAAAGTTGTCGATAAACGGGAATATAGACAACAACTAAATTTGAATATACAAAAGTATACTGATTATTACAACAAAACTGCTAAGAGAGCAAAACCTATACAAAAGGGAGACTCTATTTTATTTAAGAAAACACCTACAAGCTGTTGGTTTAGGGGGCAAATTATAGATTCATGCAAAGAGCCAAATTCATTTATTGTTCAGGACAGCAATGACAATCTTTATAGAAGAAACCAAGACCATATTAAGAAAACACCAGATAGTATAACAGTTAAAAATCAAAAAAGCAATGAAGTAGAAGAAAATAATAAAACCTGCACAGAATCAACAGTCGCTGTAAACAGTGACTGCCAAGATTATGTTACGAGGAAAGGTAGAATTGTAAGACAACCAAAAAAGCTAAATTTATAAGTTGTATTTTATTTATACCTATCTTTACGTAATAATACATTGTATTTATCTTCATATTTATTTATAAGCTGTATTTTATTTATACCTATTTTTGCATAATAATACATTGTATTTATCTTCATATTTCCTTATCTTTAAGAGGGAGATGTTGTATATATCATACATTAGTATTAATCATAATAATAACTTTATAATTTACTTAATATATATATCTGGCAACACTGTCATATGGATTGTAAACAGTAACCAGATAATCAACTACTATTGGTAATGAATAAAGACATTCTGATATAGACACTTGAAAATACACAACAATTCTAAGGTATCAAATAAATTGAGAGTACCTCCTCAACATAATTACTGTAAGTAGCCATTGATAGTAATAAAAATAATAAAATAACAACACAACACATTAACCCTTTTATTTGACTCCCCATTTTTAATGACGAAAGTTTTTGTGCTTCTTAATTTAGTTTCTGCCACAAATTCTCTATAAAACACGTATTTAACAAAACAAATCATGCTTAAGTGCATAAATAATGAAAATTTCATACAAACATATACATATGTAAGTATGTATGTACGAGTACCTACTACATGTTAGTAAGTGTGAGAAGAAATATTAAGGATACTCTGTCTATTTAGAATCAATTAAATGATTAAATAAATTACTTTATATTAAAATAACATGTCTTTATGTTGTCGTTGTAACTTTTGTCATTGTGGAGCTAGATTAAAAAACTAATAAAGGCTATTTTATAGACTTGTCTAATTAATGGTCGCCATATTTGCTGCAATGACAACCACTTACAATGTTGTTATTATTTAAAAGACCACATTATTTCTAGTTGTTAAAATAATTTGGGCCACCCTAATATGCACATACCCAATAAGCACAAATTTTTTGTGAATTCCAATGTTGGAATTCCAGTGTTAATCCAAGCTTGAATTACGTTTGAAATCCATCCTCTTTCCAGTCTGTTTGAAGTTTGTTAAAAAAACAACATCAAATTTGTTTTAAGCATATGTTTTAAGCACAAAGTTGATGCAAATCATTGGCCGCGGTGATGATAATGATTTTATAATTCAATTTTCAGAGAACAGGTTCGGTTCAACTGGAATCACACTGTTATTTAAGGCTGGAATTACACTGTAAATGTACTGTTTTGTTCGACTGTAATTCAATGGTTAATTTTGCTGGATACGCTATTGAATTCAACTGTGTTTCAACTGTAATTCAACACTGGAAATTGGAAATTGTGACTGGATTTCAAATGTAATTTCACTTGAATTCCAGCCAAAATGCTTATTGGGTACACTTATATTGTGCATATGTATGTATGTAGCTTGTACTCATTTATAAACATTTAAAAAGAGATATCCTTGTATGTATACTGAGATAAATAAGTGTGTATTTACAACAAAAGAGTTTCAAGTGCAATAAAAACTTAGAGGAGATATTATTATTTACTGTAATCGGTATAATTACATATGTCCGTTTTAAAAGAAAATGCTGCACGATTTCTATGTTCCCTATTTCATAGTAAAATAAATAAATAAATAAATTATATTAAATTAGGGAGGTAAAAATTTAAGTTAAACAAAATGTGAAAGTAAAGTAATCCCAGAAAAACTCATAGTATTTCAAATGTATCTACATACATAATTATTTCTCTCTATATACTAAAGAATTTATTCACTTCTGAATAATTTATAAAATACTATAAAAAAAAGCAAGCATTAGTTATTTGTTTATTGTAAATTTTTAAATAAAATATGTATCTAGCAAACCACCTTGTTAAACATTCCTGCATGCCCGACGTTAAGGCCTTCTTAAACCATTCACATCGGACCGATACTATAACACGATGTGCTCGAAATGTATGCACTTGTATGGGAGAGTTATGTGTTTCCATACTTTGTATATCTAAAGTATTTTTATTGAAAGCAAGCGTGGAGCTTGTTGTCAAAAGCGTCTGGGGAAATGTATGCACTTCGAATTCCATATCGGCCAATTGGGCTGAGTGTAAGAGAAGCAAAGCATTTTTCGATAAATTACACCCTTTAAAGCAGACTTATGATCAAATATCTTTACTATGACACCATTCTGAAAATAGATTATATAATTAAAATTATTTTACAACATAAAATAATAGATGTTTGTATGTAAGAAAGATATTTTCCATCAGACTGTTTAAAAAATAATAAACCTTTGCTGATTCGGAATACAACTCCAACTAGAGTTTTTATTAGGTTTCTAACTACAAGCTAAACAAGGTATTTGGATTGTTCGTTATTATTAACATCTACGACTTGGGAGACATTTTGGTATAAATAATCTGAATTTCTAATATTTTTAAACTTTTTAGCAAGAAACGACACCAGAAAATTTTACAAGCAAAAAAGAAACAATACCGTCTCTTAAGCTTGGAATATAAAATTCTTTCAAGTATACTTTAAAATATATACTTTTTCACTTCTTTTACGATGTGGTTAACATCACGATTGGTAAGTTTTTTTTGGACGACCGCTTCTTCGAATATTTGCCACGAAGCCATTTTCCTTATATTTTCTAATTATATTTTTGATAATTGAAAATGATACATTTAATAATTTTCTTTATTATTAAATGTTTAATGCTGGACATAATTTCTTTACCTTTGCCCATAATTTTCGACAAAACTTGTAATGCTGACAATAAAAAGACTACTAATAAATAACAAGTTCTGGCTTGTAAGAACATAATTTCACCGAAATATAAAATATAATTGTACTTTGTTTTTGATAAATGAAAGAGAGTTTTAGTTCTTTGTTTTGCAAGATGCTTTAAACTTTTGTCGAATGAATTTTATCGTATTTTGAAGAATTACCGTTGTGTTCGTAATAAAGTCTATATTTTTTGTTACATATTGTATTTTGTTATTTATAAAACTAAATAAAATCTTATTATACTTTAAGTTTTCCTGAAACGTTTACTTTTCTTTAAACAATCAATTTTTAAGGTGTATTTAATTAAACTTTAGTCTCTGACTGTATATTAAAATTAACATTTTAAAATAAAAATTCTTGTTTAGCCTGATTGGTCTACTGAACTGTAGACGAACACCAGGGTTAGAGTCCCAGTGAAGCCCTAACAAATTTTATTTAATAGGGTCACCGAAGTATTAGAAGTACCTTAAATAGAAAACAAAAATATTTTTACCAATTAATTCCGAATAGCATATATGAGTATTTTTACTATTAATCGTTGATATCTTTTTAAAAAGTTAAAAAAAGAAGAATACAAACAAATTTGTTTAGTTTATTTTTTATTTTTGTTAAGTTTTTAAATTTTTAATTTAATACAAAAATATTATATATTTTTTATGTGAAATTAAATTTATTAAATAAAAAAGAATAAATCTAAATTTGGTGCGATTTTTTTCAAATGGCGCGTTTTTTTCTCCATGTTGGTGCGTTTTGAAATTTCAAAGTTGACAACAGAGATGTACACGAGTTGATTCACTTTTTTCCTATATGTATGAACTCACTGTTTTTGTTTTGTTTTCAATCATCAACATGTGCTAATAACATTGCTTGCAGTGTTTGCGCTCTCCTAATTGCTTGTCATTTTCTCAATCACTTTTTAAACGCCGTTAGCAATAACGAATCAAAAATTATAACTGTGTTTTGATTTGTAAGCAAAACAATCAAATGATTCATAAAAGCTCAGATTGCATAGTGCAAAATCAGTGCGTTAATTTTTTTAAATAAGTTTTCAAGATGAACTCCGAAATAATAAAAAATATTGAAAACGGTGTTTTTCGTATTGTAAAAAATAAACAAAGCAGAAGTAAAATTTGGGATATCACAATAATTTATAAAAACAACAAATACATACATATATTTATCTTTAAATAATAAAATATTGAACATGAAGTATTACATTATTTCTTTTGCTAACCTCTGAAAAATGGCTGAAATTTGTACTTATTTTTTCTATCATTATCATTATTACTATCCCTATAATAATACAAATGTTTAAGCACTATCAAATAAAATTAAAAAGAATATGCGATAAATATAGTAAAGTGTATATTTACTCAAAAAGCTCTGCGTATATTCATAACACTCATACTGATTCAATGCTTTTGTGAATGGTAAGAGCTTACAGAATAAGCAAGCAATTATATGCATTTTGTAACAAACCACTTGCTGTGGTGAATCATGCAATGACAGCTTTCGTTTAGTTATGTATAGTGCTAACTCAGTCTTCACTTTTACAAAATAATAAATATGTCATTTGAATGGTATTCATGCACATCTCTGGTTGACAACCATAAACATTAACAGAACTTGTTGACTTTTGTTTTTATATAGAAACCATTCATAAAAGTATTGCATACTTTTTGGCTGGTGTAAATAATTTAATGTTGCCATATCAACAGAGTACTAAAGCATGGCATGGTACATAATACATTTAGCAACAAAATGTCGTCTAACTGTGGTTGCTGTTTGTACTAAACGTATAAACTTCCGGTACATAAGCGGAAACTGTAAACAATTTTTTAATGTTTGCTGGTTTTATTAAACGTTAATATAATATTTTAAGATTAAAGAAAATATAAAAATTTGGCAATTTGGCCTCGATTGGAAACTCTAATTAATCAAGTCTTCCAGTAACTAATGATGTACCTCAAGAAAATCTGGATATAGGAAACGATCCGGTAGTTAGGCTTTTTGTTTAGTCAAGGGGGTTACTCAGTATTGGGATGCGAAAGCAAATTCGATGCGTAAGAGTATCAATTTGTACGCTTATCGCATCGAATTTGCTTTCGCATCGCAATAGAGAGTAACCCCCCAGATTTGTTCTACTATGCAGATCCACAGTTGATGCATGTCTGCAATGAAGTGATTTTTCCATGTTGGTCTGCTGAGAATTAGTAGTTAATAGGGTTATGGTCTTCGAACTAATGATATTGAGATTTTTTTTGATTGAATATGCTTTCTTGGCTGATTTAATATAAAGTCTTATATTGATGGCATTTCTTCCATTTAAGGTTATACTTTTTTGATATACATACATACATCTTCGTTCGTATTATAAGGTCATATTTAAATTCCTTGTTATTTGGTAATCTTGACATTTACATGTAGAATCATATTACAATTCAACGAAAAAGGTTTTCAACAAAAATTTTGTTTTCGAAAAGTAATAAAAACCTTTAACTGGAAATGCGGTTACGGTAAATGGAATAGAAGCTTTGACAATGAGTTCAATTTCGCTCTATTGTTATCTGGAGTACGCCAACAAGCTAAATTGCAGCATTTGGAATTTTAAAATCCAAAAACAATTGCTAAGAAGGCTTTGTATGCTGAATGTGTTACTGTATGGGGTCAACTAGTCAAGTTAACATCAAATTGTTTGCCTATTTAGAATGATATGGATATCACTGGTATGTGTTTAAAGCGAATCGAATCGATTACAGACATAAAAATTATGGAAAATTTTGATAAAAGAATCGCCATCAAAATGTGTGGTCTTGGTAGTCATCTATCTGTCCGTTATACAACGCTACAAATATTTGTACGATTTTCATATAAATTAAATATATATATATATGTATATTTAGGTAGGTGTAGGATGGTAGGAGTCATGCTTAAGCCCGCCAGAGTCTTAGACCCGGAAAGTTATAAACTACATTTCAAAATTTTCTTGTAAATATTCAAATTTTATTAATTTTTTTGTTGGTTTAAAGAGATTTAAAAAGACAACAATAAATACAGATACATACAATACACTTACTGAATATATTTTGTTTTTAGTTTTTTTTTAAAGAATAAAATCATTTACAGCACTTTTTTTCAAAAAGCGTGTCACTTTTAATACATATTTATTGTAATAAAATCAAAAAATATACTAAATAGATTTTTATATTAAGAAAAAACACATTTGATTCGACATTGAAAATATATTTCTTGTTAAAATAACATTATTAATAAGGAGTTACTAATTAAATATATGTATATATATATATGGAGTATATATAGAGTGTTTTTAGAAATAATGTATAAATAACAAACAAAACAACAGAAATAAACTTACACTGAATAATATTACATTTTATTATGATTATAAGATTCTTCATCCTAAAATAAATGTGAAATTTAAGGTACATTTAAGCAAAAAACTCTGATTTAAGATAGGATAGTGTCTTTGCTATTATTATAATTATTATTATAAGAAGGGAAAAATTATTGAAAAGATTTATGAAATTTATGGCTTTGATGAAATGTTTGTTTTTAAAAACTCTAAATAGTTATGGTGCCATGTGGACAATAGTTTTGGGTTTCTTTCATTCTAGCTTAAATAGTTGGTTTGTAATTTAATAAATTTTTATAATTTTATTTTTCCTATTAAAATGTTGTGTATATGTTTTAGAAAAAGTGGTTTGTTTATTGGTTTTTATTTTCTTATTCTAACATCCATAGTAAACTTAATTGAAAAGAATATCCGAACAATTGCTTAAAATGTTTTCCTGGAAAATATAGTTTGATTTTATGATTTATGGATAATTTGCTATTTGAATGTCTTACCTTTCAGATGTTTTTCAATTTTTCCAGTTAATGCCCTTGATTTCTTAAAAGTCAGTGTCACATAAAAGATGGTGATGATTTTCTGGAACGTGAGCGGGGTTTCGAGGGACTTTTCAAACTGTGTCTGGAAGTGCTGCGTGGCTTAAAACCGCCCGAATCTGTCCAGGGTTCGGCTACACGACCGTACCAATGTATCAAATCCATAACCTCAAGCTGGGAGTAGAAGAAAAGTATATAGATAGATAGGTATTCATCTCTCTTCTTTTAAAATCTGTTCACTTACTTGTAAAGGTCGTGATAGTTCCTTAAACATAGCAGCCTTAGTAACATGTGAATTTTGTGATAAAAATGAAAGACACTTAGATTTTAAAGCCGATGCCATATAATGATCGGCTATACCCAACAGACATAAAACAGAATGTTCATCTATTTGCGAATTTAAAGTATTTTCACACAATTCCTAAAACGGAAACATAACAAATAAATTCATTTATTAAATTCATTTCTATTAGCATTTAAAACCCACCTTTAAATCATCTATAGAGTATTTATCAGCTAATAACATCAATTCACATATTTGTTCAGCACCCACAGTTTTATCAATTGGAGCACCATACAAAAACAACAGTAATCGTCTAAATATCACTGGAGAAGTATCAGGTATTATGATTTTTCTATAAAAAAAAAAGCAAGCATTAGTTATTTGTTTATTGTAAGTTTTTAAATAAAATATGTATCTAGCAAACCACCTTGTTAAACATTCCTGCATGCCCGACATTAAGGCCTTCTTAAACCATTCACATCGGACCGATACTATAACACGATGTGCTCGAAATGTATGCACTTGTATGGGAGAGTTATGTGTTTCCATACTTTGTATATCTAAAGTATTTTTATTGAAAGCATTACCCGCGCTTGTTGTCAAAAGCGTCTGGGGAAATGTATGCACTTCGAATTCCATATCGGCCAATTGGGCTGAATGTAAGAGACGCAAAGCATTTTTTGATAAATTACTATTTGCCGCTATGGGTGGTTCACAGAGGTGTCGTATAAGATTAAGCTGGTAAAGGAAAGGAAGTTGTGTAATTATTATCACTAAAATTATTTTCACTTACCTTAACATTTTTATAGTCATAGTTATGTTGCCTCTCCATAAACAAAGGATCTAAACTCAGTTCAAAAGGATCGTCTTTTTGCAATGATTTCAATTCACTTTCTAATATATTTGACGGTTCTAACAAACCCAACTCGATGAGTGTTTGCGTGAATTCTTGTTTTTGCACCAGTTTACAAATCTGCAACGGAAGTTTATTTTGTTTGTATATATTTTAATTGTAAAGTGTTTTACCTGACTCATGGCATCCTTTAAAGCAGACTTATGATCAAATATCTTTACTATGACACCATTCTGAAAATAGATTATATAATTAAAATTATTTTACAACATAAAATAATAGATGTTTCTGTGTAAGAAAGATATTTTCCATCAGACTGTTTAAAAAATAATAAACCTTCGCTGATTCGGAATGCAACTCCAACTAGAGTTTTTATTAGGGTTCCTAACTACAAGCTAAACAAGGTATTTGGATTGTTATTTATTTTTAACATCTGCGACTTGGGAGACATTTTGGTATAAATAATCTGAATTTATAATATTTTTAAACTTTTTAGCAAGAAACGACACCAGAAAATTTTACGAAAAGGACGAGGCTTCTGGCATTATTTCGTTTAGAGATATAAATGAAAATCTGGTAGCCGATACGTCGGGGTTTTGCATCCAACATTTCTATTATGTTATAGCGTATTATGCCATAAACAAACAAAAAAGAAACAATACTGTCTCTTATGCTTGGAATATAAGTAAGTATACTTTAAAATATTTAAACCAAAACACGGTGAAATTATTCAAATTAATAAATTAATCAAATTATCACAATACGCCAAATGCTTGCAAAGACTCACAACAACTTTAAATCGAAACTGCCTTCGTTACTCTGATAGGAGAAAAACAATTTGAAACCATGTCTACTTAAAAGATCTCTGCTAAACGTACGCATTTGGAGAATGACATTAAACGATACTGGATTCTCGTTAAAATTATCTAAATTTAAACCAGTCACATCCTTTTCGCATAGGCGGACGTCATCGTCTTAAATTAAGAAGGGAATTGAGGACAACCTCAATGCCTGCAACCGCCAAAGAACCCTATTAATGATCACACACGATGCATAGGCCAGAATTGGAAGAAAATCTGCGGAAATGAGTCTGATGAAGAATAAGCATTAAACGAAATTAATGTTTGCATCTGTTCGAGAAACGGCTTAATAAAAAGGTCTAAACTAAGAATGTCAGTCCCAAAATCCCGGGATTTGACAAATCTAAAATTTTTTGAAAACATATCCCGGAATTAATAAATCTCGAAAATTATTTAGTATTTCTATAAAAGATCCAGGGAAGATCCAGGGAAGTAAAACATCTACACTTAACATTAATCAATTCTTCTTTAGCATTTTTAATAAGTGAAAATAAAAGGTCAGAAACATTTCAAACTTATTTACCAAATTATCAAAAAAAATTAAAATTTTACAAAAGAATTTCAAAGGAGTAAAGATAAAAAATTAAAACTAATTTTGGATTGTCAAACTGGAACGAACTATTTGATAAAGGTTTTTGGAATTGAAAAGTTCCTATCAGAAAGCTTTAATTGATTTCAAAGCTCAACAAATGACCGATGTTTCACTTTTATTCGTGCTCAAAAAGATATGAACAAGTGATTGCATATTAAACGGTGAACTGTTGAAATCTCTTCTTAAAATAAACCAAAAAAGAAGAATGATTTACTTATCCTTCATGTTTGTTATTGGAAATGAATTTAAAAAATAATAAATATATGTAATTGAAATAATTAAAAGTCCGAATTACGAATCCCGGGATTTGCGAAATGTGAGAGGTCTAAAAAAAGCAAACAATACAAGAACAGAGGGCCTTTAACGTCAAACTAAAACAACATTTTACACGCTTTTTTACGGTGCTAAAACAATGATACTTTCGAAGTAAATGAAGCAGTGCTGAATGAATTTGACAGAAAGATCCTCGTAAAATATATGAACCATCTGCGTTAAAGATTACTTTAGGCATTAACCTACATGAACATAGTTAATCGCATAATTATGCAGCTACAAAAGCGTTAAACGGCAACTGACACGAAAAGCAAAATTCTGCGGGAATGAACAAGTGGTAGACAACATAAATACACTTGGTATTATAAAGTGAAGCGAAAATTCAACTGCCGTTTGTAGGGGTTAGACTTGCCCTAATTTGATCAAATGTTTGATAAATATTCCACATTTTAAATAACGAATCATAAAAAACTTACTATCTGTGATGTTGCCAATTTGAAACAAAACTTAAATTCCTTCCAGCCCAATTTCTCCTCCAAACGATCAGATAGATTTTCCATAATCAATATATAACTGGGTATGTCCACAATCAATTGTTCTAGGTTTTGATTAATAGTGCTGCGCTTACTTAAGAAATCCATTTCACAATAGGTTGTTCTAAAATTATAACCAATGAAAATTATTATTACAATTACTTCTGCATTTAAATTATCTACATATGTACTTTTTATCCCTAATGATTTCCAAAGCAGCTGATATTCGTCCATAAATATCACGCATTTTTCTCACTTCGTACATGTACAACACGAACTTCAAATCGTTTTCGGCACTCATTAAGCGTTGTTTGTCTGAAGGATTATCATACAGGGTTAAACCTATGGGTGGTCCTCTTCTGGGACGCGGCGATAGTCGTGGCTGACTAAAGAGCGTGCTAACGGTATTATCGTCCATGGTATTGTTGGCGGTAATGAAAGTATTATTTTGTATTTGCATGGCTACAGCATCATCGGTAGCATATTTTAAGGATAAATCTAAATGTGAGCATTTCAAATCCTGCAAATTGAGAAATATTATTAGTAGTTGTTGGAAATAATAATATTTTTTGTTCTTTGTTTTAAACTTACTTTACACATTTTTTCTAAAGAATTTTTGATTTCTTCTATCACACTAGTTAAAATCAATAAAGTGGTTTCAATCTGCAAAGAAAAGAAATTTAATAATATTGGATATTTATCACTTGTGATGGCGACCACTGGCTGATTTTTGTTAATTTGCCAACTATTCTTTCAAACTTACCTCAGGTACTAAGTAATTAGCTAATTCATCTTTTTCATCAGGTGTTAGACTTAGAAATACATTTAATATATTGCGTAAGAGCTGATGCAATTGTGACATAAATATGGGTATACGTGTGCGTACATATTTTATTATTTCATTCTTTTGATAGCGTGCTATATCGGCGGCATCTTTAATAAATATATTGCAAAATTGTAAAATTTTGGCACATCCTAGAAGCAAAAACATTTCAATATTGTAGAACATTTTTCAAACACAGACTCACCTATAGAACATTCTCTTAAACTATCCTTAAATGTGGCATATAGTAAGGCGGGTTCGTGTGATATAGTAACTGGATTAATGGTTTGTATGACACGATTTAGAATACTATGTAGATCCATTATAATATTGACAACAACTGCAATTGAAACAAATTCTTAATAATTCTTGTAATAGAGATATAACCATAATAAAATGCATTTACAAGCATTTCTATAACCAATTTTTACGAACTCAAACAAATACGGCTTTTTTGCACTATTTGAGTTTCCAACTCATATAAAAAAATTTGAGTAGCTTTTCCGAATCAGTTACTTAACTCAGATAGTGCAAAGCTAGCTTAACAGAAATTAATCTCCCACTTACACTTTTTCAACTTGATCATTTTCAAATATCTCTTTGCTGGCTCTGCCAATTTCATTAGCGAAGGCTGAGTCTCTGCAAAGTTTATAAGTTTCTCACAAACATCCTCATTCATATCGGGCATCAGGGACTCCGTATACAGCCAATGCAATATGGGTGTCAATAGAAAAGCGGGAAGATCATATAAGACACCCACCGGTGTCAAAGGCGATGAGGGCGGTGTATCCATAAAACTGGGAAATGGTGACGGACTTTTGGCACGATAGGGCGACAAGGGTGGCCGGCGTGTATTGCAGCTTGTTGAATTGCAAACATCTGTGGAATGTTGCAACATGAGATCTTGACAGAAATTAAAAATATTTTTTGATTGAGGCTGTAAATGGTGAGTTTCCAAATGTGAATCCGAATGGGAATTAGGAGGGAAACGACGCATGCCGGAGCCTCTCTCTTGATTAAGCAAATGTAAGGTACCATTATTCGGTTGAACCTTGGTCGACAAACAATTAAACGAGGACGACAATTGCGTATGATGTTGGGATTTTAATGAGGCGGTATTAGTGGCATGGCATTCTATAGGCGGTTGTAAGTAAATGGGTGATAAATTGAGTCGGGGTAAAGATTTTTGCTGTTCTTCCGGTTGTGTTGTGGTGCTGCTCATTGTCACAGAGATTTTAATGGGATTTGGAGAGTTGGGTAGACTGGCATTATCTTTACTTTTTATGGTTAAGGAATCATAATTTCTACATACAGCTTGTGGCAATGAGATAGTGCTAGTGGCGTGTACACACATGCTGCAATCAAAGCCATTTAAACGTAATACAGAGGCATGTACATGATACTGCAAAAGGAGAAGGTTTTTTTTAGTTTGAACGTTGTTTATTGGAATGAACTTTTTTTTTTAAATAAAGCTTACCTCAAAGCCATCGGAACTTTTGATAATGACATCACTAAAGTAGGATTCATTTAAGGCTTCGGCAAATGAGAATTCCTTTTCCTGACCAGCAGCCTGCCCCTCCTTTACACGTTTACACTCTATAGCATACCAGTTCTCACAGTAGAGTACTAATGAATCAGAGGGTGCTAAGGTAGATGTCTAATAAATTAAGATATTAAGATTCGCATTTAAAAAGCATTACTAAACCATGTTTCTGTTTGTCATTTGATATCGACTTTCCGTAGTTCCAAATATTATTTAGTAAAATACATAAAAAATAATTATTTGAACTAATTACAAACTTACATTAAATTCTATACTGTGTCCAGCAAATGCACCAAATATTAAACGTGGATTGTTTTCATTAACTTCAAAAGTTTCACAACTGAATAGAACACTAGCCGAATCACAACATGTATCGCAGTCTTTTATTTCTGGCAAGGGGCTGACCAAATCATTATACCATGTTATATCACTTGTATCGTCCAAACGAAATTTAATGCTGCAAACAAACAAAACACACACAAGCAAACAAAATAATAAAAAAAATACGAAATTAAGAAAAAAAAAAAATAATTGATTTTTCCATAAACCTCAACCCTACTCACCCCTCTAAGCCGGATATTTCTTTTTTGCCTTCAAAGGTACAGGAAACAATCTAAAAATTGTACACAAAAGAACAATAATTAAACAAAATTGAATTTAAAACAAAGAAAGCAAACACTACTCACCTCCCAAGTACCAAGAAAGGTATGTTCAACAGCTGCCATAATGTCTTCAACATTAATAATAAATAGAGTGGGCGAAATACATAAAATTCCTCAAGTGCACTTAACCATTCAAATATTACGTGAAAAATCACACATTTTGCCTTAAATAAATATAGTTTATTTAATTAATTAGTTTATATTTAATAATAGCTGTCCCTATATAATCTTTACTAGATATACTTATTATTATATTATATTTATTTTATACTAACTTTTTAAAATCATGGCATCGAAAAAGTTATGTATCATTTGTGTCTTAAATTTTTTCTTGCTTCGCCAAAGAAAATTTTACCGTTTATTATACATTTTTCAACTTTATCCTTTATTTTATTATATCTATATTCTATCAATTCTAGAAGATTTCAATTAATACTAAATTTTTTAAGTAATTTACTTTTTTCCCTAAATTTGTTAAATTTTAGAATAAGATTTTCTTGAACTTAAAATGTTTCCGTAATTTTTTCACTCTTGCACTTTTCTCTTTTATATATTTTTTTAATGCCACCAACACACTCATACACATAATACATACATACATATAGAAATAGCAACAGTAGAAAATTGTGTGTCAAAGGAAATTGATATAACGGTATGTGATGTAATGTGACGACACAGCTGTTAAAACAGGGTTGTTTTCAAATGGTAGTAAATTATACAGCTGTTTGGTAAACGTCAGTTTAATTTCGTAAAAGAGATACAAATGATTTGTTTTGAAACAAAATAAATAAATAATTTATTTTTTTTAATATAAACTATTGTACATGTAAAGTATTTTAAATAATTATTAATTTTAAATACAAATATTTCCAAGATTAGATAGTTTATTTAAAGTGATTTTATATTTGCATGCAGCTGGCAATGCTGACAAAATTAACCCTATTAGGGTAACAGAATATTTATTAATTTTGAACAAAGCTGTCACTTAATTCAATTACTTGAATTTATGTTTAATTCACTAAATTCTTAATTTAGAATTACAATCTTCAGCAATTTATTACATAAAACCATTCCTAACAAAACAAATTCTTAAGCTGCATTCAAAGACTTTTATTTAATTATGGGGTGAGTCAGACCCTGGATGTCGTTATCTTTATCATTGCTCGAAAAACAATCATTGGCATTTACTTTTTAAAAAAAAAATTCATTCAAATGACGACATCAACTCTGCTGTTGGATGCCTGTTTTTTCATAATAACGATACCGATAACGATCATACGATCTGGTCGACTAGACGTCGGGCCCAAAACACAATTTTTTAATGAATCAACATTTGTCAATTCCAAATTGAATTAAAATATTTTTCTTCCTAGAACGAGTGGTCAGAACCACTTCAGATTCTTTAAAGACAACCTTGGAACTAGTGACGTCTTAATTAAGTCTACAACCATTTCTATACATATAGGGGTTTTAAGTAATTAGTTTTTTGGCAGTAGTTATAGCTTGGAGCTAGACTAGTTTTATAGAAAACTTATTAATTCCAGAACAACTTTTTCGAACCGCTTTAAAAGCTTCTTTTGGAACTAAAGAATCACAATTAGTTCAGCAACCAGTGCTATGAAACGCCATTGTGATTGTAAAATTCTATAGGGTTTTAAAGAACCAGTTACAGTTCTACGAAACATTTATTAGTTCCCGAACAACTTTTTGGAAGCATTTTATTTAAAAAAAAATAAATAAAAATTGTGACAGTTTTAAACAAAAATCATTGATACCAACGCCAAATCTCCAATGTTTCCCTCTTGATTACTTTAACGGGCCTTGTTTGCATTATTGTTGTGTACATCCGAGCTTTACCCCTGGTCAGAACACTCTTTATGAGATAATAAAAATGATCAAGATGTTTGAATCCAAAAAATTGTCTGTTTATTATTTATTATTTAATATGATAGTAAATATTTATTAAAAAAGAATATTTATATTGTTTATTTTTAAAATTTGTTTAAATTTATTTTTGTATTAATGTATTGTTGTAAAATATTAATTGATTTTCTGCTTTGATTATTTTATGAAAATATTCGATTTTACAAATGTTTAAATATATGACGGATTTGAATTATTTCGGTAACGGTATTTTAGAAGTAACCGTACCGGTGTTGAAATGATATTTTAGTTGTAACGTTTGTTTAGCGATAACTTTAACTTGAATATGATGTTGTCAATGGTAAATTAATAAAAATATGGCTAAAAACGTGTTTGTAAAATCTATTTAGGCACCTAGAATTCTTCTTAAACTTATGTATGTATATTGTTCTTTGTTGTAAAAATATTAAAAATTCTTAAATGCTTTATCAGCATTATTGGAATTATCTACAGATTCATTTCGTAGTTTAATAACGATATTATCGGCAGCAATAATATCTAAAGGACGGATCTGAAATTAAAAAAATAGCATAAGAAACCTTAAAATAGATTTTATAAATTCATTAAAATTTACCTTTAAACATTTATGAGCCTCAATTTTAAAATCCTTGTACATGGCAATTTTTTGTAAAGCTCTGACCGAGCGTATACGTTTTTGGGCATCGAATTCCAAAAGACGTTTCAAAACATCTTTAGCCTCATGGCACAAACTTTCAACTTCTTGGGGTAAGAAATTGGACACATCGTGTAATTTGGTGCCCGCACAATCTTTAGTCTTTAACAACTCGTTGCTGTCATTTAAATTAAAATGTCCTGCATTATCCAGCTGATCTTTAGGTTGTAAATGCTCAGGTAAATTGATGGTAACAAATTGTCTAATATCAGGACTCTGTAAGTATAAGAATAACATACAAATTTAATAATTTTTCTCAGTGCATTGGTCTATTGCACCTGCTAATAAAAACCTCTTAAACATAAACTTAAACTTCCTTTTTATATTTTATTCTTTGATATTTGTTTCATCTTTTTTTTTTCTTTAACGATCAACTACTATTTATAACTTCAACCAGAATTGTTAGTGTCTAAACTAAAGAAGAAAATCTATTTTTATAAGCAATATTTTAAGAACAAACACAACACACTATCACCATCTTGTGGTTGGACTTGTATAACCTATGTGTGCTGGTCTTTAGAAAACCTCATGTGTGAGTAGACTGGCAATCATGTTTAAAATTATTAATTGCCATTATAAATGGCAAAACAACTTTAAAGACTTCATGTACGATCGTTCGTTCTTTCCCAGTTTACTGCAAAATGCAGTGGAAAAGTTAAAGAGAAAAGAAATAAGAAAAAAACAAAAATTCAAAAAAAAAAAAAAATACCTCATAAAAGAAAATGATTGTAGAATGAAAGATCTTGTTAAAAGATTTTGTGTTATAGTCCTTTTTTCATAAAAATTATTTTTATATTTTATTTTATATCATTTTATGTGTATTTCTGTTGTTAGCATCTTGATAAAGATGATGTTGCCTTTTAACTTCTAGTGTATAATCAGGTGTACCATCAAAGCTTTAAACTACAAATTAGCATATAGTTTTTCTTTTTTTGCTTCTTAATTAATAGTTATTTTATAATGTTCACATGTGACGCTTCCTCTTTTCTAGAACTATGCATGTAGTTATTTATACTTAATTCATAATTGTTAGCAGAAGTAAGTAAAAAGTAATCCTCCTATCAGAAAATGCTATAAATTTTGCGAGGCGCCTAATTTTTGCTGAATTTTGTCTAGATATTCAAATTTTATAGGCATTTATTTATCATTAAGCCATATTTCGGGAATATATATATTTGTATAGGGGCTATAAGGAATCATGGACCGCTTCTTACTATTTTCCGCACACTTTCCTCTTTTATCATAAAAACAGCGTATACAAAATTTCATGGTATTATCTGCAATATTTTTCAAAATATTGCAATAAAATGGACGAAAAATATCAAATTTTTATGGAGGTGGTCTCACATATTGGTTCATAACTCTGGTTGACCTAAACCGATTTTGCTGATTTTAAATAGCAAACTTCTCGAAAGCACTTCTGACAGAATTATTGAAGGTTTGGATCCCGAGTATATCTGGGGACTTCAAAAAAGTGATTTCAACAGACACACAGACAGACAGACGGACATGGCTTAATCGACTTCGCTATCTATAAGGATCCAGAATATATATACTTTATAGGGTCGGAAAATTTTTTTGTGGAAATTACACACGGAATGACAAACTTATATATACCCTTCTCACGATGGTGAAGGGTATAAAAACAGAATTTACAATTGGTGGAAAATATTTTTTTTTTTAATGAACAAAAAAACTGAGTGGAAATTAGTTTATAGCTTATTTGAAAAAAAAAACATACATTCGTACGTATTTACTTTCTTTACTTCCAGCAACAAGAAAATAATTTGCTTTGTTTAAATTAATGTTAAATTTTTACAGCTAGTGCAGATAAACTTGCGATAAATATTAGAGAAGAGTGCAATTTGTAGTGCTTCGCAAGTTGATTCAATATGAATCTACTTGATTCGCTCTTAAAATTTTGTATGGTGAAGCAAGTTGTTTCACTCATGATTGGGGTGTGAAGCATGAATAGAGAGCGAAGCATGTACCGTGGAAACGTAGTATTACGCGTTCGCGTGTGTTTTTTCGTTCCTGAGTTTGGCGTTTGTCCGCCATCACCTTTTTTTAATCCAGTTTTTTTTTTTTTTTGAGCGATCTCTCTATTGTTCCAAGAAAGCCTCGTATTTTCCTGCATCTTCTTTTCGTTTTTATCTGTTTTTTTGCATCTTGGTAAGTTGTTCCATGTTTTTGCAGCTAAAATCAGTAAGAATCCAATTAAGTAAGACGAAAACTGTTCAAATGCAAAACGCAAAAAATAAGGTGACGGTTGTTACATCCTTAAAAAAAATTCAAAAAATCAAAATAGGCTTTTGATGCTTATTTGGCCTTTCAAAATTCTTCATCTTATTTACCGCTACTATAAAATTAAATCGTTTAAATGAATTACAAAAATAAAAAAACTTTTGTGCTTCTGGGGTAACGGCCGTTACAGTCGGTGAGATTGTTTTGAACTATTCACAAAAAATTAAATTTTAACTTTCCGCCTTCAAAATTGCTGCTGAGCATGAAGAAAATTTTAAACTTTCAGCTGGCTTTTTTGATCTTAAACCACCGTTAGAACAGTGTTACCAAAGGGTTTAACAAGTGAACGTGCAATTCACAGGAAAAAAACGTGCACGGTGTATGAAGTTCAAAGCAGCATATTTTTGTTAGTATAAAGAAAATTAAATTTAATCCTTCGGAAATTGACAGAAACATTTATTTTGTGTAATATTAGCGGAAAAATAAATTAAAAATAATAATTTTATTTTTGAGCTGTAAGGAGTCATTTTCATAATTATTTAAATTATGTAAAAAGTCAATAATTCAAAAATATAAATTTTTATGTGGCTTGAAAGCAAAAAGTGTTCTAAGGTGCCCCCCTCTCCTCTACATATGTATGGATTTTTATTTCCTAGATGAAATAACGAATAACGGAATCAGAAATCGAACATTGTGACTTTTCTATTGTAATTAATAAATCAAATGAATTGTTTCGAACTCAGTTCAATAAATTAAACACATTAATTTATAAAACTCACAAAACGTACACTCACAAATTTTAATGCAAAAATTAAAATACTAAATTAAATTATATAGCCACAAATAAAATCAAATAAATTGTTATTTAATTTGATTTTATCGACAATACCACCACACACAACACGAAATAGCATAAAAGATTTTCAAATTAACCGGAAGTTTATTTTCTATCTATGTATAACTATCAATATGTATACATATATGTACGTTTATTACTTCTTAAGATTACTTGTATATACATATATATATTTTTTTGTGTCATTATATTTCACTTTTGTTTTTTTTTTTTTTGTTGATTTTGAAACAGCGACATTAAGAATATATTAGCCTTATTTTATAATAAACAAAACACTTGACAACCACTTTGGCGTGTCTGAAGTACAATTAAGCAACAGCTAATGTCCTCATCCGAAAAACCCATAAAATGCACAAAACAACAAAAAAACATAGATATATGTATGTATGTATGTCTTATATATGTATATGCGAACAATGCGCAGGCGCGCATATACACGCAACTCTCATAAAGCAATTAAAGAAAAAAACACATGAAACAAATCTACGAGTAGTTAAGGTCTAGGTCGTAATTTCCTCAGACTGCTAAGGCAGACATTTAGCAGAAAGTATAATTTTATTTTTGTTTTGTTTGATTTTTGTTCACTCTCTGTTTGGCTGTTTAGCAAACATGCAACATTTGTATAAACACTATGATTAACAGTGGCGATCATAAGCAAAGAGAATAATTATGAATATTTAGATACATTAATATATTTTTTTGGAATTGAGAAATGTTTTTCATGAATTTTGTAAAAAAAAAATATGTAAAACCAATATTTCAATCCATATATATATCTATCAATATATATAAAAATTAAATGGTCCGTGTATGTAATGGCATCACGAGAGAACAGCTGGAACGATTTGGCTGATTTTTTTTTATTCGATTCGAAATTCTCAGCAGATGGTTTGTAAAAAAAATTAAAAAATTCCGAGAGAAGCCGGGGCGGTCAGCTAGTATATTATAAATGTCTTTGTAAGTTTATTTTTTTGTGAATATCTCAATGCTTGAAAGCGTCAACAGGAAAAATATTTTTTTCAAAACTCGAAAGTGTCAACAGGCTTTTAAAAATTTTAACCATACTTGCTATTCACTCACACTTTAACGATTTCTGTTGACGTTTAAAGTCAGCTGTTTCAATCAGCTGTTATTATTGACCAAATAAATTGTGGTTTTTTAACGCCAATATTTTTGGTGCTGTTTAATGTCGGGACATAAAGGGCAAAAACCGGTAAGACCAAACGGCTGAATCGATTTTATTGAAATTTGAAACATAAATATATCTATGATTGGCAACGTCAACAGTCTACATCTTTTATATCGGTTAAAAAAAATAATGAACTTAACGTAAAATTGTTTATATATTTTTTTTAATTCATTATTTGTTTGTAAAATTTGTGTTGTGGCTCTATGCAATCAGAAAAATATTTATTAGGAAAGTACTTTTTCGATAGTCAACCTTTAAGGATTCTTAAGTGCTTAAGCTTTAAAGTATAGATTTATTTAAGGGATCAAAGTTTAATAGTATGTTACATGAGTTTGGAAATTCAAGAAAAATAGCGAAAATACTTAAGAGTTTTGGTGCTTTTTTTGGTAACTTTTTTATTCAATTTCTTTAAAGAGATAGACATTGGATTTTTAGCTTTGTACAATCAAAAAAATTGTATTATATAAGTATTTATTCTGCTTACATTAGAGATTAACCCTAATATATAAATGCAACTCGACAATGCATATTTATGAACTGAATACGAAACCAATCTGAAACAAATATTTAAGTAGAGTTTTCATATATGATATTGTTAAAAAATTCGTTTCAAACAAATAAAAACCATTTATTGACAAATTGTACACAAATTATGATCTCCTAAATTTGGCAAGCCCTAAAAATGTTAATTTTTTCTTATGTTGGTCATACTACGTTTCCACGGTACATGCTTCGCTCTCTATTTATGCTTCACACCCCAATCATGAGTGAAACAACTTACTTCACCATACAAAATTTTAAGAGCGAATCAAGTAGATTCATATTGAATAAATTTGCGAAGCACGAAAAATTGCACTCTTCTCTAATTTTTATCGCAAGTTTATCTGCACTAGCTGTAAAAATTTAATATTATTGTAAACAAAGCAAATTATTTTCTTGTTGCTGGAAGTAAAGAAAGTAAATACGTACGAATGTATGTTTTTTTTCAAATAAGCTAACTAATTTCCACTCAGTTTTTTTGTCGATTAAAAAAAAATATTTTCCACAAATTGTAAATTCTGTTTTTTTTATTCTGTTTGTTTATTAAAAACAAGTGTCAAATCGAATCAAGTTTTTTGGTCATGTAAACAGCATGATTCATAAACATGACTCGGAGAGCGAAGCAGGTGATTCAAGTCGTCGTGGAAACATAGTATCATATTTATGTAAGGCGTAGACATTTTTAAATTTAATCTTGAATATCGATTTCATTATTAGCACAAAATCTTCAGTGACAATTAGGATCTTATACATTATGATCAAATTGAACCTTAAACGTAATTGAACCATATAAATTATTAAAATTTCAAAAGTTTACAAATTTTCTAAGAATCTTATTAACAATCTACGATTTGCATATTTAAATATACCGTTCGGTAGATTTTTAAATTTTTGATCACGCGAGGGTGTTTGATCACACAACATTTTTTAGGAATACCAATCAATGATTCGTGGCCAGGAATAAAAGATAAGAAATCACCGGGCAACGCCGGTTTCGACAAGCTAGTTATTTATAAAAGAATGGAATTCTTTTTTTTACACACCTTCAATATTATTCTAATTTCAAAATCAAAACAATATATGGAATTTGGTTTCGCTTATTGTATAGCAGTGGTAGGCACAAGTAGCAATTTCTACATTAGTTTGTGTCGATCATGTGCAATCTAAATGGGTCACAATTGATGTTGTTTAACAGAAATAGAAAATTGTACAAAATAATTGCGACAATCGTTTATATTGTAATCAAATCAACCTAAATGGTAGTTGTAGGTCAAAACCCTGCAAAAATCTGTGGAGTACGTGGCCCATTGTAGCTAAAATAGAGTGACGACATCATGGTCCTATGTAATGCACTCACGGACCACTTTGTTTCCAAAGCAGAACTTCTTGTTACACGACAATTATTCGTGCTTTAACGACCATAATCGTTGTTGTAAAATATTTGAAGTAGTTGCAAGAAGTAGTTTTGGGACTAGTCACGTGTTATACAAAGCTGGATTATATGGTCAAGTCCTAGGACATCGTAAAGTTAAATGGACTAGTTTTTTTCATACAAATGGATTATGTTTGCAATACTCCTGGTGTATTGTATGGACTACTCACGTTTTTTGCAGGGAACTTTAATAATGTCAGTATAATTGTTTGCAATAATATTCCAAAATTAATGTATTTAGCAGTTTTCTTTTTCAGCCTTAAATTATTAATTTGAATATAGTGTGAATAGTCTAACCCTTATATCTCTTTTATAGTATATTGATTGTGGATTCTAGAAACTACTATATTAAGAGAGATTGAGAGCCTTGACTGTGTAATGGTACTGTGTTCTCGTTTGTGTTTTGAGGAAAATTAAGAAGTTAAATTCATTTTTAAATTAAAAAAAATAATATTATGATTCCACATAATGTGGTTAACACATGAGTTGATCATATTATGGTTGTAGCAAGTTTTCGTATTCAGTATGTATTTAGAGGTTTGTTTATGAATTCATCAAAAATGAGGTTGGTGAGACCATCATCATCAACGGCGAGCACTACAGATGTTTGATACTCAATTGTCTGATATTAACGATATTGACGTGGAGTACTCAAAAACAAACTTTTTAGAAAACCGGTTTCTAGTTATTCGAAAAATTACATTTTCAACAAAACTAGTTTCAAATACTGAAAAAACCTGGTTAAACGATGTTTCATTATATAAGCTAATTAACAATTAAGTTGTTTGACAAATAGCGTAGACAGACGACACAATTAATTTGCATTAACAGTCTTAATTTAAATTAACTCGTGAATTATCCCATCTTAATGCGCATTAGGTTAGAAGTAAATGCACAAAATCAGAGTGAATTTATACTGCATTTAGCTATTTCAATATGGCAACATCGTCGAAAATCAATCATATGTTATCAAATTGTTTACTATTCTAAAAGAAGAAGAAGACAATTGTAAAATTAAAATAATAAAAATAGATTTCCACAATTTCCTTTCTCTTATTTCAGAGTGTCCCACTGCGGTCCCCACATGTAGCAACACGTTCAGGTTGATGGTTGCTAGTGCATGAACAAGTTTTGCATTATGAAACAGTTTCAGCAAAAGTAATTTCAGCTTTTTTTCAAATAAATACTGATTTTTCACCAAATGCCAAACAAATTGTTTCATAATTAAACAGTTGTTTACAAACAAGCAGCTGTTACCTAAATGCAGTTTAAATGCAGAAACTGTCGTCTGTCACGGTAAAATCTTAATTCAAATTAGTAAGATTTTAATGCGCATTAACTCTGTCGTCTGTCTACGGTAAAAATTATTTCCAAATATTTCCAAAATTAAGTCTTCTTGAATGCCTCAAAGGATATTAAAATATTCTTAATAAAATAGATTTATGAGTTGGAAACAGTCTTGGAACCGTAACCCTTTTTTATTACAAACAGGCGAACAATTTTTACAATATACATATGTACATATTTACATGTATTATTAAGAGTGAGATTTTCGATACTAAAATAAGAAAATATTATCAAAATCCGAGTAGGTATATAAAAAAGAGATAATTACAAAATGTTAGGAAAATTTTATGTTTTTTGACAGAAATTAAAAAAGTTCTTAATTGTAAAAACCGGTTAACCGATACAAAAAACTGATTTGTAGAATAATTCGAAAATATGAAATACTCGAAACCGGTCGGTTTTTCATATAGAAAAAACCGGTTAACCAACCAATATACAGTTTCAGTTTTTGAATACTCTACAGTGTAGAGTCTACACACAGCCAACGCCAAAATGGATATTTGTATGTAAATAAACTATTTGATAGTAAGTTTCTCGCTCAATATTTATACAAATTAAAAGATTTTTCAATTGTGTTTAACTTTCTTATTGCCTTTTTACTTACTTTTTAAACTCCACTGTACATGAAGTAGTTTATTTTTATTATGAACTTTGCCGTAGTTGTTACAGCAACGTTGATGATGATGATGACTTTGAATAGTGTTTAATTGCAGGCAACAGAATAGACAACAATGCTACAATAAAACTGCAATAACCAAAAAAAAACAACAAACAATAACAACAATACAAAAATTATGCAAATCCAACCCAACAAACAACAATGTGAATTAAAATTCTTATTATTACTGAAATGTCATGAGTATTTTGTTTTGCATTTTTTTTTTTTTTTTTTTCAAAACAATTTTTGACATCAACAATCATCATCAAATTAGTGAGCTGCATAATAAGTGCCTTGCGAGATTGTTGTTTTTTTTTTTTGTTTTGATATAATTTTGTTGTTTTTTCATATTTATAACCTGGCGAGTAGCTTCAGTAAGTGAATCACGATCAAAAAAAGTAGTTTTTAATTGTTTTATTTACAAAATAAGCTTGGAACTATATTAAACTACAGCAATATTAATTAAAATGTCTAAAAATACATATAATTTCAATAATAGTTTGCTGAATTTCTATTGAGATAAATACAATAATATTGCTCAATATGATTCTTTAACCCAAAAATTATAAAACTTGGTAACTTGGTAAGGTAATTTGGGAACAGAAACCACATATTTGAAGTCAAAATTTTTTCAGATTTTCTGTTTTTGAGAAAAATGATGTTCGATTAAACGAACACTGGGCGCTATTTGGCATATTTCAACTTCTTTGCTGTCCTGCCAACGGCAAATTAAAATTTTGTTTTTGCTATCAAACTGAAAATCATGATCGCCTCTCTGCAAAGATTTTCCGGTTTTCAGGTCAGCTCCTCCGATTCTATTTGCTCGCACAGTGCACAAACGTCTTTCAATCAGTAGGCACATGAGGTAATAAGAGAAGAAAAAGTTGTCAAACTATATTGATTTGAATTGGCTTGCCGCGTACAAACATTTTGCAAGAGTGCCGTCCAAAATATGGCACCATTTGCTCATCAACCGACAAATCTGCCTGCCAAATTCCGAACTGCATAAACTTTTTGTTTTTCAGCTCATACAAAGGACGTATCTTATATGAAATAAATATAATAACTGCCGTATTTATAAAAAATAAAGTAGACTTGAAGTATGCTTTTAGAGAACATTTTCATACAAAATTTTCTTAAAGTACATTTGAAGTCTACTTTAATTTTTTATAAATACGGCAGTAAATATTTAAATAAACTAATAAAATATAACTTCGCTTGAATTGAACAATAAACTTGAGCAACAAACTTGCCTTTGCGATTTTTCTTTTTGGTCCACCTTGGCTTATCAAATTCTGATAATTTTTTTATATTTTATAAACAATTATATTTTATTTTTCGAAATTAAGGTCTAATATTGTTTTTATTTTTATTTTTTATTTCTTCCGATATTTCGCTACAACAATGTGTAGCATCTTCAGGGAAACAATAACAAAATTTAAAATTAATAACAAAATATTAAATATGAAAAATATTTTAGTTTTTGTGTTTTTATAAATTAAGTGTCTATAAGTTTGAGCAACATTATCTGTATCTACTTTAAAATTAATTCTAAGATTTTTTGGTACATTAATAATTTCTAAAATTTCTAACATATAGGGTGTTTTTTTGAGAGGTATAGAGCTTCGAATTGAAATAAAACACAAGAAAATCGTTTTAGTGACCATCAATTTGGCTTTATTGGAAGGATAATTTTATGCCATTAATGTTTAAATATGATTTCAGGCATGTGGCCGCCGCGGCTGGCTCGAATAAAGCCAATTCTACAGGTCCAATTTTCAACCACTTTTTCGAGCATATGGGGCCGTATGTCGGCAATAACGCCACGAATGTTGGCTTCCAATTCCCCTAACGTTTCTGATTTGTTGGCGTAGACGAGCGACTTCACATATCCCCAAAGAAAATAATCCAATGGTGTCAAATCACACGATCTTGGTGGCCAATTGACGGGTCCATTCCGCGAAATTATGCGCTCATCGAATGTTTCCTTCAATAAATCGATTGTGGCGTGCGCTGTGTGGCATGTAGCGCCGTCTTGTTGGAACCACAACTCATCCACATTCATGCCTTCCAATTCGGGAACAAAATAGTCGGTTATCATGGCTCTATACCGGTCTCCATTAATTCGGGTCCTCTTCAACACTTTGCTCTACAGCGGCAATTGTTTCTTGGGTGCGCACTGTTCGACGTCTCTGCGGATGCGTATTATTACATAGAGTAAACGTAGTGCGAAAACGATCCATGGTTAACCGAATTAATTGCTCTGATGGACGATTATGTCGACCATAAAATGGACGGAGCTTGCGGTAAACTTCGCGAACTGAACCGTTATTTTCGAAATAAATTTGCACGATTTGCAAGCGTTGTTCTTTTGTCAACCTGTTCATGATGAAATGGCAAACCAAACTGAACATAAATGACATTAGAATTGCCAGATTTGACCACAAAATGCCAGTTTTATCTCTTTTCGAAAAACAAACCTGTAAAAAAACACCCTTTATAATGACGTTTATAATTATTTTCTGTTTTCAAAACTTATATGTTCTCAAAGTCGGGATAGTGATTTAAATTTGCACAATGTGCTGATAATGCTGTTTTTTGTGATGATATATCTCTATATTTTTGATCAGATTTGTGTCCAGCTATTCTAGTTTTTAATTTATTTTTAGTTGTTCCTACATATACTTTGCTACATTTTTCATTATTTTTACCATTACATGGTATTTTATAAACTACATTTGACATTTCTAATTTTGGTATCAATTCAAACAAAACGTGAGAATTAAGGACACAAATGTCTTTATTTTCTTCTGTGTGGGGAAAACGTGTCCATGTTCATGTATTCAGTTTTCTTTGCAACTTTGAAAAATATCGCTCTTTACATTTGCAAATGTCATTGATATGACAGATATATATTTAGTTCTGAACATGTTGTTCGAATCATTTTTGTTACATTTTTCATTGTCGTTACCATTACATGGTATTTTATAAACTACGTTTGACATTTCTAATTTTGGTATCAATTCAAACAAAACGTGGGAATTAAGGACACAAATGTCTTTATGTTCTTCTGTGTTATATTTTATTAGTTTATTTACATTTGTGTCCTTAATTCCCACGTTTTGTTTTTGTGCATACAAAAGAATGGCTCAGGAGGTGGTAAAAAGTATTTATTTTAAAAGACGTCACCTTGTTTTCGAAAGCAAATTTTTGTGAAATTCTTTTGTTTTTTTTTAGCAACTTTCAACGAAATTTTAATTTTATTATTTTGATGAAATTTCGGGAATACATTTTTATTTATTTAGTTTCTGCTAAAATATATTTTATATTTTTCAATTTCCTCATTCTGCATTTCAATCCGACTTCATATTGATATTGAGGGAGACATAGAGAGAAACTTAACATTGTTATTCTCAACAAGGTTTCTCCTTAAACTTTTCTAATGGCTTCCACCTCAAAAGTTCCAGCACATTCCAATATACATATTATCTGACTATTTACAAAACTCTTCTGTTATGCCCAGGAAATAATTTCAGTTATAAGCTACTTACATCGCCATTGGGAAGTAAATCGTCATCAAAATAATGATACCATTATTAATAAAAAATGCATTTGGTAATTCTCAATGCCTATTGTGTTATAAACACTTAAGGTGTGTTCACATTGTGTGTATTTGTCATATGGAATGTCACTTTTTCGCATGTCAAATTTGTACATATAGTCTGAACACCTTCAAACAATAGCATGTGTTATTTCTATGTGTGCAATACACATGACATTTTTTATTTAGAACGAGTTCTATTTTCTTGTGACAAACCATCTGACATCAGCTGTTTTTTATAACAAAAATTTTGTGGCGGCAAAAATTAATTGAAATTTTAATAAATATAATTTATAGTAAAACAAAAATCTCTCATTCCATTTTAAAATACAGTTTTATTTAATTATAAATTTAATTTTTATTATACACATACAGCAATTAGCTGTTTTAAGATTTTTTTTTTATAGGTTATGTCAAATGTACTTAACATACCAACATTTGAACATGTAAATTATAAACCGTATGTGAAATTCAAATTTTGACGTACACATGAAAACACATGTGGATAGAAAAGTGACATTCCATATGACAAATACACACAATGTGAACACACCTTAAATTATAAACCGTATGTGAAACTAAAATTTTGACATACACATGAAAATACATGTGGATAGAAAAGTGACATTCCACATGACAAATACACATAATATGAACACACCTTTAATGGTCACTGGGATTCGGTTATCGGAAGGCATTATGATGTTTTTCATAGCCATATTCAGAAATATAATGAAGATGATAAAAATTAGCTTTTTGCCGAAATGAAAAATATATATTTGAAAAAATTGAAAGGATGGATAGAAGAGGAAGAAAATATTGATGAAAAATTTGATAGAGACTTGAAAAAAAATTCTTATGTAAATATAATAAAAAAGTAAAGTTAATAATTTTTAATTTTTGAACTGTAAAGTATAAGGTAAAATTTTCTGTTTTACCAAGTAACAAAATAATTATGAACTGAATTATTAAACATATTTTTTCAACCGAAACAATTTTTTATGATGACTATTTTATAAAAATCTTTCGTTTACTTTTTCGTTTTACTGTATTTTTAAATTTGTCTCATTTTCTCACCAATACATAAGCTTTATAATTTTGATCAACTCTGCTCTAGATCATAATTTGTAAGAGCTCGTTTTGATCCTACGTGCTTTTTCATTTTTAAAAAGTAAAAAAGTTTGTCAGAAAAAACAAAAGTACTGAATAGTGCCCAATGTTCAATAAATCGGACACTACTTTTCGAAGTCAAATCATAAAAACACAAGTGAAAATCAAAAACATGTTTTTGTCATTGTTAAAAGTTAGCCTGTTTTTCAGTTAAATTTTAATTTTTCTTATTTTTTCTTATTTTACATATAGTTCTAAATTTTTAAAATAATGCTAAAATTCATGTTTTTTCGTTCCCCCTTGAAAAAAAGGGGGAGTGATGTAGGTACGACCTTTAATTATTATATTTGTAGCTAAGCTCCTACAATATCTTATTGTTAAAAAAAGAGAAGAGAAAAGAGAAGAGTCTTTCATAAAAAGAGAAAAAAATATTTAATAACGCTTGAAATTTACTGTTCGAAAAATCGAACATCGGGACGATATGGATTAAAGAAATATTAAAAAATATGTATTTAAATGTGTTTAATACTTTTAAACAATAAAGTTTTTCTGAATTTTCTGAATAATTTAGCTAATTTGTTAACATTTGTTCCTCTCGCCTTGAAAAGCCATTAATTTGTTCACTCAGCAGAAAATTTCTTGTACGCACCTGAATTTGTCTAGTGTGGACAACTCTTGTCGATGTTATTTTCTGATTCGAACAACATGTTCAGAACTACTTATACATATATCTATCATCAAATGACATTTGCACATGTAAAGAGCGATATTTTTCAAAATTGCAAAGAAAACTGAACACAAGAACATAAACATGGACACGTTTTCCCCACACAGAAGAACATAAAGACATTTGTGTCCTTAATTCCCACGTTTTGTTTTTGTGCATAGAAAACAAGGGCTCAGAAGGTGGTGAAAAGTATTTATTTTAAAAGACGTCAACTTGTTTTCGGAAGCAAACATTTGTGAAATTCTTTTGTTTTTTTTTAGCAACTTCCAGCGAAATTTAAATTTTTTTCTAGAGAATTATTTTGATGAAATTTCGGGAATACATTTGTATTTATTTAGTTTCTGCTAAAATAGAATTTTTATTTTCTTGACTGTTTTTATTTATTGTCTACAATGATAATTGCACTCAATTTGCATGCATTAGCGCCTCCATAATGTGATTACAATTTGTATTTTTTCATCAAACAATTGTTCGCAAGTTTTTGTAGTTAGTTTTTTTCTCCATTATTTTTAAATTTATAAATAATTTATAAGTTGTTCACTTGTTATTTAAATATGATTCATTTATATCATTAATTATTGTACTGGAAATTAAATGTTAATAGCAGCAATAGTTTTTTTTATTTAGTAGCAGTAGTTTTTTGTTTTGCTATCTTTTAATTTGCGTTATTTCGAAGAATGATAATTGAAAATATATGTATTTTATTAGCAAATCAACGATTTCAAAAATGACATTTATTATTTGCTAAGGAAATGTCTAAAGAAAGTAGAGTAGTTAGAATTAATTACGTATTAAGTTAAATAAAAAGATTTTCATAAAAAAAAGGTCCAATGATTCCTCCAGCCCAAAAACAACACCACACAGTGACACGTTGAGGATGTATTTGCTTCTCGTGAATCAATCGAGGATTTTCCTCACCCCAAATGCGACAATTCTGCCTATTGACGAAGCCATCAAGATGGCTACCCATTTCGTATTGCAAGATATTTTCAAAATCACCACGATTAAAATTCAACATACAAACATGTGCAGTTTTTGGATTAATATTTTCTCCCCCACCACAAAATATTATCCATTTCTTCTGAAGAACAGCGTCTTTTGGAAAAAAGAAAAAGCTTATCTCACAAGCCTTAGACTTGTTGCAGCTATTGCAATCAGCTACAGCGCATCTCATATTTACTTTTTATTAATTTATTCATTTTTTTATTTATTTATTCTTATTTTTTTAATGTTAACACACTTATTTTTGTAAATTTTACTTTTAATAGATTGGCGTCTAAAAAATGTTATTCTATTGTGACGTAGAATTTTGAACAGCTGTTTTTTTGTAAACAATGAGAAACATCCGCAATGCGTAATCTTGTTTTTATCATTCTTTCTAATTACAAACTATTTTCCTATTACTATTTTCACACATGTTTTCCATATTCTACATGTTCTGCTATTGAGTTCTGTTATTGAGTATGCAGTTTTAACCCTGCAGTACTAATGTTAGTCATTTTGACTTTTTGCGTGTAATTTCTAGATGAGCACTTTTAGTGAAATAAATGCAAAAATTAGCCCCCTGGCCCACGATGTTGAACGATAAAGTTCGCTTAGATAAGACTTAAGACACAAACTTGATTGTGGAATAAACAAACTTGATTGAGTAAAAAATAGATACGATAAAAAGTTTGTGTATTAAGTCTTATCTAAGCGAACGTTATCGTTCGACATCGTGGGCCAGGGGGTAAATTATTTTGGAAAACTTTGATATTATTGTTTTTTTTTTTGACACTGGACAAAATAAGTTATCATATTAAAAAAAATATTAAAATCATTTCATGTGAAGCTAACAAAAAAAATCGGAGCCGATTTGACTAACATTAGTATTAATGTAGAAAAAAAATCATGTTAGTATTCTAGGGTTAATAGCATTTTTGTTTGTCAACCCAACTCATATTTCTTCAAACTCATAAGTGGATTTTTGGGTTATTCTTGTAACCTAAATCCACCATGTGTTTTGATTGTGTTTATGAGTTTGAGTCATACTTCATGGCATGACGTGTATACATTACAATACATTACAAAATATGCATTCTCCAAACTTTATATAAATGTATGAGATTAAAAATTGGCCAAACATAATTATTACATGATTAACTTATGCTCAATAGGGTTAGTATGTTTTTAGCACTGAGATCAATCAAATTTTACTTTCAATATTACCCTAAAAAGAAAGATCATTCATTGCTAAGGCACCTAATTGTATTCGTATTAGCATTCATCCAGCTAAATTCCTGTCCATCAATAATTCTGTTGAAAAAAGTCCAACGATCGCAACTCTTCAGAACTACATTGAATTTAAAGTTAACAACAAAATAGAAACAATGACAATCATGATATGATGACGTGCATAGCTCCTTCTAAATAACATGTGGTTTTAATAATTCATTATTGAATCTATGAGCTCGCTTAGACAAGGTGGGAATATGAACCCACTTGTGTAATCACAAGACTGATATGACCTACGTAAAAAGAAAGAAAAGAAGTACAGAGTTTTTCCTCAAATTACAACACTTTCAACTAAGTAATTTAGTATCGGTGATTACTGGACACTGTAAATTTGGCAATCATGCAAGAAGACTAGAACTACCCAACAATGACTTCTGCAGGAACTGTTATAATAAAGAAAAGAGAGAAACTATTCCCCACCTTTTATGTCAATGATAGCTACTCTGAACTATGGAATATAAGGTTGGAAAATATTAATAAGTTCAGCAACTTGCAATCGAGTACAAAAATTATTTATGGTGGCCATATTTGTTCGATAAATATAAAAGGAGAAACTTTCTTTATCTCTGTACCAGCATGTACAAATCCTCCTTTCTAGATCTGGATTCTTTCTTTTGTCTATCTTGCATATCTATCCCCCTCTCCTGTTCCTTCTTATCTTTTCGAACAACACAAAGGGGCCAACTGAGCTGTGCATTTGGATGGCCTTATCTAATCGAACCTATTGAATCATGGGTACACCGATAGACTAGGCGATAGTGTGCCGGACTATCAGTCAGAGGGTTGCGCGTTCAATTCCAGCCAAAGACTCTGGGTGTTTTCTGCCGATAAGCCAAAAGCTTCGCAGTTTGTATTTGTTAATTATATTTAAAAAAAATTCAAATTCCTTACAAATAAGTTATATTAAATGTGTTTAATCATTACAATATTCTTCAATTAACTAGTTTAATCGTGTTATAAATAATTGCAGTAATTAATAAAGTAATTTAATAAAGAAAAAATTTATTAATTTGAATTTTGTTCAAATTTTGATTTTTTACTTTACAATATCCCGTCATTTTCTTTAGTTTATTGGTGTTTTCTTTTGTGAAATAAAATGTTACACCTTTATTATGTACATTTTTATAATGTTTACTCCACATTTTAAAGATGTCACATGTTTAATGATCAGAATAGAACATAAAATCACAACAGTGTAACATATGTTTTTTCATGTACAGCTGTGTTTGAAATAAGACTGAATATCTCTCAAAAAGACCAATGGCACCTTCCCGACTAATACACAAATTCTTCTTAAACTATAAAAATTATATATATAAACATACATTACATATATAAGAAGTAGGAGATATTGTCCTATGAAATTTGACATACATCAACTTCAGAGTATTCATTAATTACATTCTCTATAAAGCCTTTCACTCGCGGTTGTGGATTTCTTTCCACAATCATATAAAATATTTTATCATCATCAGATGATGAAGATGAATCCAACAAGTCATCCAAAATTTTTTCAGCACATAAAAAAGTAGTAATATTTTCAATTTTGTATATTTTTTTTTTTTTTTTTTTTGTTTCTTACCACAAATACACATTTATAAACAAAACAAATGTCAGCTGTTTTATCGTGCGATTCTCCCCCTCTCAAAATACAGAGTGTGAAAGGTGCACCATTTTTTAAATTTATAGTGTGACATTCATAGAAAAGAACACACTACACTTTAGCAGTGTTGAAATCTTTTCAGAAAAGAACACAAAAAAATTAAAAAAGGTGCGAAATGCGAAGAACGTGTAACTTTTTTGCCAGAAAAGAAAACGCCATATATGTAGTTTATGCTTTATGCTTATAAAATCGCCCTAAGGTATGCACTATTTCTCTTTTCGTATCTACTCCTTAAAATCCACAACTTAAACATTAAGTTTTTCAAAATGAACTACTTCGATGGCAGGGGTTAACTGATTAATATACGAGAATAATCTTTGTAATATGATTGTTTTATAAAACACATTTAATTTATTTAAACAAACCTTACAAGACATTTTCCATCTTTTCCAATTACACGTGCACGCACAATTTCTTATGTAAAGCTAAAGTTACATTTTCAATTATTAAAATTTTAATAACATTTCCTCTGATCTTATACATACATGTAGATATTTTGTTAATATAGCGTGTAAAGTTATGCAATTAAATATTTATGAGACGTTTTTGAAATATGAAATATGTAAAACGTTCTTTGCAAATGTTTTATGAATTTTCCAAAGAAATTATTAAAACTGAAATGGAAGCATAAATAAAAACAAGAACTTTAAATATAATCAACTGACTTACAAGCTTACACCCCATCATCAGCAATCTCCAGAAAGAAGCAAGAGCCCACGTTCAAGTAATTGTGTGTGTTCGAGCTTAATTTATCTTAATAATCAGTTTTTAAACATTCACGATCATGTAAATAACACGCTGGGAATTCAACTTACAACCCCAAACTAAAAAAGAAACACTAGTAGTTATAGATTTTGTTTAACAAAATAATAATGTATGGAAGGAGGACTAGAAGAAAAAACAAAGAAAACGCGTAAATGTAAATTTATATTAATGGGAAGCCAAAACAATGAAGCAATGGTGGAAACAGTCCCAGCAACATTAAAAAAAAACCATTCCTAACATAAATGATAATACCAGCCAGGCAGCAGCAACAATTTAACCAGTCAGTTGTTTAGTGTACCCTATACAGTTGTTTGCAAAAACTTAACTTTAATTACTAATTGCTATCATAGACTGTTGCAAGAACTTAACAAAAAATAAAACTCTTGATCTAGTAGGAGAAATATATAAATAAATAAATATATAGTGGATGGAGTTGTTTGGAAAAAAAACCTAAACGATTTCCCTTTTTAATAAAACAACAAACAACCATCCAACCGGCCAACCAAACATCCACAACAACTTTGATTCGAAGCCAAACAACAGAACATTATTTAACTATTTACTCATTCGTACGCCCGGCAGAGAGGTAAAAACACAACCATAACATGGCTTTGACTTTGGCTAAAATGTTGTAATGCCATGACAATGACCTCTTTTTCCGTGCTTAGGATCTTCAAGGCCAATAACGAAGAATTATATTTGCCATATCTGTAGAGTGCTTGCTTGTTTGCTGGCTGGCTGGCTAGTTGGCTGGATGGCAGCATAAAAAGGAAAAAGAAGCTCACTTCTACAAGAAAACTGAGATTTTTCTGGTTTCATAAACTTCAACATCAACGCCAAGTGAAACCAAACCAAAACGTCAACTGCCACCGCACGCAGTCTTCTTCTTTTTCAGTGCAGTTGTGCACTTTTATCCCTCCACCATCGCCATCACCATTAACCATCATGTCTTCTTAAACCAAATTACCTTTATTGGCTCTTAGATGACTGCTGCTTAGTTTATGATTCAGTTTGGCTTCGTTTACTTTGCTTTTGCTTACTTGATGGTCTTGATGTTTGGCTCTCAGTCAACATAAAAGACTTGCGCTGCGCTCAACATGTATGTACACATACTGCTCGTACTTATTGACCAAAGTCATCGTCATCACCATCATTATCTGTTTTTTTTTTCCTTTTCCTTACACACTCTTCCTTCAGCCATTCCACTGCAATACTGCAGCACATCATTCTAAAAGGCACTACCTTTATCCCCAAAAAGGGGTAAGACTTTAAAATTTATTGTGCTTACAACACAAATATTTATTGTAACCACAACAAAGAACCAAAAGGCCTAACTAGCAAACTGCTACGTACGCATTTTGCAACATGAAATAAAGAAAATTAAAGAAACGACAAGAAAAAAATAAAAACAATAGTGAAACCAAAACCAAAAAAAGGCAAATGCTTATGTTTCAATAAAACAATTGTTGCTTTATCCCTATCAAGATGATACCCGTGAATATGTTCAGGGTCGGTAGGAAAAATAGGCAGGGTATTTTTATTAAGAAAATTATGAAGATTTTTGGAATTCCCAATAATATCCGTAAATCATAAACATTATGGTAGTTTTCCACTCCAAAAGAATATATTTAAAAAATAGTGTTATAAACCTTTGAAATAAATAATAGTGTTTACGTTTTAATACCATTTTAATTGAATTGATCTAACGGGTACGCCATCTAACGTTTTTTTTTTAACTAGTGCTTATTTCGTGAATGGTAACACTTAGCTCATGTCTGATTTGACAGATAATTAGTTTTATCCTTTCGCTGAACGAATATGGTTGTATATACGCTTGAACAACGCTGGGAAATATTGTCAGTGATATCTTTGGCTGTTATTAAAGACGCTGAAATGGTTTTAGTATCTACGGTCACTATATAACAGATTTCCTACCGGTCTATTTTACAACATTGTACAACGAACAAAACGATTTCGATGTTATGTCTTACTTACTTATGTGTCCCTTTAGATGTTTTCTAAAAACAATGTTGTATTTTTTGACATGTTAAATCTATTTTAAACGCTCAAAGGGTTGGAAGAACAAAAAAAAAAAACAAACATACGAGTAAACTAAATGGTTTATAGCATGACCTTTGATTCAGAACTTTTAGTAGTTTTAAAAATGTTTAATACAAAACAATTTTCTTCATTTGTAACAAAAATTTAAATATAAATATACGTACATACATACATTTTTTAAACGTACCAGTTTCAAATGAAATACAAATTTTCTCTAATTTAATTCATTAATTTGGTTTTTTTTTAACAATTAATTAATTTTGTATTTTTTCCCTCAATTTTATATAATTCATAGAAATTAATCAAATTTCCTGTAATAATAATTTTAATTAATAGACTTCAACTGTTAAATATTTTTTTTATTATTTCGTAACCGAAAATGCAACACAAAATGTTTGAAATATTCTTATAAAAATTTTAAAACAAAACACTGTTTAAACTTTAGAAGCTAAAAGAAAAAACAAATTTAAGTGCAAAATCACCTTCATTATCATTAAGATGCAACAATCATAAATCACTGTGAAAAAAAAAAACAAAACAAAAATCACAGCTACAGATACAGAACAGACAGTAACAAAGTTAAACCATTTTGATCGTGAAAAACACTGTACAAACAAATTCCCTTCCTTCGCTGTAATGAAATAAGCAAAAAACAAGTAAGAAAGTATAGTCGATCAATCCCCAACATATAATACCCTACACCCAGTATATGTATAAAAGAATTTTTCAGAAATGGGCGTTATGTGGGAGATATAAGCTATTATGAACCGATCATCTAAAAATTTAGTGTCACGATTTCTGTGAATATAAATATTATGTATGTTGAACTTTATCTGGATACGAATATTTTTAAACGATTTATGGAGCTTGAAGTGAATTACGGAGAGGGTATAATATGGGAGTTTCGACTAATTATGCACCAACCATTATAAAATTAGATGTCATTATTTCTGTATATAAGAAACTTATTTGTGTTGAATTTTATTTGGATACCAAAATTTTTGAGAGAGATATGCTCTTTAAAGCGATTTTCGGCAGTAGGCCTTATATGGGAGCTACGACTAGTTATGGACCGATCATAATAAAATTGTACCGTATTACTTGTATACATATGAAATATATTTGAGCATACCAACATTTTTGAGAGAGTTATGCTCTTTAAAGTGATTTTCTGAAGTGGGCCTTTTATGGCAGCTACGAGTAATTATGGACCGATCTACATAAAATTTGTTGATGTTATTTGGCTTCATTTTTCACTCATTTGTGGTGAAATTTGTTTGGATACTTACATAATTCAAACATTTATGATCGTTAAACCTCTATTTCGGGAGGACATTTGTATGGAGGTCAGGTGAAATAATGGACCGATTTCCACCAGTTTCAATTCCATCCGTCCTTGGGCCGAAAAATATAATGTACCAAATTTTATCGAAATATCTTCGAAATTGCGACCTGTACTTTGCGCACAAGCTTTACATGGACAGCCAGCCAGCCAGAGAGCCAGACGGACGGACCGACGGACATCGTTTTATCGTGGTTCTCAGTCGATAGGTGGGTGTTGGACCAATATTTCTGGACGTTATAAACATCAGCACAAATCCAATATACCCTCTCTACTATGGTGGTGTAGGGTGTAACAACATTGCTAAAATCGAAATTTTATCATTTATCTCAATAGACCTGTGCTAATGGCTGGCTAAACGCCATCAATAATTACTAATGATGTGCATGCTAAACGACGGCGACGACAACGATGATGATGATATTGTTTTAAGATTTGTTATGGATGAATAATGTTTGGTAGCTAAATTAAACATTAATCTAATTGCCAGTCCCTATGTCTGTCTATAGTGTCTGTATTGATGTGTCTGTCTGACAGTTGGTTTTTGAGATTGTTTGTCAGTTTGGTTTAATGTTTTTAAACTATTAACGAAAGGCGTTTTAAGTTGTTAGTTTTATGTTCAATAGCCTTCATTAATTCAATTTATTATTATTGTTATATTAGCTTTTATTGTTTTTCGTATTTACATATTATAATGATTATATGACAAAAGAACTTTAATTAAAATTTCCAAATTATATCTGGAGGATTATTTCCTAACTTATTTCAAAAGAAACCTCGTTCAAATTTAAAAATTTATTTCAAAATTGTACTGTTTGGCTTTGTTTTAGGATTTCCGAAGTTTTTTCCATTCCTGGGAATTTTTTATACCCACCACCAAAAAGATGGGATGTATATTACATTTGTCATTCCGTTTGTAACATATCGAAATAATCGTCGTATACCCAAAAAGTCTATATATTCTGGGTCTTTATAAGATTCTAAGGCGATCTAGCCATGTCCGTCCGTCCTTCTGTTTAAATCACGATACAGCTTCAAAAAAAAAAACACATAGAAAAATGAAATTTTTACCAAACATTCTTTGATCTATCGAAATGTTTGGTATTGAAAATGGGCAAAAGATCCAGTAGGATCCGAGTTTCTATTTTCTTCAAATATAATGCAGGTAATACCCCCATAAAATTATATTCCCCGAATATGGCTTTATGGTACATAAATGTCTATAGAAAAGCCGTATCCATACAAAATTCTGCAATAATAAGTTTCATGCAAAGTAAATTTCAATACGATATTTTGTTTGCATCGGACCATATTTTGATCATAGCCCCATACAAAGACCATTTCCGAAAATCACTTAAAAACGCATAAATCTCGTATAAAAATCACTAATAAGTCGAAATTTAACACAAATAATCTGTATAAATATCTAAATTGTCGTAATAAATGTCATGATGATCGGACCATATTTGACCATAGCCCACATATAAAGTCCACTTCCGGTAATCACTTAAATACGCATAAATCTCTTAAAAGCTTAAGCATCAAATTTTAAATTCAACACAAATAGTCCATACATATATAGAAATATTCACAACCAATTTAATGATGATCGGTCCATACATGACCCTAGTCGTCATATAAAGTTCAATTTGAAAAATCACTTAAATGCGCATAAATCTCTTATAAAAAACATTATTACGTTGAAATATAACAAAAATAATTCACATGTTCATATAAATCGTCGTACAGAATTTCATGACGATCGGCCCGTAATAGCTCATAGTTCCCATATAAGGACTACTCCCGAAAACTCATTAACCTACATAAACATCCATTTCGAACCGAAATTTTACACAAATCAGTTATAAACATGTAAAAATTATACTATTCAATTTTGTAAAAGTGAGTCCATAATTCAGCATAGCTATCGTACAAGCTCCACTTCCAGAAGAACCACAGAGTAAAATCAAAATCAATTGCCTACGGTACTTAATTTATAGTTTGTTAAAGTAAATCTCTTTAAGTTACACGCTGCAAAAATATAAACAAAGTGCAGTTTTGAAAGAAAGAGAACAATTGGCAAACTGGAATGCATTTTCTACCCTGCCAAGGGCGTCATATCTTGGTTTAGTATAAGCAAGAAAGTGTTTATATTCGGCTGTGCCGAATCTTATATACCCACCACTAATTCACCTATTATGGGGCCAACTTCATAAAATATGGTACCGTAATTTCTATTTATTTTAGGCTTATACTAAATCAAGATATGACGCCCTTGGCAGGGTAGAAAATGCATTCCAGTTTGCCAATTGTTCTAGTACTTTACAATACATAGTATTCTTTGAAAATTCGAACTATTAGCCTGAAAGAATAAAACTTTCCTCTTAAGATATTTAAGTTTAATTTAATTAAATAGCTTGTCTAGTAACCAGCTAAAGAGCTTTGCAATACTCTGCTTACAATAGTTTTAAAATACATACGTATGTATGTATAAACAATTCAAAATCCTACAAAACTAATAAAGTTTCTATAATAAATTTAACCTTAGCTCAAGTTTTCTCTAACACATTACACTTGACCAAATTAAACCGTCTGCCAGCAAATATAAACAATACATCTGTTTAAAGAAATTCTATGACAAATTTCGAATGTCATTTGCATGGCATTTATTCCTTAGCTAATAAATACTCGTATCTAAACTTAAATAAAGTTTAATAGAAAACATCACATCTAAATAAATATTGAAAATCTTTAACACAAAATCAAGCATGAAATTATTTATGATGCTGATTATTATCTATGATAATTATAATTTACTCATCATCATTTACTTATGCACTTAGTTAGTTTTGAGTTAAATGCTTTAAAATGAAAACAATCAAATTGTTTAAAATTATTCTAGAAAACCTGCTGACTGGCTGGCACTAGTTAAAGAAAAAGCGTCAGGGTCACTTTCAGAGTATGATGTTAAAATTTTATTTTTACAATTAAATTTTTAAGGAATAACTAAAGGCTTAGTTTACATTGAAGTTTTTTTTTAATTTCAAATGTGTCAAAATATTGTTAGTCCTACATAATTAAACCTATTACACCAAGACCTCACTTTGCGTCTCGTTTGAAACGACGCAAAGTGAATTAAGATTTTCTATAGCAAACCATGTAAAGATCGAAGATAGGTTCTTGGATTACGAAAATACTAAGTCGTCGGCTTTCTCTCACAAAATAATTGGTCCAATGTTTGCTGAACAGCTTTTTTTTCAACGTAAAATAAATGTCCTTGTAGCAATTGTCTGTATTACTACCACTAGCATTATCGTTGGATAATGCTTTACTTTTTATGTCATCAAATAAGCTTTATGCTTTTGTCTGAAATATCATTTTACTTAATGGTATTTTTTGCGCAACTTGATTTTCAATCCAAATGGAAAGCGAGGACGACTCCATTTCGATCATCAAAGCACTTCTTGTACGGGTCATCGTTTTAGCATCTAATGATATTACATCTAATGATATTGCAAAAATTAAAAAAAAAAAACAATAAAGACTCGAACCCAAAACAACGCCACCTCAAAAATCTAACGACTCGCAGTGAAAATTAGAACTTATTAAGCAGAGACGCAACTTCGAAAAAACGCAAAACGAAAGAACGCAAAGCGAGTTAAGATGACATAAAATTTACTGACTAGTTCATTACATACTAATGTTTTAAAATTCCGTTCATTTAGAATTAACGCAATCGTATTCAATCAAATGTTAACTTGATAGTTTACCACTCTGCCCTCTACTACAATTTAGCTATAGACAAAACCTACAATTAATTTCAAAGACACATACATAAAATTAATTGTTTAATAAATTGTTTATAACCGCAACATCCCCGTTTTTTTAATTAAATCTTGAAAATTCAAGGAAAACTATAACCACGGTAATAATATTTTTATTTGAAATTATAAATGCAAACAATAATTAATAAATATCTATTGAAATTAAAACTTATGCATGCTAATTTTTCATACTCGTTTAGAACATGAATATTTAAATGTAATTGTGACTTTAGGGTTAAATTGTTAATAAAACAATTTGTAAAAAAATAAAAAGTTATTTTAAACGTTAGAGTAAAAATAGAGAAAATTAAATTGAATTCTAATTCTCCACTGTGTTGAATTATTCAAGTGTGGAAAATTTGAACTTTTATTTTTATACATATCCATGGTGTAACTATACAAGGTGAGTGCAGTAGTAGTACAGCTGACTGACTTTGTTTACAATTTACTTATGTCAAAAGTAATAATTTTTCAAGTGTTTTTGACAGTAGTACATTATTTTACACAAACAAAATGATTGTTGTTTTCGTATTGTGTTGTATTTGTTGCCGATTTGCACTCACCTTGTATAGTTACACCATGTACAATGTACATATGCATATATTGGTAAGAAATAAATTTGATTTGTTCAGAATTTTAAAAGATTTATGGCCAGTTTTTCACTTAAAAATTAAAGTGTTTTTAAACTTAAGTTCTGTTTAAATACCAAAATCATTTTTATAGATCATATTTAAATATAAGTTAAATCACTGACTACGTCCATTTAAATACAACTTAAGTTGTTCATACTATGATTTTGACAGTTCTGCAAATTATGAAAATTGCGCATTGAAGTTTTTTTTTATTATATGAATGATGCAGCTTTTGTTTATATCGTTTACAACAATTTGGAAACTAAATAGTAAATCAGCTGTTAAATGAAGAAGTTGATTATATTTTTTTGACATTTAATAGTGCTATCATACTTTTATCATAATTAAAAACCAAATTTGAGACTGAAAAAATTAAACCGTATTTAAATAAAACTTAAGTTCAAGGAAAAATTAACTAATTTCGTATCTAAATTTCAAGTTAAAAACTGGCCATTAAATTTACAATATCTCTTCGGTTTTGATAGTATTATATTGAAACCATTTAACGACGTATTTTTCACTAATGTCTAGTTAACCAAGTAACTACAATTGATTACTTAAGAAAATAACTTAACATTCCATTTAGGCAGTATCTGTACCAGAGTACAGTAACTTATCCCTATCGTTCATAACACATATGGTACATTAAATTTATTTTTAGTGTTTGTGTACACAATAGTGTATCCAACAATGACGAATGATTATGCGAAGAATTTATGACAATTTTCGAATAACGAATTATGCAAATAATTTTGTGAAGAATAATCGAAAAAACGAATAAAATATTTGTTTGTTTTTTTAATATCTTTTATGAGATTTTTAAATTTCAGAAGTCTAAAAAGTTCGTCTAGTGAAACTAGGATGTTTTTTACATGTATAGAACTTTAAGTTGGCACCACTTTTTTAGCGGCCATTTTATCAGCTGTCAAGTGATTTATGTTTAGTTTGGTTTTGCATTTCAACATGAATACTCTAAAGCTATGTGTCCACGATGGTCAGATATTACAACGTTGTCGTATCTACCAATGTGCTATCAATGTACTGGCATTGAAAAATTTTTAGCAAAAGGTAAATTGTCAGTTTAGATGACTGTAAGAAAACTAACAATTTCATTTGCACACAATTGTCACACAATGAATTTATCTGTCAACCGAAATTGTCAGTTTACACGGTTGTCAGATTGTTGTGTGGCATTGTCAAATTCGTTTTGCAGCTCTGTGTGTGTGTTTAAAAATTTTATTAATGCACACTTTAATTTAATTCTTTAATTTTCTTCCACTTTTTTTCAAAAATTTTATCAATGCACACTTGTTTGTTTATTATTTATGTATATACAGAGTTGCATTTAGAAATAATTTCTATGACAATGCTGCCATTGGCAGATGCATAAACTTTGCACATATGGCAATGAAAAGTGTTTGACAATTGTCTTAAAACAATGACAATGACAAAATTGTGTGTTTACACGATTGTTAGATGTCTGAAAATATTTTTGTCTTCCAATCTACTGAAAATGCTTTTTCTTACAACGTTGAAAGACAAAAATTTTAAGTTTACACGGTTGTTTGACATTTTCTGCACATTTTTCGGACAACGTTGTAATATCTGACCATCGTGGATACATAGCTTAACACCTCTGTAACAATTTTGACATTTCAAAAAACCAAAATCAGATTTCTACGGCAGTTCTCATAGAAAGAAAAATCATCACAAAGATGATTTTTTTTAATTGATATGAAATTTACTTTATTCGAAAGATAATCATCGGGCATTACAATTAAAATATGACTTCTGGCATATGGCTGCCTTGGACGTAGTCTAATCTAGAGGTCCAATTTCCGATGACTTTTTCCAACATTTGTGGCCGTATATCAGCAATAACGCGGCTAATGTTGTCCTCCAAATGGTCAATCGTTTTGGGCTTATCGGTGTAGAATAAATAACGACTTCAAACTTAAATCACTTAACAGCTGACAAAATGATCGCCACTTAAAAACGTGTTGCCAACTCAAAGTCCTATACATCCAAACAAAAAAAAAACACCTTGTACAATATGAAAGTTAGTTCTTAATGCAAAAAATATAAATGTTACAGCAATAACTAAACATTCTAATAAGAAATCTAAGTAATTTCATAAAAAAGGCTGAAAGGTTTTAGAATAGATATGACTGGCGCCTTAATGTGGAAATATATGTAGGTATGGTGGAGAAATATGGATAAAATCTGCCTTATGTATTAACATCATGTTTAAATAATTAATATTAATCAAAATGTTAGCTTATAAAAATTTTAAATACATGAATATTATTAAAAGATAACAATACATTGAATTAGAATCATAATGGCTCGCTTTCTTAATTGAATCATTCAATCTAAAGTTGAATGTTGAATGAGGTGTAGAGATGTTGAGAAAATGATATTGAGAATGACGGTGGTGATGATGATTACGTTAAAATGTACAAAGATAATGATCTTAAAATTGATATACATACTTATGTAAGCAATGTTATTTTAAGGTTTGGCAGCCAAAATTGTTAGCAAATTATTGTATGTTGATTTTATTTCTCACCATCCGAAATTTACATATCTTATTCAATATTTGATTCCATATCATTACTGGCATTAATTATTTCATTCATTTCGCAATCAACGTTTTTAATTAATTTCAAATAATAAGCATTTCCATTTTATTATCAAATTCACTCTACAATTTTGGATTTTTTTTTTTCAATAAAACTAAAAGTTTTGAGTAAATCATCCCTCTTTCTTGACTTCTAATCTCAGCAGTTCGCCGCTTAATATCCAATCTGTTTTTAATATCTCTTTGAGCTTAAATAAAAGTGCAACATGGGCAGAGATTCATATCATTGCGACAAAGGGCTTCATCTGTTATTTTAACCGGATTTAAAATGGCAACTATTTGTTTAAGTAAAACAAATTCTTGATCCGTTAAGTTTTAAAATCAACTAAAGTTTTTGTTATAGAAATTTCTAATTCCAAAAACCGTAGACAAATAGTGCGTTCGATTTGGGTAATCCAAAACTAATTTTTATTCTTTCACCTTTATTTCTTTAACATACTTTTGTAAAATTTAAATTTTTGTTGGTGGCTTGGTAAATAATTTTTGAAATATTCCTGACCTTTTCAATTAGTGTTTTAATGTGGAATCTGTTATTAGATCTCCTTTAGTTTCTGTTATTAAAAATGCTATTAAAGGCATTGATTTATGTTAAATGAATATGTTTTGTATCAAAAAAGCAGATAAAAACAAATAGTTCTCTGGAGCTTTTACAATTTGCGGGATTTTTTAAAACAAATCTCGGGAAGTCTGGTATTTTTGGATTGGCATCCCTAGTACTCATACACTAACTCATATAAATTTTTGTAAGGAATGTGTAGATGAAAAAGATCCGTACCAAACATTAACATAAGGTACGTTAAGGTACAGTCACATTAAGCAAATATTTGCCGCAAAAGACATAACCATTAAATAACATACATATATTTGAGCTTGTTTATTTATTTATTTATTTAATTTTTTAAGAGAAGTAACACTCAGGCAAATAATATGCCTATATATACATACTTGCGTTATTTTCTTTGGAAAGGGGATAGTTGAAGAAGTAAAGGTGGTGAAAGTAGAAAAAAGATGTTTATATAACAACTCTGCAATTGCGCATTATGTTTGGTTTTAGTGCAGAATTGCAGCGCCTCTGGTGGTGAGTAGGCGCATTATTGTTAAAAATTGATTTTATAGCCTTTATTTACCTATTTTACTTCGGTGGCGTTTGAATGCTATACCACCGAAGGAGGGCGCTGTGATAAATATTAGTTATGATGGATAGAAAAGAAAACTAATAATTATCAGAAACTGATGTAGTTTGAGTGGCAGCGGCTGGGAATCGAACTCGGGCTACATATACCAACTCCTGCTTAATGATCAAATGCGCTAACCAATTAAGCGACAGCACCTCTAAAAAACTTTTAAAAAACCTTTTCTTATTTAGGCCAAAGCACAACAAATATTTAGTTTTATTTTATTTTATTTAATGCTGTTTGATCTTGCAAAACTCTTGTGAGAGTAAACAACGTCAAACAAATTTGAGCTAAAACAAGTGGTTACGCTTTTTTAAGTAAATATTTGCCAAATGTGAACGTATCTTTAGTGTTTTTATTCGAACGCTGAACCCTACTAACGTCTAGGTTTTTGGCTGGCTACAATTTTGACATTTTATGTGACTTTGCATTGGTAAAGTAAATTGAGCTCTATTGCTTATTTTACACATTACAGGTATTCTGAAGTCAATTGTCACTTTATTGTCCCTAAGTAATCTACAGTGTAGTCAATATGTTTAATTACCTTGCTAGACATTAGAGTATTGTTGTAATCTCAAATAGTATTAATATTGTATTAATTATCAGTAACTATAATTTCGATTTCAAACAAACCAAACTTTATTTTTAACAAAGAACATTAACAACTTCTTTTGTCTGTAAAATGTTAGATAAGGTTGCCAAATATTTAAATATGTTAATTACATAATAAACATTTTAATTTGCAAATCATTTTTATATTTAAAAAAAAACTTTTTATACAATATGTAAATTAATAGCAGTGACTCATTTTATCACCAGTAAATGGGTCACAAGTTTGTTGTATGCTAATAAAAAAAAAATATATTTAATTATAAGTTCTAAACCTAAACAAAAAAAAAAGGTGTGAAAATAAAAAATTTAAATTGAAACTCAGCAGTTAAAAGTTTATTTGCACGCCACAACAAAATTAGAATAAACAATTTCAACTCATAAAACTTTATAATAAAATAATAAAATTAAAGTTTACTTAAATTCTCAATACTAATTGTAATAAGAAATAAATAAATTATAAACAAAGATAAATGAAACCTGATTGACGGTTTCAGTTGACAATTAATGAATCAAAAAAATAAAACAACAAAAACTCATGTAAACAATCATAGTTGTAAAAAAAAATACCTACATTTTAAACCATAAACGTAATTTATTTAAATTAAGTTTTGAAAAATAATAACAACAACTTTTAGCTCACGTGTTTCACATTATTCTTGTTAAACTGGAGTGTAAACAAAAAAAAAACACAAACAACACAAAAATAATGATTTTTTGCTATTAACAATTAGGCAGAAAAACTAAAAAAAATTAAAATTAAACTAACAAGAATTTGAGCGTTTTATAGAGACCCCTACATTTATCGCATATTGCAATCAAATCGTTGTGATTGGTATTTGTAATTTGATTTAGTCACTCGGTTAATGAAATTTTAAATTTATTTTCTGGTCACCAAGCTTCCTGTTTATTTTGTAAAATATTTCGTGTTTTGAATTAAGTTAAATTGAGTTGAGTGAATCACACAGTAAATTTTAAAATTTTTTTTATTAAACTAAATTTTATGAATTACAATAGGAAGAACTTATAGATTAAAATGCACGCATAAAATGCATAAAATTCATATGTTATGGGGAAAAGTAGAGAAATCAATACGTTATATATCGAACAATGAATTAATCTTTGCATCTTTTGGAAACAGCTGTAATAACTATAGTTTCGATTTCGAAAGGCAATAGGATTGCTTTGGTTTTCGGTTATCTCTTTTAGAAATAATTTCTATATAGAAATATGTGGCGTAATTATATTATAATATTTAGAAATATGTTTTCTTTAAATACTTTGCTGAAAATACCTTTTTATAATAAAATATTTTTAATCATTATATCTTTGAATTTAAAATTAATATTTTTCTGACGTTTGAAAATTAATTTTAATTGTAATATTTTTGTGCATTTAAAAACTTTCATTTTGTTTGTCATTTTTTTAATAAATTATTTTTGATAAAAAAATTTAGTGTTTGAAATTGATTTATTCTATTTAACTCATAACCCACTAAAAATATTCGATTTTGAACTGTAAAGTAAACTTTTTTATTATATTCTAATTTTCATAACAGATACAGATGGAAAAAGCTAAAATTCTTTATTATCATGTGAAAAATATGATTTTGTGACGATATATTTTTAATTTTTTTTGAAACAAGATCATTGATTTAGATTTAAAGCTGTATAAGAAGAAATATTCACTATAATATTAAGTGAAATAACGAATTGTATTTTATATGGGAGGCAAACAAACCTTCTCATTTATATTCAATCTTACCAATTCATTGAAAAATATTGATCATATCTCCTCACAATACATAACGTTCCTCCCTCCTTTACTAGTTGCCACACATGCACATAAATTATGAGCAAAGTCTTCACTGTCTCGTTACGGTGATCGAAATTGGCCCCTAGATCGATGACTTAACATAATTGCAGTTATATGGGAAACTAAAGGTCAATGCCAACTAACCCACATCCGTCTATTGAAGGTGGAAATTCCATGAAACATAAAAATCTTAAATCTTATGAATAGCAAACTTGTACTTAATGTAATGAAAACGCAGTAGTTGCAGTTATTTCAATAGACCAGCTATCATGTTCCCATAATAATTGGATCTTAGCGAGCCACGTCTCACTCTGCGAAAGACTGTCAACTCAGTGACAGCTGTATCAACCGGAATTTTTTGCCCTAGGAAAGAGCTTTCCTCGACAGCACATCTATTGCAATAACAACAATCAAATATCAATATCTATAAAAAAAAAGCTTCCATCACTAACCCGTTGTTTACACATGCAAGTAACAGTTCGAAAAACGTAATAATGATAAGTAAACCTGGTAAAAATGCAAATGAAGTTTCGTCCTATCGGCCGATTTCTTTGCTACCTGTAATGGGAAAACTGTTCGAAAAACTCTTTTCTAATAGACTAAAACAAATAATTTCAACTAAGCAATTAATACCTTCCCATCAATTCGGCTTTAGAAAAAGGCATTCTACGATAGACCAAGTGCATCGAATTACCCACACAATAGAAGAAGCTCTGGAAAAAAAGAAAGTATGTTCAGCTTTATTCTTGGATGTTGCACAGGCCTTCGACAAGGTATGGCACAAAGGTTTACAATACAAACTGAGAACAAAATTACCTGCCCAATATACTAACTTAATAAAATCCTACATGGAAGATCGTCTTTTTAGAGTTAAACAGAGGAAAGAATACTCAGAATTTAAAGAAATTGGAGCAGGTGTACCACAAGGTAGTATACTCGGCCCTCTTTTGTATCTATTATATACGTCAGATATTCCTACTCCTATAAACGACAACATAATAGCAACTTTTGCGGATGACACTTGTATCCTGTCAGTTGGTGATAACGAAGTGGAGTCTTCCACTAAGCTACAATCCTCTATAAATATATTGTTAAAATGGACGGAAAAATGGAAAATTAAATTAAATGAGAGTAAATCAGTCCATGTCGATTTTACATACAAATCAATAAGATACCAACCCATAAAAATATCGAACTCTATAGTCCCATATGCTAACCATGCTAAGTATCTTGGAATGACGCTTGATGCAAAACTAAAATGGAAAGAACATATAAAAACAAAAGAGACAGAACTGAATATAAAATTCAACAAACTTAAATGGATTATTGGAAGAAATTCTCCAGTTTCAATTCAAAATAAACTGCTTATCTACAGTCAAATGCTAAAGCCAGTATGGACTTACGGAATTCAAATATGGGGCTGTGCCGCAGAAAACCAAATTAATGTTATTCAACGATTTCAAAATAAGGTACTTAAGAATATTGTTAACGCACCCTACTATATTAGAATTAATGATCTACACAGAGATCTTGGAGTTATGAAAATCTCAGATGTTATACAGAAATTTGCAGCTAATCACGCATATAAACTTCAGAGTCATGTAAATCCAGAAGCAGCCATATTGTGTAATGATGAAATCTACTCAAGGAGACTGAAGAGAACTAAGCCACAAGACCTGGTGGCTGGTTTAGCATGAATTTTATTAAACAGAAAAATATTACTTGTTAGTCTAAGACTAGGTGTAATGAAATGAAATGTATATATGTATATAATTTCTGCAAAATAAAAAAAAAAAAAAAAAAAGTTCGAAAAACTCAATACACTCACATTTTTTACTAATACACTCACATTTTTTCACTTGCAGAGCTAGTCGAGTTTTTCGAATAAGTTTTCGTATATAATACGTACACAGCACTCGCATGCAAGTACTTGCATGTGTAAAGGCAGGGTAACGAAGCCCTTTATTAATTTTAACAAATATAAAGGTAATTTGATTTTCCGAAGCTTATAAACCAGAACTGCAAGCCAAATCGAATATAACTGTTGAGAGTTTCAGAAACTAAGAAAAATATATTTAAATTCTTTTATTTCTTTTAAAAACTTATTTTATTTAGGACAAGTCATACAAACCAATTTTATTTTATTTGATGCTGTTTGATCTTACAAAACATTTGCCACGCCCATTTTGTTTCAGAAACTATTTGAATGATTTTTGCGGTGCTGCGAATAATGGCCCCAGAAAAAATAAACCCCAAAGGAAAAAAAAACATTTCATTATGAAATTTAGTCCTAATTTTTGTATGACAAATTAACCCAAAGGTTATGAAAAATTACTCCATGATTAATATTAAAAGTGGCCCCAACTGTTGGGGCCATTTTTCATAGTGCAAAAAATTCCCCCTAATATGTAAAAGAAATTTGTAATTTTTATAAAATATATCTAAATAGTAATAATGAAAACTCCAAAATTTTGCATGGGATTTTTGGGGTAGTTTTTTTATATGTATTTATATTTTTACTATATATTACAATATTAACAAATGAAATTTAGCCCCAAAGTACAAAAACATAATTTCTTGGGCTCTTTTTTTCATTGTTCAATGTTAGAGTCATTTTTCATTTCTCTTAAAATGCAAAATTATCGCAAGGAACAATTGCAATACGACCCCAATAAAAATAAAAAAAGTGGTTTTCGCAGTCATTGTAATTTTTTGTTTTTTGTCTTTTTCCTGGAACCATTTTTCGCAGTGTTATTCTTTCAACACAGACAATTCAGTAAATATTTCGGAACGATTTTTGTTTAATGTTTCTAGTTATTTACGTTACCTTAAAGCTCACAAAAGGTAATTTTGAGTGTATAATTTTGGTTTAAAAATTTAAATATGTAGTTGTGTATTTTTGTATATCAGATATTTAAGGGCCAACTTTCGGCTAGATCGACTACACTATCTCTAACGTTCAGAATATGTTACTTTATTAGTTCGCAAACAAAAAATTCCGTTGACATTTATGTATTCATTATGTGAAACTGACTTTAGCAGATGTAGGGTGTATGAATTGTTCTAAGTTGATAGGTTTGCCAAAACTTGTTTCGTTTAAAGAACAAAACATATAAAATATATAGTATAAATAAAAATTATACAATACATTGAACCAGGAAGGTGTAATTGCAAAATAATGTTTAGAAAAAAAAAGCAATTTATTAAAAATCATTTTAATTTTTTTTTTATTATGTGAAAGTATTTGGCATTTAAAGAAATTATTAGATTAGAAAGAAATACATATACATACACATGTAATTTCGCAGATAATTATTAAAAAAACACACAAACACATTTCGCTTTAAAGCATTTTTAATGGACATTAAAAAAAACCCCGAAATTAAATCATATTAACAACAAATTCCGAAAATAAAAAGTAATTTTTATTTATGAATATTTTTACGAATACTTAGTTAGCATTATGCATTTTATGGAAATATTTTCTTTTGTTCTTTTTTTTTTTTTTGTTACAAAGATCTCAAGAATTTCGAAAGATTTCGAAATTTTGTTTATCTTTGTCATTTAAAAACTTCCGTGCGCCATCAATTGAACGAACAAAAAAAGAACAAAAAAAGAACAAATCAAACAAACAAAACAAAAATGACAAAAACTACTGGCAGTTCAGTTCATTCATTATTCACCATAATTTGTATCGTGTGGGATTATACCGCAAATTGTATATAGGAGACACATACAAGTAAAATACATGCAACAAGTAGTAAATAAGTATGTACATACATATGTATGTATTTGAGGATAGTATGTATATCATACAATTACCTTTACCCTCGTATCTATGTAATATATTTTATATTATATATGTACATAGGTACGGGGTTTAGTCTGAAAAGTTTTTATCAAGTGTATCCAATTTAATTAATTTCCTTAAGTTGTATAAACATTAATTAAATATGGAGAATAATTCAGTGAAGAGAGTAATGTTACTGGATAACACAAAATTTCTCTACTGAAATAATTAAAATTAGCGTTACCATTACCTGTCAATGGGTATCGTATTGATTGTCAGCCTGAAGAAATATGCAAGTCTCATTCTGTTATAAAACGACGCAAAAGCAGAATCCGTTTAAAGTTTAATATTAAATGTGGATGCACCCATTTTTTTTCGGACAAATTTTTTTACAGAATTTTTGCAACACGATTCACCCATTTCGAACGATTTGTCTGGAAAATCAAAGCTCCAATATGTGATTAATTTTAGTTTAGTTTGACAAATGGTAATACTGCGGCCATTGATTTATTTTGCTTTGGTTTTTCAGTGTCAAAAAATAAATATTAAAATATTTTAAAATATTAGCCCAATTCAAAATCTTGTGCAAATGATATTGCATCATTGCATTTGCAAAAAGGTTTAGCATATGTTTGCTCATGCTGTGTATTTTGTTAGTGTAGAGAAAAAATATGCTAAAACTTTTTGCAAATGAAATGATGCAATATCATTTGCACAAGATTGTGAATTGCGCTATTGTGTATCCAAATTGAATGAAAAAACATACAAACCAATTCAAGCTGAGAGTTGTTCGTGAAAGATATTTTCTCTCTCTTAAAAAGAAAGACGTCAAACTTCATATGAAAAAGAGTTTGTCCGAACAAATATTTTGTTCGAAATCCACTTAAACCTGGAGGTCCACAACTCGCGTTTTGGCGTCAACGCGAAGATTTTTTGCGTCAATATTTTTATTTTTATATGTATGTACTTTTGGAGGTGATGGCGTATTTCCGAAGTTTTTTATCGGTTTGTTTGTCAAACTCATATAAAAATGTTATTTCAACTGTCATTTTTTCTGGTGACATCATCTTTAAAACAAAATTGCTTTGCATTTGTCAATGTCAGCTATGACGCGTGCACCGCCTTCAAAAGTAAACGAACTTTTCGCGTTTCAAGCGTCAGTGCCTTCTACGCTTTTGAGTGTGTGACTTAACTCATACATTGGTTCTACTTTTTTGACAGTTGCTTAGAACGCATGAAACGCGTAGACGCTTGGTGTGGACCTCCAGCTTAAGTTACCACATTTTTTTACAGCAAATTTCTTAGCTGTCTTTTGACAGATAATATGTAAAAAAAAAAACTTTTCACAATCATAATTTTGAGAGGATAGATTTCAGACTAACCTCGTTTAAGATATATAATATATTTTGAAAAAGTCGCAAAGTTTGTTTTGTAAAATGATTAAATATATTTATGGAAATAATAATAACAATAAATAAATAAACGTCACTAACATATTTGTAGTTGTTTTCATTATTGTTGTAGTTGTTGTCGTCGTTATCCATATAAACAATTTCTTTACAGTTTATTCTACTAATACGAGTACACAGAGATTTTCAGAGAGTGTGTGACACTTGAATATTTGTCAAGTCAAGACAATTTTAACTAAATGATAATGTGACTTAAATTTTTGTGTCATAAATTTAATAAGAATCTTTTTTATTTTATTTTATTTCACTTATTTACTTTTTTCTTTAGTTCATTTTGTCTGAAAATAATAGAGTAGAGAGTAGAAAATGTTGACAAATCATTTTAACACAATAATCATTATCATTATTATCCATACATACATAGTATTATCGTCATTATATATAAAAAGTAAATGAAGTAGAATTTATTTTTTGTTGCTGTTTCCCAATACTTGACAACACTTTCACAAAATTAATTTGGTTTTGAGATTAATTAATTTTAAAGTTCAGTTGGTTTTTAGAATTTTCTTTATGGAACTGATTAAACTTTTAAAATAAATTGTTGTCATTAAGTTTTTAAGAGAAAACACAATTTGTCACAAGCCATAAATAAATAATTCATATGGATCTCGAATGTTGTTTTACAAACGGTTTAAAAATTTCCATTATCTAATAAATTAACAGGTAGAAATTTCGAAATATTCATTTAATTTTTAGTAATATTTCAGTTATATTTCTATATCTAGTATTTTCAGATTATAGATAGCAAAAGTATGGTTTAAAGAGAAAAATGTATTTAAAGTATTCAAAAAACCAAAGTGATTTAAGTATTTACACAAATATTTAATACACATACAGTCAAAGTCAAAATTTAGTACACAGTACGCTTTTGCATCTATGAAGCAAAATATTTTTCCAAAGACAAACTCAGAATACCTTTAACCGAAGTGTGGGGCAAGATGCCAGAGATGTGACTGAATTTCTTGTAAATTTCATGAAAATGCGACTAGAGGCTGTAAATAAACTGAATGGACGAACAACAAAATTTCAACTTTTTATTTTTGGATTTTGAATTTTGGTAATATAAATATAAACCATGGTGTTAAGTATGGTGTTATTTTTCAACTATAAACTAATTTTTGATTGTTTCTCTCAGGTACTTACATATTTCTTCGTTCTACAAAATTTGCATGAAATGAAATCAATTTTAATTTTTAAAAGTTTTATATTAGCGCAATTCACAATCTGGTGCAAATGGTATTGCATCATTGCATTTGCAAAAAGCTCTACATTAACAAAATACACAGCAAGAGCAAAAATATGCTAAATATTTTTGCAAATGCAATAACAACCACTTCTTGACAATTCTGGTGGTGTGTTTTGGGTCTTGCTAAAAGATCCATGGCGTTAAATTTTTAGCACTTACTTTTAAATTGTCCTTTAAAATTTGTAAGTAGTCTCGACTTTTCATTGTACTTTTAATGAATACAAGATTACCTGGTCCTGCAGCTGACATACAACCCCAAACCATCAAAGATCCACCGCATTGTTTTACTGTAGAACTAAGGTTCTGTGAAAGCAGCTTACTATTTCCCCAGACCTTTTCTTTTGATTTTAACCCAAAAATCCTCAAATTTACTATCATCGCTAAATATTACATTATTTCAGAAAGATTGAGGAAAGGTTAAGTCTTTACGTTTAGTACGGTTTACTGTAGAAATGTGCGTTTTTTGCTATGCACTCTTCTTTGAAGTTCTTGGTTATTCATTTGACTGCGCTAGACTTAGGAGTTTTGGTGTTTCCTCGAGCTTTACTTCATTCAATAAGTTTTTGAACAGTTGACCGGCTTTTGTTTACAGTTTTAGCAATATGTGCGAAAGATTTTCCGTTGCTGCGATGCAACACTATTAAATGCCTAACCTCCATTGGTAAATCTTTGCCACGTGCCATTCGGTTTCTTAAATAATTTCCTAACTCTGTACTTACAAAATTAGTACTAATTTTATTTATAATTGCATTAAAGTACGATCTACACATAACGGCAGTTATATTCTGTTCTGTATACTAAATATTGACTGTATTTTTAAGAGCAGTTTTCTTTTGTTAGATAAAACTTATCTCTTTCAGTAAGAGAAAAAGATAACTGCTTAATAAAAGTTAGCCTTTCCGAAACATTTTCATATAAATAAATTTTAAAAATATAGACACTTTTAAACATTTTAATTCATTACGGAAATTATTGTTCGCTGTAAACTAAATTTTGACTCCAACTGTATGTCTGTGCCCTTATTCATATCAAAGATTAATATCAAACAATAATAGACGAAGAAATAGCTAAGAGTCCAATATAACAGCAATAAAGGACATTTTTAAAGAACATTTAAGTGTTGGGAAAAAATACCTGTATTTTTTCAAAAAAAAAAACAACAAAACAAAAAAAAAACATTTTCAATTATCCAAATACCCAACCAATGACACTTAAACTACTTAGAGCACAAATAACTTAAATCCTAAGTGTACACATGCAGCATGTTACATGCATGTGCATATTGTATTTGGTTTATCTATCAAAATGTAAACAAGAATTTTCAAAAGAAAGAATTTGATCGACGTTTGACATTGACATTTGAGAACACTTAAGTGTGTTAGTGATTCTTTATCTTTCATTTTTTTTTTTTTTGTTCCAAGTATAATAAAAAAAAAATATTATATTTCTACTGTTTTCTTCTTTTTGGAAATTTTCCACTTCAACGATATGAATTGATGGCTTACGAATCTTAAATTAGGCGTTTCTTTTATATTTATGTGCTTGTTGTGTTGTGTTTACAACAACAATCGATTTACAACAAATATGTATGCATTTGTTATCGAATTACAATAATATGAATAACAAGTAAAAAATTATAGTCGGTCAAGCCCGAACATATAATACCCTACACCTAGTATATGTAACAAGTTTTTTTTAGAAATGGGCGCTATATGGGAGATATAACCTATTATGGACCGATCATCCAAAAATGTAGTGTCATGAGATCTGTGAATATAAATATGTTATACATTATCTCGATATACTTTTAAAAGATTTATGGAAGTTAAAGTAAATTACGGTCTCATATATGGGAGTTTCGACTTATTATGAACCGACCCTTATAACATTAGGTGTCATTATTTCTGTATATATCAAACTTATTTGTGTTAAATTTTATTTAGATACCAAAATTTTAAAAAAAATTTATGATCGTTAAAGTGAATTTCGAAAGTGGGCCTAATATGGGAGCTACGACTAATTATAGATCGATCATAATAAAATTGTACCGTATTATTTTAATATATAAGAAACATATTTGTGTTCGCTCTTTAAAGTGATTTTAGATAGTGGGCCTTAGGGAGCTATGATAAGTTATGGACCGATCTGCACAAAATTTGTAGATGTGATTTGGCTTCATCACTTGTGGTGAAATTTGTTTGGATACTTGCATAATTCAAACATTTATGATCGGCAAACCCTAATTTCGGGAGGACATTTGTATGTGGGCCAGGTGAAATAATGGACCGATTTCCATCAGTTTCAATCCCATCCATCCTTGGGCCGAAAAAATTTTACGTACCAAATTTTATCAAAATGTCTCCAAAATTGGGACTTGTACTCTGCGCACAAGCTTTACATGGACAGCCAGCCAGCCAGACGGATGGACGGACGGAAAGTGATTCTGAGTCGATCGGTATACTTTAAGGTGGATGTTGGACCAATATTTCTGGGCGTTACAAACATCAGCACAAATCTAATATACCCTCCCCACTATGGTGGTGTAAGGTAATAAAAAGAACCAGAAAAATCAACCGATTTTATAATAATTTTATTTCTATTTTTGTCTGTATAAAATCTAATGGGTGAAAGTTTTGTTTGTTTTTTTCCCCCCCTAAACGTATAGCATGCATATACATCTCGTTAATGAGATTAAGAAGAACAAAATAAATAAATAAATATAACAGCATGAGGGTGAATGAACTTTTTATCAGTATCTAAGCTAATATAATTCTAATAAAAGTCCACATATTTCAGATTGACTATTTTTTAATGATTATTAATTTTCTTACTATGTATGTATATTCAAATTTGAGTGGGTCGAAAATTTGTTCGTCTTGATATGAAACTTTTTAAAGTATGTAACTAAAGCTGGCAGTTTGTTTTAATGTGAAACTAGAAATAAAGTTAGATTCTTCTTCATAGAAAAGGTTTTTCATAGGATTTTCTCATACTTCTCTTTAGATATACGAGTACATACATACATACTTAGGATATTTGATCAAATTTTAATATATTTCATACAGTTATGCTAGTTTAAACAAATTTGTATATGCGATCACATAGCTGTATATGAAACAATTATAAACTGGAATTTTTAAATTTAAAACAATGCAGAATGCAATATTCGGCTGTGCCGAATCTTAAATACCATCCACCTAACTATAGTAAGAAATAAAAAACTACACTGCTTACAGGACTATAATATCCTTATTCAGTGTTTTTAAATACTAATGGCTTAGCATTTTATATATTGTTTGAAAGACAATTTTACGAACAACATAATTTATTTCAAATGTTTAGGAATTTTATCTAATTTTGCCCATTTAAAATTTATGTAATTACCTATTCTCACCATAATTTACAGACAATCTTGAGTGCAATTTAACAATTTATAATATTGAAAAACAAATTTTCCATATTCATTACAAGTTAAAAAACAATTTATAAAAAGTGTAAGACATTTTGTGCCATAAATCTAGTGCTACTATACCGATTTTGCTGATTTTCAATACCAAACTGCTTAGGAGAATTATAAACGGGTTTTTGTAAACTCCGTTGATTTTAGTTGTGTATTTTGGACGTGAGAGTGTTTTACACAGACAGGCGGACATAGCTTAATCGATTTAGAATTCCATAAGGATCAAAAATATACATATATACTTTGTAGGGTCTCAGGAAAATATTTCTCAGTGTTACACACGGAACTTATACCCTCATTCACCACTTATGGTGGAGGAGGGTATAAAAACTAATGCTAGTAACACAACTGGGACCTGTGACGTAATTTGTAAATTCTTCGTATGAAGCACAATAACGACGAAAAAATAATGTTAATGTTTAAAAAAAAATATATTTATAAAAAAGTATAAACTTAACAAAACAACAGCTAAAAACAATTTTTATAGTTAACTATTTTTATACCCTACACCACCATTGTGGGGAGGGTATATTGGTTCTGTTCTGATGTTTGTAACGCCCAGAAATATTGGTCCAACACTCACCTTAAAGTATACCGATCGACTCCGAATCACTTTCTATGAATGGTAATAATATTGGTCCAATTATTAGGAGCTTAATTAAACTATGCACAGCGGGAGCAATTATCTAAAAATAGTCAAAAGGTTCTATGTACTACTAAATTAAATTCAAATGAACTTAAGCCTAACTAAAAAAAAGAAAATATCAAAACTAAATTTTAACTTAATTTTAATTGGACCAATATTATTACCATTCATAGACAATTGGCCGCACTGTGCTCAGATTAATTTACCCCCTACAAACATTTCCTCTAAATTTTAAACCTCTATAACTTCAAGTATGATGAAAAATGATTGCATGTGTGTAAAGTAATTGTTTTCAGCACTCTAATCTAGAAATCGAATTAAAAAAAAACACAAACTAAAACACAAATCTATGATTTTATGCAACCACATTCTATTCTATTAATAAACATTGAATTGAAAAAAAATCTCATTATTTTCCATTTTAAAAATATCATCAATAGCAAAACATCTTCCCAGAAGCCAAAAGACTTCTTTCATTTCTGTCTTGTGTAGCCTTTTCTAAACAACTTTAACTTGAATTGCCAAACACCTTCTTTACACAGCTAAACCAAGAAGCCAAGTCAACCAGCCAGCCAAGCCAGCCAAACCACCTTCTTTAGAAAATTGTATGCTTTTGGTTTTGAAGCGATTCTTTTTCTTTATAGAATAGAACCAAAAAAAAAATGCTATTAAATGAATTTTCAATACCAAAGAAATTATAATTTACTATAAATGGTGTTTAAAGACTACATTCAAACATACATACATACATACATACATGCCAAACTATAAGATACAAACAACAAGTTTCAACTATAAATAGCTTTAGCTACAAATGGTAAGATGTTGTTTATAATAAAAATTAAACACATAAAAATACAACATCAGCTCACGATTTTCAAATAAGGTTTATTGGCAATTTCAAGACACTAGACCTTTTGGGTCTTTGCAACATAGAACAAACACACAAACTCCGAGTTAAGCTAAACATTAATGCAAAAAAAAACGCAAAAAATACATCATCAATATTATGGCGATAATATCAAATAGATTTTTTTTATTCTTTATTATTTATTTCTTTTTTTTTGTCTTTTTGTTTATTTTCATTTGTTACACTAAAAAAATAATTGTTGGTCATTATCCGTTAGCAAGAGAATAGAACAGAACATTTAAGAATAAACTACATATTCAAATTTTAAGCGTAAACGAATTCATGGATTTAACGTTTCATTAACGGCCGCAGAAATAAAAGAACTCAGAACATTAAATAAGTAATTAAGAGGATGAATGATTAGTGTTTTACAGTGGCTTAAATTATTATTAGACTTGCAAATTTGTACGAAATTTATTCGGTTAAAAAATCAATCGATTTTTTTGATATTTCTTTAGTTCATTAAATTTAATTTTCTTTAAATTATTTTTACTGAAGGTAGGAATTGAAAATTATTATTAAAATTTATTGATAATTTTTCGGCTGAGTTGGGGAAATATCAAAAATTAAAAATTAACAGTTCAACTAAAAATAATAATTGTTCTTAATCGATTTTTTTCTAATTAACAAACGAATTTTGAATTTGGATATCCAACTGTCACCAATAAGTACCTAAACCTTGTTCTGCACCAGGTCGAGAATGTCCAAATTTACTTTCTATCTGTTGGATATATTTTACATAACTCAAGCCCAGAGCATCAAGAGCATCTTATTTTATAATATGTATTAACGCTTACGAGCGTTGACATTGAGCCCATTAGCACAATACCATTCAGAATTGGTTACATGATCAAGAATTGGTTAACAGACGTATCCGCGATTTTTTGCAATGGAAAATAAGAAATTCGTGCTGTCATTAAATATTTAAATAAAAAAGGTTTATCGGAATAAGAAATTCATAATGATATGGTGAATGTGTTAGGGGAAAGTGGTCTTTCATATGCAACAGTAAAAAATTGGGTAACTGAATTTGAACGTAGTCGTATAAGCTACTCACAACAAAAACAGCAACAACAACATAAATTGTAGCTAAAGTGCATGATATGGTATTAAATGATCGACGAATAAAAGTGCGTGAAATAGCTAATATCATGGGCAATGATCGAGTCCATTTAATTTTGCATTAAGAACAAGAGATGAAAAAGCTTTCTGCAAGAACGTTAGGAAATTCTAACGTTCTTATGTGACATTTGTACGGGACGGGGACGTGAGGCTAATTCTACCTTAACAAGGGCAGCAATTCTACCGTCGAGAACTTTTACTAAAATAAGCATTTGTTTCTTGCTTTATTGTGCTGTACAGACCAAACTTAAATCAATTGCTGGTTGGCAATTGTGCAAGCAGGGTCTCGCTACGTAATTTTTTCAATTTTTATGATTTTCTCTCTTAATACACAAAGATCTCTGCTGCTTAAACAACACAAATATAAACATCATAGTATGTGTTTGCCCATCTCTGGTTAAGTCGTAGATTTCATCCACAACTTTTAAATTTCAAAACGCACCAAAATGAAGAAAAAAAATGCGGTAATAAAAAAAACGCATCTAGTTTAGAATTTCTTATTAAAATATTTATTGAATTAATTTTACATAAAAAGTATAATATTTCTGTCTTCTACAACTCAGTGTGTCTAGAAAAAAATAAAACTTTACAAATAACGGGTGATTTTTTAAAAGCTATAGAAAAGTTTAAAAAAAAACACATAAAATTCAGAAAAATATATAATTTAATGTTTGAAGATTATTTCATGCAAATGTTAACCTTGACTGCGCCTCAAATGGTCCATCCGCTTAGTCCAATTTTGGCATACTCTTTCCAACATTTCGGCCGGTATCTCACGAATAAATGCTTCAATATTGTCTTCCAATGCGTCAATTGAAGCGGGCTTGTCTGTATAGACATGAGCTTTAGCATATTAAAATTAAATGTTCACCGAACTTGCCTCTCAATAAGTCCATTGTTGCGCTTACTGTGTGGCATGTGGCACCGTTTTGTTGAAACCACATGTCATGCAAGTCAAGCTCTTGCATTTTGGGCAAAAAAAGTTGTATATCATCTCACGGTAGCGCTCACCATTCAAAGTTACGTTACGATTCGCATCATCTTTGAAGAAGTACGGTCCAATGATGCCACCAGCCCATACCGCACCAAACTGTGACTTTTTCTGGATGCATTGGTAGCTCTTGCAATGCTTCTGGCTGATATTCACTACAAAATCGACAATTCTGCTTATTTACGTACCCATTGGGCCAAAAATGAGCTTCGTCGCTGAACATAATTTTTCGGTAAAAAAGAGCACAATGAACTTTCTTAACAGAGCATGCATTTTGATAATAAAATTCAATAATTTGCAAGCGTTGTTCGTTTGTAAGACGATTCATGGTTAAATTATAGACCAAACTGGAGATGTTTCACAGTGAAACAAAACACGAAACGTGCGTCAGCTGTTTAAATCAGTGTTGCCAAAAAAATAATAGTTAAAAAAAATCACCCTTTATAAACTAAACAAATTTGTTTGTATGCCTTTGTATTTTTTTTTTTTTTAATTATTTTGTTTTCTATTTTAAGTATGTACTTCTATTTGAATTGTTTTCAAGAAAATTTGTTAGGGCTCCACTGGGAATCTAACCCTGATTGTTCGTCTACAGTGGAGTAGACCACACCATCAGGCTACACAAGAATTTTTATTTTCAAACAAAGATTTTCACCCTATTCACCTTTAGCAATAACCTTCATGTGACGAATTTGATAGTATGTATTCATTTATCATACACTCGTACAGATTTCATTATAATTAATTATTAAAAAACTGCAATTAAAAATTAGTAAAAATAAAGATTTTATCATTTCATTTTGATAAAATCGAAATTAAAAAAAGCACACCGCGTACCAACTAAGGAATTTTTAGCACAAATAATTTAAAAAGCACCAAAAGTGGTGCGAAACGCTCCAAGTTGACAACACTGATTTTGACGTTATTGTTTAAGAAACGAAGTTTGCAGTTAAAATGTCAAATGAAATCGGCCCATTTAGTCGTAGATTTCCGTGAAATGTTACTGGCTTTAAAAGAAGGCAGAATTTGTACAGTAATCTGATCTAGAGTTACAAAAACTTCCACTTCGAATTTATCAGAATCTAAAGCAGCGCTGCCAGAAGTAAGATTTTACCTTATTTTTTTAAGATTTTTTCCCCAAAAAAAAGATTTTTTGTTTTGTCTAGACGAAGGTTAGGTTCAATTAAAAAATCTTCTTGGTTCCCATTTGGAAAATTTAAAACTAATCGATCTCAAAAAATGTACAATTTAGTATAAGAAAATTAATTTTTGTTGTTATTGTTTTGGTTAGTGCTAAATAAAATATGAATTGTTTTTATTATTTATAATAAAAAAAAACTACTTATTTCCAAAAATAAGATTTTTTCCTCAAAAATAAGACTTTTTTGGCGAAATTAAGATTTTTTTGCTGAAAATTTCTGGCAGCCCTGATCTGAAGTGAGAAAAAGAACGAGAATATTATGCTCTTTGGCATAATATGCTCTTTGGCATAATATTCTCGTGTCGATTTGACCAAATGAACCAATTAAATTGAAACTAAACTAAGATTCAATGAAAGAATTTATGGATTTGAACTGTAAGAGATATTGAGAGATAATGGATATTTTAAAGGATACGTTTCCAGGAGCCAAATTACCGCATTCGTGATCGAATGAGCTATCGTATCGAAAAATGATTTCGATATCGAAATTATGATAAAATGTACTAAATTTCTTGCTAGATATCGAATGCCATAATCTCAAATAAGAAAATTACGATCAATTTTACTCGTTATCGAATGCGGTAATTTGGCCCCAGGTCTTGTTTTGTCGATTTACAGCGGTCAGAAAATATTGCACAATTTGAACACTCCAGAGTTCGTTTTTTGATGTTAGTTTTAATCAAGGACCTATGTGAACAGGGGCCAAATTACCGCATTCGTGATCGAATGAGCTATCGTATCGAATAATGATTTCGATATCGAAATTATTATAAAATGTACTAAATTTCTAGCTCGATATCGTATGCCATAATCTCAAATAAGAAAATTACGATCAATTTTACTCGATATCGTATGCGGTAATTTGGCCCCAGGTTACAGTATACACGAGTGTCCTATAATAGTGTGAGCACTTATCATCCGAATATCTCGCCAGAGCAACAGAAAATATGGTCATCCACCATGGCCGAAGCCATTTTCTTAAAAAAATAATGGAAAACTAGAACATACAAATAAATGTTTGAATACAAATTATAGAATTATAAACATTAATTTTAAAATTATAGCAAAATAACAGTGGGTGAGTGGCTCTAAACTCCTTCAGAATATTCTCAAAATAACCAACATTTTACCATGAGTTTATTTGAGAAATCTCAAGAATTGGATTGTAATCTTTTTTTAGTTTAAAATAGGAAAATTGTTTATAATGCTAAAGGCTAGAAAAACTAGAATCTTTGGCCACAACCAAACCAACCACTTTATAGTATAACAAAACACAAACAATAAAAAAAGAACTCTTTTAGAAAACAAATCCTGAAGAGAAAGAAGCAACAAAAGTTAAGCCATGCAAGAAACTATCTCATCACCAACACCATCATCATCATTATCATCATCATCATCATCATCATTATCATCATCATTATCATCATCATTATTGTCAACTAAAATAAGTACCAGCTAAGTAAAATAAAGTAAATTGTAGTAGTAGTTAACATATTCTATCTATAATAACATTTATTTATTTATTTTTATATAAATATTTTATTTTTTTATAGAAACTAGCCTAGGCCTGGTTCTTCTGTCCGCTTGACTAACTGGCTGTTTGGATAAGAGGCACATACATAAGTTTGTGCTGTAGATGTATGTATGTATGTATGTATGTCTTCCTAATGACAGGAGCTGCAGCAGAAAACTTCTTTTATGTTTGAAAGCCTTAACAACAACAGCAAAATTAAATAAATAAAAATTGTCAACAAAAGCAACCACAATAACAAGTATTGAATTTTATTAAAAGTCGTCTTCTTCTACTATACATTTCATTGCTCATTTTGTTGTTGTTCTTAAAGGTGGCTATACACTACGTGTATTTGCTTATGTATTTTTAAGTTTACAACCCACATGTTTTTCTTTATGTCTGTCAAAATTGGTTATTTTACATAAGGGTTTTAATTTTTGGTCACCAACTTGTATGTACAATTACACGTGACATCGCCATGATTATTTACATATAAATTACCATGTCGTTTCTTTAAAAAATGCGTTAAAGCCGCTGCAAAAATTGTTGGTGGCGTCACTAAAATGCCGGCGTCAAAAATATTGGTTTACGGTTTTTCGTCTTTTGATATACAATATGTGGAGCTTGTATCAAAAATTTTTAAATAATTTATATCATTGTTATTAAATTAACAAAATGAGATAAAAAAATATTTAATTTATCACTTATGCAAATTCTTCATACGAGCGGCTAATGATAGCGCAGATATTTAACCGTCGACAAATCTTTTCGCATGGCATATACATTTGAAAACATAAGCAAATAGAGCGTGTTCTAATCGAAAAAATTACATATGTATTTCCACATGTATTTTACACAAGCAAAGTTTATGAGGTCACCAACTATATGTTTTTATTCCATATGTAAAATTTGACATATACAATGTAAAAAACACGTAGTGTATAGTCCCCTTAAGATATAAATATATAAAAAAAAACATCATGCCAAAATATCCATAGAAACTATATTGGTACTTGATGTCGGCAAAAATGTTTTAAAGTCTAAATCAAAGCGCAATAAGTATTTAATATCAACAACCACTAGATACGAGTACGAGTATCTGGTATTGAAAGTGCCCATCATTGGGCCACTCTCTTGACCACCACCACTCTTTTTTTATACTGTCCCTTTCCTTTTTTTGCATTGTCTTTTTAGACGATACATAAACTAAACATGGCTAGAATTGTAAATGATCAGCATAATACTTCTTGTTTTTCTTTATTTCTTTCCTTCAACTGATTTTCTGCATTTTTTTTTTTTTTTGCAACAATACGAACCAACCAACCAACCAATCCCTCCCTAAACTTTTGTAGCAAATCAACTTGTTCTTGTAAAAGGTTTTTTTCTACAGCAATGTCCATTCGATGTTAACTGGATGCATTTAGCGCTTTTTTATTGTCAATATTTCACTTCGAATGGAGCGATTTTTGACTTCTTGATTGAATTCCATCCATCCTTATGTAGTAGATGAGTTAACTTTTAATTTAGAAGAACAAGGTTTTTTTAATTAAATTGATTTTTAATATTTTATTTCAGTTGTTCAGTAATTTATAGCGGCCACATTAGATCTTAATACATATACAAGTCTACTCTTCATGCACTTTTCATAAAAGCATTTTTGTCAGTGACTCCACTTTTTTACAGTTTACTTTTTATTATGATAAAACACTTTTCGATAGGGCGACATTTGATATATTAATATCTTTGTTAACATATTCAATACTGAGATCATAGAGTATATTTAAAGTGTAATGTGTGCTTGCTAAATAGGATCAATAAATAATTTTTTAGCTTTTTCTAAATGAAATTCAAATTTCACACATACTGGAATATAACTCTGGTATTAATATGGAGATATACATCCAAAGAATCTATTGTGCTGTTCTACAGTTCGGTTACAACTTTGAATTGAGTTCACGAAGGAAGATTAAAAATCCTGTGTGGAAAGAGAAAGAACCCCAGCGATGAGTAGTCACAAAGCACATGTTATGTCGTTCCTCTGCATAGAAATTGTTGTCTACGTTGAGCAATTTTCAGTATTTGTGTTTTTATCTGTTTTAGCTTTAATTACAAATCAAATAAGTTGACAACACTTTTTTCTGCATGCGCAAAAAAGACACTTTACAGTATCTATTCACTTTGGAGTTTTTTGCTCGTTCTTGTAATTGCATACAAAAGCCACCAACAATAACTACTACACACTTTAGCTTTGGGCATTTTAATACATTCAGATGATGTACTCCTCGCATACACAAACACTAACAGCAGACAGTAAAACCTTAATAATGTGAACCTCCACAAAATGGAATATGTTTTCTAGGATTTATAATTGAAATTGTCTTTACTTTTGCAGAAAATTAAATTTATCTGATAATTATCTATAAAAATCTACAACTTTGCTTTATCAAGGTTACACTGTTCGATTTTGATTACAAACCAGGCAACAACAAGAACCACAAACTTATAACAACTCAACAAAGCACAAAAAAAAAAGAAAGAATCCAGAAGACAAAAAAAAAAGAAAAGAATCGAATCGAAAGCTGAAGAAGACAAAAATAGAAGAGATCAAATTGCTGGCAATAAAAGCAATCACGTCGTATGTTTAACATCAAAAGGAATGGTTGGTTGGTCAGTTAAATAAAGTAAACTAAACCGGTTCCTTCTGAAACTTTTTTCTTAAATTTTTTTTCCACCTTTTTTTCATTAAATTTTTTAGTTTGCTCCTAATACACGTCACGAAAAATATTGTTGGTTGGTTATTTTTAGAAATAAATTTCAAATCCAACACAAAAACTCATATAAATTATTACAAATGTATTAAAGACAGAAACACTTTGGCAATGAGCCGGAGAGATGAAGAAGAATACTGAAGAAGTATTAAAATGTTTTGTTTAAAACAAGAAACATAAATAAACATTCCCAGAAATTATTCAAAACATATAGAGATTGATTAAAATCTTTTAAAAATTTTAAAGTTTTGTTAGGGGGGGGGGGATGTTACAGTTGATCGGCATTTTTTAAGAACAAATTTTATTATTTCTTTATCGTTGCTAGTTTGTTTATTGTTTAATAGGTTTTAGCAAATTTAATACATATAAAGATAAATGATTTTGTTTATTAATCTTTAGATTTATCCTTAAAATATAAGTACATATGTACCCAAAAACACTTTTATAAAATTTAGTTTGCAAGTGTAATTGACCTTTTAAATTAAAATAATAAGCATGTTTGAGAGCTAGTTTGGTTTGCAGTGAATCGTATATAACCTACCTACTCTTTAGAAATCAAATTGTTTATAAATATATAGTAATTAGTCATATTTATTATGTGTCTCAGATTAGTTCAACAAGAAACAATGAACTTTTAAATCGGCTTAAAAAATAAAATTTTTGCGTTTTAAATTTTGCATTAAACCCCAATTCATACCAATTGGTCTATAAGTTTCAAAACTTGAGCTAAAACTCTTCATAGTATTGGGAAGTTTTATCAATTTCTTAAGAAATTCCACATTTATTGCCAGTTATCTGAAATTCTCTCACTGTGGGCTTAACAAACTTCTAAACAACAGCTCAGGGGCCAAATTGCCGCATTCGTGATCGAAAACTGATTTCGATATCGAAATTATGATAAAATGTACTAAATTTCTTGCTCGATATTGAATGCCATAATCTCAAATAAGAAAACTGCGATAAATTTTACGCGATATCGAATGCGTTAATTTGGCCTCAGATTTCTTTTAAACGTAGAGCAACAATAAAGGAGGTGTTTGACTCTATGTGTCTTTTAAGCATATATGGCGCTGCATTGCCTCAATCATGGCTACATCGAAACAATTCGGGACCTTTAACATTCACAAATATGAACCGATTTTACATTTCTTAGTCCTGTTGTGAAAGAAAAATATATTCTCCTAATGCTAGGTTATTTCTAATACTTTAGGACTTAAATAATTTAATTATCCAAGTTCGAAATTTTTAAATTTATCACAAAAAATATTAAATTTTTAATAGTTTTTTTTAATAAGCAATAAGGTCACTTGAATTTTATATAAAAATATTTAATTTATTTATATATATTTATTTCCAATATTTCGCTATCACAATGGATAGCTTCTTCAGGGATAATACAAGTTTTGAATTATAATAAAATAATAATTGAAATATTTTTATATAAAATTCAAGTGACCTTATTGCTTATTAAAAAAAACTATTAAATATTGAAAAAGGTCAAATAAACGAACTAAATAATATATTAAATTTTTAATAATATTGATTCATACACAAGTTTTTAGAAAAGTATATAAGCATAAAGCATATAGTGATCAAAAGAAATGTGTTATGGATTTAAGACTTTCTTGAAATGTAATTTCATAGAATATGTATAAATTTCTAAAAGCTTTTGCAAAAATTGTTTTAGACTGCTCCTAAATATGGCCAATCGAAACGATTTTATAAAACAACTAACATTTTTAACAACACATTTTTGTTAGAGCAAAAAGTCTTTAGTGAACTTTACTACTTTATATGAAATTTATATTTCTGAATTCGTTATATTCTATAATGTAATATCTATACACGAACCAACCAACCAACCCCTCCTTAAACTTTTGTAGCAAATCAATTTGCTCTTAAAGGTTGTTTTCTGCAGCAATATCTATTCGATACAGCAGCAATATATATTGAATACATTTAGCGCTTTTTTAGTGTCAATACTTCATTTAAAATAGAGCGATTTCTGACTTTATTTCAGTTGTTCAGTTATCTATATGATTATTAGATAGAGGCCACATTAGAACTTAATACTTGTCAGTCGTTGAAAATGTTTTTTGGTTATTTCGACTTTACACAAATATACTGAGATGATGCTTCAACAAAAGGGTACAAAACAAACAAAAATAGCTGAAATAATTGCATGATCTCGAAAGATGGTTAATAATGTCATTAAATGTGTTAAATCAGATACAAATTTGCTTAATGTAAAGAAAGGTTGGAAGAAGCCATCGCGACAGACAATATTTTGTGAGGTAAAGTAGATAAAAACCACTTCTGTCAAAAAAGAATATAAACACACGATTGTCATTTGCAAACCTACACCGTAACAAGGATATTGAATTCTTGAAAAGAGTGCTTTTCACATATGAAACCAAAATTAATCTGATTGGTGTTGACGGAAAAACGTTTGTACATCAAGAAAAAAACAACAAATGCGCTATTTCTCAGTCCACAGCTGTATATAAAATTCATTTAGATATCCTAAAGTAATACAAAATATTGTGAAATTTAGGTGGAAGGTGCAAAAAATTTAATTTATTTATTTTTTTTAAATTTTTTTTTAAGTCTTCAATAATTTTTTCAAACAATTAAATATTTATAAATATAAGAAAAGTAGAGAGAACTGACAGGTAAGAGTTGCTATAAAATAAATGCAAATGTGAACATAACCTCGAATAATTACAGTTGTATATTTTAAAAAATTTAATTTTTGAAATCATAAAGTACCAGAGATCATACAGTATTAATGTTGCATGTTGTTTATCTTTTATAGCAGAATACAGAAGAGTAAATTCATTAATATCGCTTCATATTATATGGCCTACCATAACGCCGTCTATATCTAAAATAACAGAATTTAATAAATAATTAATTAAACAAATCTTAAAACAGATTTTCGGAAGTGAGCCTTATATGGGAGCTATAATCTATTATGCACCGATCTACACAAAATTTGTAGATGTTATTAGGCTTCATGTAGAAGTTATTTTTGGTGAAATTTATTTAGAAACGTGCATAACATTTATCACTGATAAACCTTTATTTCGTGAGGACATATGTATGGGGGTTAAGTGAAATAATTTCAATTTCAATGCCAGCCATCCTTAAGCCAAAAAAAAGTATTATGTACCAAGTTTTATAAAAATATCTTCAAAATAGCGACCCGTACTTTGCCCACAAATGTGCGAGGATATCCAGCCAGAAGTACAAACGAACGGACATCGTTAAATTGACTCAGAAAATATTTGTTAGTCTATCTATCAATATACTTTGAGGTTGGTGTTGGAATAATATTTATCAGCGTTACAAACATCAGCACAAATCCAATATACCCTGGTGTAGGGTATAAAAAGTAACACAACTTTAACATTTGTGATTCAATTATAATGAAAGATAGCTAGCTAATTTTATTCACAAAAATTCAGATTTTCAAAAATTACCTTCAACATGACTATCATGTCAAATTAAATTTGTCGCCAAAGTAAAAAAAAATAAAAAAAAAAATCTAAAAAATTTTACATTATAACCAAAAATTAAGAGTTTTTTATTTATTTATACAAGTGTAAACATTATTTAAGAACTTTGAGAATTTTCTACATAAAAATTTTAAATGGATGTCTGCTTTAGGATTCATTAAGTTTTCTTTTTTTTTTTTTTTGTTTTTTTGACATTTCCCATTAAATTTTAATGAAAAATATTAATTACTGAAAAAGTTGAAAAATTAAAAAATTTTCATATAATAAAAAAAAAATCGTTAAATATTTTTAGTTTATAAATATAACTTTATAAATTAGTTTAATTGAAAAATGGGGTAATACAGTTAATTAACTTGGTGAATATTTGAATTTTTTTTACTTTACACAAGTGTACGGAATATTTTTAATTCCGGATTTCTTTAGATCTGATTTTCGAGAAAATGATCAACAACAATAACAATTTTGCTCAAGTTTCAATAGAATTATTAAAGAAATATTGTATTTTTTAACTTTAGCAGCAAATGTTATTTTGTAGTAAAAGTAGTTGTGTTTCATTACTTTTGTCATAATCATCATAATACACTTAAAAAATTAAAAAAAAAATTTGTTTTTAATTTTTTTCAATTATTTCTCAAAAGAACAGTTTTTTTAAAAACAAGTACATATTGTTAAATTCCTAATAAAAAAAACCTAACAACGCCTGAATATTTAGGGACACTTTCTGCACCTAAAAAATCTGCTAAAAAGATACGAAATATTCTTCTCAAGCCACAAAAAATACAAAAAAAAACACAAATTGTTAAGTTTATAACTTTTTTATAATAACTCGAAATTTTTTCTTAATTCCAAACACGTATTTATTTCAGAACAAAAATTTCAAAACCACAAAAACAAATCTCTTTTCTGCAGAAATTTTAATAGAAAATAGTCACCGACAAGAACAAAAATTGTCCTAGATTGGAAATTAATAGAATTATTTCTAACTTTTTTTTCTTCTTTGCATTTTTATACGTTTTACGACCTGCACAAGGCACCAGAATCTACGTAGGTACATAATTTAAAGTAACAAATAAACAAAAAAACACATTTAGCAATAAAAACTTAAATAAAATAAAGTATTTATGAAGACCGAAAAATATAAAGAAAAGAAACAAACAGGCAGACGGACAGACAGACACACAGAAAAATCAAATAAAACAAATTCACCACATTCTAGCTATTAAGCTAGTGAATGTATACCGGTCTTTAAATTAAACATTTTAACAGAAGATTAGAAATGTTTTTAAAACGAGAGCTGTGTGGACAGTAATGTATCTGGATGTGTGTGTTTGTATTACTACTAGATAATATAGAGAGCAAGAGGCATTAGAAAAATCTAAATTTATTTAAAGATAAAAAATGATCAAACATACACATATACATACACATACATATATACACACACACACTTACAGCAAACAAGTAGATATTAAAAAAAACATAATCTCCTCTGTTAAACTATGCCCACATTAATAGTTAAAACAACAATAACAACATTACTGCTAGTGTAGGTAACAGTAGTATAACATTAAACCACTACTAAGCAACAACAACAACAACATCATAGAACCAACATTATAAATAGTGTTGTCAACTATGCAAAATAAAAAAACGCATTTTATTCTCACGAAATTCGAAAGCAAGAGTTAAAGTAATAAAAATATTTATGTATTTTTATTCCCTGCAATTCCCGGAAGATGTATTTACAGTATTTATTTCTAATGAAATTTTCATACAGTATTTGTTTTATAAACCTTTGAAAAAATAAAAATTTCAGAACAAATTCAATGGATTTGTTTGTCCTTTTTTTAAGATTTTACTGAAGTTGGTGAAAAATCACTAGTTGACAATATTCCTGAAAATCAATGCATACTTTAATCGGTATAGAAATCTGGAATTATAAAATTTCCTTACACATGTCAAAATGGTACTATGCAACAAAAATTAAAAAATTTATTGTATAAACTTAAAGTATTAAACGAATTTTCTTATAATATAAATATTTCTGTTTATTTCCTTAATTTTTTAACTTTGGAGCTAATTAGTTTATGAATGTGTGTTTAAAATGAGTACAATTTGAAAAAAATTTTGAAAGTCTGACTTATTTCAAATAACACAAGTTATATTTTACTTAAATTTCTTCCTTTTTAAGTAGGAAATTTAAATTTAAAACTTCACGTACCTAAAGAATCGCTATTATGAAGACACTACATATTTACAGTCTAATTCATAAAAACTTATCAAGGGTTTATAACAGGCTTATAAAGCAAATATCCATACAAAATTTCTTTTATAAGCCTGTTTTAAACCTTTGACAAGTTTTATGAATAACGGGGTTAGTCTCTAAAATATCAGACTTTTGCTTTATTAAAAAGCTCTAAATCTAACGCGAAATGCACGAAATAATTAACACTAATTCTACATTTTATACACTAAGTACAAGTGTAAGTGCAAGTGTATGTGCGTAACTATACTAAAGAGAGACTTTAACATGAAAACTAACTAATACAACAACAAAAATTATAATAATAATAATAACCATCAAATAGCCACCAACAGCCCCTTACACACAATTACACACACTCTCACACTCACTAACACTTGATTATAGATGAAGAACAACAGAAAAAAGACAACAAGAAGAAACCCAACATAAAGGAGAGAAAAAGAAACAGTCGGACTAAAAAATCACAACAATAAATTTATTTCGTTATTCACCACTGACAGGGATATAAAAGCAGTTGAGCATCACTGCAACCATTCAAAGTGATTTTTGTTACTGACCGCAGTGCAACAAATAACAAACAACAACTACTACAATATCAAATTATTTTCATTAATTATTTGATTTGCTTGCGAAAAAGACATTATTAAAGAATTTTCTATTTTTCTTAGAGAACATCTCCAAAAATAATCGAAAGAAAATATAAAAGAAATCTTTTAAACTACCGTGGTGCTTTTTTATTTACAACGCAAACAACAAGAAACTTTGTGATATTTTTTGTTTTCTAAATAAAATAAAAGAAAAAATTCTGAAATCTTTGTGAAAATAATTTTCAAAGATTTGCCCAAATAAATAAAAGCATAAGTTTTTAAAACACACACAAAAAGTGCAAATTTTAAGGTAAGTTTACAAAAGTTTTTAAAGAAAATAAATAATATTTTTGTTTAAGTGTCCTTGCTGGTTTAAAAGCAGTTTTGAAATTTAAAAAAAGTAAAATCTTAGTTTTTTAAGGGTATGTTTAAATAGTTTTAAATTTGCGAAAAATGTGTTTATACAAAATATCAGTTTTAAAACTTTATTGGAAAATAAGTTGTTCAAATAAGTGTTAATTATAAATTTTTTAAAATATATTTTAGTTGTTGAAATATGTATATTTAAAAATTTTAATTTTGAAATTCCTTTCTTAAATTATTAAATTTTATAAAATTTTTAAAATTATAAACTTTGAACAGTTTTAAAACTAAATCCCAGAATTTTAGAGTTTCTGGATTTCTTTGATTAAAGAATAAATTTTAAGTCCAACAAAGATATTTTAATTTAAATAAAGTTTCTTTCAATGAATTAAAATTCGATATGATTTTTTGAAAAGGATTTGTTTAGCAACGTTTTAAAAATCGAGATATTATTGAATTAAACCTTGTCTAATGTTGAAATAAAAAATAATTCATTTCAATAAATTTATATTTTTAAGTCGGAGAATTAAACAGTTTTAAAGATAAATATTCCTTGTTACGAAAGACATTTTAAAATATATGGTTTTTGAAAATAAACTAATATTTTCAAAAATTCGTTATTTTACGGCCAAAAATTTGTAGCTAAGAATTTACATTAAAAAATAAACCAAAAAATATTTAAAAACTTTTCATACAAAATTAAATAATCTTCAATATCAAAAAATGTTCGCTTTTAATCGAAAGTCTAAAATTGTGAAAAAGTAACTTTTAGTATTCATAACTTTCAAAGTTGAATTCGGATTTGATTTATTTAATAAACATTAAATAAAATAAAATATGTAAATAATATTATATACGTAAAATAATAATGTTATGAATTACATTTAATTTGCATCGGTGGATTTTGCAATATTGTCTCTGATCGAACCAAATTTTAGTGGTCTATTTTTCTCTCCATTATAGATATTCACTTTTTGTGCCATTATTTAGAATTAAATTCTAAATTTATTAATTTTTTTAAATTGAAATATATTACAGCTTTTTTAAAGTTTATAAAACTTCCATACATTTATAAAAAGTTAATGAATTCTGATATAAAACTTTAATATTTCAAATAAATAACAATAATATAAATTTAAAAAGAAATATGTCAAAATTTGGTAAAGAATTCATGATCAATTTTGATAGTGAAATTTAAATGCAACATTTTGGAATCCATTCAATATCGAATGCTTAAATTTATTTAACTACAAATGCGAAAAAAAACGTTCCCAAAGATTGGATTCAAGAGATTCCCTAGTTTTCCCAGTTTGCTGTTTTGGACCTGTTTATTTTTTTAAATGCAACAATAGTAACGTTTTTCAAATGCAACAATTGTAAGGAATTTTGAATTGTAATAAAATATATATTTTAAATACATATTTAAAATAACTGAAAACAATCAAATACAGAACAAATTCCAAAAATTCCATTTTAAATCCAGTAGAAAATTTATGTTAAACATACAAAATACGTTACATATAACAGTAGATCATAACTTGTCCAATTGTGAAGAAAATTGTTAAAAAAATCCAACTCCAAATTTTTGAAAAGCAGAGCAAATCATTTGGATTAGTTCAGTGACCTGGTTCAGTCACTTTAAATTTACCCCTTCCAAGCGAAAACCCGTTTATAAACTAAAACCGTTATATATTCCCGAAGAATCGAACACGGTACCAGTTCTGTGTAGGTAGTCTTTAAATTATTAAAAAAAAAGTAATTCTCACTTAAACCTCTATTACACTGTGGCAAATTAAGTCTTAAACTTGAATTACATTTCCCGTTTGTTTAAAAATAAACTTGAAAAAGTGATTACCACTTAATTGAAACGGATTAAAGAAAAAAAAAACAAAAAAATTTACCTAAACCTTGACATTGATCTTGTAAATACGCAAAACAAAAAAAAAACAAAAAAAAACAAGTTGAGACCAAACAAATCCAAACAATTACAAGTTTTAGCACGCACAGAGAGAGAAAAATATGGAAGACAAAAACACAAAAATATGAATTAAATACACTTGAAAAAAAATTTACATAACATTACAAAACTTCAAGAAAGTTAAAGAACTTCATATTTCAATAAAATGTTTTAAACAAACCAACAAACACTGTCCGTGACTGCTAAAAATATGGATTCTCAAGTGTTTTTAAATATTTATTTTGAGTTTAGTTTATTTATTAAAAAATTGCATAAATTCTTTTCATTATTGTTTATTATTATTTAAATAAATACATATTTTATTAATTTATTAAAAAATAGCTAATTGTTTTTTATTATGTTATTATAGAATATTTAATGATTATGTTAAAGAATTATTTAAAAAAAATCAACTATAAATAATAGTAATTGTTGTTTTGTGGTCGGCCATATTAATTACATACATTAATTTAGTTATAAATCATTTAAACTGAAAATCCAACTGACAATTTAAAATGTATGGAAAAATACTGGTACACCAAAGGCAGTCAAAGACAACATTTATATAAGTTTAAATGGTAAAAACAATATGTATATGAAAAAGAAACAAACATGTAATCATCATCTTGAACAATTCTAACAATTTATGGGGTTTTAATGTCAAACTTGTAAGAAACAAAATTAATTAAAGGTTAAACGAAACAAGTTCTTGTGAGTTAGTCACACTAGCTATGAAAACTGTTATAAAAGAAAATGTACATTAACTAAAATTCAATAAACATTTCAATTTGTTTATAAACAAGAAATACTATACATACATACTTCAGTTTTGTTCAAATTGTTAAGCATTATAAACAAATTATTATATTGTTTATTTTATTATTATTTTTTTAATATTATTAATTCGACCTATTTATTATTTTAAATTATAATTTTGACAGGAATCGACAGTCGGTGCTTAGTTCTATAATATGACAGCATCTTAACAAATAACGGTTGTTCTCTTCTTTATTTTCTTCTTTTCTTTTAGACCTGTTTCACACTCATCAGTTCTGACTGTCAAGTCCAGTATTTTTCAATGAGAAGGAAAGAGAAAATTATCTTTTATCTTTTTCCTTCTCATTGAAAAATACTTGACTTGACAGTCAGAACTGATGAGTGTGAAACAGGACTTACTTTCTCTAGTACCTATACGAATTTCGACATATTGAAAGGAGAGAGATAGAGTGATGGCAAAGCAATTTACATTGTTATAAAGTTAAACCATTTTAAATGTTGCAAATGTCGTGATAATTGCAATAATAATGTGTAATTTGTTGTTAGATTACAAAAAGAAGCAATCTCAAACGACCATTTGCACTAAACTGGGGCCAAATTACCGAATTCGTGATCGAATGAGCTATCGTATCGAAAAATGGTTTCGATATCGAAATTATGATAAAATGTACTAAAACTCTTGCTCGATATCGAATGCCATAATCTCAAATAAGAAAATTACGATCAATTTTACTCGATATCGAATGCGGTAATTTGGCCCCTGGTCAATGTAAACACACTTTTAGTTCAAGCTGTATACATACATTTATTAAATGTTTAAAAAGCAAAGTGAACAACGAATAAAATCTTGAGTCTTTATGTGTTTTATCTGAATCTTTTATGTATTTCACATCTTTTACACTTAGCCTTTAAAGAAAATGTCATTTCAATCTAAAACAAAAGAAAAATCCTATAATAAAAAAAGCAATATCTCTACAAAAATTCATTTCCTATAATAAGGCATTTGAAAAAAAAACGCTACCGCAAGCCAAACAACTTGTTCATGAATCCTCTTTTAAACAATTTCTATATACAAGTTGCTCCTCAAACAAGTTCTTAAACAAAAAATTTATACAAAAAAATTTCTTTTAGAAAAAGTCATTGTACTTTAAGCACGAGTCTAAGTATCTGTTGTATTGATTATTTAATATTTTAAGATGATGCTTCTTTTCTGTATAAAACCTTTCATGCAGTTTTTGCCACAAAAAATCCAGATTTTTTTTATTAAACTTTACTTTTTTTGAAGTAAAAATGACGTTGCAAAAAGGCAAAACGTGGCAAACCTGTTTCAATGGTAGTTGATTTAAGTTAGTAGTGTTTCAATCAAGTTATCAGATACCATACAATACAATATTATTATGTTTTCTTTATACATATGTATATATTTTTTATTATATAACGGCAATAAAAAAATGTTGAGGAAAAAAAGTTAACAAAAATGGTAGCAGAAAAAAAACTGTAAGCCATAAAATGTGTCTGGACGCTTAAGAAACAGAAATTAAAATTCAATCAAGTTGTTAGTGGCTTTAATGCACTTCGAGAAATTATATAAAACTAAATTTAAGGAAATTCAGATTTATACAAAATATTTAAGTAGTCAACAATATGTATCGACAAGCCATCGATTTGTAAACTTAGGGAAGAATTTCTTGTCGGCATATGAATTTGTTTCATGTGGTCAACTCTTATAGACGTTATGTTCTTATTCGAATAATGTCAAAACATTTGTTCGCCCAACAGCTATGTAAAAATGTTAAAATACTGTGAATAGGTTTAAAAAAAAATTATCGAATTTGAACCAACATTCAGATAATTTAAACCAAACTTTGGACTGACTAAAATGTTAATGTGCAGAAGCTCTATTAACTTCCACAATTGCCCTTAATCATAAAACGGTGCCAACAGATGCGAGTGGTTTCGGAACTACGAAACAAACATGATAATTCTTATTATAGTTGATTTGACCTTTTTCATTCTTAATTTCGAATACAAAATGATAATGCATGTCTTAAATATTTATTAAATTTTTAAAAGAAGAGCTCAGTTGTTTTTTAATGAAAAGCATATAAAGCATATCAGGCAGGTATTAATACGAAAAGCTTTGAGATTAGTTTATCTTGGTCAAATTTAAAACTACTTTGGTAAAATAAAAATGTATAACATTTCAAACCAATGTTGTGGCGAAAATGAAATCTATCAACATATGTAGTACACACATACATATGTATATTGACTTGTTTCGAAAAATGTTTATTAATTTGTTGCCAATTTTGACATAGATATAATTGATTGTACCAAAAATACGATTTTATAGGAAGAGAAAAATAATAAGATCAGCTAGTTTCTCCAGAAAAGAAATCGGTTTAAAATTGGTTCAGTGACTTATCACAAAAATGTCTAAACGGTGTCAATTTTCCACTACTAAAGGTACGGTCACATTTAGCAAATATTTGCCGAAAAAGACGTAACCACTAAATAACATATATTTGAACTCGTTTATTTATTTAAAAAAAACTTCATTTATTTATACTAAAGAGTTAGAACTGAAATCAGTTCTTATTAGCAAGAAAGCAGAACTGTAACAGTTAATTTTCCGCCAAAACTATTTTTTATTTAAAAATACAACTATGTATGCAGAAGAGAGTCAGAGAGATGGTCATGATTGGGCCACCATTTTCTTTTTGTAACTTTAAAATGTGATATTTAACTAAACTATTAAACTATTGATTTGATAAACATTCAAATATTCCGCTCATTAGAAGTGTGATGTGACGAATAGATAAATAATACAATTTGCACACAAAAAATATTTATATGTAATTTGCACTACTACTGCACACTAGTCATGTATATAAAAAACGTAACTGGCATACATACTCGTATGTACATTGTTAATAGTTTCAACTTTTAGCTTGAACTCTAACAAAACCACCAAAATAAAATATAATACAAAATTAAACCTATTAACCCAATTTATATGCAAATTATACCTATTCATAATTTAATGCTTATTTAAATTTTATTGACAATTTAATTTTTGTGTATATTTCATTTATTATTATTTGTTTATTTTTTTATAATTTAATAGAGATAGTTGGTGGTGAATTCTACATACAGTAAACATGCATAAATGAGGCAACTGAAAATTGATTTTGTTCTCTTTATTGTCACATCAGGGTTATCATAATTATCTATAATGGTTTTAGATTTTTTTCGTTCTATAATACGCATTAAAAACAATTTTTTTTGAGTAATTATTTATGCCATTTAGAAAAAGTTATAATAATTTAAATATTTTGTTAATAGTTACTAAAAATTGACTGTATTTTAATGAGGTGATAATTAATTTTGTTTAATGTTTATATAAAAACTTATTCGTTCTATTTTTTTTGTTTTCAAAATTATTGCTTTTTATACATATACATATATAATACATAGCTACCTATATTTGTTTAATAACTTATCAACAATTAGCCTTGTTATTGCTGTTATAAGCTAAGCTAACTTAAAAGTACAATTTTGCTAGCCACTGTTACAATTTCATATCTAAATAAACAGAAAATTTCTGCACCATGTGAAATACCTGCGGCAAAACGTATGAATGTCTGTTGACATTCTAAAGCAATTTTTGTCTTCCTCTTTTTGAGAAAGTTTCCACCGGTACTCCTTCAAAACCAGAACAACCAATGGTATCTTGTGCCAACAGCTTCTACTTCAAATCTTCTCATTAAATCCATTTCATCCAGTATTACTGGTTGCCACTGCTGGGCCTGCCGACAATTTAAATTCCCCAACTCACAAGACCGCTCACTAAAGTTCATCATCAGCACAAGAATTACTCCAAATAGACCACAGAATAAGAGAAATTTTGAAAATCTTTGTTGATGTTCATTTAACAAAACGTTATTTGTTTGATCCATATTCTATAATTTAAGATTCTTAAACGTTATTTGTTGTTTATTAATGTTTGCCGGTATTGTGTGGAGCAATCTTTAACAGCAATTAATATTTATACCCATAAATAAATTGCTTAAAAACACAATTGCGCGAATTGTATATGAAAGCTTTTTTCGGAAAAAAGCTTATCAACATGCTTGATTCTGTTGGCATGTTTAATAATTTTCTACACCACCATAGTGGGCAGGGTAGGTATATTAGATTTGTGCTGATGTTTGCAACGCTCAAAAATATTAGTTTAACACAACCTTTCAAGTTAACCGAACGACAAAGAAACACTTTCTATTTATGAGTACTAATTGCTGATAAAGACTCAGAAACAATTTTTGAGTCGATTAAACGATGTCCGTCCGTCTGTCTAGCTGGCTGTTCATTTAATCCTGTGTGCAGAGTACAGGTCGCAATTTTAAAGATATTTCGATAAAAGTTCTTTAAAATTAGTATGAGAACTGTGTTTGGCCCACAGGCGGTGGTGATTAAATTTGGTTGCAATCGGTCTATTACTTCACCTAGCCCTCATACAAATGTCCTCCCGAAATAGAGGTTTATCGGCCATAAATGTTTGATTTAAGCACATATTCAAACAAATTTCGTTACAAATAAATTGTACATAATGCATAATCATACCTAGAACTTTTGTGCTGATCGGTCCATAATTGACCATAGCTCCCATAAAAGCCCCACTTCCGAAAAGCACTTTAATGGCCGAATTCACAGTCTTTAGTTAGCTAATGACAAAGGCTTAACTAATGATTCTTTATTCGCAATGCTTAGTTTGCCATAAGAATAACAAGTATTAGTTAAAGAACAGTTAGTATATTAGTTTACCAATGGTTAACTAATGACTGAGAATTCGGTCATAAGAAGCATAACTCTCTTGAAAATGTTGGTATCCAAATAATATTCAACACACATACATACGTCTCATATATTCACAAATCATAATGATCGGTCCATAAGTAGTCATATCTCCCATATAAGATCCTCTTCTAAAAATCACTTTAACATTCATAAATCTCTTAAATGTATTGATATCGAGGTAAAATTTAATACAAATTATTTGTACGAGTATATGCACAAAAGACACGCTATTATGGTTGCTCCCATTTTGCTCGCATACTCATTTTAGGGTATTACATGGTCGGGCTTGACTTGTTTTGTTTGGTTTTGTTTTCATTTCATACACATTACTTAGATAAATGCACATGTACTCGTATATACGAGTATGTATGTAAGTATGCAGTACTTTCACAGCGTTGTGAAATGTTTAGTATGTAGGTATTTACAGTGCAAAGTAAAAAAACCAATATTCATGGAAATAACATTTATAAATAAATATCATGAAAAATAAATAAATAAAAATAATATGTTTGAGATTAAATTGAGAATTGTTTGCAATGCAGTAGTTTCTACTAGATTTTTTTTAACATTTCAAATATATATGTATGTATGTTTTTAAACAAACTAATTAAGAACTTTGTAATAGCCTGCAACAGTAAAAGATGTACAAATCACACTCACTACCTTTACGCAGTTTGCACATTTGGAGAAATTGTTTAACCTTTAAACATTAATATGTATATGATTACAGGAGGATCTTATATGCATCAAATGTGAAAATAGAAGCTAAATAAGGCGGATAGACTTTTTCACATATCGCTGAAACGACTCCGCTATTAATAAAGATCTATAATATCCTTTTGCCTTGAGATTAGTTAGCTTTTTATATAGATTTTAAAAACTTTCCTAAAACTTTTGGGGGGAATATGTTCTTAATACGGGCTTAAAGCATTTTTGGGATGCAAGAAAGTTAAATGACTATATATTTGATATATTTCAAAATTTTTGACAAGAGATATAGTCCCTATATATTGTTATTGCAACGTTAGGACAAAGTTGGCAAAGCTACAGCTCTGTATAGACATGGAGTTAATCAATAAATAAAGACACATTACAAGTGTACGAGTACCTATAATAAGTAGCTCAGCATTGCATTATCGAAAGTGTTAAAACTAATCTTAGATACTTATAAACTCAAGAATTTCAACATAGAATACAAATTACATACTCGTACAATGTATCAATGTATACAATGTATCTACCTAAACATACAACAAAACAACCTTCAAAATTAGCTCACATGCCATCTAAAACTTGTACTAAATTTGAAAAAAGCCACAAAATTTTAAGATATCCAAAGCAGAATTTATCTAAAAAAATTTAAATAATTGTGTAATCAATACACAGACATACAGAAACATGAACAGCAACAAATTCATTACAATAAATTATAATTTGTGAGGTTAACGTAAAACTAAAACTAAAAAGATTCAAATTACAAAACATATACATATTTTTATTTTTCATAAAACTTGTAGACATTCTTTGTATGTTCTTAAATTGAAATGTTTGTGGTTTTGAAACAAATTTTTATTTTTTACTGCATCATTTTCATCATCATCATCATTATGTGATGTGATCGCCATGATCATCATGAATAAAACAAATTAATTAAACCAAAATGAAAAAAAAAACTAAACGAAACAAAACGACTTTGCCTAAAGCTGCTCTCCTAGAGGTCATAGCAGATATAAAATCTGCATATGGAATAATGGATGATTTGACTGAATACAGCTGACTTAACAATTTATTCTTACAATTCTTTGTTGTTTTCGGTTTTTATAATTCATCCACATAATCATTGTCATGATGTTCATACAAAAAAATGAATAAATATCTATGGTCGTCGCTATTGCACATTTAAGATAAAAAGTTAAAAGAACTATAGACAAAAAAATCACAAATTGCGCAATCATTTTTAAATGCAGCACTAGTGGGCTTGTCCTCATCAGCCTCTCAACTGGCTTTCGTAATAGGGGGGACATAACAAAAAAGACTGATTAAATATTACAAAACTAAAACATCACTGCCATCCTCCCCAACATCATGATCAGCGTAAAACTGTGATAAAATGGTCTTTGATTTTGTCGTTTGCCCAGCCGTTAATTTGATTAAATCTTTTTTTATTCTTTATTTTTTTTTTTTGTAAATTGGCCAACTGATCTTCTGGCGCGGTTTAAGTGCCATCCCATCAAAGATTGTTTTTTGTATGTTGGCGAGTTGTATGGCGGAAGTTTTTTTCATTTATTTCTGATTTTTACATTGTATTCGTTGTTATTATGTATTTAAATTGTTCTAGAACTTTGTAGTTGAATTAAAAGATAAAATAAATGCAAATTATTCTACTCACATCATCTCATTTAAACAAGTTTAAGTTCAACGTCTTTTCAAAGGGGCGGAGGGGGGTAGAAGTTGGAAATTATGAACAGATACAAAATTTTAGGAAATTTATTTAAACTGTGGAAAATTTTCTTAAAATACTAACAATTTATCTTTCATTCTTTATTTCTTTCTATTTTAGCATGAAGTTCCAATTAGTCATATTATCCGCCCTTTTGGTGAGCGCCTTCGCTTTACCCGTACCCGATGAGGAAGTGTCACCGGTTGTACAACCCGTGGCTGAAGTCAAACCTGAAGTCGTACAAAAAGTTGAAGACAAAGTAGCCGAAGTTGCCAAACCCGAGTCAAGAAAGATCGAAGAGGAAAGCAAACCCGAGGCCACCAAACCAGCTGAAGAAATCAAAATAGCTTTGCCAGCCAGCATACCAGACTCTGAATTGCCCCAAGCTGTACCCGTGGCCAAGAAGGACGATATTGCACAAGAGAAAAAGGAAGAAGAAAAGAAACCCGAATTGCCAGCTGAAAAACAAACACGCAGCGAAGATGTTGTCGAAGAAGCTAAAGCCTTGCCCTTGGCCGTGCAACCCATTGCTGCCGGTTTGAACGAAGAACCCAAACAAGTTGTCGAAGAAGCCAAACCAGCCGTACAGGAAATCCTACCCGAAGGTAAATCTGCCCCAGCTGAACAAAAGAAAGAGGAATTGTCCGTTGAAGAGAAACCCGAAATTAAGACCGAAGAATTGAAAACTAAATTGCCTGCTGAGGAAAAGAAAGAAGAATTGCCCGCACGCCAAGAACGCACCACTCTCGAAAAGGAAGAAGAGAAACCCCAAACTGCTGCTGCTCCCGCAACTCCCTCTGAAAGTGTTGAGGCTCCCGAATTCAAGAGCTTGCCCGCCGAAGCACCCAAAGCTATCGAAGAAGCCAAACCAGAAGCTTCCAGCGAAGCCCTACCCGCCGAAGCTACCGAAAAGATTGAAGAACCCTTGGCTTTGGCCTCTGAGGAGAAACCCAAAGAATTGAAAGAAGAACAAAAACCTGCTGAAGCCAAAAAAATCGATGAAACTGAAGCCGAACCCATCAAGCCAGTAGATGCCCCAGCTGCTGCTGAAACCAAGGCCGCCAAGCTCGAAGAAGAAAAGACTTCCGATGAAAAGAAAGCAGAAGATAACTCAGCTACTGAAGAGGAAAAGTCCAATGAAAGCAAAAAACCCGAGGAATCCAAGGAATCCGACGAATCAAAAGAATCCGAAGAATCTAAAGAAAACAAATCTAATTAGAATTGATAATTTAACATTAACAAACGCTTAAGGTTCACTTAACCTTCCACTCCAAATTACTAACACGCCACAACTCACCCTAAAAACTCCCACAAAATCCTCCTTAAAAATCATCCCAATTTTTCCTTTCCACTCTTTCACCATTACCGACAGAGAGAGAGAGAAAGGGAGATGCTCAAAACTCTTAAGTTTAAATACTAGTTAGTTATTTTAGTTGTAAAATTTAAACAAAAAAAAAAAAACAAAAAAGCTTAATAAACAAGGATGATGAAAAAGATAAGAAGAAGTATAAGAGAGAACTTTGACATACGAAGATAAGATAAGAAGATAACGGACATATAAAGTGACCGCCAGGAGAAAAAACATCATTAAATTAGAAAATACAAGAAAACCCACAAGTAGAGGATAGTAATTTAATAAAAATAAACGAAAACTGAGAACAACAGCACTTAGAGAATAGTACAGTGATAAAAAAAATAGAAAACAAAAACAACTACAAACACAAAATACATTTACAGTTACAAAAAACACACTTATTACACTTACATACATATACAAACACCGTTATAATAGAGACACTGAAGCAAAAGAGAAAATTACACTGAACAACAAACAACAATAAAGAACATAAATAAAAGAAAAGCAAGGACAAACCCATATGATGGCATAATTTTTAAATAATTTACAAGCAATATACTTATAAATAAAAAAAGAAACACATAAAAAGTTATCATAATTTTTTTTATTTTATAAATAATTATTATTAAATATAATTTTAATTTTGTCCCCCCCAGTCCCAATTTTTTCTTATTTGTACCCCACTGTATTATTTGTAATCTTAATGGTAAAAAAAAACAAAAAAAACGATTTTGTATTGTATTCGTGCACTATAATTAATTTTAATTCTTTATATTTTTATTATTTACTATTAATAATTAATTATAAAATGTTTATTTTTATTTTTGTGTAAAACTCTTACTCTCTGCTGGCATATGCAATTGGTTTGTTTGTAACACAACAACAACAACTACAACACACACTCTTTTACAATTCGTTTAATTTAATTTTATTTTGTCAAATTTCTTTACTGCGACTTCTCAATGTATAAACTTTTTTCAGCACAACCAATTTCGAGCAACGATTTTCGCAAATCGCCCCATACATTTTAAACGACATATTTTAAATGTCGTACCATTATTGCGTATTACTCTACTGGTTCCAGTTACGTACCTACGCATGTTTGATTTGTGCCTATTTGCTGTATTGAAAGTTTGTACATTTTGAGGATTCAACGAATTAGTAAAGTAAATTAACATTTTTTTGTATGATGATTTTTTTTACATAGACTGAAGATGAATAAAAATTTAAAATAAAACAAATTATTTCGTTGTTGTATTCTTATTAATTGGAGAAAGGGACAACAGACTCGTGTACGTTCGAATAATTATTTGACTAATTTGAAAATTACCATTTTTGAATAATTTTCGAATTCGAATAATTTTATGTTGTGAATAATCTAATAAAACAATTAATAATAATTATTTAAATTTATAATTTTTTTTTTACAATTTTAAATAATTATAAAATGCCACAATACGAAATTATATTGACAATTCTGTATTTTCTTAATTGGATATGGAGTGACATATAACGGCATTAAAATCCAAGAATTTGTCGAAGGTAATCCAAAGTGCTTGGTACGCAATTTTAAAAGTGCGTTGTACGGAGGAGTATGCCCAGAAGATGAGCGTGCAGCTGTTATTCAAAACAAAGAACATCCTAAAAATTTTTGGATTCAAATAAAGTTTTGTTTTGTTTCTCTTATAATGCTTGGTTTTCACTATGTCAGTTTTGTTGTCAAATTGTCCAAATTGTTGGTAATTTCATAACAATTTAGACAATTGGTAATTTCATAACAATTTAGACAATTTGACAACAAAACTGACATAGTGAAAACCAAGCATAAGAATTAAATTTTTATTTAGTGCTAAATTACTGTCCAGAATTTTTTTTGGGCAGTTGTATTCTAAAAAGAAAACTACCTATTGTTAATCGCTTATTTATTTTTGAATCAATCTTTTGTAGTACAACCAAGACCAATACCTAAGAATCAAATACAAGGTGGCGCAAAAGTAGTCCTCCTATCATAAAATGCTATAAATTTTGCGAGGCCCCTAATGTCAGTTCTGTCAGCAATATTCCGCGTTCTGGAGCAGTGTAGCGTAACATTGTTTATTAACGTGTATTTCGCATGTGTTTACTACACAAACGTCAAAACAGAACTGACATTAGGGGCCTCGCAAAATTTATAGCATTTTCTGATAGGAGGATTACTTTTGCGCCACCTTGTACATATAGCTATTTTTAATAATTGCCGTTTTGTTGGAAATCGAGTACCATCCAGTACTTTCCGATCTAGAGTATGAAATGTTGTTTTAAAGTGCAAGAGATATTCTGTTTTGTCCCAACACATTCAGGCGTGTGATGGAAATCGAAAACGAAATCGAATGAGTTTTAGATGTCAATTTTTTCGTAATATTTCTATATTGAAAAACTTTCATCACATAAAATATAAAGATATTGGGCTACTAAAGAGAATCTTAAAACAAAAATTTTAAAAATTAGATTAGAAATACTTTAAAATGGACTTCAAAAACTCACTCGTTTTCGTTTTCGATTTCCATCACATACCTGATTACCAGAATCGTTTGAGCAGTGGTTTGTTTTTCCATATTTACCAGTTCTCAATTTTGAGTTAAAGCACATTTCAGAGAATTTTCTAGCTTTTCGCTATTTTAAATAAAGCCTCTTAGCAGAAATCCAGCTTTTGAATGTACTTTTAGGACTTGCTGACAAATTGCAATATTGCTTCTATTTCAGTTTTAAAGCCGCATACAAAGTCATCGACCTAATGATGACAATTTCCTTTGAGGCTTCAGGAAATTTTTGTGAAAATTCATGAGCATTATAATTTTTTACGTATTCTGCACAATAAGGAGAGCAAATAGCTCTAAATGTAGTAGATACCATTGCATGCATTTCTCGGATATCTGCAGAACGCCTACTTCACCTTGTTTAAATTAATGTAGTAGTAATACAGGGTGTTTTTTTGAGAGGTATAGAACTTTGAATTGAAATAAAACACAAGAAAATCGTTTTAATGAAAATCAATTTGGCTTTATTGGAAGGATAATTTTATGCCATTAATGTTTAAATATGATTTCAGGCATGTGGCCGCCGCGGCTGGCTCCAGGTCCAATTTTCAACCACTTTTTCGAGCATATGGGGCCGTATGTCGGCAATAACGCCACGAATGTTGGCTTCCAATTCCCCTAACGTTTCTGGTTTGTTGGCGTAGACGAGCGACTTCACATATCCCCAAAGAAAATAATTAAATGGTGTCAAATCACACGATCTTGGTGGCCAATTGACAGGTCCATTCCGCGAAATTATGCGCTCATCGAATGTTTCCTTCAATAAATCGCTGTGTGGCATGTAGCGCCGTCTTGTTGGAACCACAACTCATCCACATTCATGCCATCCAATTCGGGAACAAAATAGTCGGTTATCATGGCTCTATACCGGTCACGGTGGCGAATCGATTCATTCGGTTCCTCTTCAACACTTTGCTCTACAGCGGCAATTTTTTCTTCGGTGCGCACTGTTCGACGTCTCTGCGGATGCGTATTATCACATAGAGTAAACGTAGTGCGAAAACGATCCATGGTTAACCGAATTAATTGCTCTGATGGACGATTATGTCGACCATAAAATGGACGGAGCTTGCGGTAAACTTCGCGAACTGAACCGTTATTTTCGAAATAAATTTGCACGATTTACAAGCGTTGTTCTTTTGTCAACCTGTTCATGATGAAATGGCAAACCAAACTGAACATAAATGACATTAGAGTTGCCAGATTTGACCACAAAATGCCAGTTTTATCTCTTTTCGAAAAACAAACCTGTAAAAAAAACACCCTGTACTACTGTAGTATACATTGCAACGGTTTTGCTTTTTCACGGCCTTTGTATAATAACGAATTAAGAAAAAACCCTAACACTACCGAAATTCAATAAATTAAAAAAGTGAAGTGGCGTGATCTTAGGGTGACATATACACATTGAAAAATAAAGGGATTTTCTAGGTTACATTTGTTCTACATTTCCTGATCAAATAAAGCTTTATTAATATTTTACATACATATAAGTTTAAATTGATTGCTTCTGAATAGTTTGACATTTCCGACATTTTCACTCTGTTGCGAATTAACAAAACATGAACATTAAAAATCTTGTTTACTTTATATGAATGTTGTTCATTCCGATATTCGAAGCGAAATTTTCTTTCATATCACTTTAGAAAGCTACGTATAATTTAGTAAAATTTTAAATTTGAAAACAAAACGCAAAATAAATGTTTACTCAATGCATAATATTAAAAAATAAAAACCTACAAATGTCTATATAGTACTTCAATTTTCAATAAACATTTTAAAGCATTGTCCACATAAAATCCGGACATACTACAGAAGCTTCTTTTAAAAATTATAGTGGCTTCAAAATGCTAAAGCTTCAAATGTCAATGATGTTATAAAATGCCCTCAAAAACTTTTAGATATCAGAAAAGTTTAAGCTCGATTTAGCTACCCGTCAGTACTGAAAAGTTACAACGAATTTTTACGATTAAGCCGATAAGTAAGTGTTGTGAATCGTAATCGCAGGTTACAACATACAACATCAAAATACTTAGTTTTGTGAATGGTAATCGGGGCCTAAAGCTACATTTCACGATCCCTAGACCGACTCATTAATTCTTGTTTAAGCTGAAAGTTAACAGTTCATGTTGATAGATTATGACATGAGATAGAGAGAGATAGAGAGAGTATGTGGCATCGAAAGACATGTTGAAGTATGTACAAAAGGGACTTCAAATATAACTGTAAAATAACGAATATCAGTATATGAGTACATCGAGAAACTTCTACAAAGAGTACCTAATTAGAAAAAAGTAATAAATATGTAAATGTTATGTAGTAAGTGTCGATCAGTTTTGTGGTTACAGGGAAGTATACCCGATAGGGAAATTTGTATACCCCATGAAAAATAATAGACTATAATTTCTTAACAAAATTTTGTTATTTAGTTTAATGGCATTCATAGCAATCAATCAAAAACTCGATTTTGAATTTTTTGTTAGTTCCACCTTTTTGCATTTTAGATAATGATATAATTTAGCATACAATTCTAGGAGCGCTCCGAAAAAGGAGTCAGAAAAGAGTCCAACAAAAGAGCATTTTCGGAGCGAAAGAAAAATTTGCAGTATGACTCAGAAATTCCACCTAATTATGTGTGTACCAAAGCGTTGTTGTCCTGTTATTTATGCTTTGAACAAAAAAAAAAAACAGCTGCACCACACAAGAATGATAAAAAGAAGATTACACAGAGCCCAAAAAAAAAACCTCATAAAAGACTCTTTTCTGACATTATCTAAGAGCTCTTTCTGAGCCCAAAAGAACCCTCATAAAAGACTCTTTTCTGACATTATCTAACAGCTCTTTCTGAGCCCAAAAGAACCCTCCTAAAAGACTCTTTTCTGACATTATCTAAGAGCTCTTTCTGAGCCCAAAAGAACCCTCATAAAAGACTCTTTTCTGACATTATCTAAGAGCTCTTTCTGACGGACCATTTTTGAATGTAATGCCCCTCTTTTCTGAAGGTTTTCGGAGCAATTATGATTGTTTTTTGGGCTCATAAAGAGCGTTAACGCTCCCAATAAGGTGTTAGAAAAGACTCTTTTCAGACTCATATGGCTTGCTGGGATGTATGTATGTATAATATAATATAATTATGCATCCACAACAAAGGTGAAGGGTATATAAGAATCGGCATAGCCGAATATAGCACTCTTACTTGTTAATAACAAATTTTAAAATGTTAAACAGTACATGCATGGTGTTACTATACAAGGTGAGTGCAGTAGCACAGCTGACTGTAAAATTTATGTTAACGGATTTTATGTGAACAATGCTTTATATACCTAACATCAGTTAAGAAACAAAAATAAATCTATGCAAATTAAATCTATTCACGTGATTAAATCTTAAATTTTCTAGATATTTAAATCACGACATTTAAATTCCAGCAAGTTTAATTTAAATGTCAGACTTATAATACATATGTAAATACAAATTCTTATAATTTTTATATCTATGTACATTAGGGTGGCCCCGTTTGTATGGAGAAAAAATAAGGTATCGATGTTCCCGACTAATATGAAAATTTGATTCATTTTAAGACTACGTTTCTCAATTTTTTTTTGATCTGGGGTCAATATTTGCTGAGCTGGATCAAAGGATAAAAATGTCCTTTTTAGAGGTTATTTGGCTTTTTCACATTTCTTCCAAAGAAACTATATGTAAATTTGGTGTCATATGAAAGGTCTTTGAGAGGCGCATTCAATGGGTTATCAAAAATTAAAAAAAAATTTAAATTCAAAAATTTTGAAAGTTTCAGACAAAATGTTATTTTCTTATATTTTTCAATAGAATTTACTTAAATAAATAGTTGAAATTGCTTGATTATAAAAACCATGCAATTTAACCCAAATAGTTTTTCCCGTTTTTTAAAATTCTACCTATTTTAATTTTTATTAATTTTTTTAAAAAACCTTAATTCTTCCCTATCTGACAATCTCTGTTAGCTCAATTCGTTAATGTAATGGGTATTAAAATAACGTAAATTTTATAAGCTAAAAACGGGAATAACCATTTGGGTCAAATTGCATGATGTTTATAATCAAGAAATTTCAACTATTTATTTAAGTAAATTCTATGAAAAAATAAAAAAAACACTAAAATTTTGTCTGAAATTTTCAAAAATTTTGAAGTAAAAAAAAATGTTTTTTTGATTTTTGATAACCCATTGAATGCGCCTCTCAAATACCTTTCATATGATACCAAATTTACATATAGTTCCTTTGGAAGAAATGTGAAAAAAAATTCAAAAAACCTCTAAAAAATACCTTTTTATTCTTTGATCCCAGGTCAAAACAAATTGAGAAACGTAGTCTTAAAATGAATCAAATTTTCATATTAGTCGGGAACATCCGGAACTTTATTTTGTACCTGTAAATTAGGGTGGGGTGAAATTTTGTTTTATCTTAGATCGTCTTCTAATAGCAAAATTTTGTTGTGTTACTAGTTCAAATATTATTAAAATATTTTAAATGTAAGAGCCCGCGTATTGACTACAAAGTGGTGGATCGCTTGTGTATGGGAAAAATAAAAGTTAATTAATAAAGTTCTAATAGTAGTATTTTGCTGTCTTAGACTTAAAAGGTAATATTTGAAAAAAAAATATTCAATTAAGTGATATCTTTAACTCGCGCATGCGTCTTAAAATTTTTGGAATTTTCTTAAAAAATTTTTTTATTTAAACTTGTACACCCTAATGTACTTATTTATGTATGTACAAAAAAGTAGCTATTTAATTGAAAAGTAAATGCAGCACAGCCATTGCCAGCCAAGTGACGTTTTATTTAAACAGCACAAAAACGGCCATAAATTCGATTTAAATAATAAAGAAGAATGAAAATAAAACATGGATTATATTAAGAAAAATTTAAGCTAAGACAAGCCTACCCTGCAAATAATATTGGACTACGTGATCCATTTTAGATGAAATGGACTACTTACAACATGGACCATGTCATAGTTAAACAAGAGTTTGTAGTTAAACGACATGGTTTCGTGTTAACACGATTGAATATTGAGTTGTTGTTGTTTAAAACAAACCCTCTTGAATACTCCATGAAGTAGTTTTGGGACTACTCCGGTGGGTTATATGGTCCAATCCTAGGACATCGCAATGTTAAATGGACCACCTTTTTCCATATATTTTGGAGTACTCCTACTCCCCTCTGGACTAGTCTTTACATGCATGTATGGACTAGTCGCGTTATTTGCAGGGTAAATATACACACACACATATGTATATAAAATTGTGTAATCAAAATTAACAAGAATTTTAAATTGAATAGATACGGAGGATGTTTAAAAAGGTTTGCTAAAAAAATTAATCAAGTTGAAATGGAAATTTACACCATACCCTCCTTCCTCCCTGACCCTACAATACTGTAAATCCAGTGATTACCGGTTTTATAGATTAAAACAGTTTAGTTTACACGATTCAAAATATGTGAATTGGTTTTAAAAAAACGGATTCGGTGAATATATATTAACTTTCGATTTGAGCTTAATATTTAAAGGTATTATTTAACAACTAATAGTATGAATTTAAATGAAGTGAGACTTACCCATTCAATCAACATTTGACAAACAATTATACCTAATGACCACCAATCGACAGCATGAGTATACGATTCGCCACGTAAAATTTCAGGAGCTGAAAAGGAAAATCAAAATAAAAATGCTTTACTTACCCGTTTAAAACAATAACAAACAGAAAATAACAAATCATAAATATAACAAATAAGTTCATTAAATAAACTACATAGAAATAAAACACAGTTTTTTTTCTGCATATAAGTTTTGATTTCATATTATTGTGTTTTGGTTTTTTTTTGTATCTTTTTAAATTAATTTCAATTTTTTTTTTGTGGTTTGGTTTTTATCTTTTTAGCTTAATTTTTAAATTTACACAAACATTTATAATTAATAATAATATTTACACAGCTAGTTAAGGGTAATTTGTTAATAATAATAATAATTATACTAATTAAATTGTAATTATAATATGTATTGTAATTCACTTAAAGTACTACTAGAAAAAAGGGGTGTATTGAAGTTAAAGTTATTTGTTACTTGTTAAAGAGAACTTTAATAATAATTTATTTATAACAAATATGTAGTGTAATATAATGTATTGTATTGCAGCTATTATTATTTTCTTTTTTTATTTGATTTTGTTACTTAATAAAAAAAAACATACAAGCAAATCACATTGAAAATTATTTGTAATTATTATTATATTTATTTGTTTGTTTTAAAACTAATAAAATATTTATGTATATTTATGTCTTATAAACAATTTTCAATTAATTATTCAGGGGGTGAGGTTTATTTGTATTTATAACTATTTATAAAAAAAATATGAAATTAAAAATGTTATTTATAATTTACTTTTAAATATTACGTGATTATTGTGTTATTGTTTAAATTTAAATCACTTTTGTTTAAAATTTATTTTCAATTAAATCTCTAAATATTTATTAAAGACTTTACCAAGTAAGTAATCAAATGTGTTTGTTATAAACTAATTTACAAAAAAAAATATACTAAATTGCATTTTTATTAATTATTAAATATGTTGTATTTTTAGGTTTTATTTTATTGAAATAGATTTGTTGGACTTATAATTAAACATTTGAAGTATATAAATCACAATTTTTTTTGTTTTATTTAAAAGGCGTAATTATTTATTTAACAACAATATTTTCTTTACTAATTGTTAGAACTTCAATTATTTTTGGTTATTGCAAAAATATTGAGATTAAATTTCTGTTTAGCCTTTGCTTTTTTATTTTTTATGTTTTTTTTTTTTTTTTTTTTTAGTTTTGTTTGTTAAGTTAGCAAAAATTTGAAAAATAGTTTTCCTACTTATACATAAGTAAGATTAATTTATTTATTTAATTATATTTAATAGATTCTTTAATAAAAATGTTTTATATTTTTATTTTTTAATGATTTTTAGATTTAAGTATTTTATTTCTACATTTATTTCATACATTTTTGTTGTTTAATATTGTGTTTTGTTGCAAATGTTTATAATTGGTTTTACATTTGTTTACAAAATTAAATCAAAGCCTATTTTTGTTAAAAAGGTTTCCTAAGCCATTAAATCAAAAGAAACTACTTCTTACCTCATAACTATATTACACATATTCGAATTTCAAAACTTTTTAAATTAACGCTTGGTTTGTAATAAATTTTAGTAAAGAAATTAAAACTTTCTTGGAGAGATCTTGACCTTAATTTCTCTGGAAGGCATAGAAAAGTAGATTTCAATACATTGGAATTGAAAATCACATGGTCACAGAGTATAAAATCTAATTAAAGTGCCCCTAAAATAAGTTCCAATGCAACAGTATAAAAATACCAAGCCGACTAAGGGAAATTGAGAGTTACATTTTAAAATATTTCTTAAGTGGATTCGAAATAACTATTTTAAGTGTTATTTTCGATGTAATCTGCACATCCCTTAACCTTAGCTACTACATAACAGTATCAATGCATTTCAGGCTAAAAAATTCAATCAAACCAAATCTGATATTGAGCACATACATATAAAGTGATATATGGCAATTCTCCGCTGTTCTGTAAAACAAGAGATTTCAAAAACAAGCGTTTCATAAAAAATCGCAAGAGTTTGTTCAAAAAAACAGGTTTATTTAATCTAAAGTAAACTGAGTAAATCGTGGGGTTTCGATTTACACAACAGCAAAATATGTGAATTCGTTTTATAAATAAAAAAAAGTTACTCAACAGCTCAAAATCAATGTTTGCTTAATAAAAAACCTACGAACTACAAAATGTATAAAGTATAGAACTTTATATAGATTAATATGTTAATTTTGTGCTGATCGACTTTTCCATTTCAAGACTTCGATTATACAAAATTCCCTTCTAGGATATCAATGTATTTGTTTTTCGAATCTATTTAAACATATGTAATTAACTATAGCAAATAATTTATTTTTATTTTTTTGCAATTGTTGTTATTCAAGTTGAACTAATTAAGTTTGTTCTTTAATAAAAACTTAGTGTAATTTGTTTTTATATATAAATCGTTGTATTTTTTTTTTTTTTTTTTTTTTTGCTTTACAAGTGTGTTTATATATAGAATGATTAGAATTATAACATCAATTTTATGTGATAGCTAAGTAAACAAACAAAAAAATAATAATCAGAAAACCAGGTTTATGAGGATACAAACTTAATAATAACGCCAAATAATCGAGGGCCGACATTTGTTTTCCATATTGTTGCAATGTAGTTACAACAAAAATACTACTCATATAGTGTATCGTTTTTATGTGGTGATGTCACTATTCATTAATGGTAGTATTTTATACGCAAAGCTGTATTTTTGTTTTTACTGTTGAAAGTATTACACGATGGCAACTCTAATTTATGTTTTTTTTTTCTCTTTTACTTTATTTTGTATGAACTAACCGTTATGATTTTTTTGTTTTCACTGTGTTTATCATTTTATATAGTTCATTTTATAAGTTCTTAATAAACCACTGAATGAGAAAGACGTTTTTGGTGTCCGTGTTTTATTTTGTAAAGTTACCAAACTAAGTATAAATAACTAATAACAACATTTACAATATTGTAATAAATAGTACATAATTTATGAGAGAGTCTTACGTCTGTAGTTACAGTATTATAGTGGTGTTGAATACTGCCAAGATTTGTAATTTCTGCCTGGCTACCTTAAACTATCTGAGTTCTCATATGATTAAAATGATAAAACATTAGTTTGGAGTCATCTGAATGTCCAAAAGCCATAGAATACGTATGAAATTCGGTTCCACTTCATACATCTGAGAAGTAAGACATACTTTAAAATAAAATGGAAGCTGTTGCCATAACCAACTAACCAAACGATATTTAAGTGGCAAATAACTGGTTACTGAATAACCTAAGTCGGAAAAGGAGGTGGGGTGTCATAAAGCCATATGGCGTTGTTTTTTTCCAAACATCAGACATAAAGCCATATTTTTTATAATGTTGCATGTCACCCTATTTCATGTAAAAAATGCGGTACAGTGAAATAACTCCCAAATGAAATAAGTTCCAATGGAAAAATGAAATCTTATCCAAAAATTTTTCCATACAGATTGGGACTTATTTCATAATTTTTGTTTTTTATGAAAGCATTTGTAACGCAAAACATCAAATGGGGCTTAAAGCCATTAGGTAAAATTGGACTTAAGGCCATATCAAAATTATGACCGCTTGAATTGACACCCCACCGGAAAAGGAATGAGTTTTTAACTGTAAATTGTAGCATAAACGATCAATATAAGTGTTTAATTTTTGTAATTTAAACTGTATTGTTGACTTACAATGAAGGACATAAATTTATTCAATAGCATGAATAGTATTTAAAAATCTTAGAACTCTATATGATGCCATATTCTCTGTACAGGCAGGACAGGTCATTAAATACAAATCCTTTCGAAGATAGCTTTTGAAATTTTTAGGATAATTTAATAAAATGAATAAAATTATAAACAACGTCATTAAAAGGAATTCCAACAAATTAAATTTTATGTATAATGAATATTTGTTATGGAAGATAAATTAGAAATTAAAAATTATAATTATTTAGATAAATATTACATATATCAAGATTTGAAAAACGTTTGTGGCTTATAACGATACAGCAATACAATATAGGTTGTAAGTTAATCAAGTACTAAAAAATAACTTCTAAACGATTACATATACCACTTTTATAGTAAATATTAAAAGACATCAGGACAGAACATTAATTCGAATTACTTCCAAAAAAATTATTTTCAAATTTTTAAGACTGTTTCAATGAATCAAGTCAGATTTATATCATATATATAACAAACATTATTTGAAACAAGTTCAACAAATTTGATTTTGGGAGATTTGAATATTATTGTAATGTATTTTATATTAAAATTTCTATATTTCATATACAAAATATTATCAGCTATGTCACAGAATTTAATTTCGTTCGGAAGTGCAATTAATTTCGTATTTTACAATAGAAAAAGTAAACATTTCTTCGGAATGAAACCTAGAAATGTTTGAAATTACAATTCCACATAGCAAATTAAAAGTGGTTTTATTCTGAAAAAAATCGTTTTGCTTTTTCTATCAATAATGTACCATCAGAAAGAATAAATTTTAAAAAAGAGACAGAAAACTTAGCTCAAAATTACAGACACCTATTGAACAAAAATATAAATATTAACAATAGGAGAAATTAACACTATTTATGTATTTAAAAAAATGTTATCATTCCAAAATGTTATTATTCAAAATGTTACTATATTTCTGTTATAATTATTTACTGTTCAATGTTATTATCGAAAATTTAAAATTATTTTTCTGTAAAACATGTTTTCAATTTTGTCAACTCCTTTCAAACTTATATTTTTACACATAGAAAATTTGTTATAATATTAAAATAACTCCTGAAGAAGATTTCCAAAGGAAATCGAAATGTTGAGTTAATTATATATAAATATAAAAAAAAAAATCTTTTATAAAAACCAAAAAAGTGACCTCAAGCTTAAAAATTATTTAATAAAAATAGAATAGTAATTCAAATTATATACTGTACTTAAATTGTTCCTGATTTTCTAATAACAAATAAAAATACATGCAGTTTTTTTAAAAAGCCTAGAAGAGAATTATTTTCCTAATTTAGAACATGAAAATGTAACTATAAATCTACATAGATTCCATAACAATAAAGTATCGAGAATTGTTCAATGTATTTGGAAGGGGAGCCAAACAAGGTAGAAAGTAAAGTAAACATACATAAATAGCGAAACCCCCCAGGTAGGAATCTATTATAAAAAGCTATATACATAAATATTTTGTTTAAAATGTGGCAGTTTATACTTCTTATTTATATGTAAATATAAGTAAAAAAAAAATAAAATAAAAATATAAAAAAAAATATAAAAGATCTACTCTACAATGGTCCATTTGAAAATTGGTGTTTTGATTCTGTTTTGGTTTTGTTTTTCCTAATTTGGGGAAAAAAATGAAAAAGCGAATTGCAAATTTGTTTACCTTAGACAAAACACTTAAGGTTTGCTTAAAGGTACTTAAATAACTAAACGATGGGTTTTTGTTGTTGTTGTTGTTATTTTAATTTGATAAAAATTAGATTTAGCTTAAAAATCTACGAGAGAAGATATTCTATTGAAGTTTTTTCTTTGCAATAAAAAAGTAAGAAACTAATAATAATTTATATTCATTACATGTTTTGAATATTTTTTTTTTTACATAAAATTAAAAAAAGGAATTTTTAAAAACTTGTTGATTTGTTGATTTAAAAGTATTTAATTTCACTTAGAACAAAATTAATAAATACATTAATGTTATTGAAACAGTTTTGCATGTTTTTTTGGCTACTTTATATAGAAGACAGACATAAATGAAACCAACTGAGTCAATGAACATAAACTATAGATTGTTTTTCAATAACTTAAAACGTTCCCAAACGTCTGGGGGGATAATGATAATTATGGTGGTATGATCGACAAAAACAAAGAAACATAAACTTGTGAGCCAGATTTTGTAAGAAATAACTGTCACCAACGCTCTTTTGGGCAAAAGTAGAAGTTAATTTTCTGGGGGGATTGTAATACACAATCATGTGTTTTTTATTATTTTCTGAACAGGACATAAACAAGCCAACATTGTCTTCTTCCAACACATTCATATCACCGGCATCACTCTTATTATCATCATTATCATCATCATGAACATCACGTTGAAAGTTTGTATAGAGCTTGTAATAAACTTGAGACTTCATATTATAACTCCGATTAATAATGGACTTTGTTTGTTTCTCACTTAGTAGACATAAGGACGTTTTACTGCCTGTCTCATCAGTTTTTAGGTTTCTTCTAATTTGAGGAGTCTTCGTTAAAATTAACGGTTTTAGAACGCGTCACAATGCAAGCGTCTCTTTAATGATTTTCTTTACGGCATTGCCCATGGAGGGAGCCGTCGTACCGGATGTGGAGGAGACGAGTTTAAACAAATATGGCTGCACATCGGGATAAGTGGTGTCGAATATTAAATCCAATTCACTTTGACTTGGTGTCTTAGGTACATAATCATGTCTATTCATTATTTCCGTGATGTAAATGACCTTCTCCGTCAACAGGTCGGCCACATTCTCACGGCACATCTGACGTTCGTCTTCGTTTTCATGCTTTATCAAATCCAAATGTATCGTCCACACTTCCCACGGTATACATTCGGCCGTAAAGGGCCATCTGGACTTTTTCTTTTGGAAAAACTCCAAACTTATTTGCCCCGAACCGCAGCTTTCGTTCGAGCGCAATTTCTCACTGAATACATTGATGGCCCGATTGACGGTACGCTGTAAACTGTCGGAAGTACAGCAGACATAGGTAAAGTCAATGAAATCACAATCGACGTCGGTATAGCCCACGGTGCCAATGGAGTACTGGGCATCACCGGTATACATATATTTACCAAGGCAGCGATGGAATAGCACCGTATGAAAAATACTAGCAACAGCTTCATCAACTTGTCGACCTTCCATGGTCAAATCGAATACTTGCGAGCGGGCGTTCATGTTTTTAAAATTGTTTCTGTCTCTGCCTTCTTTCTTCTTATTTGTTTCTTATTTAAGAACTAATTAATCACACTGTATTGTTTTTATTTCTATTGGTTTAATATTTGGGTTTTTGTTTTACTAATTTTAGGCGTAAGTAAGTAAAGTAGAAATATTTGTTTAAATCGTACCCATATATTGAAAAGTTCCACACGTAGTTTTTGTTGTTAAACCCAATTTCAGCCACTTGCTCAGGCCAAAGTCTGTTAACTTAAGATGAAAGTCGTGCGTTAATAAGATATTTTCTGGCTTAGCATCACGATAAATAATGCCAGCGTTGTGTAGAAAATCTGTGTAAAGAAATCGAAAATAAATTAATTAACATTGTTTATGTTTAAGGAATTTCAAATGTACTTACCTAAAGCCAAAGCGATTTCCGCCAAATACAGACGTATTAAATTTAAAGAGAATGTACGTATTGTAGAGAAAAGTTCACCGTTTGGCATATATTCGGAAACTGCAAAAAAATTAAAGGTAGATTTTGTAAAATTAAGCTTTTCTTTTGTGTGAAAATAAAGGAGATATTGCAAATTATGAAATGAGACTGAAATAGATTTTTAAAATTGATTTAACTGATATTTAAATTGACAGTTTCGTTGATTATCGATAGCAAAATTCTTATGGAATACATGGAGTCCTTGGGGAAACGTATTTAAACCAACACACCTGTTGTTTAATATCCAATAGTGACCATTTTGACTAAATGTGCTTTTTAGTTTTGTAAATCTATCTACTGATTCACGGTGTAACTATTCAAGGTGAGTTCAGTAGCACAGCTGACTGACTTTGTTTGTTTACAATTTACTTATGTGAAAAGTAATATATTTTCTAGTGTTTTTGACAGTAGTACATTATTTTACACAAACAAAATGTCTGTTATTTCTGTATTGTGTTGTATTTGTTGCCGATTTGCACTCACCTGGTATAATTACACCATGTACTGATCTTTTTGTTAAGAAATGTTTGTCAGCAAAATGTTGGTAGTTAATGTTTTTTTTTTAGGAAATCTATTTTTCCAATGTAAAATTTGTAAAATGCATAAAAACATTATCTGGAACTTTTTTTTATAAATTTTTGTAATCAAATTTAGAAATTATATTACATTTAGGTTTTATTTCTTAGTCAAATTAGGTAAAAGTACATATTTATATTTTAACTAGCAACGCCCCAACGTTTGAGTTATTAAAAATGTCTCCGACCTCTATGTTTCTCAGAAAGCATGTAAAAGAAAGTGTGACATTTATATACATACATATGTATATGTAAGTACTACACGACAAAATTTCCACGGAAATTGTAGAGAATATTTTTTGGAAATACACAAGTGATTTCAAAAAATTTATTTATACCTTTCTTTCATAATAAACGTAATATATAGGTATCCCTCGATTTACACCATTATTTAGAACATTTAAAACAAAATTTTTAATTTTTTTTTTCAAATATTATTTTTACAAATAATATTTAGTTATATCTACTGAAAAGTACAAATAATATAAATTTAATTGAAATTATATTATACTAATAAGCATTTTTTAATAGGGATTTTCGGTCCCAAATTTAAATTTTGTATATAGCTAGTGTTTCAATTTGCGCGGTTTATTATATTTCCGGTCCTAAAACAGAATATTGTATTGATAAATAATCTTTATTTACGCGGTTTTTATTCGGTCCCAATGTACCGCGTAAATTGAGGGATACCTGTATTTGTTTTTTTTTTCTATTGGAAATAAAATTAGTTTTCTCAGAGTGACAAAAACAAAAAAATTTTGGATGAAATTGTGTAGAAAATGCTTTTAATTTCTTAATTTTACATATTTTTAATATAGAGAAAATGTATCTGCTCTGCTATAATAAAAAAAAATGCTTTTACACGCAGTACAGTGTAAAAGTATAACTATTTTGTAGTTTTCCGTTTAGATTTTCAACTATATTCATTTAAGGTTATCGTACTTTCCACCTGCTGAAAAAATAATGATTTAAAAACCTAACAAACCTGAAAATTCAATTGCCTCATATAGACCCATAAGTTTGCTAACAACTTTTTCAAAGATATTTGAAAAATTATTTGCATCTAGATTACTACCGACTTTAGAAACACAAAAAATAATACCTAACCATCAATTCGGCTTTCGTCAAAAACATGGAACACCGGATCAATGTCATCGAATTATCAAAGTTATAACGGATTCATTTGAAAGAAAAATGTATTGTTCAGCAGTATTTTTAGATATAAAGCAAGCATTTAATACAGTATGGCACGAAGGCCTGTTATATAAACTTAAACATATTTTACCAGCTCCATTTTATTCCATACTAAAATCCTATTTAAATGAGCGAACGTTTTATGTAAAGGTTGACGACGAAAAATCAAGCACACATCAAATATACTCAGGCGTACCAGAGGGCAAATACAGAAAAGTCAAGTCATGTCACATTTACTTTGTGAAGAGAAGAGTGTCCCCCATTGTATTTAAATGGCTTACAAGTACTCAACACAAATTGTGTCAAGCATTTAGGAATGTATCTCGACAAACGACTTACATGGAAAGACCATATTAAAGCTAAAAAGTAACATCTAAATATCAAGACTAAAAAAATTTATTGGGGTCAACTTAGCCTTAAAAACAAAATCAAGTTATACAAAGTTATTTTGAAAGCGGTGTGGACCTATGGTATTGAGCTGTGGGGAACGGCCAGTCACTCAAACGTGGAGATATTGCTAAGATATCAATCAAAAACTTTAAGACGAATAGTAGATGCTCCATGGTTTATGGCCAACAAACAAATTCATAGAGATCTTCAGATACATTTTGTTTTGTATGAAATAAATAAATTTAGCACTTGATACATTAATCGACTTAGTAATCATTGTAACATATTAGCAATTTCCTTGTTAGATGAAACAGATGAAGTTAGAAGACTGAATAGGTTACACGTATTAGATCTCCAATATAGAAAATAAAAAGTTTGTATATAAAATGATTAAATTTAAAAACTTATTATTTTAAAAATAATTGGGGGATTCACAAGGTGTCATAAAGTCATATGTCTTAAAATAATAACATGAAAAAATACGACTGCTGTGAACAACCCCTCATAATTCAGTGTGCTATTTTGAATTTAAATCAGCTGATTTAAAACAAATATAAAAATTAATATTGTTTTCCACAATGCCAAAAATACATTTTAAATGTTGTGATGGCAAACTCAAGTAAATAAACAAAAAATGCTCAGCGCAAGTCTCTTCTGATTAATTACGACAGCACAATAAACATAGCAAGCAAAGTTCTATTAATTTAAGACACTTTTTGTTTACATAGCAACAACAATATTTTTAAACCATTGTAAAATGTTAGAACATTATGACAATATAACATGATAGCACACCTTGTGAATACCCCAAATAAGTATGTAAATAGGTGCTATCAGACGGGATGTATTTTACATATGTACTGTCACTTTTCTTACCCATATGTAATTCCGTATGTATGTCAAAATTTCCATTTTACATACGATTCATAATTTTTGCTATCACACCTGCTTATGTTTTTCCGTATGACATAACCTATAAATGTAAACAAAAGCTGCCTTTTTAACGTTTATAAATTTCAAGAATTGCTTCTTTTGGCCAATCTAACTGCAATAAATATAATAAACATAATTTAATTCATTAAAAATCGAAAAATTCATTTTCTTTAATTTTTCTTTCCAATATATTCTTTCAAACAATTTTGTTTCAAAACAAATCAGCTGTTTTGTTTATGTTTGTCACAGGAAAATAGAGCGTGTTCTAATCGAAAAAATTACATATGTATTTCCACATGTATTTTACACATGCAAAGTTTCATATGTATCACACGATGTGTACAACTTTTACAGATGGAACATTTGACAGTACATATGTAAAATACATCCCGTCTGATAGCACCTTAAGCTTATTGAAATGTAATAACACATGTAATGTATTCCTTAAATTGATCACATTTACTAAATATTGTAAAATAGACTGTAAATAAATACTATCGACAAAAAAAACTATTTTCATAGTTTCTATATATTGTTAGTAAAATAATTTTATATATATATTAATTGCTAAATTATTAAATCAACTATTTAATGATTGTTTGTTTTGCCACAGCCAAATGAAAGTTATTTCTGTATTAAAGCATTTCTACAATAAAAACAATTACAGGTTTAGATAGCATCAAAATGATTTATTAAGCACTTCAGCTTAAGTAGTTGTGGTAAGTTTTCTACTTTTATATGTTCTCTTTTTTTGCTGGGAATTTAACTTTTTTTTATACTAGACACCGGGTAATCATAACTATAAATATTGAAAAGCTAACATTTGAATTGCATTATTTAGCATAAAAAATCTCATGTTATTATTTCTGTAGCTGTCGAGATCATCATTTAATATATCACTCTTTACAAAGTTCGACATCACTGTCAGGAAATATAGTTTTATTCAATATTTATTAATTTTTTTTATGGCCCACCAAAGTTCGATAGCAAAAAAAACAAGTTATGCTAATTTTTAAAAATATAAAAGCTACAGTTAAAGTTATTTACAAACTAATGAATGTCTATTTATAAACAATTAAAACTTGAATGAATTTGTTTGTGAAGCATACTTACGAATATGTAAATTATAACGATTTTGCCATAAATCAAATTGTTTAACAATAAACGGATGATGGCCACAAACTTTTTGTATATCGACTTCGTCTTTAATTTGTTGCAAGCTGTTCTCCGATATAATCTACCAAAATAAAACAAAAATTTATATTTAGTATAAAAATAAACAAAACATAAAAAAATATATTGCATTTTATTGTTATATACATACTTTAGATTTCTTGAGAACTTTTAAAGCATAAACAGTAGCACTAGATGAAATCAATTGTTGTTGCGGTTGCTGGTCGTCTTTTATAGATTTCTTATCAATAACTTTGAAAACAATACCAAATGCACCCTTAGCTACCAATTGATCAATATGAAATTCTTCGTTACGACTCGACTCTTTAAAGTGTGAACTGAAAATGGCATTTGTTAATGGTTTATGCCATTGTGTTTTAGAACGTTTGCGTTGATGTTGTAAAGTACTGAAACTGTAATTAAGTAAACAAAAACAAGAACAACAAAAATATTATTATTATTATTGCAAATTTAAAAAAAAAAATATATAAACACAAATCACAACAAGTAAATGATTAAGTTTTAAAATTGTAGATACAAACAAACAAACAAATAACAAAATAAAATTACCTTTTTCTAGAAGATTTTTGACGTTGTTTGAAAGAATTGCGGCCCGAATACGATAGATTCCAATTAAGGCTACCCAAACTCCACAAGGATGAGGTCTACAAAGATAAAATTTAATCATTTTTAATTATAGAACTTTTGTAAATTTATTTACAAATATAAAACAAATTGCAGTGAAAGTTACTGGCAATCTCTTGAAGATCCGGTTTCATAAAGTAAGCAGAATAATTGAGAATTCTTTTTTATTTATTTGTATTTAATTTAAATTTATTTAAATTCGAGTATGTTTAAATACCTAGGAAATGCATGCTTTAGATTTATATACGGTTTTTTTTGGTATTTCATCAATTGTTTAAATAAATTTAGAGTGTTTACTACTTCTACGTTGTCCAGTGCATTTTACTTTACGAATGAAAGTTTTGTTATTGTTTTTATGTTGTTGCAATTATTATTAATATTATTTATTTGCTAATAAAGATTACGTGTATTTAGTCAGTGACTCAACAATACATACAAATTTCTTAACCTTTAGAGTTGAATGGTTCTTTTTATACACCTCTCCCCCTATCACCACTTGTGCTGTTGTGAGAGTAGATATATAAGTTTGTCGTTTGGTGTGTAACACTTAACGTGTGTATAGCTGTATTTGCTATAGAAGATCTTCAGTGTTACTCTATTTTCTACAGAAAATCTTCAGGGTGATGGTAATTTCTATAGGAAATTTTGAGTGTAACTTAATTTAATATAAACAAGTAAGAGTGCTATATACGGCTATGCCGATTCTTATATATCCTTCACCTTTGTTGTGGATGCATAATTATATTTTGCATAATTATGTCGATAAACACGCCATCTGTTGATGAATTTGTTCGTAAAAATATTAATACACTTTGTTTGATCAACGCCTTCTGTTGATGAAATTATTCCTAACAATATTAATACACTTAGATTTTTTGATAAAATTTTCAGAGGTTGTCTCGAATTTTTGCTCATATCTCTGTTTTTTATGAACGGATTTTGCTGATTTTAAATAGCAAACTTCTCGGAAGCATGTCTGACAGAATTATTGAAGATTTGGATCCCGAAGGATCTGGGGACTTCAGAAAATTGATTTCAACAGACAGACAGACAGACGGATATGGCTTAATAGACTCCGCTATCTATAAGGATCCAGAATATATATATACTTTATAGGGTCGGAAAATTATATTGTGGAAATTACAAACGGAATGACAAACTTATATATACCCTTCTCATGAAGGTGTAGGGTATAAAAATCTTAGGTATAACAGAATTTTCTATACGAAATCTTCAGCATAACAATATTTATGTACGTGAAGATAAATTCGAATTTATCTAGTAATGATACGTGTGCAATTCCATATTTGTTCAAATTCTTGTAGAGAATTTCATCCTAAAAGTTACTTTTTGCAAAAATATTTTTTTTTTCTAAATCTTTGTATTAAAATTCAAAAATTATTTCAGAAATTCGAATTATGTTGTCTCATTTAGGACGCTTTGACTAAACTGTCTATGTATATAGTGGGATACGTGTGCAATTCCATATTTGTCCAAACTTTTTTAGAGAATTTCATTATAAAAGTTATTTTTTTCAAAAATTCAAGTAATATGACTGTTAAGTGCTTAACAGTGTTCTGTTGACTGTTGACATTAGCAATGTTAAAAACTGTGGTTTTTGTCTGTACTAGTTAAATTCGAATTAATCTTCATACACATATGTACCATATTTTCTGCAGAAAACCATAAAAATCGTCAGTATAAACGTATTGTTTTGTATAAATCTTCAGTATAACAGTATTTTCGTTTGAAAATCTTCTGCGCAACAGTAATTTCTAAAGTAAATTTACAGTTTTATGGTGCGAGTATTAAAATGTGATGATTATTAGCAACTTGTTTTGAATGGCTGTTTTTAATAATTTTTTACTATTATTTATAAAAGTCAATATCGCCACTCTATTGATGAAATTGAGTGCCAGAAATTTAACTTATTTTGTTGCTAGCTTACTTTTTAAAAATCAAATACTGAAACCATTTGCACGGCAACAGAATGGAACATTTAAGCAAAAAAAAAAAAGAAAACAACATTAGATCAATGTTTCATATGAATCTTTTGTCTTTATGTACGTATAATTAACTTCTTATTAATCAAGCAGGGAGCTGTCAGAGTCGTTTTAACATCGTTTTAACTTATTATATAAATTTACTTTTTTTGTATTTCTTCACTTTGTATTTAAGTTTTTTTGCTTTTATAATGACTGATAAAGTTGTATGTACCTATATGAACTTTTTGTTTGTTAATAATGAAAATTAAATAAAAAAAAAACTAGACTAATTGTCCAGATTCTTAATAATAATGTATTGAAATTAATTCATTAGAAAAGTTATATACATACATATTTTCTTTTTATAAAAATATATTTGTATATATTTACATATTCACGTTGAAATATTATCACGTTTTTATTCCCAATTTAGTTCGTATGAACTGCAAACATTACACACACAAAAATACATAAATGTACAACAATTAGAATTGTATTGAAATAAAATTTATTTAAAAGATTAAATAAAATGTTGGGAGTTTATCAAATTGGGTTAAGTAAGGGGGTAAATAATTATTGAAATATACATAGCACAATATAGCTACATACTCGTATGTATACATATATGTATGAATGAATGCTTTAAATGAAACGTAAAAATTTTGTTCTACAGTTTGAAATTTAAATGTGTTTAAAATAAAATATTTATAACTAATCTATTTTACTACAGTAAGCATTTTGAGAATTGAAAATCTAGAAAAGGTTAGAATAAGAGTAGGCAAAACAAAAACTAAGTTTTAGCTAATTATATTAATTGCTTTTTTCAGTTAATCCTGTGATTTCAAAAATGAGCATAATTTCAGAAACGAATTATTGACAAATTTATATTTTCAAATCGCACGATTTTGTATGCAAAGGGTGATTCAAGTAGATACTTTTTTAATAGCTTTTTTTTGACATATCACGTGAGTTATGATTACATTTTGTGCCTATCATCACTGTAAAACTTTATTTGTATCATCTCCAAATCACTTCATAATACCGTTAAAACTTGTTTTCATAATTTTTAGAATTAACATATTTTATTTAAATTATGATTTAGTTTTTCAGTCTTATAAGAACCTTTGAACAATAAAGTCAAATTTATATAAAATAATAAGTTGTAATTTAAATTACTTAACTCGTGTGAGTCGTGTCATGCTGTCATGTTATTTTTGTTTAGTATTGTTTGGAATTTCATAATGGAAAGACTTACTTACGCCTGAACAACATTTACAAATCGTTCAACTTTATTACGAAAATTCACGTTCTGTGAGGAATGTGTTTCGTGCACTTAGCTCAACTTATGGTCAACATAATCGGCCTACTGAGAGTACTATTCGCAACACCATCAGCCATTTTGAGACCCAGCATTCATTATTGGATAATATTCGAGCGAATAGACCACGTCAAGCACGCTGTGGTGTGGTTTGTGGGCCGGTGGAATCATCGGTCCATATTTATTTAAAAATGATGCCGGTGCGAACGTAACCGTCAATGGCGTCCGTCATTGTGAAATGATAGCCGACTATTTTATGCCTGAAATTGAAGCTCGTGATCACGGCGACATTTGGTTTCAGCAAGACGGCGCCACTTCCCACACATCGCATCAATCAATGGATTTATTGGGAGAACACTTCGGTGAGCACATAATTTCACGTTTTTGGTCGGTCGATATCACACTGTTAGACTTTTTCCTGTGGGGATATGTAAAGTCTGAAGTTTATGCGGACAAACCCGCTTCGATTCAGGCCTTGAAGGAAAATATCGCGTGTTATTCGCCAGTTACCAGTCGAAATGCTCGAACGAGTCATTGAAATTTGATAGACACAATCTTCAAAAAATAAATGCCAAAGAATGTTCTTTCAAATGAGAATAAACATTTCCCCATTTAATTTGAATTTTCTGTTTCTGTTTTTTTTTTTTAAGTAGGGAACCTCGAAATGGATCACGCTTTATATTGAAACGCAACACAACATGAAAATACCTGAATTCGTTTAGAAACGAAAACATTACTCGAATACGGTTTACATAACAAGGAATATTGTCACAACTTTAAGCTTAAATTTGGCTGGATTTCTTTGTTATTATTTGTTTATTTTCATTTAAAACTTACAATTTTTTTAAGTATCACAATAATAGTTTTCAATATGGTTTATAAATTAAAAACGATTTTGTAAATACAAAATAATTTCATTTAGTTGCAACGTAATATTTGTAATACAACAATGTAACTGTCAAGTTCTTTTATTTTTTAATAGATTAGCATAAACGACACAAATTATTACAGAATGTGGTAAAAGTTGTGTAAACAAAAACATAACAGCGAAATACAATTTGTTTATATATACTACATATTTATTTTATACTTTTTGTGTTAAATTGTTGAGCACATGTGTGTCTGGTTTCAAAGAACACAAAAATAACAAAAATAAACGTGTTGGTTTTGAAATAATTTAAAAGTGAAATAAATAATCAAACAAAAAAAAACTACGCGATAGACGACAAATAAAATCGTATAAACAATAATAAGTTTTATTGTGAAAAAAACAAACTATTGTATAAGGAAGCAAAAAAACAACAACTTTTAAACTAAAAACAACAAAATAAAAAGCGTTGTAAAAGCAAAAACGAGGCAAAAAATTATTTGCAGTTTGAAAAAAAAACTAATTCAGAAAAAAAAACAACAATAACAAATAATAATAAGAAAAAACTAGTCAGACAAAGTAATTGAATATGATAATGATAACAACAATATTATACAGGGAGAGACAGACAGACAGACCGACGGTCTGGTATAGACATAGAGATGGACATGCGGCATATTGCCACCCTCTTAGAGGTAAATTACGTTGTTTGTTGAGTTTTATCTTTTTGCAAAACCCCCAAAAACTATTCAGCTGCTATTATCGACTGCCAGTCTGATGAAATAATATTGAGAAATCTTATCATTTTTTCTACTAAAACAGTTCGTTGAAATGGAATCTTGTTATTGAATTACAAAGATGTGCAGCTATGCTTTTGACTTTTAATCTCTCATTCTTTGCATAAACCCAAGTGTCGTCTGTTTGTTACACTGTGTATGTAGGAATAAAATACAAATACATAGGTACTAGGTAAGCATGCATCAGTGATGGAATATGAAATTTGTGTTCGTTATCTGTTATATTGAAAATTATACTGTCAAGACATAATATTTTCTATAGAAATTACTGTAATAATCTTGTTTTTCTCTGGAAAATACTGTAATACTCAATACTTTCTATAGAAAATACTCTAAAAAATACTGTTATACTCAAGATTTTTTATATAAAACACATCATCTATAGTCGAAAATCCTTAAGAGTCTATAGAAATGTGTAAATTTCTCCTGTCAAATAAGTAAGTAGTACTACGGTACTATGTAATATAAAATGTAATTGTACAACAAAAAGTACGATTGTATCAACTTTTACATCCCTGTTATGTACTCACATACATAGTATGTTTTGAATATGCGTAAATATTATGTTTTGTTTGATATTCGTTTTATGGAAAAGATCTATGTATGTATATACTGTGAGCGTAAATATAAAGTAAGCACCTAATATTGTTTAAACTAATATATGGCAGCAAAATAAATTGCATAATTCATAAGTAACTTAAAAAAACTTAAAAACAAAAACTAGAAAAATAAGAAACATAAAAATTAATTAAATATTACCAGATTTTTCATCAAAATAAATTAAACTGGTATATTACAATTATATAAAATATTGTATTTAATATTTCAATTATAGTCCTTTTTGCCTTTATAGCTGCTGATAATCTCATTTTTGTTCCATTCATCCGGTGTTGCTGCCTTTAGGTTCTCCTTGGAAAAAATATTTCTTTGTCTAATTTTTTTGTTCAGTTATTCCCACAGATGCTTAATTGGATTAAGGTCTGTGGACTGCTGAGGATGAACCAATGTTTTTGGGCAATGATTGTGTAACCACTCTTTCACAATTTTGGAGGTATGCTTAGGATCATTTCTAGCAGCTACATTGTTTTTTAAAGTGTCGAGATAATCTTTCTTTTTCATTGTAGATTCTTTAAATGTAAGATTACCGACCCCTGATGCCACCATACAAACCCAGACCATTACTGAGCCACCGCCATGTTTTACCGTCTTGTTAACGTATTTATTACTAAAGGATTCATTTTTTATTCGCTTATTTTTGGTGGGTTTTTGACTTCAAATATCTCAGACTTTCATCGGCGAGAAGAATATTATTCCAAAAAACTTGAGGCTCGTTTTTTTGCATATTTTTTTGCAAAATTCAAACGTTTGGTTTGGTTGTTCTTTGGTATAAAGGGCTTCTTATCGTACTCGCCTACAGGTTTTCTAAAAATGTTTCTAACATTTTTAGCTATTTTTAGGGCACTAGGCTTGGGTTTGCTCTTACTTCTCTTGCATAACTCTTACTTCAGTTTTTGTAAGACGCTTTGGTATTTTCAATTGATGTTTGTCTTCCTATTGTAAATTTTTCACTACTTAACGACACAACCTAATTTCTTTTAATGATATATTATACAACTTTAAATTATTTTGAACGACACTATGCTATGTACTTTCAAACAAAGACAAATTAAAAAAATTGACACTACTTTTGGAATGACATGCGTTTTTTTTTTTTTTTGCATAAGGCAGAAGTCACTGTTTATTTTATTTTGACACGTAAAAATTGGTCTATTTTAACAATAAATTAATTCAATTTGTATAAGCTGTTGTTTTTGTTTATTTTTTGTGAATTCAATTCGACTTAAATAACTATATAAAAATGGAATATAATTTTCTAATATAATATTATTTATATTAATATAAATTAGATTTTCTTTTAATAATATGTGGTGTTGACTTTATTTTCACGCTCACAGTAAGTATACATAAGCACAGGGGGCTATGATTGCACTTTCTAATCAATATTTTATTAACGTATGTAGATAATATCATATTATCTATATTATTAATATTTCTAATTCAGTTTTTAAGTACAAACAACGTTTGGTGCATTAAACATCCTTCAAATTTCACATTATCAACAAGTAAAACGGATATCAAATTGAAAACTATTTGAATCCAAAATAATTTCTCTAGTTTATTTATTATTATTTTGAGAAATTCTCCAATTGTAATTAAATCGTATTCCCAAGTGTATTTCAAATAAGATTGAGAAATCAGTTTGAATAATTATATGATTAACAGTCGCAAGAATTTTCACTAAGTCAGACTTTTCTTTAGATTTGAAAAGGATTTGAAAAACATATTTTGTATGATATTATGAAAACATACTCTATCATAAATTACAATTAAATATACCAACCAAATAATTTCATAAATTTAAAATGTTTGCATTGTGAATGATTTGAGAATAAAAACAATCAAGTCAAGCTCCAATTGAATTCATATAATTTAAACCTCTAGTTTAGCTTTGAAAAATCTTTGAGAATTAGACATGATAGCACTTGCTTGATTGTGAGTTTGGATATTGTGAATTAAATTGTTTGTTGTTGTATTAGTTTCTTTGTTGTAGAAAATTCTCTTCTGGAGAAAACAGATTCGCAAGCAGGCTGCCAGAAATTTTCAGCAAAACATCTTAATTTCGCCAAAAAAAAAAGGTCTTATTTTTGAGGAAAAAATCTTATTTTTGGAAATAAGTAGTTGTTTATTATAAATAATAAAAACAATTCATATTTTATTTAACACTAACCAAAAAAATAATAACAAAAATTCATTTTCTTATACTAAATTGTACATTTTTTGAGATCGATTAGTTTCAAATTTTTCAAATTTTAAAATCGCCAGTTTACAAATAAATTTATAAAAAGCGTTTATTTCAAATCAAACATAATTCACTAATTTTATTTTAAAAATATGTAACAAAAACTTGTTAATTTTTAAATTTTCACCACACGGAAATTACAAGTTACAAAAAATTGCTAATAGGGAGTTCACATGCTGCGGCTTTTCTCCTGCTTTCATGTGTTAGAATTAAAATTTCTTGCGAAAAATTTATGTTTTATGTGATAGTTGGCAACCTTGCAATTGAAGTCTCTGAGAGTTCTAAAATAAAATCTCTCTAAAAAAAAAAAAAACAAAAACAAAACAACAAAAAATATAAACATGAAGAGTGCAGTGAGCAAATTCAAGCAAAACATGAGTAAAAAAAAACAAGTGAGAAAAAATTAGCCAATAGAAACACAGAATGTGTGACGTCACAGGGCCTAAATGCGCAGAACATTTTAAAATTTTACGCGCGTTGGCGTAATCTTTATTTTATCATTCTTGGTGAAGAGTACGTTTTGTGAAACGAAGCGGCAAATTTGACGTTTCTTCTTTTCTCTTCTATTATTTTTATTTCATTTACCAGCAGTGTTGCCACGATGAAATTTCATTTTATGTCATTACAGAAAATTTTTGGCAACACTGCGAATAACTTACTGTAAATTAAAAAGAAAACAACTTGTTGTTTCAATTTTAAATAAATAAATACTATGTGGTTAAAAAATTTAATAGAAAATTTAATTGCGAAATATCAGGAATATGAAAACCTGTATAAATGTATCTGTAATGTAACTAGCTCATATATGGCAACACATCTGCGAATGAGCGAAGTAGAAGAAATTAATAATTTAATGTCAAAATGTCGCAAGAATGCAGTGTTGCCATTTTAGCACTTTCAGTGCTAGATTTAGCATTTTGTTTCTCGAAAATACATTGAAATTTTTAAAAATTATGCTAAATCCTTTTTAGCATAATTTGCTTGATAAAAATAATTTTTTTCTCGAAACAATTTTTACTATTTTACTCCAAAAAATACTTTTGGAGAAATAAAAAATAACTTTTACTAATATTTCAAGTAATTTCTTTCGGTGTGGTAAGTAAATGAACATGGAAATTTTTGAATTAATATATGAAATGTAATCTATTTAGAGTTTTTTCCCCGCAGTTTTTCGCTTCGCGGGATAGCGGGAATTTTTTTTAATTTCCCGGGATCCCGCTCCATAGAAAAAATAAAACGTAAATTTGTCTTTATTTATGAAAAAAACAACAAACAAAAAAAAACAAGGTAAAAAAATACTTAAATACTACAAAAATTAGTTTTAATTGAAAGAGGAAATTGAATTATTACATTACGCTTTTAAATATAAATTTCTTATTATTATGCTCTAGATACTAGATAAAAAAGAAACACAAACATAACAATTTAATTTATAAAAAAATAGTAAAAAAAAAACAAATTCAGTTACTCAAGATATGAGATCAAAAAATTTATTTTAAATAACTATACCAAAATTTTAACGGCTTAGGAAATAACTTTTTAACACACCCAAAGCGTTTATTGAGTCGTCAGAGTCTATTTCTGATTTTATTTACAAATTGCCCGCTTTACTGAAAAAACTCGTTCACTTTCTACCAAAGTTGGACGAATAGTTAAAAGTGCATTAAATATTCAACAAATTTTAACTCCTTTTTTAAGTATAAGGAGAGAGTTGCCAGTTTTTGTATTTCCCCGGATACCGCAAAAAATCCCGGGAAACGGGAAATCATAATTGAAATTCCGGAAAAACCCTAAATCTATTAAAACAAGTCAACAATTGTTATGAACAAAATTAGAAAAAACTATAATTTATATTTGTAACATTTGAAATAAAAATTGTATTGTTGCATTGAAAAAATTTAGCACTTATTTTTTCTTCTGTAGAATATTTTAGCACTTAGTTTTTCAAGTTTTAGCATATTTTGAAATTCATTTTCTGGCAACACTGCAAGAATGACGCAACAAATGTTTCATCATGTGAACAAGCGATGAATTTAGAAGGGACACTAAAAGAGAACGTCAGCAGAGTCGCGGCGACGAATAGCAGCATCTCATTTTAGATTATAATAATATTATATTTATACATGAATGAAAGAAACAAGATTACGCATTGCGCAGGTCCGTTAATTTTGTTGCTCTCACTCAGCTGATTTTGTGACGTAGACATAGGGCATTGTGGTTTATTGTGAAAAGTAAAAAGTCATTAAAGTTAAAAAAAATCGTGTAAATTAAAAACTAAAATTTGGTGTGCAGTGAAAAATTGTTGTAACAATAATAGAAAAAAAGCTGGTTACAATTAGTTTATTCAACTTTCCGGCAGATCCAAAGTTATTAAAGCAATAGATAAGTTTTTGTTGCCGGAAAAATAAAATAAATCCAAAAACTTCGCGCATATGTAAGGAAAATTTTAAACCAGAGGACTTCGAAAACAGGCTGATCATATTGAATGTGATAAAAAAGTAAAAACCCTTTTTTAGATTTCAAATGTATTTTAAAATAAGAAAATTAAACCAGGAGCTTATAGAGAGATCGAGTTCGAGAAAAAGAAAATATAAAATAATAATAAATTAAATTTTTTATTTTATATTAATAACACAATTATTTAAAAATAAAAACAGAGGCAAAAAATTTATTACAATGTCTCAATCTCAATAGAAATTTTTATTCATAATTACAAAATATTCAAAACATAAAAAATTAATACATATGTATGTATTTAGATCAATTTATAAATAATAAAAAACAAGTATAAAACAATAAAGTGTTTTACAAACAGAATAAAATATGTTTATAACAACAAAATTAATATGAAAAAACAAAATTCTATGATTTTTCGTTTTATTTTATTAAAAATAAAAAATAACCATAATATTTTTTCATTTCCACCACAAATCTCATACTGTTTTCATAACATACAAGCAGTTGTGCGCTCTGATGACGTACATGCGCAGTAGAAAATTTTTTTTGAAGAGAGGAATGCGCCATCTGTGTTTATTGCTTCATGATATTTATATTATACTAGCTAAAACCCGGTGTACTTCGCTACCCGTATCGTAATGAAATAAAAAGTTTTGAGTTAAATAAATATAATTATTACGTTATTAAAATCTACAGTTTTCCTTTTAAATTAATTCTTATTATATTATCTTATTATGGTTTACAATATACAAACAAACAAACACACATTCACTTTTATATATAGAAGATAAGGGTTTCAAATGTATAAAAATTTTAACATTTACTTAATATTGTTGCTTGTCAGCGCATTGGTGTCCTAAATATTAATATTGATAGCTGATATAGCTTTCATCATATCTATGGGAGGTGCCACGCCCACTACTGATGGTCCGCCCATTCTTGTCCTAAATATTAATATTGATGGTAGAATAATTGTACCATATATTTGATATTTTTTTAATTATCATCATATGGGAGGTGCCACGCCCCCTGTCGCTACTACTTCCATTTTTTCCGCAAATATTTAAACAAACAATGGAATTGCTAATGCAAAATTTGAGTACTATAGCTATTATAGTTTCCTAAGTACTTGATTTTTAAAATTAACTTTGTATGGGAGGTACCACGCCCACTTAAAATTTCAGAAAAAAAGTAGCCTATAGCTCCTTCCAGACATACAGAAATATACTGTGAAAATTTCAAGCAAATCGGTTCAGCCGTTTAGCCGTCTATAGATCCCAAACTAATAATAATAAACATATGTACATACAGACACACAATCACTTTTATATATATATAGATACATATACATATGTATGTATGTATATGTATATTATATTGTAATAAAATTTACAGAGCTGAAGCGAACACACTGCCTTAAAGCGAATCTGAAATACGGTCAAATTAAAAAGTTCGGTGGAAGTCATTACCAGATATTCTATCATTAATTTTAAATGTTTATTTTTATGTGATCAATTTATTTATTTAATAAAACAATTAAAAAAATTTATTTTTAATATACATATGTATGTGCATATGTATGTATGTATGTAAATATGTATACTATGACAAATTTCTACAACATCCATATCTTCTTCTTTTCAAAACTTAAATTTATTTTTGCTACACATTAATTTGGAAATTACAAGTTCCTATGTATTAAACAATTTCATTGTTCTATACTTTAGAATTTCATAGGTATAATTCATGGTTCTCATTTATATAATTGAAATTGATCGTTATTATAAACACCTTAAATATTAAATTTTATTTTAAAGTGCGTAATTAAGTTATGGAGACAAATGGAAAAAGAGAGAGAGAGAGAGGGAGTGAAGTGAAGTGCGAAAGAGTACACAATTTGAAACGCAAAAAATAAACAAATACCTATGTACCTATATATTTATTTACCTTGTTTGTGGTCTAAAACTAAAACAATTTATACAATGAAATAGATTTAAAATAAAAAGGAAAAAATTTGACATACATACTTATTTTAAGAAACAAAATATAAACATTTTGGTAACAATTTTGTATGTTATACATATGTATGTTAATGTATGGGTAAAGCAACTGACGGGTTACTTGTAATATTAATTATTAATAGTGTCTGACAACGAAGATTTACATATATATTGTGAAAAAGATTAAATTGTATGCGTAATAAAAGTAACATACGAAGTCTGATCAAAAAATAATCGTTATTTTCAATTTTTTTTCAAAAAGTATTTATTTATTCATCAATAACTATCTTGTCCCCTTCAAAGTAATACCCCTCAGATATACGCTTTCCTTTTATCGGTGTCTTCAATTTTGGGAAGAGGAAAAAGTCAGCGGGGGCCAAATCCGGTGAATACGGTGGTTGAGTCATGATAAAGGTTTTGTTTTTGGGAGAGCAAGAAATTTAGTACATTTTATCATAACTTCGATATCGAAATCATTGTTCGATACGATAGCTTCTTCGATCACGAATGTGGTAATTTTACTCCTGGTGCATTATCATAGTGCAAAATCCATGATTGGTTTTTCCACAATTCTGTGCGTTTCTGACGAATTTCTTCACGCAAACGGCGCATTACTTTAAGATAGTATTTCTTATTGACCGTACGACCTTGTGGCAAGAATTCATGATGCACCACGCCATTGCAGTCGAAGAAAACAGTGAGCAAAACCTTCACATTTGACGTGCTTTTTTCGGTATTGGCTCTTCTGGACGTTTCCATTGGGAGGATTGGGCTTTGGTTTCAATGTCATAGCCATACACCCATGATTCGTCACCAGTTATGATGACTCTGATAGTGATTCGACGGTTATCCAAAATTATTTTCTTCACTGCTTCAATGTTTTCAAGGTTTTCCTCGTCGCCCGAGCACGTGCATCGTAATTGACATCTCGGCCTTCCTTATACCGGTTATACCACAATTGAACTTGTGTTCTGCTCATAGTAGACTCGCCAAACGCCACAGTCAACATTTCAAATGTCCTTGCGCATTTAATTTCATTTTTTACACAAAAGTTAATACAGTTTCTTTGATCCATTTTTTCGAATAGTAAAAAATCGAAGAGCACACCAAAACACGACTAACCTGTTTATCTGTTAAAAACAAACTGACAATCCAAAATGTCTGATATTACCAACATATATAACAGACATGTATGTATACTAACATAACAGAAAAAAATTGGGAAAATCGAACATACATACGTACCTAACTCAAAATTTGACAATAACGGTTATTTTTTGACCAGACCTCGTACATATATTTTTCGTTTTAATACTCATACGTCTGTCTAATGGAAGTTGGTCTATTTCTTTCAAACGCAAAACTAACCTGTTTTTTATACAATAATTTTTGTAGTATTGTTTAACCACTTATAACGATTGTCTAAGAAAATTTTTAAGATTTTTTTTTTAGTTACAATATTTTAATCAGTTTATTTATATATCTTAAAATTTTTTGTTAGAAATAAAGTTTTAATTGAATATATTCACCCCTATCGTGAATAAAAATTCCACGTGAAATTTGTTCACTTTTCACATTTTCTTATTTAAATTCAATGTTAAAAAAATAAAAGTGAACAAATTTCACGTGGAATTTTTATTCACGATAGGGGTGATTATTATATTATTAATAATAAAGCAGCAAATTTAAAATGAATGAAAAATTTGATTGAATAAAATAGAGCCTTCTTAATTAAAAACATCAAAACATATACATAAATCAGAGAACCAAAGAAGTTGACAAAAGTGATTGTTTATAAATCAACTATTGAGCAACAACTTTTGAATTGTTACAACTACCCTAAACAGTTTTAAATGACAGAATTAATTATACATTTTTAAAAGTTGCTTAAAGCCATACCCCCTTATTCAAAAACGATTATTAAATTTAACAAACGTTTATTATGACAGATTTGCATATAAAAATTTGCTTAATAAACGTTCGTTAAATTTAATAATCGTTTTTGAATAAGGAGGATAGAACTCATTGATTCTATATCCCACAAATTGTTGGGTATAAATTTAAATTAGCTTTACAGTGTGTATTACATTCGGTCCAGTCAAGTAGAACGATTTATTTTTGTTACTAACATCAACACCTCACTCATTTCAAACTATTTGTAATAATTTAGCTTGACTTTTGTTTGGTTGGTAAAAAAAAAACAGAATATTAAAGGTATATATTCAATTAACTCTTAATTGTACAATTTTTTTAAAATTTATATTAAAAGTGAAAATCTATAGTGGGTGCTGTAGCTTAATTGGTTAGTGAATTTGATCATTAAGCATGAGTTGGTATTTGTAGCCCGGGTTCGATTCCCAGCCGCTGCCACTCAAACAACATCAATTTCTGATAATTATTATTTTTATTCTATCTATCATAACTAATATTTATCACAGCGCCCTCCTTCGTTGGTATAGCATTTAAACGCCACCGAAGTAAAATAATTAAATAAAGGCTATAAAATCAAGCTTTAAATAATGTCCCTACTTTACCACCAGAGGCGCTGCAATGCTGCACTAAAACAAACATAATGTGCAATTGCAGAGTTGTGATATAAAGCTTTCTTCTACTTTCACCACCTCTACTTCTTCAATCTATCCCCTTTCCAAAGAAAGTAACGCAATTATATACTATAGGCATATTAATTGCCTGAGTGTTACTTCTCTTTTCAAAAAAATAAGTATATGTAGTTAACATTAGATCTATCAGTAAGTTTTAAAAAGAATTTGTAACTTTCTGGTACAAAATTTTTCAGGAAAACTTCTGGAATTGATTATATTTTTATATTAATGACAAACAAAAATCAATGATTAAAAAATTGATTTTTAAAAATTTCAAAATGTTTCAGATTTCTGTTATTGAGATAAAAAAAATTTCTAATTTGAAAACTAATGAGGCCTTGAAGTGTTTTAAAACCATCTACTAAAGTACTACAAACTAATTTAAAAGAACTTTGCAAAACGTGTGTATTCTTGCCTAAAAGCAACACACCTTTAAATGACTTGCTATTATTTTTTGTTTATTTTATTGTATAAGTTGCCCAACAATCAAACAACAAGCTAAATAAAACGAATTAATAAATAATGTGAATGAACGAATAAATAAATTAATGAATAAACAAACATCTCAGACTTAATTTATACACAATACAAAAAGTGTTAGAGTTTCATTAAATCTAACATTTCGCATCTCTGGCTGAGGTCATAAACTCTCCCACTCATTAAAATAAAAATGAATTGTAACAATTAAAAGCATAATAAGAATAACAAACCAACATGACTTTTGAGAATTTACTGTAATTAAACTTAATTACCAAGCGGTAAAAATACCCATTACTTAATCGCTGATGTCAGTTGTTGTTATTGTAACAGCAGTAATTGCTGAGTTGACAGCCCTTGGCCGAGTGATCTCGGGTCATTCCGGTGCGTAGAACCGGCTGTCGTGGGAATGGCTGATGTCAGTAATATTTACTAGCAATCAGTACTGATGCTGTCGCTTATATTTCTGGTTACATTTACACACGAGTGTCATATGCTGATTAATTAGTGCGCTCTCGCTTAAGCAGCGATGTCATTAAGTGTCATTTCAATTTCACTTACGTTATAACTGGTGTTCTAAGCGAGCTTGATGGCACATCAATAAATTCAGGCAAATTAAATATAATTCATAAATTTTTTTAACATAAACCCACTAACTAACACTCCGCTTATATTGTGATCGAAGTTATAATTACTAGGTGATATTTATTAGATTACACATACATATATAAAATTCTAACTACTTAAATCGCTCGCTTATAATGTTATACTGATGTCATTATTATAATCGATTATAATCTAGGTACTTAGTTCCATTTACCGCTGGGTATTGTTTGCTTAAATTTCGAAATGAAAACATAAAAAAAAATTAATTTTAATAAAAACTATACCTAATTTGAATGGAAAATTGTTCAAAATTGTAGAGCAGAAAAGCTGTTCTATATATAAGTTATAGAAAAAATGTAAATAAAATACCTGTCACCGAACACTATATCCCTAAAATTATAGATAAAATTTACGTTGTGGTTAATTTTGCCAACTTTCAAAACAGAATTACATACTAGATAGATACGTAGAATATAGAAATTCTAATGTGAAAGTGGTAAAAAATCGATGTAGGTAAATTACTTTGAATATTTAAAATTTCAAGTACTGAAATACATATATCGCACCCTAAATACAAAAGTGTTACCCTTTTTCAGAGTACACATCTCTAACTACTGCTAAAATTTCTTTCACATCACTATCTTTTTTAACTGGAAAAATACAGTTATGTCTATATTATTATGTTAAGTGTGTTACTTGTGCACGATTTTTTTGTCTCTCCTGAAAATTTTAGTATTTTGAGTTGTGACCCTTTTGTATTTAGGGTGCGATATAATAAGTATATAATTCCCACAACAGCCGGTTATACGCACAGGAATGACCCGAGATCACTCGACCAAAGGCTGTCAACCCAGCAAGCACTGCTTTTACAACAACAACATTACAACAATAACAATAACATAATAAATACCTACTATATTTTCCTTCCATTTATAATAAACACAAAATATGTACTTTTATTCCCTGGACCAATATTATAAAAAAAAATTGTCGTGCACAAAGAATATTTAAAAAGATTAGATTTTATTTGCAATAAAATTAGAAATTAATGTTTCTCACAATTGGACATACGTTTATGTATTGAATATTTATTAAAGCATATTTAAATATTTTTTATTATAATTTATTTCACCTTTTTATACCCTACACCACCATAGTGTGGATTGGATTTCTGCTGATGTTTGTAACGCCCAGAAATATTGGTCCACTTCCTGAGTCGATTTAACAATGTCCGTCCGTATGGCTGGCTGCCCATGTAAAGCTTGTGCGCAGAGTACAGGTTGCAATTTTTAAGATATGTATTTCGTGATATTTTGTTTGCCTATGTATGTACATACATATATACAAATAATACGTATGTATGTATATATGGCTGTTTTCATAAACGCAGTATGCAATGCAACAGTGCAAACATATGCGTTTACAATGCAAAGCAATAATTCAAGTCAACACTGCGTTGTCAAATAATGCAATTAAATTTTAAAACGTTTATGAATGCTAATACTGTTTTTCGTATATTTTTTTCGGGTATTTTATAAAAATAATTGTTATATGAATCTCATAAATTAATATGTGTATACCTATTCATTGAAAAAAAAACTTAAATGTATAAAAATTATGTTAAATTTTAACTTACGTTAATATGTCCGTCATTTCAATTGTTGAAAAATCATAAAGCATCACAAATAAAAACACTGCACTAATTTGACAACTGTTGCGCATTCAAAAGCGTTGTCATGCATTATAGTGGAAGGCCAATGTAAGCGGTATGCGGCCGCGGGCGGCAACTGTATTACCAGTGAAGAAAAGTTTTGTTTTTTTACAAAATTATTCATACAAAAATTTTGAAGTATAGCAATTTACTTAATCTGGCAATGCTGTGAGAAGCGGCAATGTAGAATTTTGTTCAACTTTTGTTCAAAAAGGACAGCTGATTGCCGCCCGCGGCTGCATACCGCTTACATTGGCCTTCCACTATTAATGAATTTACGGCTTTGTCAAAAAAAAGACAATGACGTATATGAACTCTATGCAATGCAGTGTTGCATTGCATACTACGTTTATGAAAACAGCCTATATTTCATATATGTACATTAGGGTTTCCCCAAAATAAAGTTGCGTAAGTTCCCAACTAATATGAAAATTTGATTCATTTTAAGACTACGTTTCTCAATTTTTTTTGTCCTGGGGTCAATGTTTGGTGAGCTGGATCAAAGGATTAAAAGGTCCTTTTTAGAGGTTTTTTGATTTTTTTCACATTTCTTTCAAAGGAACTATATGTAAATTTAGTATCATATGAAAGGTCTTTGAGAGGCGCATTCAATGGGTTATTAAAAATTAAAAAAAAATTGAAATTTTTAAATGAAAATTTCAATCAAAATTTTATTTTTTTTTATATTTTCATAGAATTTACTTAAATAAATAGTTGAAATTTCTTGGTTATAAACATCATGCAATTTAACCCAAATGATTTTTTCTGAGAAACGTAGTCTTAAAATGAATCAAATTTTCATATTCGTCGGGAACATCGATACCTTACCCTAATGTACATACATAGTTAAAAACACAACTCTGTTTTAGTTTTCAAACATTTATCAAAAAGGTCTTATAAATTGTCTACTGGGATGTCGATGTTGTAGAGACCCGTCTTTGAGCGAATATAATTTGTATAGTTTTTCTGCTACAGATCATTTTGTGTAGTGAGCACATTTTAGAGTGTGATAAATAATAGGGACAGTATTATTAAAGTGATAATATATTTAAAGTATTGTGTTTTTTAAATCCTAGCAAGCGATAAAGGTACTGTATACGAACCGGATTAAAATTATAAATTGAAAATTAACCGTATAATATAATTTAGTCATTCAATATGGGCAGAGGTCAACATTGCAGCGCAGAGCTTCGTAATCAAGTAAAATACCTTAACAATCAAAGATTTTTTTACCGAAAAATAGCTGAAACTTTGAAATGCTCTAAGAGAATGTTAGAGAATGATGTAAAATATAAGACGCAGAAAGAAATTCGTGGAAGAAAATCTAAAATAACTCCAACTCTTGAGAGGAGTATAATGAGATTTGTGAAGAAAAACCCTTTTGTGTCTTCAACTCAAATAAAGAAAGAATTTTCTTTGAACGTCAACACTTCCACTATTCACAAAAGGCTAATAAATAACAATTTAAAATCAAAAAGACCCAGAAAAGTACCTTTTTTGTCCAAACGAAACGTAAGGAGAAGATTACTTTTTGCTAACGAGCATGCTAAGTGGCCTTTAGAGAAATGGCGCAATATCTTGTGGTCATATGAGACCAAATCTAACCTTTTTTTATCCTGATTATGGTACTCAGAGTGTGCGCAGGCCAGTAAACACAGCTTTTAAACCGCAATACACAGTTAAAACTCTAAAACACGGAGCAGGTTCAATTATGGTGTGGGGATGCTTCTCTTACCAAGGTGTTGGTCCGATATACAGAATTGAGGACATAGCAGTGACTTTTTGCAATATTTTAAGCGAAGTGTTGTTGCCCTATGCTGAGAAAAATATGCCGCTTCGATGGCGTTTTCAGCAGGACAACGACTCTATGCACACTTCGAAGTTGGCAAAGAAATGGTTCTTGGACAACAACATTAATGTAATAAACTGACCTGCTCAATCGCCGGACTTGAATCCGATCGAAAACTTGTGGCAAGAAGTAAAAGTAACTTTAAGGGGTAAAAAGGCAACAAATAAAGATTCACTGTGGTCACTAATACAGGAGGCATGGAAAGCTATTCCCCTTGCTACGTGCCAAAAATTGGTTGACTCAATGCCTCGCCGATGTATGGCTGTTATCCAAAGTAAAGGTGGCTATACACTACGTGTTTTTGCTTTTGTATTTTTAAGTTTACAACCTACATGTTTTTCTTTATGTCTGTCAAAATTGGTTATTTTACATAAGGGTTTTAATTTTTGGTCACCAACTTGTATGTACAATTACATGTGACATCGCCATGATTATTTACACATAAATTTCCATGTCGATTCTTTGAAAAATGCGTTAAAGCCGCTGCAAAAATTTTTGGTGGCGTTACTAAAATGCCGGCGTCAAAAATATTGATTTAAGGTTTTTCGGCTTTTAATATAAAATATGTGGAGCTTGTATCAAAAATGTTTAAATAATTTATATCATTGTTATTAAATTAACAAAATGCGATAAAAAAAATATTTAATTTATCACTTATGCAAATTCTTCATACGACCGGCTAATGATAGCGCTGATATTTAACCGTCGACAAATCTTTTCGCATGGCATATACATTTGAAAACACGTGTTTGAACATAAGAAAATAGAGCGTGTTCTAATCGAAAAAATTACATATGTATTTGCACATGTATTTTACACAAGCAAAGTTTATGAGGCCACCAATTACATGTTTTTACTCCGTTATGTAGAATTTGACATATGCAATGTAAAAAACACGTAGTGTATAGCCACCTTAAAGGATACGCAATGAAGTACTGAATAAGTAGTACATATTTAAAAATAAAATGGTTTCCAGAAAAAAATTTAAATTACAATATATTTTTTTTTCTTAACAACTGCATATGTCCCTATTTTTTCACAAGCAAAATTTAGGTTAAGTTATTGAAATAATTTTTTTTCCTTTTTATGTATTGATTTCGAGTTCTTTGCTTTTATTTTCATATGGTAGGAATATAAGCCTTTAAAAAAAAGTTTTCCCTAAACTTAATAAAAATATTTGTTTTATTTGAATCCTCAGCAAAAACCACAATGTGTCCCTATTATTTTGCAAATGACTATGTATAATACATATTTATATTCACAGAAATCATGACATTAAATTTTTGGACGATTGGTTCATAACAAGAATGATTAAATGAGCAAATGCAAGCAAAACATGAGTAAAAAAAACAAGTGAGAAAAAATTAGCCAATAGAAACACAGAAACACGTCACAGTTCCAAAATGCGCAGAACAATTTAAAATTTTACGCGCGTTGGCGTAATCTTTATTTTATCATTCTTGGTCCATAATAAGTAATATCTCCAACGTAGCGTCTATTTCTGAAAAATTGTTTTATAGGTACATACATATCAGACTTGACCGACTATACTTTCTCACTTGTTTAATTAATATTTTAGTAATTGTTCAAAAAAAAAAAAAGACCTGAAGCTTGAACAATTTCTAAAATAGAATATTTAAATATTTATTTTAAAGAGAAATAAATTTATGAGTGAATAATGTGTTAAGATATTTTTGCGCGTCAATACTTTTTGTAACACAAATACTTTTATGTAAAAGAAACAATTTAAAATTTGTAATATAGAACGAATTTAAATCAAAATATATATTTTGCAAGACTGACAAGAAAATTATATTATAAAACACTCACTAAATAGATAGCAAATAAACTAAGGACCTGGTTAAGTTCCACAAAAGAAAAATTCTTATGAATATCACTCAAAACAATAATGTTCAATATATGTAAATTAATAAAAAAAAAAAAAAACAAATTTACCTGAACCTGAATTAAAATCAAAAATAAAATCCACTTATTTTTGCACCAAAATGTATTACATACGAAGCACTCATATGCAAAATAAATATATACCAAGGATTAAAAACAAAGACCTTTCAAATCCTATTCCTCAACATTCCAATGTTGATTTATGTAAATGGCATTGTTGAAAGATTAACATATACATACATATGTACATATGTATGTATGTAGGTTGGTAGGGTTGGTGGTGGATTCTCTCTGGTGTAGACATTCACATACCTATATACATATACTACGCAGCAATATAATTACATACATATAGGTATACAAAATCATACAAATTTATTAGTCAAAAAATACAGAAAATGTTTTAACTAAAAACAAAATTCTACATCAACACCAAAAAATGTGCAAAACAAATGAAAAAAATAAAAGCAAGGGAAAACTGAATAAAGCAACAGCAAAGGAGGTGGTGGTATTGTGTTTTTCGTAAGGCGTAAAAGTAAGGTTTAATTTATTGAAGCCAATAAACTCTTGACGTTTTTCTTTTTGTTTCTTAACTTCACCCAACTTCCTACAAACTGTAGTAACTCGTAACAAGGGTTGTTGTTATTGTTACAACATTGGCAATAACAAGGCAAAAACAGAAATTATCCAAAGAACAGAAAAAAACACAGAGTGCTTACTTATTTGCATTGGGTTTGTTGTTGTTGATTTTTATTATTGTCATTGTTAAATTACTGACAACTGCATTTTTAACCCCCTTTTTATCCTTTCATTTTGTTTATCAATCTCTATAAAACGCAACCCAATTTTGTTATTGTTTTTACTCATAAAAATAATTGTGACACATAAAAAAGAAAACAAAATAAAAAAAACACAAACAAATAAGGTGACGTTACCTGTTTTAAACGCAGCTGCTCTGCTACGACTGAGGTAGCTGAAATATCAGCTGCTTTTTGTTGTCGTTGATTGTGTTTATAGTGTTGTTGTAGTTTTTGTGGGATATCTTTTACTGCTTTGTTAGAAACTGCTGTTGTTGCTTTTGTTTCTTCTGTATTTCTAACCTCCACGAACAACGGACCTCCCACAGTAGTAGTTGCTGTCGTAGTTGTTATCGTCGTTCTACCAACGTTTATACTATTATCCTCTTTTCTATATGTTGTTTTTGCTGCTGTTGTCACTTCAAATGATTTTGTTAAATTCCTAGAAATTCCTTTTTTAATTTCAGTAGATTTATTATTTCTTGATTTAGCATTGCCCATTAAATTTTTATATTATTATTTAACAAAAAAATATTTAATTATCTTTTCTTGCGTATTTTTGGCATTTATTTTGATTTAGATTATTTATTTTCTATTTTCACTCTCTTTATACACTTTCTTTTTACGATTTTTTCTTCATTAATTTTTTAGCAAATGCTTTTTTCCAGTTTCACACTTTATGTTTGCAAAAATTACCATTAATCTATACTGCCACTACTTTTACAATTATAATTATTAATGTAATTGTAAAAAATCTTTTTTAATTTGTATGATTTCTCACTACCAAAATGGTTGCTCATTCACAGCAATTTACAAAATATAATGAAGCACAGTGAACAGCGTTGTCAACTTTGAAATTTTAAAACGCACCAAAATGGAGCAAAAAACGCGCCATTTGAAAAAAATCGCACCAAATTTAGATATTCTTTTTTATTTAATAAACGTTTATTGAAATAATTACATAAAAAATATTTATAACAATCTTTAACAGTTCCGTGTTTTTATAAAAAATAAAAAACTTAACATTAATAAAAAATAAACTAATCAAGTACTCTGGGAAAAATGTTGAGCAACATTAATTATTTTATACGGAAAATTTGACGTGTAGCTAATGTACTTTTGTAAACAAAACACATATGTTTTGCTTTTTTGTGAATTTAAATCGATAATAATGAAAGTTAAAATATTTAAAAATCTGTGTTGAATCGAAATCATTAAATAAACATAAATAAACAAATATTACTGACCGCTTGTGCAGCAGCACAAGAAGTAATAGATATTGTTGTTCCGACAGAAAAGCTTTTGGATGACAGTCAACTGTTTTGACGTGAAACAATTGCCACTTAATCGCTGTGAAAAAATAATGTTGACAGATACATTTCATATTTTAACATTTATTTTGACAGCATTCCACTTGAAATTTTGGACAGAGTGCTAATAATAAAAAAATGCTATTCGGAATTGACAACACTGTTACTAACAAGCATAATATTACTTGGATCACCTTGTTTGATTTTTTGGCTACAGGTTGACTCAAATATTGCGCTCTTCATCTGCTTAGGTTTCTGCGCCACAGAATTACAAAATTGAAATGGTATTTTGAAATTGAATTAAAATTAATGGGTCTTCACTCTAGTTTGTAAGTAATACTTCAGACATTATTTTATGTAAAATTTAATGGTATATTATTTTTAATATAAGTAAAAAATTAAATTTTGGAAACTCCCAGAAACTCAAATATATTCAGAATATTTTCGGAATGGGTATGGGAATAAATTGTCTAACTCGCCCCATAATTTGAAAAGGAATAATAAATCTCAATTTTCTGTTCTAGATTATTTTTGTGTTTGAATTTATGCTTATAATATGTAGCGCAATATGAAAGAAATAACAAATTCGCTTGGAAAATGTAAAAAAATTGTTTTTCGTTTCTTTTATATTTAAAATAAGTGTTTAATAATATAATATATATTAATATATAAACTATATTAAATTACACTGTTTTATTAATAATTAAATCAAGAAGTTTTCACATAAATCGATTCACTTCTTGTGAAATATATCACTATATAACACAATTATGTTAAAACACTCCGGCACTTTCTCTAGTCTTTTACAGCTGGCAGCATGGTCACAGAGTATAATACTCTGTGGCATGGTGCAACTATAATTGCTACATGGCCAGCGTTGCCAAATGTGCAGATTTAACTGTTTTTGCAGTTTTTTGAATCAATGCAGATTTTTAAATTTTATTCCAATAAAACAAAGAAGCAATCAATATTATTATTCCCACTCTATGTGGAATTTTGTGGACGAAAGATTAAAAAAAAAAAAATTCAATTGCACAAATTTTGTACAAACAAAAGAAATGGACACTAAATTTAATGAGAATATGTACAACTAATACATACAAAAGTATGTCTAATTAATATTCTATGATCTCTATACATATGTATGTGATAATTTTAATGAAGTATTATTCGTTATGTTTTTACTGTTAATTTTATATACATATGTATATTTTATATCAAAAATAAAAAATATATTTTGTTTTCTTTTCTTCTTTAATAAATTAAACATATACAAATATCATTTTATTACATACCGCACACATTCTTCAAAAGTGACTCAATTCAAAATTTTAATTTGTCGGGTTTGTATGCTTAAACAACACACAACCCACTTGTTTATCTATAAGAAAAAAGGTCAAAGCATATTGTTACAGTTAACAAGTTACAATTAGTAGTATTTATTTGAACTGTTAATATTTTAATTTTGATATTTTCTTTTAGTTAATTTAATTTTCATTAAATTTAATGAACTTAAACCTAACTAAAAAAAATATCAAAGTTAACAAGTTACTAAAAAACAGTTAAGTCTTTCTTTATAATTCATTTGGTATAAAGTTGCAATTTAATAGTGATTTATTTTTAGTTGTGTCATATTATAAAAATTTTGAATTAAGTCACTTTTGAAGAATGTGTACTATATTATTTACCCCCTGGCCCACGATGTCGAACGATAACGTTCGCTTAGATAAGACTTAAGACACAAACTTGATTGTGGAATAAACAAACTTGACTGAGTTAAAAAATAGATACGATAAAAAGTTTGTATCTTAAGTCTTTTTTAAGCGAACGTTATCGTTCGACATCGTGGGCCGGGCGGTTAATTTTGTTTTGAAGGTGCGATTTTTTTCGAAAAAAAACAGATTTTTTTGTGAATTGTCAGATTTTGTAAAAAAAATATGGCAACACTGACCATGGCTGGCAGCTTTATGACAAACAACTACCACCAACTTCATTATAATAATTTTCAAGAAAAGAAAAAAAGACTGCAGGCACCGCTACTTTTTCCAAATCCTTTAAAAAAATCAAGATTTTTTCCCAACAAACTAAAGCAAATTGTGTGTATTGAATTAAACAATAAATAAAAGTCACGTCAACAGTAAATAGAATAAACAGTCGTTAGAATGGATATGAGTTTAGATGATATAATTAAAAGTAAAAAAATAACACAAGCACCCTCAAAAAAGTTGTAAGTAGTTCAAACGGAGATAATTAAAAAATGGCGATGAAAAGTCAAGCTAAATGAAATTGTTTTCGAAAAAATAATATTTTTAATTTCTTTCAGTGGCATCAAAAAGCCTGGGACACAGCCTCTCAGGAGAACAGTAAATAATCCGGTATTTAAGGAAGCCAGACGCATCACCGATGCCCGTGTGAAAATCATACAGAAAAATCGGGCTAAAATACGTGATGCTCGTGACAAGTTGGCAGAAATCACAAGAAATAACGGTGATGTACGTAAAAAATTAATGCAAAAACAGGAATTGACCACCTACAAATACAGTAAAGTAAGTGGTGGTTCTGCAAATAGTGGAGGTAGTTCTGTTGGCAGAAGAACGGTGGGTGTTAGTAAAGGTTTACCAGCTGGAGGCTTAAAAACAAAAAGTTCAACTTATAAGACTTCTTCATTGCCTTCTGTAGCAACAAGACGGAGGGAAAATCATTTCGATATCCCTCGAGGATATGTTGACTACGATAATATGGAGAAAATGGAAGAGGGTGAGTATTTGGGATGGCAAAGCAGGGACTTTAGACGCCGACAAATCGGTAATTATAACAGGGAAGGAAAAGTAGAGTACTATCAATATCAAAAAACTTAAGCCCCGATTACCGTTCACCACACTAATTATTTTGATGTTGTATGTTGTAAAATGCTATTACGATTCACACCACTTATCAGCTTAATCGTATGAAAAATGAATGTTGGGTTGTAGTCGAGACAACACAACATTTTAGTGTTGTGAACGATAATCAGAATGATATAAAATATATACTTTAAAATGCAGCGAGATAGTATTCTTCATCAACTTTAATAATAAAAACACTTAAAAACATAATTTTCTTTTAATTACAGAAGAATATACTGCAGCGTCACGTCTTAGTCGTACAGTACAAAACGATATAGCCTACGAATTGGCACCACCAGCACCCAGACGTCTAAATTCGTGGGGCTCAGCATCAAATGAACATTTCGATCCTTTCGATGTGTATGAAGTTCCCTATTCGACGCGTCATGAACGCCGAATATCTCCAGATTTGCCATCACCGCCACCTAAGGGTATTTTACGTTCTAGCTCATTAAGGGAACGTAGTCCGGATTCATATTCTAGAAGCTATCAATCTGAACCACAAGCCTCACATTTATCATATGAAATGCGTTCTCGCTTAGAACGTGCACCAGATCCACATGCTTCCATGGGCATTTTCTCGAATCCCATTAAACCACCGTCATCATCCTCCTTATCTGTGGGGGGACCCGTGTTCACATGCTCAAATGGTTACCGCATAGTAGTGAGCAATTTACATACCAGTGTCACTCAGTCCGATATTAAAGAGTTATTTGAGGATATTGGTGAACTGTACGATTCACGCATCGTTCGGCCTGGTGTAGCCGAAGTCATCTACAAGACACTAGTTGACGCCGAAAAGGCAGTAGACACTTATCACAATCGTCAGTTGGATGGCCAGCCAATGAAGTGTTTATTAGTTAATCCAAGAGCATCTAATAATCCTACAGCCCCTGCCATGCGCTCGTCAAGGTGAGGACCAGGTTGTATGCTCGTAACACTAACAAATACTTAATGTAGTCTATGTTCTCCTTCTTTCCTTTTTATAGTTCACACTCATCGAATAAAACTCCTTTAGAAATTGATATTGATGCTCTTCATAAAGTTCTGTTTCGTCGTCATTAGTGTTAAATGAACAAATAACAAAAAAAAAATATCCATTAATAATAAAAAATTTATTAACTAAACTATTTACGAGAAATTTACAAACGCTAAATTCAAGTTAAATTACAAAACTTTTACTTTAACCATAAAATAAATTGCATGATATACATCCCTAATATTTTCAAGACTTTAAAGCGTTTCAAAACTTGAATTTTACTTATTTCCAAATAAAATAATTCAATATACGTAATGTAATTAATTTTTTATTATTTATATTTGCTTACTTTTATTATTAGTTTTATATCATTTTATGATTTATTTTCTTTTTTATGTTATAAAATCTTGCCGCAGTGCTACTTGCTTTATTTAGTGTTTTGAAAACAGAAATCTGTGAAAATTATTTGTTTCTTGTATTTTTTACTTCATTTAAGTTTTTAATTCATGATAGAATAAGTAGTTACATATATTGAAAGACGCGAAACCAATAACTAATAATACATTTAAATAAAAAGTATATACACGAAACAAAAAGATACACATGGTTTGGAAAAAAGTTTACTTATTTTACAAATATGTCTATGGAAGTGGTGCATTAACTTAAAAGGGACTTGAAATGCATTGGGATTCAATATCAAAATCTATGTTTACAATTGTTTTTGAAATTTCTATGTATCGTTTAAAGACTGTTCTCAAAGCTTATTCCGATTATTTAGTTCGTTCTTTAAACAAATTCCCCTATTTTTGTGTTCCTTTGAAAAGTATCCACATCATTTACTCTTTGTTATCGAGTAATAACACCATCAATCATATAATACATAAATTTTTAATTTAAGTAGTTTTTATTCGACCTTTTCATGTGTAATAAATAAAAATGCTTTGGTGTCAAGCTCGAGGCCAGGGGCCAAATTACCGCATTCGTGATCGAATGAGCTATCGTATCGAAAAATGATTTCGATATTGAAATTATGATAAAAATGTACTAAATTTCTTGCTCGATATCGAATGCCATAATCTCAAATAAAATTACGATCAATTTTACTCGATATCGAATGCGGTAATTTGGCCCCAGTATTAAAAATAAATTTTATTTTATTATACGAGAAGGCAACATATTAAAAACAGATTGGTATTAAAAACCAAAAGCGTCGGAAAGGATTATTAATTTCTTCTCCAAACATCCAAAGCGAATTATAATAAATACTGCCAACAATATGATACGGAGAGTGTTAAAACTTAGTGATGTGGAATTTCACAAACATAATAAGAAGAAAATCCAAAACATATTCAGGTATGTGATGGAAAACGATAACGAGTGAGTTTTTGAAGTCCATTTTAAAGTATTTCTAATTAAATTTTTAAAATTTTCGTTTTAAGATTCTCTTTAATAGCAAATTATCTTTATATTTTGTGGGATAAAACTGTTTTAATATAGAAATATTACGAAAAAATTAACTTCTAAAACTCACTCGTTATCGTTTTCCATCAAATACGTGATTATCTGACAACAATTTTCCAAAAAACTGACAAACAAACTGATTAAAGACTATGATAAGGACAAGAAGGAGAGGACTAAATCAAGTGAGGAACCTTAAATATATAAATCATTAACATATGTTCCTGAAATGTCCGAAAGATTTGAAAAATCTAAATTGTTTAGTGGAGAAAACATTAAAATAGCGCACAAAACTGAACAAAATCTTGGAATAGTTTTCAGGGGGGTTACTGCGTATTTCGATTCGAAAACAAAATATTTCGAAATACAATGTAAAAAGTATACAAATTCGAATGATTTTCTTTTCGAATCGAAATACGCAGTAACCCCCCTGTAAAACCAAAGACAAAATTCCAAATATGGAAAAAGCAAATGTGGTATGTATCCCCTGTATATGTAACGAAACTGAAATGTGTATGTTGGAACAACTAAAAACAAATTGAAAACTAGAATTGCAGGATCAGGGGGGTTACTGTGTATTTCGATTCGAAAGCAAAAGCTTTCGAAATACAATGTAAAAAGTATACAAATTCGAATGATTTTCTTTTCGAATCGAAATACACAGTAACCCCCCAGATCAAAAATAACGTTTAAACAAATTTACTCAAAAAACAGCATTAACAACCCACTGTGTTGAGAATAAACATTTTCCAGACTTTGAGAAAGTACGAGTATTAGAGAGCGAACAAAATTATAAACGATGATACATGCTAGAGATCAGAGTTGTAAATGAATCATTCTTTTTTGATTTCAATTCATTACGAATTAGCTAAATTTTGAATTAATTCTTTTCAACAAAAAAAAAAGAATGGAATTAAATTTGAATCAATTCATTTGAATTTAGCGAACATGAATTGCAATTCATTTCCAATTCAAATGAATTGGGCAAAATGAGTTGCAATTCATTTGAATTAGGCAAAATGAATTGTAATTCATTTTTTAATTCAAAAGAATTGGTAAAATGAATCGCAATTCATTTCATAGATTGAGATAGGATCTTCCCTTAATAATTGACGATTCATTATTGGAATTTTTGTATAAAAACCCGATATTTAGTTAGAAGTATAAGATGTGAACGGAGATAAAATTCTATTTTTGATTTTCTAAAAAAAATTTTAAGTTTTTTCATAAAATATCGATTTTTGTTTTAAAATATAAGTGATCAGGGTTTATACTTGATTTTTTATTTTTCTAATAAGTGACTTTTTGGACCGATATATTTTCTTGACTTTACCAAAGATCAATTTTTGGTGAAAAGTTTAAGTGATGATTTATTGAGAGATATCCTTTTCTTCATAATTGTCAATAAATTTGTATTTTTGTATAAAAATTTGATTTTTAGTGTCCCATTTTTGATTTTCTAAATGATTTTTAAGCATTTTTTTTACATAAAAGATCGATTTTTGTTTTGAAATATGAATGATTAAAGATTCAATTTTTTATCTAAATGGTTAATTTTTGTTTCAAAGATTGATTAATTGAAATTATTTTTTTAAAATATCGATTTTTAGTTAGGAGTATAAGTGATCGGATATCAATATCCCTGTTTATGTATTTCTAAAATATTTGTTTTTAATTAGAAATGAAGCGATCACAGTTTTAGGTCTTATAGTTGATTAAATGCCCATTTACAAAGTTATTAACAATTTTTATTTCTCATATAATAGTTCCGAAATTCAACTGATCATGGACTGGGATACTTTTAAGTTTTGGACTGTCGTATAAAAGATCGTTAGGTGAACGCAATTTAAGATCATATTCTTGATCTGTTTTAAAGATCGATTTTAGTGATCCTACATATATTGAGATGATGATCTTGCTAAATGACAAATAAACTTTCAAGTATTACTGACCAGAAATCAGACTATTTTTTCGATTTTACGAGGGATCTAATCGATTCCCTTCTAGCTAAATGACAAATAAACTTTGAAGTGACGGGATGAATATTCACCCCTATCGTGAATAAAAATTCCACATGAAATTTGTTCCCTTTTATTTTTTTAACATTGAATTTTAATAGGAAAATGTGAAAAGGGAACAAATTTTATGTGGAATTTTTATTCACGATAGGGGTGATTTATTTTTTTATTTTTCATATAAAATATGGATTTTGTATAGCATAAGTGATCCCAGATTATTGTCCTTTTGTTTAAAAAGTTTCTAACGACTAAAGATTTTTAAAATTTTTATATTAAAGATTGATTTTTGGCTGAGAATATGAGTGACAACGATCTGAGCGATTCAAATTTTGTTTGTCTACAAGTTATATTTGTAAGTTTGACGATTTTTTGAATTTTCATTTAAAAATCTGATTTTTGGTTAGAAATATTTATGATATCAAATGTATGCAGTTTTCTCAATTGGACGTTTATTAATTATCAAGTATCGACAATTGTCCAGTAACGGATATTCCGCGCAGGTGGGACAAAGTAACTGCGGACTTCTGTCAATGCCCTATGTTTACATGATATTTTAAGGGAGCTCTGTAATTTTCTGGGATTATTATATAATAATCTGCACTAATATTTCTTGCATTCTTATACTCTATTATCTTCGTCTATATTTTTCATTACTTGGACTGATTCTTAATGGTCTCAATTGCTCTCTGACTGGAAGTGTACTCTACCTACTACCATTTAGAACTAACTTACTAACGCAATAATAATATTTTAGTTAGAAATATTTGTTTTAAAGATTTTTATTCGCCCCTATTGTCAATAAAAATTCCCCATGAAATTTGTTCCCTTTTTACATTTTTCTTATTAAAATTCAATGTTAAAAAATAAAAGGGAACAAATTTCATGTGGAATTTTTATTCACGATTGTAGAAATAAAATACTTTGTTTATACTTTAATTATAAAATTTTGTAATTATATTATAAGCATTGAATAATTTGTATAATATTTTTCTTTAACCCCCCGTTGCCACATGCAAGTAATTACTTGCAAGTTGAGTATACATATTATCTATGAAAAATACCGAAAAACAACAATATTTGTTTGAGTGGCTACACTAGCAAGTGCAAGTTCATTTTTGAAATGTCGTCAGCAAAGAAACTTCAAACTAAATTTTTTCATAAAATTCTGTTAATTTTCAAGCTCATAAGGATCCAGTATTGCCGTATTGTCAAAAGAAAAAAATACGGAAAAAAATTTTGTAATTTACAATTTTTTTTAATGAAATTAATATTTAAAAATACTATTAAGATGTGTTGTGTAATAGTTTTGTTCTTTTTTCTTAATAATTTTTTGTAAAACCCTGAAAATTTGTTATAAACATAACTTTTATTTTAACACTGGTAGCACTGTTTATTTATTTGTAATTCTACTTACGGAAAGTGCTTACAACCAAATTCTCTCGTAAGTTGAGCTGTAAGTGCGAAAAATATGATTGTGTTAGTAAAAAACTGTAATTGTATTGAGTTTTTCGAACTTGCACTTGCATGTGGCAACGGGGGGTAATGTAAAATAAAAATTCAAACTTGAAACAATAATTTACAATAGGTTATGGGCCATTGTTGTTTCATAAGAGGATTTTGTTAAGGATTACATTCAATAAAGCAATTCAAGAAATCAAGGGCTATAAATCAAGATGAGCGAAACCAGATTTTATGGTATAGAAAAGCTAAATCAAGACAATTACTATAATTGGAAATTCAAGATGAAGATGTTTCTAATAAAGGAAGATCTGTGATCCGTGATTCAAGAGCCAATTCAGGACAGATAATTGGAGAAAGAAAGATATGGAAACATTTGCAGTTTTAAGTTTATGTGTAGAAGATTCCCAACTTATTCATATTCGAAATGAAATCTCATCCAGAAATGCAAGGAGTAAACTGCAAAACCAACATGAACGTGTTACATTAAGTTTAAAAGTGCACCTAATGCGAAAAATATGCAGCATGCGGTTAGGCGAAGGAGAGAATATGGAAATTCATATAAATTCTATGATGGAATTATTCGAAAAACTACGGGCAATTGGAGATCAGCATTTGTCAGAAGATTGGCAAGTTTCAATGATCCTTAGCAGTTTACCAAAAAGCTATGACTGTTTAACTACTGCTCTTGAGGTAAGACCAGATAAAGATTTGATAATGGAAACTGTTAAAGGAAAGTTATTAGAAGAATATTTTAAAAAATTGTCTCGTGATGATGGGTCGAATGTTTCCGCTTTGAAGTCAAAGGTCGTGAGGAAAGAAGAAAGCAAATCCTGTTTCTCTTGTAAGAAGCCTGGTCACCTTAAAAAAGATTGTCATAAACATCAAATGTGGTGTAAAAATAATAAAAAGTCTGCAAATATTATTGAAGAAATAGAAGATAAAGGTGAAGATGAATTTGTTTTGATGACTAATTTGGAGAACGGGAATCAAGCTTCATGGATAATAGATTCGGGTGCAAGTTGCCATATTGCCCATGATAAAAAATTATTTAGTGAAATAAACTATAATGATAAAGGTCAATCAATTTGTATTGCAAATGTAAATAGTTCTAAGGCTAAAGGTAAGGGGATGTGCAAAATCAAGATTGGAGATATGTCTTTAATTATGAATGATGTTTACTATGTTCCGGATTTCAATTCAAATTTATTATCAGTTAGGAAAATTACTGAGAAAGGTTATACTGTAAGTTTTATTAAAAATGAATGTATGTTAGAAAAGAATTCTAAGATTATTTGTAAAGCATATCTTATAAATAGTATGTACACACTTAATGCAACTTCTGAAAAAGTTGTTTCAGTTCAGAATTGTAATAAAGCTTGTATGTATACACTATTGGCATCGAGTTCTTGGTCATCATAATGAAGGAGGTATTAAACAATTATTAAAAGACGATTTAGCTACAGACATAAAAACAAATGAATGCAAAGAAACATGTGAAATTTGTCTACAAGGAAAATTTGCGAGAACTCCATTTCCGAAAGAAAGTTTTTCGAGGTCTTCTAATTGTTTTCAACTTATTCATTCTGACGTATGTGGCCCTATATCTCCTGTAACTTGTAGTGGTTATAAATATTTTGTAACATTTATCGATGATCATAGCAGATATTGTTCAGTATATATTTTAAAGACAAAAGGTGAAGTTTATAGCAAATTAGTTGAATTTTGGAATTTAATAAAGAATCAAGTTGGTCATTATCCGTAAGCTATAAGATCAGACAAAGGTGGAGAATATGTAGGCAAAAAAGTTAAACAATTCTTATCAGAATATGGAACTAAAATTCAATATAGCGTACCATATAGTCCACAGCAAAATGGGGTCGCAGAAAGAAAGAATCGTACTTTAATAGAAATGGTGAAATGTATGTTGATTGATTCCGGTTTAAATAAACATTTTTGGGGTGAGGCTTTAATGATGGCATGTTATATTCAAAATCTTCTACCTTCAAAAACGCCTTTCGAAATGAGATATGGAAAGAAACCATCACTAAAGATCTTTCATACATTTGGATCCTTATGTTATGTACATGTTCCAAAAGAAAAAAGGAAGAAGCTTGATTTAAAGGCGATTCGAAAAGTTTTTATTGGATATGATTTTAATTCAAAAGGATTCAGAATTTTAGATCCGAAAACTAATAAGGTATAGATTTTTCGTGATGTTGTTTTCATAGATTCTACAAATAATTGTAACAACAGTTTACATAATGAAATTCAAGATAATAACAATAAGGAAGTTGTTTATTTGCCTATGAATATTACTCAAGTTAATGAAGAACATTTAGAAAATATTGATGAAACCCAAAATGAAGTAGCAAATCCAGACGAGAACAATTATTTTGAAGATACTGATGACATTTCAGAAAATACGATAGTAAGTGTAAACAGTTTTACAACTGACCACCAAATTTCTGATTCTGAATGGTCTGGTACTGGAGAAACATTTGAAGATGCTATTCAAAGTCCTGATGCTGTTCAACGCGTGTCTAATAGAGTCAATAAAGGAGTACCTCCAAGTCGATTTCAAATCAATTCTGCCATTCTATCACCAGATCCAAATAATTTTAACGAAGCCCTTTCAATTAAGGAGGAGGATTGGTGCTATGAGGAGGAGTTTAAATCCATAAAAGAAAATAATACTTGGGTTCTTGTTGATCTTCCTCCAGATCGAAAAGCAATTGGTTGCAAATGGGTATATAAGAAAAAAAACAAATGAAAAAGGAGAAATTGAAAGATTTAAAGCTAGACTTGTGGTTCAAGGATATAATCAGAAATTTGGTATTGATTATGATGCAGTATTTGCTCCAGTTGTTAAGCAAACAAGCAAAAAGAGAAAATGAATTTATATCATTTTGATGTGAAAACAGCATTCTTGAATGGGTATTTGAATGAAACGATATATATGAAGCAGCCTTCAGGTTTTATATCAAAAGAGTATCCAAATAAAGTTTGCTTACTTAAAAAGAGTTTATACGATTTAAAACAAGCTGGATTAATGGATCCTTGTTTATATATAAGAAAATTAAAAGAGAATGTAGATTATTTGTTGGTATATGTTGATGATATAATTGTGCAAGTAAAGATGTAAAATTAATTGAAAAAATTTTTAATATGTTAAGTTCAAAATTCACGATGTCTAATTTGGGACCAATTAAACACTATTTTGGAAAGGAAGTTACAAAAGATGAAGAAGGTCATTATTTAATTAGTGAAGAACAATATATCAAGAAAATTATAAATGAATTTGGACTTCAAGACTCAAAATCTTCAGATATTCCATTAATACCTTCATATAACAAAATTGGAGAATCAGAAATACTTTTAGATAATAAGCTGTATGAAAAAGCTATTGGATCACTTCTTTATTTATCAGTAAATACAAGACCCGATATTACAGCAAGTATAGCAATATTAGCTCAGAAAACTGAAGCACCAACTAAAGAAGACTGGAATGAAGTAAAGAGAGTTTTGAAGTATCTGAAAGGATCAGCAAAATTATCGTTAAGATTAAGTAGTGCATCAGAAAATAATCAGTTATATGGATATGTGGATGCAGACTGGGGTGAAAATAAAATTGATAGGAAATCGCATAGTGGTTACGCATTTTATTTAAATGGTGGAGTTGTTAGCTGGTCATGTCGAAAGCAAAGTTGTGTTTCACTCTCTACAGCTGAAGCCGAATTCATAGCATTGTCAGAAGCTTGTAAACAAGCAAAGTGGATTCATGGACTACTTCAAGAAATGAATAATAAAGTAAATACATTACAATTATGGAAGATAATCAGAGTTGCATTAAGATGGTTTTAAATGAAAAATGTAATGCTAGAACAAAACATGTTGACATAAAATATCATTTTGTAAAGGATTATTATTATCAAAAGTTTATAAACCTTAAGTATTGTCCTACTGATATAATGATAGCAGATATTCTAACAAAACCACTTGCTAAAACTTGCTATTAAGAAAACTTTTAGGACTTACATATATAATTTGTAAACAAAGAGGAGTGTAGAAATAAAATACTTTGTTTATACTTTAATTATAAAATTTTGTTTTTATATTATAAGCATTGAATAATTTGTATAATATTTTTCTTTAATGTACATAAAATAAAAATTCAAACTTGAAACAATAATTTACAATAACGATAGGGGTGATTAAGTTAATGGAGGCTTTAAATCTGAAAATAAATCACAACAACAACACGTTAAATTTTCATTAGAATTTATTTGACTTATTATTTCTTTTGTTTTAATTTTTATTAAAAATACATTTTTAAAAAGAGAAATTTTATTAAAAATACCATAAAAATTACAATTATGAGAAAATACAATGTGAAATTATTAAGTATCAATTAATAATACATACATACATAGTTTAAAGAAGTACGAAAAGGAGAGAGAAAAGTGAAGTGAATTATTGAATAAGAAAAAAGAATATTATTGAATGATTTCAAACAAAACATAAACACAAAAAAATGTATTATTAAAAAATTTAATATCTTAAATACACTTAGAAGCTAATCAGGACTTTTATTGCAACATTTTTCTCACATAAACGCTTAAAAAATGTTTAATATTTAAAACGAAAAAAAAACTATTTTGCCCTCTTTTCCAACACTAAAAGTTGCATTTGTTTTTAAAATTGGTTCTGTTTGTTTTTTTTGTTTTTCTTTTTTGTTGTTGAGGTTTTTGTTAACAAATATTATTAAATTTAAAGAAAAGGAAATTGTATGTAGGGGGAATTTCAAGAATTATGTTTTGGGGAGGGGAGGTCTGGTTGTTGTGGAGAAATTAAAAATTACGAACACCAGTACCATAATTAGCACCACCGGCACGATTTAGAGCATCACGGAAAAGTTCAATGTCCAATTCAGTATCGGCACCTGCCTGCAGTTCGACAGCAAAGTTCTAAAAGTAGGCAATTATAGAATTTTAAAAATGGTTACAAAATTTGTATAAATTGATGGACTAACATTTAAGACATCCTTAATTATAGCCTTATCCGTGGACATTTTAGCTCTTTGTATGACACCCACATCCTGACCAATCCATGTCAAGAATATGAACTTTTTTCTCTTGGACATTTCATCGCCCATTTGTATGCGTATATAACCAAAAGCCCGTTCGTTGTCACCAAATTGTTGACGAAACTCTTCGAAGCATTGACCACGGGCAGAGCAAATTATTTGTGCGCCATCAAATTTGAAAACGGCCCTGTGGCAGAAGAGAAAAAATAATGTTTTTTTTATTTGTTTTAGTTTTAAAAAGTTTAGTTTTGTGTTTGTTTATGCTACTTACCATTCTGTGTCAGTGAGATCAGATCGTACATCTTCATAGGCTTCGCGTATGGCATCCTTGTCTAATGATGTGGCCATTGGCATCTGTAAAGAGAAAATAAGAAAAATGTTTTATTAGTTTTTGTTTGTAAATAAAAGTAATTTGGGAATCCAAAACGAGATTGGAAAAATAATATGTTGGAATTACAATTAATAAATTTTAAAAATACTAATATTCAGAGATTTTCTTTCAAATCAAGTTCATATCAGAGAAACAAGCCGATGCGATATGATCGGCGGCTTGAGCAAAAATGGTCGGCGGCGGCGGCTTGAAAAAATAATTATCTTTAGTACCACAATATCATTTATATTTTATATGAAAAAGTTTTTTCAATACAGAAATATTACGAAAAAATTGACTTCTAAAGCTCATTCGTTTTCGCTTTCGGTTTCCATCACATACTTTATTGCTAATTGTAATTTCTTATGTTTATACAAAACTCTCATAATGAATTATGAGAATTACAAAGTATATAAACACATTTAGGTTAAAAATTTTAAATTTAAAAATTATGTATTTGTTTTTTAACAAACAAAAAAATACATATTCTGTGAAAACTTCATGATTCTACCTCACGTTTCGAAATTACATTCAATAAAAAATTATTTAAGTTTTGTAATATTCGTTCCAACAGAAAAATGAAACCTTACTGTTACCGACGGCTTGCCTACCGGCGCCGTAAATATTTTCCTTTCGACTTTGACCTCGTAAACGTCAAATCGTGAATTTGTAATCTGCAACACGGCAGTTATTTGTGAGAAGAGAAGCCGTGTGATCATACAATTTTGAAGCGCTCCATTTTTTTTCTATATATATATTTGCTTTTAATGAATTATTTAAAGTAATTTAAATTTTCCCTTTTTTATATTGTTTAAATTAACACACAATAAACTTTAATTGTGACACAATATTCACTGCGACAAATTTATTGAAGTGCTATCGAAAGGGTCTAACACGGCTTGCTGTACAAGTTCTCGGAAATTTAACAATTCTTCAAAATTCTATGAAAGTCTATCCCTTCTAATCGACTGGATAAGTAACTTGCTATTCAACAGAGGCAAATAGATAAAACGCATAAATGCCACCTAAGAAGACGAGCAGCTGCACGATGTGCAGTGAGGTGGACAATGATAGAATGGTTCAGTGTGACACCTGTGATGGTTGGTGCCACTATGATTGCGCAAAAGTGGATGATGAAATCCATGACCGTAGTTGGAATTGCGAATCATGTATGGGTGCACGCGGAAACACACAGAGTCAACCACTGGGACCACCACAGGGTGCATCATCCCCACCCGGTAATGTTGGTGAATCGTCAGATGCAACACCCACGGATATCCAACAATTAGAAGCAGCCATGGGAGCAAAATCGTTTGCGGTCGGCTCAGCAGCTGCGCCAGAATTTACACAGAACAACGTACAAACTTATGATGCAGAAAAGTCTGCCATGTATACGTCTGCTGCTGCGGAAAATACATTATACAACGACAATCGTCAGGCAAATACATTGTACAACAACAACGATACTAGCCAAGTGCGTACATGTTCAACGCCAACGCAAAATACAATGGTATACAACAACAACAATTATCAACCCCTTTCTAACAAGCAGGCTGCATCATGCACTACAACATCAACGGCTTTTAACGTCTACTCTAATTTGAATTCGAAGCCAGCAACAATGTTGCAACAACATGTGTCACAAAATGTTTATGGTAACAATCAGCAACGTAACAGAATGCAACATGGTAATGTTGATAATCAACATGAAAGATTGCGACATGTTAACTTCGAAAATCAAAATTCGGATAATATGTTTGTGCATCAACAGAAAAAATTGGAACTCGAAATGCTAGAAGAGGAACAAAAATTAAATCAGCGTTATCTGCAAAAGAAATATGAAATTTTACAACAGTTTGGAGAAACTTCAAACAATTATCGACAGTACAGTACTAATACAACCAATAGTATGTCTCTCAATAATCCTACTCCTCAACAGCTTGCTGCCCGACAGGTACTACCGAAAGAATTGCCTACATTTAACGGTGATCCGGATGAGTGGCCAATCTTTTTAAGCAGCTTTGAAAATAGTACAATGGTAGGTGGTTATTCTGATGCTGAGAACTTGATTCGTCTACAACATTGCTTGAAGGGTAAGGCACGTGAGATGGTGCGTAATTTTCTTTTACTACCAAAGATGGTTCCAGAAATAATAAGAACTTTAAAAATGTATTTTGGCCGCCCAGAGTTGATCCTGGAACGGATGATAGAAAAAGCCCGACACATGCCACCGCCAAAAGACAGACTAGACGCGATTATAGATTTTGCAATGTGTGTTAGAAATATTTGCTCTACCATCGAAGCGTGTAATATGGAGGCACACCTTAACAACCCAATGCTCGTTAAAGAGCTATTGGACAAATTATCCAACACCTACAAATTGCAATGGGCAATGTTGCCAAAGCCTAAGGAACAACCAACTTTGTTATTATTTAGCAACTGGTTGTATTCAATAGCTGAAGCTGCATCTGAAGTGACAACCCCCGTTTTTTCGAAGAAGAGTAACGTCATCAATACTCATACGGAAGTCAACAAGGCTACTGAGGCAAGATGTTTTGCATGTAACAGTACTGAGCACAAGATATTTCAGTGCACAACCTTTTCTGAATTGCCCATTGAAGAAAAATGGGATCTTATCAGTGAAAAGCAAATTTGTAAAAGATGCTTGAAGGTCCATCGTCGTAAGTGCTATGTGAACAAGGATTGCGGCGTGGATGGTTGTAAGGCAAAGCATCACCCACAGTTACATAAGATGGATGCATCAGTAGGAGTAAGCTCGAACTTGCCTTTAGAGCCAGAAAGTACGGCGACTGTTAATTCACATCATGATCGAAATAATACAACGCTCTTTCGGATAGTACCAGTACGTGTAAATGCTGGTAAAAATTTTATTGATACATACGCATTTTTAGACGAAGGCTCATCAATTACGCTAATGGAGGAGAAAATATTCAACAAACTCAAAATGCATGGTGTCAAAGAGTCACTGTGTCTCAAATGGACTGGTGATACGACAAGAGTAGAAGAATCATCTTATAGAACTTCAGTCAATATATCAAATCCTCAGACTAATACAACATTTAAGATGAACGGTGTTCGGACAGTGAAAAACCTTTCTCTACCACAACAGTCAATGGAGGAAGAATCAATAAAGGCTAAGTATCCATATTTATCATCAATTCCAATTCCATCTTACAGGAACGCAAAGCCGACTATTCTGATTGGGAGCGACAATTGGAATCTAGCAGTACCATTGAAAATATGTGAAGGTCCTTGGAATCACCCAATCGCTACGAAAACCCGGCTTGGTTGGGCGGTTCAAGGAGCGTCAACTGGTTATGAACAGAATCATCAGGTGAATATCCACTTATGCAAATGCGAGGGCAAACTTGAGGAAATCCATGATGCGGTAAAGCAAATGTTTGCTCTTGAGTCATCTGCTGTCAAGACTCTTCACTCAGCTGACGATGAAAAGGCTATTCGTATTCTTGAGTCAACATGTACATACACTGACAATCGATTTGAGGTTGGTCTACCATGGCGAAACGACAAAGTGGATTTACCGAACAGCTATATAACAGCATATCGACGAGCTCTGTGCCTTCAGAAAAAGATGAAAAAAGACGCCGATCTGAAAATAAAAATAGAAAAAGAGGTGAACAACTTGATAGATAAAGGTTACGCTCGAAAGTTATCACCGGATGAAATCGCCAATAATGAACCGCACACATGGTACCTTCCAATATTTGTTACCAGTAATCCGAATAAGCCGAATAGAGTCAGATTGGTATGGGATGCAGCAGCGAAAACAGATGGCACTGCACTTAATGATTTTCTACTATGCGGACCTGACTTACTGACCTCGTTAATAGACGTTCTTTTAGTATTCAGAATTGGTCGAATCGCAATATGCGGTGATATTGCTGAGATGTTCCATCAAATACTGGTCAGGAGGGAGGACTCACATGCACAAAGATTTCTGTGGTGGGACGAAAATGATAGTGATACTCCAAGTATATACGTTATGAGTGCTCTTACATTTGGCCTGAACTGTGCACCATGTGTGGCACATTTCGTTCGTAATAAGAACGCTGACCGTTTCAATAATGAATTCAGCAGGGCAGTCGAGGCCATAAAGAAACACCACTACGTCGACGATTTAATTGATAGCGTTGATAATGAAGAAGACGCAATACGCTTGGCTAATGAAGTTTTAAAAATACATGCAGCTGGTGGCTTTAAAATTCGTAATTGGGCCTCTAATTCTACGACTGTGGTGAATCAACTTTGCGGTCAGGATGGTGGCACACAGTCTCCCAGGGAACTGGGGTCAACGGAGAAAATCCTCGGTGTTCACTGGGACCCATCTAAAGATGTGTTTAAATACATCTACAAATTTCCCAAACTTGAGCGGGAAATTATGAATCTACGAATTATCCCAACAAAAAGAGAGGTCTTGAAGGTGTTAATGTCTATTTATGACCCCCTGGGTTTTCTTTCGTGTTACACAATTGGATTGAAAATACTACTCCAGGAAATATGGCGATCGGGTTTGAATTGGGACGAGGAACTGAAAGACGACCTCATCATGAAATGGTACCAGTGGAAGGAAAAATTACCACTTATAACTTCAATGGAAGTACCCCGATGTTACTCAACCGATTTACAATTATCTGATGACGTTCAACTACACACATTTGTAGATGCCGGTGAATTCGGATACGCGGCAATTTGTTATTTACGGATTAGGTATCGTGATGAGGTTTCGGTTACTGTGGTAATGGCAAAATCTAAAGTAGCCCCACTGAAGCCAGTATCTATACCTAGGTTGGAACTACAAGCGGCTGTGCTAGGTATCAGGTTGTCGTTAAAGGTAATGCAGATTGAACGTATTCCTATAAACTCGTGTCACTATTGGTCGGATTCGAAGACGGTTCTTAAGTGGTTACGAATAGACCCTAGGAAATATCAACAATTCGTGATGCATAGAGTTGGAGAAATCTTAGAACACTCTCAGGTACAACAATGGAAGTGGGTTCCATCCAAAAGCAACCCGGCTGATCTTGCTACAAAAAATACATCGAAACCGAATACGACACTCTGGCTTAGTGGCCCAGATTTTTTAATGACAGATGAGAATGGTTGGCCTCAATGCGATGACCTTGGACCTACTGATACAACTGAAATTCGAAATTGTCATTTACACATGCACACTCAGGTGCCTACCATGACACTAAATGTGGACTACTTTTCTGACTGGAGAAGACTTTACCGTGCGTTAGCAACATTCCTTTTGTATTTGGGGAAGATTAAAGCTGCAGCTAATGGAACATTGAAACCCGACGTAGTCACCTTTGAGATGATGCGCAGGTCTAAGTTGGTTTTGTACGGCATGGCTCAATCACATGCTTATCACGATGAAATTTGTTGTTTGCAACAGGGTAAGAGTATTGCGAAAGATTCTTCACTAATATGTTTGAATGTTTTTCTAGACGATGATGGTCTCATCAGAGTACGTGGGAGAACTGAATATTTAAGTTACCACAAAGACGTCATTGTTTTACCCCAAGCACACCACATCACCCTTTTGATTATCAAAAATTCTCATGAGCTCTATCATCATGTATCGCACGAGACCGTGATCAACAACCTGAAGGGTCAATATTATATACCAAAGTTACGAGTGATGTACCGAAAAATGCGAAGCCGGTGCCAGAGATGTAAAAATGAAGCAGCCTCGCCTAAGATCCCCAAAATGGCGCCCCTTCCACGGGCTAGATTAGGAGTATTTGAGCGTCCATTCACGTATACCGGCATTGATTACTTTGGCCCCATTACTGTTACAGTGGGAAGAAGATCTGAGAAACGATGGGGTGTAATATTTACATGCCTGACAACTCGTGCTATACATCTCGAGGTGGCCCATAGTTTGGACACGAGTTCTTGTATTATGTGCCTGAGAAATTTTATTGGCCGCCGTGGTTATCCTAGCCAGATCTATACGGATAACGGCACTAATTTTAAAGCTACAGAGAAGGCTTTGCGAGAGGAGATTCATAAACTCGATGGAAAATCACTGGTGAAAACCTTTGATGACATAGAATGGTTTTTTAACCCTCCGGCAGCCCCTCATATGGGCGGGGCTTGGGAGAGATTGGTGCGGTCTGTTAAGACTGTTTTACATAACATACAACTAAAGTCAAACTTTAGTGACGAGACATTAAGAAGTGCCCTTATCGAGGTAGAATTTGTCATAAACTCTAGACCATTGACTTTTGTATCACTTGAGTCCACCGACGATGAAGCTATTACCCCGAATCACCTTTTACTTGGATCATCCACGGGTTACAAGCCTGTATGTACTGATGAATTTAATTTGAGACAGAGGTGGCACCAGACTCAAGCATATGCAGATAAATTCTGGCAAAGATGGCTCAAGGAGTATACGCCTATTTTAACAAGAAGGAGCAAATGGTTTGACAAACAACCCCCAATAGTTGTCGGGGATGTGGTTCTCGTAGTCGATGAAAATCAACCAAGGAACTGCTGGTTAAAGGGTATTATAATCGAGACGGTTACAGCCAATGACGGTCAAGTGAGACGCGCAACAGTCCGAACGAAAAATGGTGTTTTACAGCGACCAGCCAGCAAGTTAGCAGTCTTAGACGTCGGCAGTATTTCTGAGGGCAAGCTTGGAGAAGTTCACCCGCTTACGGAGGGGGGAATGTTACCGACGGCTTGCCTACCGGCGCCGTAAATATTTTCCTTTCGACTTTGACCTCGTAAACGTCAAATCGTGAATTTGTAATCTGCAACACGGCAGTTATTTGTGAGAAGAGAAGCCGTGTGATCATACAATTTTGAAGCGCTCCATTTTTTTTCTATATATATATTTGCTTTTAATGAATTATTTAAAGTAATTTAAATTTTCCCTTTTTTATATTGTTTAAATTAACACACAATAAACTTTAATTGTGACACAATATTCACTGCGACAAATTTATTGAAGTGCTATCGAAAGGGTCTAACACGGCTTGCTGTACAAGTTCTCGGAAATTTAACACTTACATTGTCAGATAAGTTGGCGAAAAAATATCTGCCGTTGTGAGGTACCCTTTTATAAAATTTTTGGAACAAGTCGGTTTTAGTGACTGCTCAAAAAAAAAAAAAAATTTCATCAAATAGGGCTTTTTGTGTATTAAAAAAGCTAATGTAAAATACAAACCTGTGGAAATGTTGCAGCCGGCCAACTTCAAAACTTTGTCGGCTGAGCTGCCAAAATCGGCGGCGTGGAGTAAGCCGGCTCAGCTTTTAAGCCGATTATAATCGGCGGCGGCTTGATTTTATAAAAATAGCTCGGCGGCGGCTAGCCGCCGATTTCAAGCCGATCGGCTTGGTTCTCTGGTTCATATTGCATGGAAATATGAAATTGAAACCTCTTTTTGGTTTTAGAAAAAAAAACATTTGATATTTATATTTTATTAACCCATGATGTAACTATACAACGTAAGTGCTGTAGCACAGCTGACTGACTTTGTTTACAATTTACTTATGTCAAAAGTTAATACTTTTTCAAGTTTTTTTGACGGTAGTACATTATTTTACAGAAACAAAATGCCTGTTGTTTCTGTATTGTGTTGTATTTGTTGCCGATTTGCACTCACCTTGTAAAATTACAACATGGATTAACCCATGGTGAAATTAAATACTAGGTGACAGCATTGCTACAACAATTACAACAAGGCAAGAACAACAGGTATTTTTCTATATGTAAAAACCTTCGTCACTGTCAAAAAGTTTTTTTTTATATAACTTTTTGACATTTTCAATTTCACCATGAATAATCAGCTGGCGCTACGCTGTCACCTAGTATTTAAATTCACCTTGGATTAACCTTTGTAAGATTTGAGAATAATACGTAGGTATTCTCAAATGTTATAAAATTTAAAAAATATTTTTCTTTGATATTTTGCTTTCAAATTAACATTAATTGGAATTTAAATGTGAAATTCAATTGTTTTTAGATTCGAGAAATCTTTGAGATTCGTTCGTTCATTTTAAAAGTGAATTTAAGCAAATGTTTTTAAAAGCCTTTGATAATAGTAGAATAGTTGTTAGATTTGAGAGTAAATTGGTGAATTTTTAATTTGAATTCATTCAAATCTAAGTTAATCAGGTATGTGATGGAAAACGATAACGAGTGAATTTTTGAAGTCCATTTTAAAGTATTTCTAATTAAATTTTTAAAATTTTTGTTTTAAGATTCTCTTTAATAGCAAATTATCTTTATATTTTGTGGGATAAAAGTGTTACGAAAAAATTAACTTCTAAAACTCACTCGTTATCGTTATCGTTTTCCATCACATACCTGAATATTTGAGAATCCTTAGACTTTAAGGTTTAATTGAAATGTGAAATTTAAGCCTCTGGGAAAGGAAATTTTGAAAAATGTATACATATATAATTTTGAAATTGAATGAGAAACCTTAATCAATATCAATTAAATAAAAATATTGATTTTGGTAATTATATTTGACTTTTTGGTTATTAGGTTGCAGCATGATTTGAGAACCAATATAATGTTTGACGTTTAACTTTGTGTTTATTGTGTTGCAGCTATAAATCTTATTGACTGAAGTCTTCCTTAATATTTCATATTTTTTTATACATATGTGTGTACGTAATAGAAATTCAAAAAATGTACGCTAAATTTAACACATTAATTCCAAATTAGCAAATAAACAGCAAATGTTTAATTTAATTAAAATAAACGTAATTTTAACCATATTTTTATTACAAAATAATAAACCGAAAAATTCCATTAAAAAGCATTTAATAATAACAAAAACGCAAGAAAATCCTAAAAAAAAAACTGCAAACTAACATAAATTTTTATTATTATTTTCCAATGGCTGAAATTGAAAACGAAAGTTTTTTGTATAGCAAAAGAAAAACATTTTGTTAACAAACTAAAAAAAATAAATAAAACCTCCCAAAAACAAAAATCTAGCAACATGCAGCAAACTAAACTTTATACAAAATTATTTAGTTAATCATGATTTTTTGTGTAAATAAAACAAAACAAACAATTAAGGAATTTTAAATCATAGAAACAAAACAACAAGCATACCTTTTATGGCCATTAAACCAGGCGGACAGGCCATTTACAAAACAATTTTATTAGTTGAAATAAATAAATTTTATTGTTTTATTTTTATTTATAACCAAATTGGGGAGTTTAAGGTTTTTCGTTAATTTAAGGTGATTTATAAGCGAAAAAATGCATTTATTTACAGATTCAATAAATTATAAATAAAAAATATAATATACATATACAATATGTATATATATTAACAGCAACCAACACCAGTGGAAGCATGTTCATGGTGGCGTTTTTTTTTTTAAATTTTTTTCTGTTCCAACTTTATGAAGTTTTCAAGTACATCACGTATTTTTACAGTCAATTGACTAACTGACTGGCTGGTTGTCTTACAATATCAATAACACACACTCAATTCGATTTAGTACGACTCAATATTCAATTTTGCTGTGATGCATTTCAGGAAACATAAAACTTATGCATGCTCATAAATTGTGTTCACATAAACAATAATTATAAACTAATAAAACACGAAATAAAAAACAAATAAAAAAATAAGAAACATAATTTGGTAAAATTTATTGATTAATTTTTGTGCCATCTTCTTGCTATTGTTTTTGTATTGAAAGGAAATTGAGGAAGTTGTATTCCCGGTAGTAAATATAGTTGATGTTCGAATTTTATCATTTTGTAAATTGCTTTGTTCAGTTCATAATTACATTTTTTAAAAACTTTTCTGTAGGTTCATACTAGAGCAATGCATTTGAGAAGATAGCGACCAATTGCATTGTGAATATTATTGCCAAGAGGTTTAGCGAGAGCTTTGAAAACCTGATAGTTATTCAAAGTGATATTCAAATCTATATTCATATTCAAGTCTTTGTTTAGATTTAAGAAACTTTGGAGAATTATATTTTATATGAATTTACGTATATTAGGTTGAACAATGATTTGATAACAAACTTCTGTTTAAACTAACCTTAATATAAATTCAAAATTCAATTTAGATTTGAGAAATAATTTTCTTTCTTTGACATCAATCTCAAATTAAATTCAAATGTAAACTATTTTTTTAGATATTAAAAACCTTTGATAATTACAAGAGACCTAAGTTTGCTAGGTTGGCAAAATAAACCGCAATTTCAATTAAAATAAAATATAGGTTTTTGTGATCTTTAGAACCGGGAAAACAATATCTACTTACAGTTGCTCTATTTCTTTGTCGTCTGGGTGGCTAGCAAATTAAGCTTCATGTGCTATATGAAAATTATCAAACATAATTCTTAAAGGCTTAACAAGCCTGAATCGAGGTTCCAATCTCATATTTGAAATTGCTTTTAGGTTGTAAAGTTAAAACATAATTCTTGCCTTTCACATTATAATTTAATTTGAGGTATTCTTTTAATTATTTTTTTGATTTGGAATTCTTCCTGTTGAGTTAAAGCCGCCGCACAGTGGCACCGACCCATACATTTCTTGGAAAAAAATAGAAGGAGTGGTCGTACAGCAATGAAATTTTGCAGAGACACTTCTCTGGGCTAAATTAATAAATTTTTAAAAAATCATGGAAAACCGCCCACTGCCACACCCACCTCCCATATAACTGCACTTGGCAAAATTTTTATTTTTGGACCTAGGGACTTGAAATTCGAGACACTTCTTAATTAAGTTCTCCTTATGAAAAAAAATTAAATATATTTGGGATGCCACGCCTACTTTAGATTTTACGCCCATTTAAAATTGTAGATTTTAGGTGTTTTTCTTTTCTGTATGTTAAAAAATGTTAATTTTTATTCAAAAGTTAAACATGTGTTGTCTCCATACAAAAGAAGAGAATATCCCCAACAACCCTCCGCGAAAGATATTAGCCTTCAAATACACCGAAAATATCGCACAAATTCATGCCGTTTTTCTAGTCAAGTATGCCAAGTTAAAGTGTGTAACACCTTAGTCATTGAAACAAATTGATATAAATACAGCTATGATCAGTTTTTAATGCCTTTTAATGATAAAAATGGTGTTGCCAATATTGAGACGCCAAATGGGGTTATTATACCTTTCAGCTTGATAAAAATTAAATATAATGTTTTAATTGAATATGTAACAGGCGAAAAATTGTGTAAGTTTTTATTTGTAATATTATTCAAGCAGCATATATTTAACAATGGGATCTAGTTCTAAAGAAATTTTGTTCGAATGACGCCTTATGCTACTTATGTAAGGATCCGAAGTTATATGAAGTCTATTGAATACATCAGTATTTGTGGAAATTCGATCACACTCTCGAAAATATCAAGCGATACTTCTGGTAATCTTTGTTTCTGGCTTCCTCGACTTCCTCTGACAGCATTTTTATTGGTAATACGGCAACATCCATTATATCCTTACCACGCATTAGTACTTTGTGCACAGTAACAGGCATATAAAACCAACTATATTTTTGTACGAACAGTTTCGCAGTGTCCGACGCATATAATTTAAATTTGTCATATTAATATGAATTATATAAGTATATGAATAAAATTTACTATATTTTAAGCCGTGAAAACTGCATATACATATGTTTTTATATCGATTGAAATGTCATTCAATTTCGTTACGCCTACATATTCGTAAACAAAAATAATGTTTCACTTATAAATCGTTTCAAGCTTTAAATCCCGAAAGCCTGCAAGTACATACCCAATTTGTTGTCTTATTGACCATTTGTATGAAATATTGAAGTGATTTTTGAAATTAAAATCGTTGTTACTAAATGGGACGGTATTTGGCGGTTGTTTTTTTTTTCTTAATTGAAAGTACAGATTCGGACCTTTCATTTTTTTATAGTTAGAGGGCTAATCAACGCAAAGCACATAAAGTTTTTTTCCATCAAAAAGTGAAAACTTGATATTTTTAGTATAATTTTTGATAAATTATAATAATTAGTTTACTTTTCCAATTTCAATAATTTTTTTTTTATAAAAAAGTAAGTGCTATATTTTCACTAAAAAATAAAATGAAAGCCATAGCTATAAACTTACACACAAAAAAAGTTCTTTATTTGGACAATAATTTTAATCTAATTTCATTGAATAAATTTCCGTTGACTTCTGTTAGTTTTTTTAACTACAAAATTTCACTTTTCATAAAAAACCTTGTTGAATTTTTCTTATCCAAATATTTCTTTACAAAACCAAATCATTAAAATTTTGAAATTGGAAAGTTGAAAAACCCTATTTTTTCCGCAGAAATGCCACTGTGCGCCGTCACTCTTTCTGAAACATTTCTCGCCTTATATGTATCTGCAACATATAAGGGAAAGCAATTTATTAACTTTGTAAAATCATGACAGCTGGTCTTGTAAGTACTTTTGTAACACTTGTATAGTTGCAAGTAAATTATATGTAATTAAATAAGTAGAGAACTGCTAAAAAATACTTGAGAGTCTCTGGCTGATATCTTAACTCCTTTACATACTTATGTAGAAATACATGCATGTTTGCATTTATTTGTTTTTAATTCTAAAATCTTCACATATCACATCCGTATCCGGCATACAAAAATATTATTTTGATTTGAAATATTAAAAAGGAGAAAAATAATAATAAAAACGCATGTAGTATATAAAAAATGTTTACTGCTTGCTGATTATATGTACATGCATGTACATTAGGGTGGCCCCAAAATAAAATTGCGGATGTTCCCGACTAATATGAAAATTTGATTCATTTTAAGACTACGTTTCTCAATTTTTTTTTGTCCTGGGGACAATATTTGGTGAGCTGGATCAAAAGATAAAAAGGTTCTTTTTAGAGGTTTTTTGATTTTTTTCACATTTCTTCCAAAGAAACTATAGATATGTAAATTTGGTATCATATGAAAGGTCTTTGAGAGGCGCATTCAATGGGTTATCAAAATATAAAAAACAATTTTTTTAAATTCAAAAATTTTGAAAATTTCAGACAAAATATTAGTGTTTTTTTATTTTTTCATAGAATTTATTTAAATAAATAATTGAAATTTCTTGAATATAAACATCATGTAATTAAACCCAAATGGGTTTTCCCGTTTTTTAGCTTATAAAATTTACATTTTTTAATATCCATTACATTAACGAATTGAGTTAACAGAGATTGTCAGATAGGGAAGAATTAATGTTTTTAAAAAAAATTAATAAAAATTGAAATAGGTAGAATTTTAAAAAACGGGAAAAACCATTTGGGTTAAATTGCATGATGTTTATAATCAAGCAATTTCAACTATTTATTTAAGTAAATTCTATGAAATAATAAAAAAATACTAAAATTTTTTCTGAAATTTCAAAAACTTTTTAATTCAAAAAATTTTTTTTTTAATTTTTGATAACCCATTGAATGCGCCTCTTAAAGACCTTTCATATGATACTAAATTTACATATAGTTTCTTTGGAAGAAATGTGAAAAAAAATCTAAAAACCTCTAAAAAGGACATTTTTATCCTTTAATACAGCTCACCAAATATTGACCCCAGGACAAAAAAAATTGAGAAACGTAGTTTAAAATAAATCAAATTTTCATATTAGTCAGGAACATCGATACCTTATTTTTTCTCCATACAAACGCGGCCACCCTAATGTACATATGTATATTTTTGTGTTGTAAATACGCCAATAGTAAAACTAAAATGTACAAACGAAAAATAAAAAAATATGAATTTATGTAAAATTATACAAATTCACACATTAGCCAGAGTTTAAACAGTGGAAGAATCATGGAGTATCACCATCATCAACAAACATCATTGTAAACGACGTCGCTGTCGTTGTTCATCAGAGTATCATATCAGGGAAAGCCACAACAGAAGAAGCAAACAAATAAAAAATCTAAAAGAAATATACAAAAAATTAAATAAAGAAATCCATAAATAAATACACATGTTGTAAAATACACAAAAAAAAAATGACTGTGTTGTATTTAAATATGTGTAACTTTTTATTTTTTGGTTCCTTTTTTAATATTTTTGCATTGAATTTTATAAATAAATCTTCATCATAATGCGCTAAAAAAGAAATAAATAGAAAACGCACTGCACTCGCTGTTGTAGGCATTTCATGGGGATAGATGTTTTGTTCAACATTATTTCACATGCACTGTGGTACAGTAAAGTTGCAGGTTTATTGATTATTTATTTGGTTTGTAACATATGGGTGGGTGTTCTCAAGTAATTTAATGCTTTCAAAACTTTCGAATTTAAAATGCCGAGGAGAAAATCCTATTTACCACAACGTGTTTACTTCAAGTCAATCTGGAATTAAATTAAAAGGTGAATTGCAAATCTGTGCTGAGGTTTGAGAAACCTTTGAGAATTGTGTTTTGCATTTGTTAGGATGTTTTCAATCAAACTGAAAAAAAATCAAATACGAAATTCGAATTTTTGTTTAGGTTTTAGAAGCCTTTGTGTGCTTTTATACAAAATTTTCTTAAAGCATTTATTTATTTATTTTTTGGCCAAGTTGTTATATTTGAAGTTTTTTTATATTTGTTTCCTGTATAAGTTAATTGGGCCTAAATTATTCTATTGTAAATTAAAACCACATTTAATTACAATTTTTTCCCAACGTTTCGTCAATTTTTTGTTGACTTCTTCATTTTTGTTTGTTCTTTCAAATCAACCTCAAGTGGTACATAAACGTAATATTCATACCTCTTTTTAGGTTTGGGAAATCTGTGATAATTATTATGTTTTAATTTTGTTAATATGTTTGTTAGGAGTTTGTTTAAATGAAATGAAATGTATTGAAATGTGTATTTTATTCGAAGCTCTGATTAGGTTTATGAAATAATCACCCATATCGTGAATAAAAATTCCACATGAAATTTGTTCCCTTTTATTTTTTTAACATTGAATTTTAATAGGAAAAATGTGAAAAGGGAACAAATTTCATGTGGAATCTTTATTCACGATAGGGGTGAATATAAAAAAAAAATATTTTGGAAACGTTTTTTTTAAATCAACCTCAAAGTGAATTCAAATCGATTGAAAGATTTGTTGAGGAAAACAAAATTTTTTAAATTTTGTTCAATCTCAATTGGAATACAAATATGAAATTTAAACAAACATATGTTTAGGTATGAGAAATCTTTGAGAATTATGTTTTACCTTTGTCCTTATGATTGTTGGGATTTTTTAAATACAACCTGAAAGTGATTGTGTGATTGTGATTGTGAAACTAGAACCTTGGTTTAAGTTTGAGAAGTCTTTGAGAATTATGTTTGATCATATTGAAAATTTAAAATCAACCAATCTTAAACTAAATTCAAATGTGAATTTCAAAACATTGTTAAATTTTTTGAAACTGAATAATTATAATTCATTGTTAAAAAAGTGAATTTAAATCAGCCTTAAAATTAATATCTCGTTGAGGTTTGTTAGGTTAGGTTAAACAGGCGGCTGGTCCTTTTGTGTTGCCTGAAAAGATAACAATGTGGAAAAGAGAGCGATAGCAATAGAAGACAGATATGAAAGAAAAGAAGATCATGGGTCTGTAGAGTTACAAAGAAAATATAGAGTAGGTTACTTCGAGTCAATTTAACGACCGAGTAGTTCCATCGTAAATGGTTTATGTATCCGATCGCGGTAGCCCATTCCTACTTCTAATTAAGACATCAATGCGCTCTAACTATTTGATATTAAAGATTGATTATTAAAGTTTAAAGGTTTGTTAGGATTTTTTAAATACAACCTTGAAATTCTTAGGTTTTAGAAACCTTTTACAATAATGATTGAGTTGTGAGAATAACTAACATTTACTAATTCTATTTATAGACGAGAAATAACAAGAGCTTTGAGAATCTTAAGTTTAAAAGCAAAGGGAGTAGAAAACTGACGCAGAATTTATTGGTCTAGTTTCTCGGCATAGAAGAACGATTCTAAGGGAACGCTGCATATAAAATGTATTATACAATTTATTGCTTCACTTTCACTAGTCACTAGTAGACTAGTACGATTAGAACCATTCCACTTCAACATTTTAAAAGCTCTCTCTAAGATTTAATCGTACATCTGTCAACAACAAGGTGGCGCAAAAGTAAACTTCCGCTGTTTTTTGGCTGTCACCGACCGATTATTGGTCAAATAAATAGTCAGCAATATTCCGCGTTCTGGAGCAGTGTAGCGTAACCTTGTTTATTAACGTGCATTTTGCATGTGTATACTACACAAATGTCAAAACAGAACTGACATTAGAGGCCTCGCAAATTTATAGCATTTTCTGATAGGAGGATTACTTTTGCGCCACCTTGTACATACATATGTAGGTATGTACCGATTCTATTCAACTATTAATAGGTAACAAAAATATACAATATTTTTTTTTCTGTTTGCCTTGCTACCAAAACTAAACAAAGCACAGGCAACGATGCAATCAATACAAGTTGCCCGAAAGATGTGTGTAGTGGCAGAAGCTACAGAAAAAAAGACCGGGATGAACAAAAACACATCTAGACGGAAAATTTAACATTTTGTTGGCATTTTATGAGTAAATGGGGAAATGTGACTCACAATTAAAATGAACCAGCAAAAAAATAAAAAATTTGCACAAACATGAAAAGAAGCAAACAAACTCCACATATAGAATTTACTCATTACTATGAAATGTTTCAAAGAATTTCAGAAAATTTTTTTCAGTTGTTGTTTTCATTTTTCTCTTATCGTTTAAAATTTTTATTTCCTTTAAATTTTATAAAAAATACAAAAAAAAAAACAAAACGTTCGCTACGACAAAAAAGGTGAGTCAATCCTGTCACCGTCAAGAATTTTAAAGGCGTGTGCTGGTCACTAAAACTAACTAATGAATAGAAAGCGCGAGTTACACACACACACACACAGAGAGAAAGAGAGAGAGAAAGGGCTACATAGAGAAACATGAACTAAAAACAAATTAAACAAAAGCGCGTCATGTTTGCATTGTGCTGTTTACTCAAAGCGTACAAATATAGACAGACCATCAGCTAGTCCAAACACAGATGTTGGACAGACAGATGGATGCATGGACTAAGCAAACTGCCACCACGTTCATTTGGGATTTTACTCATTCGCTGGCATAAACATTATTTTACATGGTGTCATCATGCAAATGATACGTGATGTTCTTGCATGTGAAAATTTATGCGACTGTGTTTGATTTCATTTGAAAAAATTATAGTTTAAGAAGTGTTTTTTTTTAATAGAAAAATATAAATATCATTATAAGTAAAGTAAAGAAACAGTAAAATCATTGTTCAATAAAATCTAGAGTCAATCATAGCAGTAATTGACTAGAATCAAATTTCCAAATAAGTTTGTTTTGAAATAGAGCAAATATTTACTTCACTGTTCATTGCAACTGACTTTTGCATTTTAAATTTGAAACAAATATGAATGAAGCTTATCTTTATTACAGAAATTATGGGCATTTGAAACTTTCTACTTGTGGTACCAGTGAGTCCTTTTCGAATTTTGAGTTAATGCTTTGAAAAACTTCTGACATGAAACTGAAGTATTTTTATATGTTTGCAAAGCTGCAATGTGTGCTGTTACTATTTATTGAATCTTTCAATTCACTTTTCCTGTAGAAGTTATGACAACGGAGAAGATGAGAAGACAGATCTTACGTTTGCTACTTTAGTCTGCCTCTTAATGCACGATCTGACGAGTCTGTCAGGGACAGACAGAACACTTCGGTGAGCACATAATTTCACGTTTTGGGCCGTTGGATTGGCCATCAAGATCGTGTGTTATCACACTGTTAGACTTTTTTCTGTGGGGATATGTAAAGTCTTAAGTTTATGCGGACAAACCCGCTTCGATTCAGGCATTGGGGTAAAATATCACGCGTGTTATTCGCCAGTTACCAGTCGAAATTGGACTCAACGGATAGACCATTTGCGACGTAGCAACGTCCAACATTTGATAGACATAATCTTCAAAAAATAAATGCCAAATGTTCTTCCAAATGATAATAAACATTTTCCATTAAATTTGAATTTTCGGTTTTTTGTTTTTAAGTAGGGACCCTCGAACTAGATCACGCTTTATGTTTTAGTAATATCTTCGTATAATTGATATTGATTTGATATAATTATTTTGTGCGCAATCAATATCAGTTCAATATTAGTTTCTTTGAAGCTATCAATAACAGGCAAAATGTGGACACTAAAATATCCGTTTCGAAATACATTTCACATCCGTTCAGTATTTTACATTGGCATGCAGTAGTGGACTTAAGTGGATACATCATTGAATATTTTGTGAATGTGAAGACTCGGATTAATTTTTGTAAAACACATAAAAACTGGACAACTGATGACTGGAAGCGAGTGATATGGTCGGATGAAACAAAAATTAGTCGTTTCCAATCTGATGGAATACAATATTGTTGGAAGAGGCCCTGTGAAACCATTAAGCGACATGATGTCAAGCAAACGGTGAAACACAGTGTTGGAAATGTAATGGTGTGGGGATGTTTCACTTGGTGGGTGATTAGTTCTCTATTTAAAATAGAAGGACTTATGGATAAGGAGTACTATCTAAGTATTTTACAAAACAATTTGCCCGTTTTTGTTAAAAATTGCGCTTATCCTGCAACAGAAATAACTTTTCAGCAAGATGGGGATCCTAAGGACATTGCCCAAATTGTGGAAAAATGGCTTGATAAACGAGAATTTCTAACAATGAAGTGGCCAGATCAAAGCCCCGATTTGAATCCCATCGAAAATATATGGGCAATTGTCAAAAGAAGACTCTCCCAATATGAACAAGCACAGAGCAACTTGAAGGATCTTTGGTCAAGATTTTGAGCGGGATGGGCTAATATTCCAACTCAAAAATCTCGTAGAAAATTTATACTCAAGAAAAAATTTGTCAAAAATTTTAAATATGCACAATACTGGATAAAAGCAGTCACAACTTACATTATTTTCTTTTTATTTATTTATTAACTTCATTTTGAAGAAAAATGTTTAAGTTTTATGTAAAAAAAAAAATTATGTTCCTATATAAAATAAAAAAGTCCACTACTTAATATAATTAATATAATAATATAATTTCATATTGTTTTTCACTAAACAAATTTTTAGATTTCAAAAATGTCATTAAAAAAGCTTTAAATAAAAGATAATATGTATGTATTTTAATTTTTAAACATGTTTTATTTTGTAAATAAAATTGAAAGAGAATAGTGTTAAATTATGAAATTTTTAATTATAAAATTAAATTAATACAAATTTAAAACAGAAACGATAAATTAACATATGTTTGTGTCGTTTTATACGATTATTCTTCATAAAATTAATCGAATTATTCGTTATTTAAAAATGGTCATTCTTAAATTCTTCGAATAATTATTCTTAAGAAATCGTTTGTCGAATGATCATTATTCTAATAGACATGCTACGTGGAGTCGATTCAGCGATTTACGTTTAAATCAATCAATACCTAAAGAAGTTGGAATATATCTCAATATCATTTGTTTTATTTACATACATATACATACATACATATTTACTTTAGAATAACTGCGAAATAAAATTTGTACATATTTTAATAACTTGTTTGCTGAGTAATAGCAATTGTTTTAATTTTCTACTTAATTTCCTTTAAACTTTTTCGAATGTGTGTGTTGCACGCACACACTATAACATCGTAGGTGAGAAGTTGTAAACTCATGAGTTGCGACTTAAAGAAATTTGTTGTCTAAATCAATCACATTTTAAAATGGCCCTCTTGCAGTTGAACACGACAGGACGCGCCCTTGTTTAGCATGTTAAGTGTACATTGGATGGAAGGAAATTTAATGAAATTAAATAGTAACTGACACTAAGGCATGTGTTTTAAACATGTGTGTATAAAAGGATATTAACTTTATTATTATTATTGTTGTTGCTTTGTTTGTATACTATTTGTTTTTTAAATAAAAAACTAACACGTAATTTACAAAATACTAATATTCATGATATTAAATATAACCATGAAATTAACAACATTTTGAACAGAAAAAAAGACACATCATGTGCCACAAATGTTACAATATTTTGCTTTTTTAATATTTAAAACTCACACAAAGAAATATGTTTTTTGTTTAAATAGGAAGGGAGCGTTTTGTTTTCACAAATTAATAAATGAAATTAAATATAAAAATAAAAACAGATTTTTAAGTTCATTTCCAATGAAACAAAAAGACTTAAATATGAATCATAAAGCTCTCTAAGAAAAAGCGAAAATAAAACCAACCTCCACAACCTCCACTCATTTTCAACGTCAAACCAAATAAAGCAAAAGAAATCAAATCAAACGAAAAAACAACACAAGCAACAACAAAAAAAAATGGACGGACAGGCAGACACACAGAACGACAGACAGTGAGACTGACTGCCTGACGGACACAAGATGAAAATGAAAACTTCTGTTTGTTTAAGTGGCAATGAACTTTTAAATGCTTAAATAAAACATCTTGTTGTAGTTGTGGCGTTTTATTTATTTATTTATTTGCTTAAAGTACATCATTTAAAATAAACAATTAAAAACAATAATAACAACAACAAAAATCAGAGAAAAATATTAAATAAATCCACCACTTGATAAAAAAAAGAAATATTTAATTTTTAAGAAATGTGTACAATAAGGAAAGAAATACATATTTTCAAGTGATTTCAGTTCAGTGTTTTAAAAGAATTATTTAGTATTAGTACTATTTCCATATGCTATATTAAGTTTAAACGTGGAAGGACTCTAAAATCAAAAACAAATTCTTTAGGGCACTGCTACACGTTCAATAAATATCGTGATATTTCTAGTATCGTGTAGCATGCAATATTGATGGATCGCGATCCATATCGCAGAATGGCCTAAAATATGAAATCCAGATCGTGGAACGTGGATCTCGTGATAAATATTGAACGTGTAGCATTTTCAGTCAGTAAAAAGTGACAAATAATTATAATTGTTTCATTAAACTTAAGTGCGTACATTTTTTCCGATCCTGCAACCACTTTTTGCTCCAAATTTTTCTTCAATGAAAAAGCAAGCAAATAGCTACAGACTTTCTTTTGGTTTTCTCGCGACATTGATAAACGACCCGCACAGCACAAAAATAACAAAAATACTGACGCGATAATTATTGAACATGTAGCATACGCTCGTGATCCATCGATCCAAATATCACGATATTTATTAAACGTGTAGCAGTGCCCTTAGAAATATTGTGCCGGGACGAGAAATGTAGTAGTTACACTTTGAGAAGGATGATCAGGAAATACTATGTTCAGAAATTAGAAATTGACGAGGACGAAATTAAGCGTATTAGCAAGGTACTTCAAGGTACAAGGTACAATCGAACTAGTTGTATAGAAACTTTGGATCGGTTGTAGAATTAGTTAATTATACCCTATACCACCATAGTGGGGAGGGTATATACGATATCCACCTTCAAATATACCGATCGACATAGAAAATGATTCTAAGTCGATTTAACGATGTCCATCCGTTCGTCCGTCTAGCTGGCTGTCCATGTAAAGCTTGTGAGCAAAGTACAGGTTGCAATTTTGAAGATATTTAGCCCAATCATGAATAAAAATTCCGCGGGAGTTTTTTCCCTTTTTATTTTTTTACCATTGAATTTTAATAGGAAAAATGAGAAAAGGGAAAACACTCCCGCGGAATTTTTATTCATGATTAGGATGGTTTTGATAAAGTTTCGTACATAATATTTTTTCGCCCCAAGGACGTATGGAATTGAATCTGGTTGAAGTCGGTCCATTCTTTCACCTAGCTCCTAGAGGGATTTATTGGTCATAAATGTTTGGTTTAGAAACGTAATCAAACAAATTGCATTACAAAAAAGTTATATATTTATAAAACCAAGTCACACCTGTCTACAAATTTTGTACAGATCGGACCATAAATGGGCTTCCATAATAATATTCAACACAAATCTATATACGCAAATCATTCGGCTCAATTTTATGATTATCGGTCCATAATTAGTCATAGCTTCCATATAAGACTCACTTCCAAAAATCACTTTAACGTCCATAATCTAAATGGAATTCACCACAAATAAGTTTCGTATATACAGAAACCCCTATCGTGAATAAAAATTCCACATGAAATCTGTTCCTTTTCACATTTTCCTATTAAAATTCAAGGTTAAAAAAATAAAAGGGAACAAATTTCACGTGGAATTTTTATTCAAGATAGGGTTGCATGTCGCCCAATTTAATAACGGTCAGTCCATAATTAGTCAAAGTTGCCATATAAGACTCACTTCTGAAAATCACTTTAACATGCAAAATTCTTTTAAAAGTGATTATATCGAGATACAATTGAACACAAACAATATTGATATGCTTTGAAGTCAAGCCACATAATTTTTTAAGGATGATTGGTCCATTATAGGTCATAGCTCCCATATAGTATTGACTTCTCAAAAACTGTTTTTGCATATATACTGGGTGTACGGTGTTTTATGATCGGGCTTAACCGACTATTTTTTTTACTTGTTTTCGTTTGAAATTGTACGCCTCGTAACTAGTTTTAGAAATGATTTTCATCATCTTAGGAAAAATCAAGTTGAGGAGACATAATTTATAAAATATTTCCACATTTTATATTTAGGTTTGCGAATGATTTGTAAAAACCATTTGAATCAAACATTAAAACTCTCTCTAGTTCAAACGTTTATTTTTTGTTCCTCTGTCATTTTTAATGAATGCCTTGCGAACTAACAAACCAATTGATTTTTGAAAAGAACTCGATTAAATTCTAATGAAATTCATACGACATCCACCATCAAATATACCGATCGACTTAGAATCACTTTCTAAGTCGATTTAACGATGTCCATCCGTTCGTCCGTCTAGCTGGCTGTCCATGTAAAGCTTGTAAGCAAAGTACAGGTTGCAATTTTGAAGATATTTAGCCCAATCATGAATAAAAACTCCCGCGGAATTTTTTCCCTTTTTATTTTTTTAACATTAAATTTGAAGAGGAAAAATGGGAAAAGGGAGAAAACTCCCGCAGAATTTATATTTATGATTGGGCTGAAAGATTATTTTATTAGATTTAATATGTTCTTTTATCAGCTATTCCTAAAGGAAATCAAAACAAACTGTTTAAAGCAATATTTCTTAATTAAGCCATTAAAAAGCAATCAATTAAAACACAACCCATAATATTTGTAAAAAAATATGTTGGAAAAATTCTTAAACACAAATAAAAGTTATTGATTAAATAAATACCTTTAAGCAAAATTTTTCTTGTCTTTACTAATTGAAAAATACTGTAAAATAAAATCTTTAAATAATTACCTTAACAATTAACAACGAACTTTTTTTTAAATCTGAACTTGCTGAAAGCTGTAGTAAATATTTCATAGATTCTTTGTTTAATTTCATTTAGATTTAATGTCATAAAGAAAGATAAAGAAAATAACATGTTTCAGGTTTTGTGTGTAACTAATATCTCAATGTCAGCAACGGTTTAAACGGTTTGTTGTAGTAACTAAATAATTTGATGGCTTAATAAGATAGTGTTTTTTTGAGTTAAACATTTTCAATTAAATGCTTTCACTTTGATTTATGACAAATACAAATAAAAAAATAAATAAAAAACATTTGTACATTAAATATTATTAAGGAAAATCATGTTAAGAAGCTCAGGGTCGAACTACAGTAATAGTGCAATTAAATAATTATTGGAATAGGCAATGATTTTATATGTTGGTAATTGTCTAATATATACAATTTTGTCCAAATAATTAAATTAGAATGAGTAACACAAGTTGTGTTTTTAATTATGTTATTAACTCAAGAAAATCTACTACTTTTTATGGTAGACAAACTTATATGATTTCATACAATTTACAAGCAGTAAATTCTATTATATTAAATACGAAGCGGGGCGGTCAGCGCTTCGTTCGGTATTTACTAATGATTTGTATTTCATATAGAATGAAAAGGAGGCTTTGGTGCCAGTTCTTCAAGTTTCTTCAAAGATGTCTCTTATTAAGAACAATGAAAAGTGAAAAGGAGGCAATATATTAAAAACTAAAAATTTGCGAGTTTTACCCGGAGTTTTTGAATTTCTTTCTTTTCTGAGAATTTCGAATCGAATAAAAAAATCAGCCAAATCACTCCAGTCGTTCTCACGTGATGTCATTACATACTTGGACCATTTCATTTTTATATATATAGATTATGTATGTTTTTAGTAGACCTTATTGATGGTTAATTATTTGTTGGTTTTTGTTCGGCTACAGGTCGGTGAATAAATAAAAACTTTTGATTTTTATTTTAAATATTTTTATTGTTGTTCCCAATATTTCAATTAGCGTCGCTAATCATCTTCGGGGGTATTTAAAAAATAATAAATAACACAAAAATTTTTTTAGTTTAGTAACAAAAATCCAAGCAGAAGGACAATAAGTGTAAAAAATAAAAAATTTTTGTGTTATTTATTATTTTTTAAATACCCCCGAAGATGATTAGCGACGCTAATTGAAATATTGGGAACAACAATAAAAATATTTAAAATAAAAATCAAAAGTTTTTATTTATTCACCGACCTGTAGCCGAACAAAAACCAACAAATAATATATAGATTATTTAAAAATATATTTCAAATGTACTCCAGGTTCAGCTTTGCAGGCAAATACCACAAATTTCAAATGAAAAATACATCTAAATTACTGCTGCTGAAATATTGACATAGTAGCAAATTTCAAAATCTCACGCAGAAATTTTCATACAAGGGTATAGTAAACGATTGCAGTCTTCCCTAAAATTGTGCAGAGTACTATTGAGTGATACGCTAGCAGTTATATTGATTTTGTGTCACGGAAAGACAAACTTTCGAACATTCTGCCTGTTGTATGAAATCCATATAATCTTCACCAGCTGGAGGAAAACTGCACTTAGACATCGCAGTCCATGGCGTACAGATGCCGACAGTGAACCTTTTAACAATTTTGGAGGTTATCCTTTTAACTACAAATTAGAAAGCCCTTGTTGTGTACCTACTGAACTATTGGGCAGTAAGTAGCTTTAAAAGCTGTCATTATTTTCATGTGAACTAAACGTCATGTTGAAGCAATGGTGCCTTCCCTATGCAGTTTCATCGGTGTCAATCAAACATCAGCATCACAAAGCTGGAGGCTACATCTGGGCATTGTAGACTGGATCTATGTACCAGCAGATCATACAAAGCACGTACTTGATGGCTTTGTAAAAGAAGACTTGTTATGGCAGAACCAAGGCATATGGATTATAAGGTAGCGTTAAAATTACAGCAAACACAATAAATAAACAAATTTTGACAATTAGAAACTTGTAAACATAAACGACGTTTGACATAAGAAAACTACCAAAAAAAAAAATCAGCTGTGTCTTCAACGCTACCTTATAATCCATATGCCTTGGGCAGAACTCAGCATTTGAAAGCATTTTCCTACAACACCTACTATTTTTCTTTATCTGTCGTCTTGACTGGACTAAGAGCAAACCCAATCAGATATTTGGATCCAGCAGTTCCCTATCTTTACTAAGAATCCAGACTTTTAACCAGTTTATATTACAATAAGGTTGCGGACCTGTTTCGTTTAAAGCAATTTTATTAAAGTCGTGGTCATTACCACCTGGTGTCAGCCAGTTAGATTGTGAACAGACATGAACCATTTCAAATCAGCTTAAAATGAAATCTCAATAAGAAAACGAATTATACCCCGGCTATTTCGATAAGCTGGGCCCATGGTGATTAGCTGCTGACACAAATATAACAGATTCTTTGCTGGTAACTAACATCCAAAACAAAGAGAACTCATTGTGAAATATTCTAAAGCAAGACTGAAACCTTTGGTAAATTAGAAATTAATAATTGACTGAATTTTTAAATCTGTATTTTGTATTTGCCTTTGTAAGATGTTTTCAATGTTTCTCAAACACCAACTGTAGGGTAATCTTTAATGTTCAACTCAATAGCAATGTTTTTGTTTCTTTTTATTAAAACTACGGGCGCAGCTGTCTTCTTTTTAAACGTTTCAAAATACCATGATCTTTTTTCGCCTGATTGTCGTTAAAAACGCTTAAATATCCATCATTACTTCTTTTGGTTATGGACAGTAAAACTTTTCTTATCATTAACTATGCTGTACAAAAGCAGTTGTTATTGTATTATTCATTTATCTACGCGATTAAATTGGTAATCGCTTTAGCGGATGAAGAAAAAACAATAACAACAACAACAGTTAAAAGAAAGTGTTTAAAATATTTTGAAAAACATTAAGCCATGATTATGTTCCAAAAATGAATTGCCAAATGTGTGTGTGTGTTTATTATTCGAAAACTTGTGTTTCAATACACGCTACATTTAATATGGGCAATAATGGTATAAAAGTTGAGATAAATTTGAATAAAGAAAACGTGAATTAGCTCTGGGGCCAAATTACCGCATTCGATATCGAGTAAAATTGATCGTAATTTTCTTATTTGAGATTATGGCATCGTATGCATCGAGCAAGAAATTTAGTACATTTTATCATAATTTCGATATCGAAATCATTTTTCGATACGATAGCTCATTCGATCACGAATGCGGTAATTTGGCCCCTGGATTTATAACTTAATTTTTTTTAAACATTTTTTAAAAAATGTAATAAAATCTGAAACACACAATTTTAGTTTAATTAAGGTGTGCTAGATTATCTTCAGTTTTAAGAGAGTTTAAGTTTTAAACTTTGTTTTTTTGGAAGAACAGTAAGATAAAGATGTGCTAGATTAACTTCGGTTTTAAAAGAGTTAAAATTTTAAACTTTGTTTTCTTTTCAACAAGGAATAAAGAGTATGAGTCAGATATAACAACGTTGTCAGATCTAGCAATGTGCTAGCAATGTACTGACATTTGAAAATTGTTAGCAAAAGGTAAATTGTCAGTTTAGACGACTGTAAGAAAACTAACAATTTCATTGGCACACAATTGTCACACAATGAATTTATCTGTCAACCGTAATTGTCAGTTCACACGGTTGTCAGATTGTTGTGTGGCATTGTCAAATTCGTTTTGCAGCGCTGTGTGTGTGTTTAAAAATTTTAAATATTGTCATGGAGCAAAAAAGAGCAATTGAAACCATTTTATCTGCACTCTATGAAACAGGATTCATCAAAAGATATGACACTATCCATTTTTTATTTTCTTTAATTTTCTTCCACTTTTTTCAAAAATTTTATTAATGAACACTTCTTTATTTGTTTATGTATATACAGATTTGCATTTAGAAATAATTTCTATGACAATGCTGCCATTGGCAGATGCATAAACTTTGCACATATGACAATGAAAATTTTTTGACAATTGTCTTCAAACAATGACAATGACAAATTTGTGTGTTTTCACGATTGTTAGATGTCTGACAATATTTTTGTATTCCAATGTACTCAAAATGTTTTTTCTTACAACGTTGGAAGAAAAAAATTTTAAGTTCACACGGTTGTTAGACATTTTCAGAACATTTTTCGGACAACGTTGTAATATCTGACGATCGTGTATACATAGCTTTAGTTTAACAAACCTAAATTTTAAATTATTTTAATTTCCAACAGTTTCGTTTAATCCAAGAATGTATTCCGACTAGGATAATCATTTAAAATAGAAAGCTAATAAAAGTTCTTTTACATTCGATTTCTTAGCAAAAGTGTAACAAAACGTGGGGTGTAGCTTCAATCGTATTCGTAGTAACTTAAATAGTGGCTTTTGTGCCACAATTTAAATGTTTTACATTCATTTATTGTTGAATGCAATAAAAGAAAACATAAATCAACTGTTTTTTTTTTGTTGTTTTTGAGGCTAACAATGAATTAAAAAATAGTTGTTTTAATGCCGTCTGATAATAAAAAAAAATAAAAAGAAATGTACTCGTATTAACTAAAACACTGACTGCTCTTTTTTTGCGAACGTGCGATTCTTGATAATTTTTGCACAAATTATAATAAAATTACAACCACTACAAGATACTAGAAAGACAGTCAAGACAGACAGACAATATCTGCTGCAAGTTAAAATTAAAATTATAGTTAAAACTATTGCTATCTAACCAAACCACATTCATTCATGTTTCATGATTAGCATTTTAAAAAGGTAAAAAAATTCCAAAAGTTTTATTTGCAAGAAGTTAAAGAGACAACATAAGAAATTTGCAAAAGAAAGGTTAAGGCAAAAGCTATTTTATTTAAGTACCTACAGTTGCTAAACATAAATATGTTTTTAGTTTGAATGTGTAATTGCAAATACAGTAGATTTCATTAATTGCTTAGGAAATATGCTCTGCAGTATTTACTAGATTTTCTTTTATATGTGGAAATAATTGTCGAACTTTTAGGTTCTTATAATATTAAGGAGTGCGTCTTTGTAAATTCTCATAAATTTTACTTGATCAAAATGTAATTTAAATATACTGCAGATTTTAATACTCTTTCGTCTTGTTAAAATCTAGCAAAATAGGCGAGTACACAAAAAGCACAATTGTTTGATTTATTATGCAGCAAATGAGGAATTTCCTATGGTTTGAGCATCATCAACATCAAAATCTTTAGACTTTATAGATTTCATTAGCCACTCCATTCTAATATGACAAGTCTTTGGAGAGGTTAATGCAGACCATGTAGATAAGTTTCATATCTCATCTTGTTCAGTGTTGTTTGCTATAAACAGGCTAGGAAGTTAATTAGTTAAAGTATTATGTAGTAAATTAGTTGTCATCCTTATTATATCCACCACCAAGCAGTTGGGGGGTATATTAAGTTTGTCATTTCGTTTGTCGTAAAACCAAAAAGTCTATATATTCTGAATCCTTATAAATTCTAAGACGATCTAGCCGTGTCTGTACGTCTGTTAAGGGCACGATAGAGTGTCCAGAAAGACTTGGACTTACCGTATTTGCCGGACGATAAGACGCACCCCAAAATTTTATCTATAAATTTTTATAAATAAGTAAGGTTTGGACGATAAAATGAATCGGATCATAAGACGCACCAAATTTTCAGAGTAAAAAGGTGCGTCTTATCGTCCGGCAAATACGGTAGTTTTATTTTATTTTATGCTGTTTGATCTTACAAAACTCTTGTAGGAGTGAACAACGTCAAACAAATTTGTGCTAAAACAAGTGGTTAAGCTTTTTTGAGTAAATATTTGCCAAGTGTGACCGTACCTTTAGAAACACTTTCTATTACCGGACTTGATTGTTTTTTTCTGGCTCACTACCGTTATATATTAAGTGATTGTCATATTTAAATAATTTTTTTTTTTTTTTTTTTTTTTTTTTTTTTTTTTTTTTTTGCATATTCTTTTTTATTTTATCTTCATTTAAAATGAACTAACAATAGGTATTCAAATCCTAAAACTAAAGGTAATTAAGATAAGTCCAGCCAATGCTAGACAAAATCTAGTTTTCAAATTCGATAGGATATAATGAGCAACTTGTATTTATTCATCTGAGAGCGGTGGTGTCCCTCCTTCTCAAACGGCTATGACCGGGATGTTGTAAGATGTCTCGAGCGAGGGGATTTGGATGAGTTTCCAGCTTACCCAAATAATGGGCCACGTGTTTAGTTATTTCCCATTTGACAAGTGGAACATCAAGATCGTTGTGTATGTTGTTGTTTTTAATATACCAAGGAGCGGTAGTAATCATTCGTAGAATTTTGTTTTGACGGCGTTGAATTTTCTCAATATTGGAGTTGGAGGCAGTGCCCCATAACTGGATACCATAGCACCAAATTGGCTTTAAGATTGAGTTGTAGAGTAGAAGCTTACAGTCGAGCCGAAGGACGGAGTTTCTGCCGATGAGCCAATGAATTTGGGCTGCTTTCAGTTTCATTTGAGTCAGCTTAGCATCTATATGTGGTTTCCATGTGAGGCGACGGTCCAGATGAATACCAAGATATTTCACGTGTGAGTTTTGAGGCACTATATGGTCATTAATACGAATAGGGGGACATGATTCCCTACGTAGAGTAAATGTTACGTGGGTGCATTTCTGTTCATTTATTTTTATTCCCCATTGTCTTGCCCATTTTTCCACTTGCGTTACGTGGTGCTGTAATTGAATCGAGGCATCTTTTGGATCTTTGTGAGTACTGAAAAATGCCGTATCATCAGCAAATGTTGACGTGTGAATTTCATTGTTTGTTGGCATGTCTGCTGTGTACAGCAAGTAGAGAATTGGTCCTAAGATACTACCTTGAGGGACGCCAGCACCTATAGGTTGAGGATGGCTTAAATAATCACCTTCTTTAATCATAAACTGACGGTCGATTAAGTATTTCCATAGTAGGTGTTGAAGATTCACCGGCAAGTTCTGCTTTAATTTAGATATCAGGCCTTCATGCCATACTTTGTCGAAAGCTTGAGAGACGTCAATAAAGAGTGCCGAACAGTATCTCTTTTCCTCAAAGGTTTTTCTTATGACTTGTACCAATCTATGTGTTTGTTCTATTGTACTGTGTTGACGTCTGAAGCCAAACTGGTGATTGGGAATGCAGTTGTTTTCATTCAAAATCGGAGTCAGCTTGGTTATAAGCAATTTCTCGAATAATTTGGACATAGTTGGTAATAGACTTATTGGCCTATACGACTCAACTTTGCAAGGATCTTCTCCCGGCTTAGGAATCATCTTTACTAAAGCGATTTTCCAAACCGGAGGGTAGTACTCAAGCCGTAAGATGGCATTAAAAATAAAGAGGATTAATCTTTTTGCAATGCGAGGCAGCTCAAAAATCATTTTATTGCTGATTTTATCAAACCCAGGTGCTTTTTTAACATTTAAATTATCAATAGCCTCAACAACCTCCAGATATTGAAATCTTATTTGTACAGGTGGTCTGGCAACAACAGGCGGTAGTTCGCTAATGTCAGTATCCGTATTGGGAGTGAATACATTTTTTAAATGACTTACGAAAAGGTTGCCTTTTTCTTCGTTATTTCGTGCCCAAGATCCGTTCAAAGTACGCAGTGGAGGTTTTGCGATTACGGGTTTTCTTAGATTTCGGACTGCACGCCATAATGAATAATTTGACTGGGAAGTTGCGTCTAGACCTTCCAGATGTTGTTTGAGAGACTCTGCTTTTTGCGCTTCTAGCAAGATCCTAAGATTTTTGGTACATTCTCTCAACCTAGTTTTAAGTTGGGGCGATCTGTGTTGTTGCCACTCTCTTCGGACTCTCCTTTTTTCAGACAATAGTTGCTCAACATCTGCAGAAAAAACTCTGTTGTACCTATTCGGGCGGTAAGTGGAAGAAGCATGTTCTGCGGCTTTCTCGACATGTTCATTAAGACTTTTTATACAGGCATCGATGTCTTCAGCAGTTTTTAACGGGAGTTTCTCTGTGCAGTGAGTGCTGATGTATTTTTTGTATTTTAGCCAATTCAGACGTTTGACAAGAAGTAAGGCATCAGTTACGATTTGCTGAGGACTTCTGATGGTGATTACAGTGGGTGAGTGATCTGAAGAAAGATCCAGTGAAGCCTCGACTTCAATGAGTTCCGGGGATACCCCTTTCGCCACGCCGAAATCGATAACGTCAGGAATTTTTTGCTGGTCAGTTGGCCAATAAGTTGGTTGACCAGTTGAAATCACATTCAGTCCCATTTCAGACAGGGATAATGTTTCACAAAACATAATTAAAAATGATTACTAGTTTCAGAAAAAAAAACTTGAGTTTCTAAAATTCATGTGGGTACTAATTACACAGTCTTGCTTAACCCATTTTTGTATTTTTTTTTCGTTTAATTACAAAAATGTACGAATGTTTATGTGAGTGACTGTATGACCGAGTGTATAAGATGTAACAGACATTTAAATTGCATGATTTTATCACATGGCATAATAATGCGTGCATTAAGTCTTTGTTTTTTCTATTTATTAAAATTTATGACTAACATATTTATAAACTCTTCCCCTGCCTTTTAGAAAGACTCATATGATTACTATAAACATTCTTAAAGATCATAATGAAGTATAAACAAACAAGACCTTTTTAATTAATTGTTTAAGAAATAGCTACATACTTGTAATATTTTATCAAATTGTGTCGATATAAAACTGCCTTCTTGTACCCTCAGGAAAATGAAGCGTTTTTTATAAGTAACTTCCCAACCCTCATCATTAAACTTTGTTTGATGTAGTAATTTTTTAAGGTTTCATTTGTTTCACCCCAAAAACCAATTATTGATATGACATAAAAAATATATTTTTAGCCGAGTATTATTAGTTTATTTTGTAGATAATGCTTGGCTAAAAATATTTTTTTAATGAAATCACGGGATTTTTATATAGTTGTGCCTGTATGTATATTTTTTCAGCTAGCAATTTATTTTTATTAAATGCTATTTGTCTGCAGTATTCTCTTTTCCTGTTGCCTGGTCTCTATGTGGCTTTTTATGGGCTTGATTGTGAAGAAGTTGTATATTGTTTGTTATCTTAAAAGTGTGTTATCATTATAATGTTATATAATTTTAAATTTTTTATGTACATATGTTAGGTATTACATACTTATGAATATTTATACAAAAACGCTGGCGATTGCAAGATAATTGAATATTTTTGGGTTAAATAGAAATTTCTTTCGTAATTTGATTCGAAAAAAGTAATTTTTCGAATTTGTTTGACTATTGCTTTTTAATTCGAAAATGTTTTCCAAATTGAAATCAGAAATTTTATTTTGTAATTCGTTTCGAAAAGCAAATCTTTTGAATGAATGTCTTTTATAAATTGTATTATACAACAACCTTCATAGTTTCATAGTTTAGCTGGATTTTTTAATTCCTTGCAACTAACATCTGTTATTAAATTACTCTTTGTTAGTAAATGGGTTTAGTTCCACTTTATTATTATCATTATTTATACCCACTAAATTTGTCATCAAGTAATTTATCAAAAGTGTTTTATCTAAACACTGGTTCGTTATACATCATTTAAATACATACAAATGCTTAATATCAGCTCATACGATTATGAGAGTTCAAATACTTGTATATAAAGTACTGCTCAAAATTATAGCACACTTTAATTTATTTTTTAATATTCATTATATTTTTTCAAAAAATTAAAAAAGTGGTTTGTTTTTTGGTTTTAAATTAATATATTTATTCAAATTTATTAAATTAATATCACAATTCAGTTTAAAATAATAAAAAATAAAAAAATTGAGGTTGTTTAATAAAAGAAGTCTCAAATTAATAGTTCATAATTATAGCACACTTAAAAAATTTAATTCATTTATGAAAAGTTGATCAACATTTGAACTTAGTATGATGAAATACTTCCACTTTTAGCTTTTAAAATATATTTGATCCGGTTTGGAATTGATTGAACCAATTTGTAGCAGTCATCTATGGTTACTTTAAACCAAATGTCTTTTATAGCGCTGATCAATTCACTTTTAGTTCTTATTTGGTAGTTTTGAAGGTCACGATCAATAATAGACCACAAGTTTTCGATTGGGTTGATATCTGGCGATGTCGGTGGCCAATCTAATAGGGGAATACTATTGTTTCTAAACCATGCCATCGAAAATTTCGCCTTATGACAGGGGGAATTGTCTTGTTGAAAGTAGGCTTGAGTTGATTCAGCGCCAAAAATTTGATCAAAATATGATGGAAGTTCTTAGGATATTAAATCAATATAGCTTCTAGCATTTAAACGACCTTCATAAAAGAGTAATAAGCCGGTACCATAGGCTGTAAAACATCCCCATACTCTAACAGAGCCACCACCACCTTGTATTCTTGGCTGGAAGCAAAATGGTTGATCCTTCTCCTGCATTGTTCGTCGAACAAATTATCTATTTTTACGATTTATCAATTCAGAGTGGGATTCATCACTAAAAATAACCTTATTCCAATCCCTTTCAGTCCAATTTGCATACTTCTTGCACCAATTTAATTTTTTTGTTTGAACCTTGTTTCGATAAGGACGTCGTTTCTTGATGTAGCTTTTAAGACCCTGGTTAACAATCCGGCGACGAGTTGTGCTGGCACTTATTGACTTCCCAATGGTAGATGACCATTCAGAAGCAAGTTGACGACTACTAGGTGATCGATATCTTTTACACATTTGCACCAATTGCCGATCTTGGACTGGTGTTGTGCATTTGGAACTTCCTTGGCCTGGTTTAATTGTAAGTGGTTTATTGTCAGAAACTTTTTTTTCAATATTTTATACACATTTTCGTGAAACACCAAGACAGCAAGAAGTGCCTTTATAGAAATTTTTTGCTCCAAAGTGACGGGGTTTTCGACCCATTATTTCAAAAGTCAAGAGAATGTGCTTTAATTTTGACACTAGTCGTTCATGAACGAACGGGTTAAAATGAATGGATCAATTCAATGAACGAAATGAGTCGGTCATTTAACTGAACGGTTTTCGTTCAATAGTGTACGGATCAATTTCGTTAAGCTGCTGTTTATCAAAAGATAAGAAGAAAATCACATTCAATAACGGTTGTATTCATTCGTTCAAAGTGAACGGTTGAACGAATTGAATGAACGAATCAGTCTTGGATAAATGAACGAAAATGACCGGTCACTGAAATGAACGACCGGGCACAACTCTATTTGACACATCAAATATTGACATTATGTCATCATTCCATTTTCACTCATGTTTTCTCATTGTATTCGTAGAAGTGCGCTATAATTTTGAGCAGTACTTTATGTATACTTAGATGTATTGTAGTTTGTTTTATCTTTTCTCTTTTCCTATAAATACTTATAATGTTCTGTGGTTTTATTTTTTTTTTTAGTCGATCAGCTAATGATAAAACAATGATGATATTTGTTAAATATTTTGCTTTACTTACAAACATTTTATTAATAAGAATGTAGAACAATGTCAATTAATTTAAAAGACAGACACAAAGAAAATATAAAATAAAGGTGGATTCACCCATTCGATCTGAACAAAAGACGTTTTGACTTTTTGAGAGAGAGAAAATATTTTTCGCGAACAACTCTCAGCATGAATTGGTTTAATTTAAAATTTTGTCTGGACAAAAATGAACTACATTTTTTCATACAAATAATAATGTCTTATGTATTTACATGGCTATCAAACTTTCTTTTTTCATTCATTTTGAATACACAATTCATACATACATATTTTAAAATAATTTAATTTTTGGTTTTTGACTCTCAAAAAACCAAAGAAAAATAAATCAATGGCCACAATATTACCACTTGTAAAACTAGTAGATTTTGTTTACATATGGCAGCTTTGATTTTCTAAAGCTGCCATATGTGCTGCAAAAAACTCTGAGAAAAAAATTTTCTCCGGTCAAAATTTTTGTTCGGAACAAATGGGTGAATCCACCTTAAGTATGTATTTCGTGATTGAACTAGGTAAAAGATATTTGTATTTATTTTAATTATTAAATTTATTAAATGTTTCAAAAACAATAATTCAATTCAAAAATTGTTTCATAAACTTTTAATAAATTAAAAATTTTGTATGAATAAGGCATGTAGAGCAGTCGTCGGCTGTAATAGCCAACAGAGTACGAACGTGGTCGACCATTTAGATCAATACAACACGAATGTAACAAGTGGTAGGAAGATTGTTCATAGAAAAACAAACAGAAAATGTGTGTTATGTAACATTGCAATTTAGTTTGTGCCGGTCACTGCTTTAAAGTTTAAAATTTGAATATATTGGAATGATATGGAAGTTTTAATATTTTACTTGTTAAAATATCAGTCAGCTTCTACTAGCTTTTACCATGAAAATAATGGATCTGAAAGAGCTATATTTCGTAAAATTCGTGATTCGTATTTGGTCTTCTGTGTGAAGCCTTCACATGCTGTGCTTTTTTTTTTTGTAAACTCATCTTGAAATATGGTTACAGTAAATGGATCACGATATTGAGAGATTTTAACAACAATATTTTGGCCTATTACATCAAGTAACTTACATTTATTTAAAATATACTTAGGTATGTGATAGGATGGGAGCAGTTGAGGTCCGACCTTATTGTTTGCTGGTTACTAACGAACTAAACTTTTTAATGGTAATAAATATAGCTCAGGACCTCAAAGGCTCGTTATTTAAAACTACAAATATACATTACGATAAACTACAATTTTAATTTGTGGATTATAAATTCAATCCCAAAAATATTTAATTACAATAGGGTTGGGAAATTCCATTTAAATAATAAAGGAGCTAATAATTTATATATACAATTTAAACAGATATTATATCGCATTTATATTTTCCAAACCTTCTTCTTTCCAATATAAGAATGATTTTCATATAAATTCTTTAAATAATGTTGTTTTGAAAAATAAAAGTTCTTGTCGGAAAGTTTGAATTAAAAGAAAATATTCAGGTATGTGATGGAAATCGAAAACTAATCAGTTTTGGAAATACATATTAATGCATTTATAATCTAATTTTTAAAATTTTTGTTTTAGGATTCTCTTTAGTAGTATTTTATGTGATAAAAAGTTTTTCAATACAGAAATATTACGAAAAAAATTACTTCTAAAACTCATTCCTTTTCGTTTTCGATTTTCATCACATGCCTGATTAACTATTTTTATACATTTAATATAAATGAATATCCCATCTGGCCCACTGTGTCTATCTCAGCGTTTACACACAAATGCATACAATTTGCAAATAATATTTCTGGCAAATTGTTGCCTGATAAATCATGTTTGTACTTTCATATCTAAACAAATATAAATTAATTTTGCATTCTTTTATTTTGTATATTTTGTGGTTCAAATAAATTTAAGCAAAAATAAAAAAATAAACTAGAAAATGGGTTAATATCATTATAATGTTTAACAAAAGCAGAATAAACAAAATAAAATAAAAAAAGTAAAACATAAAATTGGCTAAACATTTCAATTGTTCTTTAGAAAGGTGCTTTTATTAAAGCGAGATTTTAAATAATATTCTTACAATATATCTACATACAATTTAAAGTGACTTTAAACTATTTTAAGCAAAAACACAAAAAAAAAACAAGTTTGAATTACAATATAAAACGGTTTTTGACTTTTATATAAAAAGAGCGAAAAACAGAAAACGGTGCAAAAATTGTATTGATATGTTTAAAGAATTTGTTTTTTAATAAAACTTGGCTTGAATAATTTCCCACAACTAATTACACTGATTAATACATAAAAAAAGAAAATATATTAATAAAAACTTATAAAATAACATGAAAGCAGAAAAAAAGAGAAAAAATAAAAAAAACCAAACATGTCATATGAAACCTTCTTAAAATACATCAAAAACTCATTTAGATAAAGTGTTTGTTAGTTATGTATTTAGCTAATTAGTGTGTGTGTGTGTGTATTGTAGCTGTATCTTTATATCTGTTACACTTAAATGTATCTGTATCGTGTGGTTAGTTGGTTGCTTGTTTGCTGTTGTAGTTTATACAAATTTCTAATTAACTCACTTGAAATATTTCAAGTACCCCCTGCCATAGAAATTCAAACATGAAAACTAAAACCCAGAAAGAATATCTCTGAGGAAAATCCGCTTTGGTTAACAAAATTTATCAAAATCTTTGTGTTTTTTCAGACTTTTTCTGGTGTAATTTTTATTACAGTAAGAACACAAAAAAAAAACATTAATGTAAAGTGTTTCTAATTTTAGTTTATTTTTGTTTTGCTTTTAAGGTTCAAGAACTTTTATTTAACTAATTCTATAGGTAATACACTCATCTTGTTTGTACATATGTATGTATGCACCTATACATATTTAAAGAACATTATTTTTTAAATAGACTTTTTAAATTTGTTTAAAAATGCAGCAGGCTTCACTATAACAACATGGAAGTCCTATAAAATTTCGTATAATCATGAGAAAATTATATTGACTAACAATATATAAATGGCCACCAAAGAGAAATACTTAAAAATTGTTTTAATTAGAAAGATATTAGATATAATTATAACCAGTTCATTAGCATCTTAAAATGTAAGAAATGTTTAAATTTAAACTCCATTGAAACATTTTTAAGTTATTTTTAGGCTTTTATTTTGAAAATGAGTATACATAATTAGTTTTTTCTATTATACACTTGGAACCCCTTCAGTAACATGTTGGATGAAACATGTTATACTAATTACATGTCATCAAGTTCATGACTTCATGGTTCCCCGAATATAATGCCTCCAAAATTGGAAAGTTTACTAAATACTACCAATGATAGGAAAGTATAATTTTTGTTTTTCAACTTAAGCATATTGGAATAACATGAATGTTTTGACATTTTACTTGTAGAAGCTTTGACGATGAATTCAAATTTGCTAGAAAAGTCACTGTGAATGGCGGATTTGTAAAAGCTACATTTAGTAAAATTCGCTATATTTTCAGTCAACATAACCGTCCTTCTGAGACCACTAATTAGAATATTATCGTGTGGTATTCTGAATAACTAACAGCTGTGAATGAAGCCTTCTTTGCATGCTGAACCTGTCATTTTATGGTGCGCTTTATATGCTTCATTCAGAAAACCGACTTTTTTAGTAAATCGGTTTTCGGGTTATACGAAAAATTACATTTTCTAAAGAACCGGTTTCGAATACGGTTTTAGCTGAAAGAATATTATCATTACATAAGCTACTGTTTAAGTTTTTTTTTTATTTTTATGCTAAAACTTAAATTTCAAAAGAAGTTCGTGATATATTTTAACAAATTATGAAAAATTTAAGGTAAACAAACAAAAAATACATAAGAGGTCATTAACCAAATCTATTTTCTAATTAGCAATTAAGTTGTTAATATGTGTATATCATGATACAAAGAGAATAAGGTAGAAACGTTTTCTCTTTTTCAGCTATATTAACTTTATGGCGTTAAATTGATTTATCATTTAATTGCATAAATATGCGTACAATGGCCGAGTACTTTTAAAATCCGATTTTTTTTGAAATATTTTGTGAGTTTAATACTGAAATTACAAAATTCGTGTACAAAAGACAGGAAAAAAGGTATTTATCAAGATAGTGCAAGTACCAAACAGTTTTAAGATTTTTATAAATTTTGATAAATTTTTTTTGTTAAATTATAAAAGCATTTACGTCCTTATTTTACCATTCAAACAAAAGTCCTCTCAGAATGTTTATATAATTTATACTTCCCCGTAAATGTTTGTATTTCCCTAACATAAATGACTCGATAACTAAATAATGGGAGCATACAGGCAACACAATACAAAGACAAATAAATTTAATACAGTTTTACTTATATTATAAAATTGTTTAGTACAAATTAGTAAAAATTACATACATTTAATAATAATTTCCCAAAATATAAAATATATAAATAAAATATATTTGAACTCGTTTATTTATTTATTTATAAAACTTCGTTTATTTAGGACAGAACACAACAAATATTTAGTTTTATTTTATTTTATTTTATGTGATGCTGTTCGATATTGCAAAACTCTTGTAAGAGTAAACAACGTCAAACAAATTTGTGCTGAAACTAGTGGTTATGCTTTTTTGAGTAAATATTTGCCAAGTGTGACTCTTTTTAATATAGACCGCTTTCCAATAAACTTTTCAATGGTTTTCATATAACTTGTATGTTTAATTTTGGTTTGAAAAACAAATTTCTTTCTATTTCAACGTTGTCCACATGCAAGATTAATCGAGTCCTAATTGCATAGATATTGAAGCAGAGTTGGCTGATAATTTTTGTCGGTCCTAGAAGCCGAAATTATTTATCAGTCCCCTATTTTGTTTCCAAATGCCGTAAAATCACATCAAATTATAAGACAGCTCTATACACACAGAGAAAAAATATTGTTGTACATATTTACCATAACAATGTCAACATTTTTAAAAGTTTTTCAACAATATTATGGTTACTGTAATGATTTATATGAATGCGGTAACCATAATATGATTAAGTTACGATTCAGATGATTACTACAATCATATATACGATGGTAGTAACTATGTATATATTTGTTGTAATCATGTTTATAATGATTTATCATTTATCATAATTTGTTGCTCTTTGATTATGAAAGAGAACAACATAAGATGGTATTTATTATCTTTCATTATAAAACCGATCACCATGAACATTACATAATTGCTATAATCATATATATGATTGCTATACTCACGTGAATGGTAACTTAACTATATCATGGTTGCAGAAACCATATACATAATTATAGTGACCATAATATCTCAAAAATGCTTAAAATGTGGAATAAGTTGTGGTAAACATGCATAACTATATTTTTTCTCTGCGTGTATTAAACTAATCGGAACAAGTAAAATATGCTGAATAATTACTTTTTTATCTCTAATTATTATCAAATATCGCTGTTAGTCACCTAACTTATGCACAAGTATTTTGTGTAATATAACTGCATTCTAATCTACCATTAACAATCACCATAAAACATCTTGAAATTTAAACTAAATGATTGCAAAAAAAAGCACACACACAATTGCTTCATTTAATATTTTAATTGTTGCTAAGAAAACTTCACCGAAAGAAAAGAAAACACAACGAAAAGTCTAATTATACCCTACACCACCATAGTGGGGAGGGTATATTGGATTTGTGCTGATGTTTGTAACGCCCAGAAATATTGGTCCAACACCCACCTCAAAATCACTGAGTCGATTTAACGATGTCCGTCAGTCCGTCTGGCTGGCTGTCCATGTAAAGCTTGTGCGCAGAGTACAGTGGTAAATAAAGCCAAATCAAATCTACGAATTTTGTACAGATCGGTCCATAATTACTCGTAGCTTCCATATAAGGCCCACTTCCGAAAATCACTTTAAAGAGCATAACTCACTCAAAAATGTCGGTATCCAAATAATATTTAACGAAAATATATTTAATATGTATACAAATAATACGGTACAATTTTATTATGATCGGTCCATAATTAGTCGAAACTCCCATATAAGACCCTCTCCGTAATTCACTTTAAGCTCCATAATTCGTTTAAAAGTATTTATATCGAGATAAAGTTTAACACATATAATACTTATATTCACAGACATCATGACACTAAATTTTTGGTTGATCGGTCCACAATAGGTTATATCTCCCATATAACGCCCATTTCTGAAAAACTGTTTTATACATATACTGGGTGTAGGGTATTATATGATCGGGCTTGACCGATTATACTTTCTTACTTGTTTTTTTACGGTTCTGTTGACACAATAATTTTTAATTCCTGGAATAAATATTTATCAATATGTGTAAGAGACGAATCAAGCCAACCAAACAGCAAAATAATGTCAAGTAGAAAAAGGAAACAATAAAACTTTGTTTTATAAACATTTATTTTTTTCTTTATTTTTATATATGTACCTACACATATATATACATAAAAACAATACATATTGATAAAATGTGGAAAAAAACTATAAAATATTTCAGAACGTGTTTCAATGATTTTTTTCCAGAAACAAACTAGTATTGCCGTTTTTCGCATTTTTTGTGTTAGAAATGTTGATTGAAATGAATGTAACATCATGTTCCATTTCAAATTTAACAGTTTGATTTAATCTAAAGAAAGTTATTTATAACTTTTGAAGAAATTTCCATTCAACTGGCACGAGCCAAGCTGGATTTTAATGATTATCTTTGGCGTTTTTACAGTCTTCTGTGTGTGTGCGTGTAATTAAAAAAATATTTAATTTCTGTATAGAATGATTTTAATTAGTATAAAGTAACAAATTATAGTTTTTATGATAATTAGTTATTAATTATATTATTATGTTTAATAGATTATTATGACAAATTTCTGCTACATTGTTTCAATTTGTTTTTAATTTCTAATTTATAAGTAAAATTAATTTTTTGTAATTTTTCTGAATTTTGTTTAATGGTTTTAACATTACATAATAGTAAACTACAGGATAAAATCTAGTCATACAGGCTAAAATGTAGACAATGATGCCACATCAATAACTGTTTTTTTTTAGAATTTACTGTTTTAAGAAAATTAAATGTTGTTCCAAAAACTCCCTGTTGAAATAAATCTAAGCATACAAAATAAAAAGTTGTAGATCACAAAATTTCAATAACTTTTTATTTAAAAATCAAAATGTTTGAGAGAAATGGTCATATAACTACTCGTAAATCCATTAGATTCATAACGAAGTGGCGCCGAGTTCTTTTTAAAATGTAATTTATAATATGTGACCCGGTCTATGAAAAGGTGGCTTATGACTCACATAACATTTTTATTTTTACCTCGCCTTCAGTAAGATGTGTATACAACTTGTTTGAAGTACATAAATCTGTAAAAAGCCATGCAGAATCAATTAATCAATTTAAAAAAGTGGGCGTTGAAGTAGGCGTGGTTCTACCAGCTCAGAAACCTTCCCGGGCTCATGCACAACAACTTTGCCGAAGATAATAACATGATCAGATGCATAGTTTGCGAGAATAGAATAGTAAAAATGAATTTGAAAAAAGTGCCAAGATAAGTGTACTGAAATTTGGCCATTTTTACACCTTCAAAAAAGTACCTATTAATTATCCGTAATACGTACTATTTGAAAATAATAGTTCATGGAATTTGTAGTGAAAAAATACATTTTGATAAAAAAGTACCAAAAAAGAATACAATTTTTAGGCCATAGGAATTCGAATTTCAAAAAAGTACCAAAAAGATTTATAGTCTTTATTGATCTGAGCCACTTAATATAGTATTTCTGTTTATTTATGTAGGAGATATACATGTTAACGGAGACTATTTTTACCCCATATGGTCACTTGAATTTCGAATTTCAAAAAAGTACCAAACACCTATCGGACGCATTTAAAATATTATTTCTAAGTTTATTTGTTTTGGAGATATAGAGGTACTGCTTTTACCCGATTTTGCCCCATTTGTCCCCCTTAACGACCGAATTGCCAAAAATACATGGATCTACATGATGTAAAAGGAACCCATTACCCGAATTTCAAGTTTCTAGCTTTAGCGGTTTGGGCTGTCCGATGATGAATGAATCAGTCAGTCAGTCACGTTACTCTTTTATATATATAGGTGCCTATTATGAGCAAAATTCGATTTTCGACTGTGGTCGAAATGCTTATCGAACGAATTTTCATTTGGTATTATGGTGCACATTCGATGAAAAAAACGCTATTGTGAGAATCACTTTTTTGGGTTATTCACAATAGTACATTTCTATCAGCTAGCGCTATATTTGTTTACAAATTCTTAAAGAAAAATAAATTAAATTTGAAATGACCACCACGGAATTATGGTTTGATGATTCGTCTGATGAACTGGCCAAAAGCAGAAAAAGGCTCAAGGATGTTTCCAACATTTTGGAAATGGATTCCAAAATTTAATTTGCAGATTTATTAAAAATTTTCGACTCTGTAAAGAGGCGTTTGTGGACATGCTGTCCATTACTTATGAAGTGCTGCAACAATATTCAAAGGGCAGAACAATCCCAAGTATATTAAAATTGGCAATCGTTTTTCTGACCTTCCTCCATGAGAGAAACGAGCTTCTCCAATTGCTGTTTTGTAGTTAGGATCTTAGACCTGCAGGATATTAACGAAAGTAATTTACAAGTAGTATTTGGTTTACCAAAACCAAAAAAAAAAAACAAAACAAATACATTTTTAATAAATTTTGCACAGTTTTAAACACCGTCGATAAAAAATTCGTTGAACAACGAAATTTTCGACAGTGATTTTCGATAGCCAGCGAATATCGATTGTCGAATGCAGCTCATAATAGGGGCCTGTTTTTTTGTAATTTAATTTGTATTTCTAACGTTAAACAAAAACATATAAAAACCAAACTAACAAAATAGTACAGAATTGAATTTATTGAAAAAGTCCACTGCTGTTGTCAGATTCATATTCATAGATCAACGATTTATCATCACTTTGTGATGGATTTGTAATATTGGTGTTGAACACTCTAATATGGGGTACACCTAGAGTTTTTTTTCTCGCAGTTTTTCGCTTCCCGGGAAAGCGGGATTTTTTTTTTAATTTCCCGGGATCCCGGGATCCCGCTCCATAGAAAAAATAAAACGTAAATTTGTCTTTATTTATGAAAAATCTTTTATTAAAAAACGTCAGGGAAAAAACAAGGTAAAAAGTACTTAAATACTACAAAAATTAGTTTCAATTGAAAGAGGAACTTGAATTATTACATTACGCTTTTAAATGTAAATTTCTTATTATTATGCTCTAGATACTATATAAAAAAGAAACATAAACATAACAATTTAATTCATAAAAAATAGTAAAAAAACAAATTCAGGTACTCAAAATATGAGATCAAAAAATTTTAAATTTAATTCATAAAATGTATAATATGTTTTAAATAACTATAATTTCTTTTTTTCATTATTATAATTGCTTGAAAAAAAGAAATTATAGAATATTGAAAAAAGGTCAAATAAAAGAACTAAATATTTTAAATAACGGCTTAGGAAATAAGTTTTTAACACACTCAAAGCGTTTATTGAGTCGTCAGAAAGTCTATTTCTGATTTTATTTACAAATTGCCCGTTTTACTGAAAAAACTCATTCACTTTCTACCGAAGTTGGAAGAATAGTTAAAAGTGCATTTAACAAGTATTCAATATTTTGAGTTCTTTGACTGCTTCCTTCAACATTTTTAATTCCTTTTTTAAGTATAAGGAGCGAGTTGCAAGTTTTTGTATTTCCCGGGATCCCGCAAAAAAATCCCGGGAAACGGGAAATCATAACAATTGAAATTCCCGGGAATTGCCGGGACGGGAAATCCCGGGAAAAAACCCTAGGTACACCCTATACAAATGAAGACCTCCTTGGTGGACATAAGCAATTAAATAAAACAAATTATTTGATGACACAAAAAATGTCTTTAATAAATTTCCAACTGGTATGATTGCAAAATTCTGCAAAATTTTTAATCCAACGCACATCATTTTGCGACCAAAAGAATTTAAGTCTAAATATAAACATGACTTTAAAGAAAAGGAAATTAAAAACTTTTTTTATAATCTTGTTGTTCTTGTTGTTTTAAGAAGTACTTGTACTTATTTTAAGAGAGACATGTCTGACTTTAAAAGAAATATTTGATACATATATTAAGAAGAGGGCATACTATATGCAATACGTAATAAAAAATCATGACTGACAAAGAGAGAAACGAAACGTAGGAAAGACCAACAACTAAGAAACAGCAAAAGCAATACAAAAATACAAAAAGAAAAACACTTACCCTTCTTGGTTTGGACTCAACCATTTGTTCAACTTCGATACCGTCTGACATCTTGTTACAGTTGCTTTTATTGTTGCTGTTGCTGTTTTCTGTAGTAGTGGCAGTAGTTGCTGTTGTTGTCGTTATTGTACTTAACTGAATGTGATTTAACTTTAGTTTTATGCTGTTCTCAGTCACACACTACTTTTGTATCTTCCTTTTCACTGACTGATTCCAGAGCTAAGAGACGACGGACGATGTTGAGATGATGATGATGATGATGTTGAGATGCTGCACGTTCTAGTCGTACGTTCGTCGTTGGTTCTTTATGGCTTTAAGAGCCCCGCTTTATTGTTACAATGCCGGTTTTTGTTATTTTTTTTATATAAATATTATTTAGCACACACAACCACAATGTGTGTGTTTCGTATTTTTTTTCAATGGACAAGAAGTGGGAATAAAAACTGAACTGATGTTGGGGAACGTTATTTTTTTCTTTCTTTAAAATATTTCTTTAGCAAAAATGGTATTTTTTGCGTTATTTTTTATATAAAATTTTATATTTTCAATGAAATAAAAACACCAAAGCAAGTAGTATGTATGTAGATGAGGAAGCAAAACAACACTGAACTGTAATATAAGCGAACAAAATAAATAAAATGAAACAATCAAGAAGTTGCTGGAACAGATAAAGAAAATTAATCAGAAGAGAAAAAAATTCTGATCTGAAGAATTTTTAATTTTTTTTTTTTTAAAAACGAGAAACTGCATTTAATTTTATTCTTCAAAAAAAAATAATATTTTATCAAAAGAATAAAAGCAGCAACAGTCCTTTTATTAACAAACAAATAATAAAAATGACCCTAGCCCACACACACACCTTTTTTGGTTTTGTTAAATTAAATTTGTAATTTATTACTTCTTTTATCAATTCAAAAAAAAAAAACAACGGTTTTTCAAAATTCAAATTTTATTTTGAAAATTCTTTTTGTTTACGCGTTAAAACGTCTTGTTCGCTCAAATGTTACTCACGAATAAAACGTCAAACTTGTGATTTGACTATAAACGGACTCCCAACAACTGAACTCGTAATAAATGCTACAATACAACCAAGCAACCAGACCAGACAACAACAACAGCAGAATAAATACACATATCCACTAGTGAAATGAAGTCGCCGCAAAAATACAATAAACTCGAAACACACAGATACTTACACACACCATCGTACTGTTTGTAAAGCACTGCATATAACCCAACAAACAAATCCATTCGCTCACACAACAAATACACAGCAATATCCACAACAATAGCTCTCACAAGAGAACCACAAAGTTTGTATATGTAAAATCTCCCCCAAAATCGCACAAACACACACCGACTCACCACTGACTCACTCGCTTCACACACAATTTCAATTAATGATGCATTGCATTTGTTCTTGTTGTAGCTTTTCATGTGATTTTAGTACCTTACAATGTGTGTGTTTGGAATACTATTTTCTTTAGAATTAATTTTTAATGGATAAAAGCGTTTGTTGTGCATTGTTTGTGTATCTTTTTCCAATTGGGCCTTTATTTTGTAGTTTAGTGGGGAAATGCAATTAAAGCGACAAAACACAAACTATCAAAGTGGATTAGAAATATTAGAAAATTAACTAGAATTTTCCTCTGTCCATAAGCGTCTGTTTCCCTCTTCATACAGGACCTCAAAGACCCTTCTTTGTCCTCGGTATGCAGGCGTTCCAAGAACTTAAATTCATCGCCGTATGTCATCAGAATGAGAGGGTAATGGTCTGCGGCTGTCTCTAGCGATTAATCGATTAAGGTGGTCGAAACTCGAGCTTGATACCTCAAAGGCCCTCAAGGTCCGGATGAAATCCGATCCCAACAATCTCAACAATAATTATCACCTTAAAATTTATCGTGGTTTTGTATAAAAAAAGAGATAAAGAAAACAGTATATGAGGTCCAGCATATAACTGGTTAATAAATTTTTAAATATTTTGCCAGTGTAATAATATATTTAATGTATGGAAGAGGGGGGCACGTTTGAACACGGGGCACCTTTGAACAATTTTGATAAAATCTTAGTTTAACATTTTTTCCGACCCTTAACCGAGTTTTTCATATGAAAACCTTGTTTTCTAGCAACGTCAACAACTTTTGTTAGTTTTTTCAGTCGTCGACCGAATGTAGTTGGGTGAACAAGTCACTGCTAAACTTTGTAAATTTTTTTATTTTTTGTAAGAGTGTAAGAAGTATTCAGTGATCGTTTTCTTTCGCGAAAGAAATTTATTGCAGTCCAAAATTCATTTCAAACAAAATTAAGGTTAGTTAGTTAGTGATATTTATGTAAAAAAAATATTTATTATAAATTTCTGTGAAATGGCAAGCCAGTTCAGGTTTGAACAAATAAAAAGGGGCACCTTTGAACATATTAATTTATCAACCGAAGTACCAAACATTATTGATTCTCTCTTATTTTCTGAAAATGACGAATCCAATGTTGATCATGATGCTTTAAAGAAAAATGTAATGTCACCTGAAATCGCAAGGCCTTTTCCGTCTTTTTTTTTCTTAACAAATAAATCGAATATATTATATATATAAAAAATATAACTGTTTATGTTATTTTTGGATATAAGCACTACAAGAAAAAATTGCCGTTCAAAGCTGCCCCGTAGGGGGGCACATTTGAACACAATGACTTCATCCATTAAAAAATTAAAAAAATATAAATCGAACTAAAAATAAGTTACTTGTAGACTTAAACTAAAGTTTATTTCCATACATATTAGTTAAACTAAAGTTTATTTCCATACATATTAGTTAAATTATGTAAAAAGTCAATAATTCAAAAATATAAATTTTTATGTGGCAAAGCAAAAAGTGTTTGTTTGAAAAAAATAACTATACGAGTTATGGAACTATTTTCTGGACATTGTCTTCTAAGACAATGCTTGGGGGTGTTTTTTGTTTATCCACAGATACAGTCAAGTTAAAGTCAATATTCAATGAATAGGGGTTCGATACTCGAAATATTTCAACGATTTTCAAGTATCGTGTCAAGTTTAGATAACAGTGTGCTACTTATAACAATAATGTCCACTTAAATATACAGCATTCAAATATTTGAATCATAGGCAGGGAAAATAACCAGAGTAATGAAGGCCTACGCTGCACAGATCTGACCACTGATAATACAGTAAATGAGATATGCAATTTTACAACAAAAATAGTATTTAATATTTTGCATGAAAATAGTTACTAAAATGTCTCAAAAAATACCATGATAACTACATATTAATACTTTTAGATTTACAGATTTCTTGATCATAAACTGTATATTTATTGAACTATATGATCCTCGGAAATGCTTTTTGCGATCTACAATTAGGTGAGCCATAAACGCCATGTTCATCCATTTGGCTGACATTTTGCGTTGTCGCCGTTTTCTAAAGCTTAGAATCTTGAACTTTGCGGTAGAAGGTTCCAAATTCTATTTTTTTTTATTCATATTCTATTGCCGATCAATAGAACATTGGGCGTAACACTATAAATTGAAATAACCACATAAGCAACTAATTAAAGGATTTAACAAGAAAGGAATATAGAAAAGAAATCGTGTTACATCATAAAAAGTTTTATTATAACTCCCTCATGCACTGTGTCTTCTGTCAAGCAACCATTGAGTATGTATGTATGTATATTAAATAGTAAAATCGATGATAGTGTTGAATGGACTGATGAATAGTCCTGAAGTGCTAAATATCAATAGTTAAATGAAAACAGGCCACATCGATTTGTATATAAATTTAGTAATTTAAATAGTTTTGTGGAATAGATTATTTTAAAAATACAGGGTGGTATTATTGATTCCGTACGGAAAAAAACGTAAGCGGAAAGAAATATCGATCGATATGTAAAATGTAAATATTCCTTCCTGCGTCCATTCCATTCCATACTGTGTGTGTAGAGATGATACCGCAAAAAGGAAAAATACCGCAGCAACGTAATAAATATTTTCAAATTATGCTTCCGCACAAAAAATTCCTTTCCGCAATCGGAACGGTATGAATAATTTGGCCCACACTCTTTATTATTCCGTATCTTGTGGTTACAAACTATATTAAAAAAAATACTTAATCTACTTGTAAATCATCGCAAATCGTTAACATTGTAATTCAGCTCATTTAACAAGTAAATCAAGCAGTACAACAACAAATAACACTGTCTACACTACCACGTTGTGTAGTATTAAACCCCGTATTTTTTGTCAAGTCTTCAACCCAGTATTTTGTCTGACATTGTAGTTTTATTTGAGTTGTTGATGTTGTTATTTTCCACTGTCTGCATGTGTTGTTATTGCGTTTTCTCTTTCATTTATTTGTATTTGTGTCTGGTTGTGATAAAAGTTCCTTTTTTGCTGTTGTTGTCGTCATTGGTTGTTCCTTCCAATATTTTTGGGTGTATTTCTAAGTTCGTGTGTCTATATATTTTGTGTGCATGCAGTTTTTTGTTTTGTTTTTTTGTCTGAATTGTCAGCATGTTGTTGTTTTTGTTCGCATAGAGTTTGAATTTAATATTAAATATTCAGCTTAAATTTGTAAATTAAGTAATTTTTGTGTGTGCACATGTATTTTTTTGTAATAGTGATAAGCTTTATGTAAGTATGCGTATGTGTGAGCGTACAATAGTTATCACAGTTGTATGTACATAAAATTTATTGATTTTCGTTGCAAGAAAATTAACATTATAGGGGTATCATTAGAAAATGTATGAAACTTTATTGTTTATTGGAATTTTTTTTATTTTATCACAGCTGATTAAATTTTAATTAACATTGACATTTTATTAAATATTATAAATTCTTGTAACTTGGGAATGGAAGTCGATTTAGTAGTGACTGTTGTGCCAAGAAAAACCAATCAAAACTTTTGTGCCAAGAAAAAAAATCAAAACTTGCAGCTTTAATTTTTAACAGTCCAGAGGCTCAGAACTTGCGTTTCCCAGATGTTTCTTCAACTAAGTGACAAGGCGTTCATTTTATTTTTTGAATTTATTAAGATAAGAGAACTCGTCGTCAATTAAGTGACTTGTATGCATGTGATCCTTAGTCTGATTATCTTTCTGATGTAATTGTCATGGGGTAACTTCATCAGTAAGGAACCTGTCACTTAAGCATTTAAATGCGAAAATTTAGAAATTTTTAACTTTCTGTTATCAGTCACTATGTGAATTATTCCGGTTCATATATTATTCGATAAATTTTCTACTAAATTAGGTTAAAAACCAGTCAAAAAATTCTGTATGAAAATCATCCAAAAGTATTATAATAACTAACCCCCTTATTACAATTTTTAGTTTATTGAAGGTTTATTTTTGTAATTTATCCTTTAAGAAAGTTAGACAAACCTTAATGTATGAAAGGAAATCTGATTAATCTGAAAATCAAACATAATGTTTAGAAAGCTTTATGATATTTATATTTAAAGGGTGGTTTTTTTAGCAAACTTTATTTTTGACAAGACACAGCTCAGTTGTTTTCGTGTAACATGTTACGGGTAAACTTGTTCAGTTTGGTCTATAATATAACCATGAATCGACTTACAAGCGAACCACGCTTGCAGATTATTGTGCACTTTTTTATCAGAAAATTGTGTTCAGCGACGAAGCTCATTTCTTGTTAAATGGATACGTAAACAGCAAAATTGTCGTATTTGGTGTGAAGAGCAGTCAGAAGCATTGCAAGAACTGCCAAAGCGTCCCGAAAAATCCACTTTTCAGTGTACTTTTTCAAAGACGACGACAAAAGCAGGAACGTTACTGTGAATGACAAGCGCTACCGTGCGATGATTACAATTTTTTTTTGTCCAAAATAGAAGAGCTGGACGTAGCTGACGATGCCACATACCACACAGCACGCGAAACAATGGTCCAATTGAGAGGCGAGTTCAGTGAACAGTTTATTTCACGCTTGGCGGGATTTTAAAAATAATGATATTTAAAAGTTGGTTTTATACATACAGTGGGTGGCCAAATTATTAGTTACACACAAAAAGGGTGCAAGCTGTAATTGATGCCAAAGAAGGTTCTACGAAATATTAAGATTTTTTTTCAAAAAATTTTGTAATATTTCTTTTCCTCAAATATATATTTTTAAACAAAAGAATTTATTTTTAATTGAATTAGAAACACTTAATTTACCTAAAAGAACAAATAAAAGAATAAATTTCCACTATTTTAAAATGTTATACGGCTTCAAACTAAACAATTTTGCATGTGTAACTAATAATATGGCCACCCACTGTAATATCATATTTATTACTTTTAAACTTTTAAAAGTGTTTAAGTTTTTTGCAAAATCAGAATTACTGCTGAATATTAAATTACATCCATTTTACAAAAAGGCTTCTTTCTAGCGAATTAATACTTTTTTTGATTATTTAACTGATTGTTCGACCTTTTTATTTATTAAACAATTATATTTTATTTTTCGAAAATTAGGTCTAATATTGTTTTTATTTTTATTTTATATTTCTTCCGATATTTCGCTACAACAATGTGTAGCATCTTCAGGGAAACAATAACAAAATTTAAAATTAATAACAATAAAAAAACTGTTAAAAATTATATATATTTATATTTTTGTTTAGAACTTATAAAATTTACCAAATTCTTGAAACAAAAAACATTGATTTAAATACCAATGACAATTTAAACAAAAACATGAATCTGGACATTTTTCAAAATTGAATTATTCTTGAAGAAACGTTAAAATCTAAATGGTCAGAAAATAAAATTTTTGGAAATAAGTCTGCCATTTCTAAATGGCTGGTCCCATAGGGACTTCAACGGTCATTAAAATCTGTTATTAAAATAACGTCAATTAAAGTCAAATATTTAAAGAAGAGGCCAAAGATCACAGTCTTAAGTTTTTATATTATCTTCCAAATTAGCAAAAAGCAGCATTTTGGTTTGAAAATATAATAATATAAAATTTAAGCGGGATGAGTCTTCAAAAAAAGGGAGAATCCCGCCAAAAGCGGAATGTATGGTCACGTTATAAATACCACACTTTTCAATGACTACTACTTACTCGTATTAAGAAATAGTCTAATAATGTCATATTTATTCGCTGTTATAAGGACCTAAATCACAGACTAACCAGAATAGACACGGCCACTAAAAGAACTAAAATGTGTCAAAGTGGCATCACACATTTACCACCATCGTAGGTAAGGGATAGCAAATATTTTGTTATTTGTATGGCTATCCTTGTTCTTCGATGGTGGCAATGGAAATTCAATGTTTACATTTATTTGTGAAAATTTTCTTCAATTTGGCGCAACAAAATGAGGAAAATTGTAATTTTGCGCTAAAATTATAATAAATTTTGGCGCATTTTTCTCATTTTTGTTGTGCCATTAAGTGAAGCCAGTTGGATTTTAGTCTGTGAGTTGGATTTCATCCAACAAGTTTGAATAGCTGCAAAAACATTAGGAAAAGTAAAATGTGTGTAAGTACCTATGAAATTTTTTTTTATTGATTTTGACTTTTTAATTAATGTTTTATTAAAATGTAGGACACGTTTGTTATAAATTGCCCAAATGTGGAGAATCTCCGATGCTTTCCGAAACATCCCAAAAGGTAAGTGCTTTTAATTTCATCAGGTTTTTAATTAAGGCGGAAATTGCATAAAGAATTTGCAATTTGTATGGAATAATTTTCCGTTCAAAATGTAAATTCTCTTGTGTATTTCCGACTTAAGTTCCAATTGGTAAATGTATACCAATTAGAGTTTGTTTTCAAAATTATGTGATGTGTTTTATTATATTTGTGTTGTGTATTTGCGATCGTAATTGTTTAATTTGTTAATTTTATGGCCGGCCGTAGTGTTTTTTGTATGTATTTTCAATGCATGGAGCTCTAGCTCTTAGAATCATTTGATTTTACATATAGTGAATAGGAGCCGCCTGGATACATTTGGTATAAAGGCAAGTAAAAGTTAAAGTGGAGTATAATTCTCAAATTTTTGTTGAGTTGACAAAAGAAGTTGTCTTCAGACCACAACTGCAAATTGCCAAACTATTGCCTTTATACCAAATTTGTATATTTATATTTTTAATTCCTGTAGCCCGGTAGCTTTTTTGTACATATGTTTCATCATTCATAATAAATGTAAAGACAACAAACAATATAAATTAATAAATTAATATTTATTTTATACATAATATAGGTACCTATATTAATAAATCTATCATAAAATTTTTTTTTGCAGATAACATTTTCCAGTGACAAGATACTTTGCGCATTTTATTTTTCACGAGGTAGGTATCCTTAAACACAATAATTTTATTTAAAAAAAGATTAATTATTTAAAAATTTTTATTTTCAAGCACTTAGGACTACTTACCGTTGATCCTGTGAAGAATTGGTCCAATAACTGCAATGCTTCAGGTTAGTACTTCTGTCCATTAGTGGTTCTATTATTATAAAAAAAACATTGAATAAACAAAAAATTATTTGCTAAATGGATAATTGTTGTTCTACTTCCTCTATTTTTAGATGACATGTGTTACTTACCGTTAATCCTGGGATGAAGTGATCCAGCAAACATTACATCTTCCGGTCAGTATTCTTGATTTTTACACTAGATCTTATCTTAAAAATAAAATATAAAATAATTACTATTTTCATTGTAAAATTTCATTTTCAGCTTACTTACCATATAATCCTGACATTTTGGTGAATTCCCTGCCACTTTGGACAATCCTTTGGAAGATTTTCGGCAAATATTAATTTCCGGCCATCAGCCACATCAACTATAACGAAACAACATTTATTTTTAGGTTTTTTATTATGTACATACATATTTTTTATTTTAAATTTTACTTACCCCTAATATACAACAAAATAAATGTTTAAATATTAACTTTTGTACGTTTTTTTATATATTTGTACAGGAAAAAACGAAAAATAAAATTTTTTACAAATTTTTCCCAAAAAAATGTTTGTTTACTTTAATTTTTATTTTTCATCATATGGTAAAAATGGTAATGTATAGCTGTTTTCTTTAACTCATTGCTATACGCATGTAGCGTTTTTTTTCTCTCTATCACATTATCGTGGTAAGCACTGCTGATAATCCACTTTTGTAAAAGTCACGTTTGACGATTCTGGTTAGTCTGTGCCTAAATGACCAATCGTACATATAATTGTAAAATGACATTTAAAGTGTCATTATTATCACTAATTATATTCTATTTTACACAAAGCAGAGGAACTTCCTTTGCCTTTTTCCATCGTCTTTAGCAAAATTATATCTTGTTCTAAGTCGAAGACCAGCCATCACCTATTCCGTTACATTACATAACGTAGTAACTAACCTGATATTTTGCTCTTACTGATAACGGCTTCTGTAAGTCCTTATAACCAATGAGTTCTTTTAGTCATTACATGTAACTACATATGTATGTAGTTCTAAGTACTTATCTTCTTGCATTAAATTAATATGCTAAAATGGTTTCAAATATTCATATAATTCATTAATTCATATTATAACATAATTTATTAACAGTATGAAAAATAGTCGGTTTTGAAAGCTTTAACCTGCTATAATGCTTTCTCACGTACAGAAGCAATAAAAAGCTTTTATTTTTCATTATAAAGCCAACAATAACTTTGTAACTATTTAGTACATAGACGTTTTTATGATATTAACAACATCGAATACGATGGAACAAGTTGCGCCTTTTAAAAATCCGTAAATATTTGAGTAATAATGAAATTATCATTCAGAGTTCTAAACAAAAAAATTATTTTATTTATTAAAAAGTCAAAAAATCTTAAAACTTTAATACATATGGGCATTTCCAGCAAAAGGTCAACCGAGACGAAAAAATTAAAAGTTATTGATAACAATGTTTGATGTCATATTCATATAGGGAAACAATCAAATTTAAGTTATTTAAATACATTTTACATTTATTCATATCTCATTGCGAAATATTCGGATGCAAAGAGCGCAAATGTGAAATATTGCTTATTTTGATATTTCTTTGGTATGTCTTGTCTTTATAACAGTTATTAAACACATACATAATGCATCGACTTTTGCTTGCTCAAATATTTCTGGGAGTATAAAGAACGTAAAAACAAAATCATAAGTAACCACGCAATAAAAGATAACGGTAAATTTTTGATTTGCTTTTTCGTTTAGTTCGTTGTCACGTTCAACATGCAAAAAAAACATTTTTAATCAGTGCGTCGGAAGAACATGCAGTAAGCTAACAAAACAATTATTATAAATTGAGTTTATTCATGCGAATTAAAGAAAAAAAAAACCGGGAAAAAAATTAAAAATTTGTGTTGTTTTAACTTGTATAAAGTTGGTCACGAGCGACATGGTAAGTGAGAAATTCAAAATTAAATTAAATAGATTTTATTATTAATTATTAATGTAAATACGCACTTTACAAATTTGTAATTGTAGATGTGCACAAACAACGATGAAAAAAACAAAAACAGATGTAAGCGGTATAGAGAAAAGTTAAAGGAAGATGCAATTAAACTGCAAAATAATAAATTAAAAAACAGGGAAAGAATGCGAAATAATAGGCAAAAGTGGAAAGATTCGGTTAAAGGAAATAATAAAATTATTGAAGTAAAACGACAGGATGATCGCATACGCAAGAGACGAAGTCGGGAGAACGCTGCAAAAATTAAAAAATCAAAACAAATACAAAACGAACCGTACAAATGCAAGCAAACGTTGGCGAAAGCTGTCAAAAAAGTGGAGGATGCGTTGCCAGGGGACATAGAGAAGAAAAGAAAAGTTCTAGAAGTTTTATTTACAAAATATAAGCAGCCCCCACAAAAAAATCCCAACACTAATGCCAGCACTACGCTTCCAGAAAGCTTGTTTAATTCCATTCAGCAATTTTATGCGAACGATAATGTTAGTGTGCAAGCTTCAGGAAAAAAGGACACAATTTTCATTGGTGGAGAATTAATCGCTAAACGCTTCATGATAATGACAGTTGGTGAAGCATATGAACTGTATAAAAAAGAGTATGCAGAGGAAGCAGTTGGGAAATCTACCTTTTTTAATATGCGACCACGCTATGTGCAGTTGGTAAATAAGACTCCACATAATATGTGTGTTTGTATGTACCATGCCAATTTTGGTTATTTGATAGAAAGCTGCGCTGAAATTATACCTACATTTCATAGAAAATTTTAAAGCTTTCTTAAATCTGTTTGCTGCAACATTGAGAATGAAAATTGCATGACCGGTAAATGCAATGAGTGCTTAACAGATTTAAAAAATTAATACATTCCTCTAGATTATTTCTCAAATATGGAAGATGAAGTGAACTGGCAGAATTGGAAAAAAGTAGATAATCGAATTCTCCTTACTAATACAATTGGAACTTTTTCGGATTTAATAGTTGATGTGGAAAAAAATTTCCCTCCTTTAAAACTCATTTTTTTGTGAAAAGAGCTCAACAAAAATATTTTGAGGAGACTAAAATCAACTTAAAACCTACGAAAATAGCCATTCAAATAGATTTTGCGGAAAATTATAGGCTAACACATCAAAATGAGATCCAAAGTGCTCACTTCAGCTATCGCCAAGCATCAATTTTTACTTGTGTAGCTTGGATGCCAGGAGTAACAAATTCGTTTGCTGTCATCAGTGACAACCTAACACACAACAAACACGATTCCTTTATTTTTTTGATAAATCTATTAATTGAAATGCAGAAATCTTATGGTAGTCTCTCAAAAATATTTATTTTCTCTGATGGGAGCCGCTCTCAGTTTAAAAACAAATTTATATTATCAAGCCTACATGATTTTATACTACAATTAGAATGTTCCTCAGTAGAATGGAATTTCTTTGCAAGCTCACATGGAAAGGGAGCCGTCGATGGAGTCGGAGCAATTATTAAAAGGAAAGTGTGGCAGATAACGAAATCAAAAAATGTTGTCATACCTGACGCACTTTCATTTTATCAGTGTGCACAAAATAACATAAATGGAATCAAAATCTATTTTATGCCATCTGATGAGATTGAAAAACATGCTTTGTTTTATAATTTAGACGAAAAATGGAAAGCAGTTAAAAAAATACAAAGCATTTCTCATTTGCACTTTTTTTCTTGCGATGGTCAAGCAATAAAAGCAGCTAAAACTGCCTATTCTGAAAAAAAAACAGTGCTTGATATTCATAATCAAATTCATTAATGTTTGTTATACTTTCACAAAACCATACTCATGAAATTTTCTTAAGTTTTTTATTATTATGTTTGAATAAATATTTTGGTTGACTTATGCATAGTTTTTTTATTTGAATTTCATTATAGAGCACAAATATGGATCACAATATGGAAATATAGATCACAAATATGGTGATCGAAAAAAGTGTCACGTGCGACATGTCACGTGCGACCATCTCTTTTATTAAATAAAAAAAAATATATAAATCCTTAATGTCTACAATGCTAGCCATTTTAAAGGAACATCAATACACATAATTAAAAAAAAAATTACATGAAAACATTGCTTCCCATTTCGCTGAAATCCGCGTTTGAATTTTTTGCCACGAAAACCACTTCTGTTTTTGGTCACGTGCGACCACCTTGGTTTTTTGCAAATATTTTGAAAACGGAAAATGGCCCAAAGGTTAACAATACCAATAATTAACGGCCTAATTGAGAGCTATAAGATACGCCTATTTTATAAAAGAATAATATATTATTTTGTCATATTTTTCACTTGAAATGTGTACAACAGTCACGTTCGACACCATGGAAATGCCCATATGCTTCACATCAAGAAAAAAATCTAAAAAAAAATTTAATTATCAATTTAAAATGTACTTGCGAACATCTTCGCAAGGATAGACGAGTTTTTCTTTTTAATTCCCTTGTTGACAAATTTAAACAAAGAAAAAATTCTGTAAGAAAATTTTAATAAACTTTGTTTAGTTATTCAACCACAACAAAAACTGTTGTCTTATAGGAAATAACTTTAAGTGAAAGTTATTTAGTATACGATTTGTATTAATTTAATTTGTGGTAAATGCTCAATGCTTTTATTTTACGATATTAATTATGCCTGTTTTAAATTTAAAAAAAAATATTAAACTTAATCTAACAAATGCAATTGTTTTAAAAATAAAGCCACTTTTCCTAGAGCATTACCAAGTGCTTAAATCCGTGTGGAACAAGAAAATGTTTTTCATTCATTGTCTTTGTTTTTCATCAAGAACAATGCTGTTTTTTTTTTGTTCTTCCTTGAAGTACAAATACTCACATACATTTTTCTTTAGTGTGTCAAAGGCTTCATCTCGTGCTTTGTTCTGGCTTTTCATGTATAAAAAAATTTTTTGATTAAATTTTACGAGCGCATTTCTTGGCGCATAATATGCCGGAAATAGTAGTGCCGTGTGCCCAAATAAAAACAACAAGGAACGAACTACTTCGGTTTTAAGATCATAAAAGTATTACTACTGTTAAACAAATTTAAAACAAGTAATAAATTATAGTCGGTCAAGCCCAGCCATATATGTAATACCCTACACCCAGTATATGTATAAAACAGTTTTTTAGATGTGGGCGTTATGTGGACCGATCATCAAAAAATTTAGTGTCATGATGTCTATGAATATAAATATTATGTATGTTAAACTTTGTCTCGATATAAATATAGGAGCTTCGACTAATAATGGACCGACCATTATAAAATTAAGTGTTATTATTTCTGTATATAAGAAACTTATTTGTGTCAAATTTTATTTGAATACCAACATTTTTAAGAAATTTATGATCGTTAAAGTGAATTTCAAAAGTGGCCTTATATGGGAGCTACGACCAATTCTGGACCGATCATCATAATATTGTACCGTATTATTTGTATACATATGAAATATAATTGCGTTAAATATTATTTGGATACCAAAATTTTTGAGAGAGTTATGCTCTTTAAAGTGATTTTCGGAAGTGGGCCTTATATGGGAGCTACAAGTAACTATGGACCGATCTGCAGAAAATTTGTAGATGTGATTTGGCTTCATTTATCACTCATTTGTAATAAAATCTGTTTGGATACTTGTATAATTCAAACATTTATGATCGGTAAACCTCAATTTCAAGAGGACATTTGTATGGGGGCCAGGTGAAATAATGGACCGATTTTTACCAGTCTCAATCCCATCCATCCTTGGGCCGAAAATTTTATCGAAATATCTTCAAAATTGCGATATGTATAGTACTCTGCGCACAAGCTTTACATGGACAGCCAGACGGACGGACATCGTTAAATCGACTCAGAAAATGATTCCATGAATTAGAATCAAACATTCATTATTTTTCTGAACAATTATTTACAATTACTAACGATTTGGAATATTAAAATTTTTCATAGTAAAACTGGTTTTTGGTACGCAGTATAAAATGATGGATTGAGCTTATTTTCCCGAACATCGTTGCATTTACGAAGTGATTAAAGATTTACGATATTAGAGTTTTTAAAAATCAAAATCGATTTTTAATATGAAAATCGTTGTATTTACGAAGTTATTAACGATTTAATGTATTTGAGTTTTAACAGTAAAAATCGATTGAAATATGAGTGGTCACAGATTGAGTTTATTTTTACCGAAAATCGTTGTTTTTACAACGTTATTAACGATTTAAGATACATACTTGAGTTTTTAACAACAAAAATCAATTTTTGGTATGAGTAATTGATTGAGCTTTTTTACGACTTGAAATATTTGAGTTTTTAACAATAAAAATTGGTTTTTGGTATGAAATATGAGTGATCACAGATTGAGCATATTTTCCAGAAAGTCTTTGTATTTACGAAGTTATTAACAATTTAAATTATTTGAGTTTTAACACTAAAAATCTATTGAAATATGAGTGACCACAGATTGAGTTTATTTTTACCGAAAATCGTTGTATTTACAAAGTTATTAACGATGTAAGATATTTGAGTTTTTAACAACAAAAATTGATTTTTGGCATGAAAAATGAGTGATCACAGATTGAGCATATTTTCAAGACAATCGTTGTATTTGAGTTTTTTACACCAATATCCAATCTATTTTTTGGATTAGAAAGGAACTACAAAAATCAAACTGATTTTCGATTGTTATATAGGTATATAAATATTATTTATTTGTCAGAAATATTTTGTATCACAAATATACATAATTTGCTAAAGTTTAAGTTTAATTAATATTTTAAATTATTTATCCTACTCTTAAGTTATTATGTTTTAGTTTTATTTAAGTGAATTACTTAAACATTAATTTTTTAAATAAAAAACATTAGTATGCAATTTTCGATGCTACATATATGTTTATAGATGTATGTATGTATATGTTTGTATATTTGCATCGCTTTCTAATTGGGTCACTCAGTTATCCAGCATATAAACGAAATAATTATTCATTCTTTAAAAACGAGTATCCTTTTTGTTTTATACATCTAATATCCTATAGGTAAATAATAGCTACATGTACTCTTATGTATGTTTTCATATTCTGATAACTCTCCCTATGGTTGTTTGGTATTCTATATTTTCGCCAATAGCCATTTTTCCATATCAGCATCATCTATCAATCCACCTGTCCACGATATTATTTGTTTGTAGTTGTCCTTGTGCATGTCCAATATGATCTGGGCATTTTCATTGTCTCTACGCAAATGGTCGAGTACCATTTGACCGCGGGTATGTGTACCGTATAACTCGACTGTGGCATGGTAGAGACGTTGTCTGGCTATGGACAATTCTTGAAAACAATATGCCGCCACCAGTATGGCATCGCAAACAATCCATTTGACGAAACCTTTGTGCAAATATACGGCACATTCCACCGTGTTCATCAGTTGCATTGCCTTTGTCTCCACTTTCCCCAGTTCATTTATGCGCCAGTCCTGTTCGATAATGTACATATGTGTGTGTGTTAAAATTTAGTGAGTAGATGAGTGTTATTATTAATTACCATTTCTAAATTCATTTCACCATCAATACAGGTTTCCCAGGGCAGCACGGTAATAACATGTTCTTTAACACTTTCGAAAACAATGTGGGCAGCTTCAGGATCCATCATAAAATTAAATTCTGCACATTTGGTCATATTGCCTTTACCTTTGCGGGGAGAAGTAAATGTGTGTAATTTTTATTATAATTGTTTAGAAATTTAAATTATGAAAATAGTTGTTGTTAAAGTAATTTTTGTTTGTGAAACAATTTACATAAATATGTTAGGAAAAGTAAAGTAGCTAAATGATTCGGGTTAAAATGATTAAATGAAATAATACAATTTTCCAAATAGTAATTGAATATTTTTAGAAATTGTTTCTAGATTAATGTTTCTCAATTTGTAAACAGTGATTTCCAATGAGAAACTTTTCAAAAATTTAAATTTAGATTTATGGACAAGTAATTGTGTTAATTCGCATAATTAACAAAGTTAAATTAAAGTTGATAGAAAGTTTAATAGTTTTAGCCATTTTGGGTTATTTCCGTGTTTCCGTCGAATTAACACAATTCATTGTCCTTGATATCAAAGTTAAATTAAAGTTGATAGAAAGTTTAATAGTTTTAGCTATTTTGGGTTATTTCCGTGTTATTGCCATAACGCTATTCCAAATATAACGGCAATTTCGTTAGTACATTAAGCTAGTTTTGGACAAGGCCGAATATTGCATATTTCAGCCGAATTTTTGGTTTGTTTTGATTATGGCCTAGAAACTAGTATTAGTCTGACTCAACATGTGTATACAATTTTTAGATTCACTTTTAACGATACTGACATAAAATTCTAAAAAATATGAAAGTAGGAGACCCAATGTGGTGACTAAAAGCGAATATAAAATAAAATTTTCAAAACGTGATTAGGCAGTTCAAAAAAGCATGTTTTACTCCATTTTAATATGGACTTGCCGCTACTAGAAAACAAAATTAAGCAAATCTTAGTAATTAAAATTATCCAAAAATCGCTTCAACTGACTAAAGTTTTAAATCAAATATTTGATATAACGTACAGCTAGTTAATGATAACGTATAGGAGGTCAACTCACCTCTATAATTGCCACCCATTATATAAATATTACGAACTTTACTCAAAAACGCATCACCATACATATTTATACACATGGCAAAATTTGTCAAAGGACCCACCAAAATAAAATCAATCATATAGGGATACTGGAAAGTATATAGCAGCAAAACACGTCTTTAAAATAACCGTTGCAGACAAACATATATTCAAATCAGATATTAAAACTCACCGTACAAACCATAGAGTACATCATATTAACAGCATGTTGCGTCTGAGGTTGGGTTGACGTTACTTCGGGTAAATCGGAAATATCACCAAAACCATCCACACCGTAAAAAAAACTGGTACGTGGACAGGAGCGAGGTAAAATGGGATTATTACAGCCCTTATATACAGGAATCTGCAAAAAATGTATAAAAAGGAATTATAAATTATGAGGAATATTTCAAGAGATTCACTTACATCTAATCTATCCACACTATCCAGTACTCTCAAGGCATTTTGGGCACAATTATCCACATCTGTATTGCCCTGCACACAGGTGATTGCCAGTATTTTATAAACATCAGGCAGTCTCTCTTTATCCACATCTATTTTAACATTCTGTGAGAGTTTACGAAACAGTTGCTCACCTTTGATGAGCATAAGCAGACCCCAGGCATCGTCAATGCCAATGTCACAATCATAAATCACAAAACCACCAACAGTTGACATTGTTTTGTTGTTTCTTATTTATTTACAAGCACTTGTTATCTTTTTCTTTTTATAAGCACATTAAAGGGTTAACAGAGTTTCTTTATTATTATTGTTGTTGGTGTAGTAGCTGTTGATGTTGTTTTTTTTTTTGTTAGCCAAGGTGGAATTTTTAGAGCCTATAAGTTTATAAAATTGTTTATGCAAATCGTCTTGTAACAAGATATTTATTATTATAAACACCCCGTAATGTAAGTAGGTACTCACTCGGCAAAATCCAGTAAATTTGTTTTCAATTTCAAATAGATACCTACATACATATGTACCTACCTATGTAAGTATGTATAAAAAATTACAAAACAATAGATACAAAAGATAACACAAACAAAATCAAAATTTTGTCGTTCAGCTAACTGACTAAACACAGCGCATTTGTACTGCTGGTAACTTCGGCCAACACTAAATTATCAGCTGCCATGCTTCTCTACTGTCCAACTACTATTTAATATTTGTTTTGATTATTCTCCACGTGTGTTTGCGCTCCTTGTGTAAAATTCTCGCAATACAAATTTTATAAATTATCTACATTTGCTACTCACTCTTTTTTTCTGTCATTTGTTTTTGTATTCGTTCTTGTTTTGTGGGCTCTTGAGAATAAATAAAATAGTTAATTAACCCTACATTTTATGAATGAAACACAAAAGAGTGAAGAAAATTTCTTTGTGGGCGAATATGCGATAAAATACAGTGTTGTTTGCTTAGTTAGCAATACGACAACTTGGGTATTGAAATTTTAATTTTTAAAAAACATAAGCTTTTTTGGAACTAAACACCATTGTGTGAATGAAAGTGACAGATTTTTTATTTTTTTTTTAATGAGCGTCAAAAACATGTTTATTTCAAAAAGCTTTTATGTCCAAGAAGATTTAATTTTAATGTTACAGAGCTTTAAAGCTCAGTTATATATATTACTATATCTCTAAGATTTCTAAACCGATCCGGGCAATATACATACATATATGTCATTTGAAAGTGTTTTGAAATGCCTTTCGAGTGATGCATAACATGATCCATTTTATTAACCCATTAATGCACAAATTCAAAAAACCTACTTCTTCTTTGGGGATTTTTTTACAAAAGGAAAAAGTCAGCGGGGGCCAAGTCCGGTGAATACGGTGGTTGAGGCATGATAACGGTTTTGTTTTTGGCCAAAAACTCACGCACAAGCATCGATGTGTGAGCTGGTGCGTTATCATGGTGCAAAATCCATGATTGGTTTTTCCACTATTCTGTGCGTTTCTGACGAATTTCTTCGCGCAAACGGCGCATAACTTCAAGGTAGTATTTCTTATTGACCGTACGACCTTGTGGCAAGAATTCATGATGCACCACGCCATTGCAGTCGAAGAAAACAGTGAGCAAAACCTCCACTTTTGAGCGAACTTGACGTGTTTTTTTTCGGTCTTGGCTCTTCTGGACGTTTCCATTGGGATGATTGGGCTTTGGTTTCAATGTTAATTCGTCACCAGTTATGACCTTTTTGAGAAATCTGGATCGTCGTTGACGATTTTCAACAGCTGCTGAGCGATTTTCATGCTACGTTGTTTTTGCTCAAAATTTAGCAATTTTGGAACAATCTTCGCTGTCGCACGTAAAATTGCTTGGAATGAGCCAAACGATATGCCAACATCATCAGCAACCTCTCTGATAGTGATTCAACGATCATTTTCTTCACTGCTTCAATGTTTTCATCGGTTGTTGACGTGCTCGGGCGACCAGGACGATTATTATTATAAAAAGGGCAAATATCGCACCTCTTGTGTTAAATTTTACATTACGCTAACTAAATATGAATATGTAACACATATGGACTGGTACACCAAGAAACGTGGACTGGGTTTAGCTAGTCTATATATATAAAAATGAAATGGTCCATGTATGTAATGGCATCACGTGAGAACGGCAGGAGCGATTTGGCTGATTTTTTGTTCGATTCGAAATTCTCAGGAGATGGTCTGTAAAGAAAAAAATTCAAAAATTCTGGGTAAAACTAGACATTTTTTTTGAGTCCAGTCAACAAAGCCCCCTAAAGTATGCTGTACAAATTTAGATATTTTATTTGCAAATAAATAAGAACAGGCAGGTTGTGAATACATCTTATTCTATACTTGTATATAAAAATTAAATGGCATCACGTGAAAACGGCTGGAGCGATTTGGCTGATTTTTTTTATTCTATTCAAAATTTTCAGGAGATGGTTTGTAAAAAAAAAAATAAAAAAAATCCCTGGTAAAAGTCGGAAATTTTAAGTTTTTAATGTATTGCCTCCTTTTCACTTCTCATTTTTCTTAATAGGAAACATTTTTATGAAAACTCAAAGAACTAAATTTTACTGCCTCATTTTTACTTCTCATTTTTCTTAATAAGAGACATTGTTTGAAGAAACTTTTTAAGCAATAAATTAATACAAATTTTTATTATTTTTTCTTTCACTGAAATTTTTGTGTCTTAATTTTTAATTCTATCTGAAATACAAATCATTAGTAAATACCGAGCGAAGCCGGGGCGGTCATCTAGTTTAAAATAAAATAAACTTTATGTATCGAATGCTAATTTTTGTCCAAAATTTATAGAATTTTAATGATGTGATTAAAAGTACAAAATGTTTCTAATAAGCAGCAAAATTAATTGCTCAGAGTGAAAGTCAATGAAACCTAAAAAAACATTTTTTTTAAAAAATTTGTTTATGATTTTAAATAAATGTTGGAGCTTTAAAAAAATTTAAATTAAAATTTTTTTAATTTTAAGAAAAAGTTGGGTTAAAGTGGAATATGAGACAAAACATGCATGATATTTTAATACATTTCCTTTACAAGTATTCAAATGTGCGTATTTTTTCTATTTCCGGTAAGAATTTGCAGTATTTAAACAATTTATAAAAAATTCAAGTATTTTATTTAATAAAAAGCGGCAAATATATCCTAAAACTTTTTAAACATATGACGTATTAAGCACACTTAAAATCTATTCATAACATAATGTATGAAAATATGTATAAATCTTTACAATACATGCTCTTAAATTACAATATTTCAATACAAATTTTTGTTGCTTATGCTTTCTCTTAATTCTGAAAAATCTCTATTTTAATAATTTGAAATTTAGCATATTAAATTATTTATAAATACAAAGAAATGTACCTAAAAATCTCTCAGATACAACAATTTTAATTAGCTAAGTACGTAGTTTTATTTTTTATATCCCATAAAGTGTAAAAAGAACAAATTTTCCTAAATGAAAATTATTTCTAGTTGTGTGTTTTAAAAGAATATTTTCAAAATATTTTCCTAATGCGGTTTGTGCGTGTGTTTTTTTATTTAAAAAGAAATAAAATTCTATTCTAGTTTATCTCAATGAATAGAAGAGTTTGCACCAGAAATAAAATCCAATTGTCAATTTCCTTTTTGGATACACCGACTTAATGACGTTTGCTGTAGGCATTGCTAGCATTTCAATTAATATAATTGTATTTTAAGCAAAAAAGGAATAAATAAAACAAATATTATTTGCAGTATAAACTATAATAAAGTACGTAAATACAAAATGAAATGAGATTTAAAATACATTAACACTGTTTACGGGATTAAAAAGTGAAGTGAGTAAATAGATGTAAAAATATGGTGTGATTAAAGACACTTCACGTTAGCTTGTGTTAATATAAAATAAAATTAATATAAAATATAACATGAATATAATTTCGAATTTAGAACAGTGTTAGGAGTACTATGGCAATATGTCTATGTCTATTATTACTATGTCTATTAGCATTGGACAAGACTATCCATTAGCAAAAGCACTAGCGATCATGATGATGATCATTATCAAAAAATATCAATAACCGGGTAAAGCAACAACATAAAAATAAATTCATCTTCAATATCTTTTATAGTTATCTCTAAAAGCAAAATGTTAGATTTGGCAAAACCATTAACAGTTTTATTAACAATCTTATTTAAAATAGCATTACCACAAAATAGTAATAACAAGTAAGAGTATATATACCGACCACCTATATATATAGAAATTTTATGTATCATTTTATGTATCGATAACTTGTATATGGTGAATTTCACGTCAAGTGGCCTATGTTAAAAATCGATTTGGATGAAATTTGCACCAAGGTTAGTACTATTGGATAGTAGGCCAGACACAAATTTTTAGCTCTAGCAGTCCAGAAGTGCCGGAGTTAGAGAGGGTCAAATTTGGACATTTTGGTCAATTTTGGTCATACAGGGTTTTTTTAAAGGAGTGTAACTTTTCACCTATTGGTCCTAGCAAAAATTGTACAAAGGACTTTAGATAGCTATTTCTTCAATCATTTCAAAAATATTTTTTTTAAATTTTTAAAAAAAAAATTTTTATTTTTTTTTTTAAATATATTTTTTTTTAATTTTTTTTAAATTTGGGCCCTTTTTTGAAAAAGAAAGCTTATACAATTTACTTTAAGGCCTTTAAGGCTTAATGGGATGCGAGTGGGATATCTATCAAACAAATTATTTTTTAATTCAAGAATAGGATTTTTCAATATTTGCCACATGTGCCTTGTTTGCCTTGGTGCAAATTTCATCCAAATCGGAAGACATCGATTTTTAAAATTGGGTCACTTGACGTGAAATTCACCATATATGTATTATGTTTTTCGGATGTCTTATATGGGATCTATTACATGTTATGTAACGATCGTTATAAAATATTTAACTGTATTTGAGGCTTATGGTGAATTTCATATCTTATTAACGATATATTTTAGAGTTTTTTGAGTATTCCAGTTATTCTCGGAAATTTACCTTATATGGGAACTGTGGCCAATTATGGACTGACCTTTACAAAATTCAATAGTAAAAGTTTTGCTTACATATAAAATCGATATTTGTAATATATTTACGAAGGTTAATGTGTTTTTCGGAAGCTATAACCAATTATGGACCGATCAATTTAAACTTGATAATGATGTTTCTAAAGGTGCTATCAGACGGGATGTATTTTACATATGTATGTACTGTCACTTTTCTTACCCATATGTAATTCCGTATGTATGTTAAAATTTCCATTTTAGATACGATTCATAATTTTTCCTATCACACCTGCTTATGTTTTTCCGTATGACATAACCTATAAATGTAAACAAAAGCTGACTTTTTAACGTGTATAAATTTCAAGATTTGCTTTTTTTGGATAATCTAATTGCAATAAATATAATAAACATAATAATATTTATTAAAAATCGAAAAATACTTACTTTTCCATGTTCATTATCCATTTTCTTTAATTTTTCTTTACAATATATTTTTTCAAACAATTTTGCTTCAAAACAAACGAGCTGTTTTGTTTATGTTTTTCACAGGAAAATAGAGCGTGTTCTAATCGAAAAAATTAAATATGTAATTCCACACATGGTGAAATTAAATACCAGGTGACCGCATTGCTACAACAATTACAACAAGGCAAGAACAACAGGCATTTTTCTATATGAAAAACTTTCGTCACTGTCAAAAAGTTTTTTTTTTATATAACTTTTTGGCATTTTCAAATTCACCATGAATAATCAGCTGGCGCTACGCTATCACCTTCACCTAGTATTTAAATTCACCTTGATTCCACATGTATTTTCCACATGCAAAGTTATATGTATCACACGATGTGTACAACTTTTACAGATGGAAAATTTGACAGTACATACATATGTAAAATACATCCCGTCTGATAGCACTTTAAAAGATATGTATATGTGCAATAAAAAATTTTTCGGAAGTGTACTTTATATGGGGGCTATGGTCAAATATGAACTGATCAGCATAAAATTCGGAACGGTGATATATATACATATATATATGTACATGTGGATAAGAGATTTATGCTCATTTAAGTGATTATTGGAAATGGTCTTTATATGGGGGATATGGTCAAATATGAAATGATTAAAAAAAAATACCGTTTTATAATTTATCTGTACGTGAAACTAATGTTTGCTGAATTTTCTATGTATGTATACTGCTTTTCGAAAGGCATTTATTTATACCACAGAGTCATATTCCGGAAAGACATTATATGGAGGCTAAGGGAAATTTTCGACCGAATCTTACCATTTTCAACAGAACTAGCCCTTCTATAATAAAAATAAATGGCATGTTTCTAGATAACAACTGACACAAATTTTTCGCCCAAATGAGTACAAAAATTAGTTTTGGGGTTTTATAACACTAGTGTCAATTCTCTTGAGTGAAAACGTAAGACTATCTTTTTTATGGTTTATACCATGGTGAAATTAAATACCAGGTGACAGCATTGCTACAACAATTACAACAAGGCAAGAACAACAGGCATTTTTCTATATGAAAAACTTTCGTCACTGTCAAAAAGTTTTTTTTTTATATAACTTTTTGACATTTTCAAATTCACCATGAATAATCAGCTGGCGCTACGCTGTCACCTAGTATTTAAATTCACCTTGGTTTATACATTGCAATATTATATATTTTTCGTATATTTTTACAGCACAAACTGTTTTCCACTATCTTAACTTTCAATTTCAATGTTAATTGCGATAAATGGAAACATTTTTCATTCAATTTATTACAAAATTAAAAAATTTATAGCAATTTCAATTCACATAAATTATTTTTGTATTGTAAATAAAACACAGCTGCTTTTATTTTGGTTTCTAGGGTTGCCTCTAAATAATTAAAATATTGAATATTAACATGGAAAAAAGTAAACAAAATATCTAATTAAAAAATTTGGCAATAATGCAATTTAACAACTCAATATTACCAAGGTAACTAACGTAAGTCAGACGAGTGTATTATAGAAACTCTTTTGTTTACGTACTCGCCCGTGTACAACTCTTTCGCGTGAGAATACACTCGTTATCTAGAAACATGCCAAACGTGTGCAAAATTTCATGATATTATCTGCATATTATTTGAAGAAAATAGCAAAAAAAAAAAACATTTTTAGCAAGAGAAATAGTAATTAATAATCTTTTAGCAAGCGTTGGATTAATTTTAGCAATAGCATTTAGTAATAGCAAAAGTAGTATCATAACAGTAAAATGTTTAATAATAACATTAACAATAGAATTGACATTAAATATTCTAAATAGTTGTAAACTTACATCTGAATTAGTAAAAATTTGTAGTAAAATAAGTAGTTAGCAGCATGTTGAACAATATCATTAACAATGCAAGACAAAATTAGCATTAGCACTAAATATCTATAGCTATTTTAGAACTTAGCACAATAGCAATGCAATCTAAATAGCATAATAATTATAATTTAAATAATTATTTAACTATTTTACTGACTTATCTGGCACCAACTGTTACTTCTCTTAGATGATGTTGTATATTAATTAGTAATATTTATTTGCTTTTTTTAAACATTTAATCATGTACACATTTTGATAACTTATCAGCATTTGGCACCGATTGCAAATAGTTGTGTTACATACATACAATATAATTTAATATACTCGTAAATGTAAATAAAAATAAACAACATGACAAGTTTATTGCTCCTGTTTTTCTTTTCTTAACTATAAAAAAACTAGTAAATTTTCAAAAAAATCATATCAGTTCAGCTAATTTTATTAATATGAAAATGTAGCAAAATGTTTAGGTATTTTTAAATTCATCTGTTTTAAAATAAAAAGTATTCTAAAGTATGTACTCTAAAATACCTTTTTGCTCCTTGTTTACTACCTACGTAAAAGAAATAAAAAAAAATTATTTATTAGAGTGCTTTATTCAACTATGCCGAATCTTTAATACACTCCACCTAAACGTAATAAGAAATTCAGAAACTACACTGGTTATAGGACTGGTATATCCTAATTCTGTGTTTTCTATTTAGTCTTAGTGCAAATCTTATTAGTATTTCATATATTGTTTGAAAGACAATATTACGTAATTCACTAATGTGTCTGATTTTCATAATAGTCTTGAGTGTAATTTAACAATTTATAAAATTAAAAATACATTTTTTACTATTCATAATTTATGAAACAGAGTATAAAAAAGTATAAGATATAAGGTGAGGCTTTTGTTTAAATTTGATCTCAATAATATTATTTACAAGGGATTTGTGGGTAGCATAGTAGAAGTGGACCAGTTATGGACTGATAGCTTCTAAATCCAGTATCCACTAATGTGGTTTCTACTTGGTTTACGTGGTAGTTCACTACGTGCGAACACTTAAGTAGAGACGAAGGGACCCCGTGTTCTGGCTTCTACTTATTACAGGCTTATTTTGGTTGAATTTCATCTCAATAACGTTATTGTCAAGAGTTGTATGGTTGTTTAATATGCTCGGAAGTGGACTTAATTCGGGAGCTATTGCCAATTATAACCGATATTAGTATGATTCCTGGAATAAAATTACTGATCTATATAAAAGTTGGTTCCATACCGATATTTATTAGACATTTTTGTGGGTTAAATTATTTTTCGGAAATAGTTCTTATATGGCAGCTATAACAAATTATGGGCCGATCTTCTTAAATTTTGAAATAGTGACTTTTATGGATATGAGGATATTTTACGTCGAATCTTAACATTATAACGGTATATAACGGAAGAGGAGCTTATATGGGGGATATAGTCAAATATGAACCGATATTCTCAAATCCAGCAGTTTGATTTTAGCATATGTGTAAATGATCCCTGTAAAATTTTGGATCGGTATCGTTATTTATAAGAGATTTATGAGTATTAAAGTGATTTTCGGAAGAGGGCTTTATATGAGGGATACGGTTAAAAATGGACCAAAATTCATAAAATTCTGCAGAATGATTTTTGTGTATATGTTAATGATCTATACAAAATTTTGAGTCGGTACCGATATTTATAAGATATATATAAAGATAAATGTCTTTTTCGGATGTGGTCCTTATATGGGAGCTATGACCAATTATGGGCCGACCACTATAAAATTTAGTACAACAATTTATTTATCTATAAGGATTATTTGTGTCGAATTTTAACCTTTTATCATTATTTATACCAGTTTTATACGTACATATTTAAGTGAATTTTGGAAGTGGACTTTATATGAGGCCTATGGTCAAATATGAACCGAACATCAAACTTATTTTTGCTGAATTTTGGATTGATATTCTCATTTTATAGGCATTTATGTATAATTGAGCAATATTTGGGGAAGATTTTTGTATGGGGGCTATTAGAAATCATGACCGATTCTTACTATTTTCCTCAAGCTGTTTTCTTTTATCATAAAAATAATGTATACAAAATTTCATGGTATTATCTGCAATGTATTTCAAAAAATTGCAATAAAATGGACAAAAAATATAAAATTTTTATGGAGGTTGTCTCACATATTCGTCCATTACTCTGGTTGACCTAAACCGATTTGGCTGATTTTCAATACCAAAGTTACCTGCAAAATAGGAAATATTTCTCTGGAAATTTTGTTTAGTTAAGTTGTATAGTTTGGACGTGAGAGTGTTTTACACAGACGGACAAATAGACGGACATGGCTCAATCGACTTAGAATTTCATAAGGATCAAGAAAATATACTTTGTTGGGTCTCTCAGATGAATTTAAAAAAAGTTTCACACGGAAAGACAAACGTAATAATATACCCTCATTCACCACTCTTGGTGGTAGAGGGTATAACAACATAATGTGTTCAAGGAAGACTCGTAATTCTCTCAACAAAATATTGCTCTCTTTTACTCAAAATTAACCTTTATTGTTCATAAAATAAATATTTTTTTTTTTTTTTTTTTTTTTTTTTTTAACTTCCCTTTATTATTACACCTGTCAACAAGATGACAATAAGTAATTTAATTTACAGAGGTGGGATGATAATTATCTTAAATCAGTACCTAAGATAACTTAAATCGAATTATTGAATGATAAGTAATATATAAATTTTTTAGTATCGCTCAGCTAGATCTGAAGGTGTAAACCGTTTAAGTCTTCTAGGTGCCAGGATTTCGTTTGCCGGCAACTGTCTGAGTTCCATGTTGGAATGTTGTGTTAAACGAGTTGTATGTTTAATGCTGCTGATACGGATAATTTCTTTTATTGTTTTGACGTTTAGATCTCGATGTATGTCCTCATCTCTAATATACCATTCAGCGTTGACAATAGTTCGCAATATTTTAGATTGAACTCGTTGAATAATTTTTAAGTTTGTTGTGCTAGCTGTACCCCATATTTCTACCCCGTACTTCCAAATTGGCGCTATAATTGTGTTGTATATAAGTAGTTTGCTTTGAGTTGTTAGTTTAGATTCTCTCCCTAACAGCCAAAATAATTGTCTAAACCTGTTGTTTATTTCTTTTTTCTTTTGAGTGATGTGATCTTTCCAGTTAAGTTTTGAGTCAATTATAATGCCAAGATACTTCGCCTTTGTATCCATAAGAATTGGTAGAGTATTTATTTGGATAGGTTGAAAGTTTGTTATCTTTCTATTAGTGTAGATTACTTGAATTGTTTTATCACTGTTTACTTGAATTCCCCAACTACGGAACCAATTCATTGTATTATTGAGCAGTTGTTGTAAGTTTTGCATAGCCCATTTGATGTTTGCGTGTGATGATAGTAGAACAGTGTCGTCAGCAAATGTTGCTATCATATTGTTATTTGTTGTAGGAGTTGGAATATCTGATGTAAACAGGAGGTAAAGCATTGGTCCGAGGACACTACCTTGAGGTACTCCAGCTTTTATAGAAAGTATTTTTGAATACTCGTCTTTATATTTAACATAGAATCTTCGGTTTTGTAGGTAGTTTTGTAGTATTAAGAAGAATTCTTTTGGCAATTGATTTTTTAGTTTATGAAGAAGACCTTTGTGCCATACGCTATCAAACGCCTTTGCAACGTCGAGGTATGTTGCAACGCAAAAGTTTTTTTTGTCAATATCAGACGATATTTTATTTGTTACTCTATGAATTTGTTGTATAGTAGAGAACTTTCGCCTAAATCCAAATTGGTGTTTGGGGATGAGTTGTCTTTCTAGAAGAATTGGTTCAATACGTTCATAGAAGAGTTTTTCGAAGATCTTTGACAGCAGTGGCAGAAGGCTAATTGGCCTGTAAGATGTTGTTTTTGAGGCATCTTTGTTTGGTTTAGGAATAGCGATTATCTCAGCGACTTTCCATACTTTTGGGAAATATTTAATATCTATAACTGAATTAAATAAATTTCTTAAATAGACTAGGGCCTTATTCGGCAATTCTTTTAGTAGTTTTCCGGTGATCTGATCATAACCAGGAGATTTATTATCTTTTGTTGTTTTTATAATTTTTTTAATTTCATTAATTGAAATTCTTCTGATATGAGAGTTGGAAGAGCTGTTTGGAAAACTTTGAAGAGTTATATCCTTTTCGTCCATTGGATTTGTAAAGGTTTTAGAAAAATGATCTGCAAGAACATTAGCTTTTTCTTCATTTGTGCGGGCCCATGTGAGATCAGGTTTTTGGATCGGCGGCTGATGTAAAATTCCATTATTTATTTTTTTGGTTGCTTTCCAGAGCGAGTAATTTGTTGTAGCTGATGAGTCAAGGTTAGTAAGATATCTTTGTAGTTTATCTTCTTTGTCCTTCTTTAGCAAGTTTTTGAGATCTTTTGTGAGCCTATTAAGGTGGGTTTTGTCCTGAATTGACCTTGTAGTTTGCCATCTTTTTCTTAATCTTCGTTTGGCTTTTATTTTCTCTTGGATGTGAGGTGGGATACTGAATTTATCTACTGTGTGTGTTCTGGATGGAGTAGAATCACTAACCGCGTTTATAAGCGTATCATTGAAAAAAGTTATAGAATTATCCAATTCTTCTTCGGTTTTTAGCGATATATTTGTCTCGAGTTTTGTCTCTAAGATTTCTCTGAAACAATCCCAGTCGGTTTTCTTGTTGTATATAAATTTATTTTGATTGGATAGAAGTACATCGGTTTGGTATATAAGTACCACTGGAGAGTGGTCAGAAGATAATTCAAAGCATGATTTTATATTTAGATAATCATGTCTTATATTCTTGGTAATAAAAAAGTCTAAGAGATCTGGTTTTTTGTGAATGTTTGTAGGCCAGTAAGTAGGCTCTCCAGTACTTATAAATTTACATTTGAATTCATTTATTGCCTCTAGCAAATTTTTTCCTTTCGATAGTGTTAATCGAGATCCCCAAACTGTATTTTTGGAGTTAAAATCACCACCCACTATAAACCGATTCCCAAGAGATTTAAGGAGTTCAAGATATTCAATTTTTGTGTTATTATGTTTCGGCGGGCAGTAGACTGCAGATAATACAAATGGACCGTGTATATCTTCTATTAAAATGGAAGTAGCTTGAATATAATCTTTTCTAAAATTTTGTAATTCAGTACATTTAATGGATTTTCGTATTATTATTGCTGTACCCCCATGCGCTGTGTTGTCAGGATGATTTGTATAAAAGATTGAGTAGTTTGGTATGGCTATAAAGCTTTTTTGCGTGAAGTGGGTTTCAGAGACAAGTAGCACGTCTACTGAAGAGCGATTTAAAAATAATTTTAGTTCGAGTGTGTGTTGGATAAGCCCGTTCGCGTTCCATTGTACTATATTAAGTTTACTTAGTCTGTCCATCGAGCTTAGTTAGAAGTACTGTGATAATGTTCATCATGTTAGATACTTGAGAAATCAGTTGCTTCATCATATCTTTAAGGTCTTGCATATCATTACTTATTTGCGGTGTAGTGGAACTGAATAAAGAATTACTAATAATGGACATTTCCTCAGTATTAGGGTTTTGACTCTGTGCTGTTGCTTGAGCGTAAGTCACTGTTGGATTTATTCTACTGTTTGTTGTAGGTACGTTTCGAGAATTATCAGCTTGTTGTGTTTGGTGTTCTTGGACGGTTATTTTTTCTTTGTTTCTTAGTGGTGGAAATTGCTTAATTTTGAGGGATTTGTATACCATACATCCTTTATAATTTGCGGTATGGTTTTCACCGCATAACGCGCATTTAATATGTTCGCTTTTCTGTTTGATTGGGCAAAGCATAGTTTTGTGATCTCCAGCACATTTAACGCAAACGGGGATTTTGTTGCAAAAGTTTTTGGTGTGGCCATATTTTTGGCAGTTTGTACATTGAGGTAAAGTTCTTTTTGAACGTGGAGGTTCAAAACTAATTTTACAGTGTAAAAGGTGGGTTAAAGAATATATTTCCTTATTATTTTGACTTGATTTAAGTTCAATAGAAAACAGAGATAGTGGTTTTTTTGTACCAGTTTGTAGGATATTTTGGATATGTGTTACTTCGTGTCCTAGTTCACATAGTTCTTTTTTTATTTCCTCTTTATCGGTTGAATAATGCATATTACGCAAGAAAACCTTGAAACCTTTTTGTTCTTTGGGTTTATAAGTGTAGTATTGGGTGTTTTTAGCTCTTAATAGGTTTACTATTTGGGTGTAGTGAATAGATTCTAAAGGTTGAATTTTTATTTCATTTTCTTTAAGAACACGTATTTCGTAATGACAATTTGGTAAGGAGTTTAAAGCATTATTGAGGTTATCTATGAATTGCACGTTTTGAACATATATTGGTGGGGGCTTTGTAGGTTTATTTTTTTCTGGTTGTTTGTGGGGAACACCATCATTTTGAATTTGGTCTTCTTTATTTTCATTATCATCAATAGATAATATTTCAAACCTATTTGGGGTTGAAGGTTGGCTTAACCAGTATGATTTTAATGTTTTTTGTGGCTGCTCTTTAGTTTTAACTTTTTTATTGCTGTTTGTGTTTTCAATAAGTTTTGTGGGTGAGTTACGAGGCCTCTTTGATATGTTACTGTTTTTTAATTTCTCTTTATTTAAGGGAGTATGAATTTCATGTAACTTACTTGTTGTCATTATTGGTAAGTATGAGAAGGCTGTTGATGTTACTGTTGTTGTTGCTAAAGCTAGAGTTGTTATTGCTGAGTACGATGTTGTGGTAGTTGTAGTTGTTGGTGCGAGAGTAGTAACCAAAGAGTAAGGAGTTGTGTTATTAGTTGTAAGTGTGGGGGTTGTTGAAATAAATTGGAATGTAGTTGCAGTTATTTGAGTATCAGTTGTTGGAGTAGTACATTGAGAGCTCCAAGAGAGGGGTTTTAATTGCGATTGCGCAGTGAGACTAGGATATTTTTGGTGATCATTCGGATTGTAATCTGATGCAGATGCATAAGTATTTTGAGCGGGAAGAGAGTTTGAGCTTATTGATGGTGCTTGACCATTCGCACTTATAACACATAAGCTATTTACTGTAGTAAGGTTTGACTGAGACAGATGTTTATCACTTTTTTTATTGTTAGGGGAGCGGCACCTCTCCGGCGGGGGAGAGCGCTCAATGGGCATTTTTATATTTTCTATGCTTATTTATATTTTAAACTTTTGTTTATTATTTAGTATGTAGCATCATTAACAGCGGATAATGATAGCTGATTTATTTTAATTTTGTTTATTTTTTTTTTTAGCGTCTTTTCGCAATATTTTTATATGTTTTTTATATACTTTTTGTACTTAAAAGATGATTTTATACGGAGCGAGGAAAAAACACGTCCGCACGTTAGATGTACTGAAAAAAAATATAAAAAAATATATAACTCACAATTAACTGGTAATTTTTTAGGGTGCTCTGAAATTAGGTTTTTTGCCATGTGAATAGTTTGAAAATTATAGTGACCTAGTTCTAAGACTTTATATTAAAGGAACTTGTCACTTAACATTGCGATGTCCTAGGGGCACGTTACTTAAAACCTTTTAGGCACTCTGTGTTGAAAAAAAAAACAAATAGATAGGAAATAATAGTGTCACTTGAACCGTTTGATAAATTAAACGTCCTTAAAATAAACATAGATTCATTATGTTTATGATTCATCATTTATATGCTCAAATAGGTCAGACACAAATTTCAGGGAAGACAGGCGACTCCACGAATAAAATTTGTTTTCTTGCAAATAAAGTAGTATGCTCAACCTCTCGTTTTTATTTTTGCAGCTCATTGTATTCAATAGCCAGATGGTGCGTTTGAATGCCAATGAGATAATATGCGATTATCTCAGTCACTAGCACATACATAGATATGGCTCAATAGTCATAGAATGTTCGATGTAATTGTCTGGCTATCCTACAATCATTCCTGGTGATCGAAGCCATATTGGTAATTTCAATAGTATAGTTCTTTTCCATGGTAAAGTCCACCTTTGATCTCAGCCAGTCCGCAACGAACTTCATTGACAAATCTCTGTCTGCAAAATACTATAGTGATTTATGGGTGACTTCTTTATTTGAAGTGCATGAGATCTCTCTCCAAAATGCAGCCCCAGACTATATGAAAGTGCTATTTAAAATGATGTATGTTAGTGCAAACAGGCAAACTATGATCCAGAATCCATTCAGATTGTTCAGTGTCTGGAATCTTACAATAATCGCAGGTTTTTGCATTCCATTGCGAATTGTGGAGTTCACCTATTAAATCCAGTGACAGCAGGCTTCGAAGTATGCTTAGCAAAGAGCACTGAAAACACATCTAATTTTTTTCAGACACCATTCTCATTCAGCAGCATCAAATAAATATGTATTAGCAGCGTAACGAGAGGATCCCGACAAAAAATATAAATATGGTTTGAAAAACAAATTGCAGTTATGGTCACCTTTTAAACTATGACTATGGATTTTTGTCTAAAAGACCTCTTATTATACGTCATCTATAATTTTACTTCTCAGTAAAGTAGAAAAATATAACAATATTGTATAATTGTCTGAAGCTGGGGACCAGCAAACTTTACTTCTCAGTAAAGTTATGGACGATGTCACTATTCATAAAATTGATGTCGAAAAAACTGGCCCGCAGCTTCGGCCAATTGTACAATATTCTTCTATTATCAAATGTAAGTTAAAGCTTAGTGGTCCTGAAAATAAAAAAATTTTCACAATTTAGAATAAATTTGTTCAAAAGTTAATGCGATCCTTAAAAAAACAAGTATGTACCTATTTGTTATTTTTTTAGATTTCTTAAATATTAATAAATGAAAATCAATTCGTGGTTCAAAATTATTTAATCGCTTTTATTGTTAATTAAATATTAAAAAATGTTTGCGACCAGATTTTATGTGAAGAATGTTTTAGATGGGAATAAACTCATTTTCAAATTTCAATACATTTTCCTAAAACACCTTGAAAAAGTACATAGTACTATAGTAGTATAGTAGTAGTATAGTTATAGTGTATCTCACACGTATCTGTTATCTCACACGTCTGTAGGTAGTAACAGACTCCATAAGGTATTTAAGGGTTAAACGAGTATCTATTGTTTACACATGAGCGCAGAAATTTAACTCTCAGTTTTAACAAAAACACACAGTATTTCTTTGAACAGAGAAAAACAACAACAACAACAAATACATATTCTACCCATTGTGCTCAGCGTTACCCTTTGCAAATTTGAGAAAGTCGCACAAAAAGGGGATTTATTAAAAAAAGGGGGCCACATTTAAAAAGATGGAAAATAAACAAAACAAAAATAAAAATCGTATTTTTTTCATTTAAATGTTGTATATGATGTATGTTTACATATGCATATAATAAAAAAATTAATAAAAAAAACTAATATGTATCAAGTAAAACAAAAAAAAAGGTACAAAACAGTGGCAAGGCATCTGTAAAAGGGTCAAATTGCCACTTTAGTCGCATCAACGGTAACGCTGATTGTGCCAGTGATGCCAACTTTTAAGACTCAAAACGCGTAAACATTTTTCAAAAAAGGGCTAAATGGAAAAAAATCCATATAAAGCCACATCAAATTTCCTTTTTTTCGGGCTTTTTCGCATTTTGAGTGACTAAAAATCGGGCTAAATCTAGCCCGAAAAGGGCTAAGTTGGCATCGCTGGATTGTGCTGTTATTGTAGTAATAAATTGAGACGAATAACTAGAATGAGTTTGTAGTTTGTGGTGAAATAAATGTTGTTTTTGTTGTTTTTTTCTTTCTTGTTTTTTTTTTGATATTTTTTTCTTCAGTTTGTATTTGACATTATTATACTTTGCACATACAATATTTTTTGGATAAAAATTAAATTCTATATTATTTAACTAATTCATGGTTTTATTGTGTTTTTGTGCATGAATTAAGTGAAAAAAATGTGTTTAATATTAAACCGGAGATACAGCAACGTGTTGGTGATAATTTAAAGAATTTCTTCTAAAAGATAAAACATTTATTATACAGAAAACGCCGGAAACCTGTTCGTTCCTTTAGGATAAAATTTGTAACAATTTGCATTTATGGAAGGCAAACTTTTATCATTGATTGTACCTAATTATAAAGCTAATTGTGTTTTAAATAAATATATTTAGAGCAATTTGGAATACTAGCTAGTGTGGGTGAGTAAACAAACACTGCATATTGGTGAAAAAGTATTGGAATTTAAGTTGTATTTTATTTATTATTAATATTCGTGTTGTCGCAAAAATTGTACCTACATATGTATATGCTATATGAATATAAAACTCTGCAGAGTTTATTTACTACAATGAACGTTTATTTAATTACACTGTGATAGTTGGAAAATGTGACAAACGGGGCACCTGGCGGGTTAACCTAATTCGGGTACGCTGAATCCAGTGGTTCTAACCGTTTTTTTTAGGTTAGCTCGTTTTTTCGAAATATACCGTTATTTCAAAAATGGAGGAGGTTGCACAACATACATATATTCGCGTAACTCAAAAACGGTTTAGTTTATTGAATAAACTAAAAAACCCGAAATTCCGCAATGAAATTTTCTTTAACTCATTAACGCCCAAAAGGCAACTGTAGGTGAAAAAATGTTTTTGTTGTTATTTATTAATTCAATGTTAACTAAATAAATGGAATAATAAAAAAAAACTTAAAAATGTGTATTCACTTTTTAGAAAACTGGGTGTCCTCATATGGGGACATTGGGCGTACTAAGTATGAAAATGCCCAAAACAGTTTTTTCAACGCAAAGCGTTTTTGTACATAATACACATCTCCAGCGACATTTACTATCACAAATAACACATCGCAATTGGTTTACAATCCGTTACGGATTACGACCGTTGTTTTTGAGATTAGGACCAACTATAGTGGATGATATTTGACGCCACTTTAATGCTTTGGGCTGCAAATAGGACCGCGTAATACTCCGTCTGAATGATAGTTGGTCCATCAGAGTGGTATTTTCAGCTTTACATAGTATTACGTGCAATCGCCAAGCGTTACTTACTGCCAAATCTAAAATATATTCAAATATTAGCCACCACTATTTTTGCCTCTCATGATTTTCGACTATGTTTTCGACTTGGTTTTCGACTACCAAATCAAGACCACTGGTCAAATATGTTTTCAACCAAAACTCAAGGGCTGTGGCCGTTCACATTTTTAATGAAATCATCAACTCTACTACTTATTGCATCATTCCTATTATATGGTGTGCTATAAGTTGGTTCTTCACGTCTCCATCTAGGATTTTGTTGGTTATTTTGATTCTATTTTCTTAGAAAACTTAAGAGTGGCTCATCATCACTATCACTCCAATCTGACGTAGAATTATCATTTTGTTGTTTCAAAGCAATTTCTATTTCTCCCGGTACATAATTTGTCATATTTGTAGAAAGTAAATCTTGTTCATCACCTTTATCGACATCACTTACAGCAGCAGCATCTGGTGGCATGACTAAAATATCATATGTATCATTATCATCATTTTCCATTATGTAATTAACAGCATCTTCAAGTCGTAAAAAGCTGTTCCGACCTCTAAAAAGATTTCTGTGCGTCATATTGAAGAAGATCAAAAAGCCTGTGAAATTGTAGAATTTATTAATACTTTCGCCCGGTGTCCCCAATTGGGGACAGTCGAATAAAACTATCCCTTCTAAATCACTTTTTTACTTTTTTGTCAAACAAATGGAATTTAAAGATTGTTAACACTCTAAACAAAATATTTTGTCGATAAAAACGAATTTTTAAATCAATAGTATTGAAAAAAAAACTAGTAGATGATCAACAAAATACACCCGAACAAAATACAATATTAGAAATATAAATACTGCAAATACTTCTTATTTTATAGCACGTGTCTCTGATTATAAGTTCAACTAAGCCTAAAGAAGCGGTATATATGTTTAAATTAACTAAAATATCGGTTTAAGTTAGAGTTTCCAGCTTTTGAACATGTGTACTCATATGGGGACAGTGGGCGGTAATGGGTTAAGCAAGGTTAAACTTTTTTCCAATATTTGACCAAAAAAAATTTGATCAAAAAAAATAGTTTTTTTTTTAGCAAAATTTCAAAAATTTTGTTTTTTAAAACGGCATAAAAAATTAGAAAAAGCAGCTGTGCTTCTAATTTTTTTGCAGGTATAGTAAACAAAGCTACAAACAAAACAAGACATAAATAATTAAAATCTGTTTACAACTTTTGATTTTATTCACAAAAGATAAAATATATAATAACCAGACGAAACTTCAAAAATTAAAACATTTATTTTTGTTGTTAATTAAAGTTTAAGTTTTTATTTACAAATTTATTCTTCTTCCTCCTGCAGATTCCAACAAATATCCCCTAATAGCGAATCAAGTTGTTTGCCACTATATCAGTGTTCGAGTCTGGCTGTTACTTGGTGAAATCTCTCGCCATGTTCATCAGACTCGGCTGGTGATTGTTCATTAAATTTTTCTGCATGACAATGCAAAAAATGTATTTTCAATGACATTTTGACGTTTAAGTTTTTAAATGCGGTTAGCATGTCTCCAATTAAAATTCGTTTGTTTGCTATACCTGCAGAAAAAATTAGAAGCACAGTTGCGTTTTCCAATTTTTTATGCCGTTTTAAAAATCAAAATTTTTGAAATTTTGCTAAAAAAAAATTTTTTGTAAAAAAAAAAAATTATGTTTTTACAACGACTGCGCATATTGGAAAAAAGTTTAACCGTACTTAAAGAAAATTTCATTGCGGAATTTCGGTTTTTTTAGTTTATTCAATAAACTAAACCGTTTTTGAGTTACGCGAATATATGTTGTGCAACCTCCTCCATTTTCGAAATAACGGTATATTTCGAAAAAACGAGCTAACCTAAAAAAAAACGGTTAGCACCACTGGATTCAGCATACCCGAATTAGGTTAACCCGCCAGGTGCCCCGTTTGTCACATTTTCCAAATAGCACAGTGTAATTATTGAATTTCAATTTGTTTTCATTTTTGTTCTATTTATTTAACATTTTAAATAAAAACCATTATTATTTTTAAAAATTTAAGAGTTTATTCGGTTTTAAGTCAAATTACGGAACATCTACCATGTGTGCTCGCCACTGTGTATATACAAACAAAACAAAAATTGACATAACGAACATGACTAAAAAAAATAGCTGGCGTTTCAACACAACCTGTAGAGTGATTTCACCATGGTCACAACTATAAAAATGCAGTGAACTTTCAGTGAAATTTTAAAGCATTTTTCACATAAAATACGATCGTATAAATGTTTTAATATTTATTTAACAAAAAAAAAAAAAAAAAAAACGATGGAATAATTTTGAACCGTTAATTAATATTTTAAGAAAAACTAAAATTAATTTCTTATAAAAATCCGTGATTTTTGCGTTAATGGTTTTACAGCGCTCCCCTACCGATCGACTCAGAATCACTTTCGAGTCGATTACACGATACTCGTTCGGCTGGCTGTCTGTCAATGTAAACCTTGTGTGCGCAGAGTACAGGTCGCAATTTTGAAGATATTTTGATAAAAATAGTACGAAAACATTGTTCGGCCAAAAGACTGTTATAATAGAGTTTGGTTGCAATCGGTCCATTATTTTACCTAGCCCTCATACAAATGTCATACCGAAATAGGGGTTTTAGGGTCATAAAAAAACTGTTATCTTATACTCGGTGTATGGTATTATATGGTCGGGCTTGACCGACTATACTTTTTTACTTGTTTATTGTCAAGAACTGCACTACCATTCAGCTTTTTGTCTAAAAATGGAAGAGCTGAGATGTGGTTGCAACAAGATTGTGCATTTCAGCACGCGAAGCTCTTAAAAAATCACTCTTTATAATTATTCCAAGTTATAGTTGAAGAGATTACAAATGGAATGCTCTTCAGACCACAACAACTAATTACTTTTTAGCAAATTTATTAATTTTTGTTCATATACTTTTCTATTACGTAGAATAGATTTCCATTGCTGCTTTTAAATAATTATTATATGCTAAATTAGGCCAAAATCATCGTCGTGACGTCTAATAAGAGGCAGCAAAGGTTTATACATTATCAGGCATGTGATGGAAATCGAGAACGAATCATTTTTGGCAATACATTTTAATGCATTTATAATCTAATTTTTAAAATTTTTGTTTTAAGATTCTCTATAGTAGCCCAATATCTTTATATTTTATGTGATAAAAGTTTTTCAATACAGAAATATTCGTTTTCGATTTCCATCACATGCCTGTATTATTTTATATAATTATCCGCAGTCATAATTGAAGAGATTAGAAAATGAGTGCTCTTCAGACCACAACTGCAAATACTTGTCAAAAGATTTCCTTTTTACCATATTTCATTTTGTTTCACTGTTGTATCGATAGTACAATGAAATATGTTCTGCTGAAATTAGGGAACTCGGAAACACCATGGTTAGTTCCTAGTTTCTTTTAATGATATTTTGAATTGCGTCTTAAAATTGCTGATATGTATTGCATTTGCTATCCATGAACTGATTTGGGAAATTATATACGTATGTATATATGAATATACATATTTACTTGCAGTGGTGATATTCGAAACAATTAACAACCGGTTCGCTTAAAAAAATTATATTTTTGCCAAATTTTGATAAAAATAGCGAAAATTTTAAAGTCGCATTCCAGTAACAGACCACAAGCCTCTTGAAGGAAATGATATAAACTTTTGATTAATAAAAAAATAGTTTTGATTTTGCAAAATAAAAGTCAAAAAAATTGCTTTATTTTTTTCTCAAAAGATTGAAGAAAACGCTATCGAAAACATCATCATCCAAGAATTCAATGTATGACCAAAATAAAATCATTTGTTTGTACGTTTGGACAATGAACAACTGAACAATATTGTGTTTGTTGCCGAGACTAATCACCTTGATAAATACACATTATATAAAACCGTTAAAACAAAAAACATAATCACCTTAACAAATTTCATATGGAATTTTTATTCACGAGGATATGCAACAACCGGTTCGCAAAATTTTTAAAATTTTAACAACCGGTTGGAGCGAACCGGTCCGAACCGGCTGAATATTAGCACTGTGTACTTGTTTCTTTTTATAAAAATAAAATGGAATATTGAAACTAAAATACATTGATTTCATTTGTATTTAGATAACACTGAACCACTTGGGAAAAGGAAAAAGCAAAATAAAGCACCACCAAAAGGAAAATTAAAACAATACTTATTAAAGGGTTTATTTTATAAATCCCTGGCAGACATTATAAACAACCATCTAAACTAAAGAATTCCCTCCTTCTTTAAAAACAAATCAAAAACAGAAGCTTAAGACCTCTTTGCAATAATGTCATCGCGGAAATATGTGCTATTTGACTGTGATGGTGGCAGTGATGATGCCTGGGCATTATTGTTGCTACTAAAAGCGGAGGCGGAAAATCATTTAAGTATTTTAGGAATAACGATATGTGGCAGTGGCAATACAACACTACACAATGCCGCTTACAATATGCTGAAAATACTAAAAGCTTGTGGCCGAGATGAGGTAGGAATAATAATATATAAATTAATGAACATTTAATAAATAGTTAATGGTTTTTGTTTTATAGATACCCATTTTCTTGGGTGCCGCTGAATCTCTGCTTTCGGCTCAACATCACGAAAAACGTCCTTTATTCCATGGCAAAGATGGTTTTGGTGATGTTTTGCCCCAAGATGAAGATATAGATGTCCAGGATATGGTAGAGGGTGAACATGCAGTGGCCGCTATAAATCAATTTTGTATTGAGGTAAAAGATTGGAATTGGATTTTATAAATATATGGTTAAAGTTTATTTTATTGTTTGATTTCAGAATCCCAGACAAGTTACTGTAATTGTTGTGGGTCCTTTAACGAATATTGCCTTGTGCTATTCTATGTATGGCCAAGAGTTTTCCTTTAATATTAAGGAATTGTTTATAATGGGAGGAAATCATCAGGGTGAGTTGAAAGTAGAATTTGTAAGGCACGGGCTATGTAGAAAATAAAAAAGTCTTTTTTAAGGTATTAAAATAAAATAAACATTGATGAAACTAACAAATTCAACAAAAACTGGTTTCAGAACCTGTTTGCATGACAATTGGATCTTTCGAAACGATATAATTTAATTTGAGGCTGTATATCGTCACCTAAAATGCACAGGAGAAGCAAAAAACGTTATAAAATGAGAACTGTTTAATTGAAAATCGCGATTTCTTCACATCTTGTCTTAAGATGGACTGTCGTCAGGTGACAGATTTCATTTTATTACGTTTTTTGTTTCTGCTGTAAAATTATGATAATGAGGATTACGTCTTTAGGCATTTTAGGTGACGATATGCACCTGCTATATAATTTAATTAGATTATAAAAAGACCTTCAATTAAAACTAATTAAACTAAATATATAAGCTAATTTAGACTACCTACGTTTGAATCTACTTTAAGACTTAGAAACCACCTAAACATTTCTTAAATTATAACGACCCAAAATATTCTTTTGTAATATTTGTTAAATAAATTGTAGGTGTTGGCAACTACTCCCGAGCAGCTGAATTTAATTTTTATGCAGATCCCGAGGCGGCTCATATTGTATTATCAAAATCAAAGTGTCCCATAACCATACTGCCCTGGGAACCCTGTATGCACGACCGATTCTTTATATGTATAGTAAGTTTTACAAACATTAATCAAATACTTCGTCACTCTATCAAAGATGAGTTTTTGAATAATACACAACTTCCTTAAATCCGTTAGTTTGCACAATTTATTAACAAGATTTATTTTTTCCGCAGAAATGGCGCCTAGAACAATTTGGCTCTAAAGCCAGTCAAAATCCCGCTGTCGATTTATTGAACCTAGTCGAAGCTGCCCAGTATTTACCGCCCGGCTATAAGGGCTGGAATCCCTGTGATGCCATACTTGTGGGTGCCTTTCTTTTCAGTTCACAAATCATCTTGAAACAAAGTCGCTGGCATTGCGTGGTCGACTTGAATGGTCATACACGCGGCCAAATGGTTTTGGATCATTTACAGGAAGTTGAAAAGAATCCTAAAAATGTACGTATTATTGAGTTGATAGATGCGGAATTCTTTAAAAAGGTGGCTGAATGGGGTACGGGTTTAAGGGAGTTGAGTGTGGATTTCACGGATAATAAGGAGGCGATAAAAGAGGAGATCAAACAGGAAAATGGCTGTTGAAATGTGAAGAGAAAGAATGTAAATATGTAGTTGGGTAATAAACATTTTTTATGGCATTTTTAATTTATACTAAAGAAATGGAGATAATAAAAGTTATTATTAAATTGTGATTAAAAATATATATGTATGTGTTAATGAGATGAGATGAAAATCGACCGATTTTCAGCTTTTATAAGTGTCTTTTTTCGGCATTCTTTTTTTTTACTTATGTAAACGGACTCCTATTTTGGACGAAATATAATTTATGCTACCAGAACCAAAATTTTTAATTTTCAACCAGTCTTTCACGATTCAGGGTTAATGGCATTTTGCGATGTTTAAACCAGACTGAGTGGTAACTCCTATTTTGGACCAAATATAATTAATGCTATCAGAATGAAATCATTTAATTAATCAGGGGTGTCATAGAAACCAATTATGCGGAATTGGTTTTAAAACCGACAATATCGTGATACTAGAAATATCTCGATATATATTGAACGTGTAGCAGTGCCCCATGACACCAAAGCATTTTTTCTTGTCGGTTTTAAAACCAATTCCGACAACATTGGTTTCTATGACACCCCTGAATGTTTGCCTTCTGGCTAAGAAATCATTTCCAGTCCCATGGTCCAGGATTCGTGACATCATGCGATGTTTAAATCGTTATTTTTTGGCTTAATTTGAAATTGACAAAAAAAAGCGCTGCGCGTTGATTTTGAGATTGAAAATAAAACCGGGTTTATTGTATTTATGCGAACTTAAAAGAAAGGAAATTGGGATTTTATGCAGCTAATTTTGTCATCTCTAAAAAGGTGCGCCCTCTATTGTCTGCTGGCGTTCATTCAGTAAGTAGCAGTTATCGACCTTTTAAAAACAGATTCGCTTCTAACAACAGTGTTGCATTTTTGAGTGCTGACAAGGCAGAAAACAAGCAGCAATAAAATGCATAATCAAAACAAAAATAAAAAAAAAACTTGTAAACAATCGCACCAAGTAATTGACAAAACAGCAAATGTGTATAAGAAGAACGAAAACAAACAGCAATACACGGCATAATCAAAACAAAAACAATACACTAGCATAAAAAGTAAAAACAATAAAAAGCAAATTAAAAGGGAACCGAAAAACGAATGTCAAATACCAATGTCTAATAAGAAATACAGACGCACACAAACTCAACGAATAACAAAATAACACACATTAAAAATACCAATCAGAACTTTACGAACCGTGCTAGAAAAGAGACCGTTATTTCGAGACGCGCACTCAACATATAACATTACAACATAAACCATAACAAACCTTTGCAGATGTAACGGTTGTTGTTGTGTGTGTTTTTTTAATGAAAGAGAACATAGAATGAAATTTATTACAAAAAGTTAGGTATAAAGAGGAAAACTAGGAAGTAAAAAAAGGGTCTACTGCTTCTATTTCCTACAATTTGCTAAACACCCATACATATGTACATACAAAGTTCATTTATGTAGCAGTTTAAATAATAACTAACTGGCGTTTTTCTGAGTGGTTAACGGAATAGTGTAAAAAAATAAACTAAAAAAATAGAAAATCAAACACAACAACGGTTACTATCGCATCACGAGGCAAAGGAAGAAATAAAAATACGTATACATATCCCCACATACATATGTATATAAAACACCAACAAATATAAAATTGTTTTGACTGTTTCGTGTGTCGTATGCCAGTTGTGCTGCTACTTTTCTTTCAAGTAGTTGCGGGCATAGCACTCTTCATATTTTTATTACATTATTTGAGTTACATTTTTAATGCCATCATACGCGATTTCTGTGAAACTCTATTAACAACCAAAGAATTTCTGCAACAATTGCAAGAAGCGTGCGGTGCTGACGATCCCCTGCTAAATTCATCGGCATACGAGACCAGCGACAAAAGGTATTTCAGCAAAATTCCAATTAAAGTTCAGAAAATGCAACAAACATCAGATGATGCTAAATTTATTAAAAAGTGAGTGGATAAAAAAAAAGAAAATAAAAAAAATTAAACATATAACAAAACTTAAATTCATTTTAAAAGCCGGTATCTTTTAGTTTTAAAAGAAAAGTGTATTTGTTATAAAATAAAAACAAGTGTGCAAAATTATTTTGAAAAGAAAATGTCTTTAAGCTAAAGAAAATATATACCTATTATTCATTAAAACAAGTGAAAGAAGAAAATTCTTATGATATTTTCTATGTATTGTACTGTGTCTGTCGTCAGCTTTATTGATTTTCTCATTTTCCCTTTATATATGAATATGCATGTGTGTGTAAATTTTTCTGTCTATATACACGAACAACATATTTTCCGTGCACGCAGCCACCCATTAGTTTTATGTTGCCAGATTATTGAAGTAATTTTTGCCATTTTTAAACAATTTTTCAAACTGCTCCATAGATATTAAAAAAGACTTAACAATAATTTTTAATTTACAGTGCCAAAAATTAGTTGTAAAAATAAATCGGATGAAACATTTTAAGAAATAAAAATAAAAAAAATTAACTGTACAAAATAAATATGTATGTAAATTATAAGAATGTAGGTATATAAAAAAACAATTCAATAAGTTCCCTATCCCCAAGTTCGATTTCAAGAAAAATTTAGCCTTTTTATTCCAAAAACGGTCTTTAAATTTATTCTAAAGGAGAACTTCAAAAAATGTCTCTTGAAAAAGTCTCTTGAAGGGTAAATTTAAGCATTACGTGCAAGGATTTGTTATTAATGAAAACTTTAAAAATTGAGTGTTAACATTTATTTTAAATATTTTAATCAATGGTATGATAATTGTTGTCTTTATTTAAAGTTCGAAATTCCAAATCCTGGGGAAATATGTTTCAAAAATTATATTTTTAAATAATCAGGACTTTGCTTTGTCGAAATGTTTGGTTAAATCTGAAGTTTTTCATCCAAATTAGCCAAATTTTATTAGGATTGAGGAAATATGTATATTCGAGAAAAAAAATATATATTCTATACGAGAAGTTTCAATTTTTTGCATATTTGACTTTGGATCCGAGTAGCTTTTTAGAGAGACCAGATACATTTCATAGTTTCTTTAGTTTTCAGAAATATATCTACCAATTTCACATATGTATATCCGACCCTAACCCAAATCATCATAAAAAATTATAAACGTAAATGCCTCAGCTATTATTGTATAAAATTTCATTAAGATATATCCAACCGTTCAGGATCTGCGGGATCTAAAATATTTCTTAAGTACTGTGTGTTGTGATAAAACACCACATATTAAGGCTTTATTGAAAGCTCCTAAATAACAAATCTCAAATTTCACATACAGTTTGAATTTTCTACTTAATAAAAATATTAAGAAAATCACAAATAATGCAAATTTGAGGACAAAACTTTGTTTCCAAATCACATTCTACAATTCCCACATTTTTAGCCTATGAAGACAGCAACCATCTGGCAACTCACACACACTATTTGTAAATACTCATACAATGCATACACAACAACAACATCAACAACAAGAACAACAAATACCCAAACAAGTGCTTACTCATACACTGACTAAAGAACACACTCTCAAACGAATGAAAAGAAAACGTAACGGTATATTATTGTATTTTATCCATGCGATTAATAGAAGAAATTTTCTTAAAGAACAAAAATTTGCAAAATTTTTATTTAAATATTGACGTAAACAAATTAAAAAAATAACAACAACAGCATACAAACGAAATAAACAAAAATAAATCTAGGAAAATATTATAAAAGAAAATTAAAACAAAGTAGAAAATATGTACCTACAAAAAAGTGTATAAAAATTTTAATGATTTGGTTTCTATTTTTCTGTTGCCATTTAACCTCCTCCTCTTTATTTCAACACAACACAATTTGTCATCTTTTAAAAAAAATTTCTTTTTTATTTATTTGAAACAAAAACAATTGCTACCTCCTGTGAAAAAATGATAAAAAATAAAACAAACGTGAAATTAATGCAAAAAATTAACACAAACAGACGTTGGAAAGGTGGCAGTATTGAACCTCATCCCACTGATAAAGCCTTAATTGTCAACTACCAACTGGAGGCTACAGTTTTTGGTGATCCCAATAATCCTATGCTGGAAGAGAAAAAGGTAAGTGTTTTCATTTAATTTTTTTTATTTGCTGTTGTGTTCTTTATTTCGAAAGGACATTTTTGTAGTGAAAGATGTTGGATTCAGGGGTTGAAAACGATATTTTGGTTTGTTATCAGAATAATATCCAAATATGTAGTTCTTTTTCATCCGCAGAATACTAAAAGTTAATTTTTTTCTTTAATACACAATAAAAAACAGTACAGTATAAAATATTTTCTGTGGAGTGTTATACATATAAAATTGTTTCTATACAGAAAATTATTAGGCATAAACTTTTTTAATGGGAAAACTTTTTATATAGAAAATTATGAAGAAAACTGTTATACACACACTTTTTATTAAGAAAACTGTTATACACACACTTTTTAATCAGCGTTGTCAACTTTGAAATTTCAAAACGCACCAAAATGGAGAAAGAAGCGCACCATTTACAAAAAAAAAAAAAAACCCCACCAATTTAAGAATTTCGTTTTTGTTTCAAATATTTGTTGAATTAATTTGAAATTTTTTAATATCATAAATTCCATAAAAAACTTTTTATCAACGATTATTAGTAAAACTAATAATAGTAAAAGCCTTTTTTAATAAATGATTTTTTCCAATAAAATTTGTTAGGATTCCACTGGTACTCTAACCCTAGTTGTTCGTCTACAGTCTACAGTTGACCAAACCATCAGGTTATACAAGAATTTTTATTTACATGTTTGAAATGTTAATCTGATTTTCAAACAAAGATTTTTAAAGAATTTGATTTCATTTATCATACATTCGTATTTGAAATACATTTTTCATCGTATAGATTTCATGAGTTATGAATTATTAAAAAACTGCAATTAAAAATTAGTAAAAATAAAGATTTAATCACATTTTCGAAAAAAATAAAAAAACACTCAAACAAGTGTATTTTATTGTAGAAAGATTTTTTTCTCACACTGAAACAAAAAGTTGTGTTGAATTTGAAATTTGAATTTAAAAAGCGCACCAAAACTTAAAAAAAAGCGCATTGCGCACCAACTAAAGAATTTTTCGCACCAAAAATTGAAAAAAGCACCAAAAATGGTGCGAAACGACAACGCTGTTTTTAATAATAAAAACTTTTCTATAAAGAAAACTGTAATACACAAACTTTTCTATAAAAAAAACTGTTATACACACATTTTCCTATAAAAAAACTGTTTATCATACTTTTCTAAACGCAAAACTGTAAAAGAAAATTTCTATACACAACATTTTCAGTTGCAAAGAAAAAACTGAAAAAATAGCTTTAGAGTATTCCAAGTCAGGATGGCTTGCAACATCGCAATTTACAATGCAATTGAAGAAGTAAAAATATTATTTTGTAACATTTCATTCAAATAATTTTAAATCTAAGTAATTTTGCAGGCCTGCCCTCCTTTGGCTCTACCCTTAAATTGTTGTTAGTTCATTCTTTCATGGTTTAATATTTATTATTTGCTGTTTTAATGAAAATGACTAATAGCCTGTGTGTGAAATGAAAAAAATTTATTTTTCATTTTACTTGTTATTGCTTTGGTTGGGTATTTCATTTTTGTTTTTAATACATTTTTAATGAATTTTGCAGACACATTTTTTTGGTATTGGAATTTACATTCTTTTACTTAGATTATTTTCCTTTGCGCCTCTTTCGTACATTCATCCTTTCAAATACAAGTTTTACCATCAATTATGAAATTAAAATAAAACATGAAAGGAAATTATTAAAGTGTTTTAACACACATCCATACATAAATTCTGCATACATACCTACATACATTTTATTATTAATTTAAGATTAAATAGCTTGGAAAATATTTATGTATCTGGTACAAGATTTCTGATTTAATCAATTTTAATTGTTCTAATTTAAACCACCACAAGAATTTCCCTATATTTATTTATATTATAAGTAATAAATGAATGAATTAAAATTGTTATAAATTAAAATAATATTTTTTATAATGATTTCTTTAACATTTATAATATTTTGGAGGAATTTATATACATATGCATGTATGTTTTGATGGAAATGAGTCAGTCAGGCGGCTTTCACAAATATATGGGTATAGCCTGATCTCTTTTGCTGAAAAATTTGTATAGTTGAAATTAATTCATTAAACTTATATAAACCTTTAGGTGAAAATACATTTAATTACAAGTTTTTAAGTTTAATAATGATTGAAAGGAAATCTGGAATCGGTAAGACAAAAGGATTTAGGGATGACTCAAAGCCAAGAAAGTGACAAGATTTGAAGACTCTAGCCAACATTCTAGGCGTGACATGTTTGTTTGTTCTGATTTTCTTGTAAGATTTTTCCGTTACCGGATATTTCAGCTTCAAACAATCATCTTGTAGGTGGAACTCTATGTAGTTCTTGTAATTTTATTCCGTGGCCCTCTAAGACTGCTGTGAATCCATGTACATTAAAGTGCATTTATTTACGTGCATAGAAAGTTATTAGATATCATTATTGGTCAGAATATTCTTAAAATATTCCAAACTTTCTGATTCACAAAACTTAAAAATCCTCTGAATGAAGGAGAGTTGATTTATAATTTACATTGAATATATGTAGTTGCATTTGTGCATTGAAAAGGAGAAAATGAGATGCAATTTGGTCTTAATCAGCAGAAAATTTATCATGATTTCAGTATATGATTGTCACTACCCGACCTGTTCTTTCTGTTTATTATGTTTCCAAATAGAAAACAATTGACTTTTATGCTTAAAAAATATTGCTTAATTTTTTTGTTTATCAAATTAGCAAATTATTTAAGAAACAACAAAAATAAATAAATGAAATCTTTCAAACAACTAAAATTCTATTACTCAGTCATTATTTAAATTTACTTTAATTCCTAAACAAAATTCTTAAGTGTTAAACAAATCTTAAAAATAATTAATTTTTAAATAATCAATTGAAAATAGAAATAAATGACTTAAAAAATAAAAAAACAAAACGAACTCCAAAAATAAAACAATAAATAATAATTAATGAGTTTGTATACATACGAGGGGTACTTTAGTAAAAATCAGTAAAAAAGATATTTATTTAATCATTATTATATGCCAATTACTTAACGCTTCAAGTATAAACACTTTTAACTTAAACAAAAAAACTTTTAATATTGTGGCAAAAAATAAACACAAAAGAAGAACCATATTTTAAACGTGATTTTGAAAGTGAGTTTTATATTTTTATTTTTTTTTAGTTTGTTCGAAACGTTATATACATATATGTGTGTATGTATGTATTGTTATTAATTAACTTTTGATGGAGAGTTTGTGTAGTGAGTATGTGTTTTTTTTCTTTTTATTAATGACCATAAAGAGAACATGGACATCAATTCTACACTTGGGTGTTAATTTATGCTAAAAAATAAATATTTATTTAGCACTTAGATTATGGAAAAAAATATTTACTTATTTATATGTATATGTATTTCTGTATGTATAATATATATTGATAAATATTGTTGTTGTTTATATAAAGTAAAACACTATGTTTAGTTTCTAACGGTTATTGATCTGGGGTTTATTGAAACTCAGATTTGAAGTTTTTCCTCCTTAACTTAAATTTTTTTTAGCTAGACGACATTGAATGTTTGTGTGTGAGATATGCAAATATTTAATTGTTAACATAAATGTTAAGGTATGCTTAAAGTCGTTTGTTCGTTATTTATTTATCAGCTTTTAAATGAACACAAAAATTAAACTTGAACGAAATAAAAACATATTTCAAACCTACTTAAGTAGGTATTTCCGTTATGCACCCTACACTTTTATAAGTAAGGAGATTGTGAAACTTAAATACATGTACAATTAAGCATAATTACTTCTTCAGATGATTTAATGTAGTTCATTCATTTACCAAATCAGCTGTGAATCAAAGTTTGAGAAAGGGTTATATTTTCAGTTGATTTCAAATGTAAGTCTCATAGACTTAAAAAATCGAAAGAGGATATTTTTGAGATTTTGCACCCATTGACTACGACAACTCCTTGAGTGTCTTAACACCATAAATGACTGGAGGACTGGAGGTCCATTTCTTAATGGTGTTGGGCATTATGGAATACAGGATGTGTAGAAGAGATCGTCTAGCCTGACAGTGTCGAAGGCCTTCGACAATCCTAGATTCACAAGCGCCGTTCTTTCACTGGTTTCAGACATGTGAGATCTGCCGGTTTCAAATGTTGTCAATTTGAGGCCGTAATGACTAGTATAATAAAATATTAAAACCATTAGACACTGCAAAAATAACGTTTTGAAAAGTTTTAGAGTTGAGCAAAGTTTTATACAATGAAGAGTATATCAGATTCGCCTAGGAGTTACATGTTTGTTTTACATTAACCCACATGTTTTTATTACAATACCCTTAGCATGTCTACTGCTAGATATTTAAACAAATAATTAAAAAAGTGAAAATGTTCTAGAAGTATTTCTACTGTGCAAGCTGTTCAAGTGTTGTAAGTCGTTAACTGTGGGTTATTTTACAGAATAAAAATTTAAAATAAGGCAAACAACACACAGCGGAAGTTGGGTTAGGTTATATTTCTAACAAGAAACAGGAGAAAAAAAATTAAATTATAATTTGACATGAAATCTAGGCAAAAGAAAGTAACAAAAATCTTATTAAACTGTCTAAACATTTCATGAAATGTCAAAAGAAATTGACCCATACAATGCTCTAACCTTGCATTAAAAAAGTAAATTAAATGAAACAATCTTTAAAAGGCATTAAATCAGAACAGGAAATAGCAAACAAAAAAACTGAAAACTTATTTTTATTAAAATTTTTAAAATACAGCTAAAATCAATATTGCTAAAATAATAGAATTTCTAATCTATTATATTGTTGTTTATTTATTATTATTTACCAAATTTGGTTTAGTTTTGTTGTTTTCTTTTTATTATTATTGGTATGATTTCGTTTGTTTCTTAATAAAATGGCAAAGCAAATAAAAATATTAAATAAAAAAAACACAAACAATAGATATCAAAATGTGATTGTATAATCTAACTAATATTGCAACAATTACGCATTTTCCATGCAACACTGAACCACTGCTGTTACTGACTTATTGCTCACATGACTCATTCATGGAGGCACTCACTAGTTAGTATCCACTCTCTGCTTCTGCTTCTAATGAGTATATTTTTGTATAATTTTTTATAATAAATGTATGAATAACAATAAGACGGTCAAAAAATATATACATAGGTATGGTTATTGAAACAAAAATTTACTGAAAAAACAAAGATATAAATCGTTTTATAAATCACCCTACTTTTCATAATTATTATGTCATAACATATCCGATGTTCATATTTTGTAACAGATCCTTTTCTTTTTGTTGCATATGAACTTAGTGATTGCAAAATTCAAAACTTTACTATTATGTAGTTTGTTTTTAATAATAAATATTTTTCATACAGAAGTAATTTTAACTGTCAGTATAACTTTCAGTTAAAAAATAACTAGATTTGGTGAACATGGGGGTAAGTCATGGAAAATTTGAGTTTTGAAAAAGTACTAAGCTGTAGCCAAAATGGTAATTATTCAAGTCTGAAAGCACTAAAAAGATTAAAATTGGCAATAAAACAAAGATGAAAAAAATCAAGAAACTTAGAATATCAAAAAGCATGTTAAAATTTTTAAATAAATAATTAATTTTTTTATCAATTCAGTTACCAGGAGTAAACAAAAAATTAAAATAAAATAACAATTCATAAAAAACAAAATATAAAGTTTTATAGAAAAACAATTTAATTTTCAAATACATCTGTTTCATAATGATCATCATCGGGCCACAAAACAGATTTAATGAAATATTCAGACCTTTTATAAGTTTGATTTGAATTAATTTTTAAGTAAACACTTGAAAGTAATTTGTGAATGCAACAACAAACTTTTGGCTGAGTTTAAATAAAGTCGGTTTCTGATCTTTGGTTTAAAAATATTCATTAAACTAAACGTTCTTTCGACTTCGGCATTTGAGTACGGAAAAGAAAGTATACGAATAACAAAGTCAGCTAGTTCATGAAAAGGATTTTCTCCCAAATAACTTCAATCCAAAATTCATCAGTTCTTTCAATATTTTTCCATTTTTGCAACGTTAGATTCTTTAGGAAATTTCTATTTTATTTATTAGAGACGAATCATCAATGAAGTTTTGTATGAAATCAATAATATCCGCTTCGCTATTTTTAAAAATATTGTCAACACTAAATAACGATATTTTTGAAGCAATATAAAATTTGAAGAAAGTCTACGTCTTAGTTCGAGTACGTGATATTTTGTAAATTCTATTAAATTGTTCAATTATTTTATAATCTCTGCAAGACTTTTCAAAATGATAGCCAAGATAACAAAATTCGTTAACGCTTACATCTAAATTACCTTCTATATAATCAAAGTTTCGCTGTAAAGCTTGAAATGGTCTGCATTGGCTGACTCGAAAGCTAAATTTACTTTTTAGACTTCTTCCAAAACTGCACAAAAAAAAAGCGTCAAAAAATACCCTTTTTTAAAAAAGGATATTTGAAAAAAATAAAAGGGTAACGAGACCAAAAAAGCGTCATAAAATACCCGAAAAGCGCCAAAAAGGCAACACTGTTACAGTGGCTCTCAGCTTAGGTAATACAAAACAAACAAAAAAATATAGTGCAAATTCTTTCGTCACAGCTTATTTCAAGCAAACACTTTTACGAACTGCTAATTGGCAGCACTTCTCTAGTAACGGTAAATTTTGAAGTTAATGAAGTTATGGTTGCAATGATTTTTTAATGTGGCTGTTCCAGTAATTTTGACAATGCGACGACGTACTACCATAGAACAGAGAGAGTTGGTTAGTAGCAAAAAATTGCTGAAATGGTTTTCATAACTGATTCAACATTGCAAAGCAAATAATGCAATTATCTCGGTTCGTGCACGAAGTGGATTCATGATAAGGCCAGAAAAGAATCTAAAAAATTTTTAATGAAGTTGATGAGCATTGATACATTTTCAGAAAAAAAAGGCAGAAACCTAAGTCGTCGTCTCCAAAATTGGCCACTCAAGTTAAAAATAAACTTAACAAAACATGTAGTGCTGATCATATAGGTAGAGTATCTCGGAAAACCCCACTTTTAAATAGTAAAAATCAACAAGCGCGTCTAAAATTTGTTAAAGAGCACGTCACCAAAGACCTAAACTTTTGGTAACATGTTATTTTTCGGACGAGTCTAAAGGTACGGTCACATTTGGCAAATATTTGCCGAAAATGACGTAACCACTAAATAACATTTATTTGAACTCATTTGTTTACTTAAAAAAACTTTTCTTATTTAGGCCAAAGCACAACAAATATTTAGTTTTAATTTATTTGATGCTGTTTGATCTTGCAAAACTCTTGTAAGAGCAAACAACGTCAAACAAATTTGTGCTAAAACAAGTGGTTACGCTTTTTTAAGTAAATATTTGTCAAATGTGACCGTACCTTAAGTTTAATATCTTTGGCTCGGATGGTCAAACTTACGTTTGGCGCAAGCCTAATACAGAACTCCAAAACAAAAACTTAAAACCAACCCTGATGCACGGCGGTGAAAGTGTCATGGTTTGGGATTGAATGTCATCAGGTGGTGTAGGAAACTTGCAATTAATGTACATTGACATTTTGAAGTCCAATTTACTGCAAAGTGCTAGGTATTAGGGATCAATTTCGGTTCTATCAGATATGCAAATCAGGTATTGTGCTAATATGGAATTGTCCCCACATGATGCAACCGCCGGCACAATCACCTGGTTTGAATATTATTGAAAACTTATTGACAATTTTAGATCAAAACGTCCGCAAACGTCGAACAAGAATGAACTTAAAACTATGCTAAAGGGGGAATGGGCAAAAATAACTCCTCAAACTACACGAAAGAGAGAGGAATCTATGCAAAAAGACTAAAAGCTATAATTGATCAAAAAGGAGGCTACTTTTAGAGATAAAAAATTATTTTTTATAATTTAAATGTTTTTTATATAACTTATTAAACAAGCTTTTGTACCTACATATATTTTTAAGCTTGAAGACTGAAAAAAAATCAATTTTTGATTGCAGACGATTTGCTATAAATGTTTACATTTTGTTAATATCTATATATATTTCGAAATTATACGCACTTTTTATTCTTAACAGCAGCTGGTCAAAATAAGCTGTGAGCCACTGTATAAATGATGAGACGTTTTACACCAATGAGCACCAAACCCATCCACAGAGTACAAACATTAATCGGATTTTTACACAAACGCAGCAAAACATAATAACAAAACAGCTTCGTGTCGATAAAAAATAATCCGATTCTGCGAATGGCATTCCTTACTTCTTCTTTGGATTTTGAAAAACATAGGTTGATACACCTAACTGACCCTACCTTGCTCTAATGAGAGCTAAATCTGAAATGTTATCTTGCCTAATTTCTCAATAAACTTAAGCTAAAAGATGATAGTCGAACCACATTTTCAAAGGGAATTAATTATTTTTGCGTTGATTCAGGTGACAACTTATTTCGAAGCACTTCGTGGGAGAACAGCTTTATAAATCTGTTGCAATGAAATGGTAAAAAATATTGAGGTTGAGTTAGTAAATTTAAGGTTTTGATTGCCAAAAAAAAAGTCAGTTGTAAAAGTAGATTACTTGATTTTAGTTTCGACTTATGCTATCCATTGCGCATTAAACGAACCGTTGAAGTAAGTTCATAAGCACTTTCTATGGCACTTCATATGACAAAAAGCTCTTTCTATGGCACTTCATATGGCAAAAAGCTCTGAATGTTTTAGCAATATTTCAAAACATAAGTAGTAACCCTACTACATACTGGCCATAGGGTACAGCCATAATACTTGGCCGCATTCGAAAAGAAACACTTGAGTTGGAAAACCTTGTGCGAGTATTACATACTACAACTATATTGAGCAAAAATATAAAAAAATAAATAAAATAAAGTGAAAAACAAACCATATGTCTGCCTCATAACTTTATAATTAATGTACCGAAATTAATTAAGAAATACACGTCAAATCCATCCATATAAACTCACTGGTACATTGTACAATGACCAACATATGAAGAAAAATTGAAACTTAGCAAACAAACAAACACACCAATAGAAACTAAAACTGCAAATAAAAGTCTAGTTTTTTCTTTTAGCAAAAATTTAGTCAATGTAAAGCAGGGGGGGGGGGGGGGCTGTAGTTTAATTTTATGTCGGTTTGTTTTGTTTAATTAACAACATTAATTGTTTATTTTTGTTGTTGTTATTTTTCTATGCATTATTAAGCGTTTATTTGTTGTTTTCTTTAGTTTCATTTTAATCGTAGAAGTGATTGATCCATATTCGTTGTAAGTGTGTTGATTGCAATTAATTTTCTTTTGCCTTCTTCTTCTTTGGCAATTTTAAAATTTTATTTGACGAGTTTTTTCTTTGATGTCTAACTAACATTAATACGATTTGCTAGTACACCTTACATTAAGGAAATAATAAATAAAACAAACATTGTTTTGTTAAAGATTATCTTTTGCTTAATTTGCTTTGACAGTATGGCACATTACGCAAATATTTAACGTAACAAGCAAAAGGTTTTTTGTTCCACGTTTTTAGCTAATTTATTAATATGTATTATATTATTAATTTGAAAATGATGGTATTAACTGCCTAATCCTTCCATTTGTGTTTGGTAAATTAGCTGTCCTAGTAATATCACCTTGTTAAGCCTGTATTGACAAACGCCATTTTATTTCCAAAGACATTTAGCTAAGACACAATGTGAAAGTAAGTAAGGACACAATACAGTGTTGCATACATACCGCAGTGGAACAGAAATAATATTTTTTAGAAAATCACTTAACTTAAGCTAATCTAAAATTTTAGTTAAAACAACGTAATTGAAAGCTCTCTATTAATTGCACTTACTCTTAGTTTTTTGTGATGGGAAGAAATCTGTCAATTGTAAAACGATATTTTACGAGCAAATCACGATGGTGAATCGTTGATCGCTTTTTTGTTTGACGGTCGCAAAAATGATTCATTGACTCGGGAGAAAATTAATGAAGTATATCACACTAAAATGCGAAAAGAACCACACCTAGTAGTAATACGTGAACCACATTTGTCACTAATTGGCTATGTGAATTTAGAAGGCAAAGGCGACACCTCTAAAGCAAAATTTTTGATGTGAAATCGTTTAAAACAATAATTGCTTTCTTCTTGATTCATATCTTGTCTCTACCAATACAATTACTTTGTACTTTAAATGAATTTCTCATAATTTTCAAAATAAATATTAAACAAAACAAAAAAAAAAACATATTTTTGGATAAAAAAGTGGAAAAATAAGAAATAGAAAATGTTTATGATTTTGCGCTATGAACAACTGAAAATGGTAATTTATCAATATTTTCACGAAAAATTTGCACTTTCACAAGGCCAAAACTGCCTGAAGGAGCATTCCAATGCTTTTGCCATGTACTAGAGCGTTCTTAACTATTGTCTTGGCTACAATTTTTGTCATAGTATTGAATCGAAAATCTCAATGGTTTGGCTGTTATACGCCAAAATATCCAAAATACCGTGACAAAAGTCTGAGAAAAAACTTCAAGTCAAAATCGGGAGGCTCGATTTTCACCGTAGACGTATGGTCTAGTGGACTTTTTTGCTCAGTACAATCCCAAGAATCAGAAACGCGAAGCGCCCATTAAGCTTTTTTTCCTTCATACTAATCGCCCCACCCTAACATACATACATATAAATTTTTATGTTTACCAACCATATACTTGCTATAGAGCACTCTTATAGCCTTATTTAACCAAAATTGTGCCCATTTCTTGTGTTAACGATTTTGTTAGTTTACCAAAAATTTAATATTACATTATGTTTATGGTTATTTTTATATTTTCCATGGTAGTAATAGCATTTTGGAGGTATTGTTTTTTCAACGCTACGTTACCATGATGACGAAATTTTTCAGTTAAATTGTTTGCTTATAATACATACATACAATATTAATGTAGTTAACAATTTACCACCTATTTTGGCCATATACTGTTTATACTAAACAAAATATGGGTAGTTTATACCAACTAGAGCACACAAAGAGTAGGGAAATGATTTTATTACTTTTATGTTGCAGCCAAGATAATGTTGCATGTAACTATGCACATATTTACCATTTCTAAATGGTAACCGAGATGGGTGGAGGAGCCACTCATTGTTTAAACATTTAGTTTTCGTTTGGTTTGGTTTGACTTGTTTTGTTTTCATTTTTTAGGGGGTTGAAAATCACTGACTATTTTGTATTGTTTTTTTTTTGTATTTAAGTTGTTTGTGTTGCTGCACAATAAAACAAACAATTGAATTGTAACTATTTTATTTTATTGTGTGCATTGTATTGTTTTTTACTGTATTCATTGAGAAAAATCAATAACAACAACAAAAATTATGCAAATGTAAAAAAAGTTATTGAAACATATTGAGTTCAATCTTGTGTACATACTCGTATGCAATATATTTTTATGTTTATAAATGCCTAAAAGTATGCTGTTATGTTTTTTTTTTTTTTTTTGCTTTTAAAACTATGAACATATTGATGGGTGTTAAAATGTTTATAGCTATACTTAAATTTAATAATCGTTGTTTTTTAAAGTAAGATTTTCAATACAGTATTAAATTGAAATTAGATGTTTTGATTTGTCGAAAATCATTGTTAATTAATGACCCCTATCGTGAATAAAAATTCCACATGAAATTTGTTCCCTTTTATTTTTTTAACATTGAATTTTTATAGGGAAAAATGTGAAAAGGGGACAAATTTCATGTGGAATTTTTATTCACGATAGGGGTGAATGATTAATGCCCTTATTCATAAAAAAATTAAAGTAGACTCCAAATGTACTTTAAGAAAATTTTGTATGAAATTTTTGTCTAAAAGCACACTTCAAACCTACTTTATTTTTTATGAATACGACAGTAAGACATGTTAGCGAAGACACAATACAGAGTTGCATTGATAATCTTCAATATGATTTGCATAACAAGTGCGGGGAGCTAAAATTTCATTTCATTGATATCTCATTGATATTCTATTATTATATTATTTTGTTATTTGGTAGTTAATAAATTGACAGCTAATTTATAAAGTATTTATTGATATCTTGTATAGTAGAAATTCGTCAAAGCAAAGCCGAATTGCATTTGTCGGAACATCTATTGCTGTTGATTTTTGGTTATAAATCCATTTTATTGGTGTAAAAACAGCAAAGAAAAATGTCCAGCGGCGTTAAATCGCAAGAAATAGGCGGCCAATTGACATCGCGAAATCGAGAAATGATGGGAAAATGCTTATGCAACAACAACTGAATTGTATGGATTTTAATATTCTGGTATTAATGATTACTAAATTATATAACGTTTATTTTGTTTGTTACTCAATCAACCCTCGTATCACCAAATTTACATTTCACAACTAATAAAACAAACAAATATAGAATTAAAATATATTATTTACATCTGAAAATATTTTTGTAAACAATTGTCTGGTTCAAATTTATTTATTTTCAAAACCTAACAAACAACACGTATTGTGTGAATTTGAATATAACAAATAAAATAAATAAAAAATCATAAGATTAAAGTATCGGCCTATTCCATGGCACTGCCATAGACCGGTTTGACTTTGGTCCCACAAACACAATTAGACTAATAAACACTCAAAATATTATAAACCTGCTATTTGTTGTTAATAATATTAAAATGTTGTTTTTGAAGTTGTTTATTTGCTGCTGTTGTTGTTGTTACTAAAGATACAAAACATTATTGACGGAAGAAAATTAAATAAGAGTTTGTTTTACCCTATTCTATAGATAAACGTATTAGTAACAAACGTATTAGTAACAAAAACAACAATAACTAATTCACTGGATACATATGTACATTGTACATACATACATACATATATCTGTATATCTGTAGAATATGAATTGAAATCTCATTGACCTTGTAGCCGGTGTTCGGCGTTCTCTGCTGATTTTTAGCAGCAGTTTTATTTCGTTTATTAATAGTTAATAAATTGACAGCTGATTTATGAAGAATTAGATTGTGTGTTTGCTGTATGTATATTGAATATTCTGAAGTAATAAAGCTTAAGGGAGCTTAATACAAAAAAAAAAAAAATAATTAACAGCAAAATTTAAAAAATACAAATACTTTTTAATATTATAATTACAGTGCTAAGCAAACGTTCATAGTGTATTTATTTAAATTATTTATGTATGTATTTTATCAAACAAATTATGGCAAAAAGCTATTTTTAATTAGGGGTAATTTCCTCAACATTGTTTAATTGTTCCCCTAGGAATATGGCGTCATAGTAAATACATACATATATGCATAAATAAGCCAAACAATATTTTTATGTTTTCTTACTTATACGACACATTTCTGTTTACCCATTTTTTGTTTTTGCAGTCAGTTAACAATAAACAATAATTGTTTGCCATTAAAAACGTGCTTATTTTTACCAAGTTAAACTTTACTTATTACCAGACCGTGTCAGTTATAAGGAATAAAGTATTATAAATAAGTACCATAACAATTTTCCAGTAACTGTTTCTTTTTTCTGTTTTGCTCATTGTGCCTTTTTTTGATCTTTTGCTTTTTGTTAGTTTGCGTACAACAAGCTTTCAAGGCTTTTAAATAGAGAAAAAGTTCTTTAAATTTAATGCTTTGGCAAATATTCTATGGATGTGTGTATTTAACATTTAGTTTTTGCAATTCATTAATATTGCTTTGTTATTATGAAGCACAGTGGGAAGGTTAAAAAATGATACTCTTGCCAACTAAATTAGTATAGGACAGATTGATCACTTCATCATAACGTTTTTGAAATTTTGAAAATATTCCCAAATTCGAAAACGAAAACGAATGAGTTTTAGAATTCAATTTGTTCGTAATATTTCTGTATTGAAAAACTTTTATCACATAAAATATAAAGATATTGTGCTACTAAAGAGAATCTTAAAAGAAAAATTTTAAAAATTAGATTAGAAATGCATTAAAATGTACTTCTAAAACTCATTCGTTTTCGATTGCCATCACATATATGTAAATCCTGTATATGTAGATAGCTTCCCAATGACGAATAATATTCCGGTCAACCTAGGATACAGTATTTTCTGTGGCATATTCATTAAGGATTTCAAAGAAGTTTGCAATCTCACAAAAGTACTTTGATTCCTCCTATTTGCAATTAAACAATCAGGACAATGTTACGACGATATGACCGAAGAATGGCAGTCTGACATCACAAGGTTAGAAAATTTGAGGTTAGGAATGAAATTATAAAATGTCAAAAATTGAGTCATCCTTTGAATTGACTGTCAAATTATGAAATGTCATATAAAGTGAATGTTTGAGCTACAATCGTTGGACATATATTAAGTACAAACTTAGGAAATGTCACACATGGAATACTTTAAAGCATAGAACGTTTGTGAATGGGCTTTTGGAACAACTAATGGAAAACAACGCGGTTTCAGCAAACTAAAGGTTACCTTTTCTTACCATCACTTATGTATTATTTATAACGAGGCGCATTTTCGGGTTAATTCCACAAGAGCTTCAGCTAGTGGCAGTGTATACATAAACAGTTAGTGTGGATCTGTGCCAACAAGCCGCAAACGACCGATACTGACAAAGTTAACATAACCCAACGTTCAAAGTCCAGCGAATCTATGCGTTAGTGTTATTTTAAATTAGATCTCTCGGTTACGTGTCATCATGAAAAACTGTGCCGGATATTTGACCGATATGTATCATCCTCACACACAGCCATTTCAGAAGTTTATAAAAATTAGACATAAGGGTTAAAAATATTTTATAAATATTATAAAAAATCAACACCACTGTGCGAAGTATATGTAGTTTCAAAAGATTAAATGATGCTGATCCCTTTTTAATCTGTTTTTTTATACCCTTTGCCATGTTGATAGTTTGTCATTACATTTGTAATTTTTGCAATATAAATTTCCTACAAAGTATTTTCTGGATCTGGATTTTCTGGTGTTCACTTTCCCAGTTAAAATCACCAAAATCCTTTTAAAAATCTAGATATAAACAATTTTCTCAAAAATTTACTCTTATTCATAAATTCTAGTTTGGGCGAATTAAAAATTATGATCAAAAATAAAAGATTTCTAAAAAAAAATATATATACAGCCATGTCACAGAATTAAGTTTCGTTCGGAAGTGGAATTAATTCCGTTTTTTGCTTCTATAGAAAAAGCAAAACGAAATTTTTTTCGGAATGAAATCCCTTTAAATTTTTTAAGAGAAGTAACACTCAGGCAATTAATATGCCTTTTTTATAGCCTTTATTTAATTATTTTACTTTGGTGGCGTTTGAATGCCATACCACCGAAGGAGGGCGCTGTGATAAATATTAGTTATGATGGATAGAATGAAAACTAATAATTATCAGAAACTGATTTTGTTTGAGTGGCAGCGGCTGGGAATCGAACCCGGGCTACAAATACCAACTCATGCTTAATGATCAAATGCGCTAACCAATTAAGCTACAGCACCCTCTAGGTTTCATTCCGAAAAAATTCTATAGAAGCAAAAAACGGAATTAATTCCACTTCCAAACGGAATTAAATTCTGTGACATGAATGATATAAGATTTTTATTAGTCTAATGGTAGCGCTCTTACTTGTTAAAACTTTTCTCTGTGTGTATTTTAACTTAAGTTTTCCAAATAAAATTCAATTATTTATTTAACCCTTTTTTATACTTATTATTCACTAAATCAAACACACAGTTTCTCACATACATACATATGTACATGTCACTGAGTGAGCGAGTGTTGTGGGGGTTGTATGAAAGATGACTAAAGTAATAATAAATATTCTTTATGTTTAATTAATTTTGTAGGAAAAAAATGTATGTAAATATAAATAAATTAAATTCTTTTTTATTATTTTTCATTTCATTCATAAATGACACATATGTTGATATTTATTCATGTTGTCATTGTTGTTGGTGGGTTGGTTGGTTTATTTACATACAAGCATAAAAAAACATGTACATGTGCATTGTGATGAGTACGTGTGTGTGTTTTATATTTATTAAATATTTAGAAAAAAAAAACTAACTGAAATACTTATTTCCTTTTATTAAACAAATAAAATAATAAATACTTGTGTCATCTCTTTGTCGTAGTATTTTAGCAGCACTAGTTTCATATTAGTAAATATTTAGTTTTCATATGACTAGTGGTGGAAGAGACGCATTTTTATGAGTTTATTTTGTTTAAATGTGTTGTTGTATGCAACCAGCTATCTACACTTGTTATAAAAGTAAAACAAACACAAAAACACTTATCCAAAATATCCATTTTATAATAGCTTAAACATTATAAAAAATGGGAAGGAACCAAACTATTACTACACATATATGTATCTTTATTCTCCAGAAATTTTAAGGAAACAATTATTTGTTATTTGTGTGGTAAATTAATCATATTAAAAAAAATTTATAATGAAGCTGTTTTGATTGTTTAAGAAAGCATGCTATACAATGCAAAACTCAATAAGAAAAATTTGAATATTATTTTAAAAATTTTTAAAATAGATTTGGCAAAAATTCTTAAATATGTACTTTTTCTGAAAGGTTCTAAGGGCCATTATTACAACTTGCCTCTAATGTTCTTAATAGTAAAAGGTAACTTTAATTAAAGTGAGGAATAAAGTGACCTTTAAAATTTTTCGTTATTACAACTTCCTTGTAAAATAAAATTATTTTTTTTTCTAAAATATGGCAATACCAGTGAGAAACCGATTACTTTTGATAAACTACTGACAAGAAACAGTAAATTGTTTGTGTTTGTGAAAACATTTGTGTGTGAAAAAATATAAATCAAACGTCTGCTTTCCATTTTTGTTTATTAAAGTATTTATTGGCAAAACAAAATTAAAATTATTTTATTTTTCATGAAGTTGACATTTTTTCCAGAACATATGGCAACTTCAAATACATACCTCACTATAAACTTTAAAGGCAAGATGATCTTCCCTTTAGCTTATCGGTCGGTTTTAGATTAAAGTAAACTTATAATAACCAAATACTTCTTAAATGTCCGATAACATCATACCTTTAACTATTGTTAAGTTGTAATAATGGGCCTAAATTAGTTAAGTCAGACTTTTATTTTATTAATTCAAATGCGGGTACAAATCTTGTGTGATAGTAGAGCAGTCTGGAAATCCCCTCTCAATCTTACCCTGAAAAACTCTGCTATATGTAGCGTTCTCGAATAGAAATTCAACACCAGAGTATGCCAATGCTGTGTTTTATATTCACATCTCTGTAATTTCATATTTGTTGATGTAATCAAAGAGGAACATTATAAAAAAGGGGAAAGGAAGGAAAATTACTTAAGTCTGCAAAGTAGACTGGAGTAGCTCTATTATGCGGATGATATCTACGTTCTCAATGAAAATCTGAACTGGTACAGGTCCGTTTCGAAGGTCAAATTTTTGGACAATCTTTCCTGCATTTCTACTCGAATTATGGGAATAATGTTGGTAGCTGTCTTATCTACGAAGAATTTTATTGCACAAAACCGCAAAAAATACTGTTCACAAGTCCCGAACACGGAATTAGCAAAGATGTAAAATCATGTAAATCAAATGTTGCTAAAAAAGCACGAAAAACAGGACGCTAATTCTAATACAGCTGAATAATTTGTTGATGATGAATAAGATAACAGTATGATAAGAGCCACCTGATCTGTGAAAAAGAAACCTCTAAATGTATCTCACACCAAATAAAACTTCGATGAAATAAAATATCATGTGTAAGATCGAATATATTAGCAGAATTGAGCAGTAACTTAGACGAATGAAAGAAAGAATATAACAGGAAAGAGGTTTTACCATATAGGGTCAACATATACGGCATATAATACTAAACGCCTTTTTAAAATCTGAACAATTTCCAAAATCATTGTAACAAAAGTTTTTGCCGGGATTTTTTTATATCGTTCGACGCCTTTCGAATCGGTTGCTAAATAGTGATAGAAAATTTATTTAATACAATAAGGAATTTTTGTAAACTGTGTAAATCTTTTTCGACATTTTTATGGTCTTTATAGAATAAAGAAGATATTAAATCTTTTGCTAAATTTATAAAACGGGACTTAGTATATTTGCACACTAAGATAAAGAATTATTTTCAGCGCCCCAATTGTGAAAAATTCTCAAAATCAATTTTTTGAAATAAGTAAAAAAGTTACTAATTAAAGCAATCATTTATGAATAATGATTTTAACAAACAATAAAGTTAAACATCATACCCTTTCCAGAAATTGTCATCACGACACACTTTGTTTCGTGAACTAAAAATAGACTCTTAAATAAAATTAAACAAGGTTCCTTCCCAAAATCTGGTATTGTATTGCACGAGGCTTATTAGTTGACTTATGAGCAAATTTAAACGCATTTAATAACCAGTATTACAGCTCAGCTCAAAATAGACACACTCACAACGGCACAAAGTATTTAGTATGTAGTAGACACCAGTTTTCGTTTCTTTCAGCCAGTCAGCAAGCATTGTGGCCATATGACAAATATTTCATTTATTTTTTTTTTTTTTAATATTTATTATTACTACTTTTTTGCGAATCGTTGTTGATCTTCTCTCATGAGTTTTGTTTAAATTTGCTGCTGGCTTTGTTAGTTTTCCGTTTTTTTTGGAAAACTAGTATGAAAAAAATGTTTTTAAGTCAGTATCTCAGAAACTTTCAACTTGAATACATACTTGCGAAAATAATTAAGAAAATTACAAAAAACAAAAAAATAATAACTACATTAAACGGTTCGCAACTAAAACGAGTACATATAAATATTTTATATGTGTATGTAAATCGCCAAGTGAACCACACTTAAAATTACGGTAGTTTTTTGCGAATTAATACGAGTACGAAAATAAACACACACACCTACAGTAACATGTTACGCTAATGACTATCGTTTTGTTTATGTTTTTGTTGTTGTTTTAGTAATTGTGATTATGTTACAGAAAAAACAGTTGTAATTAAATAATAATACCTATGTAGTTGTTGTTTTTATAATTAACACTCTATCTGCTTTAAAATCTGTAATTTTACTTACAAACAAACGTACAATATTGTTGACATTTTATCAATTGCGTTTTATTGTGCTCCCCTTCATGTTTAGTGTTGACAGCAGGTGTCAAATTACCAAACATCATAATTATTTGTGTTTAGAAAAAATATATCATAACTAACAAATTCAAAAATTACGTTAGAAAATTATGTAGTAGGTATATAAAAATTAAAAAAAAACAGTACATACATACATATAACAATAATTATGTTCATTAATTTTGTTTAGTTATGCTAAAAAAAAAAATACAAAAGTTATTAAGAAGTTTATGATGTCATTTTGATGAATTTGTTAAAATAAAATTAAAGAATTCCAAATGAATTTTAAATGTACAAGAGTGTGCTGTGTTGCGCTGGTTTCAAATTGTATTTCGTTTGTTCCATTTTTATAAATTATTTAACAAATTCAGCTCAAGAAATTAACTGCACTCGATTGATAACCTTTTGAAGTCACCCCAAAAATCTTGACGTTTTTGCTAAAATTGGAAAAAACAACTATTATCAGTTGTATTTGAAATTATTGCAAATAGGTACATATATAAAAAATTATATGTAATCTTAGAGCTGGTATCACTTGACAAATTTGTGTATTTTTTGCTTTGTTTTTACAATAATGGGAAAATTACCTGTAGCGGTAAGTGTGTGTACATATACCTATACATTGGTTTTATATTTCTTTATTATTTAATTATTTTTTGTTAATAATGAACAATTATCTAAAAATTTTATACTTACATACAGTTTGCTTAATGAATTGATAAAACGCTTTTGGTTTCATACTACATACATATGGGTATTTTCATACAGCCGTAAGTTTCATTCGTACGCATATGGAGTAATATAAATCTCACAAAAATAGAAGTTAATGAAAAACAATGTTACAGTTATGTTGCAATCAAAAGCTTCTATGTTTGAGAAAAAAAATGGGCAGCCTCGAAACTTTGGTGAAAATATCCGATCAAAATAAGGTGATAACGTACGTGACAAAAACAGAAGTGGTTTTAAGGCATATTTACGTACATGCGAAAGTCTGCGAATCATGGGAGTTTTTCTTTTCTTAAAAATTCCTAAAATAAGCTAACTAATATACCTACATTTACAATCCTTTAATATTTAAAGAGAAATCATCTCTGGTTAGTTTTATATAAAAGAAACACATAAATAACGTGCGTGACAATTTTTTTCGTATAAAATAATGAAATGTATTTTGTTGATAATTTTAGACATACATTTGGGGAAAGAAAATAAAAGTTGTTACTTATTAAAAAAACGGTGTGATAATTTTAAATTCATAAAATGTTTATAGAAAATTTACATTTAACATTATTTTTGATGTATTTAATTTAAATTATCGTACTTACAATAACGTATGCGACAAACTTTAAAAAAAGTTATTACCTTTTTTTTTTATTTCGGTTGAAAAGGAAATTTTAGTTAATATCTTTAATTGAAAGAATTCTTATTTTAGAATTGCAATCTTCTTTACCTGCGACTGCCCATATACAAATGGCATAGTTAAACACTGTTTTTGCATAACGTACTCGTTTTTCTCATTATTATAGTTATTTGTTATTGCAAATTTATTTTTAAGATGTAATTGTAATGTTTCAAATCTATTAATTTAGTTAATTGCAAAGAGAAAATAATTTATTTTATTTGCAAAAACTGAGTCGAAGAGACATTCAGTTTTTCTATTCCATTTTGAGTTTTAAAATTCCAATAACCTAGAAACATTTTTCAAGTACTCTTATTTTTTTGGTCGTGGTTGACATTTTCATGGAACTACCCATATGTATACATACAATATATTTATAATTTGATACGCTAATCAATTAGGTGTGAAAATTAACTGATAGACATTATATTACGTTTTCATTAATTTAATTTTCATTCTTATCGGCCATTGAATGTCGTCGTACCATAAAGTCCAACTAAATTGGGAACTTTTGTGGGAAAGTTTTATATTTTTTTGTATGAATATTAATTAAACGAACATAATATTTAAAATTTCAAAACATTTAAACGTTTTATTATACATTTTTTTGCAAAGGAGACACCATAGCAAAAATCACATAAAATGCGGTGGTTGCCTAAATGTTTGAATATATACGAGTATGTAAAAAATAAACGTTTAAATACTTCGGAAGCACAAATTTATACTTATTTATTAATATTTTAGTAAAGCTATAATTGCTATTATTGTATAAAAATCCTTGTTTTTGTTTTGATGAAGATTTCATTTATTCGATCCATCTCACATGTTTGTGTTCGACTTTATCTTTTAAAAGATTTATGCATGTTAAAGTGATTTTAGGAAGTGAGCCTTATATATCATAGTTACCATTATGATATACTACTATATATATATATATATATACTAGGCCGGGCCAATTTGTATGGAGCCGAAAAAATCGATTAGAGCCGCCCCCTAGGATGATTCTATGGACAATTCTAAGCAACTTTGGTGAAGGAACCATGGGTGTATCTCGATTTTCGAGTCTCCCACTTTTCAAAAAATGATTTTTTTCCCTATAACATCATTTTGATTCGAAATTCGATTTTTTATTCATCGTTATATTATCTTTTTTATGTGTATATGGGGGGTTTTTGGGGTCGAGAAATTCATTTTTGATCTTTATTTTTACCTATGAACACCACCAGAGGGCGTTTCATGCATATTTGTAATATTTTTCGTCTATTTTCCGAGAAAAAATGTTCGGTAAAATTGATATTTATTTTATTTTTTTCAACAGAAATTCAACCTAAAAAATAAGAACATGTGTAAAAAAAATTAATTTAGTGGAAGAAAAGCGGAATAAGTTATTTTTGAAAGTCTTTCTTGCTTTCAAGTCTGGGGAAAAAAAATCATTTTTTGAAAAGTGGGAGACTCGAAAATCGAGATAGACCCATGGTTCCTTCACCAAAGTTGCTTAGAATTGTCCATAGAATCATCGTAGGGGGCGGCTCTAATCGACAAAAAATTTGGCCCGCCCTAATATATACATATATAAATTAAACATTTCTGGCCGATAAAGCCTTATTTCGAGAGGACAATTGTATGGGGTCTAGTTGAAATAATGGACCGATTTCAACCAAATCACAATCGTCCTTGAGCCAAAAAAATATTATGTGCCAAATTTTATTAAAATGTCTTCAAAATTGCAACATGTTCTTTGCGTACAAGCTTTACATGGACAGGTAGACGTATAGACGGGCATCGTTAAATAGACAGAAAGTGAGTCTGAGTCGATCAGTAAGATTGGTGTTGGACTAATATTTCAGGGTGTTGTAAACATCAGCACAAATCCAATATACCCTCCCAACTATGGTGGTGTAGGCTATATTATAAAAATAGTTAATTAAATATTGTTGAGAAATTATTTAAACTTTAGCATTTCAGTAACGAAATGCATGATAGCTGGTTTCATTCTGATAAAATAGGTGTTTTTCAATAATTAATCAAACAGCAGTACATATTTTCAAATATACATACATAATTATGAAATTAATGGTGTTCAATTTAGAAAAATCGATAACAATTTGTAGGATTAAAATATTGTAGCATTTAAAAAGTTTTATTTCATATCTTTTTGTTTTCTTAACATTCTTTTCTCTCAGTGTCTATAATTAACTTTTAGTTTTACTGTAAAAATGTATTTTATTACCAAAAACAATTATTAAGCTCGAAAATTATTATGTATTTCTGTGTTTAACATTGTGCGATTTATTAAACAACTTTGTCTTTTGTTTATTTTTTATATTTTTAATTAGCAGTGGCAAGTAATAAAAATTAAAAACTAATTTAAGACAAAACCTAAAACAAAACTAATAAATTATGAAGATTTTTGTGAATTACATCATGAATGTCAATGAAACAAATTGTTCATTAAAAAATGAATTTTGCTAAAAACTAAAAATAAGATAAACTAAAATATATGTATGTATAAAATTTTAAATCATAAATAAATTTGAAGAGAGGTCACTTCTTAAATTAAAACAATATTGAAATAAAAAACAAAAGAATAAAAACAAACACACAAAGTATAAAATGTAAAAACAAACTAAAAAATATAATATTTTTATGGATTTAAAAGTATTTGACGGTAAATTACAGTATTAAACAACTAAAACAAAAAAAAAATAAATATGTATTTTCAAAATTTACAACAAAAAGAATGACGCATAGTTAACATTAAAGGCAATAACAACAACAATGACTGCTCACAACTTTTGTTTTCAAGTTTAAGAAAAAATAAAAAAAAAATTATTTTATCTTTTACTTTTTACTTTATTTATTTCTTTTTAGACTTAAACTAAACTTAATCTAATTTGGTTAACACTCACGAATAGACTCTCACTGTCTACTTGTTCACCGTTCTTATATATTAATTATTATGCTTGTTTTGCATATTTGGTCAGTTGCCTACAATCAAAGAATTGGCGTGTGCCGGAAATGCAATTAAGTAAGTTTAAAACAGAAAAATGCAAGCTTGATACATTTATTATTTGTAAAACAATTCCGAAGAATTGTTCTAATTAAATAATTCAAATTAATAAATTTATTGTTTTAAAAATAATTCCAAAGAATTATAAAAAATGCAAGTAAATAGATTTATTATTTGTGAAGTTAAAATTTATTGACACGTGCCGGAAATGTAGCAGACTTGGTAGGTTCATTTTATATTACATAGAGGGGTTTTGATATAACACCCCCACCGTTAGATTGAGGCTCCGACGAAATATGCATTATAGTGGAGAATTTTGTCTTATATATAGTAAATATTGTTAACATTATGATGGTTAAAATAATTATTACATTTATGCTTATGTTTATGAGATTTGATTTTTTTGTTTGATATTGTATTTGTTCAATGTATTTTACATGTTTGATTTGTTCTAAGTATAGTGATTCTAATTTTATGTTATTGATTGTCATATTTGATTTTTCTTTTACTTTAGTTATGGCATTAGGTAGTATAAATTGATCGTAAAGTTTTATTTTGATATTGGTAAAGTTTTTCTTTGCTGTGAAAATTTCACAGTTTTCGAATTTTATTAGGAAGTTGCCATTTATTTTAATATTAATTTTATTACAATTATGTTCAATTTTAGAATAAAAGTTTTTAAATATTAGTATGCCGGGTAAAATTTCTGTTACAATAGATTCATTTATTATTTGCATATCGCAGTATGCTTCTTCGTAATTTAATATATTTGAAAGGCATTTGTTAGTGATTTGTATTAAATTTTTCTTAAGATTATCTTTAATGTTAGCATCGTAAATATTATTTTTAGAATCTACTAGTATTTCATACTTATTTAGAATGATCGATTTGTTGTATATGTTAGGAATTGGCTCGAATACGATTTTTGATAAAGCTTCCTTTGAATATTGTGGGATTTGGAGAATTATTATTATGTTACTGTCGTTTATGGCGACGGCTGTTTTGATATTGATGTAACTGTCAAAATCGTTAATAAAGTTGAGTTCTGTGTTGGTCAGAATGTCCGTCGGAATTATTCCGATTTTGCTAGAAAATATTATTTGTCCAATGTCATCGACATGATTTCGTAGCAGTGAAATATCATTATTGATTTGGTAGACCTGTTCTATAAATGTAATTTCGTCTTCTATCGTAGTTATTTTATTTGCCATAAAGTTTTTGAATTTATTTAAATAATTTCCTATTAGAGTTTGTTTTTGGTTTATGTGGTCCGTAATATTCTGTATTTGGGAGGATATGAAATTGTTAACAAATGTCAGGTTGTTAATTTTGTTTGTCAAGACTTCCTCCTTTTCATAAAGTGTTTTGAGTGAATTTTTTACTTCGGTTTCGTCATCACTGTCCATTGTGCCAGCTATAAACTTGAGTCCTTTCCCTAATACGTTTATTAGTCCTCTTTTTTGTCTAAAGTGTGGATTTAGGTTCTCGATTTTTCCTTTTAGTAGTGCAAAATTCTTGTTTACAGTATCCAAAAGTGCCTTAGTTCCAATTCTGTTAGCTTTAAGGGAATGTATATTTTGGAGAATTAGGTTCAACGTGTCCGTGTAGACAGTTATGTTGACAATGTGTAGAATTTTGTTGTACTGGTCAATTACTTTTTGTTCTCCCGTTTTGATTGGTACATATCCGTTATTGTTGGTCAAGTCCTGAATGTCGATAGATTGTGCTCTGGTGGTTGTTAGAATTGTGATTATTAAGATCCATTGTATCATCTATAAGAATATATATATGATTTGTTCGTTATTTCGCCTTTATTTTAGGGTTATTCTTGTCTTGGTATTTTTTATTTTGTTTTATATGAGTTTTGTAGTACTTATGTCCTGTTTTTGTATTTTCTACGTGATTTTCGTCAATTTTTCTAGTATCTATTTTCCTGTATTTCTGATGGTTTTTACCTCCTCTAATTTCTTTGATATAATTTATCCCTTCCTCTATATCTACGTCAACTCTATTTATATTTATTTATGTAATTTTCTTTCTTTTTAGTCATCAGGTCATGTATCGCTTTGTATCTGTCTTCGTGAATTTTCCCATTTAAGAAATCAATTGGTTTTATTTTAGTTGTGCTATGAATTGTGTTGTTATAAAAGCCTATTATCCTTAACATTTTTTCTTCTGTTGTTTCGTCTTTAGTTCTGTTGTCATGTCTTAAAAGTCTTATATGTTCGTTGATAGTGTTGTGAAGTCTTTCGATGTCCGCGTTGGAAGTGTGGTTGCTGTTTGAAGTATAGTGTATATGTATGTTTTCTTCTCTAAGGAATTCTTGCATTGGTATAGCTTTGAATCCTAGTTCGTTGTCTACGATTATTCTTTCAATTTTTCCGTATGTATTAATATATTGAAGTAGTTTTGTCTTGAATTCTGTCCAGCTTCTACCATTAATTTTAAAGGCTACTGCGAATTTCGTGAATTTGTCCATCATTGTCATACAAAGTTCTTTGTTTAGAGTGTAAAATACGTCAATGTGTATAATTTCGCGGGGTTTGGAGGGGGTCTCGCTTACTTTGAAAGGTATTTTTGGTGGTTTTCGGTCATATTTTTCTAAGGTACAAATTTCACAATTGTTAATAAACTGTGTAATCCTTAATTTTAGCTGGGGATTATAAACTTGGTTTTTCAATTCCTCGTATACTGCTTGAATGCCTCTATGATTCTTACATAAGTGTTCTTTTTCAATTATATCGGTTAGTTTGTTTTCTTCGTCTATGTCTATTAGTATTCTTGTACATCTTATAATCTTAAATTTATCATTGTTTGAAAACAGGTCTTCGTACGTATTTTTTAAGATGTCATAAAATTCATTCTCTATTATAATTGCGTTTAAACGATTTGGGTTGAAGTGATTTTTTAATAAAGTAATTGCGGTTTCTCGATCAAATTCTTTCAAGCTTATAGTTTTCCTTACGTTTTTAAATATCTTTTCATTCTTTATTCTAGCTGCTCCAGATGTGATTTTCTTTATAATTATTTGGTTTTTAAATATATTAATAGGTGATTCTGTTTCTTTTATAGTTAATTCGTGAGATTCTAATAAATAGATATTAGAAGGCTGTGGCTCTATTCTTGATAAAGCGTCAGCATTGCTATTTTTTGTTCCCTTCTTATATTTAATTTCGTAATCAAATTCGGAGAGTTTTAATCTCCATCTTACTAATTTCGAATTTGGTTGTTTTATGGAAAATAACCAAGTGAGGGGTTTGTGGTCAGTTTCGATTATGAATTTTCGTCCGAATAGATACGGTCGAAAGTATTTAGTAGCCCAGATAATTGCTAATAGTTCTTTTTCTATCGTACTATAGTTTATCTCGTGTTGGTTAAGAGTACGGCTCGCGTAGCAAATCGGATGGTTTTCTTGGGAGAGAACTGCACCTAGTGCGAAGTTACTAGCATCTGTTGTTACAGTAAATTTCTTTGAAAAATCGGGGTACGCTAGTATTGGGTCGTGTATCAATAGGGTTTTGAGAGTGTTGAAACTATCTATATAGTGTGGGTCAGAAATGTTTATTTTAGTGTCCTTTTTTAAATATCTAGTCATTGGTTTAGCTATTAGAGAGTAGTCCTTAATGAACTTTCTGTAATATCCAGTTAGGCCAAGGAACTGCTTTATTTGTTTAGTGGTCTTGGGGATGGGAAAGTTTTTGACGCATTCTATCTTTTTCGGGTTTGCTTTTATTCCAGCTGGTGTCACTATGTGACCTAGGAATTCCGTTTCTCTTTTTAAAAACTCTGACTTGTCTAACTGAACCTTGAGATTCGCTTCCCTTAGGCGATGGAATATTAAGTTAATGGAGTTGATATGTTCTTGCAATGAAGTGGAGAAAATTATTACGTCATCCAAGTAAACTAGACAAATTTTATTTATATAGTCCTTTAAGATATTGTTCATAAGTCTTTGGAATGTCGCTGGTGCTGTCTTCAGACCAAACGGCATTCTCAAAAACTCATAATGACCTCCTTCCACACTGAAGGCTGTCTTAGGGATATCCTCATTTTCGATTTCAATCTGATGAAATCCTTTTGCGAGGTCGAGAGTCGTGAAGTACTGGCATCTTCCCAGTTTATCAAGTATTTCGTCGATGTTTGGTATCGGGTACTTGTCATCAATAGTTACCTCGTTGAGCTTTCGGTAATCGACGACAAGTCTCCATTTGGTTTTCCCACTGGCGTCCGTTGTTTTTGGGACTATCCAGATGGGTGCCGAATATGGTGAATTGCTGTGACGGATTATTCCGTTCTCGAGCATTTCACGGATTTGTTTCTCTACTTCACTCTTGTGAATGTAGGGGTATCTGTAAGTCTTAGTAAATATTGGGATGTCATTAATTGTTCCTATTTGATGTTTTATGGCTGAGGTGAATGTTAATTTGGAGTCTTCTTGATAAAAAATGTCGGAGTATTTTTTTATTACTCCCATTAATTGAGATTTTTCTTCTGTATTGAGGTGTTGTGTTCTAATTTGTTCACTTAAAGGTTTATATTCTTTTATTTGCATTGTATTAAATTTTTCATTGTCCACCTTCTGCGTGGTATTATGAATTGATGTAATAAGTGCTGTTTCTGTCTTATAGTTATAGTCTTCTTTGGTTTTAAAGAGGATTGGTAATATTTGTCCTCCTAATTGAATCGTGTTGTCTTGATAATTTATGTACGAATTTAATGGTCTAAGTAGGTCATTACCAATTAAGCCATCATAATAATCATGGAAATGTATGATATAGAATTCTATAAAATCTAAGGTTTTTCCGAATTCTTTGAAACATGGTATTCTAACTTTTTTATCTGTGTAAATCTTATGTTGAAGGGTTTTTATAGGAAGAGGAATAGTTTGGTGGATCCATTTGGGGTGGCAAATACCTGGATTTAGTATTGAGTTGGTCGCACCAGTATCTATAATTAGTTTTATAGGTTTTAATTTAGTTTCTATTTCTATATAGGGTAACCCTCCGAGGCAGAAGGATGAAAATTTTCAGGAGGAGTTTGATTGTAGGTTGCTTCATAACTACTATTTATGTTGATGGGTTCCGTTAATGGAAGATTGTTATATGGGTTATTGGCGAAGTTTCGCTGTGGATTAAAATTTGGGGTGTTGATTCTAACGTTTGAAAAGTTAGCATTTACATCCATTGGTTCAGGTAATGGAAAACGATTAAAAGTTCTATTCTGGGATGTAAAGTTTTGTCTATTGAAGTTTGACTTGTTGTGAGGGTTAGTATTCTGGTTAAGATTCTGTGGTTGGAAATTTTGATTGAAGCGATTAGGATTTGGATTATTGTGTAACCTAAAATTCTGGTTAGGATTCTGTGGTTGGAAATTTTGATTGTAGCGATTAGGATTTGAATTATTGTGTAACCTAAAATTCTGGTTGGGATTTTGTTGGTTAAAATCTCGTTGTTGGAAGTTTTGCCTATGGTTGTTAAAGCTTGAATTATTTTGTGGGTTAAGGTTTTGATTAGAATTACGTGATTTGAAATTTTGTTGGTGATGGTTTTGTCTGAAATTATATTTATTTTGTTCAGGTTTGTTTTGCGAAAAAGATTGCTGATTGTCTACTCGGAGATGAGCGTATCCGGCTTTAAAGAGGATGTTCATTGCTCCTTCTAAAGTATCAGGGTTTCTACAGGTTAAAATTGTTTTCATAGGTTCGGGGATTTTGGATTTGAAAATGTTAAGGGCTGTACGAGAGTTATTTTGAGCGACGGTGTTTGCTGCTCCTGATCCTTGTCCAAGTACGAATAAGGTTTTATTATTAAGGCGTCTAAGTGTACTCTTTATTTCGTCAAAGAAGTCTAGGCTGGTTGTTTTAAACGTAGTTGCCCTGAGTAAGTCAAAGAGTTTGTCGCAACTTAGTCGGTCACCGAAATTATTTTGTAGCACTGTTTTTATGTCATTCCAGGAAGTTGCCTGGCAATTGATTTCGATAATTTCTCTGGCCTTGCCCTTAAGTTTACTTTTAATTATATCGGAAAACAGTCCTTGTGGTAGTTCGTCGTATGTCTGTAATATAGGGTGTATTCTATCTACTAAATTTAGGAATGTTTGGAGATCCCTGTTGTCGCCATTAAATTCGGGGAGGTTTCCCAAATATTTAATAGGATCAAATTGTATTTGAGCCATTTCGTCTTAAATTCTAATTCTTTTGTGTTGTTTTCTTTTATTTCTTAAATATAATTTTCTTGCTTTTAATTTAATCAGGGTTATCTTGCGTGAAAGTTTTTGCAATCTTTCAATATCTCTTTCTTTAGATGTATAAAGTATGATTCTTTCTAGTTCTGATTCTATCTTAATTTTTTTCTTTGATTGTGTACATTCAATAAATTTATTATTGCTTTATCTTATTTAGTCTATATATAATTAACTTTACTTATTAATACCTTGTGTAGATTGATGATTGATGTCCCTTTTGGATGGTATTGTTGTTGTGGTCCTTTTTGGATGTCCTGTTGATCAAGGCTTTCCAATATGGTTAGAGCAATTTTTTGTCCATAAAAGCTATTACTCTGAGTTTTGTGTGTTTTGTTTGTGGTGGCAATCTTCTGCCTGGAAATTTTTGACCAAACTTTTGTCACAGGTTATTGATTATTATTTTTTTAATATCGTCACTTTATAAAATGTTAGTGTTTATTTTATATAGTTTCTTTTTATATTTTTAACGTCACTTTATAAAATGTTAGCGTTACTTTATTAAAGGCTTTAAGGTTTCTTTATTTTTATTCTTTATTTATATTTATTTTATATGGTTCCTTCTAATATTGTCACTTAATAAAATTTCTACATCACTTGCTGTTAAAGTCACTTAATTATAATTGTTATTTAGTCCTTGGGTATGATCTTTCATATCTCAAGCAGGAAAGAAAACAAATCTTCCTTTTACATCACCAAATTCGTGTTTTTATCACGACGTAAGAATAAAATCTTTTTTATTTATTTTACTTTCGATGGATGTAATTATTAATTGATCCTTGGTTATGATCTTTCATGTCCAGAAGAACAATATAATTTAATGATACCGCACTAAGGATTAATATCCACGTTCTACTACTGTTTACGTTGGGTAGGACTTGCGGTATCCTACCGACTGCGCCACTTTTGTTTTCAAGTTTAAGAAAAAATAAAAAAAAAATTATTTTATCTTTTACTTTTTACTTTATTTATTTCTTTTTAGACTTAAACTAAACTTAATCTAATTTGGTTAACACTCACGAATAGACTCTCACTGTCTACTTGTTCACCGTTCTTATATATTAATTATTATGCTTGTTTTGCATATTTGGTCAGTTGCCTACAATCAAAGAATTGGCGTGTGCCGGAAATGCAATTAAGTAAGTTTAAAACAGAAAAATGCAAGCTTGATACATTTATTATTTGTAAAACAATTCCGAAGAATTGTTCTAATTAAATAATTCAAATTAATAAATTTATTGTTTTAAAAATAATTCCAAAGAATTATAAAAAATGCAAGTAAATAGATTTATTATTTGTGAAGTTAAAATTTATTGACACGTGCCGGAAATGTAGCAGACTTGGTAGGTTCATTTTATATTACATAGAGGGGTTTTGATATAACACTCACACTCATCATCAATCGCAAGACAACAACAGCCGTTTTCGATTGATTCTTAAAGTGTGGGTTGTATTTTTTGTTTTTGTTTTTTTTTTTTTTAATTTTTGTTTAACGTAGTAAAGTTAAATGGTGCCAAAAATTTGTATAAATTATTTATACTTTGTATCATTTTTATGAGACAATCATAATAATTTTAATTATACATTAAGGGTAATCACAGGTTATGTAATTTTATGTTATGTAATTGAACATAACCGTAGCGATTGAGTTTTCGAGCTTGTGTTTTGAGGGGAGTACTACAGACCGCACAGAAGAAAGTAGTTCGTCATAGAAACGCTTTTTATGTTTGGCTGAAATACAGAAACTTCTTTCTTGTTGAATAAACTGCATTTAACAATATGTTTCTTTATTAAAATTTAAAAAAAATTATAAATTTTGATTTATCATAATTATTTATGTTTATAAATCATGTTTATGTTTATATGTATGTTTGACCTTTGGCCGCGATATGTTTTCAAAACGAGGTTAATGCACATTTCAAAACAGTTTTATTTTTTTAAATAACATGTTTCAATAAATTTGGTATAACTCTTTGGTATCTAAAGGTAGGTAAATTTTGCTTTTGACAATTTAGTAAAATATGGTTTTGATAAATTGCTTTTGGACGGACATACAAACAATAAATGATTCACAATTTTTATACCTACCACAAAAAAGATGTGAGTACATTAAGTATGTCATTTCGTTTGGAACACATCAACATATTGGTGGTAAAGCAAAATAAGTTTATCTATTCTGGATGCTTATAAGATTCTAAGAAGGTCTAGCCATGTCTGTCGAAAAAATTACATAGAACAATTAAATTTTTACCAAACATTCTTTGATCCACCGAAATGTTTGGTATTGAAAATGGGCAAAATCGGTCCAGTACGATCCGTGTTATAGACCAAAGTTTCAGATAACCTCAATATTTGCAGATATTTTTCGCTATTTTCTTCATTTAATGCAGATAATATCATGAAATTTTGAACACTTCATTTTTATTATAGAAGCACAATTCCTGTTGAAAATGGTAGGAATCGGTCCACGATTTCCCATAGCCTCCATAGAAATTTCTTCCCGAATATGGCTTTATGGTACAAAATTCAGCAAAAATAAGTTTAATGCTAACAGAAATATTTTGTTTCCATCGGTCCATATTTTGCTAAAGCTAAATATAAAGTCCACTTCCGAAAATCACTTAAATGCGCATAAGTCTTTTATAAAAATCACTATCAAGCTCAAATACAAATCGATGGTCTCATGTAGAAAGGCCCTAACTCGCATATTTGAAACTTTACAGGAGAAGGTAAAAACATAATAGAAACTGTAATATTCAACATGTAACTTTTTTTGTACAACTGCTTATAAAAGCGTTATTTTTTACACTATTGCAATAAATTTTTGTGAGGAGGTGTATTTGCGTTAAATTCATTGGAATAGCAAAAAAAAAACAAATTTCGAAATAAAGCAAGATAGGGCCTTTCTACATGAGACAAACTCAATTTTATGACAATCCGTCCATATTTGACCGTAGCCCACATAAAAAGTCCACTTCCGGAAATCACTTAAATGCCTATAAATATCGTATAAACATCGGCAGCAAGGTTGAGCGGCCGATTATCGTTAACAACACTAAAATGTTTTGTTGTCTCGACTACAACACAATATGTATTTTTCTTACGATTAAGCCGATAAGTGTTGTGAATCGTAATCGCAGTTTACAACATACAACATCAAAATACTTAGTGTTGTGAACAGTAATCGGGGTCTGAATTCGACACAAATAATCCATACATATACAGAAATATTCATACCCAATTTTATGACGATTGGTCCACATTTGACCGTAGTTCCCATACAAAGTTAAGTTCAAAAAATCACATACATAAATGCGCATAAATCTCATATAAAAATTAATATTAAGTTCAAATTCAATTAAAATAATTCACATATATGTATGTACATATAAATCGTCGTACAGAATTTCATGATGATCGGCCCGTAATAGGACATAGCTCCCTTATGATGACAACTCCCGAAAACTGAATAACCTACATAAACATACGCACTGAAATTTTACAAAGTTCAGTTATAAGTATGTAAAAATTATACATACTATAATTTACCATAGCTCCCAAACAAGCTTCACATCCCAGAATAACCACAGAGTATACAGAACTGATAATTTTGACGTTTTAAAAAGCCAAAATCAGTTTCCTGGGACTTTTTGGTATTTAATTTATTGTGTGTTAAAAAAAAATAGAAATTACTGTACAATATTTTTAGTTCGCCCCATTAAAGATGATTTGGTGATGGGTATATAATATTCGGCACAGCCGAATATAAACTCTTACTTGTTTTCAAATAAAAAGTCATTAATTTTCGCTAGTTAAAAATAAAAAATACATAAAAAAATTTTAACATTCGATAAATTATATCACTGTTTTATGGTTTTTGGTACAAATGGTTGACAGTGATACCAGATGCAAATAATAATTGGAGAACATTGCATTAGTAATGTCCATATATGTCGCATTTAAGAAAGCACTTTTTTATTGTTTTAATAATAAAACCCATATTTGTGGATCAGAACAATTTTAACGAAACTTGTTATGTTTGATATTGATGGGCTTCAAAAACGTTTATATAGAAAATCATTGGCGACAAGTAAGTTTCCATAGAAAGCCATGGACAACAAATAAGTTTCTATAGAAATTCAATAAACGACAATAAATTGTCTGCAAGAATCATTAGCAAACAATATTTATATTAGAAAATCATTGGCGACAAATAAGTTTCATAGGAAACTCATGGGCGACAAATATTTTTTCATAAAAATCAATAGCAACAAATAAGTTTCGTTAGAAATTTATGGACGACAAAAATTATTCAATGGAAAACCATGTGGCGAAAAATACGTTTACGTAGAAATTCGTTTCTGTTTTTAACATTTAATAATCATTGGAGACAAATAATTATGGTAAAAAATTCATGAGCATCAAAAAAGTTTCCTAAATAACCATGGGCGACAAATAAGTTACAACAGAAAATCATGCTATAAACAAAAATTGGCTGCAAGTTTCTATAATAGAAAATCAAGGGCGACAGTTTCCATAGAAAACCATGGGCGATAAATATGTTGAAATATCATTGGTGACAAATAAGTTTCGTCAGTTACTTTTTAATGAGAACACCGCATTAGAGGCCCTTTTTACTATTTTGAAATTAAACTTATATTTGTGTATCAAAACGATTATATGTATGTATATTAACTCAGCAAATAACTAAAATTAGTACCAAATAATGGAAAAAAACTCAACTTTAATAAACAACCCTCGTATTATGATATTTTTGGCAAATATTATCATTCATGTTTATACGGATTAGAAAAAAAGTATGTATGTTTAACTGTTTATTACAAAAAAAAATTAAAAACAAATATTAGCTTTATTTCAAAAACATGTATGTATGTACGAGTATATCATGTCATTTCAAATGTCATTTTTGGTGTAATTCTACAAAAACGAGGGAGGCCTTAAAGGCCAGCAATAAAAAATATTATATTTTTTATTTTATATTTAACACAATTTTTATTGTTGTTTTTATTTAATTTTTATTTTGTGGTCATTGACTTGGTTCGTTTAAAATTTTTAGCGTTTTTATGAAAATTTGTTACTTTCAGTTTAATTTCCAAAACAAAACAAGACAACAATTAATACAACAGCAGCAATAACAATAAGAGCATCAACACATAACCTAAGCGTAAATGGTAATGACAACTAACTACTATTGTACGAAAAACTATGTATGTATTTAATATGGAATGTATGACTGACTGACTAAATAAAACATTGGTTGGTTCATTCATCCATTCGACCAGTATTGGTGCGTTTATATATACCCAGCAAGCCATATGAGTCCGAAAAGAGTCTTTTCTGACACCTTTTTCGGAGCGTTAACGCTCTTTATGAGCCCAAAAAACAATCATAATTGCTCCGAAAATCTTCAGAAAAGAGCGTCATTACGTTCGAAAATGGTCTGTCAGAAAGAGCTCTTAGATAATGTCAGAAAAGAGTCTTTTATGAGGGTTTTTTGGGCTCTTAAAGAGCTCTTTGATAATGCCTGAAAAGAGTCTTTTATGAGGTTTTTTTTGGGCTCTGTGTAATCTTGTTTTTATCATTCTTGTGTGGTACAGCTATGTTTTTGTTGTTCAAATCACAAATAACAGGACAACAACGCTTTGGTACACACATAATTAAGTGGAATTTCTGAGTCATACTGAGACTCAGGACAGTAGTGCTGGCACAGTATTGAGTAATGGGTACCGAGTATCGAGTACTATTTGCCCTTTTTTGGATACTCAATACTTAAAAGTAGTTGCTCGATACTTTCTGAGTTGTATTTTTAAGCAAGTTGAGTGGGTAAAATATTGCATAAAATTCATCACTGTATAAAAAGACAACAATGTTCATTAATTTTCCAAAGAATTTATTTTAATTATTTCTTAAGTTGTTGTTAACGATGAATTAAAAGTTGGCTTTACATTTATTTTTGATTTAATAATAAAAAACTTACAAAACCAATAATAGTTGAAGATCTATTTTTATTTTTTGAAGAAACTACTTCAATTTGCAGATAAAAACTATGCGTTACATTTTCAAAAAATCCATTAAAAGTATCGAGTAGTATTGAGTACTCAAATGAAAAGTATTGAATATTATTGAGTAATGGAAAGTAGTAGAATTTGCCAGCACTACAGGACAGTAACAAGCTAATTTTTCTTTCGCTCCGAAAATTCTGTTTAGTTGGACTCTTTTCTGACTCCTTTTTTCGAAGCGCTCCGAAAATGCTCTTTTGTTGGACTCTTTTCTGACTTCTTTTTCGGAGCGCTCCTAGAATGGTATGCTGGGTATGAGCAGATATATTTCTGTAATGAAATATTCAATTTAAGGAAGAAAAAAGGTCTTTTGTTTAAAATCCACGACATACGGCTGTAAAGTTGACACATATGGAGTGGCCATGCGTTTTTTTTTTTTTAGTTGTTATACTGTTTAATGAATGAGTTAATGAACTTGAAGTGTTAATATGGGTTGGTTGGTTGTATGGTGGCTGTTGCTGATAGTGATAATTGGTGGTGCTGCTACATCTACATGAGCGTCTTAACGTAATTCTTGTCTGCTGTGGTTTCTGTCAAGTTATTTATTGGTTTCTTTGTAATGAAAATAAAATTGCGTCGGCGTTACAACATGTTATTTAATATTTATTATTAGCTATTTACTATTTAGTCCCTTGTATTATTTTTGCTTTAAATACATTAAGATTATTGATTTTATTTCCCATTTGAAAGACTAGAAATATATGTATGTATACAAATGTGTGTATGTTTTTGCATTCTAAAAAATTGTATTGTTGTTGTTGCTATTAACCCCTATTAGAGGGTATCACAGTCATTTGTTAAGTCCAGCGTAATAAAACGTCTTATAATTATAGTTTCCAACTTGTGTTAAAGCATTTGCGCAGTAAAAAGGAACAAATAGCACAAACTATGTAAATCATTGTACGTTTATTGTTATGTCAAGCGTTAACAGTGTGTATATGTTACATTTTTTACATACAGATTGTTACGAAGATAATTCAGTGTTTATTATGTTTTCTTTATAAAATACCTAAAATGCAAAATGTAAAAAAATTAAAAGGCATTTTAAATTTTTAATTACATTTCCAATAATATTCAATAAAGTCTTTCCATCTACAACCATATTTCAAAAACAAATAACTATTTTTCTAGAGGAAATCACGGGCGACAAACAAATTTCTATACAAAAACATTGGCGACAAGTTTTTATATTATAAAATCAAGAGCGAAAAAAAAAGTTTTCACATAAAACTTCAGCGGCAAATAGGGTTTAATAGGAAATCAAGAGCGATAAATAAATTTTATTATAGAATCAAGGGCGATTAACATTCTTTTATGAAAAATCCAGGGCGTCAAATATGTTTCAATAAAAAATCATGAGCAACAATTACTAAGCATACAATTAAGTTTCTATTGATTCGTTGACCCAATGTGCAAACTTGTTAAGACCACTTTTTGTTTAAATTGTACCACACATTTATTTAAATAAAAAACCAATAATCTCAAATAATTCACTTCTCTTAATGAACTTCCTGACAAATTCCTTTAACTGACACAATTTTTTTCACTGTCTTCACCTCTGGTAATAATTCCAGAAAATTTACCTCAAAATAAATTAGTAAAATGTTGAAATTTATTAAGCCGTCAATGGGTGTTGTTTTTATAAGCAAAAATTAGTACGTGTGTGTAAAATTATATTAACATGTGCATATTTCATTTTCTAAATAATTTATTACTAGAAATAAAACATTATTTAAATAAATAAATGAAAACGGCTCCGGCATTTAACTACGTGCCATATAAAACACATGCCAGGCATAAAAGTTGTATTTTATTTTCAATATTGTTTTTGTGGTTACATGAAAATAACAGCAACAACAACTACAACAAAATATTGTAAATTGTAAAACTGTTCTCGCACACACACAAAATTTATGGGTCAGAAACAAAACAGTCATACAAATTTTACATTTTTTTACATTTTAAGCACGATGGCCACATATCAAACTGATTTGACAAATAATATGTATGTATTGGTAATATTTAGTTTGTCGTAGCGGTGGCAGTGAAATCTAAATTGTTTTGATTTTCGTCAAACTCACATCAACATATACGTGAGAGATTTTTTTCACTAACACAATCAAAAAAAACTGAGTTTGTCAAATCAGTTTGATACGTGGCCATCGTGCTTTAGGTTTGGTTTTAGAACAAAAAAAAAATCCGAAATCAGTAAGTCACTAAGATTTAAGGTTATTCTAAACTAAATAATCTTAATTTAATGGCTAAACTTTTTTAATAAGTTTATATGTATTAATGCACGAATATTTTTATGTGACAATTGAGAATTTATTTGTAATAACTTAAGTAATGCCAATGCATAAAAAGGATTTGTGTGGATTTTGGGTTTGTGGCAGGCATCTTATTTTTTTGTATGAGACTAAACAATATGATAACAAATTGCATATGGTAAATGTTCGCGATTAAGAAGGTTTCGAAATGAGAAACATTTAATTACAGTTATACGTACCAACATATACATATACTGTGAGCGTCAATATAAAGTAAACACCTAATATTGTTTAAAAACAATTTTATATTATACATATAGGTATATAGTATGTATACTACAAGTACAAATTAAAAACAAAATACTATATTGTATAATAGCGTAGACAGACGACACAGTTAATTTGCATTAGCAGTCTTAATTCAAATTAACTCGTGAATTATCCCCATCCTAATGCGCATTAAGTTAGACGTTAATGCACAAAATCAGAGTGAATTTATACTGCATTTAGCTATTTCAATATGGCAACATCGTCGAAAATCAATAATATGTTATCAAATTGTTTACTATTCTAAAATAAGAAGAAGACAATTGTAAAATTAAAATAATAAAAATAGATTTCCACAATTGCCTTTCTCTTATTTCAGAGTGTCCCACTGCGGTCCCCACATGTAGCAACACTTTCAGGTTGATGGTTGCTAGTGCATGAACAAGTTTTGCATTATGAAACAGTTGCAGCAAAAGTAATTTCAGCTTTTTTTCAATGAAATACTGTTTTTTCAGCAAATGCCAAACAAATTTTTTCATAATTAAATAGTTGTTTACAAACAAACAGCTGTTACCTAAATGCAGTTTAAATGCAGAAACTGTCGTCTGTCACGGTAAAATCTTAATTCAAATTAGTAAGATTTTAATGCGCATTAACTCTGTCGTCTGTCTACGGTATAATTCATAAGCAACTTATGCTTGGTTTTCACTATGTCAGTTTTGTTGACAAATTGTCCAAATTGGTGGTAATTTCATAACAATTTAGGCAATTTGACAACAAAACTGACATAGTGAAAACCAAGCATTAAGCATTAACAAAAACTGAAAAAATAAGGAAAATATAAAAATAATTAAATTTTGACGGAAAAGTACCAGATTTTTCGAAAATAAAGTAAACAAGTATATTAAGATTATGTAAAACATTGTAAATAATATTTTGTTTGTAGTCCTTTTGCCTTTATTATAGCGGTCAATCTTAGAATCAAATAGTTTTTCAAGTGAAATCAGATGAAATGTTTTTCAGGATACTGCCTTTAGGTTATCCATGCAATAAATATTTGTCTTGTCTAATTTTTTTGTCCAGTTATTCCCACAGGTGCTCAATTGGATTGTAGACTGCGGAAGATGATCTAAAGTTTTAGGACAATATATCTTTCACAATTTCAGATGCTTATGATCATTATCCTGTTGGAAAATCCAGTTCTGTGCTAGTTCTAATTTCCTTACACTAGGGGCTCCATTGTTGTATAAAATGTCGAGATAATCTTCCTTTTTGCTCTAAAAATGTAAGATTACAGCCCCTGATGCCGCCATACAACCCCAGACCATTACTGAGACACCGCCATGTTTACTGTTAACATATTTATTGCTAAAGCCTTCGTTATTAGTTCGCCATATTTTTGGGGAGTTTTTGACTCCATATATGTATCTTAAACTTACTTTCATAGGTGAAAAGAATGTTATATAGTTTTTTTTGGAAATTCAAACGTTCCTGGCTTCTTAAGTGGTCACGTCTACCATGTTGGCCATTTTGATTCAAAGATCTTCTTATCGTACTTGCGCTTACAGGTTTTCCAGACATTTTCGTAACATTTTCAGCTGCTTTACCTTTTCTATGTAATTCTATTATGATTTGCCGGGTCCCAATTGGTGTTTGTCTTCTCTTTGTAAATTTGTCACTACTTAACATCACAAATTAATCCGTTTTAATGTTAAACTATGAAACTTGCAATTATTTCGAATGACATTTTACCGTTATACTTTTAAACAAAGAAAAATTATAAAAATTGTCACTACTTTTGAAATAACAGGGGTGTTTTGGATAAGAATGATGCCACTGTTTAATTTATTTTGACGCGAAAAAATTGGTCTATTTTAACACTAAATCAATTAAATTTGTATACGCTTTTGTTTTTGTTTCATTTTCTATGAATTCTATTCTACTTACATAAATAACTAATTAATAATGCAATATAATTTTCTAATATATAATATATATTTTCTAATATATTATTAATATTAATATAATTAAACTTTTCTTTTAATAATATGTGATGTTGATTTAATTTTGACGCTCACTTTACATGCGCATTTTGAGTGTACGTTAAGTAAATTTGCGCAAATTTAATAAATATTTTAATTTTATTTAGGGGCATACTGTTCTAATTAAATTAATTAAAACAAATTTGAATGAAGCAAACATATTTGAATTTAATTGGATCAGATTTGAATGAAAAATATGTAATCATTCAAAGGTGGAATGAATTTTATTATGAATTAATTCAACAATTAATTATTTCTGTTTAAGAACATTTCGAATAAATCTAAGACATTTCTGAACTAAGAGTTAAATGAATTAAGCTTAAATTGTACATATTAATTAATTCAAAGCTCTTAATTGGCGAAAACACAGTTATTGAAAAATTTCTGCTATTTTAATTTTTATCTTTTATCGTAAATGAAGTTTTACTCTACAGCAAATCAATTAAATCGAAATGTAGTTTATGTCTCACAAAACAAAAACAATAAAATGGAATTGCATTCTTTAAATATCAAATGACTTGTCCGCTTTATACACTCTACAATTTATATGGTTAAAAAATAAAATGCAAAAAAATATATAGAAAAAAAAGAACAATTGAAAGGAAAGAAACAGAATGTAAAAAAGAAAATAAAACGAACAGCAGCCATGAACATAAAATGCGCAATTTAATGGAACCATACATTTTAATATTCTCCAAACGACTAGAAGAACAACACCTGAGCTGTATTTTTGTACATGTTGGTCAGAGATGGAAAATCGAAATGTGACAATGTTATAAAGTGGTTGGGAAATGTGTCAAAAAGTAGTGATATTATTCATTTCCTAAAATAACATACTCCAGGAACAATAATGTTTCGCAGTTTTAGTGAATTGATTATGATTTCTATAAAGCACATACGGCACTTGAAAAAATTTAAAATAAAAATAGCTTAATTGGGCTTTGGAATGGAAACAAATATTCTATAATATAGAATTTGCCATCTCTGAACACGTACATTGAAAAAAGGTAGTCTCTCACTGTGAAACTATGTTGTATCTATTTCACTGGTACAAAAATAATTTTTATAATTTTTAGTTTCAAGCCCATTTGTAGCTGCACAAAACTACGCCAGTAACAATTAATTTCATTTGGGTCACATACGTATGTGACAGGAAGGATAATATGGGTCAATGTCATTGTCATTTGCACAACAAAACAAAATAAAAAACTACATGAAAAGAAACCAGAGAGAGAAAAACAAGGCTGTATATAATAATAATGTCAACGAAGGAAGAGATTTTAAAAATCACATTAAATGAATATACCTACATACATATGTACTTAAACATACATATGTATATACATATAATATACATAAAATTGTATTACACTGAATTAAATTAACCTCAAACCTTATACAAACTTTAAAGGATTTAATTTTGGTTTTTATATATTAAATTATAATGCATTCTTTTGAATGACTGCCCCTAAGCTAGAATAAAATAATCTACTTTAAACACTTTGCAATGAAAAAAAGATATAAAATAAATTAGAAAAAGGATGTTTCTAGTAAAATAAAGCACAACAACATTTTCTATAGAAATTTCTTGCAATAATTAAATACATATGTACGTAGGTAAATACATTAGGATGGCCCAATTTGCAGGAAACCAAGGTTAATAGCGGTAACGCAAATATGTATTATTTCGGTAATGGTATATAAATGATGACTATTATTTCATTCTAGTATGAAACTTAAACAGTTATGGACTAAAATTTTAAATATACAGGGGTGTCATAGAAACCAATATTGTCAGAATTGGTTTTAAAACCGACAAGAAAAAATGCTTTGGTGTCATAGGGCACTGCTACACCTTCAATAAATATCGTGATATTTCTAGTATCATATAGTATCACGATATTTATTGAACGTGTAGCAGTGCCCTATGACACCAAAGCATTTTTTCTTGTCGGTTTTAAAACCAATTCTGATAATATTGGTTTCTATGACACCCCTGATAATTTGCTTCTAAATTCCAAAGGAGTAGATCATCAGTCTACAAGATTTCTTTATTATGAATAAAACTGGCATACGAGACATACGTACACCCTAAAATCGATTGCGAAATAAAAATTTTGTAATACTATTCCTACGTCAAGCGGTTTTACATTCATCTGCAGTTATTTTGTAACATTGTGTAATTTTTGGAAACTTTAGAACATTGGAACATTGAAAACCTTCCTAATATATGTAGGACAATAATAAGAATATCAGCAAGAACAAACATTCTGAAAGCAAATAGATATAAATGTAGAAATAATATTTTACTTTTTTATATTGTTTGTATTAAAATGTTTAAAGTTGACATCACTCAAGGTCCTCTATAAATCTTACACAAACAACAACAGTAATAAGAAACAAATACAAAAAAAACAACAACAACAATATCAGCATGATGCCAAAAGCATAAAACTGTTTTGGAAACATGCCCAATTTATTGATGATACACAAGAGACAGTTTCCTTCCTTACAACTACAAAAACAATAACAACAGCGACAACAACAAAACACAACTACAGTCCTTATAAACAACATCAAGAAGATGATAACGATGATGCTGATGACTATGATTATGATGTGAATATACTATAACAATATTAATAATGATGTTGCATTCTTATTGAGGTTCCTTTAACAAGAAATGGTAAATGCTGAGGAAATGATAATGTTGGTTAAACTGTGCTAGAAATGCTTGTTTGTACGTATGTTGCCATTTTTCTGGGGTGGTGGTTTGGATTTATATGTTCATAAATTCAATCCATGTATGTATGTATGTAAAATACAAATACAGAAGAATACATAATGACGGCCAAAAGTTACTTGAACAATTTCCAAGTAATACTTGAAAATATTTTCTTTTCATTAAAACGTTTTCTTTATCTTTAGTACTTAACATTTAGAGACGAATATTATTATGTAAATTGACGATTATGTTCAGTTATTTTAAAAACCTTTTTTTAGAGCTAAAATTAAAAGTTTTAAAAATTGGTAATACGTGTCTAGAGCTTTGCAAATATACATACATAGTTTTCTATTATACATGGTTGTTTCAGGCATATGACATCATTTACCATTACTATCAGTTAAACCCTATTTTGTCCTTTAATAACACTTTGTTAAACAAATTGAAAACTTTTCATTTATAATATATTCATAAACTATAGTTGGTTATCTTAAGAGGTAAATATAAAATGTTATTGATTATTTTGTCCCTCCCTCAAAAACTAAAACAGAACATCTTTATTGACATTATTTTGTTTATAAAATTAATATAAGTTTGAAAGAGAAGCTAATAAAAAGCAAAACAACTGGTAACTTATGTATTAAATAAATTTACGCTGAAAAAATGAAATGACCGGCAGATTAATGTACAAACGTGATGAGACAGACCCCTTTCACAAATGTTGTTCTAATGTCCTACTTTAGATTCATACTGATAATAAATCATAGTTTAGAAGAAGTGCATTGGCGTCTTATAAGTCTTTTTTGGTGACTTGTTTCGTAACATACATTTATGCTTATAGTGTAATTTTACTAATCTCAATTTTTATAAAAACTGTCATATCTGTTCATATGTACATTGTAACATTTTATGTAGAGAAATAAATTTTCTTACAGTGTATATATTCAGCAATACTGACATTTACAAACACACACATAAAATGCATACATATTTCTCAAGGAGTATCATGCAGTGATGTCAAATGTTAGAGAGCAAAACATGGTAAAAATAAACTCTAGGCATGATATCAATTTAAAAAAATCGCCAATTAAAAATATTTGCTAATTAATTATTAAAGTTCACAACTTTTTAAAATCGTAAGATAATTTGTAAAGCTTTAATATTCGTCTATAGTTGACATCACTGCCGTAAGAAGAAAATTTTGTTTTTGTTTTTTTAACAGTAGAGAGGGTGCAAAAAATGTAGTTAACTAAATTTTCAATTTTATGGAAATTTCTTGTTACAACCATTGCCAACATTTGCTAGTGTTTGTAAGTTTTTCAATGTGTTTGTATGGATGTGTATGATTATAATTTTATTATAAACTTCCCACGATTGACATGTGATTGATTGGAAGTTTTTTCTTCTCTTTTTGTAAAAAAAACTGCAAATAATGTGTAAATTCTAAAAGCATTTGTGCATAAAGAATATTAAATTAGAAACTTTTAAACAACAACGGCAGTAAGATGTACTAGATACATACAAATACAGAAGCAAACGCTTTTATAGGGTGTCTTAATAATGAATGTAAATTAGAGGACTCCAGAATGAGTATACAGTTATGTTTACAGAAAACATTTCTGATCAACAGAAATTTTCATACCCCTACGCTCCTCCTCCAAATGTTATCACAAATTCAATATACCACCATTCTATTTAAAACCAAATTTTTAAAAATTAACACTAAACTATGGAAATCTATATTTTTAAAATAAATTGTTTTTGGTGGAAAACATTAAAATGTAATATTTCTGTTACAGAAATTACAAACCTCTTAAAAAATACTCTTTCGTTTAAACGAGTACAATGCCACGCAAAAACTCAATTTGTAATTGACATAATTTTTATGATGATGAACAAATTGTTGTAATTTAATGGAGTAGAACGAACATTTTAAGGCATAAACATAAGACTTTATTTGCTGTGAACTCATTGCAATTTGAAGAAAAAAATAAAAATTAAATTTATATGCAAACACGTAGATAATAAAAAAGTGTTTTATTATTTTGAAAAAACACATTTTTTATTAAAATGTTTATCATTGAAGGATTTTGAGACAATTTTAAAATTTTTTAACTTTTAATATTTTTATAGATATTTTTTTAAACGCAGTAGAACTGACAATGTTGCTCTATGTATTGGTCGCCACTTATAACAACTAGAGTCAAAACTTGATCGGTTATTTATCTACGAGTATGTATGATAACGAAGTTCATAAAAATTATCAAAAAAGAAAAAAAAAAACAAAATTGAAGTGAAAGATTTTAATTTCAAGTGTTTTTCTGCATACGAAATGAAAAATTTCATTTTCATTTGTTCTTTCCTGAAGATTGTCATAGATTTCAAAGAACATAATTATCGAGAACAAATCATCATTGCAAAACTATGAACTTTTTTAATTTTAGGAGTACATAGAGTATTATCTTTATATCGGCGTTTATATGTAGCGTTCTCAAAAGCTTGTCGATTTGGCTTTGAGTTTATCCCTTAGTTTTTCTTTTAATTTACTCGTAATAGATTTCCTATCAATCATTAGATCCTTATTGAAATTTCTGGCCGCTCACTTGGGTCTATTCGTGTTGATCCCATTGTGATACCCGTTGGTGGGCAACCTATCGGTTTCACTCCGCATTGGTTGTTCCCCTATTGAACCATCCAGACTCCTTGGCAAAGGTGCTGATGCATCTTGGATTTTTCCTAGATAGTTCACCCAAACATGGAAGAAAGGGTGCCCGAGTATCCGTTCCCTTTTCAGCGATAGGGCCGGGCATTCGCAGAGGAAGTGGATGACTGTCTCCTCCTCCTCCTCGTTGTGACAGCTTCTACAAAAATCATTGTAAATATTGTAGACCAAATCTTCTGGCATGTGTCCCAAAAGTACAGTGACCTGTAAGTAGAGCGACAATAAGCCTAACTAGGTCACGACGAAAACTAATTGTGTTTTCTTTTCTTTTCTGTTACACTTTTATTGTGTACATTTTTATAATGTTTACCCCATGGTGAAATTAAATACTAGGTGACAGCATTGCTACAACAATTACAACAAGGCAAGAACAACAGGCATTTTTCTATATGTAAAAACCTTCGTCACTGTCAAAAAGTTTTTTTTTATATAACTTTTTGACATTTTCAATTTCACCATGAATAATCAGCTGGCGCTACGCTGTCACCTTGTATTTAAATTCACCTTGGTTTACCCCACATTTTAAAGATGTCGCATTTTTTATGGTAAAAATAGAACATAAAATCACAACAGTGTAACACTTTTTTTCATGTACAGCTGTTTTTGTTTTTTTTTTTTTTTTTTTTTTTGTTAAAAAGAAGAAGCAGATAGCTCCCTGGTAAGATCGGTTGAAATAAGACAATGAATATCTCTCAAAAAGACCCGACTAATACGCAAATTCTTCTTAAACTATAAAATTATATATATAAACATACATAACATATATAAGAAGTAGGAGATATTGTCCTATAAAATTTGACATTCATCAACTTCAGAGTATTCATTAATTACGTTCTCTACAAAGCCTTTCACTCGCGGTTGTGGATTTCTTTCCATTATCATATAAAATATTTTATCATCATCAGATGATGAATACAAATGCAACAAGTCATCCAAAATTTTTACAGCACATAAAGTAGTAATATTTTTAATTTTGTATATTTTTTTGTTTCTTAACACAAATACACATTCATAACCAAAACAAATGTCAGCTGTTTTATCGTGCGATTCTACCCCTCTAAAAAACGTGCGCCAAGATAGCATCGAAAAATAGCAACGCCGGAAATGAAAACGAGGGAATTTTCTAATATCGTTTAGGGGAATCGAGTGGCAACAAATGATTTTAGGAATTCAGGGGCAACGAAAACTGGAACAAATTTTAGCAATTTCGAGAGCAAGAAAGCCCGAAAACGATGTTAAGAATTAAGCGGTAATGTAATTATTCAGCATAAAAAAAATCTAGAGAAATTCGAGCTCCTATAAAAATGGTCAGAAAATCTGGGATTCTAAATAAAATAGAATCTGGGCACTGTCAGGGCATAGACTCAATGGAAATTGAAAGTATACATCCCACTGAATATAAAACGCTTTCCGTGCAAAAAATTGTCAGAGCCGTTCCAGAGAAATTCGAGCTCCTCCAAAAATGGTCAGAAAATCTGGGATTCTAAATAAAATAGAATCTGGGCAGTGTCAGGGCATAGACTCAATGGAAATTGAAAGTATACATCCCACTGAATATAAAACGCTTTCCGTGCAAAAAATTGTCAGAGCCGTTCCAGAGAAATTCGAGCTCCTCCAAAAATGGTCAGAAAATCTGGGATTCTAAATAAAATAGAATCTGTGCAGTGTCAGGGCATAGACTCAATGGAAATTGAAAGTATACATCCCACTGAATATAAAACGCTTTCCGTGCAAAAAATTGTCAGAGCCGTTCCAGAGAAATTCGAGCTCCTCCAAAAATGGTCAGAAAATCTGGGATTCTAAATAAAATAGAATCTGGGCAGTGTCAGGGCATAGACTCAATGGAAATTGAAAGTATACATCCCACTGAATATAAAACGCTTTCCGTGCAAAAAATTGTCAGAGCCGTTCCAGAGAAATTCGAGCTCCTCCAAAAATGGTCAGAAAATCTGGGATTCTAAATAAAATAGAATCTGGGCAGTGTCAGGGCATAGACTCAATGGAAATTGAAAGTATACATCCCACTGAATATAAAACGCTTTCCGTGCAAAAAATTGTCAGAGCCGTTCCAGAGAAATTCGAGCTCCTCCAAAAATGGTCAGAAAATCTGGGATTCTAAATAAAATAGAATCTGGGCAGTGTCAGGGCATAGACTCAATGGAAATTGAAAGTATACATCCCACTGAATATAAAACGCTTTCCGTGCAAAAAATTATCAGAGCCGTTCCAGAGAAATTCGAGCTCCTCCAAAAATGGTCAGAAAATCTGGGATTCTAAATAAAATAGAATCTGGGCAGTGTCAGGGCATAGACTCAATGGAAATTGAAAGTATACATCCCACTGAATATAAAACGCTTTCCGTGCAAAAAATTTTCAGAGCCGTTCCAGAGAAATTCGAGCTCCTCCAAAAATGGTCAGAAAATCTGGGATTCTAAATAAAATAGAATCTGGGCAGTGTCAGGGCATAGACTCAATGAAAATTGAAAGTATATGTACATCCCATTAAATATATTAAAAGCTTTCCGAGTATTTGGTCATATACCACGTGCTCGTTGCTATTCTTTTATTTTATTAGGAATTGCGATCGATTTAAGTAAGTTTGAAGTCGACCTATACCTTCATATAGGGAAATCATAAATGGTACAGTTAAACGACACCAATCATTAACTAATGCAAGAGTGAGACGCAAATCTCTCGTATGCAGCGAAAAAAGGACGGCCTGATTACCTTTAATGCAATAATGACGCGCGAGTTCTTTTTTACCCAGAGTTGTATTATGGCACGTGTTTAGCAAATCAACCGCAGACATAAAAAAGACTTGCAGGCATGTGATGGAAATCGATATCGAAAACAAATCAGTTTTGGAAATACATTTTAATGCATTTATTTATTTATTTTTAAAATTTTTGTTTTAAGATTCTCTTTAGTAGCACAATATCTTTATATTTTATGAGATAAAAGTTTTCCGATACACAAATATTACATACAAAATTGACTTCTAAAACTCATTCGTTTTCGATTTCCATCACATGCCTGATAGACTTAAAGACAGTAAATAGTAGCAATAATTAAAAAATGTAATTGTTTCTTTAATTACCAATACGGCGAATCTTAAATAACTTATTTTTACAAATGAATAGGAAATTAATTCATTAAAAAACAATACAATTTGCGGTTGATTTCTTTGTTTAATAATGCCTTAAGGTATTTATATACTCGATATTTTGATTTATGGTATAATTAGAAAATTACAATAAATACATAAATGAGTACTACAAAAATTAAACTTCTATTAATTCCACATTTTAGTTGGTGCACTATAAATCTTTTTAGAAAAAGTGTATTGTTTGCCTTTTTTCAGATATTTAAAAAAATTTTATTCCAAAAAAATGTCAAATTTTTTAAAAGTAAAATTCCTAAATTTCGTTAGCCGTGGTTTTTTCAAAATGTTTTCAAAAAATATTGTTATTGATAATTTTGTTGAAATTTAGCAGTTTTTGCATTTGGAAATCTGATTTTAATAGGCCTGAACCCTGAACAATATTTTTTGAAAAAAATTCATAAATGAGTATTTATTGTAATTTTCTAATCAGTGCACCAACTAAAATGTGGAATTAATAGAAGTTTAATTTTTGTAGTACTCATTTATGTATTTATTGTAATTTTCTAATTATACCATAAATCAAAATATCGAGTATATATGTAAATACCTTAAGGCATTATTAAACAAAGAAATCAACCGCAAATTGTATTGTTTTTTAATGAATTAATTTCCTATTCATTTGTAAAAATAAGTTATTTAAGATTCGCCGTATTGGTAATTAAAGAAACAATTACATTTTTTAATTATTGCTACTATTTACTGTCTTTAAGTCTATCAGGCATGTGATGGAAATCGAAAACGAATGAGTTTTAGAAGTCAATTTTGTATGTAATATTTGTGTATCGGAAAACTTTTATCTCATAAAATATAAAGATATTGTGCTACTAAAGAGAATCTTAAAACAAAAATTTTAAAAATAAATAAATAAATGCATTAAAATGTATTTCCAAAACTGATTTGTTTTCGATATCGATTTCCATCACATGCCTGCAAGTCTTTTTTATGTCTGCGGTTGATTTGCTAAACACGTGCCATAATACAACTCTGGGTAAAAAAGAACTCGCGCGTCATTATTGCATTAAAGGTAATCAGGCCGTCCTTTTTTCGCTGCATACGAGAGATTTGCGTCTCACTCTTGCATTAGTTAATGATTGGTGTCGTTTAACTGTACCATTTATGATTTCCCTATATGAAGGTATAGGTCGACTTCAAACTTACTTAAATCGATCGCAATTCCTAATAAAATAAAAGAATAGCAACGAGCACGTGGTATATGACCAAATACTCGGAAAGCTTTTAATATATTTAGTGGGATGTACATATACTTTCAATTTTCATTGAGTCTATGCCCTGACACTGCCCAGATTCTATTTTATTTAGAATCCCAGATTTTCTGACCATTTTTGGAGGAGCTCGAATTTCTCTGGAACGGCTCTGAAAATTTTTTGCACGGAAAGCGTTTTATATTCAGTGGGATGTATACTTTCAATTTCCATTGAGTCTATGCCCTGACACTGCCCAGATTCTATTTTATTTAGAATCCCAGATTTTCTGACCATTTTTGGAGGAGCTCGAATTTCTCTGGAACGGCTCTGACAATTTTTTGCACGGAAAGCGTTTTATATTCAGTGGGATGTATACTTTCAATTTCCATTGAGTCTATGCCCTGACACTGCCCAGATTCTATTTTATTTAGAATCCCAGATTTTCTGACCATTTTTGGAGGAGCTCGAATTTCTCTGGAACGGCTCTGACAATTTTTTGCACGGAAAGCGTTTTATATTCAGTGGGATGTATTCTTTCAATTACCATTTTCCAATCCCAGACAATTTTTTGCACGGAAAGCGTTTTATATTCAGTGGGATGTATTCTTTCAATTACAATTTTCCAATCCCAGACAATTTTTTGCACGGAAAACGTTCTATATTCAGTGAGATTCGTTGCTATTTTTCGTTGCTATTAAAAATCTCCTCAATTCCCTCAATTCATTTCCGGTGATGCCACTAAAATTCAAGAAAACGGGATTGCAAATTTCATTTCCGCCGTTACTATTTTTCGATGCTATCTTGGCGCACGTCTCTAAAAATACAGAGTGTGAAAGGTGCACCATTTTTCAAATTTATAGTGTGACATTTATAGAAAAGAACACACTACACTTTAGTAGTGTTGACATTTTTTCAGAAAAGAACACAAAAAAATTAAAAAAGGTGCGAAATGAGAAAAACGTGTAACGTTTTTGCCAGAAAAGAAAACGCCATAAGTAATGATTTCGTCCTCCCCGTTTCAAATAAGGGCCAAGTGGACCTTGGAATAGAGCAGGTGATTTTGTTCGTCCACCTTACCTGAGCACGTCTGAACATTTCGTCTTGAATGAGTAATTTCAGACTTTTCATTGTTGTGAACTAAAAAGTTAATCGATTTTTTAAAGTCTTCTCTATATGCGGAAATTACTAGAATATGGCGCTAGTGTATATGTGCATAGAAAAACCAGCGCCACTCAAAATAGAGTTTATTGTGAGTCATCGTTAAGTGAACAGCAAAACGTTCTCAAACTGTATTAAAGTGTAACAAGTAAACTGTAAAAAAGTAGTAAAAGACAGAGTATTTTATACATTTGACTCGTTATGTTTTCTTTTAGCTACTCCGGTTTTTAAAAGGTAAAAACGTAACAATATTTAAAAAATTGCTAAGAGAAAAAACTGTAATAATTTTCCTCTTAAAAAAATACATGTCTGAACAATATCCTTAAAGTTGGAAAAACGTGACTGATGTTCATAGTTTTCTTTGTAATTTGTGTGAACAATTGTTCTGAGAATATTTTTCGGACAAAAACATATCATTTACAATACTTGTCCACACGAGACAGATTCATGTGCGGACAAGAAATTGTTTGCCGAATGGACAAATTGATCGCTTGTCAAGACTGGGGGTAAGGTTTGTTAGTATCGTTTTATAACATCATTTATAGTACTTTTTGAAAAATTTAGGATTTTTTGTAATTTGTGCACGAGTTCTTTTCTATTTTAATTTTCCATTGCTTAGCACTCGTACAAATATATTAATTAATTAATCAATTTTTTTGGCAGAATAACGAGTGTTATGATAAAAAAAATCACAGAAAAGACGAAACAGACCATCAGGTTTTTTATACCTACGCCAGCCCACTATGGTGCTGATTGTTTGTGCAGATATAAATAAATATTATCCCAACACCCCGCTTTACGTATATCGATCAACTCGGATTCACTTCCTGAATCGATTTAACGATGTCCGTCCGTCCTTACGGTTTCGCAATTTTGAAGATAATTCTATAAAATTTGGTACATAATATTTGTTCGGCATAAGGGCGACATGGCATTGAAATTAGTTGAAATCGGTTCATTATTTTACTCCCATAGAAATGTCCTTCCGAAATAGGGGTTTTTCGGTCATAAATGCTTTGTAGATCGGTCCATAACTGACCATAGCTCTCATATAAGACGCAATTCCAAACAACACTTTATGAGCATAACTCTCTTAAATATGCTGGTATCCAAATAAAATTGAACACAAAAAGTGTAGGATATTTTATGATCGGGCTTGACCGACTATACTTTTTCACTTGTTATAAAAACTTTTTGTTTTTTTTTTTTGTTTCAATAATGCTGAAAAGAATAATTTTGGGAGGAAATTGTTGGGCAAAATGTTTGATAACTCTTTTATCAATGTCATTCTTATGTTTGTATGTATTAATTATAATTAATTGTTATTACATTTCAAACATGTGGGCATTTATGTTTTTATTTACACTATAATTTAAATAAAAAAATAATTATTTTTTTTTTTTACTTTTATATTTGGCATTATTTCCGTACTACTATATAAAAAATCGTAAAAACTCCCACATAAAACTAAAACCATAATTGTAGTAAAAAAAATTATTCGGTACTTTAAATGTACTCTCCAAATAACTATAGTTTACAAGCATAAAACTTGTTAAAAACTTAACGTCACGAACATAAATGTTGAATTGAACTTTTTTTTTTTTCAAATAAAAACACATAAAAGCAAATCATCACCATATGAATAAAACTTAAATTAAAAGAAATGACACTTGTGATTTATTAAAAAAAGGGAAGAAAAAACAAGAACTAAGATAGTCTTACAAACTAATGAAAACATGTACGAGTATGCATATTTAAATACATACTTCAGACAATAATATTTTAATATGTGGAGTGTTTTCTAAGTACAGATTCATGTTGGCTCACCCGGGGGGATGGTTGCAGCAGTGATGATTGTGATTATGTTTTCAAAACATTTAAATTTGTTCGAGTGACTGACTGTGCATGCGGGTGCCGGTATTAAAATGTCTTTCTTTTTGGTTTTTTTATATTTATGACACAAACAAAAAGCGATGGCACGAAAAGTGATGACAAACAAAGACTGTAAAATAAATACAAATTACAAATCCCTAATGAAAAGGGTTGCTTCATTTTAAATCTATGACCAGCCCCAAATTACTGAGGTATCTACATACTACATACATATATGTATGTATATGTACAAACCTGAATATATCGAGCCATAACCGCCGAAAAAATGTATCCCACAAACTCAAAATTTTACAGGGGAAGGTTTTTTTTTAAATAAAATCATTTTGAATAAAGCCATTATTTTAAAATTTATAATGTAAATATTGTTTTGTGTAATACATTTAATTTTAATAATTTTAAATGATGTTGAACTATCAATTTCGATAAAAAACAACAATCGATTATGGTGTGGGATACATTATTTTGGCGGTAATGGCTCGATATGTATAAGATAATTTAAAAACAATCTAGATAAAGGAATTCATAGTATCATTTTTTTCTCTTACGAATGCAAATATGTTTGCGTGAGGAAATTGAATATATACCTAGTGTGTATAACGCACAAAATATTTACATTGATTTTTCCAGTTTTGGTAAATTTAAATAAAAACGCATATAATTTGTTGCCATAATAAAAAAGTAAACTTAAGTTTCATTACTACCATGACTGCCGAGGCAGATAAAGTGCTTATTGTCTGGGCTTCGTCAATATCATCTACTGAAAGCAGAAAAAAGTACTTAAAGCTTCTTTTATGGTGAAATCGTGTAATTAAGAACGAAACGCAGTACCTGTAGGAAATGTAGGCGTAATATTTTCTTTAAATATGTATTAATAAACTGATAACATTACCTGTCCATTAATATACAATATTTATTTATGATATATCTAATTAAGACAACGTATGCAAAACTTTTCAATTTTAAGGTTTTCATGTCATTTAATAGGGAGCTTTTTATTGTTTATGTTACAAAAGTGATAAATAAACAAACTTAATAGACAACAGCAAAATGCATATGCATAAGTAGAATATTATACGTTAATATGTACATACGTACTTATACATATATGTCTCTTTATAAATAGCATAAATGTTGAATAAATGTATATTCAACACGCAACACTTAAGATACAATACATGCAGTTTTATTTTATTATTCGCATTTATTATTTTATAACAAATGTACTATTTGGTTGTATGTATGTGTTTGTTATGATATGGAGGGACTGATAAAAATGTGTGTAAGATGTTAAATAGTGCATATTTCTAAGACTTATAGCCTGTTCGCCGATCTCGAACGTTAACGTTCGCTTAGATAAGACTTAAGACACAAACTTTTTATCGTATCTATTTTTTTACTCAATCAAGTTTGTTTATTCCACAATCAAGTTTGTGTCTTAAGTCTTATCTAAGCGAACGTTAACGTTCGAGATCGGCGAACAGGCTATTAAACTAGAAATATTACAAATGTCATCGAAAGTTGGCAATAATTATTGAATTTGTTGCTTTCGTGTTAATTACGACATACCAAAAAGATGTGAAATAATTTTAGTTATTTTTTATTTTGTTTACAACTCCTTGAAATAGAATACAAAAGTATATATGTATGTATACATAATTCTAATACTTAGTCTGTTGATCAGAAATGTTTAGTATCGAATAGCGGTCCAAACAATCTACAAAATCTATATCCATCCGGCGTTTAAAAACTGTTAAAACGAGAGGACCTAGAAAATCTCCAAAAATTGCTATGTACATATATATATGGAAAACCTTTTTAAGGACTTGCACATCTTGGACATCTAAATGCATAAATATAACAATAGGAAATTTAACACCGATATTTAATAGAAAATATAAAATTAATCAAAGATAAATGATTTCATACAAAATGCACAAATATCGTTGCTCGTATAACTTTAAGGGTTGTGTATATATTTATATAGCTATGTGTCCACGATCGTCAGATATTACAACGTTGTCATATCTAGCAATGTGCTAGTAATGTACTGACATTGAAAAATTTTTAGCAAAAGGTAAATTGCCAGTTTACACGACTGTAAGAAAACTAACAATTTCATTTGCACACAATTGTCACACAATGAATTTATCTGTCATCCGAAATTGTCAGTTTACACGGTTGTCAGATTGTTGTGTGGCATTGTCAAATTCGTTTTGCAGCTCTGTGTTTGTGTTTAAAAATTTTATTAATGCACACTTTAATTTAATTCTTTAATTTTCTTCCACTTTTTTCAAAAATTTTATCAATGCACACTTGTTTGTTTATTATTTATGTATATACAGAGTTGCATTTAGAAATAATTTCTATGTCAATGCTGCCATTGGCATATGCATAAACTTTGCACATATGTATGACAATGAAAAGTGTTTGGCAATTGTCTTAAAACAATGACAAAATTGTGTGTTTACACGATTGTTAGATGTCTGACAATATTTTTGTCTTCCATTGTACTGAAAATGCTTTTTCTTACAACGTTGGAAGGCAAAAATTTTAAGTTTACACGGTTGTTAGACATTTTCTGAACATTTTTCGGACAACGTTGTAATATCTGACGATCGTGGACACATAGCTTATGTAAGATTCGGGAAAGCCGAGTATTAATTTAATATGAAATTATGCCAAAATTGAAAAAAGAATAAAAGAGTATGAAACATTAAAAAATTCAATAAGGTCTAATATTTTACTAAAAGATTTAATACATCTGAGTGAAATTTTGAAACTATGTGTAATTCGTTTCGAAAGAACCTATTCTTTTTTATTTGTGTAACTCACAGAAAACTGTTTTGGTTGTGATAATTATTTTTTCTTCTTTGTACTTTCTTTTTGGCGTTCGCACAATGCAATATTTATTGTTAAGGCCCAACTATAATATGCATAAGCAAGATTAAGCAAATTGCAAAAGTTAACGAAAAGGCTGTCAAATGCATAACCAGTTCAGAGTTAACTTTTAGGTGGCTACAATGACTTTGAAACTTTTTGTCCACAGTTGCTCATTTATGTTCAAAAAAAATGTTTTTATTTTAACAAAAAGCCATTAAGTGACTATATATTATAAATATTATTATATTATTTTATAATTAAAAGAAAACTTCTTCGGGTACGCATAATTTTTCCTTTTTTTTAAATTTATCGGCAAAAGTACTAAAATGTACAGCTGTGGCAGCACTACATTGTAAATAATAATAAACGTCTACATATATTTTGTTAATTTTCGTATTGTGTTTGCAAACATGGAGAAAAAACTTAAAAATTTAAATAATATAAAAATATTAAAGTTAGCGCTTGAAGGCCTGTGCACATTAAAAGAAATAAGTGAACTACACTGTAAAAGAAGAAGACGCTCTTGTTCTGTCAGAGAAATAAACCGCGACAGAAAGACATTTTTGTTAAAATAAAAAGGGTCCCTTTTATTGTAAAGGCACTTATTTTTTCCGCATTTTCTATTAAATTTAAAATAAATATATTTTCCTCCATTTTGTTCAAAACACAAACAAACAACAACAAACAGCTGATTCCGTACAGAATGTGCGATCAGTTTCGCTTTTTGCTTAAGCAAATGACAGTTGAAAAACTTAACGAAAAGTTTCGTTAAGTACATTATAGTTTGCCACATACAATTTATATGTGTTCGCACGTTTGCTTAAGCTAGCATATGCATATTATAGTTGGGCCTTTAAATTCTTCTTAAAAAATTACGAATATAAAAGCAAAACCAATTTTAAGAGTACATGTAAGTGTGTAAGAAGTAAATAGCAAAGTGTGAACACAGACTTCTATTGCGGCTGTAAAATTCTATATGGGGTGACAAAAATTCTGTTATTTTAATCATGTCAACAGACTTGTTGTTGCTAGAATCGAAAAAGTATACAATCATTCGATCTCTTTCATATGTACATTTGTACATACGAGTACCTACATAAATAAAACTGTAACCTTAGGAAGAAAAGTACATATGTATAAAGAAATCCAGGAAATGTCTATGGAATTTCTAGGAACCTTGAAGAAACTTTTGAGACCATAATATTTCAAACAATAGCAAATATTTTAATTATCCTGTTAATATTTAGAAATGTAATGACATGTTTTAGTCAGCAGAATGTCCAACCAATGCAACCAACATCAAAAGCAGCTGTCGAAGCATCTTTTCACATAGCTGACAAAACTCTACTGCAACACCAATGGGTGTATAATAAATCTCAGTAATAGCAATTAACAAAAAAGTACTTTTTCCAAAATTTTAAGTCTTAAACCTTAGATTTCTAAAATGTTAATTTCTGTTCCAAGTGCCCCCGTATAAAAGAAAAAACTCTAGTGGATTTCTGTTTGTTTTTTTTTGTATTTATTGACAATTACTTAATTCCTTTTGTTAACTACATATGTATGTATGTATGTATGTATGTACGTACTTATGTACGAGTATTTTCAATATTTATCATAGACATCGCAATAAAAGATTGTTCGTCCGTCCGTCTGTCGGTCTCCTATATTGTTGCCTGTGTATGGTGTTATATCCGTATTTTTATGATTGGATAATGTATGTATGTATGTTTTTTTATTATGTTTATTTTAGACTTAAAAAATACATACATATTTATGTAGTTCTATTTGTATATGTAAGTATGTACGTATTATGCAAATGTTGTAAAAAAAACGACAACAACAACAATAAAATTGTAGTTAAACACAATATGGACTTCTAAGCAATTTAAAAGTACATTCATTCGTCGCTTGCTGCTTCTTTTACTGTTTATTTTTGCTGCTGTTGTTGTGTTTTTTGTCTCTTTGTGTCTTAAAAAGCCAATGACATTTTAGGTGATTCCCTTTTAAAGCTCTTCTTTAAATGTTTGGTGGCAACAAATGGTCGTTATAGCAACAAAAACAACAGGAAAAAAGGTTTTATCTAGAAGAAAAATAGGTATGCTAATTTTAAACAACAACAAATGTTTTAAATGACAGAAAGAACAAAAACAAATTAGTATGTATGCATGTACATACCCAGTAAAAAAATAGGATCATCCAAAGAGTAATCCTGGAGCGCACCTTTGCGAGTAATGGATTACTCCATAAAACTCCGAACCTCATAGGATTTTTAACACAGCATGTCCGCAGACACGAGTACTCCTTTTAAGCTTCTTATGGAGTACTCCCTTTGATCTTGAAAATGACAGAGGGAGTAATCGTTTTTGTCTACTAAAAGAGCATAGCGGGAGTAATCGTTTTTGTCTCCTAAAAGAACATAAATACAAATTTGGTTATTTTTTACAAAAACAAGAAAGCCTCGAAAAATAGCAACGGCGGAAATGAAATTTGCAATCCCGTTTTCTTGAATTTGAGTGGCATCACCGGAAATGAATTGAGGGAATTGAGGAGATTTTTTAACAGCAACGAAAAATAGCAATGAATCTCACTGAATATAAAAAGTTTTTCGTGCAAAAAATTGTCTGAATTTTATCTTTATCCCAGAAACTAGCTCTAAATAGAAAAACAAAACGAAAATATTTTACAGTTATGTCAAAGAAAAAAAAAAAAACTAAAACGAACTAATACATCCCTCATTGATCCATTTGGAGTATTAAGCGAGGCATAGACAACAAAACAAAAAAAAGTTTTGATAGCTCGCTTATTACTCCAAATGGATGAACAAGTCATTACTCCTTTATTGCTCGATTATGGATTAATCCATATATTTTTTACTGGGTATGTACAAATGTATGTACATATATACATGCATATATATATTAAATAAATTGTTTATGCAGCAAATGAAATTTGCAAGCAACATTATTAGTGTTAGAAAAATTAATAAGTGTTTGAACATAAAAAGTTTGTCTTTAATAGAATATTAACTTTACATCAGGGAATTTTGAATGGTAGTGAATGAATTGTTATTTGATAAAGTTTTTACACCAATCCCAGCGAAAACTTGTATTGGCATGTCAATACACATGTAGGCATTACTTTATATATAATACCGAAACGATTGACCACTTGGAGGACAACATTAATCGTGTTATTGTTGATATACTCGTACGGCTACAAATATTGGAAAAAGTCATCGAAAACTGGACCATAGATTAGACTACGTCCGAGCCAGCCGTGGCGGTCATATGCCAGAAATCATATTTAAATTATAATGCCACAAGATTGAGTTTCGTTCGAATAAAGTAAATTTCATGTAAATTTAAAAATGTCAACTTTGTTTTATTCAATTTCAAAGTTCTATGCATCTAAAAAAACACTACATATGTATAGGTATACATATGTAAGTAATGGAAAGTAATTTGTATATTAACCAATTAGGTACATGGTAATAAAAGTTTTTTGCTAGGATCGTTTTAAAAATATTAAATGTACATACGAATTATAATGCACATTGTATTAAACGTTTTCATATGTCAATGTTAAATACTCGTATATGACATTCAAAATAAGTCTTGTAATGTATTGACATTTTTCATTTTACATAACTTTGATCATTAACTATTCCTTTTATGAGCAGTGGGTCAAGGTTGCCTTTGTAAATAATAATAAGAAATTGACCTGATATTAACAAACATGGGACAATAATTATTAATAACACTGAATTATTAATAACTAATCGTGTCAATTGAAAATCGATATTATTTAATATTTAATAAGAATATTGCTGATAATACATTTAGTCCTCTTCAAATTAATATGTTTGCATATTATTGTTAGTCACCCTACATAGTTTTATAATTTATTAATGATTTCGAATTTTTGTATTTGGGTAGTAAATTACCAATGCCATGTACACTAATTTAAGACAATCTTAAGTGTACTATATTTTGAGATTATTGGAACCATTATCAAAAATAACTAATGTTACTACGTTGAGAGAGTTTTTTTGGTTGCTACTAGTCCAGAAATGTTATCAAACACTTGCCAACCAGGACCTGTGAATAGTCGAAAATGATTCAAGTTTTTGTACACTGTCGTTCCTCCTAACGTTCATATGTTAGAAATTTTAGATTTTTGGATATATAATATTATAAGCCCAACATTCGCTAAAATTAATGTACATATACATGCATATGTATATTATTAGGGAATTATATTTAAATTTAAGTTAAACGGTTTGTAACTGCGGGTATATATAAACTTGCAGCATGTTTATAAACATACAACACGATTATAAAACATTTGCAAACTCTGTTGATAATACAAGGTTGTGGAGTATTGCAACATTAACTGTTAACGACTTTGGTTGAACATTATACAAGAGAACATTCTATTATCTTAGCACCGAACCATTCAGAGACTACTAGAAATAATGTTAGTGTATTAATAGACTAACCTGGTCAATCAAGCAGTGAGTTTATTGTGAGTCTTCGTTGAGTAAATATTAAAATTTACGTTCTTAAACCATAATTTAAGTGTGTGTTAAAGAGTACTAAAAGACAGTGGGTCGGATTATTCATTCCGTTCCGCGATTGCGGAAAGAAATTTTTTGTGCGGAAGCATAATTTGAAATTATTCTCTCCTTTGCTGCGGTATTTTTCCTTTTTGCGGTATCATTTCTACACAAACGGTCTTGCGGCATGTCGCAGGAATGAATAATTACATTTTACATATCGATCGATATTTCTTTCCGCTTAGTTTTCCTTACTGTGCGGCACATAATCTATGCCGTGCTGAATCAATAATACCACCCAGTGATTATTTAAATTATTTTGTGCATTTAAATAAATAAAGAACGTTATATTTTCTTTAAACTACGACTTGACGCTATTATGCAATTAAAAGAAATCCGGTTTATTTAAAGGAAATAAACCGTTTAAAATAGTAAAAACGTAAAATTATTTGTTTAACACTTTTAGTTTAGCAGAGAAAATATGAATTATATATTTATTAAATATTTTCTAAATGACATAGAACAAATTACAAAGTTAAGTATGATTTCGTTTTATACATTTGAACAAGTTAAAATGAAGCAAGTTATAAATCTAACACCCCCACTCGAAATCTACTTTAAAACAATCCCAAAAGTTTACAAAAATTTAAATACTTTTCCTTGGAAACGGGTTTAGTTAAAAAATCAGCTAGTTGATCATTTGTAGATATTCCAATAAACAAAACTTGATTTAATTGACGTTTTTCTCTTATGTAATGATGCCTTATATCAATATGCTTCGTTCTTGGATGATATACTTAATTCGAGGATAAGTGTATGACACTTTGGTTGTCACAACATATGTTAGTAGGAATTTGATCGCTAAATTCAAAATTAAGTTCCTTTTCCAGCATTCTTAGCCATATGATTTCATGCACTGCTGCCGATAACGCCATATATTCGGCCTCTGTTGTAGATAATGCAATGGTTGGTTGTCGTTTGCTATTCCAGGATATTGCTGCATTTTGTAATAAATTAACGTAACCAGTAACTGATCTTCGATCTTCCAAATCATTGTCCCAATCAGAATCTGTATACGAAATAAGATTATTATTACCATTAGTATAAAAATGTAACTTGTAATGAGTAGTTGCTTTCAAATATCGAAAAATACGTTTCACAGCTGTCCAATGAATTCGGGAAGGAGCTTTATTAAATTTACTTAAAAAATTGACAGCTTGACTTATATCAGGACGTGTGCATTGAGCAGCAAATAATAAACTACCAATAGCTTGTTGATACGGTACATTTTTCATTGTATCATCTTCACATTCGGATTTTGAAAATTTTTGATTAAGGTCCATTGGTGTAGATATTGGATTACAATTTTTCATTTCATATCTTTTCAACATGTTTAGAATATATTCTTCTTGATCCAGAGTTATATGATCATCAGTTTTAATTATCCGCATTCCTAAACATCGTTTTGCTTCACCTAAAAATTTCATTTTGAAATTTTCCATTAATTTTGTTTTAAATAATTGACTAAAATCTATATCATTAGTAAATAGGAGCATATCATCTACATAAAGCGCCATAAAAGTAATTTTGTTACCTTCAATTCTATAATAACTGCAAGGATCAAGTTTAGAACGTTTCATACCATATTTTTGTAAAGCATCATTCAATTTATTATTCCAAACATGACTTGCTTGTTTCAATCCATAAAGTGCTTTCTGCAACTTTAAAACATGTCCATTGGGAACTTTCACAATTGATGGCGCTTCAACATAAACATTTTCCACCAAATCACCTTGTAGAAAAGCAGTAACTGCATCCATTTGTTCAATTTTCAAATTGTATCTTGCAGCTAAAGCCATTAAATAACGTATTGATGTATATCGGACAACTGGTGAAAAAGTTTCTTCGTAGTCAATTCCTTTTCGTTGTGTGAAACCTTTGACTACAAGCCTGGTTTTATAACGAATTGAATCATCCTGTTCCTTCTTCTTCTTGAAAACCCATTTTGTCTTAATTACATTACATTTATCGGGTTTTGGAACTACTATCCATGTTTTATATTCTTCTATGGACGATAATTCGCTATTAATAGCTTCTTGCCACTTTTGGTTTTCTCTTGATGAAAGAGCTTCTTCAATGCTATTTGGTTCTTCTTCGGAAAGTTCAGCACAATAACTTAACCAATTCCAAGATATTTTTTCTTTATTGGCTAGTCTTTCACTTCTTCTAGGATTGGATTCCCCAAATGCACCTTCATTACAGCTTTCAGTTTCCACAATTTGGCAATCAGTAGTTTCACTTGAGTCTAAAGTTTCTTCAATATTATTGGAATTGTTAAATGCTTCTACTTGGTCAGATTCTTGACATTCCCCCACTTTATTCTCATTAATAGAATTAAATGATAATGAACTAATGGAATTGTTATCTTCATCAAGATTATTTGAATTCATAGGGACATTTTCTTTTTGTTTGCTGTCACAACTGAAAAAATAATATTCTTTTCCTTTTGTCCGTAATAAATAAAAAGCTTTTCTATTTTCATCGAATTTTACGTCTCGACATGTTACGACTATCTTTTTGTCTATATCATATCGAGCCATAACCGCCAAAATAATCTGCACTGCTTCAGCCCAAAATTCCTTCGGAAGTTCCGCATCACACAACATTGATCTTGCCTTTTCAGTTAATGTTCTGTTAACACGTTCCGCAAATCCATTCTGTTGAGGATTGTATGGTACTGATTTTTGATGTTGAATACCCCACTTCTTTAATGCAGTTTCAAATGCTTTGTTTATGTATTCTGTGCCATTGTCGCTTCTTAATATTTTGATTTTGCTTTCTGTTTGATTTTCTGCAATAGATTTGAATTCCAGAAATTTTTCAAAAACGTCAGATTTAGTTTTTAAAAAATAAACAAATATTTTGCGTGACTTTACCATCATCACCAAGCGACTTTACTTCCATGGGTCCACAGACATCAGTGTGTACTACCTCCAAAATTTTTGAAGCTCTATTTCCTTCGTTGGGAAATTTAATCTTACATTGTTTACCACCGGTACATCCTTGGCATAGCACTTTATTCATAGAGTTGACATTAAAGTCCAAACCAATTACCATACTATTGCTTAGCTGCTTTAAACCATCGTAATAGAGATGTGCAAAACGTTTATGCCATATTTCCATTGAGTATTTCCCACTGGCATTAAATGCTTGATAGGATTTTGGCGTATTTAACCTATACATACCATTTTCACGTATAGCACTTGCAATCATTTGTCCATTTGAACCAAAAATATTTCCGCCATTCTTATCAAATACTATTCGATTACCAGCACTACACATTTGACTCACTGATAATAAATTTTCTGTTATATCTGGAACATATAAAACGTTTTTAACCGGTATTACATATTTACCAAATTCTCCACAAATATTTATTTCAATATCGCCCTCTGATTTCACTTTTAGTGAATGGGCACCTGCTGTTTTTATTTCACCTTCATATGGCTCAAATTTCTTAAAAATTTCTTTCTCTTTCGTCATATGTGCCGAAGCCCCACTATCAATGTACCATATTGTTTTATTATTCATATACCTACCGCTCAATGCATAAAATGATGTACTATTCTTGAAATTTTTCTTTTTCTTTATGGTTGGACAATCAGCTTTAAAATGACCTAAGCCATTGCATCCAAAACATCTGCGTTCAGATCCATTTGCTTTTTGCTTTTTTTGAAAAGTTTTCTTGCTAACTAATGCATGACATGAACTTTCGACTCTGACATCTTGAAGTAATTTCATCTTGATTGAATCAGCTGTTATTTTTGTACCACAGCTTCCAAGAGACATTATCATCGGCCTATACGTTTCCGGCAATCCTTTTAGTAGTAAACAGCCTAACCATTCATCATCTACAACAAAACCAATTGATCCCAATTTTTGAGATGCAAAACATAAAGTGACTTATCCAAAGCTAAAATTACACGGCATCTTGCTTTTTCATCTTCTTCAGGTTTGTAGTTTTCCAAAACAACATCTACATATTTCCACAAGCTTTCCAAACGTAATTGTGTTTCCATAGCAAAACTCCATGTTAGCCAATTTTCCGAACCAACAAGCTTTTCAAATTTCTCTATTTGACCAACTGCCATTTTTTTAGAATTCGTTAATTCTAATTATTTCTTTTTTCGTTAAATTTACAAGATTTAAAATTGTATTTAAAAAATCTCAATTTGCTGGGCCTATAACCTTTTAGTTTACCAGAGAAAATATGAATTATATATTTATTAAATATTTTCTAAATGACATAGAACAAATTACAAAGTTAAGTATGATTTCGTTTTATACATTTGAACAAGTTAAAATGAAGCAAGTTATAAATCTAACAAACACCCCACAATCGTTTACATATGCTTGAGGCTTTCAGTTCATTCCTTATATCTTTATTATCTGTTTCAGGATTCCTCTCATTCTTCACTGAACTTTCCAACCGATTAGAAAACAAGTACCTCGCTTAAGATTTGTATATAAATTCTGTTAGATGATTTTGAATAGTTTTTCATTAATTTCCTGTCATTTTAAAAACTTTAGCTTGTATTCATTAAATCAGATATAATTGTAGATGTCGAAAAGAAAAATATTTGATGATACTGGCAGAAGAAATTATTAAGAAACATGATTTATGACGCTATTCTTAGGTGAAATCTACCACCTCTTTCACTCATAGATAATCCACGATAGCAAAATTCATTTTATTATACATACTAATGTCTAAAATAATTCTGATGATCAGAATTTGCCCATTTAATGGCCCAGCGGATTGGCAGTTCTTGTTTATGATCTCCTATTCGTATATGTAGGAAGAAAAAGCAGGCCCAGTATTTTAAAACTACTGTAGTAAAATAAAATATCACTATAAAAACTTTATTGTTTTTGCGAAATTGGATCCTACAATTATAATTCGCGAATTCACTTTCTTTTCAATATTCACCACAATTGAATGAAGTTAATGAGGAGATTTAATTGCGTCATAGAAATAATATTCAGAATTTGTAACAAAATGTCTGATATTTTTCATACCAATGATGATTAATTATAAAAAACACGAATACCTTGCTTATAAGTTTTTTTATTTCTTTTTTTTTTTTAATTTCAATGTAATAATAAATACAGTGTCCACAACAAAATACTAAATGTGCGTGTTTGGACATGTTGTTTTCTTGAGAATAATTATTATGCTCAACCATCTGTTTTCTATTTATTTACATGTAGGAATAACTTTTGGTCTTGACCTTTAAATAATTAACTAATTATCGATTTATTTTTCAACTCCAATTGCAGAACTGTCAGAAAATAATACGATTACGTTCTTTAAACGCTAAAACAGATCCCGCAGCACTTGCACGCGAAGTAGTGGACAAATGTGACTTAATACACAAATCCCAGTTGGCCGATGTAGAACAAATAATTTTTTATTTAAAAAATCGTAAAGATAATGCCGGTGTTGGTAAGTTTTGAAAAGCAATAAATAATAATTAATGTTATATTAATCAGCAACTTTTACAGATACACACGACAACAATATGGGACATCATCGATCGGCTATAGCCTCACAAAGATCCTCAGCACGACCTCATACCACCATGAGTTCGAGCATGTCATCTTCAACTCATTCGAAATCTTCAGATTCGTCAGATGTTTCCATTAATCATATAGACGAATATGTTGAGTTGTTGTATGAAGATTTGAGTGAACGTATACGAGGCTCCGCCATGATCTTACAAGTGGCACGTAATCCCGATAATTTAGAAGAATTAGAAAAAAATGGTTGGATATTTTATTTATAAGAACTTGCTATATCATTGTAATATAGGTACTAAAGTAATTTTATTTATTCCTTCGCAGAATCTTGTTTAAGTGCTCTGTCGCGTGTTCTGCGTGAAGATTGGCGCAAAAGTTTAGATTTATCTACAAATATTATTTATATATTCTTTTGTTTTTCCACCTATACGAAATTCCATTCAGTTATAGTTCAATATAAGGTAAGATTGCTATATAGGATAATAGGATAGTTTGTTGCCAAAACCGAAATTTTATTCAAACAACTTAAAATTTTAACTACAAACGAATTCATTTTGGCTGATATTAAAGTTTGTTCACTTTGGAAAAAGTTTTATATTCAAAATAAAAAGTTTTTTCGAGCTCGAGGCCAATTGTTTGTAAAAAATGTATATATTATTTATTAATAATTCGATATTCGAAGGATATCGAAATATTGGAAGAAATAATTTAATAAATAATATATATATATACATGTATATTAGGCCGGGCCAATTTGTATGGAGCCGAAAAAATCGATTAGAGCCGCCCCCTAGGATGATTCTATGGACAATTCTAAGCAACTTTGGTGAAGGAGAAATGGGTCTATCTCGATTTTCGAGTCTCCCACTTTTCAAAAAATGATTTTTTCCCTATAACATCATTTTGATTCGAAATTCGATTTTTTATTCATCGTTATATTATCTTTTTTATGTGTATATGGGGGGTTTTTGGGTCGAGAAATTCATTTTTGATCTTTATTTTTACCTATGAACACTACCAGAGGGCGTTTCATGCATATTTGTAATATTTTTCGTCTATTTTCCGAGAAAAAATGTTCGGTAAAATTGATATTTATTTTATTTTTTTCAACAGAAATTCAACCTAAAAAATAAGAACATGTGTAAAAAAAAATTAATTTAGTGGAAGAAAAGCGGGGAATAAGTTATTTTTGAAAGTATTTCTTGCTTTCAAGTCATTCATTTTTTGAAAAGTGGGTGACTCGAAAATCGAGATGGTTCCTTCACCAAAGTTGCTTAGAATTGTCCATAGAATCATCCTAGGGGGCGGCTCTAATCGACAAAAAATTTGGCCCGCCCTAATGTATATATATACATTTTTTACAAACAATTGGCCTCTAGCTCGAAAAAACTTTTTATTTTAACAAAAAAAGGTCGAAGAAATCAAAATTTAATTTAGTTTTATAATTATTTATTTATTTTTAAAATAGATTGGTTCTTTATGTATGGATGTAATCGATTACGAATTACGTCGTTACGAGAGTATGCGTAACGAATTGGATATTCGTAAAAATCCTAGTGGCTCGGCCCCCTTGTCCGCAAAGGCCAGCAAGGAGAAATTAAACAACAGTACTGATGATTTTCTAGATCTCATGAATGAAGAAAAACCCAAAGAGGTTAGATTGTATAGCATTTTTATAATTGAATGTATAAAATTACCTCTTCTACTCTTAGATGGAGCCACCACGTCGACGTATACCAGAATTAAAACAACGCCCCAAATCGGGTAACTGGTCTAGTTTTCATAGTTCAATGTCTTCGTCCCTAATAAAAAGTCAAATACTAAACAGCAGCTATCATGAAGCTCTCTCAGCCGGAGCTCAAACACCCGACTCAGGTATATCTACAAATGGTGACATGAAAGCAACCAGCAATGAGGCTCTCGATCGAAACGATCCCAAAGTTAAAAAGGAGGAAATCGATCGTCTTAATAAGCAATTGAAATTATTTGCTAAGAAACAAGAACAACTTTTACGAGTGGCCTTCTATTTGCTGCTCAACATGGCTGAGAATGTCAAACTGGAGGAGAAGATGCGCCGCAAAAATATTGTTAAAATGTTGGTCAAAGCTCTGGATCGTCAAAATATCGATCTCCTAATGCTGGTAACAACATTTTTGAAAAAGTTATCCATTGTGGGTGATAATAAAGATGATATGAGCGAACTGAATATTGTGTCAAAACTACCCAGACTCTTCCAAAGTGGGCATACAGATCTTGTACAAGTTACCTTAAAGTTGGTCTTCAATTTGTCGTTTGATGGTCAGCTACGAAGGAAAATGGTTGTAGCCGGCTATTTGCCGCTTTTGGTTATGTTTATCAATGACGAAAAACATCACGGCATTGTGGTAAAGATTTTGTATCACATGAGTTTGGATGATAAGGTCAGTATAATTAGTTACATACATATCTACATATGTATAATAGAAAATAAACAGTAATAAAATATTATTTATTTTATTTATTTGTTTATTTTTTAGGTTAAAGCCATGTTTACCCATACCGAATGCGTGCAAATGGCTACGGATGCTATTATTTTGAATCTCAATTCTAAAGTTGATTTGGACCTCATCTCTCTCTGCATCAATCTTTCCCTCAATCGTCGTAATGCTCAAATTATGGTCGAAGGCAATCGCCTGCACAGTCTTATGGATCGTGCTTTCAAATATCAAGACTCCCTACTCATGAAACTGCTGCGCAATCTATCTCAACACGAATCGTTGCAGCCTTTGTTCATTGATTATGTGGGCGATTTGGCACGCATACTAACCATCTGTGATGATGAGTCGTTTATGGTTGAGTGTTTGGGAATTTTGAGTAATCTATCGCTGGCCGATCTAGACTATTCACAGATTTTACAAAATTTCCAATTGATACCCTGGATAAGAAATATCCTAATTCCCGGCACGAAATTGGATGATCTCGTCTTGGATACTATTGTGTATTTGGGTACATGTGCCCACGATGAATTTTGTGCTTTGCTGTTTTGTCGCGCCAATGTTGTGCTCTCTTTGATCGAATTGTTAAAGGCCAAACAGGAGGATGATGAAATTGTTTTGCAGATCATTTTCGTATTCCAGCAGATATTAAGACACGAAAGTACTCGCGAGTACATGATTAAGGAAACAGAATCACCGGCGTATCTTATTGATTTGATGCATGACAAGAATGCCGAGATACGTAAAGTGTGTGATTATTGTTTGGACATTATTGCCATCAGCGATACGGAATGGGCGAAACGTATCAAGGTAATGTGAAATAATTATATGTATTTAAATAGATACCACGGCTTCACTGACATAAATTGTATGTTCAAATAAACTGTATTATCATTTAGTAAAAGGAAACGACAAACGTTTAAAATCTTTATATTGTTTTAGCGTTTCGAAATGTTTTTTTTTTTTTTTCAAAAAATTTGTGTTAATAAATGGAACCAAAGTAAGGATGAAAGCAATATTGAAAACTGGTTCTTATGATCGAAATAAATGATGTTCGCAACAAACTCTAATAGCATTTCATTCGGTCTAAAAATGTACTTTTTAATATGTTCTTTCGAATTATTACAGTAAAATTTAATTTAGAACTGATTCCTCAAATTAATTCATTATACTTTCTTACATTTTTTTTCAGTTGGAAAAATTCCGTAATCACAACTCGCAGTGGTTGTGTATGGTGGAGTCACAACAGCACGAGGGTAATAACGAAAGCTACAATAATGAGGAGGACGAGGAACACGACTTGGACAACTACTTGCGTGGCGAATATCTAGACAATTGCGATCTTTACAATACGAATCACAGTAATAAAGAAAGCGAAGATAATGACAGTAACAATAGTAATAATCCCGCTAGTCCCGCCAATTCAACATACAGTCGTCCAGTGAGCAGGTATATTTAACTTTTTTTTTTAACAAACTTCAACATTTCAATTATGGTTTCTTTGACAGTTTTAGGCGCAGTCAAGATCTTGATGACATTTACAACATGACATTCAGTACCAAATCACAAAATTCAAGCCAGGGTGACTCCAATTATATGTGTAAATCAAATAAATCTTTAGATTCGGAAGGCTTGCATGAAGAGCTTTTATTGGCTTAAATTAATTGAAAGATGTAAATTGTGCTTAAATTATAGATGAAAAAATGAGAAGGCATTTAATTATATATTAGTACATAATTTACTTTAATTTGAAAAAAAAAATAATGTTTTGCATTTTGAAAGAAATCATTGACAAAAATAAATTTAGTTGTTTTGTTGTTTTTAGCTTTCAATATACTCTATGGCAAAAAAAAAAGCCAAATATTTGTAGACATTTCTTTGCTTAGCGCACATAAAATAGATTGTTTTTTTATTTTTTTAATTTAATTTTAATAACGACATTTTTATATAATTGTTTTTAAGTTAGAGAAAATACCAAAACGAAGCTAGTCCTTGTTTATACCACAAAAAAATATAAAAACGAAACAAACAAGTCAACATAAATTTAATTTTTATGGAATTATGTTCTTTGTTTATACATATGTTCAATTAAGTTTATTTTATATTAATTTTTATTTACGAAATATATGTGATATTTAACTTTCCTTTAAAACAATACTACAATATGAAACAAAAGAAAATGAAACATTAAAAATATGTAAAACAAAAAAAAAAACGAACAAATACTTAGAAAATCAGATTAATAAATTGACCAGTTATTTATTTTTAGTAAAGTGTCATGTTTTTTTTTTTTTTTTTTAATTAAATATTATTCTTATTATAAATCATTGTCATTTTATTAATTTTTACTTTACACGTAACGAATGGAAAATATTTTTAAGTTTTTGTTTAATTATAAAACTAATACCAAAATGTGTTTCGTTTTTTTATTTTCAAAAAAAATAACGCATATAAACTGTTAATCGGAAAAACTAAACTTTTACAGTGTTTTATATTTTATGCTAATTTTATTAAAGCTTTTTATGATTTACAAAACTAAAACAAATTAAAAAAAAAAAATAACAATGCGAAACGTACAAAACTGACATGATTTTTTTTATTTTAATACTCGATAAAATTGGCTTAAAGTAGTTGTTTCAAAAATTAAATGATACAAAAGGTAAATCCTTGTAGAAGACTCACTCCCCTTTTACTTTATAATTGTACTAATGTATGTTTGTATATCATATATATACATATATGTATGAGTATAAAATTATAAAGAAGAAAAAGCGTTAAACTGAAACAAAAAAGCATAACAAGAAATTTAAGGACTTATTTTAGAAAATAAAACGCATTGAAACGTTTGTAATATGTATATGCGAACTACATTCTAAATCCGTTTAGTTTTTAACGTTTCCGTGTGTTGTTTTGTTTTATAAAATCTTCTTAATGTACGCCATAATAACAACAAAAAGTTATAAATATAAAGAAAATAAATAAATAAAATATATATATTTCAAACCAACTAACCGAAGTTTAAATATTTACAAAATTTTTTTTAGACGTAGGAATATACAGGTTTGTATAAATCTAATTTTCCCTTATCATTTATTTCTTTTTTTTTAATCAGAACACTATTTTATATAGAAATAGTGATAGTATTACCAGTTGGCCTTCGTTAAATTCTTGAGCATTCGAAGCTCGATCATATCTGGTGGGTTATTGCGTATTTCGATTCGAAAGCAAAAGCTTTCGAAATACAATGTAAAACAATGTGTATTTCGATTCGAAAAGAAAATCGAATTTTTATACTTTTTACATTGTATTTCAAAAGTTTTTGCTTTCTATTTTGTCATTTAAGAGTTTAACGAATGCGTTTGCTGTTATGAGATCACTTTTTATATGCGATGGTTCTACCACCAAAAAACTGACAATCGTCCTCCATACGTGCCCATACTAAAGTTGCAGACTGTGGTGGTAATTTCTGATAGTCGAAGGTGACTAGTTTATTTCCTTGAGTTAACAGCTTCTCGTTGCTGACTGTAAAACATTCCTGAGGTTTCTCGTTGTTGACTTCTTGTTGTTCTTGGCAGCTTTTTGTTGTTGATTTTAACAGTTCCTGTTTTAAAACAACAACATTGTTTATTTTAAAACATTTCCGAACATATGCTATCAGCTTTTTGTTGTTGACTTTGGAAGTTTCTATAATTCTTGGAATGCTTCAATAATCAAATACATACACTCTAACCACGATTTTTGTTATACTTAAATAAAACTCATTAAATAAATTGTTTATAATTAATTCACTGTTTTTATTTAAAGATCAAATTTCTAATTCATTTAAATATTTGAAAAATTATTTTAAATTACTTTTAAAATTCACAACAAATGTGTTTGGATTCAATACAGATACTAAATTGTTGTTTGTCTGCCAAGTAAGTATGAATGTAATTATGCTTGTAAGTTTACTTTTAATTTTTTTTTTCATTTAAAAAATGGCCCTGCCACAAATATAAAAAAGAAAAATTTATGCATTTATATAACGACAAGATAAAAAACAATATTAAAATTAAGTTCAAATTAGTTAGTATTAAATTATACAAAACAATATTTATACAAAATTAATGAAACTTAGCTTAAATAATTCATTAAATAATATAAAGAAAAAATAAAGCGTAAAAATTTAATTCTGTTTCCTACAGTTTACAAAAGAGATTCTCAAATACTATAATTTGTTAAGATTTCAGTAATTTCCTGGAGAAAAGTTAAGAGATTAATTCAGCAAGAATCTTATTAATTTTGCTCATTTTTTCTAGTCTAAACATATTTACAAATATTTTATAGAAAGAAATTAAGTGTTAAAAATGTTTTAACATTCTGTTTCGCGTTTCTGTTTTTTTGTTTTGTTTATATAAAAAGTACAAAATAATTTATATATATATGGTTTTAATAAATAATAAACGACATTTACATCCCATAAAAGGACATAACAAAATCATCACGTTCTCGTGGTACATAAAAAGCTGCACATGTACATTCCCACACTTCTTTGGGATATTCCCATTCGACATTAAATGACCACTGTTTTGTATCTAAATCATAGCATTGCACTGCAGAGGTGGCACGATTTATGGTGTTCGTTGACAGTAGACCACCAATGAAATAAATGCGTCTCTTAACGGCCGCCACTCCGGTGTAATATTTTGGCATTGGATTTTTTGTTTCCGTCGACCAAGTATCCGATTTCACATCATATACATCTATTGTTTCCGCTAAGACTCTTGATTCGGTCAATGGATCTTCATACCAGCCACCGCAGGCGTAAATATGCTGTTCGAATGCAATGAGTATATGATCAGCTCTAGGCGTGGGCATTTGACATAATTTGTTCCACTTTTCAGTTTTTGTATCAAAACTCCAAAGAGATGCCAAAACCATGTGACGATCAATGCCGCCTGTAAGAAGGTATATAATATATAAAACAGGGACAGAAAATAACTGTTATTTTTAAAAATTTACATAAAAAAATCACACATAAAAAATGATCGTATAAAATTTAGGATCTTATCATTATGATACATATGTAGGTGATGTACATGCAAATTTTTGGATGACTTTTAAATGTGTGCCTTTTTTGATAAAAGTCAAAAAATAACTTTTAAAAATAAAAATAAAAGTCAAAATATGTTATTTTTTAAAGCAGAAATAAAAGTTATTTTTTAAGGCAAAAAATAACTTTTATTTTTATTTTTAAAAGTTTTTTATTTTTAAGGCAAAAAATAACTTTTATTTTTATTTTTAAAAGTTATTTTTTGCCTTAAAAAATAACTTTTATTTCTGCTTTAAAATATAACATATTTTGACTTTTTCGATAAAAGTCGTAACAGTTACGGTCCCTGATATAAAATGTTATTTGATTAAGTTTAATACACGTAAAATGAACTTTTTTCTTATAATAAACACTTTTTCTTTATAAAAAATGTTTTTATCAATATTATTCTCACAATAAAACGGATTTTACATACTATGTGTAGAGTATGCATACAATAAATATGAGTCCGCACCTGATATATATAATTTATCGCCCAAAACAACACCAGCATGTTGACTACGATTCTCGGATAAAGCTGGCAAATATTCCCAACGATCTACACTGGCATTGTATCGTTCACAATTCGATGTAGCCATTTCATTTGCATAATTATCGCCATCAATATCATTTAACTCACAAACTCCCCCAACGGCATACAAAAACTTATTACCCATGGCATTTAAAGAGAACCGACAACGATCGGCTTGAATCGGAGCAATTGTTTTCCACTTATCTTTGGTGGGGCAATAGCGAAAACCAAATGGATGAATATACTCCTTTAAACAAACATCATATGAACCGCCAACAATGTAAAGATCATTGCCCAAGACTGCCGTACCATAATTACCTAAAAAGAAAACAATTTTTTTATAAGTTATACTTACATACATATTTTTAAATAAACTTACATTGTTCTATATGCGGAATCACAGTTAGATCTTCCCATTTGCCAGCAGATGGCAAATAACAACTAATTTGATTTGTTAAACCATTCGTTTCGAAGCCTCCAATTTTAACTAAAGCCAATTCCATGCCGCGTGAATTGGTTAAGACACTTAAAGATATCACTTCATCATTTTCACTGCTATGTTTTTTAATCTGGTTTTGTTTTATTACTTCGGCCTTTATAATGTCTACATACTGTTGCGAGCCCTCTTCGGCTGACTTGGTATTTGATAATAAAGTGTTGAGAGCATTTGTTTCGATTTGATTGAAACGCACTTTAGTAAATAGTATTCTAGCCAAATCGTTCTCAAGTCTTGACTCCAGACAATATTGCAGTGTTATTTGTAATACTCTCTCCTCCGAGCAATCCACAGGATAATTGCACGACAAAATGTAGTCCAACTGATCCCATGTCAGATTGATTAAATCTGGAGTTTGGGAGAACTCATCGAGACGAGCACAAATAAATCGATAGGTTTTTCGCTTAAGCACATCTAGTGCATAAAGATCGGCCAATGCAGCTATAGCTACACAGTTCTCTAAATCAATTTGAGATTCTAAATAATTTGAACAAGCTTCTATGACCGCTTTCATTTGAACGTGTGTTGAGACAGATAGCACATCTTGTATATTGTTACGATCTAACTCTAGCTTAGAGGTGTAAGCATATTCGATTAATAATTCAATGCCACGGGCATTTACGCCATTCAATTTAATTTCAGCTTGTCTTGCCTCTCGCATGGCATCGGTAAACATGGCGCAAAAGTAATCGCTACAGGCTGCTAGAACAACTCGATGGGCCTAGAATTCCAAAATTTATTATTATTATCCTCAAAAGCTGCTAGCTATTATATAATGCTTACCTTGAATGTTTTACCCTCTACTATAAGTGTTACATCAAATAGTTTGTCCGAACATCTTAGTGCGTTCAGACCCTGTAAAAGAGCCTCTGAATGTGAGGTTAACATAAAATTTGGCTGTTGAGTGCGTGAGTAAGGAGTTGTCGTGTTGTTATCTCCATTATTTGCAGCCGAAGAACCGTTACGTTGTTCGGAATTATTACGTAATACTGATGCAGCACCTCCTGCCATTTTTGCCCACACAAATGTTGAAGCTCAAATTTAGCTAAGAAATTTATGGTGTATTTTCAATCATGTGCTTACTTTTTAGACACTTGTCACCTAAAATATAAAAAATTACCGCTGTTAGGAAGGAATAAATGTGATGTCATATATGTACATATATTTTTACACACATGCATACATAAATATGTACTTATGTATGTACATACATATACATATATGGAAGTGTGCAATTTTTCTTATCACAACTACTTGCCTTTTACACTTTCCAAGGTTGGGAATGCCCTTATGACGCTAATCAAGAAAAGTAAAAAATGTATTGACCCACTTTGAAGAAATACTGTTTGTTTATTTCTTTATCAATTTTCTAAAGGCAGGTCAATACTCTCGTACTGCTTCGTTGTGTGTTGGTGTTTTTGCTATTACAAATTAATATTGAATTATTAACAAATCTTTTTTGTTTATTATTTTTATTTTTGTTTACATTTGTTCACGCAATAAAAAAAGAAAACATTTATATTTCCCACTTTTATTTCTACCACTGTCTTATTATTTTACATTAATATTCTCATAAAATAGTTATACATTTTGTTTAAAACACTTTAATTGCAATTTTATTAACTATTTTAATTACTCCATCACAACAGAAACTGTAACACCATCATTCACTTACCCAATGTATTTTTATACATATATCAAATTGTATGTATGTAGTTCTTTAATTTTTCGTTTACCTTACTTAACCAATCAAATACATGCAATTCGTTGACAACTGCTTTGGTGATTTTTATAAACTTTGCAATTTTAGGGTCAATTTACACTATTTCAATGTGTAAAATATGTGCACTATATTTAATATTTACTAAAATTTTTTAATTTACAAAAATTTATAAATTAAATGCCAAATTATTGTACAAAAATAGAAATTTTGTCAAATGATACTTCATGAGAAAATTTTGACATTTCTATAGGAATGAAAAAGTTTAAGAATATTACGAAAGATAAAAAGAAGATACGAAAGGTGAAATAAAAAGAAATATGAAAATATAAAAATAGAGTTACCAGAGCTTTTAATTAATTAAAAAAGGTATTCAATGAAATTATTCGTAACTGTCAATTGTTTGAATAGAAATATTTACATGTTCGACTACTTAAAGGCTGGAACAGAATAGACGCTGTAGTACAACGTAACGAGTAGCGCTGCAAGCTGTCAAAAGTTAATAACGGCAGTTTCAAAGTAGTCTCAACAGAATATGTAGTTGTAGCTGTCGCTTTAGTAGAAGTTGACGCGCAGTTTTTAAATTTTTAAACTTTGTTGCGCGACAGTGCTTTGACACCTGATTGTCAATTATAAATTTTTATCAAAATGGAATTTTGATATATTAAATTGCAAAATAGCTAAACTTTAGCGCAGTTGATAAAAAAAATCTTTTTATCCATTTTAAAATAAAACATTTACATACATAACTATGACAACTAGGGTTCCATGCTTTTAATAAAGGATTACATCAAATATATGAAATGTCGAATTTAATGTTGATGTAGAGCAATATGTAGTTGAATATGCATTTATTATACAACTTGATACATATTTTGTTAAAAAATTTACATATTATTCATGCATAATTCGCTATTTAAAAAAGGTGTTTTAAAACAGGGTATTTGGCAACCATATAGAAAGCTTCAATATTCTTTTCGCATTTTTTCAAGCTACACTACTCATTACGTCGTCAGCTGCATCTATATACTACTACTACAGCGTCTATTCTGTTCCAGCCTTTACTCTTTTGTTATAATGTAACTCTTCGGTTTATATTTTTTGGTAATAAAGCTTTGGAAGTGTATTCGTTTAAAAAAACTTGTATGTCCAAGAAGTTTTTGGTTAAGAAGTTATGGAGCTTTACAGTTTTGAAATACAAATTTAAACATAATTTTTTATATATACATATATGGCATATGATCAATATTTACAGCTACGTGCAACTAATTAAGGACACGATACTAACAATTGAGCTTAAAGCGAACAATTCGAAAGGTTATGTGATATTCTCAAAATTTGTCGTAGTATAGTCAATTTAACTCTTACTCCTATAAAATAACTGTGTATTGTGTCATATTAATTATTTTTTATGAATCTGTGAGTCATCTTTTCAAATAAGATTGATATCAGAACTGCATGAAGCCCAGTCAAGAACAGTAATCGAATTGTTAAAAAACCATTGCTCTGCCGTATGCTTCGGATCGTTATATTGTTGAATTGTCTTAATCTATGGTTGAAATATCCATGCTACCGGCATGTTGTATCGCTTAAAATTTTTACATACTATTAATTTTTGTTTGATTTATAGTGTAATATCCCTGACAGACATAGGATTTCTATACCATAATACAAATACTATGGTTTTTGATACTAAATTGCCTTGACAGACATGTAGTACATACATATACTAGTATTTTTGTTTTTACTTTCCCAATAAACATATTGGCAAGGGTTTTGTAAATTAAGATTGCAGCAAGCTTGCATAAATAAGAGTTTTGCTTGCTAATGCAAGTGTTTTGCGAATGTTTTTGGTAATTTGCTTGCAAATGCAAGTGTTTTGCGACCGTCGTTGACAATTTGCTTGCAAATGCAAGTGTTTCATAAATTTAAGCAAAACGTGTCATTCTCGCCGTTAAAAATTGTGCTAATAAGTTGTGTTAATAAATAGTGTTAAATTGTTAAATTAAGTGTGTTTGATACTTTTAATTATCATTTAATATTAAAAAAGGTAATTAATGTCTGTAGCAAAGAGGAACAAGAGTGTTATGCGCAGAAGCACCGAAATTTTTGAGCATATATGAAACGGTGCGGCTGCAAAGTCTGTACTGGAAAATATAGATAAATTTTCCTTGCTTACATTTGAGCACTTATTTATACCCTACACCACCTCCCTACCTACCTACTTTGTGATTTATACCACGATTATTTTCGTAGTATTGAAACCAGATATAAACCAGCTTGTTTTATGGTTTAATTGTAGTACAAGTTAACACACATGTAGTATAGTATACTAATATGGTATGCAAATCCTATGTCTGTCTAGGGTATAAGGCCCCTTTTAGATTAGGCAACTTTAATTGCGCAAGTATAACTTTCATTTTTATTCATTTTCTTTTGAACGCCAAGTACAAACAAGCCTGTACTCAGCAATTCGGCAATTCTTTCCCCTTCCAACCGACCTTTCCTCTCACACCCTCAAACACGAAACTTGCGCAAATAAAGGGACCTAAAAAGATGTGGAGGAACATTTTTTAAATATAGTGAAAATTTTAAATTTGTTTGAGAAAAATAGGAATGTTTTAAAATATTGTCTGGCATCACAGATTGACGATAAAATAAAAAAATAATCAGAAATTACATCTAGTAAACGAAGAATAAAGTTGGTAAAAAGCTTGTAAAACAAATCAAAAAGGTTGAATATTTAATGAAATAAATATGAAAAGAAATTTTAAATGTTAATAAAATATCTATTAAAATGTGAAGATATTGTGCATATATATTTGAGCGGTATGTATTGAACTGAAAATTTTTAGCTCTAATTAATATCTAAATATTTTATAAACATTTAATAACATAAAAAGTTTAGTATGAAAAGAGCCTTAAAATTTAGTAAATGTATGTAGGTGCATATGTATGAAAATAATATTTTACAGAAATAAACCATGTGAGTAATGAGGACATGTTTCATCACTTTAATGCATCTTGTGGAGTATATGTCTTACATTTATACTTATATGTATGTCCAAATATTTGCCGACGATAGTTGATATTGCTTTGTTGTAAATATACCTTTGTTTTGCTGATTATAAAAATGACAGTCTCAATATCATGTTGCTTATGTTTTTCTTTTGGACTTACATTTAAATGTTTAGCAGATGATAATGGTCAATTTAATAATATTTATAAAATAGCTATTAAATACTTTAAACCTGAGGTAATGTACATTTGAGTTTTTGTTGTTATGGTTATGTTTTATTAAAACTTGATGATACATTTTTTTTAAACTTTAGTTTTCAAAGAGCCAAGAAGAGCTGTGCTCAGCAGTTATATGCCTAAAATGTTGGGATCATATTAACGAATTTTATATTTTTCAGCAACTTATAAGAAGTACTCAAAGTCAAATCAAAAAATGTATTCCCATAATACTTATTTATCAAGAGGAACATAAACTTAATACTGAATCCGCACCTACACAGCCATTATATTTAGCATCATCAAGTCTAGATTATGATAATGGTGAAATTCATACAAACAAAGTTGATTTTAAAGTGTCGCCGACTCCAATTGATATTCAAAATAATTTCAAATTTGAATTTAATAATGATCGTATGCCATGTAACAATGTTGATAAATTGGTACCCAACAGTGTTGGTATCAGTAAAAATCCTAATTTAACAAGTGCAAAATGTACTGAAAAAAAATCAAAAAAAATCGTTCAAAGACATACGAATGACGCTAAAATAGATGAATTCCACTGTGATAGTTGTCATATTAAATTAGGTAATACCAGGAAATTAAAATATCACTTAAATAAATACCATAACATTTCATTAACATGTCATGATATGGATTATAGATGCGAAAAATGTAAACATATAACATTTTGTTCTTTTGATAGTTTAAAAAGACATATGAAACAAAAGCATCATGTAGTTTTATTTTTAAAGAAAATCGAAAAACCAAGAAACAAACAAGCGAAGCATCTCGAAATTAGCGAAAAAGAACCATTAAAAGAAATGAGAATTGTTGATGAAGAAATTAGATGCAAAACTTGTAAATATTTAACATTTCCTTGTTTCGCTAAGCTAAAAAAACATAAGAAAACACAGCATCATGTAGTTAATTTTCAAAATAAGTACACAAAAATTAAAAAAGCCCAGACAAGAAATCACTACGATGTACAATGTAAATCATTAGTTCTACTACCAACTTCCCTAAAACAATCAGTTGAACTTAAACCTATTGGAAAAGCTGAATTATTGCCGGTTAATAATTACACTACAACAAAGGCCAATGAAAACAAATCTCTTCCAGTCATCAATGTTGATAAAGATCCACTAGAATTATTATTCGAAGAATCAAGTATAATACATCGAAGAAGACCTTCTAAACAACTTCAACCATTTACTTTAACAATTTCCTCTACAGAAAATAAAAATCCTGAAATTATTAACAAAAACATTCAATGTTTAAATTCGCCCTCTCCTGTTCTAGTACATACTTCAAATCAAGAGAATCTCATTGATCCTCCTTCTGGAGATGCTAAAGCGGTTATTAATATTGTTGATGATACAAATATAAAATATAATTCTACTATGAAGAAAGCAACTGATATCCAATCAGTAGAGCACTCCAAAAGTGAAATAAAAGTTGATGGAAAAATTAGATGCGGAATTTGTGAATGTATAACATTTGCTAATCTTACAAATTTTAAGAAACATATGGAAACAATACATCAATTTAAAAGCATCCTTGATCATCCCTGTGGAGATACTAAAGTAGTTGTAAATGATGTTGATGATATAAATATAAAGTATAATTCCACTATGAAGAAACCAACAGATTTCCAAACAGTAGATCCATTCAAAAGTGAAATAAACTTTGATGGAAAAATTAGATGTAAATTTTGTAAATATTTAACATTTTCTAACTTTGCAAATTTTAAGAGACACATGGAAAAAAAGCATCATATATTCAACTTACGAAACAAGTACAACATACGAAGAAAAAAACAATCAAATAGAAACTTCGACGCACCACATCAAATATTTACTGCCCTAACAACTTCCATAGAACAATCAGTTCATATTAAACCTAATATTAGTAATAATACTGTAATAAATCCTACTAAAAATCAATCCGTACAACATATAAATCCTATAACATATATTGATAAAGCCATTTCAGTACTAATAATGGAAGACACAAAAAATAGACGACAACAAACAGATTCATCTGAAGTTGACAAAATTGACTTTGTGCCCACGATAAGAAATAATAGAAATATTCAGCTTCAATCATTTAATTCACCAACTTCCTCTCCAGGATATAATAATAGAAATACAAATCGCCTAGAACCTAGTGGCGATGCTGAAATGGTTGCCAATGTTGTTGATATAAATGAAAAAATCTATTCAACTATGAAAAAACTAAATGAAGACCAGTCATTAGAACTCCCATCAAAAGCTAAGAAAAATAAAGATTATAGATGTGAAGAATGTAAACATTTAAAATTTTCATGTTTTATGGATTTAAAAGGGCATATGAAACTAAAACATCAAATAGATAACTTTCAAAATACGTACAAAAAAAGTAAAGAAACAGCAGCAAGTAAAAACTACGATGTTCAATTTCCACCATTAATAACATCTCCACAATTACTAGTTCAGGCTAGTAATTGCTCTATAATAAAGGCCACTGAGAAACAATCCGTTCCAATCACAAATCCTATATCAGATGTTGATAGAGTCACTGAAGACTTCGTAATGAAAGATACAATAATAACTGCACAACAAACAAACTATTCTGAAGCTAACTGTGTAGCCACGATAATAAACAATCATCCTAAAGAAGATGTTGAAGTGGTTGCCAATGTTGTTGATATAAATAACAAATATTCTACTATGGCAAGACTAAATGATGGCAAATTGTTAGAACCCCCATCAAAAGCTCAGAAAAATAAAGATTATAGATGTGAAGAATGTAAACATTTAAAATTTTCATGTTTTATGGATTTAAAAGGACATATGAAACTAAGACATCAAATAGTTAACTTTCAAAACACGTACAAAAAAAGTAAGGAAACAGCAGCAAGTAAAAACTACGATGTTCAATTTCTACCATTAATAACTTCTCCACAATCAGAACATGGTAAACATAATGAAGATGCTAAATTAGTTAATGCTAGTAATTTCACTATAATAAAGAATACTGAGAAGCAATCCGTTCTAACCATCAATCCAATATTAGATGTTGATAGAGTCACTGAAGAATTGGTTATGAAAGATACAAGAATAACTGCACAACAAACTAACTATTCTGAAGCTAACGGTGTAGCTACGTTAGCAAACAATTATCCTAAAAGAGATGATAAAGTGGTTGTGTTTGATAATATAAATATAAAATATAATTCTATTATAAATAAAACAACGGGTATCCAATCAGTAGAATCCTTCAAAGATGAAATAAACTTTGATGGAAAAATTAGATGCGAAATGTGTAAATATTCAACGTTTTCTAATTTTGCAAATTTAAAGAGACATATGAAAAACAAACATCATATAATTAACTTTCAAAATAAGTACAAAAAAAGAAAAAAAATTCAGGCAAATAAAGACTACGACGCACCACATCAACCATTAATTTCATTAAGAACTTCCCAAGAACAATCTCGTCATACCAAACCTAATGAAAATGCTAAATTAGTACATATTAGTAATAATGATATAACAAATTCCACTGAAACCATCAATCGGATAGCGAATGTTGATAAATCCACTACCGAATTTATAACAGAAGATAAAAGTAAAAAACTAGTAAAAAGTAAAAAGTACCATGTTGAATTTCAACCATTAACAACATCTTCACAGTTAGATCATGGTGAACATAATGAAGATTCTGAATTTTTGGCCAATGATGTAACTATAAATAAAAAGTGTACTTACAATTTAAGAAAACAGAATTATCAAATGTATAATTGTGCAAAGATGACCAAAAAATGTGAAACAAATAACGTCGACGAACCACTTCAACAATTAAATGCATCAACTAAATTCTTACATCAATTGAGTCATGCTGAACTTCAAGACAATGCTAAAATAGAGCACAATGGAGTTAATAAAAACAATGAATGTAATTCTGCTGTAATGAACCAAAAAACGTTAGGCAAAGAACCAAAAAATTATTTTCAATACGATCTACTAGAAAATTTGATAAAAAAACAAATATCAGAATTAAATACAACAAAAAAGCAAACTTCAAAACCAAAGAAGTCCTTTTCACCTGATGGAATAGACAATTTCATTAAAATGAGTATAGGAAATTTGAAATGCACAATATGTGAAAGAATATTTTGTTATTACAGTTTACTAAACGAACATTTTAATCTCAAACATCCCAATAAGAAATGTTTTGTAAACTGTTGCGGAAATGAAGTAATAAATCGCAGGAATCTAGTTCATCATCTGAAAAAACATGTAGATAAGACAATGTCAAATGATTATGATAGGAATAAAAAACACAATTCAATTGACGAAGAAGCAAAAATGAGCGTTATAATACAGGCAGATCCTGTACTTGCAATCACTTCAGTTATATCAGCACAACCAATTGAATCAGTTAATGATACCAGTATAGATGAATCGTCCTTATCAAGTCGTGCCACAACAATGGGAAAATCGCCAATTAAACAGTGCAATTATTGCAGTAGAACATTTAAATATGTTACCTCTTTAATGAAACATATAAACCATTTTCACTCTGGCATGCGAAATGATTTTAATCTCAATCAATATTCTGATAATAGAAATTTGTCCATTAAATCCGATAAAGGCTTTTTTTAATACAAATATAAATGCTGAAGACAACATGAAATTGAATGAATTTCAAGAAGTAAAGACAGAAATTCCATATGATATTCTCGCCATTCGAAATATTTCTGTGCCACCTTTGGATATTGTTGATATCAAAGAAGATATTAATTTTCAATAATTTCTATTGTTTTTAAAGTAATAACAATATTTGGCCTGGAAGACTATTCTATTAAGAAAATATACTTTTATATTTTACATTTGCTAAAAGCGCATATATGTATGTTTTTAAAACTATATTATTAATAAAATTTAACTTTTATTAACATTCAAATACTGAGTGTTTTTAATTTGAACATATCGCCCATTTAAGACGTTACGGCTTGAAACAAGTAAGGGTTCTATATTCGGTTATTTTTCTTTAACTAAAATAAGTTACCGATTCATTTTGTTAAAAATAATATTTATTATTGGTGCATTTTTTAATGAAAAAAGTCAATCGTGTTTACAGAATATACATACATATATGTACACAAATATTTTGTAGTGTCCTCACATCTTAGTTATTTATAACTCGATTTGTTGATTTTCAATAATATATCCGGGTTGTCTTTTAGACTTTTTTTAAATTCCCTATCTATATTAATCTGGAATCATCATCATACTTTATGAGTTCGCGAAAGAAAATTATGGATTAATTTTTAGAGATTATTGTGTCGAACATTTTTATATTTATATATTATAGAAAAAATTTTTTTTTTTATTTGGGCTTGAGTTCATGTTAATTAATAACTTGAAGAATACCATTGCGAAAACTATTGCCCCTATTGCGGTTCACAACTTTTTTAATAATTTGGTCGTCTTTCATAAATCGGTATTGCCATTCACAACTTAAATGTAGTAGAGTTAATGTAGAGCAGGGATGTCAGCGTCATACACAATTGTGTAAGCAAAACTCACATGTACGCTTACGCTCTTTTATTTTGCGAGCGTAAAATATAATTGTTTACTGCAAAACACTCTCATTCAGCGGGAAGTATTGCAGGTATTGTTTTGAGGCCTCTAAACAGAAATAATATATTTATTATTTATTATCTTTGTTTCTATTGGCTCATAATCATAGTCATAGAAAATGCATACTTTAAGTAAAAGTAGACTTTTAAACAACAAAAACATATAAATTTAAAACAAAATCATGCTTTTGCTTAAAGTATGCTTTTTCTATGACTATGATTTTGGGCCATTTTGTTTTATTTTTGTTTTTAACATTGTACAATGATTAAAAAAAACAAATTGCTTGTGGTTTTTGTACGAGGTGTACTTGTTGTAGTATCAAGAATAACTGTGATGAGGCCTCGCAATAGGCCTCGCAACCGCAGTTTTCTCCCGCTGGGAATGTAAAAGTCAAGAGTAATCGCACCAACACAATCATAATTCACACCACTGATGTAGAGTTAAAGTCGGGTTGACTGACAGACGACCAAACTTAGTTGAGTTGAGAACGGCAATAGGGGCATATATTTTTCTAGACAAATGGCACACTGAAATGCATTTTCTGCCCTGCCAAGGTCGTCATCAGCAATGTTTATTGTCAAAGATCTACTTGTAAACATTCAGGTATGTGATGGAAAACGATAACGAGTGAGTTTTAGAAGTTAATTTTTTCGTAATATTTCTGTATTAAAACAGTTTTATCCCACAAAATATAAAGATAATTTGCTATTAAAGAGAATCTTAAAACAAAAATTTTAAAAATTTAATTAGAAATACTTTAAAATGGACTTCAAAAACTCACTCGTTATCGTTTTCCATCACATGCCTGATTATCTATTTAACTCACCATTTATTGAGAAATAGAATCTTTTGATACAAAAGGAATGAGAGACTAGTACACATATTGATAAATTTTTGAACATACTATATACATTTTTGATTATTGTTTTTTTATTGCCGGATACAATTTTACTGATATTTCTTCGATGTTTATTTACATAAATGATATGCCTAATGTACTTCGAAAATGTGAAATAGTGATATACGCGGACGATACTCTAATTTTTAATGAAACAGATGAACAGTGCCAAAATAATCTAATGCAAGATATGATAAATATGTATAAATAAATGGTTAAAAATTAATAAATTAAAACTCAACAATAAAACATACAAATAAACATGAACAATAATTTGATTTTTAAAATAAATATAAATAAATAATAAAATAATCTAAAAAGTGGATAAAATAAATTACTTAGGTTTCATAATAGATAAAAATATGAATCTAAAAGACCATTTAGAGTGTATTTGCAAAAAATTGGTTTCTTTAGAAGAATAAGAAGCAAAGTTTCGACGATAACTGCCATAAATATATTTAATACAATGATAAATGGTTAAGTATCCGACAAAGAATTCAACTTAATGCATTGACATTTAGGTACATACATACATATATACAAAATGAAGATAGGGAGAGCACCAGAATACCTAACGGAACAATTAATATATCTCAATGGAACACAACCGTACAATTTACGAAATGCCAATGATTTTAGGATACATAAAGCTTTAAATAATGCCATGAAAAGATGCATATTCTACAAAGGACTATAATTATTTAATTTATTATCAAATGATGTTAAAAGTGAACGAAACTTAAATATGACTGTTTTCATAAACACAGTATGCAATGCAACATTTCATTGCATAGAGTTCATAATAGCATTTAATTTTTGTTTTAAGATTCTCTTTAACAGTCCAATATCTTTATATTTTATGTGATAAAAGTTTTTAAATTATATTCTAAAGTACTGATAAATATATGTTAGGTCTAGACACCAAGTTGAAATATATTATATAAAAACGCGGTTAAATTTTTCTGTTTTTATAGACAACACGAACAAAAAGTATTAAAATATAATACTATTTTTTACAACCAAGTCTCACACAAAGCCATAGCTGCCAGATTTGACGATTGTTTGTTTCAAAAATAGCAAAGTGACGAGTTTTTAATTGAAAGTGACGATTTTCTGAATTATTAAAATTTTCTATCATTTGTTTGTTTTATTAATGTTTTTGTTACCAAATTCTATCTTTTTTTGAGACAACAACTATTTTTCTCATTTAATATCATAAATATTATTACAAGTAGTTTTTATTCGACCTTTTTATGTGTAATAAATAAAAATGCTTTTATTTCAAGCTCGAGGCCAGTATTGAAAATAAATTTTATTTTATTTGCCGATATTTCGATGCTCTTTGAGTATCATAATAATTTATATAAATATTATTTATTTACAAGCCCAGATGATGATACTCAAAGAGCATCGAAATATCGGCAAATAAAATAAAATTTATTTTCAATACTGGCCTCGAGCTTGAAATAAAAGCATTTTTATTTATTATAAATATTAATATTTCATAATATTTCAAAAACAAAATTAAGTAATAGTAGTGCTTCTTAATTATTGACAATTGTTAAGTTTAAGTATAATAATTTCAAATAATAGTACGGGAAAAATTCTACAAAAACTTCTCTTATTTTAACAAAACGTCGAAAGAGTAAATAATTTCAAATAAAACAAAAATACGGAAATCTTTAAAAATAAATACGTGTATATGATGGAAGAATTGGATTCTATACTCAAAATGTTATTTACAACTTAATAAACTAATTTGTTTTGACATTGTAATTTAACCTGAATTAATAAAATACGTCTTGTTTCACACTCTTCTGTTTTAGCTGACCAATTTTTGTTCAATTCTTTTTTGAACTTGCCATTTTCATTCACACACGTCAATTCAATTTTCGTACTTTTTCATGCAAATCAACATGCATGAAAAAAAAACAAAAGGAATTAAGAAAATTGACTAGTACCGTCAAGTTTGTACCCCTTTATTCTATTTTCCCTTCTCATCCTTGCCTTGACGAGTCAGAATTGAAAAGTTTGACAGCGGACTAAGATATTATAAAAATATTACACAAGTTGTGTTTAACATTACATATTTTGTTGTCTTATTAAAAAAGTTGAAATTTATGTATTTTGATATGTATTGTACAAGAGACTATATAAACTTAAATTTTTATGTTTACGTTTAAATAAAATTTCAAATTACTGTAAGAAATACATAGTGACTTTAATTTTCCGATTTTCTTTTACGATTTCTAAAATCCGGAATGACGATTTTATAATTTTTTATTGGGATTTTGACGATTTTATCCGAAATTCATCTGGCAGCCCTGCACAAAGCGCATCAATTTATTTTTTTATCGGTATTTAGAAAAATTAAGAAGTCTCAGTCCGTCTTTTTTAGTGTGATTAAAAATTAATGATTTAAATATTAAAATAACATGGTTTCTCTGCAAGATATGTCTACATTACATTCACCTGGTTCTTTACCAGTTTGTGAAAAAACTGGGCGTCTATGTGTTTTACCACAACGTGAAATACAAGGAAATTCCTATGTGGTAATATAATTTCACACTTTATGTATTATGTACAAAAATATCAATGTTTCTATCTATGTATATTGATTAGCTAGAATATTATCCCGAAATAAACTTAAGTTGTGATGCTTTCAATAGCACTTCCATAGCTGGCTCTTCTTTGTCTAATAAATGTGTTGATTCTTGGCGCAATGTTATGGTGCCCGTCAACGAAGGTGTACTAAAACGAATTATTCGCACCTTCTTTGAAAGTGGTTTCACTGAGGCTCTTAATGAGGCCCGAGACAATCAAACGACCAACTTTAATCCCATGATTTCTTCAACGGCCGAATTTACTTTTCGTGCTATAGATTTCTTAAAACGTTTAAAGTCTAAAGTATTTCCTCATATGAAAGAACAAGGTGTTGCTAGCATTGCCAAACATTCGGAAACTAGGTAGCCATTAATAAGATAGTTGATTTGTTTTCTTAATTATATTTTGCTTGTAGAGATTGGATAAGATCATATATTCGCTGTATTGTATGGCATCCAAATTGTTTTAAAATTGCTGTTGCTGGTCTGGATGATATTGTTCGTATTTACACAGATGAGCCAGCTATAGTTCCAGTACTAAAGGTGAGTGATTTTAATATTAAAAATTGTTTTTGTGAGTAGATTTTTTTGCTGAATTTAGATAAATGTGTCTGGAAAATTTAATAAAAATCTAATTTTTTTAATTTGTTGAGTGTAAATGAGTGTAAATTTGGTATTCCGTTTTTAATTTATAAAATTTTAATTTTCAACTCTATATAAAGTTTATATAATCTGACCCTTATAGATAGATAAGTTATAGTGATGCTGATATGTTAAATGCAACTTTTCGTAGACCCAAAATATATTACGGATTAAATATTTCAGATATACATATGTAAAATCACTGTAATAATCACCTCTATTCTGACTTTCAATTCGAATCGAAATTTTCTCCGTTTGGCAAATTTGGTATTCAGAGTTTCGATTCCGCTACGTTTCTTTCGATTGTAGGTATTCTGAATTACGATCGTAGTTACGGTTTTCTACGCTTATATTTTACTAACGGAATTTTTTCGATTGCACTTTTTATAAACTTAAAAAGTGTTTAATTAAAATTTCAGGTAGTTTTTTATTACTATGTAATATATTTTTATTTTGGCCGAGAAGGCTTAATATTACAAATAAATGAATAAATAAATAAATACAAATGTAAGTATAAAATGTTCAAAAAGTGATTTATATAAATTTTTGTTGTACGACCAATCAAGAGGTGATATGCAGCAACAAAGAACATGGTTAAACAAATGTGTAATGGTAGAACGAAGGAGTTTTGAATTACTGTCTCTACAAACAGGAAAGCAGCCTATTTATTTATTTTTCCAGGTCAAAAACAACGACATTAGAGCAATACGAAAAGCTGGCAAGTTTAATGTCAACAAAACAGGATATTGCTTGCGGCTACCATAAACGATCCAAGGAAGTTCAGGTATTTACTTTTCAAGTCACGTTGTTCTCCTTTTCCACCAATAAAGCCACTGCTATGGATTCCATTTCTCCTTCAAATACAAATATTAAAAACACCACCTCCGGCTTGAGAGGATTCTTAGCACCTAAATATTTTTAAACAAAAATTATTACCTTTTTATTATTATTAATTCACAAGTCTTTTGTATTATTTTATTTTTATTATTTCTTCTGAATAATCGCAAAATTTTTTTTATTTTCCTATTTTTATAATAAATAAAAATGCTTTTATTTCAAGCTCGAGGCCAGTATTGAAAATAAATTTTATTTTATTTGCCGATATTTCGATGCTCTTTGAGTATCATCATCTGGGCTTGTAAATAAATAATAATTTATATGGACCACGGAAAATTAATGTTTATTTCTCTTCATCGTCTGTTGTTCAACTCATTTTTATAGTTTGTTGTGACTTTTGTTTATTAAAATAGTAACAAACTTGCTCATTTCTTTGCTTCTATTCCACATTTCATAGTAACAAATTGGTTTTGTAAACATTGTTGTCTTCTTGTTCTTTCGATTCAGTTTTTGTTTGGAATACCAATTTTCGATCGTAGCGTAACTGAATGCGGAGACGTAATCGAAACTCAGAATAGGGGTGAATAATAGATAAGATATAGCGATGTCGGTTGAAACTTTCCAAAAACCCCAGATATCTGAAATATATGAGCAATAAACACGACTACCTCGTTTTTATTTTTAGATATGTATAGTCTGTACATCAGTTGCAAAAATCAGCAAAAATTTATTTTCATCAAAATTATAAACTCATTTTTATTTCTGTAAAGTTATTTTTTGTTGGAAAATTAGCAAACAAAAATTGATCCAGAGTATTATTGAAAATGAAATAAATATTTCGGAATAATTGCAATAAATATCTCTCAACTGTTACAATTTATTTTATAAAATTTAACAACAAATCGAAGAGTGCTTCCCAAAAATGGATAACATCGATGGCCTGGCGACCCTACAGCTCTGGCGAGTTAGCTGTAGGTTGTCAACGAGGCATTTGTCTCTGGACCATGGATAATAATATGAATATTACGCGTTCTACTTCACAGGCGGTGTTTTTAAAAAAGTATGTAAACAATTTATCAAAAAATTTAAAAAAAGAAACTTAAAACTTTATCTCCCTAAAGTCCCAACCATTGCCCTATTACTTCAGTACAGTGGAACACCGATGGTACGCTTTTGGCATCCGCTTCTATTGGAAATACAGATGTGCTCATATGGAATGTTGATAAAATGCAAAATACAGCATTAAAGAGAGTAGGACCACCATGTTCGCTCTTAAAGTGGTCACCAGATGGTTCATGTTTATTCTCATCGACGGTTGGAAATGTGTTCCGCGTTTGGTCTTGCGACAAAAAATGGCAACCAGAAAGATGGACCATAAAGGCTGGTACCATACAATCGGCCTGCTGGTCACCATGTGGAGGTTTTCTATTGTTTGTTACCTCCGAAGAGCCCATATTATATCGTTTACAATTTTTCGAAGAGCAATTGTTTCAAAGTAAGTGTTGTGTAATAAGTGCAGTAAATTAAGGCAGTAGAGATTAGCTTTCACTTGTTTTAAACTATAACTTGGTGAATAATTTCGTTGAAATTTCTATAAAAAGAAAACTGCCAAAAGTAAACATAAAATATTACAAGGCAAGCTACAGGTGAATTTTAGCTGGATTACCGCTAAAAATTTGTATAATGCTGCCTACAGTTCTAAAAAATAAATTAACTTTCACTTGTTTTAAGTTAGAAATTGTTGAATAGTTTATTTAACAAATCAAAAATATAATAGTTCAAGGGAATCTAAAGGGAAATTTTAGCAGAAATGCTGTTAATAATTTGTAAAATGCCCACAGTCCAAATAATTAATTGCATATTTTTCAAGAATTTTTTTTTACTTTTACTTTTTAGCTGGTTCTGTTCCCAAACAGGCTTTACCGGTGGCGGATTTAACAAAAATTAACGTAGGCCAGCGCGAAGTTGGCGGACATCCTCAATCTGTGGCGTGGGATCCAAATGGTCTCTATTTGGCCATTACCTTTAAAGACTCGCCCTGCATTGCGATTTTCTCCACTTGTATACAAAAATTCAACTTAAGCATGTCACCTTCTTGTTTTATAACAGGCATCGGCAATGAGTACCCCTCATTCATTTGCTTCCAAAGTAAAAATCGTAAAAATGCTGATTCTGTTTTAACCATAGGCTGGTCCAGTGGCCGTATACAATACTTTCCTTTCATCAATATGTAAAATACTCGCAAGTACATTGGAACATACGTAAATATTTAATATTAATAATTTTATCTAATTTAATTTAAACTGTAATAATGTAAGAGTGATAAACATTTTGTAACTCAAAAATAAAATTTTTGAATTGTTTTATATTTAAATATTTGAAACAATTTTAACATTTTTTAGGTTTTATTAATATTTGATATTTAAGCAGTGACAATAAAGTTGGTTTTTGTAGCATAAAGTGGAAGGAAAGGGGCACATTGTGGTGTGTTAATAAGTAGATTTTCGGTTTCAATTAATTGTAAATCACAAATTTAATTGTTTACATGTTTTTAAGTAAGAATTTAAATAAATTAAAATAATATTTAAACATATAGTTTTCTAATTAAGTGCTTAACATAAAATACATTAGTTAGATAACATACAAAAATAATGGGGAAAAAGTGAACATCACATTAATAACCATATCATTTGAAATTCTAGTCTATATTCATTCCATTTTGGCATATTTTAAGTCCATTAAATTACAAATCAGCAAACAGTTTTTGCTTATTTCCGCTTAAATATCTCCAAAGAAATAACCTAAAGCTGTAGCCGCTTTCACACGCACAAAATGATTCTCATCTTTTAAAAGTACAGCAATTTTATTGCCCACTGCTTCGGTTTGTGTATTACGTTCGGTTAAGAAGTTGTGTAGAATGCCTGAAAATGTAAAATATATATCATGTGAAATGTATTTACAATAATTTAAGCTTACGCTAGAGGATCGTAAACTAAATAACCCCCTAAATTTATAAGTTCGTTGAAAATTGTGCACTATCTTTAATGACTTACCAATAACTATAGCAGCACTTCCTCTAACCTCTGGCCATTGGCTACGTAATTTAGGTATGCAAGAATCTATAAAATCTTGAATGTGATCGGATAATTCCATGGCCTAGGAAATAAAAATAAAACTTGCGAATATTTAAAAAATATGTATAACTTATTCAATAAAAAATACTTACAATAACTTTAACAAAATCCACTATGAAATTGTTATAATTCAATTGACCATGATCCAATAAATGACGCTGAGCCATGTCATTGATTTTAATAGAGTGTAGTAAACTGCAAACTTTGCGTAAGGTACCTTTGCAAGCCTGGCAAATAATAACGAAGAATTGTATTAGAAATTAAGACAAATATACATAGTTAAAACTTAAGTATTGTATTACCCTTATAATTGTGGCTTCCCCTTCACTTAAATGTAAGAGCAAGGGAAAGAGATTAGCTATTAATTGTTCTCGCAAAGCTTCATTTGAGGAATTGGGTGAGACTGTGCCATCATTAAGGGACATTTTCGATTCACATAAATCACCAAAGAGTATAATGGCTGCTTCACGTATTTCCAATGAATAACTGCCAAAGAATGGACGTATGCGTATGGCCAAAGAGACGTGAAATGATTCAACACGATCACTGGGTAAATTTTGCAAAATACGAGCTAAACCACGCATACTTTCCAAGGGTATATTTATTAAGCACTCACTAAAAAACAAAGAAATCTTTAAACCAAACTAAAAGACATGCTACAATGATAAATACCAACCTTACTGTATCATCAATACCCTTAAGTAATGCTGTTATAGCAGTCTCATCATATTTCTCAATGTCCTCTTCTGTCAATTGACCCACATAACCCATACCTTGAATGCTTAAACCTCGTATCACTGCGTTCGGGTCACTTAAAGCCGATGTCAAATGATTCATTATAACCGAAGACTCTTCGCCGCATGGTTTAAGTGGTACCAAACGCGAAAATAGTCCCACAGCTGCTACTCGTTGACCATCGTAGGGAGAAGCAACATATTTACTTAAAGTGTTTACAACATGTTTCATTTGATTCGAATTGATGCCGATTTGATTCGATAGACCTATTGCCATGGGCGTTAGTAATTCAATGAAATGTTTAAGGTCTGTACTAGTGGCTAAATGAGTGTGTATTGTAAGTACAGTAGAAATTTGTTCCATTTCCAAACTATCCAAGAACTGTTGGAATGTTTCCAAAATAATTTGACAAGGGTTCAATTTCACTGTTTCTTTATTGGGTACAAAACCGAATTTCGTTTTGCTGACTGACGTGGTGCCTAAAGTGGGTGAATTGCTACGAATGCCTGTGTTCATGGGAGCTGCTAAATTTGTATACGAAGCCAAAGATGTTAATAACATGGTAAACAATTCCGAAAATTTTAACTTCAGTTGCTAGATTAATAAATGATAATTATTAATGAATAAAAACGCAGATATTAATATTTCAATTAGTCCTACATACCTCTTTTGTATCTTTACATGGCATCATTTTATGTAAAGCGCAAAATATAGCAAATGGTTGGACACTGGCAATCTTTTGTCTATCCACACACGGTTCATTGGGTTCATATAAACATGAGGAGGAGAGTATTTGTAGGAAATGATCGATTAAAATACCAGTTAAATCACTGTCAGTGCATATTAAATGCCAATATTCCACAATATTTCTGCAAAAATTAAGTGTTAAAATGTATTCATTATTACCTACATACTCGTATAGTTGTTTATTCTCACTTACTCTTCGAATGGTAATTTCTGTGCCAGCATTTCACATGATACCAACTTGGGATGATGTTTGGTCAAAGCTACCAGAGCTTTAAGTACGCCAGATTTTGCACGGTTTACATCACAACCATGAATAGCCTAGAAAATAGGTAACATTGAAGCTTTTGCATATTTTAAGTATTGTAAGCCTTGAAATGGCTTATAAATTTGCTGGCAACAATATAAACTACGTTTTGAAACTTTGTATTATTTTACTTTAACTTACCGCTAAACTATCCTTAACAAAATCTGGTATTGCATGAAACAACTCGGAACCCTTTTGTTGAATGAAAAATTTCAAAACTACTGAAGCGCCAATAGCTGAACTCTGTTCGGGATCTTTCAAACTGTGCAACAGAGTTTTACTACAAAAAATAAGAAAACATTAATATTAAATTGAATATTTTGATAAAATTCCAGAAATCTTACCAGAATTGCAAATACTGAAAGTTAGAAATACGTAAAGCAATAATTTTGGCAATCTCGCCAGCAAGATTATAAATTTGTTTCGGATCATCGGTTATAATTTGATCTTTAACTGCTTCGATTTCCTTAATCCAGTCAGTCGTACTATCCGCAATGGTTAGGGTTTCATAAATGCAGGCAATTTCAAGGGTTTTCTGCAAGATATCTACTGATACTTGACGCACTGTGCCATTAGAGTCGATGCAGCGAGGAACAATTTTACCCAACATTTGACCGGTCTGATTAAATTTCGACGGTGCCTCACAGCCGATCTTCATTGCCTTGATGTAGACTTCTAAAGTATTGTTGTAGACATGACTGGCACAGATGCGTACCTCAGAGTTTTTATCTCTTATCCAGGTTTCAAGTATTGAAATTATCAAATCTAGTGTAGATGGTGAAGGATCTTGTTCAATAATGACTTTAACCAGTTGATTGAGTTCTGGCAGCGATTCATTTAGATATTTGGCTAGAAAACTATTACGTTCGTCTTCCTCTTGCGATTCGAATTTCATTTTTAAATTTTGAGCACAGGAAAAAAAGTTTTTACATGCTATTTCAAATATGACACCACCGTCAACAGATTCGGTGGCTTCCTCGCCGCCTATGCGAATGAAGTCGGTACCTAATTTCAAAATGGTGGGCAGCAGCGGCAAATCATCAAAAGGTTGTTCTATAGGTATACTAAAAACAGCTTCCATTATTTGTTTACGATACTTCAAAGGAGATGTCATTTTTTCTTTTGTATTTATCATTTGATTGCAAATACTTAGTAGAGTTTTCAATATGGCCGACATAACGCACTGATCTTTGGTGTTGGTTAGTTGCAATATAAGAAAATTCAAAATAGTATCATCTAAATTAGACAGGGATTGCAAGGGATCGGCTTCGTCCATTATATGCCCAAATGCTTTTATTACCAACAGGTTGGTCTTGAAGTTCTCTAATTCCTTGTGAGTGTCTTTAATAAAATGTAAATTGGAAAAAAATCCAGTTGAATGTTTTCTGCCACCAATATGAGCCAATTCGGCCAGTTTCTTTATTAAAATACTAAGATGTTTACGTGAAATGTAGCCAATGGCCAAAGCACAAGGTACAATTTTGTATTCATATTCCGTATGTTTTGTATGTTTGTCTAGCTTTTCTTGTCGCGCCGAGTTAATGATCAAATCGATTTTAGCACTGACAATTTGGTTATCATTGACATGACATAAAGTCAAAGCAATGGCCTTGATCAACATTCCTCTCTCGGTGTTCAGTGTGGGTATGACGAATTCATTGTGGGGCAATACCAAAGGATAAACTATCATTTGCTCTGACATCTTATTTACCAATCTTTCGGCAAAATGTTCATCGTGCTTACTTAGTAATTCATTGGTTTCCGTAATAAACAATGTCAATTTATTAAAGTACAAACTTTCCTTATTGATGTTCAACAGTAAATCTGAAATACACTTTTCCCACAGTTGGGCTAGCTCTGGATTTAAATGAGGATAATAATATTTGAGGAACGATATAATGTTGGTGGCCCTTTTAATGCAATGATAATTGCCCAGCAAAGCCAAACATCTGGCAAATATTGTCTCTGATGATGGCACTACAATTTTACCACTTTTAGCAAAGTTTGGAGCCGGGGATTTTACTGCATTCTCCTCTGAGCCTACGGCGCCTTCCTTTTTATCTGCTTCATCTTCTTCGGATGCCACTTCAAATTCTATATTTGGTGATTTAGCAAATAGACTAGCCAGGCATTTGGCCAAGTTGGAGCATATGTCTGTGTAGTCCAACAAAACAAAATAATTTAAAAGTTCTCTTTTTAATAATTCATCCATTGTGCCCACGGTGGAAGCCAACATAAATAAAGAATTCTCACATGAAAGTACGAAATTGGCATGTTCCTCCAAAGAGCCATATTCCTGATTGACTTTGGTAAATTTACAACTATAGCGCACTATAAACCACACGAATTCCTTCTCCTTGATCAAAGACTTTTGTGCCAAAGCCACTATACACTTCAATAAAGTCATTTTCATTTTTATACCCTTCTCGCTGGTTATCATCTGCTTTAGACATTCCATAAAAGATTGTAGTTTATTTTCAATATTCACCGTAGACGTATTGAGCAGATGAGTTAATATCAATAAACTTTTAATACGCTCCCTTTCGCTGTTGTTCCTTAAATGCATTAGCAACATATCCATTATTTTAGAGGCATATACACCGGAAAGTAAGTGAAAACATCTTAGGACTTCGTAATGGCCCTTTACGGTTTGGGGCTTTTCATAGTCTGGATAGACGCAAACCAAATCAAAAAGATTTGATATCAACTGTTCAGCCACTAAATCCAATACTGAGGGCTGCAGGGAGATGTTAGTTTTCAAGACAGCTGATAAAAATTGTGTTACCGAATTCCTTTCTATTGATCGACGGTATAAACCCAATATTTGTGGTATGAGACGGGGAGTACGATCTTGTATTTTATCGGCTGGCAACAACGGAAACATTGAGGAGAGTGCCTGCAAAATTTCGACACAAACTTTTGGTTCTCTGGACTGCAACCATTGATTGAAGAGGACATCGTAAGCTACCGAAATTTCGGTAGAACAATTTAATAAAGCTTCTACTTCTGCGGCAGTAGGTGATATAACTTCATTATTTTCATCTTTCGTAGGAGAGGCTAATGCTGCATTAGCCGATGAATGTTCCAATAACGCTTCACTAAAGCGGCCAATAGCTGGAATAAAATACACAACAAAACACAATCAATGGATATATGTATATTTACATTCACTTTTCTAGTTACTCAATTACCATATGCATGTGCTTGCTTTATATGATCTGGTTTAATACCATTCATACTGGGTAGAGTCGAAGACAATATGGGTTTAATGAAGGGCACTACACCGGGTATATTTGTTGAGGCTAAGGTACCTAAACACTGCATCACCATAAAATGGGCTATAGCACCTTCTTTCGTATGACCCATTAAAGCTTCCATAACCATCTTACAATCATTTCCCCGACCTATACCAACTAAAATTGATAGAGAATGATTTTGTATATTTGGAACATGTTCTGTGGATCGTGTCAGTTCTTCTAAAGCCAACGTAATGAGTTTTGTATGTGCCTCTGAGGGCACTGGTACTTCAGATGCGACGACTTTTTCAACGGCTCTGTAAGATTACAAAAAGTTAATACAAATTAAAGTTCTTTACATATTTTAATTGTTAACGTACTTTAAAATAATAGTTGTAGTTTGTTCCGTCATTTTGGGATGTTTTTCTTTGTACTCTATAAGAATATTTGTAGCTCTTAATGGATGCGTTTCAAAAATTTTAACCAAGGCCGATTGTATGGCCATACGTACGGTTTCATCTTTATCCGATAAACCATCGAACAAATTGTGTAGAACTCCTGCAAAAAAAAAAAAAAAAAAAAAAAACAATTGTATATGTACATATATTCGATTTGCAAAATTCATAAACTTGTTTCAGGATTGAGGAAATTTTTTTATTTTTTAATAATTCATATACATACCTACATATATATATATACATATGTATGTATTTCATAATTGTATCTAATCTGCTATTTTAAAATGAAGTGAAATACTAATCTCATTTAAAACAGTTTAGAAAGATATGTAGTTGTAATTAATTCATTAATAACAAATAATATAATGAATTAAAATATATTATTGTTTAATAAGAAATCTTTAAAATTACATTTACTTTGAACTACTTCCATTTGCTTTGCTGGGATACAATGTAAAATCTCAAGTTGCTGATATTGAATTTGCTCTATCAAATAATTTGTATTGTTTAAATTATTTTAATTTCATGTATTTATAAAATAACTGTATAATTAACAAAGACAACAAACAGAATAATTTTTTTTGAAATACTATAATAATACTTGCCATTCAAACATAGTTTTTACATTGATCATCTATCGTCGTCTACCTTGCTGAGGAATCCCTAGTAGTACATATTTTAAACATGAATTTCATACACTTGTTTGGTTGGGTGGTTGGTTCGTCGTTAGTTGCTTATCACAACAGTATTTTGTTGTTTTTGTTTTTTTGTTAACCTAAATTTTACATAGTATCTAAGGTTCCAACAACAAGTACATATGTTAATATATATGGTGAATTTCACGTCGTGACCAAATTTTAAAAATCGATGTCTTCCGATTTGGATGAAATTTTCACCAAGGTTAGTACTATTGGATAGTAGGCCAGAGACAAATTTTCAGCTCTATCAGTCAAGAACTGCTGGAGTTAGAGGGGGTCAAAGTTGGGCATTTTGGTCATACAGGGTTTTTTTAAAATGAGTGTAACTTTTCACCTGTTAGTCCTAGCAAAAATTTTAGATAGCTATTTCTTCAATCATTCCAATTTTTTAATTTTTTTCAATTTTGGCTCTTTTTATCTCAAAAGAAAGCTTATACAATTTACTTTAAGTGACTTTGGTGAAAATTTCATCCAAATCGGAAGACATCGATTTTTAAAATTGGGTCACGATGTGAAATTCACCATATGTATGTATGTATGTGCATACAATAAATTGTATATCAAATTAATGTAATATATTAAAATCAACGAGAAAGCTGTTAAAAGCTTTCGAAGATAATGTAATTTTGCACTACTCTAATCAATGTTTACCTTTAAAATGCCACTGCCCATAAGTTCTTTTACAGGTCTGCATTGAACGTTTTTTATTTTTTGTTATATTTTTACTATGAAATGCTTTCTTAATTGAATCCAACAACATATTCGGTTGGAATTTAATTTGAGGTATAATTTTTAACTTAAAAAAAAGAAATTTTACAAACAAGTTTAATGTTTATGAGGCACGCAATTTTATTTTCATTTTTACTTAGTAAAATAACTGGATAAGTATTACAATTTTTTTAATTTTATTTAAATGTGCAACTGCTGGTATATACATAAGTCTACTATTAGTGTGCATATTGGTATTGTTTTTAAAAACAATAGCACTTTACCGCACGAGAATTGATACGATGGTTCAATGTATGGATGAAATTTAGGGGTTCTGTTGTAAACAGACAACAGCAAAACATTTGAAATAATTATAATTCGCAATGTGTTTTAGTATCAAAAACTATTTACATATCATTGCACTTATTTATAGCGTTAATCCTTTAATGTTTTCTTAACATTAATCAATTATTTCAATACCGGTTGTGAATTGTGGAATTACGTATATTTTTTATTATTAGAACCTACTAAAATCAAATACTATTAACACCAAAAACCCTACCCGACAACTCTAAAATGAGTCATTTCTTATTTGCAATTTTTTTGATTATTTGTTCATTATTATTTATTAATTATTAAAAAAAGAAAAACTGTAAATGTAGGGATTTTTGTTGTTTTTGTATAAAAAAAATTATATTACTGATAGCTCATTGGATTTTATTCTATTGTTGATTTTAAACAATAATGTAATCACATTGTTTTCTTAAATCAAAGTGATAACTTTGACATTTTTCATATTTAAATAACTTGAAATTATTAAGATTGAATTTAAAAATTAATAATAATATAAAAAACATAGACATTTTTTGCAATAATTACAATTATTTTTATTATTTACAAGTACATACATTACATTTGAGACCAATTTGTCGGATAATTTTAGTTTTTCAATACAATTGAGACAATTTACAAAGAAAAAATTAATTTTTTATTGAAATTCATGTTGTTGTCTGGAAGATATGTATGTATGTATGTATGTACATATGTATGTATATAGATGCGTTGGCATTTGTGGAAATGAGTTATTTCTAAAATAAAATATTACATATGTGTGCAGTGCTGATATTCAGCCGGTTCGGACCGGTTCCCTCGACCCGGTTGTTAAAATTTTAAAAATTTTCCGTACCGGTTGTTGCATATTCACCCTTATCGTGAAAAAAAATCCACATGAAATTTGTTCCCTTTTATATTTTAACATTGAATTTTAATAGGAAAAATGTGAAAAGGGAACAAATTTCATGTGAAATTTTTATTCACGATAAGGGTGAATATGCAACAATGTTTGTTTTTTGTTTTAACGGTTTTATATACATAATGTGTATTTATCAAGGTAATATAGGGCAACAAACACAATATTGTTCAGTTGTTCATTGTCCAAACGTACAAGCAAATGATTTTATTTTGGTCATACATTGGATTCTTGGATGATGAAGTTTTCGAAAACGTTTTCTTCAATCTTTTGAGAAAAAAAATAAAACAATTTTTTTTTTTGTTAAAAACGTAACTTTTTTTTATTAAACGAAAGTTTATATCATTTCCTTCAAGAGGCTTGTGGTCTGTTACTGGGATGCGACTTTAAAATTTTCGCTATTTTTATCAAAATTTGGCAAAAATATAATTTTTTTAAGCGAACCGGGTGTTAATTGTTGCGAATATCACCACTGTATGTATGTATATAGATGCGTCAAAGTTTTTACTAGATTTAATTTGTTTAGTCAAGTTTTCCTGATGACGAGATGAAACTGTGTTTATTAGACGTTCTTATGTTCTTAACCATGGGTAGGTTATATAAGTTTGTCAATCCACATGTAACAGTCATACCCTGCCAGCAATTGGAAGTTTCTTTCATCGTTCATCGTCAAAGGCGTTACGTCTTACTCACTTCCAGCGTGATTTGGAAGATAACAATTTACATTGCAGTCGTCTTTTAATCCCCAGACGACGTTTGGAAGATTGTTTATTGTTTACAACACCAGCCGAAAATAACATATCCCATTATAAAAGAAATGAAAAAAAGTTTTCGACATCATCGAAATTACCCTGCCAACATTTTCTATTGCGGAAGTGACTCAGAAGTGACGCTAAGAAGTTGAAACTCATCTTCTGCGATACCATTTTCTGATCGTAGAAGTGTCTTCCGTATTGAGAAGTTGTACCACCCGGAAGTAACTTCAAGAAGTCACTTCAGCGTAACTTCAGGAAGTCACTGCTGCTTAGCTTCAAGAAGCCGCCTCGCAAATGACAAAAGAGAGACAGAAGTGACTTCTTGAAGTTACGCTGAATTGACTTCTTGAAGTTACGCTGAAGTTACTTCCGGGGGGTACAACTTCTCAATACGGAAGACGCTTCTACGACGAGAAAATGGTATCGCAGAAGATGAGTTTCAACTTCTTAGCGTCACTTCTGAGTCACTTCCGCAATAGGAAATGTTGGCAGGGTATATACACATACTCCGGATGCTTACAGATATGTATGTATGTACATATGTATGTGTTTCGAAGTTTTTAGATCATACTCGGCGAAATATTAAAACATTAAGTCTGGCGAATGTGGTGGCGGTGTCATCAAAAGTGGGCAGTTATAGGGTGTCCCAACTAGAACGCAATTTTTAAATTTGGCGCCATTCGAAGTGTCATTGTTTGACATTTTAACAATTGTTATTGTCTGCTAGTAGAAGGTACGAGGTTAGTAAAAATGGAGCGCTACACGAATGAACAACGCATTCTCATTGTGAAATTGTTTTACCAAAATGGTGAAAATTTTGCGGCTACAGTTCGCAAATTGCGATCAATTTGGGGTCACAATAATGCTCCAAAAGAGTCAACAAATCCACTATGCAGCGAATTTTGACGAAAGATTTGCATCTTCATGCATACAAAGTCAATTGACTGAAGCCAGCTGACCATGGACAGCGAAGGGAGTTCGTTAATTGGGTATTGGAGAGACAACATGAAAATGCTGATTTTGCCGATAAAATCATCTTCAGTGACGAGACCCATTTCCAGCTTTGTCAATTGGCAGAATCGTCGCATTTGGGGTGAGGAAAATCCTCGAGTGATTCACGAGAAGCAAATGTACCCTCAACGTGTCACTGTGTGGTGTGGTTTTTGGGCTGGAGGAATCATTGGAGCTTTTTTTTATGAAAATGAGGCAGGTCAAGCGCAAACAGTGTTCGGTATCGTGTTTCGGTTTTTTCTTGCCTAGAATTGAAGAAATGAATGTGGAGGGCATGTGGTTTCAACAAGACGGCGCCACATGTCATACAGTCAGAGAAACAATGCAATTGTTGCAAAAGTCTTTTAAAAATTGCGTTCTAGTTGGGACACCCTTATTAGCCATGTTTACACAATAGCCGATTTGTGCTTTGGATCGGTATCTTGGTAAAATCTAAAATCTGATCTCATACCCAGGTTCTCTGCGCTTTCCAACAAGTTTACCTTCAGAATCTGAAGGTACTTTAACTTGTCCATGGTTGTCTCAACAAATGTTAAATTTCTAGTATCAGCAGCTGACATACAGGCCCAAACCATGACACTCCCACCACCATGCTTCACTGGGTTTTTGTTGATTTTTGGTTGATTCTGAACTGAATTTGTTGAACTCAGATTCATCGGCAAAGATGCCCGAATTTCACTGTCTGCACAGATTCTTTTCGGGTTTATAAACGGTTTCTTGCGTGCAACTCTGCCATTAAAATCATGTGGGCGCAAGACACCGAACAGTTTCAACGCAACATTGTTTGCCCAGGTCAGCTTAAACTTCGGAGGCAAGTTGTGAAGCTGATAGCCTTGAGTTTGCCTTTATTTTTCTTAAAATGAGTCGCTCAACATGCTCAACAAAAATTGTATTTGGTGCTTTTCTGCCTTTTTTTATGTACCCGATTTTCATGTATGAAGCGCTTAATGATATTTTGGACTGTGAAAGCTTAAATGTTAACCATTTCTGCTATTTTTTGCTGTGCGTTGCCATTTTAATTATTTATTTATTTATTTATTTCAAACTAATGTAAAAAGCCTTACAAGGCAAAAAACTAAATACATATGTATATTACACAGTTATTTCCTGAATAAATATATAATCTAAATTAAAGTAAATATATAAATACATAATCACATACATGGAAACAGTGGTGATATTCGAAACAATTAACAACCGGTTCGCTTAAAAAAATTATATTTTTGCCAAATTTTGATAAAAATAGCGAAAATTTTAAAGTCGCATCCCAGTAACAGACCTCTTGAAGGAAATGGTATAAACTTTTGTTTAATAAAAAAATAGTTTTGATTTTGCAAAATAAAAGTAAAAAAAATTGCTTTATTTTTTTCTCAAAAGATTAAAGAAAACGCTATCGAAAACATCATCATCCAAGAATCCAATGTACGACCAAAAAAAATTCATTTGTTTGTACGTTTGGACAATGAACAACTGAACAATATTGTGTTTGTTGCCGAGACTAATCACCTTGATAAATACACATTATATAAAACCGTTAAAACAAAAAACATAATCACCCCAACAAATTTCATATGGAATTTTTATTCACGAGAAGGGTGAATATGCAACAACCGGTTCGCAAAATTTTTTAAATTTTAACAACCGGTTCGAGCGAACCGGTCCGAACCGGCTGAATATCAGCACTGCATGGAAATGGTTTAAAACCAATTCTCTATTCTATTCTATACGTGTACGCGGACTCATTTAAACTATTTTAAATTGGCACGACGTTACAAGAAGTAAAAAACTACTAAAAACCAACAAAGCTGCATTGAGCTATCGTGCAGTAGGAATTGATTGCATAAAATAAGCTGTGAAGTGCAGAAACTACATTTTTTTTTTTTTTTTAGTTTTAATATAATTACCCCTATCGTGAATAAAAATTCCACATGAAATTTGTTCCCTTTTCACATTTTATCTATTAAAATTCAATGTTAAAAAAATAAAAGGGAACAAATTTCATGTGGATGTTTTATTCACGATAGTGGTGAATAAAAATATACATATTTGCAATAAATTTTTTTGTTTGTTGGACTATAACAAACACCAATTTTTTTTTTTAATTCTGTTAGTTTTCTTTTTATTGAGCTTTGAAACAAAACAAATACACTTCATAAAATAAGCTGCGAGTCACTGTATACATATATATGTATAAGATTTAGTACAGCCAAATATTATTCTCTTGTTATACATACGTAGTTTTAAGACAAAAAAATGTTTTTTCGAAATGCGTTTGACGTTATATCGTCGTGTTATGTGGTAATGGAATTTTATAGATGGTTATTTCGGTCTGACTATAAGATTAACAAATATTGTTAAAAAAAACCTGCCAGATTTGATATTGGTGGAATTTTATTAAATGTAATTCTTTGTAGATTTCAATAATCTCATAATTTATTGTTTATTGAATAACTCTAACTATATTTTAGAGTTAAAGTTATTTTTGGTAATAACATTTATTATGTAGCGTTAAATTAAATAATTTTTCTCAGCTATTTTGGCTGTCAGATATTGGCATTTTCGATATATGTAGGTACATTACATTTCTTGTTAAAGTATCTTTTAAAACCTAGATATGAAAAATAATGTAGATAATGCAAGAAACTGCTTTTTAAAAGCGTTAATAGTCAAACATAACAAAATGTTGTAACATACGAGTACATACATGTTTATTGTTATGCTATATATTGTAATATCAGGGATTGATTACTCCTTCACAAATAGTTTGTTCGTAGTACATACATAGTTTAAACAACAATATGACACCATTAAAATGTAATGATTTGATTGTTGCAAGCCACTGTTGTAATTTCATTTAGAATGAAAACAAAACGCAACAGGTTAAAAGAGAAAAAGTTTATTAAAAATCAATAAGACCTAATTTGCACAATAGAGTTTTTACATCAATTCATGTTATCATGATAGACAACTGTTTTAGTGAATCAATATATAAAAGCATTGTGTGTATAAAATAATCTGTTTATTAATTAATATTAAATACAGTGCAAGTGTATGAAAATAGCTCTTAAATGTCTTGGAGAATACAATTTCAATAAGTACCTATAATATTAAACTGCAAAGAATTTCAAAAATGTTGCATCAAAATTTATATATTTTAAATTAAAATCTCAATTTTTGCCTTGCAGAGACTTTTCATATTTTTACATTTCAGACTTTACTTTTAAAGATTAAACTGGATTATTTCGAGTTTAAATCAAAAATATCCTTGTAGGCAAAATATTAAACTAGCGTAAATTTATACTTGAATAAATTTTTTTAAACTTTAAAAATGTTTTCATAAAAAAATTGTATAATAAAGATGCAAATGTTTATAATTTTGTAAATACATAGCTCATGTAACGTAAAATGAAAGTTCATCTGCTGTCCTTATTGTAGTCAAATAAATACAAAAAAATTACTTCATCTTATAGAAATAGTAGAATTTATTATTAATTTAATTGTTTGTTTATCAAATTTAATTCTATTTTGAAATCTTTCATATTTTTGTGGAAACAATACGATGTTTTTATGATATATGTACTATGTATACCTACTATTTATTTTTAAAATAACATGTTTTTATTATAACAAGTTTCATCATTTGTGGGGTAGCTAGTTGTATTTATAACTTTATTTATGTGTAAAATACATTGTACATATGTATATACATTTTCCACGTCTAGGATATACCAATTAAAAAAGACTGCCCTCTTTCATATAATGAGTTAAAACCAGAACCAATAACTTGCGTAGTTCTGTACCAGTTTAATATAGACTTCGATAATATTTCATTCGTAAGAAAGTCTGTAAACAATATCCCTATTAAAGCTTATTCCTGAAGACGATTAGACCCAATCATATTCTAATATAAGTAATTATAACAATTGCAATATTGTAATGACAAAGGTCAATTTGCAACTATTGTGTAAGTCAATAGACTTTGTACATAGGCACTCTTGTGAATATTTAAGTTAAACTAATAAGAGTGTATAGGTACCACCTATTTTGGTTTAAAACTCACAAATATCCTACAACTCTTAATAAGGAAAATTAAATATCTCGTTTCACACATCCATACATACATATGTATGTACATATATGTATATAAGCATTAATGTAAATATTTGTCCTTCTTAAAGTAATATTCTAAAAATAGCCACAGCATTGTATCTAAAATAGTTTTATTTCTTTTTTAATTTAAAAACGCTAAATGCAAATTTAAGATTATTGTACTATGTTACATACATTTTTCGCACGGCTAATTTTGATTTCTCATTTATGGTCAATGTTAAAAATTTTAAAAAGTTCAATTACCTTCCAAAATAGAAGGTTTATCAGGTGTTGTTGTGCCACCTGCACTACCTCCTCCTTTATTTTGATGATCCATACGTTTGGTTGAGGAGCGTGTTCTCTTCCACTTCTCCAGTTTTAAAACGAAGAACTTTTTTGCTGGAACACTTTTTTAAATTTGTGTACTTTTTATAGGCGTTAACTTAATTTCACAATTTTTCTATAAAAATAAATTATCACTTTTCTTTGTCAACGTACAATTGTACTAACGATTTTAACAAGTCACCACGTAATGGTTTTCTCGTTTCTAATATAACATATCTAGTTTCTTATTACTTCTTTTGCTTAAAATGTAATTAAACTTAAAACATTGTTGTTATATTATTAAACTTGGCTAAAAATTGTTTTTATTTTCCTTAAAATTTTCTTTTTTATATTATTTTCATCAAATTTCCGTTTTGTTTTTTATATACACTTACGATACAAAGTTCTCTAATCAACTGGTTTTATTTTTATATTGAAAATGAAAAGAGAGGCTCCCACTAAATAATGACTAAACGACAACAAAAGGGGAGTAGTATTTTGTTGCGTTGTATATCTTTTTCTATTTTGTGAATTTACAAAGTTTTACTTCTTGTAATTTTAGCTTACAGTTAAAATATATATATTATCGAATTGTTTGTTTATTTCGACAAAATCTTAAATATGTACTGCACTTTGCAAAATATAACAACAAATTACGCCGAAGAGAAATGTTAAATTATTATTTGACAGTAGTGTTATTTGTCAGTTAATGCACACAGTTGCAAAAAAATGTACGAAATTGCAACATCATTATCAGCTTCAAAAAACATTAAAATCGCTTATTTTATTACAAAAAAACGGGTTACGATAACATACTTTTTTTTAAAATTTGATTAATATACATTTACTATATGTTTATATAAACCATTTATCTCATAAAGGATAAATGATTGTTCCGCAATATTTAAAATTATTACTAAATTTCTTTTGGTAGTTTTGTTTTATAATTTTTTTTTAATTTTTTATTATAATTAATTCAAAATTATGTTTTACAATTTATATATAATGGTCTCCGTGCCATTAAGGCTTTGTTGAGACAACGTTGGCAATTAAAACTAAGCATAATTGCTATATTATTAAATATATATAACAGATTATTAAAAAATATACATGTGTATATATATAAAAAAAATAAAAATATAAAAATAATAATATGATAATATTTTTTATTATACAATTATTATATTAAAAGCATTTCCATATTGTGTAGAAGGTAGTCTTTTAGCTGTTTTTTAAATGAAGATATTGACAAACAATTCTTTAAAATTTGAGGCAAATTATTATATATGATCATCTTGTTTAGAAATCATAGAAACACGTGCAAATATTTGTCTATGCCCATGTTCTGTAACTTTAGTGAAAACTTCTCGAGTCAAGAAGATGTGAAACAAAATATTCCATTGTTTCTCGAAAAGTAAAAAATGTGTCCGTAATTCATGTCGAAAACTATCAAAGCGATTGCGTCGTTACGTTAGAAATTTCATAATATACAACTCAAAAAAAACCTTGTTTTGATAAAAGAAAATTGTTAAAGTGGTACATAAAATATAATGTATAAAATATATAATAATGTGTCATTATGCATTGCGATATGAATATATTTTATTTTTTTAATTATATCTCGCAGCGTTTTTATTTGTGAGCATATGTATTTGACAGTTCAAGCCACAGACACACTTTTTCTGTAAACTGAAGAGTAATTTCCTTACGTGACAGCGATTACTCGCTTTTATTTTCATTCACCTTGGTTAAACTGTTAGAGACTGTGGTAAAAAATAAAATCACCACACAACAATATCAAACAGCTGGCAAAATTATTAATAATATTGTGTTATACACATTGTTTTCTTCACGCAAATTTTGTTTTAGTGTCAGTCTTCAGAATTTGTTGTAAAAATTTTTAAAACGTTTTAACAAAAAAAAAAAAAAAATGGAAAATATACCGCGTACACATGAGGGTGAGTAGAAATCTTTCCAGGAGTAAATCCAGACTATCGTATTGAATAATAATTTTTGGAAAAATAATAACATATGTGACTATATTATTTTTTTTACAGACATTGAGGCTCAAATAGCTGATATACAATCGAAAAAGAAGGAAGTTCAAAAGACTACCACTGAAGGCGTAGGATTGTTGGATAGTGGCAACTTTTATGATACTGATTTTTATGACGAAGGTGCAAAAACTAAAAGTCGCTACGATGGTTATCACACTTCTATTGCGCCGAATGAGGAAGCCGATGAGGACGAAGATGAGGGTATACCGGTTGCACAAAAGCGTACCACTTACACGGCTCCAAAATCCGTTCTTAACGATGTGACTCAGGTGAGTTATTTTGAAAAGAATATGTTAAAGCTTAATCATTGAAATAATTATTTTTTTAATTTCAGGGCAAAGAAGATGTTGATCCCTTGGCTGATCGTAGGCGTGCTACTATAGCCGACCGAGAAGATGAATATAAGCAAAAACGTCGCCGTGTTATTATTTCTCCCGAACGTGCTGATCCCTTTGCTGAGGGTGGAAAAACTCCGGATGTCGGCTCCCGTACTTATACTGACATTATGAGGGAGCAAATGTTAAAAGGTGAAGAAAGTGAGCTAAGGCGCAAAATTATTGAGAAATCAAAAGATGGTACTTTGTTGAAAACTGTACCAGATCCACCAAAAGAGGGTGGTCGTAAACGTGGACGATGGGATCAAACTGTTAGTGACAGTTTTGTGCCCGCAAAGGTAGCTGCCACTCCAAGTAGTGCCGCCACCCCAACATGGGAAGAGGTAAAAAGATGGATTTTAATACATTATTTCAAATTATTCAATTTTGAATTTTTCGTTTTAAAGAAAACACCAGCCGATCACCGATGGGATGAAACACCCGCACATAAAACGGGGTCTGAAACACCAGGTGCTACACCGGGTATAACTACTCGTATTTGGGATGCTACACCAGCTCATGCCATGACACCGGGTCATGAAACTCCAGGCCATGAAAAGTCGGTTAGACGTAATCGTTGGGATGAGACGCCGAAAACCGAAAGAGAAACACCTGGACATAGTGGTTGGGCAGAGACACCTAAACCGGACAGAGGAACTAGCGATAATGTTGTAGCTGAATCTACACCAGGTGCTTCGAAGAGGAGATCTCGTTGGGATGAGACACCCTCTAATGCTACACCTTCGGCTATGACACCGAGCATGACTCCAAACATGACACCACACGCTACACCAGGACATGTAACACCAATGTTAACACCCGGAGGCTCTACACCAATTGGTGTAAAAGCTATGGCCATGGCTACCCCAACTCCTGGAGCATTAGCTGCCATGACTCCCGAACAACTACAAGCCTACCGTTGGGAAAAAGAAATCGATGAAAGAAATCGGCCCTTTACTGATGAGGAACTTGATCAAATGTTTCCGCCTGGCTATAAAATTTTGCCACCACCAGCAGGTTATGTGCCACTACGTACACCTGGTCGTAAACTAATGGCAACACCAACGCCCATTGCTGGCACACCTGCCGGATTCTTTATTCAAGTGGAGGATAAAAATGCCAAATTTATGGACAATCAACCAAAAGGGCAAAATTTGCCATTTATGAAACCAGAAGATGCCCAATACTTTGATAAATTGCTTGTAGACGTTGATGAAGATTCTTTATCTGCGGAAGAAATGAAAGAACGAAAAATAATGAAACTTTTGCTAACCATAAAGAATGGTTCACCTCCCATGCGTAAATCAGCTTTAAGACAAATTACCGATAAAGCTAGAGAATTTGGTGCAGGGCCATTGTTTAATCAAATCCTACCATTGCTTATGTCTCCCACTTTAGAAGATCAAGAAAGACATCTTTTGGTTAAAGTTATCGATCGTGTTTTGTATAAATTGGATGATTTGGTCAGACCTTATGTCCACAAAATTCTTGTGGTTATTGAACCGCTGCTGATCGATGAGGACTACTACGCCCGTGTGGAGGGTCGTGAGATTATATCAAATCTTGCAAAAGCCGCTGGTCTGGCAACAATGATTTCTACTATGCGTCCTGATATCGATAACATCGATGAGTATGTGCGTAACACCACAGCTCGTGCATTTGCTGTTGTCGCCTCGGCTTTGGGTATACCCTCACTATTGCCTTTCTTGAAAGCTGTGTGTAAATCGAAAAAATCCTGGCAAGCTCGACATACTGGTATTAAAATTGTTCAGCAAATTGCCATTCTAATGGGTTGTGCTATTTTACCTCATCTAAAGGCACTGGTGGAAATTATTGAACATGGTTTAGTAGATGAACAGCAAAAAGTTCGTACTATAACAGCTTTGGCTATAGCTGCTTTGGCCGAAGCCGCCACTCCCTATGGCATTGAGTCATTCGATTCTGTTTTAAAACCTTTGTGGAAAGGCATTCGTACACATCGTGGCAAAGGTTTAGCTGCCTTCCTAAAGGCCATTGGCTATTTAATTCCTCTAATGGACGCCGAATACGCCAATTATTATACACGTGAAGTAATGCTCATTTTGATTCGTGAGTTTCAGTCTCCGGATGAGGAAATGAAGAAAATTGTTTTGAAAGTAGTGAAACAATGTTGTGCAACTGATGGTGTAGAAGCTCAATATATTAAAGAAGAAATTTTGCCTCATTTCTTTAAATTCTTCTGGAATCATCGCATGGCTTTAGATCGTCGTAATTACCGGCAGTTGGTAGATACTACAGTCGAAATAGCCAATAAAGTGGGAGCATCGGAAATTATCAATCGTATTGTGGACGACCTAAAGGATGAAAATGAACAGTATCGTAAAATGGTCATGGAGACTATCGAAAAAATCATGGGTAATTTAGGTGCAGCCGACATAGATTCTCGTCTAGAAGAACAACTTATTGATGGTATACTCTACGCTTTCCAAGAACAAACCACTGAAGATGTAGTAATGTTGAATGGTTTCGGTACCATAGTTAATCAATTGGGCAAACGAGTTAAACCATACTTGCCACAAATTTGCGGTACCATTCTTTGGCGTTTAAATAACAAATCTGCTAAAGTAAGACAGCAGGCGGCTGATTTAATTTCCCGTATTGCCATTGTCATGAAGACATGTCAAGAGGAAAAACTTATGGGCCATTTAGGCGTCGTGCTCTATGAATATCTTGGCGAGGAATATCCAGAAGTATTGGGTAGTATTCTCGGTGCCCTTAAAGCAATTGTTAATGTCATAGGTATGACGAAAATGACACCCCCCATTAAGGATCTCTTACCACGTTTAACACCAATTTTAAAAAATCGTCATGAAAAAGTTCAAGAGAATTGCATTGATCTGGTGGGTCGTATAGCAGACAGAGGTCCAGAGTATGTGTCCGCCAGGGAATGGATGCGTATTTGCTTTGAGCTTTTGGAGTTGTTGAAGGCCCATAAAAAGGCAATTCGCCGTGCCACTGTCAACACTTTTGGGTACATTGCTAAAGCTATTGGTCCGCACGACGTTCTTGCCACTTTACTCAATAACCTTAAAGTACAGGAACGTCAAAATCGTGTTTGTACCACAGTCGCTATAGCGATTGTGGCTGAGACCTGTCGCCCGTTTACTGTGTTGCCAGCTCTAATGAATGAGTACCGAGTACCAGAATTGAATGTGCAAAACGGTGTACTCAAATCTCTGTCATTTCTTTTCGAGTACATTGGCGAAATGGGTAAAGATTATATATATGCCGTATGCCCACTCCTGGAAGATGCTTTAATGGACCGTGATTTGGTACATCGTCAAACGGCCTGTGCTGCTATCAAACATATGTCTTTGGGTGTTTACGGTTTTGGTTGCGAAGATGCCCTCGTGCATTTGCTTAACTATGTATGGCCCAATATATTCGAAACGTCCCCTCATTTGGTTCAAGCTTTTATGGATGCAGTTGAAGGTTTGCGCGTATCATTGGGACCCATTAAAATTTTGCAATACACTTTACAGGGTCTGTTCCACCCTGCTCGCAAAGTACGTGATGTCTACTGGAAGATTTACAATTCTCTTTACATCGGTGGTCAAGACGCTTTGATAGCTGGTTATCCTCGCATAACAAATGATCCGAAAAATCAATATGAGCGTTATGAACTTGACTACACACTTTAAGGGGATCATAAGGCCTAAGAGAATCATTTACATCATAATGCCGTATTTAATTTTGCATTATATTAGTGTTTAACAATTTATTTAGATCTTAATAAAAAAAAATGTAATGAAACTTCAATATTATAATATGAAAGACATTAATATACTGTTATTTTAATTAAAAAATTATAGGATATTCTTAAAAAAAATTCATTTGGATAAAATATCGATGTTCGAAGGTTAATGTTTTATACCAAAATTCTCTAAATCTGACTATATCTGATTTACTGATACTCTCGGTAAGTTTTCTTTGGAAAGTCCTATTTGAATAAACATTTTGACAAGCAATAACCATTTAATCTATTAGTATCATATATTCAGTATACATACTTTATACATGAAATTTGGTAGTTTCGTTTAGCACCAACATAAGGTTCGTTTCAGTTTTGGTCTGATAAAATGCTTCTTTTTTGTTGGACTATTACAATAATAAAATAATTTGTAGAAAATGTTCAACATTTGCTAATGGAACGACAATTTCTCAAATTTCGAAAAAAAAACTAACTATTACCAATATTTTCGACAAAATTCAAAATAAAATGTTAGTTACACTTTTTATAATTTAAGTATCAATTTAATTTCTCAATTTTGATTGATAAATGCAATAATAATATCCCAGTTATTTATCATAAAATTAGAAAATATTTATGTACATACATAAATTATCATTCATAATTAAATTTTATTTGTGTTTCTGTTTTGTTTACATTGAACATAATATAGGGTTGAACGAACCACTTGAGAATGTGGTATGGCGGCTGATCAACAGTTAAAAAAATAAATATGCAATCGTTTTTTATTCTACTTACCATATACTCGCATTGTTATTATCGTTTAATAATAATAATAAAACTTTTACAAACTAATCACATAATAAATACCATACATATATATAAGTAAGACTACAATACTAATTAATGTTAATAATGAAGTAATGAGCTGGATGAAAAGGAATGGTACAACGACAATCTAGTGAATTCAATTCTATCAATGTTGATTTGATTAACAAGTGGGAACTTAAAGGCCGCAGAGCCAATTAGGATAACATATTTACGAACTACTTTAAACATTAAATTCTTCAAGTATTTGTATGAGGTTTTGCAAACCAAATAAGTAATTAGTATCCAGTTGCCCATCTTCGGCAGGAAAAACGTGAGCAAAATCAATCATTCGTACTTTTACGAAATCTTCCAAAATTATGGATTGAGTATAGTTGTGTGTAAATTGATCAAGGCATTTCTTGTCATTTGGTGGGTTAGAATTAATATGATTGGAACATTTAAGTTGTGCGACACCATTTGTCAGCAAAGTGCCATTTTGTTGTGCTTGTTGTACTAAATCTAAGGCCTCACAGTCATATACAATCAATAAGGAACTTGCATAGAAGTGCAGGAGAGTCTGTTGATTAAACCATTCCCGTATACGGTAAAGTTGCTTCAATACTTCTAGTATCAATGGTTGGCAGACTTTGTGTTCAGCATTAAGGAACTTGCGAATTGTGTCTCGCAGGCCAGCTGTATCCAATTGTTTGCCATAATCTTTGCCATACTTCTGCAAGACACCATTTTTGTAGACTTGGAATCCTGGCAAACATAAACCCAACACTTGTTTGCTATGCAAGTATTTTTGCTCTTCTACTTGACGTTTTTGTGGCGATGCCAATGGATCCCAAGTTCGTTTGCCTACTTTAATATCCATTATGCACGGTTTTATCATGCCATGAGAGAGATCTTCCATTTTTAAAAATGTGTGCTCTTTGAAATTCACTTGCACTTTCAGTTTGTTGTAAAATTTTGGCACCAAATCACGAGCTTTCACCAATATGGGGTCACCGGCTTTAGTTATACTTTCGTAAAAACTCAACTCCCTTTCGCCGCACTCTGGTTTACCCATCGGCTTAAATACACATCCCAATGATTCATCTTTCAACATACCCAAGGCTTGAGTGTCGGGTGAGAAAGTATGACCAGCCACCTGATTTTCGAGCAACGTAAAACCTTTCGGCAGCTGCGGTTGCAGTTGATTCATCTTAATTAATCAGTCTGTGTTGTAGTTGATGGAGTAATACAAACCAAATTGTTGTCTGAGTTTAATTATCTTATTCAGCAAATGTTTCACACCATGCGTTAAATACCCTTTCCTGCCTGTCGTGTGTATTGGCAATTTTGGTTATCGTTGTTTTTGTACTTCAAGATTGTTTGTTGTTGCTGACACTCAGTGATGGTAATTTATCGACTTTGAAAGCATTATAGCGATGAATAGCGACCATCATACAATTATGAAAGTGCCTTTTTATACCTTTACTGACTAGTATGTATACAACAGAATCGAAACGGTTATAAGGAGAGCCTTAATCTAAATGATAAATTCTTTTGTTTTTATTGAATTTATGAATTGAAAATAGTTATAAGGATCAGGTATTATTTACTTGTAATATTGTTATTTTGGCCTATAAGGCTTGATATTACATAAATAAATAATATCGGTAAACGTGTTTTAGCTTAGTTCAGTAACGGTATATTAGCAGTACGTCATTTTTATGATAGTGGTAAATTTGTCATGACTTATGTTATTAATAAAATTTACATATATACAAAATAAATTGATAAAGGTGGTATTATGTTACATTTTCTTGAAGGATAACGGTAACCAACATTGTTAAATAAGTTTATAAATTCTTCAATTTTCATTTTCGATCTCAAAAAGTATATCATATTAAATATACAATAACAAAATTATATTTCAAATTTGAATTCAATTACCTTACCAATCGTTACTACTTTGCATATTTCTATATCTTATTTTAAATAAGAACTGATTTTATAAGGACATTATTTAAAAAAAAACAAGTAAGAGTGCTATATTCGGCTATGCCGAATCTTATATCGATGGTCTCATGTAGAAAGGCCCTAACTGGCATATTTGAAACTTTACAGGAGAAGGTACAAACATAATAGAAACTGTAATATTAAAAAAAAAACTAATTTCGAAAAAATAGCGAACACTTTGTGTGATCAACGCCATTGTTGACACACTGTCTTTTTACACACTTATACCGGGTGGTTAAATTGTTAGGGCCGATGTTGAATGTGAACCACACCTAAACGCCAAGCTTTTTTCCGAATTTTATTTGACATTTCTCTATTTCAGACTTACTCAATTTGAACCATGGAGAGTTCCACAATCCAACAATGTGTTAAAGTTATCCAGACTTATTATGAAAATGGGCGTTCAAATCAAAATGCATATCGTGCACTTCGTGATTTTTTTGGTCAATTTGATCGTCCAAATGTGCGTACAATCGCAAAAATCGTGGAAAAATTCGAGCAAACCGGGTCTATAGAAGATGTGAGAACACCAGTGCATGCTCGTACAGCTCGTACTGCAGAAAATATTGCTGCTGTTCGCGATAGTGTGGCTGAAGAGCCGTCCACCTCAACTCGTCGTCGTGCCCAACAATTGCACCTCTCACGCTCGTCGTTGATGAACATTATGCATAAAGACTTGCATTTACACGCTTACAAGGTGCAATTGGCTCAAGAACTAAAGCTTCTTGACCATTCCAAACGTCGTGAATGGGCAGAATGGTGGCAAGAAATAGCAACAGTGGATGATCAATTTTCGAAGAAAATCATCTTCAGTGATGAGGCACATTGCCACATTTGGGCGAATGAGAATCCAAGAGTGATTGTCGAAAAACCAATGCACCCACAAAGAGTGAATGTTTGGTGCCGTTTATGGGCTGGCGGCATCATCGGGCCGTATTTTTTCCAAAATGAGGCCGGTCAGGCAGTTACTGTGAATGGTGTTCGCTATCGTGAGATGATAACGAACTTTTTCTGGCCCGAATTGGAAGATATGGATGTGGACGATATGTGGTTTCAGCAGGACGATGCCACTTGCCACACAGCTAACGAAACAATGGCTCTTTTGCGCAACAAATTCAATGGCCGTGTTATCTCACGTAATGGCGATGTCAATTGGCCGCCAAGATCATGTGATTTGACACCGTTGGACTTTTTTCTTTGGGGTTATTTGAAAGAAAAGGTGTACGTCGATAAGCCAGCAACAATTCAGGAGCTAAAGGATGAGATAATTCGGCACATTAACGGCATAGAACCTCCATTATGCCTCAGGGTCATCGAAAATTTGGACCATCGGATGGAGGTGTGCCGCCATGGTCGCGTCGCCCATTTGGCCGATATTTTGTTCCATACATAATTGAGTAATACCAATATATCATAATAAAATAAAATTACAATAATTTCCTAAATAGTTTGTGTTTTATTCAAAATCAACATCGGCCCTTGAAATTTAACCACCCTTTATTACGTTATGAACAATATTAATACACTAAGTTTTTTTTATGAAATTTTCAGAGATTGTCTCGGATTTTTGCTCATATCTCCGTTATTTATGGACGGATTTTGCTGATTTTAGATAGCAAACTTCTCGAAAGCATTGAGGATTTGGATCCCGAAGTTATCTAGGTACTTCAGAAAATTGATTTCAACATCCAGACAGACGGACATGGCTTAATAGACTCCGCTATCTATAAGGATCCAGAATATATATACTTTATTGTGGAAATTACAAACGGAATGACAAACTTATATATACCCTTCTCATGAAGGTGAAGGATATAATAAGACAGTTTATCACTTAAATATAGGATTTTGCGAGTTTAATGAATTTAAGTTACCGACACTGTTGTTACTGATTCATAGTTGCCAATCTCACAAGAATTATAAATATTTGGTAGAGTTCTAAGAATACTTCCAAATATATAATTGACTTTTTGCTGAAAAGTCAGAATCGACCTTTTGGTTGGAAAAAAGGTACGTTATTCTAAATCAATTCCAAAATTAGAATTTTCAGATGGTTCGAAAAGGATTTAACTTTCTATTTATTGATTTTAAATTTTGCACTATGTATTATTTACACTAAAATAAAATAAAAAAACTACTTTTCATAAATTAGCAAAATCAAATGGATATTTTAAAATGTAGAAGTCCTATTCTTCACTTTTCAAAAAAAGTTAAGGAAAGTAGGTCCATACCAAGCGTTTACGCGTTTCACGCGTTCTAAGCAACTGTCAAAAAAGTAAAATCAATGTAGTCTTATGTTTTAAGTTACAATCATAGCTGCCAGATTTGACGATTTATCGTCATTTTGACGATTTTTGGTTTCAAAAATAGCAAAATGACGATTTGACGATTTTTTCATTGAAAGTGACGATTTTCTGAATTATTAAAAATTTCTATCATTTGTTGGTTTTATTAATGTTTTGGTTACTAAATTCTCTCTTTTTTTGAGACAACAACTATTTTTCTCATTTAATATCATAAATATTAGAAGAACATGACATATTTCAAAAACAAAACTAAATGATAGTAGTTGTCTTAATTATTGTTGTTAAGTTCAAGTAAAATAATATTGAGACAGGATAGTCTAGAGTACTTATTTATCTGTAAACATAAAAATCAATTTTAAATACTGAATTCCATGAACTAAAATTTTAAGCGGAAACAATTTCTGAATTTTCACGGGGAAATTCTCCTACAAAAACTTTTCCTATTTTAACAAAACGTCGAAAGCATATTCAGCCAAATAAATTTAAATAACAAAAATACGGAATTCTTTGAAAATAAGTACCTGTATTGTATATGATGGATGAATTGAATTCTATACTCAAAATGATATTCAAAAAAAAAAATTATCTTGACATTGTAATATAACCTGAATTAATAAAATATGCTAAATTCAGATATTTATTTATAAAATACTGTAGTCTTGTTTCACACTCGTCAGTTTTAGCTCACTAGTTTTTGTTTAATTCTCTTTTGAACTAGCCATTTCATTTACATACGTCAAATCAATTTTCGTACTTTTTAATGTAAATCAACATGCATGGAAAAAAACCAAAAGAAATAAGAAAATTGACAGTACCGTCAAGTTTGTAGCCCTTTTGTTCTTATTTCCCTTCTCATACAAAAAATACTTGCCTTGACGAGTCAGAAATGTAGAAGTGAAAACGGACTAAGATATTATAAAAATATTACACAAGTTGTGTTTAACATTATATTTTTTGTGATTTGTTATATAAAAAGTTAAAATTTATGTATTTTGATATGTATTGTACAAGAGACTATATGAAATTGTATATTTATAATTTCGTTTAAATAAAAATTTCAAAATACTATGAGAAATAGTGACTTTATTTTTCCGATTTTTTTGACGATTTTTAAAATTCGAAATGACGATTTTTTTCTTTTTTATCGGGATTTTGACGATTTTTTCCGAAATTCATCTGGCAGCCCTGGTTACAATACAGAAACAACAGGCATTTTGTTTGTGTAAAATAATGTACCACTGTCAAAAACACTTGAAATAGTATTACTTTTGACATAAGTCAATTGTAGGACGCGTTGACGCTTGAAACGAGAAAAGTTTACTTTCTACTTTTGGAAGCGTCGCAGGCGTCGAACAGCTGACATTGACAAATGCAAACCAAATTTATTTTAAAGGTGATGTCACTAAAAAAATGACAGTAGAAAAAACATTTTTGATATGAAATTGACAGACAAACCGATAAAAAACTTCATATAAATACAAAATTAGCTGGGATTACGGCTTCACCTCCTAAAGTACATATATATAAAACACAAATGATTGACGCGAAAAATCTTCACATGTAACTTGAAATACTTGACCCTGAAAACGTTTAGAAAGCTAAAAACGCGTTGACGCTAAAACGCGAGTTGTGGACCTCCAGCTGTCTTCTTTTTGTTTTTTTTTTTTAATTTTTTTTTATAGAACCAGTGATGCCATTAGGATACTAAAGATACATTTTTCGTATCTTTTGATGACTTCAGGTACCATGTATAATCCTGGCATTTTTCGATCTTTTGAATCTGGACGTAAAATGTACAAAAATAAAATAATAAACTTTCTGTCTGTGACAAAGGTTTTTAAAGTTATCATTTTGCTATTGCTAATTATTTTATATTGAAGTTTTAAACAAATCAATTTAAAATTCGTATTTACTAATGAAATATTTAATATTATAAAAATGTTTAAGTAAAGGAAGCTCAATCTTTTAAAGAAAAGGATTTAAATGATGTATTAAAAATATAGTATTAAATATGAAATAAAAATGTTATGTTAATAAATGTTAAACGTTAAAATTTAAAATTGGATTTAAATTTTTTTTGCAAAATGTATCTTTTCGGGAAAAAATGTATCTTTTTGGAAACTAAAATGTATCTTTCTCGAAATTTTACTGGCAGCACTGTATAGAACCCTACTGCGGCGGCTAAGAAAAATATGGTAGCACTTTAATTTCTGCCATATTTTTGCATTCAATTCTCATAACAAGGATTATATATCGCCAAAAACACAAAGTGGCCAAAAAATCGAAACAACACGTTTTATGTAATTTTCTGTAATTAATATTCTTTATCATCAAAATTTTGTTCTTACAAAACATTTTATATTTTATTATAATGTTTAAAGCGTTTCAATTATTTTGTATCCCATTATAAACACAATACCCAAATGCAACTTTAATCGATATGGCCACACGATGTAAATAAACTGATTCGCAAAAAATCTTTTTGTACGCCGGGGACGAGTGCGTGTGTGTGAGAACAACTGTCGGAATTTGACTATAATTTTTTGTACGACAAAAAAGAAAAGAATTATTGGAATTCGATTTACTTTTTCTATATAATCCTAAATATAAGTTAATAAACATAATGGCATTGAACCCACAATACGAAGATATTGGCAAAGGATTTGTTCAACAGTACTATGCCATATTCGATGATCCGCTGCAACGAGCAAATGTGGTTAACTTCTATAGCGTGAGTAAAAAAGAATTTCTTCTTTCATGCCATAAAAGGGCAATTTTTTATAATTTTAATTGCGAAACTTTACAGAACTCGAATTTTTAGTAAATAAATCGAAGATTTACAAACAAAATAATGGATATATGGAAAGCGAAAATTCTAGAATGTTCAATTTATTAGAAATGTCAATTCAATGAGATCATAAATTGCCATGGGAGCAATATAAAGATTTTAATAAAAAGATGCCCACAAATACATACTTACATATACTTATGTGCAATTAAAGCTAAGCATTAAAATATGAGTATTTGGTTTTCTCAAAATCAGTCTATCTAGGAAGACTTCTTGTGTATCTTATTTAAAGTTGGGTTAGTTTTGCAACTACATATGTATGTATTAGTCCTAAAAAATTAATAGTTTCTAAGGGAGCTACAATGAATGTATTTAGTTTGTGGTACAAAGTATATCTACAAACATTTTATTTATCATGCTAAAATAAATAAATTAGATAAATTTTACATTTCTCTATTTAATAGATTATTAAAATTGATTTTTACTGTGTCTTCAGTTGCCTATTAGCAGATTATGAAAAAGGAAGCTTCTATTTAGCTTAGGCAAAATTTCTTAATGGGTGTGGCTAGAGTTTTCGACCGCCTAGTATTAAATTTTATTTCCTAATCTTAGGTAGCATTATAAATAAGAAATCTAAATATGAACGTAAAATGTTTAGCTAATAACGGTGGATTGTTCAGCAAGAGAAACATTTTAGAAAAGAAAGAGTTCTATATTTAAATTAAAACAAATTACACATCCTTTTTTTTATTGTTTTTCAGACCACAGATTCCTTTATGTCCTTTGAGGGCCTGCAAATTCAGGGAGCACCAAAAATTATGGAAAAATTAAATGTAAGTGTTTTGTTCTTATTATCTCTACAATATTTAATTAATTCGTTTCTGTATTGTAATCTGGTTATATATATTATAGAGCCTAACATTTCAAAAAATTTCTCGCGTCATAACAGCTGTAGATTCTCAACCAATGTATGATGGTGGCGTTTTAATTAATGTTCTTGGTCGTTTACAGGTAGGTTTCACGAGTCATTACCTTACATTGCTTAAATTATTTTCTAACATTCATTGCATCCACATTCAATATAACCATCTCATCAAAATTTAATCGATATCTTATCTTCAATTCCCTATCTACTTTGCATAATGTTTATGTGTTTATATTGGCTGTTTTCATAAACGCAGTATGCAATGCAACATTTCATTGCATAGAGTTCATAATAGCATTTAGAAATATAATTTAAAAATTTTTGTTTTAAGATTCTCTTTAATAATTATTACTATTTTTTCAAGCTTGATGTCTTTTTTTTTAAATATAAAAACTTTTTAACTTTTATTTTAAAACCAATATTTCGGCACTTCATTGAGTGCCTTCGTCAGGGGTTTTTTTTTTTTCTTTCTAATTTTACAAATTTTTAACAAATTATAACTTGTTAAAAATTTGTAAAATTAGAAAGAAAAAAACCCCTGATGAAGGCACTCAATGAAGTGCCGAAATATTGGTTTTAAAATAAAAGTTAAAAAGTTTTTATATTTAAAAAAAAGACCTCAAGCTTGAAAAATTAGTAATAATTGAAATAATAAAGGTCGAACAAAAATACATATTCATTCTCTTTAATAGTTCAATAAATTTATATTTTATGTGATAAAAGTTTTTAAATTATATTCTAAATGCTATTATGAACTCTATGCAATGAAATGTTGCATTGCATACTGCGTTTCTGAAAACAGCCATTATCATTACACTTTATTGCTTACATTTTTTATTTATCTTCGATCTTAAACGAATCTAAATGTTGTGTTCAGAATATGTATTATTTTAAAATCGGGCGCCCATTTCATACCTACAAAAAATTGACATTGAAAAATTGAATTTTCTGAAAACATTTTAAGATTATCGTCCATGTCACAGAGTTTAATTCCGTTCGGAAGTGGAATTAGTTCAGAATTTTGCTTCTATAGAAAAATTAAAATGAACAAATTTTTCGTAATAAAACATAGAAATGCTTAAAACAACAATTCCATATAGCAAATTAAAAGTGGTTTCATTCCGAAAAAATGTTTCGTTTCGCTTTTTCCATAAAAACAAAAACGGAATTAAATCCACTTCCGAACGGAATTAAATTCTGTGACATAGCTGTATGTATATCGGGTACAAATAAAAAAGTACTCTTCAGTCAGTACGATTTCTTTTAATAATTCCCAATACATAGACGTGCCGAACGCGATTTTATAGACTGTTAACTTTTTTAAGCATTCAGATCTTCGCTCCAGAAGGATCCTAGTCCTACTCGTGAGGATTTTGGGTAGATTCGGTTTATCTCTAATAATGAGTTTTCGGTTAAATATTATTAAAAGTTCCAAATTGTTTCCAATAAATGGCCAATATTATAGGCTAAAGAAACGAAAAATCGACACCTTCCTTTTTAATGCTTGTGCAAAGTTTAAGATAAATTATGTATTTCGATTCAAAAGCAAAAACTTTCGAAATACAATGTAAAAAGTATACAAATTCGAACGAATTTCTTTTCGAATCGAAATACACAATAACCCCCTTGGTAAAGGCAGTTGTGTCCCTTTAATTGAAGTTTCAAAAATATAGCATTTGACGTCGGTTCTGTTGTCGTAATGCTAAAAATGCATTACCTAAAGTGAAGGAATATTTTACCATTCAGCTTAATTATGTCTATAAATATAAATATCTATTCATGAACATTTTATTTTACCTATCTAAATTTGCAACATTAAAAAATATACTACATACATTCTCATTTACACCCACATTAGCATTTCATCGACGTAAACTTTTCCTAGATAAAATTTTGCAATGTTTTCAAATTCCTATCTATTTCTTTTTCTTACAGTGTGATGAAGATCCTCCACATGCATTCTCTCAAATTTTTGTTTTGAGACCATTGGCTGGAACATTTTTCTGTGCCCATGATATTTTCCGTTTAAATATCCATAATTCAGCATAAATGAAACAATATAATGATCCTGCTCGTGAGCTTTTCTTATTATTTTTTAAAGCATTATTTTAATAAAAAAGTTATTATGATGAAAATTAAATAAGAACATTCTTTGCGAACTTCTTTTTAAATAGCTCTTCACTTTGTGCGCAATTTATTTTGTTTTTTTCTTAAGTAAATAATGAAATCATTATACATATACGTTTACATATTAATTTAAACTTAAATACGAAATAATATTTTTTCATTTTATTTATGTAATGTGAAAAGTGTAATTTTAACATCGGTCGGAACACCTACAATTTTTATTCGTTTCAAAAACTTTTCAAATTACTTTGAATTTGTTCTCTTTGGTTTAATATTTTATTATTTAAGTACCAGAATAGTGTTAAATGGAAATAGAAAACAATATGACTAATTTAAAAGCTATCACAGTCAATATAAAATAAAAAGAAATATAAGAAAAAAGTACATAAAAAAGCACAATTATTTAAATACCAAATATATTTTTGTTTTCACAATTGCTTAATATTTGCGTTGACGCGCGGATCGTGCATTTGATAGTCCCTTTAGAGAACGCATAGCCATGGCACGATTAAAATGACGCTGAGGTTTAACATCATAAGCTTCTGTATTACTGGTACATTGGACATTCGTATTATGATGATCATCTCGAACTTCGGTTATCATTGATGTTAGAATAATAGTTAAAACCATAATTACCTAGAATTAAGAAAAATATACAATGTTATACTTATGTGTGTGTATGCAATAACAAATTCTAAAAAGACTTAATTTAATTTCAATATACTGCAGTGGAAGTACATGACACTTGCAAAGATACTAACTACATACTTGATTATTTAGAATACTATTTGTACATACATATATAATACATTTTTACTTACCAATATAACTATTATAACAATAGTATAAGCATGCAACGTTGCCGTTGGCCTCTGCTCAGCTTCATTTAATGATTTCAAAATAAGTTCTTCTGTTGGATTTAGTTTTAATGCCAAGCGATAATAGTGTATGGAACCACGTAAATCGCCGTAAGTTTTCATTATGTCACCCAGAAGTAAATATTGTCGCCATGCGGTAAAAGGTTGTGCTTGGAATTCAATGGATCTGTAAACAATAAATTTAAAATTTTTCTGTTGAAATTATAAACTATATTCTTACCTGCGTGCCATATGTATGGCATCATCTAGATATTGTAAATTATACAGTACTTTAGCTAAATCATACATAACCTCTGATGCTGTCGGTGATATATCCAATGAACGACGAAAGCATTTAATGGCCCGTACGGGTTCACCAATAATGCGCCAGTAATTTCCTATGTGGTGATAAAGTTCAGCAGATAGAGGATTTTGTTTCTTAAAACGTTTCAAACGTCTCTCTAAAGCTTCGACATTAAAATTTTTATAGTCTTCCTGGTCATGGGAATGCAGGAAGAAATATATTACCTACAGAAGTAAACGTAAATATTTGTTTCTAGAAACATTCTAAAGAATTGGTAAGTAAATTCTTACATCGGGTTCAGGCATTGTTGGTGTTTGTTTGTGTTTATATTGCGCTCCTAAATTTATAATGTAATCATAGTTGGTATAGTTAACTGGTTGACCACAGTCCAATGTATCCACATTTTGAGTATTATTTCTTAGTGCTATCTTATTTTCCATATTTATGCTTGGTGTAAACGGATGTGATTTTTTATTTTTAACCCTTGAAGAGGTTTCAGTCTTTAGCTTTCTTGCTTTTAGCAATGATTCCAAAGTGTTTTCAGTTGAACGTAACCAACCATTGTAGTTGTTAATGCTCGTGGAAGACACAAGCGTAAAAAATGGTTCATCCCTTGAATATACCTCAGCCATGGCATTCAAATTGTAAATCATGTCTTCATCTGAAGATGCATACTTTTTTATTTCATAGTTTACTATATCGAGATTCTGAATTTTTCCAGTCTCTGCATTTAATTTCCACATTGTTGATGTCTTAGAATTGGCCATTTCAAAGAATGTACATAACGATGTGACTGCTAAATACACTCCCACTAGCATATTTGTTGGCAACATTTGGCCAAACATAATAACTTTTTCATATATTTTATTTAATTAAAAATTTCAATATTATTCCACAATGGTAGATATTTAGCTTTTTAAAACTTTCCAATTAATGTCCTTTTTATATGAGATTTTATCATTTGTTATTTTTATCCCTGTCACTCGTTTTTTGTCAAATTCATCCTATCAAGTCTGGCATCTCTTCTGGTTAGTGTTGGCCTTATCACGGGAAATATATTTATGTTTTTAACGGTAACTTTGTTTATATAAACAAAGAGTACGAAACGTATGTATATATAAATATAAAAAGTACGAAAATAATGACTTCAGAAAAAAATATCTTGGAATATAAGAGAACGAAATCTTTATTACAGTTTATTTGATATTTCTTTATTAAAAAAGTATGTAATTTTTAGAAAAATGATTTTTTATTGTTTTGTTTTGCATATTATTTCTGAAATAACCATTTTTTGTTTATAATGTTGATATAATTATAACTGACAGAAATGTGTACGTACTTTTATTCAAAACTAATATTTTATTTTTCACATCTGGTAACACAAATCTGAACGGCTGTGATAACACACAAGAATGATAAAATAAAGATTACGCCAACGGGCGTAAAATTTTAAAATGTTCTGCGCATTTAGGCCCTGTGACGTCACACATTCTGTGTTTCTATTGGCTAATTTTTTCTCACTTGTTTTTTTACTCATGTTTTGCTTGCATTTGCTCACTGCACTCTTCATGTTTATATTTTTTGTTGTTTTTTTTTTGTTTGTTTTTCTTTTTTAAACAGATTTTATTTTAGAACTCTCAGAGATTTCAATTGCAAGGTTGCCTACTATCACATAAAACACACATTTTTCGCAAGAAATTTGAATTCTAACACATGAAACATTATTGGTAACCCTTAGAATGGCCCTTCTGTCATATAACGGGAAATCATGCGCATGGCGTAATCTTTATTTTATCATTCTTGATAACACACATTGACAGCATACTGTCAAGGCCGATATTCATGGTGTAACTCACAAGGTGAGTGCAAATCGACAACAAATACAACACAGTCCAGTCGCGCTGATTTAAATTGGAGAACTTATTGTAAGCTCCGTAATCGTGCGAAGAGTATATTACGTAGGGAAAGGAGGAAACACTTTACTAGGTTTTTTGGTAACATTAATTCTGCTGGTTTTTTGAAGGTTATTACAGGTTCCGGTTGCATTGGTGTTGACGACACTGACTTGGCATTTGACTCCAATACAGTAAATAGTTTTTTTGCTAGCTCTGTTTTCCTATTTCTGACCCATTTACCTTTAATGAATTCGGTGGCCCTGGTGGATTTTCTTTTTCTTGTATTGAAGAGTCTGAACTGTTAGAAGCTTTGTATAAAGTTAAGTCCAAGTCTGTCGGCACTGATGATTTATCAATTTGTTTTTTAAAGATAATTTTTCCATATATATCCCACGTGATTCTTCATTTTGTAAATTCAATTCTAACATTCTCAGTTTTCCCATCTGCATGGAAAGTAGCGCGTATAGTTCCCATCCCTAAGGTCAAAGTTGTACATAGTGTGGATCACCTCAGACCTATTTCTATACTCCCTGCTTTATCTAAGGTTGTTGAAAATGTTATTAAAGCCCAGATGAATGACTTGGTTTCTACTAAAATAATGGCGTTTTCTTTTCTGGCAAAAATGTTACATATATGTTACACTTTTTACCCATTTCCCATATAAAAAAGGAAAAAAGTGTAACATTTTTGCCAGAAAAGAAAACGCTATAAGTAATTCACAATATGCCTATCGATATGGTCTCAATACCACTTCTCTTCTACTTAATCTTACTGATTCTATCAGAGAGAATGTCAATAGCGACAAGTTGAGTGTTTTGATTTCTATGGATTTATCAAAAGCCTTTAACTCTATTGATTTCAATAAATTGATTTTTAAGCTGAGGGATGCGTTTGGTTTTTCTAGGTCCGCCTGTTGGCTTATAATGTCGTATCTGGTTGGTAGGTCGCAATTTGTTGTAGTAAATGGTGTTTCTTCTAGTTTACTTCCACTCCACACGGATGTCCCACAGGGATCATTAAAGGTTAACACAACTAAGACTAAAGCCATGATGTTCGGTCCTACCAATCGTTTCTTTCCTAATTTAGATGTGTTCCTAGGTGATGATCTAATACAATTTGTTGAACATCATAAATGGTTGGGTGTGGTTTTAGACTCTAAACTTTCCTTCAAGAATCATATTGACTCTGTGTTGGGTAGAATTTGGGGTTCTTTACGTAGGATTTATCGTACTAATCTATTTTTATCTAAGGATGTTAGAACAAAATTAGCACATGCGATCCTGATGCCACAGATTCTTTACTGTTTTAAAGTTGTATCCGGCACTATCGGATTGTGTCTTACTAGATTGAAGCGCTTGGTGAATTCGATAGTTAGATTTGCTTTCAACATTCGACGTAGAGAACATGTTTCCGCGTCCGTGAAATGCTTTCTTGGTTGTTCTTTTAGTGAATTTGTAAAGTTTCGCAATTTGCTAAAGTTTTACAAATTATGAAAACTGGTAGACCTTCTGTTATATGCGATGCATTTATTTTTTCTCCCCGCAACAGAAATCCTCACTTTGTTCCCCCTAGGATATTTAAATCTTTTTTCAGTAGGTCTTTTGTTGTTAGGATCACAAGCTATTGGAATAGTCTGCCATTAGAGTTGCGAATTTTTACGCACTCTAATAATGTTTTCAAAGTAAAACTTTTGCAATATTTTTCAGACCCTTTGTGATCTCTTCTATTAATGTAATTCTTGTCCTAACTATCCCTAACTGGACCGTATTTCATTTGTCTCTTTTTCTTCATTAAATCTTGACATACCTATCTACACTTTTTTTATCACGGCTGGGGAGCCCATTTGATAGTATTGTAACATTAAATTTATTGAATATTTATAGCCTGTTCGCCGATCTCGAACGTTAACGTTCGCTTAGATAAGACTTAAGACACAAACTTGATTGTGGAATAAACAAACTTGATTGAGTAAAAAAAATAGATACGATAAAAAGTTTGTGTCTTAAGTCTTATCTAAGCGAACGTTAACGTTCGAGATCGGCGAACAGGCTATTAACCATGGTGAAATTAAATACCAGGTGACAGCATTGCTACAACAATTACAACAAGGCAAGAACAACAGGCATTTTTCTATATGAAAAACTTTCGTCACTGTCAAAAAGTTTTTTTTTATAGAACTTTTTGGCATTTTCAAATTCACCATGAATAATCAGCTGGCGCTACGCTGTCACCTAGTATTTAATTTCACCATGCTATTAACCTTGCTTTTATACTTAGGTTTATTGTATTACTATGTAATATTATTTTGGTCTAATTGGCTTTTTATTACTGAATATATAAATAAAACAGAAACAGGCATTTTGTTTGTGTAAAATAATGTACTACTGTCAAAAATACTTGAAAAAGTTTACTTTTGCCATAAGTAAATTGTAAACAAAGCCAGTCAGCTGGGCTACTGCACTCACCTTGTATATTTGCACCATGGCGAGGCAGTAGAACAGCTGACTGACTTTGTTTACAATTTACTTATGTCAAAAGCTCTGGTGTTATATCTGTGGTTCTGGTTTTAGTCTGTGGTTCAAAAATAAACCCCACATTTACTTTAAGTCCATAACGGTCCAAACAATTCTGTGTTAACGTACAAAGTATAATATGACAACTTTATTAGGAAGATGTAATAGTAGAATACTTACGCCATTGGTAAGAAAACATGCACTCAGAGCAACATGTCTTAACTACTCCACATGTAGAATAGGTGAAAGTGTAGTACCTGATTATGAAATAAATGAGAACTTGTTATTGTCTGAAGAAAATCGTCACAGGTGTTTGGAGAAAATGTGTCGGACTCCACCAGTAGGAATCAAGTTACGAGGAGCTAAGAGTGAAAGTAAATTTGCAGCTGTTTTAATAGCTTTGTGTACAGACGAAGAAATGTAAGTACAATTATACCATATATGGTTCAAAGTATGAATTATTATTGTTTATTATTTACAGGCAGAATGTATCTCTTCTCTATACAAGACGATCCCATTTGCTTAGTAGACACATGAGACAAATATCTTTTCCGGGAGGTATTAAGGAAAACAATGAAGATTTCGTTCAATGTGCTCTAAGAGAAACGGAAGAAGAAATCGGTATACCGCCTAGTCGTGTTGAAGTTTGGGGTTCAGGTAATTTAATAACGCCACCACATACGGCGGCTATTATGCCAGTGGTGGGTCTAATTAAAAATTTTAAGGAAAGCGAACTAAAGTTAAATTCTGCTGAAGTAGAGGAAGCTTTTGCGATACCTATCAAAAGATTAGCTAGTCCTCAGACGCTGCATTTTACACAATTTAAAAGTGGATATTCGTCAGCGGTATTTGTGGTCGATGACAAACGTATCTGGGGTGTTACGGGATTTATAACGAATATATTTCTTAATTGTTTTTTGCCGCCAGAATTTAATAAGCTGAAAAATCGTGTTAGATTTATCAGATCATTTAAAAGTAAAACTACCTCATAGGACAACAGGAAGAAAATTTTTATTTATATTCATATCGATGGTCACAAGTAGAAACGCCCTAACTCGTATTTTGTACGAAATTGAGTTTTTCAGTGATTTCTATACATGTCACGCACATACACCTCGTCACTAAAATTTATTGCAATAGTCTAAAAAATAACGCTTTTGTAAGCAGTTACAAAAAAAGTTACATGTTGAATATTACAGTTTCTATTATGTTTTTACCATCTCCTGTAAATTTACAATTATTTGAGTTAGGGTCTTTCTACTTGTGACCATCGATATGTAATTTTGTGAAATATAATACATTTGGAATTTATAAAGAAATAAGCATAAAAAATAGTAAAATTAGAATTTAAAAGTACCCTTTTGTTCTTAAAAAAATTTTTATTAAAACGATAGAGAATTTATTTATTAAAGTAATTTTTTTAACATTTAAAATGTTGATATTAAAAATAAATAAATTTTTGTAATTCATATTTCTTATTATTGTTTAATAGACCATTTTTTATTAAGATTTTTGGTAATTACACTGTGCTAGAATTTGACACTTTTTTTTTGTGACAAACGGGGCACCTGGCGGGTTAACCTAATTCGGGTACGCTGAATCCAGTGGTGCTAACCGTTTTTTTAGGTTAGCTCGTTTTTTCGAAATATACCGTTATTTCGAAAATGGAGGAGGTTGCACAACATATATTCGCGTAACTCAAAAACGGTTTCGTTTATTGAATAAACTAAAAAAACCGAAATTCCGCAATGAATTTTCTTTAAGGTTAAACTTTTTTCCAATATGCGCAGTCGTTGTAGAAACATATTTTTTTTTTACCAAAAAAAATAGTTTTTTTTAGCAAAATTTAAAAAATTTTGTTTTTTAAAACGGCATAAAAAATTGGAAAACGCAGCTGTGCTTCTAATTTTTTCTGCAGGTATAGCAAACGAAGTTCCAAACAAAACAAGACATAAATAATTAAAATCTGTCTACAACTTTTGATTTTATTCACAAAAGATGAAATATATAATAACCAGACGAAACTTCAAAAATTGAAACATTTATTTTTGTTGTTAATTAAAGTTTAACCTCCTTATTCAAAAACGATTATTAAATTTAACAAACGTTTATTAAGGCAAATTTTATATGGAAATCTGTCATAATAAACGTTTGTTAAATTTAATAATCGTTTTTGAATAAAGGGGTAAGTTTTTATTTACAAATTTATTCTTCTTCCTCCTGCAGATTCCAACAAATATCCCGTAATAGCGAATCAAGTTGTTTGCCACTATACCAGTGTTCGAGTCTGGCTGTTACTTGGTGAAATCTCTCGCCATGTTCATCAGACTCGGCTGGTGATTGTTCATTAAATTTTTCTGCATGACAATGCAAAAAATGTATTTTCAATGACATTTTGACGTTTAAGTTTTTAAATGCGGTTAGCATATCTCCAATTAAAATTCGCCAATTTTCAGACCGATGATTTCCTAATACATTTTCTATTACTGATTTCACAGAATTCCAGCCCAATAGCTCCATATCATGCAATGCAAGTTCAAATTGTTGGTCCTTCATTAGACGACGAATGTCCGGTCCATTAAGAATTCCTGCAAAATAAAAACATTATGATATGAAATATAAATCTAATTTAATAAAGTAGCTAGAGTTCATACCTTATTTTACTTTCATGTCGCTTAATCGTGGAAAAATTCGGCGTAATTCGGTAAAAGCAATTCCATCTGGGTTCAATGCTTTTATACAATTTTTTACAATACCCAGTTTGATGTGGAGTGGAGGAAGCAAAATCTTTTCCATATGACATTCAAGGGGTTGAGGAACTCTTATTTATACTGTAATTTTTTTTATCAAAGTACCTGTCAAGACCTTCATGAACATAATTTGTAAAAAAAACCAAAGCCGGGACGATTTCTGTTTCTACCTGTCCCAGGTATACCAATAGAATACCAGGCAAAAATATCTAAATATTTTGAAATTTTCTGGTTGCATAGTGTGTAGTCGTGTTTTATGGCATGGTATTGCAGAAACGAGTTGCGTAGTGTGTACCTAGCATTAGAATTAAAAAATAAAGTCATAAATTTTTACATATTTGTATTTTCTTGTGCGGACAAAAAACCGCACAAATCGGTCTTGTAAAAAACTTAAGTAACGTATTCTATTGTTATACCTGTAACAGGTAGAAACAGAAATCGTCCCGGCTTTGGGTTTTTTACAAATTATGTTCATGAAGGTCTTGACAGGTACTTTGATAAAAAAATTACAGTATAAATAAGAGTTCCTCAACCCCTTCAATGTCATATGACGAGTGCTTGCGAAAGTGAAGTTTAAAGTCTTTGACAGCCTTGAGTCTAATCATTTATATTGAAATATCGAAGATGGAAGAGTGTAACAAGTTTCATAACTTTTGTTATGTGTGTGGGAAATATACAAATGTGCCAAGTCGCCGTAAAATGACTACTGAAACAATTAACTTGTATGAAACATATTTTTCTTTAAGTGTCATATGTGGCAAGAGTTGGTCACCATCAATAGTGTGTACAAAGTGCATTTACCATTTAAATAAGTGGAAAAAATGGAGATGCCATGCAATTTGGTGTTCCAATGATTTGGAGAGATCCCATACTCATGTTGAAGATGAGTGTTATGCGTGCATAAATCATACAGCCGGCATGAACAGAAGAAAAAGTGGTTCTATATCTTACACTGCAACAATATATGCTCAATTTCCGCTGCCACATTCTAACGAAATTGGAAATATGGAAAAGATTTTGCTTCCTTCACTCCACATCAAACTGGGTATTGTAAAAAATTTTATAAAAGCATTGAACCCAGATGGAATTGCTTTTACCGAATTTTTCCACGATTAAGCGGCATGAAAGTAAAATAAGGTATGAACTCTAGCTACTTTATTAAATTAGATTTATATTTCATATCATAATGTTTTTATTTTGCAGGAATTCTTAATGGACCGGACATTCGTCGTCTAATGAAGGACCAACAATTTGAACTTGCATTGCATGATATGGAGCTATTGGGCTGGAATTCTGTGAAATCAGTAATAGAAAATGTATTAGGAAATCATCGGTCTGAAAATTGGCGAATTTTAATTGGAGATATGCTAACCGCATTTAAAAACTTAAACGTCAAAATGTCATTGAAAATACATTTTTTGCATTGTCATGCAGAAAAATTTAATGAACAATCACCAGCCGAGTCTGATGAACATGGCGAGAGATTTCACCAAGTAACAGCCAGACTCGAACACTGGTATAGTGGCAAACAACTTGATTCGCTATTAGGGGATATTTGTTGGAATCTGCAGGAGGAAGAGGAATAAATTTGTAAATAAAAACTTAAACTTTAATTAACAACAAAAATAAATGTTTTAATTTTTGAAGTTTCGTCTGGCTATTATATATTTCATCTTTTGTGAATAAAATCAAAAGTTGTTGACAGATTTTAATTATTTATGTCTTGTTTTGTTTGGAACTTTGTTTGCTATACCTGCAGAAAAAATTAGAAGCACAGCTGCGTTTTCCAATTTTTTATGCCGTTTTAAAAAACAAAATTTTTTAAATTTTGCTAAAAAAAACTATTTTTTTTGGTAAAAAAAAAATATGTTTCTACAACGACTGCGCATATTGGAAAAAAGTTTAACCTTACTTAAAGAAAATTCATTGCGGAATTTCGGTTTTTTTAGTTTATTCAATAAACGAAACCGTTTTTGAGTTACGCGAATATATGTTGTGCAACCTCCTCCATTTTCGAAATAACGGTATATTTCGAAAAAACGAGCTAACCTAAAAAAACGGTTAGCACCACTGGATTCAGCGTACCCGAATTAGGTTAACCCGCCAGGTGCCCCGTTTGTCACATTTTTCAACTAGCACAGTGTTATTAAGGCTTAAGGTCTTTTTTATAAAACATTTAAATTTTATTTTAATATTTCGCTACTCTTGAGTAGCTTCTCCAGGATAAAAATTTTATAATTTTAATAATTATATGTATATAATTTAATAATTTTTATAATTATAACTTAATAATTGTAAAATTTTTATCCTGAAGAAGCTACTCAAAGAGTAGCAAAATATTGAAATAAAATTTAAATATTTTATAAAAAAGACCTTAAAGCTTTAATAATTACCAAAAATATTTGTAATTCATTAAAACCAAACTTCGTCTAAAAACGAAAGCAGTAATTTTATAAAAAGGCTGTATTTTTTTGTATACAATATAATTTTTTCAAATTAAGATTAAAAAAATATTAGAATATTCAGTAATAATCTTCAAATAAGGAAATTATAAACAAATAAAATCCAAATATAACAAATATGAAATAATAATAATAAATCAATACCATTTTCATCATCTGAACATTTCATCCCAGCATTTAACGGTATTGCCGGATGCAAAATATAAGTAATATTGAAAATGTAAAGCACCAACCACAGATAAAATCAAATAACTAGGAAAACAAAATAAAAATTCACCATTTTAGTAGTATCAAATATAAGAAATACTTTATTATTACGTTTTGTGATTGTATGTGTATATACAAAAAATATTATATGCAAATATATTTTAATAAGTATAAATAATGTTATAAAAAACACACTTTTTGTTAGTACAAGGTTGTTTGTTGTCAGTTTGCTGTTGCTGGTCACATAACGACATCTCCATAAAAAGCTTTAATTTAACAATTAATTTATATAGTAGTCATGTTTTTTGAGTGGATACACCACCCAGTTTAAATTACCAAGGCGGCATAAAACAAATATAAACCAAAAACAGATAAGTAATTATGTACTTAAAAGTAGGCCGCAATGGTAAAATAGCAAAGAGCTGTGTTAAAATAGAAGGAACATTAGATTTAATAAGAAATCAACTCAATACATTAAAATCATCAACAAAAAAAAGAAGAGTGATATAAACAAAATCAAGGTAGCTAAAAATGCTAAATTATACATAAAATGAAACCAGGAAAAATATATATATTTATCATTATGTAAATTAAAGTTTGCACTACTCAAAAAGTGGGGTGGGGTATTAAAAAAAAAAAAAAATAAAAAATAAACCGAAAAACAAATAAGTATGCAAAATGTATAGCCAGGCTAAAGGCTAATAACACAGCAATCTTATTCCGAAATATCAATTGGAATGGATGTGGTGAAGGTGGGTGTCTCCAGCTCTTCGTGTTTTTTCATTTTCAGCATCTGTTGCAATTTGTAGTGATTAATTATATCCTGATCAGCAGGGCAGGACTGAGTGAAAGCATCTAATTGATACATATGATACATGTATCTCCACAAAGCCGTATAGTGTGTCTAAATTAAATTAGGCGGTTGTATGAAACATTAGCATTTACCCTGATTACTTTAAATTTATTAGACTTACTGGTATTTCAAAATCTACAAAATATTTGCCGGCCACTCTTATGTGCTGTAAACGGGGCATCAATTCACAATCGAAACAACACATTGTATCACCAGTGAGGAAACGTGTATTACGATTGGCCAAATGATCGTTGATTTTCTTCAAATGTGCCATCAAATTATTATTTTTAGCTTCGTCCTTCTTGACCAACATCAACTTGAGTTTCACATACAAATTCTCAATTAAGGTGGCCACTTCTTTGTCCTACAATTCCAAATTTTTAACACACAAGGATGTGTTTATTTATTGTTTTAATTTTTTTAATTGCATGAGTATTATTTACCTGTACAAAGAGATTATATCCACCGGGGATATTTTTCATTATATGCCTTTCTATTTTGTCATTTTCTAGTATGGCCAAGCCATTGTCAATCAGAATTGGCGGATGTGTTGCCTCAAAGTTTGTGCGGAAATCTGGTGGTGGTTTCTGCATATCAACTGTCGTTACCTTAAGACTAATTGTTTTCAATTCCGCCAACAGATATAAATCCATAAAGTATTCTTGGCAGAAAAGACAAGCTCCTTTGCGGCGTCCATCGATTGTTGAGGCCTAACAATTTAATAAAAATGTATAATTAATTATTAATTTAATAATAAAAAAAAAATAAGCAATAGTTTTAAATTTGGTCTTTTAAGAACATAATAATTAAAGTTATTAGTTCTGTACAGTATTTAAAAAATGAATTGCGCTTTTTACAAAATATTTACTTCATGCTTAGCATAGCACCCTGTATCCCAAACAACTTCCTTTGTTAAGATAAAAAAAATCAATTAAGACGGTCATATTAATGGTTTATTTTTGTATTATGTATGCCCTCTCTTATCTCTACATTTGTGTTAAAACAAAACACACAAGCTCATACATACATACATATTTAAGAAAAAAAAATTGAAAAAAAAAACAAACAATTGTAGAATTGAGTGAACTTTACCGGCCTAGGAATATTTGCCATATGACATCAAAGATCCACTGTAATTGCGAGTACATAGGGGGAAATAATATTTGTCATAAATAAAATTAAAGAAACGTATACAAATCAAATGTAAATAATCACGTGATAAGACGTCAAATAGATTTTTGCTAGTAGTTTATAAACAGCTTATCGACAGCTGAAAAAATGGCCGCCAATTATGGACACGATACTAACATGTGGATGTGGAACTGACGAAGCAATTGTTAATATTGTAAATTCTATATGTAAGAGTTTAGATAAAGGATATAAAGGAGTTGCTTGCGTGTTTTACGACCTTACAAAAGCATTTAATCTTATAGATCACAAAATTCTGCTGCAGCAATTTGTACAAATAGACGAACATTATAAACAATACATTACGGAGAACCACAGGGTAATGTTCTAGAACCCTTATTTTTTACTATCAAAAACTTAACAAAGCTAAATCTACCTGGGAAACTATTTATGTATGCAGCTCAGATGATATTTGCTTAATTTACCGGTATATACATGAAATAGCTATCAAAGCATACATAGAATGGGATGCTGCACTAATAACTGAGTTTATGCGGTTGAATAAGCTTATCTATCCTAAATTCCAAGAAAACTAAATTATTAAGGTTTAAACCATATATTCATCCTAATCTAAACTTTAATGTATTGATGCTTAATGTATTGATGGGAATGTTAAAACGGAATAAACTTCAGTCAAATATTTGGGTGTTATTTTAAACAGTATCCTTAATTGGAATAATCATATTCAACATTTGTATATAGTCATTTAAATTAACTCATAACGCTCATAAAAAACTACTCAAACTAAATCATTACAACGAATACAAAATAAAGCTTTAAAAATAGCGGCTGATCTTCCATTAATGATCTTCGATTAATACGTTTTTAAATGCAAAAATAATATTGGCTACCACACATTACAATTCACAAAAAATCAATCTTGGCTTAATACTAGAAATAATAATAATTTAGCTGTGGCCCGATGCAGATTGGAAATAACTAAATAACGTATTGAATTTGTACATATTCCCCACAATAAAACACGATTTGGGGTCAGTTATGGTATGGGGAGCAATTTCAGCCGCTGGACCGGGTAACCTTCACATTGTTGAGGGAATTATGGACCACAAATATTATATTAATATTTTACGTAATAATCTTGCTGAAACATCACAGAAATTTGGCCTAACAAATGATTATTACTTTTACCAAGATAATGACCCTAAACACAAGGCGTATAATATTAGAACCTGGCTGCTCTATAATTGCCCGCATGTTCTTGAAACTCCTTCACAGTCGCCGGATATTAATCCAATAGAGCACGTGTGGAGTAATTTAGATGAAAAATTAAAAAATTGTCAAATTAATACAAAAAATGACCTTATTATTATTATCTGAAGGAGGAATGGGGAAAAATAACAGCTGAGTATTGTCGAAAACTTGTTGAATCGATGCCAAATCGGTTAAAAGCAGTGATACAGCAGAAAGGACTTCCAACAAAATACACTTAGGTCTTTTTTTATGCGGTAGATGCGTTCCAAAGAAAACCGCATAAAGAAAATCCGCATAAAGAAAATCCGCATAAAAAAAGGCTGATTTTTACACAAAATGGATGATTCGTTCCAAAAAGTTGAAAAACCGCATAACTTCAAATTTAGGTGTAAAAATTAGACCAAAATCGCATAAAAAAGTCACAAGATAAAAAAATAACCAAAAACAATTCATTTATTTATTATGAAAATTACATAAAAAGTTAATTTTATTACATTTATCTGCTTAAACAGGGTTATAAAAGTTAAAAAATAAATAAGTACGAACTAAAAACAAAAAAAAAAAAATCATTTATAGAATTTAAAATTTGTTTACTTAAATGTAAGACATTACATATTATCGAAATCAGTATTTGATAATGCATACAATCTTTATTTAGAATATTTTGATCTGTTTTTTAAAAATAATTTGTCATTAATTTTTGAGTTGTATTTTTTTTTAACTGATTGTGCTGTTCGCGATATCCTGACATAAGGTTACAAATTTATCTATTGAGTTTTAAGGCTTTTTCAGTATCTGGTTCGTTCAGAAGGATTTGATTTTGTAACTCAATAGCTGTCTGAAGAATTTGTGCAACGGTTTGAACATTGAGTGGTGATATAATGTCTTCGTCACAATCACTTTTGGATTTCCATCATTTTCTTTAAATTTTTGAAAATTGCTATGCAGTAGTGATGCCAACAAAATAATTATGAAAACTCAATGAAAACAATAATACATACAAAAAAAGTCGATTTTAAAACCGCATAACTTCAAATCCGCATAAAAATAAACCGCATAAAAACAGACCTAAGAACTTTGTAAATAGAATAAAAATTATTTATTTTTGTAAGCATATTTTCATTTGTCCCATTATTACTTTGAACTCAAATTAACATGTTTTTTTAGTTTTTTCTTATAATTTTGTTTTAATAACAGTGAATGATTTTTTTTTTATGTTTTTAATAAAATATCATACTAGCAATTTAAATTTAATTTAATTTTTTTTCTTTGGCTTAATAAATTTATAAAAATATTTAGTGTAATATTGACTTATGTGCGTGTCCCATTATAACTTTGAGTCACTGTACATACACATATGCTCAAATTAATACCCTGTCGCATTTTTGTGAGTAACTCAAAATAAAGTTAACTTATTACTAGCTTATTTACAACTGACATCTGAAGTAACTCAAAAATGATGCAGAGATGACATACATATTTGGTTTTTAAAACATTATTTATTATTTAATGTATGTATGTAGTTTCCCAACATGCTAAGTGCTCTTTTACAAGAGCCACCAAAAACTATCTAAATTATTTTGCTCTCGGTATTTTTTTAAATTCAAATTTGTATCTTATTAGATAAGGTTTACATAGCGTCATGTCATTTATTGTGACTTAGCATAATATACAGAGTTGCATTTAGAAATAATTTCTATGACAATGCTGCTATTGGCAGATGCATAAACTTTGCACATATGACAATGAAGAGTGTTTGACAATTGTCTTAAAACAATGACAAAATTGTGTGTTTACACGGTTGTTAGACATTTTCTGACAACGTTGTAATATCTGACGATCGTGGACACATAGCTTAATGCTTAGCGTAAAAATACGTTCCGCATTGTTCCGCACATTGTTTTATTTTTTTGGTGCTAAACAATTGTAAATTTAAAATATTGAAAAAATTAATGAATACTTCACTTCAAAAAATTATGCTGAGTCACATACATTAAATAATAAATAATAAGCTCAAAATTAACAACATTTTAATGCACAATACAAAACAATTTGTAAAAATTTGTTAATTACAAATCGTCTTTCTGTTTGTTCTCGTCCTCCAAAATTTTATTCTACTGGCTGCACTACTATGCAATTACATATGTACTTAGTTTTTTAATTTTCGTTGAAGTTTTTTTTATGGAGATGTATTAAGAACTAAAAACAATCACCCCTATCGTGAATAAAAATTCCACGTGAAATTTGTTCCCTTTTCACATTTTTCCTATTAAAATTCAATGTTAAAAAAATAAAAGGGAACAAATTTCATCTGAAATTTTTATTCACGATAGGGGTGAATAAATGAATTCTACTTATTCGTAGAGTAAAACACAACATGATAACATAAAATGTGTTTGTATGTAGCAAGTACCAAGAATGATAAATAATTTTATCATTCTTGGCAAGTACTACAACTACAGTTAAAACAAGTAAGAGTGCTATATTCGGCTGTGCCGAATCTTAAATACCCTTCACCTAAGCGTAATAAGAAATACAGAAACTACACTAGACTAGAATATCCTAATTCTGTGTTTTCTATTCAGTCTTAGTGCAAATTTTATTAGTATTTGATATATTGTTTGAAAGACAATTTTACGACCAACATAATTTATGTTAAATATTTTGAAATGTTGTCTAATTTTTACCATTTTTAATTGATTTAATTACCAATTCTTACCATAATTTACAGAGTCTGTCTGATGTTCATAATAATCTTGAGTTTAATTTAACAAACAGAGTATAAAAAAGGGGTACAATTCGGTTTTAGTGATTTTGCTCAAAAAAAAAAAAAACAAACTCAAATAGGGCTTTTAGAGGAGATACCAGCAAAAAAAATTTGTTGCCGGTCACGCCTATTTTCGAGGGGGCGGGCCCTTAAAGTTGAAAATACATAGGCCTATATCTCGGGAACTACTGGGTGTCTGATAATTTATAATACATTAAATAAAAGGTATTAAAAATACCTTTCCAACGATATATATCATGATTATAAAATATGGACCGAATATGGGTTAAATCCGAAAAGAATATTTTTTGACCCGAATTTATTTGTTTTTTGGAAATGGTTCTATATGGCAGGTATGACAAATTATGGGCCGATCTTCTTAAATTTTGGAACAGTTATTTTCATGCATATGAGGATATTTCACGTCGAATTTCAACATAATAACGGTATATATACGATATAAATTAGTATTAACGTGGATTTCGAGAGTGGACCTTATGTGAGGGATATATTCAAATATGGACCGATATTCTCAAAATCCAGCATTTAGATTTAGGCATGTATGTAAATGATCCGTGTAAAATTTTGGATTGGTACCCTTATTTATAAGCGATTTATGAGTATTAAAGTGATTTTCGGAAGAGAGCTTTATATGGGGCATACGGTTAAAAATAGACCGAAATTCACAAAATTTTATGGGATGATTTTTGTATATATTAAAATGATCTGTGCAAAGTTTTGAGTCGGTACCGACATTTATACAATATATATAGGGAAAAATCTCTTTTTCAGATGTGGTCCTTGTATGGGAGCTATGACCAGTTCTGGGCCGACCACCATAAAATTTAGTACAGCAATTTATTTGCCTATAAAGAATATTTATGTCAAATTTTAGCCTTTAACATTATTTATATATCTTTTATACGTATTTAAGTGAATTTTGGAAGTGGACTTTATATGGGGTCTATGGTCAAACATGGACCGAATTAAAAAAAATTTCGTTTTGCGATTTCTTTTTGTATAAAACTTATTTTTGCTGAATTTTGTCTTGATATTCCAATTTTATAGGCATTTATTTATCATTAAGCCATATTTCGGGAATATATATATTTGTATGGGGGCTATAAGAAATCATGGACCGATTCTTATTATTTTCCGTACACTTTCTTCTTTTATAGTACAAACAACGTATACAAAATTTCATGGTATTATCTGCAATAGTTTTCAAAATATTGCAATAAAATGGATGAAAAATATCAAATTTTTATGGAGGTGGTCTCACATATAGGTTCATAACTCTGGTTAACCTAAACCGATTTTGCTGATTTTAAATAGCAAACTTCTCGAAAGCACTTCTGACAGAATTATTGAAGGTTTGGATCCCGAGTATATCTGGGGACTTCAAAAAACTGATTTCAACAGACAGACAGACAGACAGACGGACATGGCTTAATCGACTTCGCTATCTATAAGGATCCAGAATATATATACTTTATAGGGTCGGAAAATTTTTTTGTGGAAATTACACACGGAATGACAAACTTATATATACCCTTCTCACGATGGTGAAGGGTATAAAAATATATATATATGTATGTACATACATATATAATAATAGTTGGTGGTGTTGTGGTTTATAACGTTTTTTTTTTCTCTGTTTTGGTTTCTTATTTTTTTCAGTTTAATTTTTTTAACGCCAGTCTTTAAAAATAGCAACAGTTATGTTCATGATGATGTCATCAAAAATGTTTTTCAGATACATGCACATGCTTTATTTAAACGATAAGTTTTTCAGAACAGTAACACTAAAAATGATAATTGGTATTTAAACAGTTTGTACAATATGACGAATATGTTTAAACAGCAAAAGCTGTATTACATAATATAAAAAAAAAAAAAAACGGATGAGAAACAATTGTGTAAACAGTGTAATGTAAAAACATGATCAAATTTGTATAGCTGGCTTAAGGTACGGTCACATTTGGCAAATATGTATTTGACGAAAAAGACGCAACCACTTAATAACATATATTTGAATTTATTTATTTTGAATAATTTATCGTTTATTTATTACAAAAAAAAAACTTTTCTTATTTAGGCCAACGCACAACAAATATTTATTTTTAATTTATTTGATGCTGTTTGATTTTTCGAGTAATTTATCGTTTATTTATTTAAAAAAAACTTTTCTTATTTAGGCCAAAACACAACAAATATTTAGTTTTAATTTATTTGATGCTGTTTGATTTTGCCAAGAGTAAACAACGTTAAACAAATTTGTGCTAAAACAAGTGCTTATGCTTTTTTGAGTATATACATATGACCGTACCTTTAGTCTGCAAACTCCCTTTTTATAAATTTTACCGAAGAAAAAATTACTTATCTTTTAAATTTTTCATTAGGTGTTTTGCCCAGGGATCTAAATATGTATAAAGTATGGCGGCTTATTAAAATTGTTTCGGATACATTTTCAATTACAGTGCACTCGGGGTATAGTGAATACTTTGTAATATGAACTACCTGATATAATGAACTGTCTATTTTTTACATTAGTTACTCTAAATAGTGAACTCCACAAACCTCTATAAAGTGAACACAGTTTTTTGCACAATGATTGACAACAGAAAAGCTATTTTTCTTGTATATATTCATTGTTTCTGCATTCTTTTCTGGTTTTAATACACATTTAATGAGATGACTTCAGTTTAAAATTCGATCTTGACATGTGTTTATATGTAAATTGATTAAAAAATGTGTGCGCAAAAAAAAAAGAAATTTTCTTTCCATTAAAGTGAAACAAGAAATTCTAAAAGAACTAGAAAATGGAATAGAAGCTACTGTTCTTGCAAAGAGATATGATGTAGCAAAATCCACAATAAGTGGCATAAAAAAAAAACAAAGTGGTAGCTGGAGTTCCATGCTTAAGTAAAAGTGCCCTTAACAGAAAGACATTTCGAAAAGCAGAATATCCGCGTCTCGAAAAAAGACTTTTCAATTGGTTTTTAAAGCAGCGATCTAAGCACTTACCAGTAAGCGGTGAAATGCTTATGCAAAAAGCCAAAACACTGCATGAACTATTGAACGAAGCGGGTGGTTTTAATGCAAGTCCAGGCCGGCTTCAAGAGTCGATACGGATTCGGTTTTTTTATTTTTCTTAAACTGTATATAGTGAATTTCTTGATATAGTGAACAGGTCTGTGCATTACGTTCACTATATCCCGAGTGCACTGTACTTATTTTATTAATTTTTATAGACTTTTCTGTTTTAAGTCACTACTACAATATTAAAATTTCTTAAAACCATTAAAAATTATTAAAATCGAATGAGTACACTAATAGTAAATTTAAAGTTTTTAAATCTCATTTCTTAATTAAACACAATTCAACTTGAGGAATGGGATAAATTTCTAATTTCAAATAGCAGTTAACAATATTAAAAAAACAACTATAAAATCAAAAATAACTATAAAAGTTTTTTATATATTATTTTGTATTAAAATCGAAATTTTGATTAAAACCGTACTTAGCTTGTTTCACATTAAGGTAAAGATATTGCTTGTTTGTTTACAATGAATTAATATAATAAACTACACATAAACATTAAAAACCTCCTGTAAAGTTTTATGTTAAATATTTTCCATAAAAGATACATTCTTATAACAAACCAATTTACTTTGTACATATTAAAAAAAAAAAAAAAAAAAAAACACAGAAAAGTAAAAATAAATTCATGGCCATAATAATATTGGCTTTAGTAGTGCATGCCTTTAAGAAACAAAACAGAAGCATAATTAGAAATCAACAAACAAAATAATCTATATACAGTGGGGAGCAGAGGTGAGTACATGTTCTTATTTTCTGCATTTGCAGGTGCATAAAAATGGTAATAACAAAGCGATTTAAATTACTTTTTTATTTTATTTATTAATTAGTGGATTACAATAATGATCTTAAAACAAAACAAAAAAACTACGTATTCAGGAAACAAATTAAATTAAATAAAATTAAATCTTATGTACTTAGTTTTGCACTTTCAGGAAACAAAAAAACTTTTAAATTTTTAGTACTTAGTCCACAGCCCTTTATTTTTTAATACACTATTTATGCGAATGGGCATACTTTCAACCAACTTTTGGATAATTTCATGTGGAATTCTCTGCCACTGCAGCTCCACACGTTGCCACAACTCAGCGAAGTTCGACGGAGCTGTTCGATACTGTCCCAACCGTCTTTTCACAATTTACCACAAATTTTCAATTGGATTGAAGTCGGGACTTTGTGGAAGCCACTGCATCAATTGAAATGTTTGCCCATTCAACCATTCCTTAACGATTTTCGAGGTGTGTTTTGGGTCTCCATTCTGTTGAAACACAACTTCTTACTCAGGGTATGCGCTCAGATCTACAAAATCGGGAAGTTGAATCTGCAATATTTTTAAATAGTCTTCTTTTCTCATGATTTCATAAATTTTTTGTAATCTACCGACATGCCACAATGTAAAGTAACCCCAAACCATGATGATGCTTTACAATCTGTTTAACATGGTGTCGTTGTATACTCTCCCGCTGTCGACGCCAATAATACTTTTTACCGTCAGATTGATATCGGTTGAACTTGGATTTATCTGACCATATTACGCGTTTCCAGTCATCAACAGTCCAATCTTTGTGTAGTCTGTCGAATTTTAAACGTGCTGAAACATTTTTATCTGACAGTGCTGGTTTTTACAGCTGAGATGTATCCAATATTGTGTAGCGCTCTTCTTGCTGTACATCGGCTAACATTTTTATTTATTGCTCAGAAAGCTTCTTTTAGGACTAAAGACGTGTCTGCTCTCATTTTTCTCATTATAGGGCGTGCGTCTCCATCAGATAATAATCGTTGGCGACTGAAAGCCTGTCTTTAGAAGCTACATTTCGCCGTTTTAACACTCTAACAACTACTGATTGGCTTATATTAAGCTCTTTTGCTATCATACGTGACGAGGAGTCATCCTTTGTTTTATTTATTATCAAATTTTCCACGACTATCGATAGTTCCTTCATTTTTCAAAAAATATTAACTTTTACTTTTTTTAATTAAAAAAAGAACGACGTTTTTGGAACACGGAGTTATTCAATTATGATTTAAAACTAAAATTCATATTGACAAAACTAAAGATTGCAGCAACAAATTTCAAATAACGGTAAATTAATAAATGTTTCAATTATTTGGTTGATAACAAGTGTGAGCAAAACTGAGTACATACAAGTTGTTTTGTTGTTATTTAAATTACAATCTTGTTTTATTGGGCTTTTATTTCTCTTATTAAGAATTATGTAAAGAACTAAATAAGAATTAAAATAGAAAAAGAAATTTAAAAATCGCTCCATTATTACCATTTTTATGATCTTTACAATGCAGAAAATACAAACATGTACTCACCTCTGCTCCCCACTGTACATATACATATGTATGTACATATGGATTTGTAAATGCAATAATTGTTTTATCATATTACAACAATAAAATAGTTGTATGTATAGCTGTGATGGAAAATTCAATACTATTGTACTATTTTCAGTACTTTTTCACAACAAAACTACCACATTACCCCCATATCATATTTAGTACTATTTGGTTGTTTTGCTTTGTTCCCTGTTTAGAAATCCAGCGTTAATGGCTGTGTTCATAAACACAGTATGCAATGCAACATTTCATTGGATAAAGTTTAGCATTTAGAAATATAATTTAAAAATTTTTGTTTTAAGATTCTCTTTAATAGACCAATATCTTTATATTTTATGTGATAAAAGTTTTTAAATTATATTCTAAATGCTATTATGAACTCTATGCAATGAAATGTTGCATTGCATACTGCGTTTATGAAAACAGCCACTATTTTTATAATCATTGACAACATTGGCTTCAAAACAAGAACATAAGGAATGCACAAATTCGTTATTCATGTTATTTATTTAATAATATTTATAATCTACAAAAGTAAACAGATGCATAAAGAATTAAAGTTGTTTGTGGTACTATTTTGATAAATTTTTTAAATTTCATATGTTGCATACATTTTAGTAATTTTCATTTCTTGTTTGAGATTTTTTGTGTATCATATGAGTTTGAAAACTTCAAACATATTGGTGAAAGATTTATTAATGATATGATTATCACTAACAAAATGAAGGCATGCTCATATGTTTATTATCTTAAACCACAACAAATAAAAATTTTTGAAACATATATTTTTACATAAAAATTAATTAATTTTTAGTTTGTTGTTTTTGTTTTATTAAACTGAATTAATTTTATTTTTGAATTATTTTTAAATGGATTTTTAATTTTATTTTTGAATAAATATATCGAGCCATAACCGCCGAAAAAATGTATCCCACAAACTCAAAATTTTACAGGGGAAGGTTTTTTTTAAATAAAATCAGTTTGAATAAAGCCATTATTTTAAAATTTATAATGTAAATATTGTTTTGTGTAATACATTTAATTTTAATAATTTTAAATGATGTTGAACTATCGATTTCGATAAAAAAACAACAAGGGATACATTATTTTGGCGGTAATGGCTCGATATATTGTTTCCTAAAAAGTACCAAAATGTTGAAAAAATACTCTTTTTGTTGACGGTCAGTACCATATCAATTTTTCATTTTTCTATCACTGAAGTATTGGTTTATGTACATACAAGTAAATAAAAAATCTGCTTTAGTAGGGAATAAGTTTGTTTATTGTTATCGGGAAGTAAATAGACAGAAATAGTTTCAATTTCAACACTACTCGTACATTCCTATACATACATACGTAAGTACATACATACATCCCAGCATACCATTTTAGGAGCGCTCCGAAAAAGGAGTCAGAAAAGAGTCCAACAAAAGAGCATTTTCGGAGCGCTCCGAAAAAAGGAGTCAGAAAAGAGTCCAACTAAAGAGCATTTTCGGAGCGAAAGAAAAATTTGCTTGTTACTGTCCTGAGTCGGCACGCAGTATGACTCAGAAATTCCACTTAATTATGTGTGTTCCAAAGCGTTGTTCTCCTGCTATTTGTGCTTTGAACAAAAAAAAAATATAGCTGTACCACACAAGAATAATAAAAACAAGATTACACAGAGCCCAAAAAAACCCTCATAAAAGACTCTTTTCTGGCATTATCTAAGAGCTCTTTAAGAGCCCAAAAAAACCCTAATAAAAGACTCTTTTCTGACATTATCTAAGAGCTCTTTCTGACGGACCATTTTCGAATGTAATGACCCTCTTTTCTGAAGGTTTTCGGAGCAATTATGATTGTTTTTGGGGCTCATAAAGAGCGTTAACGCTCCGAAAAAGGTGTCAGAAAAGACTCTTTTCGGACTCATATGGCTTGCTGGGATAGAACACATTATATAGAAATATCTAATTCTTTCCCAATAAGCATTTTGGCTGGAATTCAAGTGGAATTACAATTGAAATCCAGTCACAATTTCCAATTTCCAGTGTTGAATTACAGTTTAAACACAGTTGAATCCAGCAAAATTAACCATTGAATTACAGTCGAACAAAACAGTGCATTTACAGTGTAATTCCAGCCTAAACAACAGTGTGATTCCAGTTGAACCGAACCTGTTCTCTGAAAATTTAATTATAAAATCATCATCATCACCGCCGCCAATGATTTGCATCAACGTGCAATTATTAACATATGCTTAAAACAAATTTGATGTTGTTTTTTAACAAACTTCAAACAGACTGGAAAGAGGATGAATTTCAAATGTAATTCAAGCTTGGATTCACACTGGAATTCCAACATTGGAATTCACAAAAAATTTGTGCTTATTGGGTTTACAGAAATGAAATTACAAACAAATGTGTGTAGCAGAAGTAGAAATAGTTTTTAAAAAGGTAATTAAAATTATGTACACATAACGAACATGTTATTCCAGCCACTACATATTTGAACAAATTGATTTTAAAGGGGAGTAAGAAAGACGTCGCCAATGTAGTTATGGAACAAATTCTAAGGTATGTATGCTTTTATCTGAGATAAGATTGTAAAAATATGAACTAATTTGTAGTGATACGTTATAATAAAAAATATGACTTAATGTATGGGAAGTTTTTTTTTAAAGAAAAAGATAACCAGAAGAAATTTTATATTAATATAAATTACTTTACCGGTATTTAATTTTTTCCTTAAAGATAACGATGCATACAATAAGTTCAATTGTTAAGGTGATTAATCAATAGTATTGTTAGACAAATAATATTTAATTATTTAGTATTAAAAACACATAAAATTACCAAAATTTTTGGCAGACATTTTACTAATTTCAACTATAGTTTGAATGTTTTACAACATTTACAAGTTTAAAAACCTTTGAAATATTAACACTAAAGCTAATTTGCAATATTAAATCCTTTGCAAACATATTTTGTTAAAATTACATATTAGTTTTAAGATAATAACAACATTAAGTTTTTAAATTAATTCTTATAAACAAAAAATAACACATTTATAAAATGTGATATTTCTTAGAGTTAAAACATGAAACTCAGTTGAAAGATTAAAAAAATAAAAACCAGTCCTATTCATCAGTTAATAATTATTAATAAATAAGTTTGTAAAATATTAATTAAGAATATATAAAGACAATCAAGCAAATATTATCAGTATTGTGTCAAGCACATCTCAAAGAAGCTAAATTTGTACTGTCCCAATTTACACGAAGCAATTCTTTAAGCTAAGCTGATAACCTTTCAGACATCAGAGTGAGGGGAAAATAAGACGAGTACATATACACTTGATTGCATTAGCAATTCGTGTTACTCTCTTATTCGTATTACATATGTGCATACAAATGTGTGTACACTCTCAAATAAAAACACGAGCGATTTAAGCAAACAGAATTGTGCTGTGTGAACACCGAAGAAATTTCAAGGAAAAAGTTGTATCAATATTTTCAAGGAAAAAGTTGTATCAATATTTTCAAGGAAAAAGTTGTATCAATATTTTCAAACAAAATTGCTTCGTGTGAATTGGGACTAAGTAAGATCTGTAAATGAAGCGAAATGTATGCTGTACAAGTTTAATGATTAAAGCTAAATTTGTACTGTATAAATATCAGCGATTGATGGTGAATTTATGCTGTATAAAGACCATTTGGATATAAATTTGGAATGTATAAAATAAATTTAAATTTGGGAAGATTAAAGTCGACGATTAAGGAAAATTTGGACTTTGTTAAGACATGATAGGAACTGTATAAAGAAATAAGTTTTTTGTGCGAACTACGATTGTAGTTAAACATGTGATAAGATAAAGTTAAATTTGGAATTAAATTCAATGGACGAAATAAAGACCAAAGATTAAGCTAAGATTAAAAATAACACCTTCGGTACATTATAAATTGGACTTTATAAGAAACTACGATTGATGCTAAATTTGCACAGTATAAAGAACAACTATAATTACAAAATGTTTACCTAATGATTGATGTTAAATTTGAAATATGCATGTATATACAGATTGATGGGAACTTTTACCAAGATTAAGATAAATTCTTACTGTGTTAATAAAGTCTAACAATTATGCTAAAGCAAAACAAAACATGCGAACTACGAATGAAGCTAAATTTATAGTGAATAATATAAACATTTCATTTAATCTATATTTAATAAAGTGTTGTCGAAAATTGATTGTGTGAGTGTTGTCGGATCCTTCTGGAGCGTATACCTTCACTTGTAAATATTACTGCATTTATGAACGTAATAATTGTTGGTAAACAAATTGGAACAAATAGTAGTTGAAATGAACAAAAACAGGCTTCTAGTTTTCTTAAAGTATTATAGACTACAAGAGTCCTATTTGAAAGACTTTTTAGATACATACACATGTTTATAAAATATTGCTGATAAATTTATTTTTTTTTGTGTTACATGTCAGTATTATTCAACAAAAAAATAAATGAATAAAAAAACAAACAAAGATTTAGAGATAGTGATTGTAAAGAAAAATGAAAACAAACTCGTTTTACTTTCATTAATTGAGTAGAAAAATCTGCAACAAACAAAAAAATTAAACAATAGTATAAGTACAAGGTATGTTTATGGCGTGCTTTTTGGTTAACTACTTAAAAATAAAGTTTATCAAAGATTTTATTTAAGTTTGTTATTTTATTTTAGATTGCGTGGATAATGTGAAAAATATTTTGTGTAAACAAAATAATAAAAATAATGACTAAAACAAACAAAACAATGGTTGTTTGTCGAAAAATTAGATAGAAAGATATTGAATAATTTTCAAGTTAAAATAAACTTGTGTAAATAAATATATGTAGGTATATTAAGCGCAAATATGAGTAACTAAACTTCTGTGTTTAAAACAAAAATTGCAAAATGTTTCCAAATAAAAATAAAAACAATAAAAAGTATAGAAACTTTATTGTATAGGTATATAGGCATATTAACTTTCTCAGAATACTAGTTGAAAGACGAACTAGAATTTACATCTCTACCTACATATAAGCACTGCATATACTTACATATGTATATTCCTATCACGTTTTCCAATGAACTTTCACTTTCTCCCGTTTGTTAAGTTAAGCGGAATGCAGCAGAAAAATATTAAATCTTTGCAAGACTATAACTCGTATAGTGACAATAATAATGAATCAAGAAAATTAAAAAAACTACATTAGAAACACAAGGCATGTAGGTATACACATGGAATATATTTACACATACATACATATATTGTATGTATTTAAAGACAGAAAGTCACCATATTTGGGTCAAACTGCATGAAATGCTTAACAATCATAAGCATTTAGTTGCTACTGCTTATTGTTGACTATTAGCTGACTGTAAAACTGAAAAATATTGTAAACAACATATTTACAATATATTTATTCACTCCAATGACAAACCAATAGATGATGTTAAACTTTACATTTAACTTTGGCTCCAAAAAAATTTGTAGTAGGTATTTAATGAAGATTTTAAATTATTTCAACGAAAATGATGACGCATCAAACAGTCTAAATAAACAATCTGATGAATAATTTTAAAGAAGAAAGGTTAAAAGTATAAACGGGAAATAACTGGTAATAAATAAAACAAACATTGGCCAAAACACTCGTAGACAAACTAAAGATGAAAACAAACTAACGATACATGACAATAATTATCTATGAAAACTTATAGACAAATATTTATATGTTGAAAATAAAATACAAATATTGAACAGTGGGAACAATTGTAAAAAATTATTAAATAGAAAGATGAAAGACGTATTAGAAATCTTAAGCGGACTTTATTAAATATTTTTGGGCGTTTATACATTCGCTTTTGAAAGATTACTTGGTTTCTCATCAGAAACTATTACCTATACGATGGGTAAAAAAAATGTATAAAAAATATCTTTTAAATTATTATTAATCTTAGCCCATATTATAAGATATACGATTGATATTCTCTTATACACTAAAAGTGACATTAATGGATGTATTTTCACTTAACCTCTTTTGCTTTTGACGTTATATAAAACTTTGATCTTAGCGAACTTTTCTTACAGTGTTTTATTTGGAGAATGTTAACACTACTTAAATTTTGAAAATAACAACAACTCTAAAATTGTGGTAGTGCTAAAAATGCAGCAGCATCAGCACTAAGCCCAACAGTGAACATATGATGAGCCCAAACCATAGCGCCAAATACTGCAAATTTACACTATACAAATACAAGACAGCTATAATTCGAAAAAAATTACTGCGACTTTTTGTATATTTTTTTGTACAAATAAAATATATACATAGGTAGGTATAAAACTTAAAATTTTACTGAAAAGTATAAAGATAACATTAATTATTTCTAAAAATCCCACTGTTTGTTATTTTCATCGTCAAAGAAGACTTGACTGTCAGGTGGCCGGAGGGTGCGTTACTCAGCCAGCCAATCAGTAACAAAATATTAGTAGTCAGTCACAGCAACGATGAATGCAAACAGCTAAACTCTTAAGAGAAGAAGAGGATGACAGTCGAAAGAAACGAAGCGTGGTGAGGAGTAACAGGAAACCTGTTTTTATTTACTTAGCTATTAGAAAAAGAATCACCATAAAAAGCTTTTACGAGTGCGTTTTTTTTTATTTTTTTCAATATATTTTTTTTGTTTTTCAAGTCTTTATATCATAACTTTGAAAATTAATAATACAAACAGAAACTACAAAAACAACTAAGCGATACAGTCATAATTGAAATGGGAGGAGAAGGTACCCAATAACTACACTTATGAAATCATCTCATACATATAACCTTTTTTCTTAACCCCCTTTTTATGTATAGACAATACAATTTAGAGCGCATACTTTTTCTTTATATATATACAATATATGTACATATATTTAATAATACCTACCTTAATAATCAATTCAATTTCTGGCACGTCGCCATTAGAAGTTCCATTAGTTTCTTGGTGTTCTTGTTCCGACATGTTTGTTCAACTTTTCTTTGCGTTTTTTTCAGTGACGTACCACCGTATTTATTTAATTACAAATTGTTTTTTCTGTTTTACACAATACTACAATACTTGTGTTTTGGTGTGGAAAATTCTTTTATTTAACTAAAACTAATATTTATTTTGCAAATATACATATGGATATGTTAAAAAAAATAATACTCAAACTGCGAATTGTTGATTCGTTTCTTTCCTCCTTTAGCCAAAAAAAAAAAAATACAACCACTTCACAACACGACCGAAGAGAGAATAAACGAATTGAAGAAATCTAGTTGGACAGTATTGCCAGCTTCAATTGTTTTATTTGTCCAAACTCATTAATAAGTCAGTAAATAATAATAAAATGTCAAAAACTTTTATAAAATATTTTGTGTAATTCAGTTATATATTAATAAATATTGCCAATAATGTTTTTTTTTATATATAATTAAAAATATTTTCTTAAAAAACACTGTACCAATCATGTGGCAACTTTTGAATAGTTTTGTTAGACAGAACAAGCTACATTTAAATTTAGCTTAAGCTTACAATGGCATTCAAAAGAGCAAGATAAGTAAACTGTATTAAAAAAAAACTGCCACATATTTTATTTGTTTGTTGCCATATTAAAATATGTAGCACATGTTAACATAATTTTTTCAATTAAATGACAACTCTAAAATGTAACGGACTATTTAATTTATTTGAAAATAAAAATACGAATATGTAGTATTATTTGAAATTTTTTTTTTTTTTTTTTTTTTTTTTTTTGTATTTTCATTTATTCATAGATATTTTACAAATTTACAATTTGGTGCCCCAGCGCCTTAAAGGCTTTATAGGGGCAAAAGGCAACTTTATATATAACATTAAAAGAGAAAAAAAGAAAAAAAAAAGAATATAAACAAATATACAGTATTATTTTAAAGATATGTAAAGAAAAAAAAAAAGATTCAGATACATTAGATTTCATAATTAGGTACATTTCATAATTACATTAGAAGTGTTTCTATATTTTTAAGTAAGTGGTCTTTTATCTGATTTTTAAACGCTGAAATAACATTAATGTTTCGATAATTTACAGGCAATTTATTATATTCAATAGGCCCAGAAAATGAAATTCTTTGCTTGGTCAAATCAAGGCGACATCTTGCAAAACTTAAATTTTGAGCTTGTCTGGTATTTCTTTGCGTTCGAGCCAAATTATTAGAAAATTGTACAGATCGATGTTCATTGTCGCTTAGTGTCTTAAACACGTACATCAAAACTTTTTGTTTATACAAGCCTCGTATTGGCAAAATATTTTTTGCATATCTTTTAAACAAATTTAGCGTTGAATATCTCATAGGTAGATTGAATACAAGTTTTAACGCTTTATTTTGGGCAGATTGAAGTGACTTTAAGGAATTATTTATTCTACAACCATATACAGCAGGAAGATAAGTAAAATGTGAATGTACAAGAGACTGATAAATAAGTAACTTTGTATCGCAGTTAAGCTTATTTCTAAACTTATATAGTATTCCAATGCCTGGCGAAACTTTAGCTTTTAGTGAAAGTATGTGCTCATCCCATAACAAATTTTGATTTAAGACAACTCCTAAGTATGTTACCATCTCAGATTCATTAATAGCGATTCCATCAACATGTACAAACATCTTCTCATCATTTTTTAGATTGTATGGTTTAAATCTTACAAATTTAGTCTTGGAGGGATTAATAACAAGTCTGTTGCATTGCGAAAATTCCTTTAGAATAGCCGCATCATATTCAATCTGTGTTTTTAGAACTTGTGAGTATTTATAAGGATAAAACAAGCATACATCATCAGCATACATAAATAGCTTGCCGTTAAAGCCAATATTTTTCAGATCATTAATAAAAATCTTGAATAGTAAAGGACCAAGGACACTTCCTTGCGGAACTCCACAGGTTACTGGTAGCATTGTACTTTTAGACTCACCAACTTGAACGAATTGCTTCCTGTTTGATAAATAACTTCGGAAAATGTCCAGAGTTTTGTTCGAAACTCCTATAATAGTAAGTTTTTTTATTAAAATATCATGGTTAACCAGATCAAAGGCTTTAGAATAATCAAAGAACACTCCTGCTACTCCGCTGCAGCCACCATCCAGCTCTCCACAAATGTAGTCAACCACAGTAACAACAGCTTCCTCGGTTCCAGAACCTTTTTTGAATCCGAATTGCCTTTCGAATAAAATTTTATTTATATCTAGATAGTTTGAGATCTGTTCAAAGATAAGTTTCTCAAAAACCTTGTCCACAATCGATAGAAGAGATATTGGTCGAAAATTTTGTATTTTATTTGATCCAGCAACTTTAGGTATGGGAATTATCTTATGTATTTTAAGAACATCTGGATATTTTCCTTCTTCAATCATTTTATTAAACACGTCAGTTAATATATTAACAATTAAATGTTTCCTTGTTAGTAACATTTTTGGATTAACGCTATCATATCCAGGAGACGAATTGCACTTTAGATTGTCTACTATACTTCCAACTTTAGCATTATCGACTTTTTTTAAAATAAAAGTTGTTCTCTGGGGTATTAATGTTCGAAATATGTTAATGTCATCATTATTATTACTTGCACTGATAGATTGCATATTTTGTACTGCACTAAAGAAGAAATCGTTAAATTCTAAAGCTTTATCTTTTTCCTGACTTAAAACAGTTCCATCTTCAGTTACAATATTTTTTATACCACGACTATTACGGCCTAACTCCTTGTTTAAAAACTGCCACGTTTTCTTAGTATCACCACAAAAGCTCTTTAGTTTATTTATGTAATAATCATTCATTAATTGGTTGTTACATATTTTAATGACTTTACTTATTCTTTTAAGCCGCTGAGATATTAACTTATTTTCGGTATTTTTCCTTCGAGCTCGAAGTAAAGTTTCTTTAAAACAAATTAATGAAAGAAGGTTATCTGTCATCCAAGGAGTCAGTTTCTTACGTGCACACATTTGCCTATTTGACGTTGTTGTATGAAGTAATGCAGCTTCAGATAAGGTATTTATTAAATTCTCACAAATGTTTGATGAACTGCTAGTCAAATTTTCATTCTGTAGATTATAATCTAAATAATATCCCAGTTGTTCATAATCAACTTTGAAGCTCTTTTCAGTTAAAACATTTTGCCTCACTAGTTCAGTTCCAAACCCACAATATATTAAATTATGGTCACTCAGTCCATTCTCAATAGAGTGCACAAAAACATCACGATTTATATTTGTAAAAATAAGGTCAATAGACGTTTTACTTTGAGGCCGTGTTACCAAATTATGACAAGAAAACATATCAAACTCCGAAAAAAGATTAAGCAATGAAATACTATTACAGTCGTTAGATAACAAATCCACGTTAAAGTCTCCTACAAAAAGGTAAGGAGCTCCATTAGACAAAATTAGTAAATCTTCAAGTTTCCTTAAAAAATCTGCAAAAATACATTTTTGCGATCTATAAATGGATATAATTACTAAAGGTTTATTCATAATTTTAAGATCTGGTAACTCTATCGACACAGCATCCAAAAAGCCTTCACTGCAATTTGCTTTAACAATGAATTTTAAAGATGACTGAATAAAAACCGAAGTTCCGCCATATCCATCCTTTCTACAATTAAATTTTATGAATTTTAATTTCCGTTAATAATTAGTGTGCAAAAAATATATGTCTCATAAAATGTTTTAAGCAGTTAAAAAATATCGACCATAAACAGTTTGGTAGAAATTGTTCTTTATTTCTTAATTCGCACCTTTATACAACTTTCTCTAAGTTATTTTCTCTACAGTGTGCATATTTTTTAAAAAATTATCTATTAAAATTGAGGAGATACATAACAAAACGTAATAATTTTACTTTTTTGGATTGAATTCAATTCTCAACGTTAAAATGTATGGTAACATTGTTGAAAATCATATCAAACTTCAGTAATTTTACTGTAATTCAATACTATTATTGATTTATCAAATTAAATTTTATGAATTTTAATTTCCGTTAATAATTAGTGTGCAAAAAATATATGTCTCATCAAATGTTTTAAGCAGTTAAAAAATATCGATCATAAACAGTTTGGTAGAAATTGTTCTTTATTTCTTAATTCGCACCTTTATACAACTTTCTCTAAATTATTTTCTCTACAGTGTGCATATTTTTTAAAAAATTATCTATTAAAATTGAGGAGATACATAACAAAACGTAATAATTTTACTTTTTTGGATTGAATTCAATTCTCAACGTTAAAATGTATGGTAACATTGTTGAAAATCATATCAAACTTCAGTAATTTTACTGTAATTCAATACTATTATTGATTTATCAAAAAAACTGCTTTAGTTTTGTTATGGACCAATTTTTTATCTAATGTAATATTTTATCAGACCAAATTTCTTAATGATCGCCATTTCACAACAGAATCTCTGTATGTATCAGGTATGTCATGAAAATTGATTTTGAATCGAAAAATCGTGTAAAGTATTTACTATTTTGTACAGTATTTAAACTTTAAATTTTATTGACTTTTATTGTTAAAAAATAAACACACCCAAATTAAAGTGTTTATTATTTCACGAACGAAAACTGTTCCAGTCGAATCCAATGTAACTTATACATTTCATAAAATTGTTAACTATATACATATGTACATACAGTATAGACATAGTAATAACGCACCAATGTTCTATGAAGTGCCAAACGTTACAATACGTTGTAAAATGGAATAATAATAACATGGAATTCTATGCTTTTCTTTCGTTGGAGATGTCCTGTTAACTTTAAAACGTTCTTTATTTTGTCATATTTTTTTAAAAATTAAGGTTTTTGTTGGGCAATGAAATAGCGCACAGCTATTTCGCTTTTAAACAAAAACAGTGGATGCTAATTTCGGTGGTAAATTCTTGTGTAATTTAACAAAAATATTGTTTATTATTAATTTTCTCAACCAAAATGGGAGGATGACCGCAGTGCTCCCTTGAGAAAAAGGTTATTTGGGAACTTCACAAAAAGGGTACAAAACAAACAAAAACAGATGAAATCTTTTCGAAAGATGATCATTACTAATTAATTACACTTAGGTCTGTTTTTATTTGGTTTATTTTTATGCGGATTTGAAGTTATGCGGTTTTAAAATCGACTTTTTTTATGTATTATTGTTTTCATTTAGTTTTCATAATTATTTTGTATTTTTAAACGTTTTCAGACAGCTACAAAATCAAATCCTTCAGATACTGAAAAAGTCTTAAAACTCAATAGAGAAATTTGTAACCTTATGTCAGGATATCGCGAACAACACAATCAGTTAAAAAAATACAAATAAAAAAATGAATGACAAATTATTTAAAAAAAAACAGATCAAAATATTCTAAATAAATATTGTATGCATTATCAAGTAGTGATTCCAATAATATGTAATGTCTTAGGCCGCGTTTTCACTATGTTTTCACTATAGATGACGCCATATGACAACCCGTTTTCATACAATTGCCAACAATTTGGACAATATGACATATGACAACCCGTTTTCATACAATTGCCAACAATTTGCTCAATTTGACAACAAAAATGACATAATGAAAACCAAGCATTACTTTTAAGTACCAAATTTTAAATTCTAGAAATGATTTTTTTTTGGTTTTTAGTTCGTACTTATTTATTTTTTTAGCTTTTATAAACCGGTTTATCCAGATAAATTAAATAAAATTGACTGTTTTCCCCCTTTTTAATGTGATTTTTATAAATTTTTATAAATAAATGAATTGTTTTTAGTTATTTTTTTATCTTGTGACTTTTTTATGCGATTTTGGTCTAATTTTTACACCTAAATTTGAAGTTATGCGGTTTTTCAACTTTTCAACATTTTGTGTGAAAATCTTTTTTTATGCGGATTTTCTTTATGCGGTTTTCTTTGGAACGCATCTACCGCATAAAAAATACCTAAGTGTAATGTCATTTATGTGTTAAATCAGATGAACATTTGTTAATGTAAAGAAAGATCGGAAGAAGCCATCGCGAAAGACAACAGTTCGTAAGGATTAGACAATATTAAAAAAAAAAACGTAAGCTAGATTCTTTAAGTCATCGGGAACAATAAAAGAGGAATTTGGTTTAAATGTTTCCAGTAAGTAGAAAAAACCACTTCTAACAAAAAAAAAAAAAGAATTTAAAGGTACGGTTATCTTTGCAAAACTACACCGCAAGATGGATATCAAATTTTTATAAAGAGTGGTTTTGTAAGATGAAACCAAAATAAATCTGATTGGTCCTGACGGAAAAACGTTTTTACATCGAGAAAAAAAACAAAAATTCAACTACTAAAAGTGCGCTATTTCTCTGCTGTATGTATGCATGTAAATGTATTATCTGACGATGTGTGCCCGTAGATTTAATGACAAATAAAAATATCCTTGCAGACATTAATTACTTTGACCCAATTAAAAAATAAAAGAAAGAAGGGAGTTCAAGTTCAAACCACGAATAAAAATAAAGGTTGAAAAGAAGGAAAAATAGTGGAACAAAAATACTTTATTAAAAAAGAGCTTTATAAAATGTATGTACAGGTAAATATATGTGCACGAAATTAACTAGTATTTTAATAAATCAGTCTCCCCATTGACAACATTTCAAACAGTAACATCGATGTACAATTCCATTTCATTCCATTTATTTTCTACGCAATCAAACTTTATAACTACATACATATATGTACATATGTATGTATATTTTGGCTGAAAAGAAAAAAGTGCGCAAGTGTCCTCCAAGAAAAACAATTTAAAGATACCGAAAAATAAACTGAGAACAAAAGTTTACCCACTTAACTGATTTTGTGGAAATCATCGTAAAAGAAAGGCAAAAAATGAGCTACAACTTGAATTGCCTTATTCTAACTTTGGAGTTACACGTTCAAGTTTTGCTTTTAAATTTTTTACACACACAGCTTGTGAAATATTAAAGCTGCGACGCAAATTTAAAGCAATTCATTTGCAAAATATCGTTAAGAAAACCACATATTTATATATCACTTTAATTAGTGCTTTTAATTTGGTGGATTATTATATTATTAATAAACAAGTAAGAATGTATGGTAGGTTAAGCCCGACAATAAAATACCCTACACCCAGTATATGCGTAGAAAAAGTTTTTCAGAAATCATCACTATATGAGAGCTATGACCTATTATGGACTGATTTAAAAAAAATTTCGTGGCATGACTTCTGAGCATATCACTTTTACCTGATTTATGCCATGCTGCTGTCAAAATAATCGTTCATTCTGCTGTGGCGAATGTGTTTAAAGGCTGGAACAGAATAGACGCTGTAGTACAACGTAACGAGTAGCGCTGCAAGCTGTCAAATGTTAATAACGGCAGTTTTAAAGTAGTCTCAACAGAATGTGTAGTTGTAGCTGACGCTTTAGTAGAAGTTGAAGCGCAGTTTTTAAATTTTTAAACTTTGTTGCGCGACATTGCTTTGACACCTGATTGTCAAATATAAATTTTTATCAAAATGGAATTTTGATATATTTATTTGCAAAATAGCTAAACTTTAGCGCAGTTGATAAGAAAAACAAACTTTTTCTTTTAATCCATTTTAAAATAAAACACAAAATATGTGTTTACATACATAACTATGACAACTAGGGTTATCATGCTTTTAATAAAGGATTACATCAAATATATAAAATGTCGAATTTAATGTTGATGTAGAGCAATATGTAGTTGAATATGCATTTATTATACAACTTGATACATATATTGTTAAAAAATTTACATATTATTTATGGATAATTCGCTTTTTAATATAGGTGTTTTAAAACAGGTTATTTGGCAACCATATAGAAAGCTTCAATATTCTGTTCGCATTTTTTCAAGCTACGTCGTCATTTCTGTTCCAGCCTTAATGCTTTAGAAGTTTGAAGTATAAGAGAAGGCTAGAAAGTCTTCCTAGAGCGTTCCTTACTAAATAAATACTTGCGTTAAATGAATTAGACTCCAAATATCCAAATAAAAACTTTTTTCTAACAGGTGCATGTTCGAATAACATGTAATTTTTGACATTTTACTTGTTTACATATCAATAGTTTACGCTTTGGCAGTCGTTACAATGAAATCAATTTCGCTCCAAAATCGTATTAAAATTCGCTGAATTCATCGCGTCGACAATGTCCATTGGATAGCTACGGCAACTAGCAAAAATGAGGTATTTTTTTTTTCGAAAAATATCACATAGCGCACGTGGCCGCCTCGATTATGTGATTTAACACCACTTGATTATTTTTTGGGGGCTATGGTAAATATAGAGTCTATACAGATGAGCTATGTAAAAATCCGAGATGTTATTAACGAAATAGATCCGCCATTTTGCCAACACGTGATAAGAATCGATACCTGTATGCGTAGTCGTAAAGGTCATCTGTCCTATAGCATGTTTAATTTGCAATTGTCTCTTTCCAATATAATACAAATTTGAAAAACAAAAAATTCTTGTTGGAAGACGTATGGAAATTGTTATTTTGTTGGTTTAAAATTTTAGATGTTTTCAAATTTAGTTTATTGTCAATAATTGAATTTAAAACTGTTTAATTTAAAATATTACTAAATTCATTACTTTTCCCAAAAGAGCTTCTTTCTCATATTAACCAGAAATGGAATAAATGGGCAAAACAAAAGTTTATTTAACCGATTATACTGAAGCAGAAAAAATAAGCTTTTACATTCTCAATTGTTTTATATGTGTGTATTTGTACGTACATACCGTCATATGAATTCACAAAGGCCCTAAGTTACATTGAAAAATTGTACAAGAAAAGCAAAAAGACTAATATTAACAATTAATCAAAAATTTTAGATTATTAGAGTTATTATTTTAATTGGGAGTTATTGGCCCATAATCATAGTCATAGAAAAAGCATACTTTAAGCAAAAGTATGCTTTTGTTTTAAATTCAGAACAAAATTTATATGTTTTTGTTGTTTAAAAGTCTACTTTTACTTAAAGTATGCTTTTTCTATGACTATGATTATGGGCAGATTATTTTTAATTGTAGAAGTTTAAAATTTAGCAGGACCATGTGCATCATAATCAACCAAAAAGTCGATTTTTAGTTTTTTTTGTTACTTAGGGCTTTTTTGAAATCATATGACAATATGTATGTTGTTTTTGGTATATTCAGCAGCTTGTAAGAAAAAGAACAGGCTAAAAACAACAACAAATATACTAATAATAATAAATTAAATGTTGGCAAATTTTCGCCGTAAAGAATAAGCAAATCAACAACATTCAGTCTGTTACACTTGCTTGTCGTGTTTGGTTGGCGCGTTTAAAAACAGTCGTTTTTTTGTCGGTTTTTGTGACTAAATGATTAACGTTACGGTAGTGATGATGATAATGATGTTTCTGTTGATTATTTATTTAATCGGATGAGCGACCGTAATAGAGCGGTTGGTAGTTTTGTTTCTATTTATTAATGTGCATTAATTTGTGAGGTGTATTTAAAATGTTTGAAAGAAAAATAGAAAAAAGCGAAATAATATTTGTTTAAAACAAAATATGCATCAATTAAAAACGCGCTGTTTTTCTGGTTTCTTTTCTACGTCGTTTTGTTCTACTTGGCGTTTTGTTTAATACATCTTTCTTCTTCATTTTGAATGAAGAATAAATAAAATAATTTGTTTTTGTTGTTGTCTTAAACGATCAATGCGAAATCGATCGATTGTATAGTGTTAAACAAAATAGGGTTTACGATCAACGTTTAAATGATTATAATGATAATTAAATAAAAACAAAATATGTAATACATATTTATATATGTATATTTAATGAAAAATAACTACCAAATACAAAAATAAATATATAATAATAAAAATAATGTGTGTGTATATGTATGTGTAGCGTTATGGTGTTTGTTGGAATAATTTAATTAGCATATCAATATCAATGGTGTCCAATTATAACTTGCTGTAAAGCAAAAAAAAAAAAATAACAACAACATCAACAATGTCAAGCTCAAATAAAAAGAAATAAATAAAATAACAAAATCTAACAATTTTATACAATATCTTGAAAAGTGTAATAAACGAATCAATTAATAATTTATAACACAAAACAACAAACTAAATGGATGTCAGACTGTCTAACGAACTGTTCAACTGACAAACTGTCAGTCAGTCTTTCTATTCCCAGTTTTTTTAGACAAACCAAAGGAAAGTTCCACATTAAGCATTATATGTATGTATTTGCTTTTTCGGGTTTGATTGGGTAAATAAATGTGTACAAAGTGGCGTATGATGAACAACAATTTTTGTCGGTGTCGGCTGTGAAATATGTAATAATAAAAAAGAAATATGTATAATGATTTATGTAAATGATTGTTTGCATTTTGATAACAAACATGTCGTTGAAAAAAAGAAAATAAATCTAAAAAAAGAAAATTCCAAGATTTTTCTTAAAATCAAAACAAAAATCAAAAGAAAAAAAATGGTGTCTGCTCTCATTATCATGATGTGTGTTACTGTTATAAATTCCGTAACAAGTGTTTTTCCTTTTCATTTATGTATAATTTTTTTGCTCATTATTTACATATGTACTTACATATTTTTTTCTATTTATTTATGTATGTATGTATATATTTCATGTAAGAGTATATGTTTTTATCTTCTTCTTAGTGTTAACAACTGCCGAAAGAAAAATAACCAAAAATGGAGAAAGAAAATACATATAATAAAATTTAAATAATTAAATCTAAAACATTTATCACAACTACTACTTATAAATTTATATGAAATAAATTCAAAAACTAAAAAACAAAAAAAAACTACAAATTTAACAAAAAAAAAAAAAAAAATAAACTCAAAATAAATAAAAAATATAAAAAGAACATACATATGTATGTATGTATACATACTATGTACGTAGGTTTAAATGTTTGTATATGATACCATTAGCAGTGTCTAATTTTTTTTAGCTAAGTAGTTCCAAGGTTTTCCGTCGCATCATTTTTATACGTTGTTCGTTTTTTCGTGCTGTCTCGGTATTTCTTACTTATTTTTTAAATTTTATTGTTTTCTATTTAGTGGCTCTCTCGTCATATTACTCGTTTTATGAAATGTTGCCAGTTTAAATTTTAAATTTTTACGTGCCCATGGTAGATAATGATAATCTCCAAAAACTTGAGGCAGAGGGTGAGTGTGTATGTTAAACTGCACATATAGTAGCAAAAATCTGAATGTTATAGGTACATATTAGGTTTTTGTACCTATATATTTTACAATTTCTAGAAGTGAGGGTTGGATTAATTTTAACAATGTGATTTAAATAATCACTTTATAATAAGAAAACTATGTGACTTCTACACCATTTCAAAATAAAATTGAGTAAACACAAATTGATATTAAAAGATTCTAATTTATATTAAAAAATAACAAATTGAAACTGAATAAAAATAAAAGTTTTTCAATTTTCAAAATATTCATTTTGATTTCTCAATTTCAATTGTTTTATCACGATATTAATTTGCTATTTTGATTTTCAATTCGTATTTTCCTTTTGTAAACTAGAATTTGCATTTTCCAAATATGAATTTCGTATTCTCAATTTCAATTGGTTTTTTCTCAATATTAATTTAGACTTATGAATTTCAATTTGCTATTACTCAATTTCAACTTGAAAAGGTATAGTTTTGAAACATGTGTTGCCCTAGGTTATATATGTAAACATGTGGTAGAAAATTTCAATTTTACAAATCACAGTTTTGTTTGTAAAACACTGGCAGCACCGCATTTTTTGTTATTATCTCTCAATTTGTATAATTTTATTGTTGTTTTTTTTCCTATTTAGTATTCGTATTTATAAGTACATATGTACATACGTACATATATGAGCACGTATAGTTAAGCTATACTATAATTTGTATGTGGTTGTTTTTTTTGTTTTATTTTGAATAAAATAGAATTGTGTTTTATATTTACAAAAGACAACTTTTTTGTGATAGCAGCCGTCAGTGCCAGCATTTGAGAATTCTAGGGGAGCAAAGTCAAAGTCATTACCAAACCAACTAAACAAATTGACAGCGTTGTCAACTTGGTGCGTTTCGCACCATTTTTGGTGCATTTTTGAATTTTTGTGCGAAAAATTCCTTAGTTGGTGCGCTTTTTTTGAGTTTCGGTGCTTATTTTATTGAAGTTTTTTAATAATTTATTATGATGAAATCTATACGATGAAAAAGGATCCCATTAAATGTATTTTAAATACTAATGTATGATAAATGAATACATACTATCAAATTCGGTTGATCTCTTTTTAAAAAGTTTTAAAAGTAAAAATTATGATATTAAAAAAAATGTAAAATTAATTCCATAAACATTTTAAGCCGAATCTTATATACCCTTCACCTTTGTTGTATATTGCACAAAAGATCTTATGGGTCGTAGTGCTTGAGGCCTCACTTGTTGTGGATACATACATACATATATATATATATATTATATTGTTACGTTTTTACATTTTAAAAACAGCGGTTTATTTCGTTTAAATAAACCGGATTCTTTTTAATTGCAAAATAAAAGCTTCAAGTAGTTTGACGAAAATATAACGAGTCTATATTTATTTAAATGTACACAAACACAGTTAACAAAAAATAAACACACTGTCTTTTTACACACTTACATTACGGTTTAAGAACACACTTAAAGTTTTCGAACACTTTGCTGTTTACACAACAATGACTCACAATAAACTGATTCATTTGGTTGGCCGTGTTAGTCTATTTATACAGCAATCATAATTTCTGGAAGGTTCGAAACTAAGATACTAGAATGTTCGTGACTGCAAGTCTAGAATGTTCATGTCTAAAATATTCAGCCAAAGTCGTTAAAACTCAATGTTGCCATATTGCTAAGTTTAAAACAGTTTATAACAAAACTGTTTATAAATCAAATCTACTACAAATGCTAAACAAGTTGTATGTCGATAAACACGCCATCTGTTGATGAATTTGTTCGTAACTATATTAATACACTTTTCGATCAACGCCATCTGTTGATGAATTTGTTCGTAACAATATTAATACACTTTTTGATCAATGCCATCTGTTGATGAATTTGTTCGTAACAATATTAATACACTTTGTTAATACACTCGGATTTTTGCTCATATCTCCGTTATTTATGGACGGATTTTGCCGATTTTAAATAGCAAACTTCTCGAAAGTATGTCTGAAAGAATTATTGAAGATTTAGATCCCGAAGATATCTGGGGACGTCAGAAAATTGATTTCAAGAGACAGACAGACAGACGGACATGGCTTAATAGACTCCGCTATCTATAAGGATCCAGAATATATATACTTTATAGGGAAATTATATTTTGGAAATTACAAACGGAATGACAAACTTATATATACCCTTCTCATGAAGCTGAAGGGTATAATAAATTTTAAATTTGGTGGGTTTTTTTAATGGCGCGTTTTTCTCTCCATTTTTGTGCTGTTTGAAATTTCAAAGTTGACAACGCTGCTAATTGTTTACCGACCCACCGACCAGACAAACTATACAACACAACACAACAACAAACATAATAGAGTGCTCTTCTCTCAGTTCACTCACTCATTAACATTAACAGGAGTACAACTCAAGTGCTTAAATTTTTATAAAAAGATCCAATCCCCGAAAATGTATAAAAATAAAAAGTAAATAAAATTGTAAAAGTATTTTTACAATGTATTTAAAAACTTGCTGACGTAGTGTCTACTTCAAAGCGAGTATTAAAGAAAAATTAAAACAGCTTTATCGTATTATTTATTATTTTGTTATTGTTGTTTTTCGTATTGGCATTCAATTATGTCGGTTGGTAAACTGACTTTAACAAAATAATACAATAAAACAAAATAAAAAACGAAATTTAAGAGTTACAAAAAAGCTTTATACAAAGACGATCGCACGCTCGCTCGCTCACAAAAAAACAACTTCACTAAAAAAACCACTGACTCTAAGAAGAATTAACAAAATATAGGTATTTATTTTTAGCAACCATTAAAAGGTTGAAAGGTATTTCAGTTTTTATAACATCTGTTTAAACAGTTCATTAATAATAAATTAAATTCAAATTGAATTGAATTGTATTGCTAGAAAGAAATCTATAAAAAAAGTTGGAATAAAAAACGAGATCTTAACGTATCTAGTATGTATGTATATACATTTTATCAACTACGTAGATTAATTCAAATCGTTTTCTTTTAGAAACAATTTTTTTTAACATTTTATTATTTTGCTATTTCAACAAACTTTTTTGTTCTATAATGTTCGTGTCATTTTGCAAAAATTACGATTTATTTGCAACGATTCAAATTATAAGTGTAAATTAAAACAAATGTGATAATTTCGAGTTTTACTGGTTTTAGATAAACGATTTAAAAGATTATTTAAAATCGTATTTAATTTGAAATTTATTTCCAGTAAGATGATCAATCCACGAAAAAATATTGTGTTGCTTTTTTTTTATTAATTTCAACAAAGGGTATTTCGAATTATAATAGCACATGGTTTTGGGCCAAACTATTGCACAAATACAGCTTTATATAATTCGACACAGAACTTTTAAACAAAAAACTAGACATGTTATATTTTTCTTAAAAGACAAAGAGACAATGATATAAATTTTGAAGTAGTTTTTTTTTGATATAGTGGTCGGGATACATTTGAAAGGAGTCTATATTAAAATATTGTATAAAAATTAACTTAAAAGTCATCTATATTTGTTCGTGTGAAATTAACAAAATAGTTTATTTTAGTGGTATTTAAAAAAATATGCATATTTAGACAAAAATTATGAAATTGAAGAATTCATATACATGTGTATATCGATGGCTTTATATAAAAAAGACCTAACTCAATTTTGTTTCAAAAAAAAAATCAATGAAAAAGCCTTTCTTCGCTACCTTCATTAAAACAAAAATAAAAAATTAAATTAGAAATAAAATGTGTGGTTTTTTGTTATTAAAAATTGTATTAAAATATTTGTTGTATCTAAAATTTTACGGATTTTATTAAGTTTTTTCCTTCGTCTGTAAAGTGACAAAAAATCGAGTTAGGCCTTTTTTATATTAATCCATCGATATATAATATTTAAGAAAAAGCTTGTTAGTTAACATATTGCATTGAAATTTGTATGTATATATATATGTATATCTTTTAATAACAAATGTAAAGGTGAATTAATACGTTTTAGGAAATGTAAATCCCGCAATTCCCAAAAAACGCAAAATCTTAATATTGGTATTTTATTTTAGTTTTAACCATAAAATAAACATTTATTCCGTTAGTGGTAAAAGAATAATACGAATGTTTAGGAATACATCATAATATGACCCCAGCTTTGGGGTTTAAAAAAAACTTAGGCTTAATTCGAAATATTCTGTCAATTAGTATATTTCAGAGGTTTCATATTTTAGCTATACTTGTTAAGATATCTTTCAAAAAATATAGGCAATCATTTAGGTACGTAGAATTTGTTCCCTTATTTTCTAAATAATATGAGCGACGTTATTTAGTTAGTTAGTTTTCTCTCTCGATGAAACCATAATCTCCATAATTTATGTTAAGTAATTTCATACACACTTGGTCATTTGTTTGTAAATATTTTCGCTTGATTTCAAATATCTTTAGATCTTTAAATATTTTGTTTTCTAAACTTAATTTTGCAACACCACCTACACGATTGGGAATTTCGGAATTGAAACATTACTTTTATAAACAATACACGATAAACTCCATAAATATGTCACGCTCTTTTCCCATTTTTTCTATAACAATTTTAACATTTATTTTATTTTATTTTATTGGGAAAAATGTTTTGTAAAATAAAATTAAAAATTATAAGAATTACACTGTGAAACTATCCATAATTATGAGTGTATACAAAATGTTAAACTATGATATGGTTAGATATCACAAATCAGTAAAATTGTCGAATTTACAAAATATTTCCAACTTTTGTTGTAAACAACAATTATTTATCAGCTCAATTAATCTAATCTAAAGTTAACCTACTTAGCTAAATTTTGGCTTCCAATTTAAACTACAGTCAGAATCAAAATTTATTATACAGCACGCTTTTTCGTCAATGAAACAAACTATTTTTATTACAATAAGAAATATTATATAAGTTTGAATCAACTTAAAATTTAATTTAGGTTTATTGCTTTCTTAATTAAAAAAAAATTAAATTAATATTGGTTTCATGAAAATTTTGTGGGAAGAAGAAATAAGTATCTTAGAGAAACAATCAAAAATTAGTATACAGTTAATTAGTTATACAGTTTTATATTACGAAAATCCAAAAAATAAAAGTTAATTCAGTTTAATTACAGCCTCTAGTCGCATTTTTTATTTAGAGGTTCAGTCACATCTCCGTAATCTTGCCCACTCTTCCCTTAAAGCTGTTCGGAGTTCGTCTTTGGATAAATTGACAATTCTGGCGGTGTGTTTTAAATAGTTATCTTGCTGAAAGAGCCATGGTGTTTCTAGATCTAAATTTCAAATTGTCCTTTAAAATTTGTAAGTAGTCTTGGCTATTCATTGTACTTTCAATTAATACAAGATTTCCTGGTCCTGCAGCTGTCATACAAACCCAAACCATCAAAAACCCACAACCGTGTTTTACTGTAGCACTAAAATTCTGTGGAAACTCACTATTTCTCTTGATTTTGATTTAAAAATCTCAAATATACTCCTATCTCTAAATATTACATTATTCCAGACAGATTGCGGAGCTTTGCGGTTTTTTCCAAGCACTCTTCCATGAAGTCTATAGTTATTCAGCCGTCTTCTAATTGTCATGCACTTACTGGGTCACCGCGTGTCTTAGAATTGTATTAAGATATTTTTCTTTTTCTTTTGACTATTTTGTGCACCACATTATTTAATTTAGAGAGCGTGGTCGACCGGTATTTTTTGCAGTTTTGGTGTTTGCTCGAGCTTTAATTCATTTTAACAACTTTTTGAACAGTTGACAGATAACTGTTTAATAAAAGTTAGCATTTTTATATAAATAAATTTTATTTTATTTATTTACAAATTTATTATTCTTCACAGAAATTATTGTTCGGTGTATACTAAATTTTGCCTCTGATTGTATGTAAGTATTAATGTTATACACCACGTCAGAAGTTGTTATCAAAACATTGCAATATTATATTTCGAAATCACGTTAATTATACATAGTTAGCAGTAGAATGAATGAATTATTTTTTTGTTTGTTTCATAAAAAAAATTCATTTTTTTTGCTTTTCAACAGCAGTTTTTAACATAATTAAAGAAAAAACAGTGCATACTTATTAATCTAGCCAACAAAATAATCCACAACTTAAAAACTTCATTCGAAGTTAGAAACTCTACCTAAGACAATCAAAATTACATATATAAATTTTGCTCACTGCACATAAAAATTGCATTCTTTTTAGAAACATGAAGGTAGTAAATACATGACTTTAGAAGTGATTTTTTGTATGGATGTTTTTTTACTTAAATCCGACTAAGCACCCTCAATTTGTAAATATTGCTTATAGGTCTGGAGTCTAGACACAACACACTTGTTTTTGTTATTTTTATTATTTCTCTTATTCTATTTGTTGTCGTTGTTGTTGACTTTATGTTTTTTTTTATTATTGTTTAACGGAAATATACAATAATATGTATATTTAAATAAATTAAATTTAGTATGTTTATGTTTTGATTAGATTGTTTGTGATTTCTTATATAAATACCTACATACATATATACTCGTATATATAATATATGTATATTATTTAATTATCTGCGTTGACTGCAGGCATGAACAATACAATACATTAAGATGTCTATTTTAATTTTTGGGTATTTCGAAATTTGAATGTCAATTTTAAAAATTATTTTTTCAGTTTTGGGGAAAAATCTAATATTACAATAATTTTCTCCTGGCCTTAACGAAATCGTAAGCTATATAGAATTAATTAATTATCTAAAGTCATAAATTGCTTTTAGCATTTGGCCATATGTAAATGACAATTTTACACCTTTTATGACTAACTATTTAGAATAACGTCATCAGCGGCCTTTTAAATAATACTTTTTTAAGAAAGTAAATTGTTCAAGAGTAAGAAAGGAATGTTCTCTTTTCAAAAGTACTTTTTGAAGAAAATTAGTTTTTCAAAAGTACTTGTTACTTCTTGAAGAAATTTCCAAATGTACTTTTTAAATGAAATAAGTTTTACAAAGATTATTTTTGAAGAACATATCTTTTACAGAAATAATTTTTGAAGAAAGTAACTTTTCCAAAAGTACATTCTGAAGAAAGTACATATTGCAAAATTGTTAACAAATTACCCTTTTAAACAGATACGTTTTTCAGATGTACTTTTTGAAGAAAATGAGTTTTCGAAAGGTGTGTTTTGTAGTAAGTATCTTTTCCAAAAGTACTTTATTATTAAATTTTATTTTATTATGTTTTTAGCCTCTCCTATAAAACTTATACAGAAGGGACTTAGCTCTTTTAAAAATAAGCTAAATATATATGTTCATATATACATACATATGTATATATATGAATATTCTTTTTTTATTTATTTATTTAATTTTATTGACAAATAAATATTGTTTCAAATTCTAGTTTGAAGCCTCAGCACCTTATAGATTTTATAGAGGCAATAGCATGGCATTATGAAAATTATATTAGGTTATATATATACATATATGTATGTACATATGTATATATTTAAAAACAAATCGTGTATAGAAATAAATATATTATATTAGAAGTGTTTCAATATTATTTAACAAATATATATTAAGATTATGTTTAAAAGAAGACATAATGGATATATTTTTTAGTATAACTGGTAAATTATTTTATTCAATTGGACCAGCAAATTCAATACGTTGCTTGGTTAATTCAATGCGACATCTTGCAATTTGTAAATTAAATGCTTGTCTTGTTGTTCTACCAGTACGTCTTATATTTGGATAAAATTTGACTGCTTTTGGACTAAATCCTCGTATGGACTTAAGTACTTATGTACAACAACATTTGCTGTTTAAATAAACCCCGAACTGGCAAGACATGTTTAGCATTGTATTTGTATAAGTTGACAGTGGCATAACGTAGTGGCATAATAACAACGGCTCAGCTGTCTTGTAACATAAATCACTATTCAAAAAGATGCTGTAAAGAGGTATTCCAAAATACTTTATTATGCAGTCACAAGGACTTCTATCCGCATAGCAAATTTTACATGGCGTGTCATTGGCAATCAATGCCTTGCCTACTTGCTACTGGTTAAATGCCTGATAGAAGCCCTACTTGAGAAGGGCAATCAGAAGATCTGCCAAGTAATGTCTTGTAATTAAAGGTCTGCTAAATTAACAATTTCATTAAGAAAATAAAAGATAGAAGGTATTAAATAAAGCTGTTAAATTAATGGAAGTGTGGTAGCATTCGATAAAACGCTCAGGGATGTATTTTTAAAAAAGGTAAAAATACAATATTTGTACTTAGGTTTGCTTAAACAAAATATTACATGTTAAGGATCGAAATAACAAACAAAAAAAAAAATCATTCTAAAAGTAGCGTAAGTCCATGCTTTTTTACAAATTGAAAAAACCGGCAAACTATTCTTGAAGATAAGAACAATTGGCCAAATGAGGTGTATATTTTACTAATAGATACTGTGTGTTATTGTTTAAGGAGAAAAAAACGCAAAATCCTAAATTGTATCTAGTTTTAAATCAGACTTAGGGTATGTACAGAGTGGGAGCTTGTTGCCGAGCCGAGCTGGTTGACGGTTATTGCGAGAACCAATGCGAGAAAACTGGTTCTATACAAATTAGTACAAACAAGCGCGAAGCGGTCATAGTGGGCGCCGAGCTGGTCAGAGCGCAAAGCTGATTTAAAAATTTAAGAAAAATTAAATAAATCATGCAATCAAAAATAAAAAAGTAATAAAAATTAAAAAGAAAATAAAAATTAAAAAATAAAATAAATGTACATAAAACACAAATAATAGATAAAATATCAGCGCTGATTCTCGCATCCACTCAAACTCAAACTTGTTTCTCGCATGAACAATTCTAGCAATAAGCGTCAACCATACCCTTAGGCCTCTTTGAAAATAAAAAGTTCATATATAATTGCATATCCATATATGTACTATGTATATGTATATGTATGTATGCGTGAGTTGTTTTCTTTTTTATTTTTTATTTATTTATTCATTTATGTAATATCAAGCCTTATAGGCCAAAATAACAATATTACAAGTAAATAATACCTGATTCTTATAACTATTTTCAATTCATAAATTCAATAAAAACAAAAGAATTTATCACTTAGATTAAGGCTCCCCAGCCACATTAAAAAATATGAATTAATAAATATCATAATTATTTTGTTGATGTTGTTTGTTTATATTGCCACTGCTCTCTTTAGAATAATTTTCCTATACGTACAAACAGTGATGGAAAATGGGTTGTTGTGTTTCGTACCAACTATATAAATAAAATGTGCTTTTTAGACCTCCATGTACCATTTTTAATATTTGTTAAATAATCATAAAACTTTACCACAAATTTACTTTATCGAAAATTCGATATATCTTATAGCAACATTATTGCGTTAATTGTCGCGATTATCTAAAAATATTCTTAATTATGAAGTATCGAGTCATTTGCGAAAAGTTAACCTTGGTAAATATATATATGTATTTCCAAAATAACTAAAATTATTATTGTAAGAATAAAAGAAATAGAAGAGTTAACTTCTAACGATTTTGAAATCCTGATTAATTACATTTTAAGCTTTAGTTTTTGAATTCAGCCTCAAAATCATTTAATGTAAATGAATATGTCAAAGACTCATATTGTTCGATAATTCAACCAAAAATTTATTGTAATAATCATCTTATAGATGCATATTTAAAGATCAAATTGATATCAGTTCCAAAATGTTCATGAAATTTAATAATATCTCTTTTGCTTGCACTATTACACAAATTGTAGCAAACGAAAAATTTGTTCGGAATAAAACCAATTGTTCGTTTTAATTTTTCTTTAGAAGCAAAATACGGAATTAATTCCACTTCCGAACGGAATTAAATTCTGTGACATGGCTGTATATCATATACAGCCAATTAGGAAGTGGAATTAATTCCATTTTTTGTTTCTATAGAAAAAGCAAAACGAAAAATTTGTTCGGGATGAAACCAATTGTTCGTTTTACTTTTTCTTTAGAAGCAAAATGCGGAAATAATTCCACTTTCGAACGAAATTAAATTCTGTGACATGGCTAATATTTATCTGTTTCATCTGAAATACCAAATTTTTATGCAACATTATTTTGAAATTGTACCATATGACTCGTGGTAGTATCACGGTACCAACTGTGTTTGAAATGTATCAAAAAAAAAAATACAATTGTACCATGTTTGCCATCAGTGCGCACAAATGTTGTTTACTGAGTTTTGCTCTGGATGACTGTGTGCGTGTGTGAGTATGTTACTGTGTTTGTATGATTAAATAAAAGTATTTTTCTCAATATGTAGTCGATAACATCAACAGTTTAATCAATTGGGTAGGTTGGCGTACAATCATTTTTTTATTTTGTTTTTGTTTGATTATTAATATTTAGAATTTAATTTTTGTTCTTCGCTGATGATGGATAAGCTTTTCGCTGTTGTGTCAATTCAGCAGCATAAAAGCAAATGTTATGCTGGGGAGACAGACGTAGCAATTATTTGTCATTTGAATTTGAGAGTCCACTTAACTATTTTTCATATGAAGTAATAATTTAATATATATAATTAGGCAATTTTTATAAATTTTTTTTGTAATTTATAGCCAAAAGAAATTCTAAAAATAGTTTGGAAATGATAACAGCCAACAAATATGTGGATTATTTTTGTGAAGCTATCATATCGATTTTAATTAATTAATATATAATTATACTTATTAAGAAAGCGTTTGATTCTTACTTAAAGTATTTAAGAAAATTTATACATTTATTCCAATGTCCGTGTATACTTTTTATATGTGTTTTTTTTACTTGCCTTCGGAAACATTTATTTAGCTTTATTAAACAAAATAATAAATTTTAAATACTTCAACAAATTTCAAATTAATTTTGGAACTTATTTGAACTATTCATTACAATATCAATTCAATAAATGTTTTATTTGCTAAATTTGTTTATTAAATATACTATACTATTATATGTATACGTATAAAATAAACATACATATGTACAATACAATTAATGTTTGAATTCAAATTAAATCAGCTGATTGTAAAGATAGCTAAAATATATTTATTAACAACACATAGAAGTGGAATGAATTCAGCAAAAACTGTATTTTTTAAAACAAGATTAAACAACGAGATATGACCTTATTTGAAATTCAACAGAAATTCTTTGAATTAATTAATATTAAATACTCAAATCATAGTCAGTTTTTCATCGATGGTTCTGTTATGAACGAGAAAGCTGGCTTTGCAGTTTTCGGAGAGAATCTTATCATATCTAAACGTATTCATAACTTTTCCTCTATATACACTAGTAAATTATTAGCAATTAAAACATGTCTAGAAAATCTCCAAAACGTTCTAAAAAAAATACTTATTATATCGGACATTTAATAACAACATGATTATACAACAAATAAGAATATTAATAACTTCCCTTCCTAATCACAAAATTACCCTTCTATGGGTTCCTAGCCACCTAAATATAGGTGGAAATGAGAAAGCTGACCAGCTCGCAAAAAATTCTTTAAAAAACAACATATCTACTGAATACAAATTTCAATGCTCAGACTATAGGCAATACTTAGGAAAATACATTTTTGACATCTGGAATGATCATTGGAAAGATAATAACGAAACAAAATTATTTAAAATTCAAAAAAATATATTGCACAAATTTAGAGTACCAAATATATCAAAAACAGATTTTATTAAGTTAAATAGACTAAAAATAGGCCACTGTTTATTCTCACAAAAATATATTATTGAAAAGACACAACCCCCATGTTGTGAATGCGGGCAAACGCTAACCATCTTTCCCATATTTAATGATTGCAGTCTTCTGCATGACAAACGCTTAAAATTTAAAATAAATAACATTAATATCCTTTTACGAGAAAATGAATTATACTTATTAATATAAGTTCCTATGTAAAATTAATTGGCCTATATAACCTAAATGTGTTGGGGCCTTTATAATACCAAACAAATAAATAAATTAAACAAATAATTATATGAAAGTATGTAATTAAAATTTTTATTGCATTGAAAAGAGTAATACAATGAAAAATGATATCGAACAGATATACACCACGACCACGCACACAGATGTCGAATATTTTCTCAACATTTTCAATGGCATTTTAGCATCGACGGCAGGGCTGTTGTATTAAGTTTTAAGGCTAAAATCGATAAAAAATAATGGTATTAAATCACATAATTGGGACGGAAAATTAACAGTTAAATTTTGTAAAATTATGCGATCGGGAAATTTGGTTAGCAATAAATTGCCCAGTACCGAAAGTTTTATAAAGGAAAAACATAAATTATGAAATTTTGATGGCGATACAAGTTTTTAATATAATTAATAAAATTTAAAAACATATATTTATTGTAAAATATTCAAGCATACTTTTATTTAATACCATAAGTTTTAGGCAAAAAGAAATCAGAAAAATATATTTTATTTAAATAATTATCGGCTTATATTTGAGATATTGACTAAATATTGATTTCGAATCACAATAATTTTTTATATATTCGGTTTGATACAAAAGTTTAAAGAAAATAATAATTATTATTTATATTTGAACTGTTACTTTTAAATCATTGAAATTACTTTTGTTTTGGCTCGAGTTCATTAAATTTAATTTTTCATTAAATTATTTTTTACTGAAGGTAGGAATTATTACATGAAAATTATTATTAAAATTTTTTTTTTTTTATTTACATTTTTATTATGTTTTTTTATTATGTTTGTTGTCCACTTTCGTCGAAATTTTATGTGTATCACTTAAAGTACAACCACAAACATTAGCTTGTGCCTTAGCTTATGTTAAGAATAATTATTATTTATATATGAACTGTTACTTTTAAATCATTGATATTACTTTTGTTTCGGCTCGAGTTCATTAAATTCAATTTTTCATTAAATTATTTTTTTACTAAAGGTAGGAATTATTACATGAAAATTATTATTAAACATTTTTGTTTTTTTTTTTTTTATTGATAATTTTTCTTGGCTTTAATGAACTAGAGCCGAAACAAAAGTAATATCAATGGTTTAAAGAAAATATTTAAAGTTTAGGTAGAATTTACAATGTTAAACCCAGATCAAAACCAGACCAGACTCATTAACTTAAGTAAAATAACCAACATTGTGTAATGACTTGTGATTACATTGTAACATTAACTATAATATTATAATATATGTTGAATTTTTTCTTCTGTGTTTGATATTTTTTTTTAGTTCAGATTCTTGTTCTTGTACGTATGCAAACATAATTATTTATATAGTGCTTTTTTGTTTCTGGAAATTCTTATTAAATAATTTTGAGTATTTGTTGTTGAACTTTCTCTACAATTCAGTACTTTTGTTTTTAAATATATGTACATATGTACGAAATGTTCAAAAGAAGATTTATTAAATGTCTGGACTGGTTTTTAAGTTGTATATAAATATTTCAGTTTTGTTTTAAAACATTTATTAAAGTATTCCTTGAAGAAAAAAACACAACAAATAAAGAAAACAGAAACCAAAGCAAGTATAAATTTAATGAAGTCGTGTACGAATTCATATACATATCTATATTTGTATGTATGTAACGTATAGACTCCAAAACGGCTGATCCGATTTTGATGAAATTTTCACAGCATGTTACTGTGACCCTGGAAGGAATAATAGGCTATATGAAGTTTTGATTGCACAAACGGAAGTGGCACCGCCCATTTAACCCAAAAATTTAAATCGCCATATTTTGGGCATTTTTTGACCTACGTCAATGATATGTGGTACATATGGTATTGGCATAATTAGGAATACGTACCAGGAGAAAAGTGGGTGGGACCACGCCCCTTTTTAGGAAAATTAAAAATTGTAATATAGTCTTAACTAGTGGACCGATCGTCATTAAATTTTCACAATAGGATATTCTTACGAAATAATAAATTGACTATGTAAGTAGACAAAGGGGCATGGCCTCGCCCACTGAAATGCATCGCTTATATGACGCGCTTCAGTATCCTATTATTTTTCCATATTAATTAATTATCCTGTTGAGTTCTTAAATTCACGCGATGTGCCAGGCTTTCCACCACATGTGCTACAACTTAAAATTGGAGTGCCAATTATTTTACTGCGTAATATCGATCACCACGGCTTTGCAATGTCACTCGACTTCCAGTAAAAAAACTGAGAAATAATTTAATAGAAGCGACCATTATAACAGGAAAATATAAAGGTACAGATGTAGTTTTGCTATGCATTCCAATGCTACCAACAGATTTACCATTCGATTTTAAACATTTTTTTCCTGTTCGGTTAGCGTTTGCAATGACTATTAACAAAGGTCAAGGTTAATATCCCGTGTTAATGTGTATGCTCCTGATGATTGTAATAAATACATTAAAATTAAATAAATAAATGTTTGTAAATACATATACATACATACATATAAATACGTTTTATTTAAAACGAGGGGGGGTAGCGAAACACACCGGGTTTAGCTAGTTACACTATAACAATTTAACATATGCAAAATTTTTTGACAAATAATTGAAATTTGGTAATTAAAATATAAAGTATACCTACATATATCGTATCAGAAATTTAAAAATAATCATAAAATATTCAGTCAATTTTGGCAAAAAGTTGTCAATTAATTAATAAATTACTCAAGTATCAATTAATTTTAATTGAATTAAATACATAGCCAGTTTTTGAAGTTTAAGTGTTTAGAAACAGTTTTGTTTGGGTTTTCTTGCCTCCAGGAAATTTTGAATTTTTTATAATATTGTAATTAAAACATACACTACACTAAAATGGAACACAAAAGAACAAGAACATTTCTATTTTTAATAACTAATTATTTGTGTTGGCCGGTATATTTTGATAACAAAAAAAATGTTTGACATATTGTTTTAAATTCGAACAAACCAACCAAATTTAATGAAATCTTCATTACAATCAATATTAGCTCATTAAAAACTCTTTTTCTCAAAAACTTTTACCTGTAGGGTACTAATAATTTATAATTTATACAATACTCATAATGACATGTTTCCCGGAAATACTTAAAAAGAATTAAAAACTAAATAACTTGTGTAAAAGTTATTTAAATAATTATTTAGAAAACCCAACCAATCGATAAATACAAAAGGTCTATTCTATTTATACAATCAAAGGTTATTGTATATTTCCCATATTTATAAGTATATAACACTAAAAATTTATAAAAAAAGCCAATAATAAAAACATTAACCTTAGAAATGAAAACATAAGAAATAAATGATTACAGGGGAAACATTTTACTTAAACATTCAATCGCATGGAAACGGAATATTTAAAACAAGGAAAATATATTTCTTTTATTCGTTTCCTTAGTTTTCGTCTTTAAGGTTCTTTATGCGAGGGTTGTTTGCAATTTGTCTAGGGCCAAACAGAAATTTAAATGAATTAATTTATTATTTATGTTCTGTCTGAAAGCACTTACTTGGCTTACTTTTATTCTTAGTTTTATATACATATAAAGTACTTGAAACAATAACATAACGGTAATTTGTTTTACTTTGAACTTTTAGTAATGACAACACTTGTCTTAGATGTTACCGTTAACAACATGTTGAAAGGCAGACATGCATAAATATTAAGGAAATAAATCTTTTTTAAAAATCTGCTCAAATGTTTTCTCTAAAAGTATTTACCCAAGTAAAAACTAAACCGCTACTATAGTTACGAAATAAATCTTTATGTTTATGTTTATATGTATGTATGTATGTCAAGCATTAAAGATTTTTTTCACATTTGGTAAGATTCTGATAAATTAATTATATGTACATATTTTTTTTGTTGTTTTGTACAAAATTAAAATGCACTAATAATACATTTATGAATTGTTGTATTTGTTTTATTTTATGCTCTTTTTTATGTTAATTCCAGAAAACAACAAAAAAAAAAAAAAACAGTAAACAAAACATTTTGTATACAAACATTAATATGTACTTATATGTAGAAATATGTACCATAACCTTATACTGTTTAAGTTATACATAAGTACAGACTAAGGTTAAGAAAATATCTAAAACTCTCGTAACAATAGCCACTGTGGCACGAATATTTATGAAATTTTTGAAGTGCAGTTATTCCTTTAGGATATAACAATTATTTAAAAATAATTGGACATAAACCTACTTAATACATAAATATGGGCAATAAGTCGTTAGATAAGACTATTAAATTTAATATCTATAGAAATATAAAGATATCGATAACTTTTTTATAAAAATATGAAGATAAGGATAACTTTTCTACAGACATCTAACTTTACATGTCCATAGAAAAGTTATCGATAACTATTCTATGGAAATGTAAAGTTATCAATAAAATATAACTTATAATTATATTGATAATTTTATATATTAATATAAATCTCATTTCTTTCTATTTTGATAGAAAACTTATTGATAACTTTTTATTTATATAAAAAAGCCGATCAAAAACTTTTAATTTCTTTAGAAAAGATATAAATATAGAAACAAATTGTTCCTGCATTTATGGACACTAGTATACAGTGGTATACATATTAACCTTTTGTGTTTTGCTTATTCAACCGGTTTCATGTAGTTGTGTTTTAAAATAATTTATACAATAAAAGACAAGAAAAACAAAACAGTATATAATACACAATATAAGTAATAATATAAAATTATAAATGCAATAAAAACATAAAATGTCACATACATACTAACATTAATATCATACTCGTATACTGCAAAATGTAAAAACAGTTTTATGAAAGAAAAGAACAAAGGGAACTAAAAGTGTTGTAAAGTAAAGTGTCAGAATTATTTTCAAAATGTTGGAGAGTCTAATATGGCAATACTAGCTATATAGCTAACTTTGTTTCGAGTTTAACTAATATAAAAATATCAAATATTAAACGTAAATGTTAGATAGGTGTGAATTGAACTAAGGTATTAACAAATATTTTTTTATAAATTGTTCTTTAAGCACATATTAAAAAAGTAATTATTTAAATATTACAATCAACTCAAAACAAGATTATTTATACATACATATGTATGTATATAAAGGGTGTCCCAACTAGAACGCAATGGTGTTCGGTATCGTAAAATGATAACCAGTTTTTTCTTGCCTAGAATTGAAGAAATGAATGTGGCATGTGGTTTAAACAAGACGGCGCCACATGTCGTACAGCCAGAGAAAATGCATCAGTCATTTCCCGGTCGTGTTATTTCGCGTTTTGGAGACCAGAATTAGCAGCATAGATCGTGCGATTTAACACCTTTAGATTTTTTTCTTTAGGGTTTTTTGAAGTCGATGGTTTACGCGAATAAGCCGAAGACGACTCAAGCCTTAAAAGAAGAAATTGGACGCTGCATTAATGAAATACAGCAGCATTTATGCAAAAATGTCATTGAAAATTTCATTAAAAGATCGCGTGTGTGCCAGCAAAGCCGCGGCGGCTATCTGCACGATATCTTGTTCCATACATAACCTCATTCTGTCTACTTTACGATATAATAAAGTTTCATGATTTTTTTTTAATATCTGTGTTTTATTTAAAATTTAAAAATTGCGTTCTAGTTGGGACACCCTTTACAAATTGTTTATATTCACAAATAAACAAATGTACATAAAATTAGAGACATATCTAATTTAAGTTCTTAATTAAAAATTTATTATACTGCTATTAAGAAAAAAAAAAACAAAAAAACAGAAACAAGCAAAAACCCACTGTTGAGCAAAGGTAACCTTTTTTAAATTAATGAATTTGTGATCGATGTTTCTTTCTTTATTATTTAGGCAATAATTAAACATGTTTGCTAAAAATATATTTATGTATCAGTGTTGGCAAAAGACTTTTTGGAATATCCCACTTAAAAATATTCCTCATTTTTAAAAAATTGTTCCTACATTTCCATTCCTTTTACCAAAAAACAAGAGAATTATCACTAAATATTAGTTTTTTTTAAAGTATTGTTTTATTAATTAAATTAAATTTGTATTTTTCCATCAGGTAAAATTATATAAAATAAAAAATAAAAACAAAATAAAACAAAATATTCATATCATAAATACATCATTTTATAGTTTTTACACAAATTTATCTACAAATCAGCTAAAATTGAAAAATCTGCAAAAAAAATATCCATCCTTTGGCAACAGTGGCGTGTATATATTGACTGTAAGATTTTTAAGTAGTTGATAGGTTTTTGGTAAAGCTAATTTTTTAATACATAAAAGCGAAACGTTAGTAAGATTTGATAATTAAGCTAATAATAATAAATAATTAAGCTAAATAATAACGCTTATTTGCATCTAAAGGTTTTTAATTAAAAAAAACATAAACAAGTAAAATGCCTTTAAATATGTTATTCTTTAAATATGTCCAAATAGTCTAAATTTTTAACTTCGACTCCGACGGTGATAGAGTGAAGTTTCCCGATTACAGTAAAGTCTTCAGTATATAGTATATACTCTATGGCTTGAGGAATAATATTAATACATAGTTCTAATTCTTAGCATATTTAATAACACATTATTGTAAACGTATTTTCAAACATTAAAGCCGAAGGCGTGCCGCCTTAATTTTATCCGATATGACTTAAATTTGTTGAAGTATCGTAATAATCCGAACCTCTCATATTCATATTCAACATATTCATTATACCTACCATAATGTTGCTAGTAAATATATATACTATAAATATGTTGCTAGCGGACATATATAAACATGTTGGAGGACTTATCAAAATTGTTTTAAAATTTCATAAATATCAATACTAAACACATGTTTAGATGGATCTTAGATTAATTTATCTCAGTGTTATAAACGGAATGACAAACCTACGTACATATGTATGTATGTACATACCATTATGTCATAAAAAATGTTTATAAAATAAAAAATCTGTGATTGCAGTGGTATTATTTATAATTAAAATATTAAAAATAAAATCATTTTAATTTTGTTAAGCAACAAATAAATTTTTATTATATATTATATATATTTATATATATATATATGAAAAGGTGGCTTATGACTCAAAAAAATTTTTCCACTTTTTTTGGTTGCGATAGTTTTTGAAACGCTCTTTCACGTGGTGAAAACTAGAAAGTCCGAACTTGCTTAGAAGTGTACTAAAAACGTAGAGAAAGAAGAGCACAAATGAAAGAAAAAACAGAATTTTATTGAAAATCCAGAATTAACAGCTCTGTCTCGCAATTTCTTTTTTGAGTCATAAGTCACCTTTTTATAGGCCGGGTCACATATAATTATAATTAATGTGGTTTTTATTTTTGTCTATAGAGAAATTAAAACAAAACGAAAATATATTACATTTAAAAGCCAACAAAAACCAGAAAAAGCATATTATTAAAAAGCAACAAAAATCAATTAATAATAAAATCAATTGAATACAACAAAAAATATACATACATATATTAACAAAACAACAACAAAATTATATAGTTACATATAATTATATACTTACATATATTAACAAAATTGTGTGCCATACAAAAAAATAAAAACAGAAATATAATCAATACTACTACCTCGTTGTAAAACAAATAAAAATGTATTAAAAAAACATAAATAATTAATAACAAATAATACAAATAGTAAAGCACTAAATTAACAACAAACACAAAAAATATATAAATTGTAAATAAAACAGTGAAAAGAATACAGCAACATTTTTATACAATATTGCAACAACCTGCTGGATAAATTCAACAACAACAAAAAAGATGCAAATAAACAAATAAAACAGCTGCTCACATTTTGTGCTGCTGTTTTAAACACAACAATAGCTTCCTAAATAAATCATAAATGTTTAAAACAATTAAATAACAACAATAAATAATAACTATAAATAAATTACACTGCAGAAAAGTTGAAAGAAAAATCAGCAAACTAAATTGTAAATTAAATTAAATGAAAGAACGAAAGCTGGAAATTGCGGTGGCGGTGGCGTCGTTTAAAAATATACAATAACAATAATAAAATACATACATTTATATGTATATAGTATGTTCTGTTTAAAGCCATGACGATTTGTATACGACATCCAAACATTGTTATCAGTTTACCTACATACAACTTGCCACCAGTTACATTTTAAGTTACAGTGATTTAGTCGTTAATAGGGGGTTTTCCGCCATCTTTTCTCTTGTCTGCTGCCAACCGCGCAGCCCTTTTTTGCTGCTAAAACATCAATAAAATAATCTAAAAATAATTTTAGAAAAACAACGGAATTTTCCTAATAATACTGGTAAGTTTTCTTTTTATTTGTGTCTTATTTTATCTTAGAGGGTTAAAAATTAATTAAGTTTATTTTAGGGCGGTTTTCATATATACATATATACAATTAAATATGTAAACTTTAACTTTATATTGTTATAAATATAATTATATATGCAGCATATTTATGTACTATAAACATAGGTTACGCGCTATAAATATGTTGCTTACAACATATTTATTATAAACATGTTGCTGGCATAGTTACGTGTGTAAGCGTTCGTTACATAATCATAATGAACAATTAATTTAAAGGGGAAAAATGTATATATATGTATATATATTATTAAAAAATTACAATTAAAGGCAGAATTAGTCTGTACTTTCTGTTCCGTTCCGAATCAGCTGACTTGATTCTGTTAAATAGAAAATGTGTAGAAGTCGTTAGTTGTTTTGTTACTTTTCGTGCCGTTGCGGACGAACCTGTTGAAAACAAAAATTTGCTAAGTATTTGTAAGTGACAGCACAAAACAGCTAGTATCAGCACAACAAAAAAAAATTTTGGTTTATTAAAAAAATTTTCAATTTCTTTGAATTTATTTAAGTTTTTGTATAAAAGTTATAAAATATATAAAAAATAAACAACGGATGACGAAAAACTCATTACTGTAGTCGAAAGTAATGACATATTGTACAATAAAAAAAAACTTTGATTTGTATATTTTGATTTATTTTCGCGGTGTGTTGTCTGTTAACCTAAAACAGCTGATACGTTTATACGGAAAAACTAACTACAAACATTTAACAACAGAACGACACGGAACAGAAAAGCAACAGAAAGTAAAGACTAATGAAGCCTTAAGCTGTTCGTCAAAGATCGTTAGATTTACTACATAATACACGAAGAGAAAAAATATGGTTGTGGTAAACATAATCTAAGAGCAACATATTATGATAAGATTTATGATTGTAGTCAAAAAATATTATAATGAATATAAGTGCCATAAAATATCATATTATCAGGCATGTGATGGAAATCGAAAACGAATAATTAATTGATAATTATTAGTTTTCTTTCTATTCGTCATAACTAATATTTATCACAGCGCCCTCCTTCGGTGGTATAGAATTCAAACGCCACAAAAATAAATAAAATAAAGGCTATAAAATCAAGCTTTAAAAAATAATGCGCCTAAATAAGGTGCTGTAATGCTGCACAAAAACAAACATAATGCGCAATTGCAGAGTTGTGATATAAAGCTTTCTTCTACTTTCACCACCTTTACTTCTTCAATCTATCCCCTTTCTAAAGAAAGTAACGCAATTATATATAGGCATATTAATTGCCCGAGTGTTACTTCTCTTTAAAAAAAAAGTATACAGACCTCAATGGATATCTGGATAATATTCCTAATAAAATTACTTTATAAGCCAGCAAACGTCGTAAATATGTCCTAATCAGTTAAATTGGATTTTGGAACATTACACATTTATTTTACGAATAACACTGCTATACAAAAAAAATAAAAAAATCTGCGGCAGGGATTTTGTTAATGGTTTTTGTTAATACTCATATTAGACCTTCACGCTGCATGCTTATTTATTTTTGATTCACTCTGTTTATTGAGATAAACGGAAATAAGAAATAATTGAAAATTTCAAACTACCCGGTATGAACGGGTACAAAAAACCTACTTGGGTTTACCCGAGTGTGAAATCGGTTACAACTCCAGTATCTCACAGTGATGATTTGCTAATTCCAGTGTTTTCAAGACAATCTACATCAAATGGTGATGATTTTGAAATGTTAGAAGGATCAGTTTGCGTGGACTTGAAAATGGTAAATTTTTTACTAGGCCAGCAAGGAGGGTATACTAAGTACCATTGTTTCATATGTTTATGGGATAGCCGTGCAAGAAACCAACACTGGATTACAAAGATCTGGCCTTTGAGAGAAAATATGGAGGTTGGAAAAGCAAATGTGATAAATGAACCGTTGATAAGCCGAGATAACATCCTTCTTCCACCCCTTCACATTAAGCTTGGGCTAATGAAGCAGTTTATTAAAGCCCTTGATAAAAATGGTGTCTGTTTCAAATATGTGTGCCAAAAATTTCCAGCCCTTAGCATGGAAAAATTAAAAGCAGGCATCTTTGATGGACCGCAAATACGTACACTGATAAAAGACACTGAGTTTGTAGCCCATATGACACAGATTGAATCTGAAGCATGGTTAAGCTTTGTGTTGGTAGTAAAAAACTTTTTGGGGAATCACAAAGCGCCGGAATATCAAGAACTAGTTGCAAAAATGCTACAAAATTTTAACAGAGTAGGAGTCAACATGAGCATAAAATTGCATTTCTTGATTCCCGCAGAACCTAGGTGATTACAGTGAGGAAGAAAGATATCAAGGTCGATGGGACAGCCCTATGATGGCTGACTATTGCTGGGCCTTGAAAAGAGATTGTCCTGACAAAGTAAATAAGAGAAAATCCCAAAGAAAAAGTTTTTTATGATCTTCATTTACTTATTCTAGTTAAAGGTACCCCAAACCATGGTGAAATTAAATACTAGGTGATAGCGTAGCGCCAGCTGATTATTCATGGTGAATTTGAAAATGCCAAAAAGTTATATAAAAAAAAAACTTTTTGACAGTGACGAAAGTTTTTCATATAGAAAAATGCCTGCTGTTCTTGCCTTGTTGTAATTGTTGTAGCAATGCGGTCACCTGGTATTTAATTTCACCATGCCCCAAACTATTATTTTTGTGTATTTTTGTAAAGACAAACAATAAAAATAAATTTTAAATACATCTTTTGGCCCATTTATTGAAGCATTTTATGGAAAATGTTAGAAGCGTTTATCTCAAAAACTGGAGTCAAATTGACAATTCTGGTATTTTTCCCGTTATCAGCACACTCGTCTTATACAAAATCGACTTCAAATATGCCTGCCGCAAAATGACTGTATAGCAGTGTAATAATTAAATAATTTTAAATTATAAAATATTCGAAACCGGTCCTTATTTCAAATCAGAAAACTATTTTCAGAGTACTTTAAAAGTGTTTGTTTTGTTTGCTTTTTATAAGTCCTTAAATTATTTATTTTACATATTTAAAAAGTAGAATGGAATTATCTAATAATTATGCATTACTATTACTCATACGAGGTGTAGATCTTTGTTTTGCTTATTTCCTGACACTTTATTCCACATTCAATATATTTAATACATTTATTTAAATTTTTTTTTATTTATTAAATTTTTTTTTATTTGTTGTTGCTATTTATATGCCTCAGCGTCTAATGACATTATTGAGGCGAGTTGGCATTTATTAATTCAAATTTTATAAACTTGTATTAAAATAAGCTTAAAAATATTTCTTTATATGTAATAGTAAAAAAAAAATTAAGCAAATATATGTATATTTACAAAGTTTATGTACAAATTTACATTATTTACAGTTTTATGTACAAAACTTAAAATGAAAAATGATCTTAGAAGCATTTCTAAATTTCTTGTGGTAAATTGTTATATTCAAAACAGCCAATGTGTTCAACTCTCTGTATTGTGGTTTCAAGTCTGCATCTAGTTGTTCTTAAATTGGAACTGTTTCTTGTATTGAGAGTTGTTTGATTCCTTGAGAAGGCTATCGTGTTATGACCAATGTTATAAAGAGATTTGAAAACAAATATAAGTAATTGTAGTTTATAGGTTTCGTTCACTGGCAAGATATTTTTACAAACTTCCTTATACAGAAGGATTGTAGGGTAAGTTAATGGTAGATGATATACGGTTTTGAGTGCTTTATTTTGTACTCTTTTATAGCCATATATCATTATTAAATAGTTCAAATGACTCTGAATCAATGTTTGATAAAGCATTAATTTTGTAATTTCGTTAAATTTATATTTAAATTTATATAAGATTCCTATTACTGGGTATATTTTTGATTTAATAGTTTCAATATATAGGTTCCATTTTAAGTTGCTTTGCATTATTACTCCTAAATATTTTACAGAGTTACACTCCAAAACCTCTTCTCCATTTACAATAATACCAAAATTCTCAACGTTTGTATGTAAATGGGGCTTTAGTCTTTGTCGCATTAACTTATTTAGCCTTGCAAATTCAAAAATCATGTCTGCATCTTTCTGCATGTAGGCTCTTAACGCTGTTTCATGTTTATAGGGGAAAATAGATACATATATCATCTGCATACAAGTATATTTTTCATTAAGCTCGAGATTCACAATATCATTTATGTAAATAGTAAATAATAGTGGGCCTAAAACGCTGCCTTGTGGAACACCGTGTAGTATATCCCTAACAAAACTTCGACTATTATTTAATTCAACATATTGCTTGCGGTTTGTCAAACAACTTTTAAATTAATCAAGTTCTGTATTCCGAATTCCATAGTATTGAAGCTTTTCAAATATGATATTATGATCCACAAGATCAAATGCTTTTGAGAAGTCATATAAAATGCCAGTGACTCCTTTATAACCTTGATCTAATCCTTCGCATATGTAATTCACAACATACATATCTAACGAATTTAAAAAACAGTAAAATACCGCTAAAATATATAAAGCTTAATTAAAAAAAAAATAAACAACAAAACTCTGACCCATATTAAATTAAACCCTTTAACAATGTATGTATATAAGAACAAATAAAATCATCACTTCTCAAGGTCCATTTAATAAGACGACAATTATTTATTTAAAATCGCATTGATAAACAATTCAATTAAGTCCAACCCAAATAGTACGTAATTTTTACTTTTACTTCTCCTTATCATTTTTAGTTTTTGAAAAACACTTGGTATTGCTGCTCTCTATTCAATAGAGTCTATTGAAACAGCGACATCAACAACAACAAAAACACCAATAATCATAATAATAAAAAAAGACAAATAGTATTTTGTTTTTATTCTAATACAACAAAGTATCGATAATCTTTGAGAAATGCTCTCTGTCCGTCTCTATACTCGCATACATACACACATTGTTGTTTACTTTTTCAATTTCCGAGAAATAGAGAGTGAATTGAAATATATTTATTATTATTAATACATTGTAAAATTTATTATTGATTGAATTAGCTATTTAAAAGAAATAAATCATATTTAAGTTAAAATTTAATATGCAAATTGTATCATCTGAAAAAGTACAAGCTTGCCAGATGGTTTTATTTTCTTAACTGTCCCCAAACAAATAGAAGCAATCCCAGAATACTCTAAATTAAAATAAATTGCTTTGTAACAGTATAATTTTGCATATGTCAGCTGTAGGAAATTCTCCCTGTTGGTAGGAGTTTTTAGAAATATTTTAGGTGCAGAAAAAAATTAAAAATTTTAAAATTTAAATATATCTACATATTTTTCAAGATTACGCAAGATTTATATTAAAAATTTTCTAAATCTTATGAATGTAAAAATAGTCTTAGATCGCAGTATTTTTTACATTTTCCTTTGTTTGCGGACTGGGGCTAGAGTATTTAAAAACGGAAACTGGATAACTATTAATAGTTTATATAGTTTCCTATATGCAGGCTTTCAAGGTCATTAATTTAATGTAAATAAAAGATTATTTATTTCATTTTCTATTAAATCCGACGTTTCGTTGGTATTCTTTCCAACTTCTTCAGGGATTTGAGTTTTTTATTAAAATCTGGTAACATTGTAAAAATACAAAAGATAACGATTAATCGGTTTTTTCGCTTTGAAAAACCTACCTGTTTTGAATATTTTATATTTTCGAATTATTCGACAATCCGACTTTTTGGATCGGTTAACCGGTTTTTATTTAATTTTTGATATTTTAACTAGAAATTTGTTATCGAAAATCTCACGCTGAATAAAATATGTTGTAAAAACTAACAAATATATAACTGAACAGAGCCTGTTCGTAAAAAATAAAAGTTTTCATTTCCAAGATCGATTTTAAATTATTACTCGTACACAAAAATAAAAATAAAGAAAATAAAATAAAATTTTACCGCATATAATGAAAAAGCGGTTTAACGGTTTGTTTTCTACACTTTTTGTTTCATTATATTCCCGAATTATTGTCTGAATGCTTGATTTTGGATGCCCAACTAGTTTTTCAATATCTATTTAAGATTTTTTTCTTTATGGAACTTTACAATAAGCTCACGCACTTTTACACAAATTTCTTTACTCATTTTCGTTAAATAACAAAATTAGCTGCAAAATTAACAACAATTAAACTTTTTTCTAAATAACAGTATATCATACGGAGTTCCATTTTATTTACTTTTCCACATAGCCGTATGCAGACTTTTCTGTGTTTGAAAAATGAATTTTATATATTTTTGTTAGTAAATGTTGTGTGGAAAAAAACGTTTGGTCCAAATTCATTGTTTGTTGTTCGATTGAATTTGTTTGAAATGAACTTTATTGCTAAATTGTTCATAGATAACCCAAAACCCCGTTTTTCAAGGGATTATGTATACTTTACTGTGCGACTGTTATTCTGAGTGACAAAAAACAGTAGCATTTTAACTTAAACCAGGATAATTAGCCCTTCAAATAAGTCAACTTACTACAAATTGATATTTTAAGTTCTTAAGATGATTAATATTAAAATATCAAAGGATTGTCATTATTTTCTTTAATATTCGTAATTAGAGACAATTTAAGCCATTTTCTTTAAAAAAAAATACTCTTTAACAACTCTGTTATCTAGTGATAATTACACCAAAATGCTCTGCTCTGCTAATATCAAAATTTTGTTACACCCGGTTGGATAATATAAATGTATTAAATATTTCATTTTGATTACAAGTAAAACAAAACTGTTTTTGTTATTACTCCGCTTATTTTGTTTTATTAAGTTTTTTTTTATTTAAATGCAGTTTAAACATGTTTAATAATATTTGCTCTTAGAAATGTTTTATAAGAGTAAAGAACATAAAGTAAAATAAAATGAAATATCTAAGTATGTACGTCTTGATGTTTGCCCTAAGTGAATGATGTTTTATTAATAAATAAAGGAATTAAAATATATATTATTTAGTGGTTACGTCTTTTCTTTCAAATATTAGCCATGTCTGACCTACATACACATGTATGTATATAAGTATATGCATATTTATTTTAATATTTAATTTGTATATTAATACCACACAGAGTAAGAAAAAAATAAATGTTATCAATCTCTAACTTTGATTTGTAAATGAATAAGACTGAATGCAAAATGTAAATATTGTACATACATATTAAAGTGCGCAATTTTCTATTACAAACGCTCCTTATACAGATTAACTGTGTGTAAATAAATATAAAAAAACAGAAATTAAATTATTGAAATATTTATTTGCCAGTGAAGAGAGTATATAATAAAGTACGACTCATAACATGAATGAAAACCTACATGTAACCATTATATTAATGATATCGCAATAGTTGGCTATATTATAATAATAACTTTATGATGCAGAGCTCATTCCTTTAAAATGTGGAGAAAAAACTGTATGGGTCCAAAAAAAAGTACATTTTATATTCCTCTAATAAGAATTTTTCAATGTTAGTGAAAACATACTTAAATAAATATTGTACAATAGTAGTTGTTGTTATGACTGTATACATAGAATAATTGAAATTACATTAAACTTTATACACATTCAGCATTTTTACACGCTTATCATAATTTTTAATGTGTTTTATTATTGCTATACGTATGAATAATGGACGCAGTGATTATTGCGTGATACTATCAATCAAGATGTCTTTAATGTTTTCATACATAGTTCTTTTAAATTAGTCGCAGTCTAGTCAATTAATGGGTTTACAGCTGAATGAAATATGTATATGTACATACATATCACTTGAATAATCTGTTAATTATCTTTGGTTTTGGTTTAAAGGCTTCTTTGGCCAACTTACCAACCATCATCTAATATTTTTAATAACTAGAATTCGTTTATCTGGCAATTTTTTTTAACTCTTTGGCATTTACATATACATACATACATATGTTTAGGCAACATCATTATTATTAATTCTCTTCTGCTAACAAAAAGTTTAGCAAAAATTCTAAATTGTTTTCATCAACAATGACAGAGAAGGACAAGAAGAGAGGAGCGAGACTGATTACGAAATATACATACATATGTATGTATATTTAAGACATTAAGACATAACGCATTGTAGGTATAAAGTTTTATTTAATTTTTTGTATATCGAAAAATAAAATCAACACAGGTGATTAAAAACGAAACTTAAACAAATGATTAAAATACTATTAAGAAATAGTAAGTGTTTCAAAAAAGTAATTAACATAAGAAACCTTCGGAATATGTATATGTAAAATGAATTAAGGCAAAGGGAGTTTAAACAGAATAAAAACAAGTAAGAGTGCAATATTCGGCTATGCCGAATCTTATATACCCTTCACCTTTGTTGTGGATGCATAATTATATTATATACATACATATATAACGGGTCCGCCATCTAACGTTTTTTTTTTTTTAACTAGTGCTTATTTCGTGAATGGTAACACTTAGCTCATATTTTATCCTTCCGCTGAACGAATATGGTTGTGTATACGCTTGAATAACGCTGGGAAATATTGCAACATTACTTTGAAAATCATGGTAATGTTGCAGAATGTGTGCGAAAATTGTGTACGGATTTTGGAAGAATAGAAGCACCGTCAGCTCCATATGTTCGTTATCTTGTGGAAAAAGTGAAGTGAAGTCGATAAACCAAAGCGTGAAAAGCCAAAAACAGTGCGTACATCCGAGAATATAGCTGATGTGGCAGAAAGTGTGCGTGAAACGCCATCAACATCAATTGACCGTCGTTCTCAACAATTGAACATTTCGGAGACATTATTGAGACGAATTTTGCATAAAGACCTTGGTAGGACGCTATACAAAGTCCAATTGGTTCAGGAGTTGAAGCCAACTGACCAATGCGTTATTGCTTCGCTAAGTGGGCCTGCGATCGACTTACAGAAGATTTTGCCAAAAAATCATCTTTTCAGATGAAGCTCATTTTGATCTTGGCGGGCATGAAAACCCGCACGCATACATTGGAAAGCCGATGCACCCAAAACGAGTCACTGTTTGGCCATTTTTCTTCGAAAATGAGCAAGGAGTGGCCGTTACAGTCAATGGCGATCGTTATCGGGCCATGTTGAACGAATTATTGTTCACAAAAATTGAAGAAGAGGACATTGGCAACATTGCCGTCAAAGATAAGTGCTACGTCGACACGCCAAAGACAATTGACGCTTTAAAGGGCAATATTCGTGAAGCCATTGGTGAAATACAGCTGCACACAATCGATAATGTGCTTAAAAATTGGACCCATCGTGTAGGCTACTGCATGGCCGAGGCAGCCATTTGAATGAAATTATTTTGCATTATTAACCGGAAGGATTGTACTTTTAAATAAAAAAAGAAATTTAAGAAAATATTCAGTAGTTTTTTTTATAGCATTTTCAAAAAAAAAGTTAATTGGCGGATCCTTTATATTATATTTATGAACGGATTTTGCTGATTTTAAATAGAAAACTTCTCGAAAGCATGCCTGACAGAATTATTGAAGATTTGGATCCCGAAGATATCTGGGGACTTCAGAAAATTGATTTCAAGAGACAAATAGACAGACGAACATGGCCTAATAGACTCCGCTATCTATAAGGATCCAGAATGTATATACTTTATAGGTTCGGAAAATTATATTGTGGAAATTACAAACGGAATGACAAATTATAAATATATACCCTTCTCATGAAGGTGAAGGGTATAAAAAGCATAACATTAAATTATATTTTTTTATAATTTATAAATGCATAAATTATTAAAATTAATTATATGTCTATATTTTTCTAATATACAAGTTAGCCTTATAGTATATGTACTTTTTAATTTTTAATTTATGGGTGAACACTTACTTTCTGAATCAACTGTAACTATCAAAAATAATCACATACTAAATGATATTTTGTACCCTTTTCAGAATGTTTTCTGCTATGAATAGCACATACTCGGAGAATGTTCATAATATACAAAATTTAACAGCAGCTTTTATTAAAAAAAATCAGTTAACTACTCAGAACGGTAATTTTGAAACCGATGACATTCCCTATTTAAGTGAAAAATTCACTACTATTGCCGATGAGAAAGAGAACAAAGATTACGTTCACATCAAAATGGATACAAACTGTACAAATGACAACGATGACCTCAATGATGTTCTAAATAGTTGGTCTGGCAATGGTGGTGGAGATGGAGGTGGAGAGGGTGGCGGTGGTGATACAACAGAAGATGACATGGGCTATCAAGACGACAATGTATCTCATGTAAGCTCAGATTATTCTGAATTTCAACCCGCCGAGCAAGACAATCTATTTGCTCAACCCAATCCACCGGATGGGTATGGCGGAGAATTAAATGATGCGGAAGTAAAATATAGTCAATCGGAACTAATGCTCAGACCACCTTCGGGTTCAGCAATGCATTTTAATTATAATTTTTCTGCCATGCCATCACGAACAGAACCACCACCCGCCGCTCCCACAGGATCGAATGTCCATCGCAGTTCAACAGTGCCCCCAAATATTGCGCCATTTACATATGGCAATCATCCAGATATGGGAAGCACCTCAGCAGCAACCGCCACTGCAGCCGGTTCAACTGCATCTAGTTATTCAACAAATTCACATTCAAATCCTGGCTGCTTCCATCCGAACATGTGGTATCCTAATGCACCTTTTGGTACTTATAGATCCTATGGATCTCATGCATATGGCCGTAATTATGGCCCCCAACTATCACACGATCACATGATGGACATGTTTCAATTATCAAATAGGTAAGTGCCAATTTAGCAAAAAAGCAAATCTTATTAAATAGATTGATACAATTTTCTCCCTGAAATTTTTTCGGTGTTCACACAGCACAATTCTTTAATGCTTAAATCGGTTTTATTTTTATTTGATAGCATACACACAGTTGTAAATACGTATAAGAGAGTAAAACGAATCGAAAGTACGAACAAGAGAGTACTCGTCTTATCTTCCCCTCACGTCGATGTCTAAAAGATAATTAGCTTAGCTTAAAGAATTGCTTCATGGAAATTGCGGCTAAGCTAATATTTTGTTAATATATATTCGTATGTACATAAATGAAGTTACAATTTTGTGATTCAAACAAAACATTATTTTGAATATATCCTTCACCGCATGTAACTATGTATATTTTGGGTCCTAAAAGATAGAGAACTTTATACAACGATATCCGTCTGTCCGGCTGAAACGTTGAAAGCAAAACAAAAATGAAGCAAGGCGTAGCAGCTAATTATTAATTCGCTGTGAAATAATGTATTCATTTGTCAAACTTTGTTTTGTTTACATTTGTTATTTAAAATAAAAAACGAAGTAAGGAAAAATACAATTATTTAAGAGTCTGCAAAAGTAAAATTAATATAAATAAATTGTGTGTTGTTTTGGTTTATAAAAACTGTTAAAATAAACGAAATAAATCTAATTAATTTTGTTTATATTTCAATTCGCCTGGATTTTGACATTTCACATACATATTAACAAAAACAAAACGCCTGTTGGTTTTGGATTGTTATATTTGTTGCCGTGACGCATACACCTTATTAATATTCCTTGTATGTATAGAATATTCACTTTTATTTACCATTTGTCAATGTCAGAATATCCAACAGTTGTAACTTTTTGTTAATTTAGTTGTAAAAAAAATATCCGGTTACGTGTCTCTTATACATATGGTGAATTTCACGTCAAGTGACCCAATTTTAAAAATCGATGTCTTCCGATTTGGAGGAAATTTTCACCAAGGTTAGTGCTATTGGATAGTAGGCCAGAGACAATTTTCAGCTCGATTCTTAACGATTTTTAACATTGGGTCACTTGACGTGAAATTCACCATATGTAAACTAGAAGGATAGCATATTTTATATGTATATATTCGAGGGTTTGCTAAAGTTATTGCCAACTTTTATTTTTCTTAATTACTTCAATTTGAAAATACTTTTTTTTATAATTCAAACCCTGACTGCTCTAAAGTGGGCATTAAAGAAGAGAATGCATATTTTTCGTCAAGAAAATACAAGATATACAAGTAGATGATAACTTTGACCCTATAATTACTAAAATCATAAGATATAACTTAGCATTTTAAACAAGATTAATGACAAGAAAATATTATTTCTCAAATGAATATTTGATTTAAATTTTAAATATGAATGTATATATGCGACTCCATTAAGTATGTATAGGGTTTTTTTAACAAGAACTTTATTTCCAACAGGGGGATATTAAAATAATATGAAAGTTTTGACATTTCACTTGTTATTATATAAGTAGAAGAACATTTGGCAATTTTTGCACTGAATTTAATGTCGCTCGAAAATTCATTATGAAAATTATGGATCTGTAAAAGCTATATTTATTAATATTCTTTATATTTTGTATCCTCCTTCTGAGACCACTATTCAGAATGTGATGAACAAAATTGCAGCAATTGAAGAGAAAAGCTGCCACATGCTGAACATGTCACTGTATGGTGGCTATGTGGTCTGAAGCAGTTATTGGGATATTTTCCCCCGAAATTCGGCTGTAAATACGATTACGGTGAATGTACCACGATATCAAAAGATGTTAACAACTAAATTTTAGCCTATTATTGATGATATGGACATCAATGATATGTAGTTTCAAAAAAACGGTGCCACATATCAGCGAAACAATTAAATATGAAACCTTACTCTTTCCTATACAATACAATACAAATTTCAATGATTGTAATATAAATTCTTTGTTTTAATTTGTTTTGACAAACAAAGTGGATAAGATTTGGTGTTGTCCGTCAGTCCGTGTATACCTGGTACCTACATACATATGTATCAGATATATTCATAAGAATTTTGGTATTGCAAAAGAAGCAAAATCGGTCCATAAATAGCTGAGGAAAAAGTCACGACTACCTCAATTTTATACACAAAACGTTATCTAAAGTTCCCAGAAAAAATCATTCAAATTCATAAATGACTGAGATATTAAGAAAAACTTATTTTCGGTTTTAGTTAACCTTTTCATATTCCATGAAATATATTTTGACGACGCCTCTCTCAAGTGGGAGTGGCTGATCTACTTTCATTTCACCTTAAGATGATTGAGGCTAATATTTCTTGTTGCACAGTGTTTTAATAAACACATACATATGTACCTACTCGTATATGACATATTTCTGACTAGTTTTAGCTTCTATGTCAAGAATATTTCAGATATTTATAGAAATATTTTTTAATTAATGAAAAATATCACAGTTAAAATACAGATTTTTTTTGGGGTTTCAAAAACAAATTTGTATGTCCATTGAAAGTGCTCAAAATATGCATTAATTCCTAAAGGATTAAAAAAATTTTATAGTTCACAATATGTATCTTGTACTTATACGAATACAATAGAAAATTGATAACCTTTTCGGCTCTTGGCCAGTTTCCTAGATTAATTTTCATAAGCATGTGTCAATATTTTTAATATCAAATAAAGAATTTGGGAAATACACAACAATGAAATAAAGAACATAATAAATTCAACCTTACAAAACAGCCAGTATTAAACCAACAGCCAACCAATCACGCAAAGTATGTATGTATGTATATGTGTGTCTCCTCCCCAGGATATTGAAAATACAAATAAAATTCATGCACAGAATTAAATTATAATTCATAAATGAATGGCTGACTGACATCTACCCTGGAAAGAAATCACGAACGCAATTGGAAACAAAAGCGAAATCAAGTCTCCCGCAGGATTCACTCAAGATGTCCTGAAACATTAACTAAATTAACAACTATACAAAATTAAAACGAGATTCTAGGACGAAATGAAAAACACATACATACATATGTATGTATGTATATGCGTATGTGAAACTTGTACTATTTACCAGTGTCTATCAGACATACATACATATGTATGTAAATAGATACACACACTAACACACGTTTGTATATGTATACATATGTATGTATATATGTTTGTTCTATGTAAATTATCATCATGTGTTTTGACGTTTCTGGAGAAAATAAATCTTTTTTTAGCCTTAACCAAAATAACAACTTAAATCAATACAAATACAGTCAGAGCAAGCTTTTTCTTCTATGAAGCAAAATATTTTTATTATAATAAGAAATATTAAAGTTTGAATCAACTTAAAATTTAATTTAAGGGTTAATATTTTCTTAATGTAAAAAAATGTTAAAATTAAAATGATTTCATGGAAATTTTGTGGGAAGAATATAAGTACCCGAGAGAAACAATCAATTTATATTAGCAAAATCCAAAAACTAAAAATTAATATTTTGTTGGTCGTCCATTTAGCTTAATTACAGCCTCTAGTCGCCTTTTCATGGAATTTACCTCTTCAGACGCATCCTAAAGTTTCACACTTACTTTCAAATTGTCCTTTAAAATTTGTAAAAAGTTTTGGCTATTCATTGTATTTTCAATTAATACAAGATTACCTGGTCCTGCAGCTGACATACAACCCTAAACCATCAAAGACCCACCGCCTTGTTTTACTGTGGCATTAAGGTTCTGTGGAAGCAGCTCTCTATTTCTTGTTCTTCAGACTCCTCATCTTGATTTTACCAAAAAATCTCAAAGTTACTTTCATCGTTAAATAGTACATTATTCCAGCGGAGAGGTTAAGTAAGCTTTTGAGAAGCCTTAACGTTTTGTATGGTTTACTACAGAAATATACGTGTTTTTTTTAGGCTCTCTTCCATGAAGTCCATGGTTATTCATCCGTCTGCTAATTGTCGATGCGCTTACTGGGTCACCGCTTGTCTTAGAAATGTCTTCAGCTTTGACTGCACTAGACTTTGTAGTTTTCTTGACCTCTCTGACTTTTTTGCGAAGCACATTATTAATTAGAGAGTCTTGTCGACCGGTATGTTTTCATAATTTTGGTGTTTCCTCAAGCGGCTTTTGTTCACAATTTTAGCAATATCTGCGAGAGACTTTCTCTAACCTCCACTGGTAAATCTTTGCCAGGTGCCATTCGGTTTATTAAATAATATTCTTAACTCTATACGAACAAAATTATTATTAATTGCATTAATCTAATCTTAATCTATTTTCTTCTTCTGTTTACTAAATATTGATTGCATTTTTAAGAGAGTTGTTTTTTTTTTGCTAAATAAAACTAATAACATATCTTTCAGTAAGAGGAAAATATAACTCTTTAATAAAAGTTAGCATTTTTATATACATAAATAAATTTTAAAAATATAGACTTCTTTTAAAGATATTATTCTTCACAGAAATTATTGTTAGCTGTATACTAAATTTTGACTCTGACTGTATGCATTATTCGCATACATACTTCTTATTAACCCTTAATTTATCCAATCACCCATGGTGAAATTAAATACCAGGTGACCGCATTGCTACAACAATTACAACAAGGCAAGAACAACAGGCATTTTTCTATATGAAAAACTTTCGTCACTGTCAAAAAGTTTTTTTTTTATATAACTTTTTGGCATTTTCAAATTCACCATGAATAATCAGCTGGCGCTACGCTATCACCTAGTATTTAAATTCACCTTGCAATCACCCACCTTAGTTAGGTTTGACAGTTTGACACTTGAATTCTAAGTGAAATTGTCACATTTACTTTATTAACTATTTAAATTTATTTCGAATATTTATTTGAAATCCAAATTTGTATTGAAATAAAACACCCTTTACTTCCTATAAACATTAATAGACAGTTTACTGGTCATATTCGCAGAACATACAATTGTAATGACACAATTATTAAATGAAAACGAATTATTAATGAAACACTGTTCAAACAAAATTTTATAAATAAGTGTGTGTTTAAATAAGTATGTATATACATATATACAAACATATGTATATATGTATATGTCTAAATTTCTTGTAATTAAATTATTGTCTGTATTTAATTTTAATCGTTCTTCATACAGACTTTTTGATTAATTTCATTGAAATTGTATGAATTAAGGTTCTTTGCACTGTTATCAGTCACGCAAGTGTCCCGGTGTAATAATTTAGATCTATTTATGTATCTATAATATAAATTTGTACAAAGTTTCAAAGGAGAAGAACGAATTAGATTAGCACGAATACCATTAACTCAAAAATACCGTCGCCGATACATATTCACGGCTTAAATGCCGTTACCAATACCATCGAAAATACCGTACCGTTATTTAACAAAAAATTTTAATTTATAAAAATAAAAGTTTATGTTTCCCATTTTTAGGTTAAAGAAATATATTCGAATTAAAATGTAAGGTATGTGATGAGAATCTATGGTTTTTTGAATGGGTGTCATGAATTTCGAGCGATTTCTACAATAATGCGATTAAACTATCGGCTTAAAATTTATTGTTTAAATTCGACATGACGTTTGCCCTCCTCTTCATCCAACAGGGTGTTAATGAATAGATGTGTGAACTTTATTGGTATTCTTATCGATCTTTTGATAAACTTTGGTATGCAAATAAATTATTTTGCCTTAACTACGAGTAAAGTGATGATAAAACTACGGCCACACTTGGTAAATATTTGCCGAAAAAGACGTAACCACTAAATAATATTATATTTCAACTCGTTTATCATCGTTTTTTTTTTAGGACAAGACCCAACAACAAATAATTAGTTTTAATTTATTTTATGTTGTTTGATCTTGCAAAACTCTTGTCAAGCAAATTTGTGCTAAAACAAGTGGTTACACATTTTTGAGTAAATATTTACCATGTACATTCATCATAAGAGCTGTTGCAATCGTACACTAACTGAAGGAAATGAAATAATACCAAACATATTAAAATTTGCAAACATACTTTGCCTTCGAGCCAAAATGACCCATCGTACAACATCCTGATGCATAAATGGTAAATGGACTTAAAATATACAATTTGTCTGTCATATACATATGTAACCAGTCACTCTACTTAAGTGCTGGTCGCACTGTATAAGGACCTAGGGGTATGAAATTTTCCCTAAAATATTTTGTATTGATCATAAATTTTTTTTTGCACCTTTATTTATTTATTGAAAATTTATATACTGAAATGACAATAAGTATTCAAATCTTAATACTAAAAAGAAAATAATAAGCCCAGCCAGTGCTAGACAAACATTTTTATGATACTAAAAAAATTTCACATCAACTGATCCAGTCATCTGTTTTGCGCTTGAGTTAAAGCAAGGGTATCCCTCCTTCTCAACCGATTGTGGCCACTAAAATTAAGGATGTCTCGTGCAAGTGGTTTTGGATGGTGTTCAAGTTTGCTGACGTACTTTGACGCATATTTTGTAAATTCGACTTTTACTAATGGCATGCCTAGATCTTTGTGGATTCGAGAATTTTTAACATACCATGGAGCTGCAGTAATTATACGTAGAATTTTATTTTGACCCCTTTGAATTTTTTCAATATTTGATGCTGAGGCCGTACCTCATAATTGAATTCCATAGCACCAGATTGGCTTTAGTATTGCATTGTACAATAATAGTTTGCAATCCAACTTTAGTGAAGAATTTCTGCCAATTAGCCAATTAAGTTGCACTGCTTTTAATCTCATCTATGTAAGCTTCAATATGAGACTTCCAAGTTAAACGGCGATCGAGGTGAATGCCGAGGTATTTGACTTCATTATGTTGAGAAATAATTTGATTATTTATTTTGATGAACGAGCAAGTTTCTTTTCGCAATGTGAAAGTGATATGAATACATTTCTGTTCATTTACCCTGATTTTCCAAAGCTCTAGCCAATTCTTTAGTTTATAAACATAATTCTGCAAATTCTGTGATGCAACTTGGTGGTCCTTATGGACGCTGATAAAGGCTGTATCGTATGCATGTCGGAGGCATAAATCAAATATAAAGTAGGACCCAGTATGCTACCCTGTGGCACACCTGATTCAATTGGCTGAGCGGTACTTAAAAAATTGCCTTCTTTGATTTTAAATTTGCGACCGTATAAATAACTTTCCATGAGTTTATGGGTGTTAGCAGGCCGATTTAATTTTATTTTGTGCATTAAACCGTCATGCCAAACTTTGTCGAACGCTTGGGACACATCAATGAAAAGGGCGGAGCAGTATTTTTTGTCTTCAAACGACCCTCTTATCACATTTACCAATCTGTGTGTTTGTTCGATGGTGCTGTGTTTAGCTCTGAAGCCGAATTGATGATTAGGAATACATTCAGTGTCATTTAGAATTGGAGTCAACTTAGTCCTTAAACATTTTTCGAACAGTTTAGAAATTGTCGGCAGTAGGCTAATTGGTCTATATGACTCCACTTTGGTGTGGTCCTTCCCTGACTTAGGAATCATAGTGATCATAGACACCTTCCAATCTGCAGGATAGTATTCTAGGCGTAAAATAGCGTTGAAGATAAAGAGGATAATTCTTCTAGCTACACGAGGTAACTCCACAAGCATTTTATTGCTGATTTTATCCATACCTGGAGCCTTTCTAAGGTTCAGAGTGCCAATAGCGCTTTCGACATCACAAAAGTTTAGTTTTAGAGGTACAGGAGGTCTTATAACAAGTGGTGGCAAATCACATACGTTATTTGAGTTGTTTATAGTAAACACATTTCTCAAATGGTTAACAAATAATGCCCCTTTCTCGGAATCATTTCTAGCCCAGTCACCAGTCGGATTTCACAAAGGAGGTTTTCCTCTCACTGGTCTTTTTAAACCTCTTGCCACCCTCCATAACGAGTAGTCAGATTGTGGGGTACTATCAAGACCCCAAGTAAAATCTAAGTGAGGCCGTTCTTTGGGTTTCTAAGAAATGTCTTAGTATATCTCTGCATACCCGTAGCCTAGCTTTCAGTTGAGGAGACCTGTGAATTTGCCACTCTCTTCTAACTCTTCTTTTTTCTGACAGGAGTTGATCGAGTTCAGCGAAATAAGTTCTGTTTGTCCCACTTCTGCACTCAACGTCATATGTGTAGGCGTGATGTACAGCTCTAAATGATTGGTATATAAAATGGACTAAATCAATAACTACTTATATGTATATACTTATTGTAGTTCTTATTAATTTTGTTCCCTATATTATTATTTAATAAACAGAATTTATATTTATTTCACTTTCAGTGGCCGTGAAGCAAGAAATCGAGCAGAAAAAAATAGACGTGATAAATTAAATGGCTCCATACAGGAACTTTCCACAATGGTGCCACATGTTGCAGAATCTCCCAGACGTGTCGATAAGACGGCAGTGTTGAGATTTGCCGCTCATGGTCTACGTCTGAAATATGGTAAATTAATTATTTATCACTTATTTAACCCAAGTAATTAATTAATTTTTGTTTACTTTAAGTATTTGGCAGAAGTCTCAACAATGAATCAACCCAATCAACTGATGTTCTCATGAAAGTATTGGACAGTTTCTTCCTAACACTGACCTGTAATGGTCAAATTGTTTTAGTATCTTCCAGCATAGAACAACATCTAGGACATTGCCAGGTAAACTGCAATCAAACGAATAATTAAAGAAATTAAATTTAATTTAACAACAATATGACAAACATTGGCTGTGGATACGTGACATTGTGTCGATGTACTTGCTTTGGCCATTTGCAGTAACAATCCATAGATTGTTTCCTCTTTGTCTGCTAATAGCAAATCGTGCTTTTGTGCCATTTAAAGGAAACATCAAGTTATTTAATACAAAAAATGTATGACAATTCAATTTACAATTGTTTTAATTGAATTTACTGAACTGTTTTCAAGTGTGTGTGTGTGTGTATGTATGTACAAACATACATATATAAATAATGAGGTTTTTGTTTTAATTCTTAATATTGTTCGATTTCATAGTAAAAACAATGAAAGGTGACATATTGCAGTGGAATTAATTGGCACATACCAGAAGAGTAAAATTGCTACAAAATAAATAAAACAATTGATTCCACAATATGATATTAAAGCATTAACAAAGTATCGAATATAAAAAAATATGTATACTATACGTATGTATGTACATTAGGGATACAATTTTTGAAAATATCAAAATGGTCCTATCCATACCATGTACTACATATGTAAAAAAAACAATAAGAACTCCATCTTTAGATTTTCGGTATCGTTAAAAAAGGTTCCGCGTCAAATGCAATTAAGTTCTAAACAAATAAAAATATTTTCTTTATAAATTCATTAAATGATAAATAAATTACAATTTTTTCCTTTAAATATTGAATACTATTCTGTATAAATTCAATTAATCGTGATAAAATATTGCGACTTACCTACGCTGTCTTATGCAAATTTGCGAAATATTATTATTTATTGCCAAAAGTAGCCTTAAAAAATCATTATCGGGCTTTACTAATGCTCAGAAATGCCTTCTAAGACATTAGGTGAAAGATGAATCAAGAATTCCAAAAACTCAACGCAGTAACAATTGTGCGGAACGCGCCATCAAAGTCGTACAAGATATTTTCCCCCAATGCAAATCAGCACGAACTCTTAATCTTAAGTAAATGATAAATAAATTACAATTTTTTCCATTAAATATTGAATACTATTCTGTATAAATTCAATTAATCGTGATAAAATATTGCGACTTACCTACGCTGTCTTATGCAAATTTGCGAAATATTATTATTTATTGCCAAAAGTAGCCTTAAAAAATCATTATCGGGCTTTACTAATGCTCAGAAATGCCTTCTAAGACATTAGCTGAAAGATGAATCAAGAATTCCAAAAACTCAACGCAGTAACAATTGTGCGGAACGCGCCATCAAAGTCGTACAAGATATTTTCCCCCAATGCAAATCAGCACGAACTCTTAATCTTAAGTTAATTTCACTTAACAAAGATAGTTTTTAGATTGTGATTTTGATAATAATCATATAATTACATTACGAAAAGTAAATAGTTAAATAATTATAAAATAAACAATTTTGAAAAAATAAAAAAAGGGCTTTCAGAAATCGGCTTCGACGCAGAATGTTTTTGTTCCGAAATGTCCCGAGGAAACATTTTTCGGTTTCAGCACAACATCGGCTATAGCGTGATGATAGGGCCTTATTTTGGTTGTACCCCTAATGTACATATGTACATTAGTACTATTATTAAAATATATTATTAAAATATATGTATGTAATTCTGTTTTTGTAGGCCGATTTATATGGTCAAAATATATTGCACATAACCCATCCAGAAGATCACCAACTGTTAAAAGAAAAACTAATACCCAGGGATTTAGATAATCTATTTGATATACAACCGGAAGATGAAACAGGTGAACCTAGACAACGAACACAGGCGGAAGAGGATGAAATTGATAAAAGATTACGAGAAGATAAAAGAAGTTTTACCATAAGGTTAGTACTACTATATACATGTGTATTTACAACGTATTTTTATTTACATATGTCACTTGACAACAGATTGGCCAGATCTGGACCAAGATCAGAACCCACAGTTTATGAGCTGGTTAAAATAGACGGAAGTTTTCGACGCAGTGATATGGCGCCGAGAGGTCTTAAAACAAGTACATTTCCCTCTACCTTACAACTAATGCGACGAAGTCGGGGTCGTGAGGACATAATGCCACTCCACACGATCAGTGGTAATGATATTGTAAGTCTTAATTTATTATTCAAAAGGAAAACTTGAATGGCCACTAAAATCTAGGTAATGTTAAACATTTTAAGGTATTAATTGCCATCGCTCGCATAGTACGACCACCGGTTATAAATCGTGTGGTAGAGACCAATCGTTTGGAATACAAGACACGCCACTTAATCGATGGTCGTATTATAGATTGTGACCAGCGCATTAGTTTAGTGGCTGGTTATATGACAGACGAAGTGCGCAATTTAAGTCCATTTACCTTTATGCATCAGGACGATGTACGATGGGTTATAGTGGCTCTAAGGCAAAGTATGTTTGCAAATTTAATATAACATTAAGAATGACTTCTAATCGATGCTTTTTTCCTTCATTTAGTGTACGATTGTAACAGTTCTTATGGTGAATCCACTTATCGTCTTTTTACTCGCAATGGGAAAATTATTTATTTGCATACCAAAGGTTACCTAGAGATCGACAAGAATACCAATAAGGTTCACTCATTTATCTGTGTTAATACCCTGCTGGACGAAGAGGAGGGCAAACGTCGTGTCGAGTATATGAAGAATAAATTTTCAGTCATAATCAATACGAAAATACCCCAATCTTCGGATGATTTACCAGCTTCAGAAAATCCTCTACAATTAGAAAAGGCTGTCTTGTGTTTAATACAAAACCTCAAACAGAACACAGATGATGATGGCGATTCTGAAGCTTCTTCATCGACATCATCGTTTTCAACGAAATCCTATCACCATCATCATGCAAGTTCTTTTCTCTATGGCAGCTCTTCGCCTCAAGTAGCGGGTATGTCCGGTATTGGACGATCCACGAAAACACCTCCTCTAGCTTTAATACCGCCGGCCGCCGATTCCATTAAGAGTTCTATAACGAAAAGTGTGAGTGTAGTTAAGACTACAGCGGCGAAATTTTTACGTTCCACCATCACAAGCTGTACGCAGCAACAGAGTGTTCTTGGCAGTAACTGTGGACCAGACATAAATATTACTGGGCAGCCAGATGACGGTGACAATATGATGTATTCGAATAATCCAGACAGTGATGGCTATCATACAAATCCAGAACAAGAAGGCGATAAACTTTATATGTCTTCCGGGGCAGTTAAACGAAAAATATCATATTCGATTTCAGAAACTGATAGTGATGAATATAGGGTGCCAATACAACGTCAAGGTCTGTATATAATATTCGAATAATTACAAAAATTTTTAAATGCATTTATAACTTTAATTGCAGCCATAGAAAATGTTCTTTCCAGTTCATTGCAACAAATTAATAATAGACTTAGTCAGCAACTAAACACAGCCATGGAATTAAGGGACCAAAGTCAACGATACGAAGTACCTCATACTGAAGAACGTATAGCAGATATTATGGTGAGTTTTATAGTTTGTATTTAGTAGACTTAGCCGCACAAGGTGGGCAAACTTGAAGTTAGGAAGAAACTGAAAAAAATTTATTTTATCCAAATTTCAGAATCGGGTTAATATTATACGATTTGACTTAAACTTCATAGTTAATAGATAATTACTAATTTCTAATATTTTTTAAATTTATTTTATAGAAAGAGCATCAAAAACAACAAGAAATGTATATAAATATTACCAACGAATTTGAAGTTCAACGAAAAAATAGTGAAAGTAGTAGTTGCAGTAATAGTGAAACAATTCAAAACTGTGTGGAAAATGACTTGGAAGAGACTCAACAACAATTTCAAAATCAAGAACAACAGGAGCAGCACAATTCCACACAATCTGTGCAACCAACAACAATAACAAGAAATTGTAGTACTGTTAAAACTGATGCCGATGATGATTTGCAACTATAATTGTAAACTAAAAATTAAACACAAATCGGTCACTAGATCAACTCAAAAAACAGTACAGACATTAAGAAAAACCATTATTGAAATGTATCCAATGTGATCCACACAGAGAACGAAAAAATTATGGATGTTTGTTATAAACAAAAACTTAAATTATACAATTATTTACATATATAAATAAAACAGGTTTCTTTGAAAATTTCCTTAATAATTTTTATATAAAGAAAAAAAAAACGTTAAAAACAACAAAGAAATACAACTACATACGTCTTAGTAGCAATGACGTAATAAAACTGAAAATACTTGTAACTATGTAATGAAATGTTAAACAACTTAAAAACTTAGGTTTTATTGAGTAAGGTAAGGTTTATAGTTCTAAATAATACAATGTGTAATTTAATATTAATATAAAATAAATATTTAGTTAGGCAAATCTTTACTAAAATTAAAATTTTGCAATAAATATGCTCCACACTGTATGTCTGAATGTTTCTACACCCACATACACACTCTCACATACATACATAAATATTATTAATTAGAAAAAAATATAGACAAAATTTTAATGACAAAATAAACACGGTGCAATTTATTATTAAACAAAAACTAATTCAAATATTTAATGTTTTTTAATTATTATTATTAATAATGTATATGTAACACATATGTATGTATGTATGTACTATATATTAGATTGTTTTAAAATTGTATGAAAAATATAAATTAAAAATACGGCTGGCTTATTTACATACATTAAAATTTTTTTATTTGCCTTTGTTATAATTTTTCGGGAATTTCCAGGAGTGAGGTTTGAATTATTATGATACTTTATATAATAGTGGATGTCAAATCATAACGAAATCGTCACCTACTCGTATAAAATTCAGAAATCGGTTTTAGACTATAGAAAAGAAAATGCAAACATTTTACTGCTTTGGCAAATGTTATAATCTTATGTAATTTTAAAATTTTTATTTTAAAATATAAGAATTGCTCATTGGGAATTTATTAGAGCAAAATTTGAAGTTAGGGAGTAAAAAATTATTTAATGTCAAGAAGTGAGCAAAAAGTTAACGGTTAACATTTAGTTAGTACAAACTTGGGAAATTTTAACACATGAACATTTAAGAATTACTTATTAAAAAACTGAACGAAAACAATGCATTTTTAGTTTCACAAAAAAGATTCCAAATTAATATATGTATACATACAAATCCCAGCATACCATTCTAGAAGCGCTCCGAAAAAAGAGTCAGAAAAGAGTCCAACTAAAAAGCATTTCCGGAGCGAAAGAAAAATTTGCTTAAAAAATTAATTTTGATTAATTATTATTATATATTATTTTTTTTTACTGTAAATACATTTATTTCATTTTTTTCCATTTCTAATTTAGTTTATTAGTAAATGAATTCCCTTTTTGTTTAAGTAAAACCAATTAATTAATTGCAATAACTCTTTTCTGACTGATGTAAGGGCTCTTTCAGAGCCCAGAAAAAACCCTCATAAAAGACTCTTTTCTGACATTATCTATGAGCTCTTTCTAACGGACCATTTTCGAATGTAATGACCATCTTTTCTGAAGGTTTTCGGATCAATAATGATTGTTTTTTGGGCTCATAGAGAGCTCCGGAAAAGTTGTCAGAAAAGACTCTGGGATGTATATTATGTAAATTGTATCGTATTAAAAACGAATTGACATTGAAAAAATTTATTTTTTTATTGATTCGGTAAAAACGAAAAAGTTACTGAGATTTGATTTTATATTTAAATGCAAAAAAAAATTAAAAACTTGCAAAAACTAGACAATGGCAAACAAGTGAAACTTTGTCCGATGGTTTCAAATGAGTTTACAATGAGAACTGTTTTTTTACTATTTAGTTTTTGCGATAAAATATTTAAATTATGCAAATCTATTTGGAACAGTTTAATATCCATTTTAATAGTTATATTTATATGTATGTATTTGTATATTCACTTCAATATTATAATTGAAAGACGGCAGCAAAATTTTCTTTTGTTTTCAATAATTTTCAATAAGACAACATGATCATGTAACTAAAAAAGTAATTTTGTTTATAAGAATGTACTTTAAATAAATAACTTTCAAACATGTTCTAATAAAAGGTGTCCAAATTTATAAATATTCATCAAATATGAAATTTATAAGTGTTCATTGTCATTCAGCATAAATATTATATATTCAAAGTAAACAGAGGTTTTTAATATTTAATAAAATTATTGCATACGGTAGATTTAATTTCAAAGTAAACGAAATATACTCGTATCTTCTAAAACCACATTCAAACCTTCAGAAAATTAACTTTCTTTCCTTTATGTTTATATGAGAAAATGAGAGACTTTATGAAAATAGTAATAAAGCTTCTAACATCTACAAATAAAATTTGATTTGGATAATTTTGAAATATAGTCTAAAATCACATTTTTTAAAAACATTTATGAAAATATATATACATACATATATTTAAAATGATTTTAAAAATAAGTTTTTTTTTAAATTTAAATTTAAGATATTTTGTTAAAATTACAGTTAAATTTTAATTATGTATATGTGCTCTCAAATACTTTAGTTTTGTTCGCCACTGTTATTGAAATGAAATTGTTTTAAATTGTTTAAACTACAAAAAAGAGGAATATTTAATGATACAATTTTTTTTTAGATTTGAATTTTTTACTGAGAAAATTAACATACAATCGTTAATATTTATAAAAAAGTAAATATAAACTAATTATTATATGTATGTATATACATATATATATGTGTGTATATATTATATATTATTTTAAAGATTCATTTAATCAATTTTTCTCACGCACTGTAAATGTTCAATTGTTTAGCATTTTATTATATTTTGGATATAGGTTAAACGGACTAAATCATGCAAATAGGAAAAAAAATTTTAAAGATACTTAAAGTAAAATACTGAAAAAGTTTGTGAAATAAAATTGAAATGTGAATTTCATTTCAGGTAATGCTATTGCAGAACCCATTTGAGATTCATTGCTTTTGAGTCTTATGTATGATTCTGAAAAGCGTTTATAAACAATTTATTTACAAAATAATTAGATAGCTCGAGATTGCAGATAATTTAAAGAAATTCAACTCACCATCTCAGAATGTGGGAAAAAAATGGTATTTTTATATTATTTGTTTAATAATTTGAATTGAAAAGAAATTTAGTCATCATTCAATGAATTTTATTAAGCTATTTTATAAAGGATTTCATTTGCATTTAATAAGAAAATAGTTCTATAAATAATGGATTCTCAAAGAAATTAATTTATTACGGCTTCGAATTAAAAGATAAAGTTTAATTTGATTTTGAAAATTGAATTTATAATTATTTCTTTCGCAATTTTGCTCTAAACGAGCTAGAAAGATTGAAAAAGATGAAAATAGCTCCCAAATAGGAAATTGATAAATTGAAACTGGAATATTAAGTTTTCCGGTCAGAATAATTCCGATTTCAATCGTTCTTGCGACGATTATTATGTAATATTATTTTTGTAACAAACTCAAATATGGTTGTTAAATGAATGTTTTTTAATAAAATTTGTTAATATTTACAAGAAACTTGGCGAAGAATTTAAGACAATTCTGATTATTATAAGATTTTTTAGATTTTAGAAAATCCGTGCAAAAGTAAATTACAATTAATTCATAATTAAGTACCTATGTATGTACGATTGTGTGTACGTTTTTTTTTTTCTTTTTCAAAAAATATATCTAAAAGTGTAGTTAAAGAGGTTATGTTATGTTTGAAATTATTTCTACCTAAGACAATTTTTATAGATAATTAAAATACGATTTAGCTTAAATATACCAACTAATAATATTAATATTTAAATTTACATATAAATATTTAAAATTAAATACATATACATACATAATATATATGTATGTACATATTCCCTGCCAGCAATTGGAAGTTTCTTTCATCGTCCATCGTCAAAGGCGTTACGTCTTACTCACTTCCAGACGTTAATTGGAAGATAACAATAACAATTTACATTGCAGTCGTCTTTTAATCATCCAGAGGACGTTTGGAAGATTGTTTGTTGTTTACAACAACAGCCGAACATGACATGTCCCGGTATAAAAGAAATGAAAAGAATGCCAAAAAGAAGTTTTCGACATCATCGAAATTAGTTTTATTTTGTCATTTGCTGTGGTCGGTCAGTGATAAAGTGTGGTTTTGGTTTGTTATTGTTGTAGTTTTTACATATTTGTTATCCCATAGTCAATATGAGTGTATTATCAGTAAAGGCAAAAAAAAAAAATCAAAAGCAAAAGAAGTTAAGCAGAAGTGACTTCTTGAAGTTACGCTGAAGTGACTTTTTGAAGTTACGCTGAAGTGACTTCTTGAAGTTACTTCCGGGGGGTACAACTTCTCAATACGGAAGACACTTCTACGATCAGAAAATGGTATCGCAGAAGATGAGTTTCAACTTCTTAGCGTCACTTCTGAGTCACTTCCGCAATAGAAAATGTTGGCAGGGTTTAAATGCATGAATGTAATTTATGCCTATGTATGTTTTTATGTATGTATGTATATAATATATTAATAATAAAACACATACATACTTATGTATGCACGTACATGTGTACCTAGAACATAAATATGTATAAATGATTAAGTGTATCTGATATTGTAATAAAAATATTTTAAAAACTAAAACAAAAATATATACCTACGCCACAAAAGACTGTTAATAGAGTTTTATTATACTCTATTAAATTTAAAATATTCATATATAAAAGTAAACAATAAAAACTTAAATTAAATTTACTATAATTTATTTATAAGCATACTTAAGTATAATTTTATATGTATGTATAAATGTGGTAATGAAAATAATAGTTATTGCATATTTAAATAAAAGCATTGTTTTTTAAATAAATCTTTAAAATATAAGAGTATACATATATTCATATATTAACTATAAGTTTGTATGTGTGCAAACACAATTCAAAGCAAACAAAAACCAATAAAACTAATAAATTTATAAGAAATTTAAAATTGCAACAAAAAAGAGAACAATATTTTTTTAAAAATCACCACAAAAATGTTTAAAATCCATTTATTGACTTCTTAAAAAGATAATTATTAACTATGTGTGTTTTATAAATTTATAATTCGAATTTTGTTTGTCTCGTTTTGTTTTGTTTATATTTTTTAAATCACTCTATCCTAAAAATAATAAGTATATGTGTTTATTTTTTACTACCCATTTTCCTAAATGTTTCCCATTAAATCATACTTCCTTTCAAACACTAACCCTGTCAATGTTTCTTCACTCAGTATGTTATATCTCCTATATATTGTCATATATATATCTATATATATTTGTATGTTAAGTGTTTTGCATTTGTTTTCATATAAATAAAATAAAATAAAACAACACGAAAATGAAAAATGTTATAAAATATATAAGTACATAATAAATCAAAAAAAAAAAATAATAATACCAGTTTGACTTGAAAATCAGTTTTAAAAAAGCGCACTGTGATTTTAATCTTAAACTTACAACAACTGTTCGCCCAATATTATCTTTTGCGAAAACGAGAGAAAATACATAGTTAGTCAAGAAAAAATTTACATTGAAGGCAAACAATTTTAAAGACTAACTCCCAATTTTTCTAATTTTCCTTTTCGACATCGAGGTGAGGGGAAGATAAGACGAGTAAACACTTGTTTGTACTAGCAATTCGTGTTACTATCTTATTCGTATTACATACACATGTATGTGTATACAAACGTGTGTACCGAAGGAATTTGTGCAAACACCGAAGAAATTTCAAGGAAGAAATTTTATCAATTTTTTTAATAAAAATTGCTTCGTGTAAATTGGGACTAATATACATACATACAAAGCAAAAACTAAAATTTTTCTTTTGCAAAAAGTTTCTATGCTTACATGTAGTTTACTTATCAGTTTGTTTAATAAAAATCTAATTCGCATGTTATTTGCATATGCGAATTCGAAGATTCGTTATATCCCTACTCATAGTTTATTTGTGCTAGGAAATATCATGGTGAAACTACATATATATCAGGTAACAGCATAGCGCCAGCTGATTATTTTTTGCTCTATTCATGGTGAAATTCTTGATATGTATCATGAAAATGTCAAAAACTTGTTTACTTACAAAAAGTCAAAGTTTATATTAAAAAGTTAAATTAAACTATTTTGTATTTGAAAAAGTGAGTTTTTGTCGCCATTTTATCTGCGTAAAATAGTTTAAAAGTGTTAAAGAACTATTTTATATTAAATAGTGTGTTTGTTTTTTGAGTTGAGTTGGCTGTCCATGTAAAGCTTGTACGCAATTTTGAAGATATTTCGTTAAAATTTGGTACGGATGGATGGGATTGAAACTGGTGGAAATCGGCCCATTATTTTACCTGGCCCCCATACAAATGTCCTTCCGAAATTGGAGTTTACCGATCATAAATCTTGGAATTATGCAAGTTTGCAAACAAATTTCACGACAAATGAGTGATAAATGAAACTAAATCACATCTACAAATTTCATGAAGATCGGCAAATTTCAAAATGGTTTAATTCCAGTTCGCCGGCCAAATTTTAGTGCCTTTATGTTAAAAACTTAAATAGGTAAAATTTTAAGCGAATACGATAACTCTTAATGGACCCGGAAACGACTTGAATATACCTCTAAAGGGGGATTTTTGAAAAATCTTCGACAGAAAATCAAGAATTTATATTTTTACAATAACCGAATTTAACGAAATTTGCCACATATATACTACTCTTGCGTGTCCATCACACTATGCAAGAATTTTTTGACACCTCTTAAGGTTCCTATTGTATAGACGTCTAACTTAGGCATCTCGGCTATTTTTGCAAAAAGTAAAGATTTAATAAATTTAGAGTTCGTCGTTAAATATTAAAAAAATTGGTGCCATTTAAATGCTTTGCCTCGAAGTTTAACAAAAATGTTTATAAAAGGACATAGCTTCCCTTTTTCATTTGTAATGTCCTTGTTGAGTATGTACAAAATAAATAAATAAATAAAACAAAATGATAGTTATTAAACTTTTTTGAAAAATATGTTTTATTAATTTGAATAAACATACCAAAAGCAATATCGGAATAGAGAATTCCTTTCTATATCTTTATTTCTTAAAATTATGAATATACATAATATTAGATCAGATTTTTTATATTTCTGTCGGTATGCCTCAACAACCTGAAGCACCAATTGTTTTTCCTCTTCATCATGGGTTAATATTCTATTAAAGTCTTGCATACATTTCATGCCTCTCTCAAAAGTATCATTTACAACAAATATGTCCTTACAAAATGGCCAACCTTCCTGAAATTCAAATGATGTTTCCCAAGTTGATCAATCTAACTCTAGAAATTCCAGGGATAAACTAAACCGACAGAAGAAATTTTTAGTTTTCTCTGACACAAAATCATATAAGGAGTATTTTTTATAATCTATTAAATTTGAATAGTGTCGTCTATTTATAAGTTTTACAGTTGGATCCTTAACTTTAAGCTTTTTTACCATTTTTCGTTTTTCTTCAACGCTTATATTTAAAACGAAAAAGGCTAGAGCTACTGTTTCCTCAGACAAATACCATAAATGGTTGCTCATTTTTTCAGAATTACTGCTGAGATTACTGAACTAGTTTCCGAATACTTTATAGCATCTTGAACAAAAGTTAAGTCTTGAAGAGGTGCGTCTATAGCATTTTTTTATTTATTTATTTGCAAATATCGCGTAATCCATTTGATTCATTTTTCGTAACTGAGAATTGGTCACGGAAAACAAATATTTTTAAAGAGAATATGTCTTTTGACATCCAGCGTGCATGGCTAGTTGGACTAGGCGTTGGAAAGTTATACCGCTCTGCACCAAGAAAGATTAAGGCCAATTGAAGGAATTCTTTATAGTCTTCTCGGTTTTGAGATTTAGCCAGTTGGTTATAACAAAGCATTTTGCAATTTTCATGCTCAACTGGACTTATTTCTAAACAAACAGTTGCATCTTCATTGACACTTCTAAATAATTACTTGTTCAAATTTGGCCATGATTTAGCAAATCTTTGAAATATTGAAACTTCTGGTGCATAGGTTGAATATAACTTTGTTTCAAAAACACTACGTAATATTATTTCATACACATGGTGGCGGCAAGGTAGATTGATTAGAACACGTCCAATTTTTTCCCTCAAGAGGACTGATTGATGCCAGTATTTGTAGACGTTGTGTCATATGACAAGCCGTTTACTTAGTCAATAATATTACACTTAACTAATCTTTCAAAAACTGCATCTGGAATATTTGCGCCAGTTGAAGATTCTACTTTCGGGGACTCAAGAAACTTTGATGTGCCGTTGTAGCTTACCAAAACTACAATGCGTTTAAATTTTTCGGATCCGATCAAATCATTCATGAACTTTCCATCAAAATGTGCTATCTCTTCACTCTAATCAATACTTACTTAACAAATGGCAAAATGCAACTAAATCACGGTTTTAACAACAATGTTTTAGCAATAATGTACATAAACAAAATTGTCATTCATACTACGGCGAGACTTTCCCGAACTTTATTCCATTTAGAACTCGGAATACATACATTGCGCAAGTGACAAAAAAATGTACACCGAGAATAGCATATAATGTTACAAGAAGGTATGCCAGTAGTGTGTATATGCAAAAGAACCAAGTTTATATTATATTCTAGGGCAGAATACAGTTTCGCTCACAAATATATGTGCCATATGAATGGGGATGACTTTTCGCAAAAGTGACGGAGATGCCCAAGTTTAGACGGCAATATAATAAGAACCATAAGAGGTATTGGAGTAATTCCTACACCATGTAATGCGCACGTAACGTAGTATAAATACGTCGAATTTCATAACAATTGGAGATAGCAAAAATATAATTTCTTAATTTTTTTTCGAATATTTTTTTTAAATTACTCTAAAGAGGTGTACTTAAGTCGTTTCCGGCCATTAAGAATTATCGGATTCACTCCAAATTTGGGTTTTATACTTTCTTAATAGAAAGGAACAATAATCTGCCCGGCGGTTTATACAAATCCAAAATTTCAAAATAAGAACACCTTTAATATACATACGTATATGCATATATACATATATGTACGTATATACGAAAATGTATATATACATATATGTATGTATATATATTTGCATACATATCTGTATATGTATATACATATATAACTATATTGTATACATATATAAATATATACATATGTATATTGCAGACGCTAAAAAGGTTTTTTAAAAAGTCTGATATTTTTTTCATTTTTATTAAAAGCACGCGATAAGCTAAAAATTTGCAAAACTATTTATGAACAATTTGAAAAATGACATTTACTGTTGCTTTGATATTTTTACAAATATTAAATAACGGAGCTTATGTACATAAATTCGCTGCAACTGTCCATTTATTCTTGCTGCCAGATTAATTGAACTTTAACGTGCAAAAGTGGATACATTGCCATTTCACATAAATAAATCCAAAACTTCACATTTACTTTAATAATTCATTTTTGTTTTATTTATTTAACATTTTAAATAAAAAAACATTATTTTTAAAAAATTTAGAGTTTTATTTGGGTGTTTAATGGTGTTTTCTTTCCTGAAATAAAATGTTACACCTTTATTGTGTACATTTTTATGTTTACCCCACATTTTAAAGATGTCGCATTTTTAATGGTCAGAATAGAACATAAAATTACAACAGTGTAACACTTTTTTTCATGTACAGCTGTTTTTGTTTTTTTTTTTTTTTTTAAAGAAGAAGCAGTAGCTCCCTGGTAAGCAGCGTTGTCAACTTGGTGCGTTTCGCACCATTTTTTGGTGCTTTTTAAAATTTTTGGTGCGAAAAATTCTTTAGTTGGTGCGCAGTGCACTTTTTTTAAATTTTGGTGCGCTTTTTAATTTTTGGTGGCACCAAAGCAAATTCAACACAACTTTTTGTTTCAGTGTGAGAAAAAATCTTTCTACAATAAAATACACCTGTTTGAGTACCATTTCATTCAACACTGCAATATTTGTTTGTGTATTTCGATGCGTTTTTTAATTTTTTCGAAAATGTGATGAAATCTGTATTTTTACAAAGTTTTAATTGTAGTTACATATGTAATAATAACTCATCACACGAATGTATGATAAATGAAATCAAATTCTTTGTTTGAAAATCAAATTAACATTTTAAACATATAAATAAAAATTCTGGTATAACCTGATGGTTTGGTCTACTGAACTGTAGACGAACAACCAAGGTTAGAGTACCAGTGGAATCCTAACAAATTTTATTGGAAAAAATCAAATAGAAGTACTTTAACTAGAAAACAAAAATATATAAAAACAAGTAAGAGTGCTATATTCGGCTGTGCCGAATCTTAAATACCCTTCACCTAAGTGTAATAAGAAATACAGAAACTACACTAGACTAGAATATTCTAATTCTGTGTTTTCTATTCAGTCTTAGTGCAAATTTTATTAGTATTTGATATATTGTTTGAAAGGCAATTTTACGACCAACATAATTTATGTTAAATATTTTGAAATGTTGTCTAATTTTTACCATTTTTAATTGATTTAATTACCAATTCTTACAATAATTTACAGAGTCTGTCTGATGTTCATAATAATCTTCAGTGTAATTTAACAAACAGAGTATAAAAAGGGGTACAATTCGGTTTTAGTGATTTTGCTAAAAAAAAACAAAAAACCATGAAATAGGGCTTTTAGAGGAGATACCAGCAAAAAAAAAATTTGTTGGCGGTCACGCCTATTTTCGAGGGGGCGGGCCCGTAAAGTTGAAAATATATAGGCCTATATCTCGGGAACTACTGGGTGCTCGATAATTTGTAATACACTAAATAAAAGGTATTAAAAATACCTTTCCAACGATATATATCATGATTATAAAATATGGACCGAATATGGGTTAAATCCGAAAAAAATATTTTTTGACCCGAATTTATTTGTTTTTTGGAAATGGTTCTTATATGGCAGCTATGACAAATTATGGGCCGATCTTCTTAAATTTTGGAACAGTTATTTTCATGCATATGAGGATATTTCACGTCGAATTTCAACATAATAACGCTATATATACGATATATATTAGTATTAACGTGGATTTCGAGAGTGGACCTTATGTGGGGGATATATTCAAATATGGACCGATATTCTCAAAATCCAGCATTTAGATTTAGGCATGTATGTAAATGATCCGTGTAAAATTTTGGATTGGTACCCTTATTTATAAGCGATTTATGAGTATTAAAGTGATTTTCGGAAGAGGGCTTTATATGGGGCATACGGTTAAAAATAGACCAAAACTCACAAAATCTTGTGGGATGATTTTTGTATATATTAAAATGATCTGTGCAAAGTTTTGAGTCGGTACCGATATTTATGCAATATATATAGGGAAAAATGTCTTTTTCAAATGTGGTCCTTGTATGGGAGCTATGACCAGTTCTGGGCCGACTACCATAAAATTTAGTACAACAATTTATTTGCCTATAAAGAGTATTTATGCCAAATTTTAGCCGTTTAACATTATTTATATCTGTTTTATACGTATTTAAATGAATTTTGGAAGTGGACTTTATATGGGGTCTATGGTCAAAGATGGACCGAACTAAAAAAAATTTCGTTTTGCGATTTCTTTTTGCATAAAACTTATTTTTGCTGAATTTTGTCGTGATATTCCAATTTTATAGGCATTTATGTATAATTGAGCAATATTTCGGGAAGATTTTTGTATTGGGGATATCAGCAATTTTGGGCCGACCACCATGAAAGTTAGTACAACAATTTATTTGTCTATAAAGAGTCTTTATGTTAAATTTTAGCCGTTTAGCATTATTCATATCTGTTTTATACGTATTTAAATGAATTTTGGAAGTGGACTTTATATGGGGTCTATGGTCAAACATGGACCGAACTAAAAAAAATTTCGTTTTGCGATTTCTTTTTGTGTAAAACTTATTTTTGCTGAATTTTGTCTTGATATCCCAATTTCATAGGCATTTATTTATCATTAAGCCATATTTCGGGAATATATATATTTGTATGGTTGCTATGAGAAATCATGGACCGATTCTTACTATTTTCCGCATACTTTCTTCTTTTGTCATACAAACAACGTATACAGTGTTTCATAGTATTATCTCCAATATATTTCAAAATATTGCAATAAAATGGACGAAAAATATCAAATTTTTATGGAGGTGGTCTCACATATTGGTTCATAACTCTGGTTGACCTAAACCGATTTTGCTGATTTTAAATAGCAAACTTCTCGAAAGCACTTCTGACAGAATTATTGAAGGTTTGGATCCCGAGTATATCTGGGGACTTCAAAAAACTGATTTCAACAGACAGACAGACGGACATGGCTTAATCGACTTCGCTATCTGTAAGGATCCAGAATATATATACTTTATAGGGTCGGAAAATTTTTTTGTGGAAATTACACACGGAATGACAAACTTATACATACCCTTCTCATGAAGGTGAAGGGTATAAAAAGCACCAAATATGTACTGAAATTAGCTTTTTTACCAATTATTACTTTAGTTCCGAATATTATACCTATTGTGAGTTAAATTTTGAGCTTATTTTATCTTTATTTGCTCATTTATTAAAAAAAGGCTTTTACTGTTATTACTTTTACTAATAATCTTTGATAAAAAGTTTTTTATAGAATTTATGATATTAAAAAATTTCAAATTCACCCCTATCGTGAATAAAAATTCCATGTGAAATTTGTTCACTTTTATTTTTTTAACATTGAATTTAAATAGGAAAATGTGAAAAGTGAACAAATTTCACGTGGAATTTTTATTCACGTAGGGGTGATTAATTCAATAAATATAAAAAACGAAATTCTTAACTTGGTGCGTTTTTTTTTTTTTGTAAATGGTGCGCTTTTTTCTCCATTTTGGTGCGTTGTGAAATTTCAAAGTTGACAACGCTGCTGGTAAGATCGCTTGAAATAAGACAATGAATATCTTTCAAAAAGACCAATGGCACCTTCCCGACTAATTCTTAAACTATAAAAATTATAATCCATAATTCCATATTCATATAAAATATTTCATCATCATCAGATGATGAATCCAACAAGTCATCCAAAATTTTTTCAGAAATACAAAGTGCGAAAGGTGCAGTGTTGACATTTTTTCAGAAAAGAACACAAACAAATTAAAAAAGGTGCGAAATGGGAAAAACGTGTAATATTTTTGCCAGAAAAGAAAACGACATAAGTCTAGTGTCCCAACTAGAACGCAATTTTTAAATGACTGATGCAGCAATTGAATTGTTTCTCTGGCTGTATGACATATGGCGACGTCTTGTTGAAACCACATGCCCTCCACATTCATTTCTTCAATTCTAGGCAAGAAAAAACTGGTTATCATTTCACGATACCGAACACCATTGACTGTTTGCGTTTGACCTGCCTCATTTTCACACAGTGACACGTTGAGAATGCATTTGCTTCTCGTGAATCACTCGAGAATTTTCTTCACCCCAAATGCGACAATTCTGCCTATTGCCGAAGCCATCAAGATGGAAATGGGCCTCGGCACTGAAGATGATTTTATCGGCAAAATCAGCATTTTCATATTGTCACTCCAATACCCAATTAACGAACTCCCTTCGCTGTCCATGGTCAGCTGGCTTCAGTTCCTGAGTCAATTAAACTTTGTATGAATGAAGATGCAAATCTTTCGTTAAAATTCGCTGCATAGTGGATTTGAAGACACCAATTTGCTGAGCTCGGTGTCGAATTGAGGTGAATGGAGTTTGAGCGACATCATAACGTACATCTGCGACATTTTATTTATTTATTTATTTATTTATTGAATTTTTTCATTTCCTGTACAACAAGACTAAGTCTTATATTTATAGTACAGGAACGCATTACGTTATAAACAATTTTATTATGAGTATAAACAAATTAGTTACAGAAAAACCTATATTGATAACATCGTACGTGAAAAAGTTAAATAAAAAATTTCTGAAACTATTAGCATTACTATTTATTTGTTGATTTCGTGGAAGATTGTTCCAAAGACGAGCGGCATGTACATAAAAGTGCCAGTCAGACACTAGGTATTGATGTCGAGGTATTATAATATTTCGATTTCGAGACGATTGGAAGAAACGTATTTTTTCAAATATATATTTTGGGGTTTGAGTATTTATTATTTTGTGTAAGAATACAAGAATACGAATTTTTAATAGGCTATTAAATGAAACTCCGTAAAGTTTATTGGAAACAGCAGAAACATGATCAAACCTTCTCAATCCATACACATATCTTATTATGTTGTTAAACAATATATTAAGCTTACTTTTACTACTTGAATCACAGCTTCCAAACAACTCGCACCCATAAATTAGAGAAGGAATCAGATACGTCTTGGCTAGTAAGGTTCTTATTCTTATTGGTGTAAAATATTGTGTAGACCAGAGAGCTCGTAACTTTATGTATGTTTGACCAACCAGTGAGTTTATATGATCAGTCCATGTCAGATTGCTATTGAAGATTATACCGAGATTTTTCGCTGAATTAACAATTTCAATTTTTTCGCCATTTAAAACAATATCTTCAGAAATGTAACGATTTAAGCTCCTTTTACATATCACAATGCATTTAGATTTGTGTGGATTCAAACAGAGTCCATTTGCGCAAGCCCAGAGGTAAATTTTGTTTAAATCCTCATTTAGAGATGATATTCCTGAAGCTATATTTTGAACAGAGCTACTTAGAGTAAGTTGCACGTCATCTGCGTATAAATGGATGTTGCATTTAGAGAGTTGGTTTGGCAAATCATTTATATATAATGAAAATAAGAGTGGTCCTAAAATAGAGCCTTGAGGTACTCCTCTATTAAGGGATACGCTATCTGACCATGTATTGTTCACAAACACCGATTGTGTGCGGTTCGTAAGATACGAATATATAAGTTTAGCAGAAGTGTCGCTAAACCGAAAAAAGTGGTACAGTTTTTTAATGAGTATGTCATGGTCTACCGTATCGAACGCCTTAGAATGGTCTAGAAGTACTAAAAAATTCATACTACCTTCATCTAATCCTTGACGTATATTTTCGCTAACCTCCACAAGAGCCGTAACGCAGCTGTGATTCTGACGAAACCCCGATTGCGTGCTGGAAAGTAAACTATGAGTATCAATATATTCCATCATATGTTTATACAAGAGCTTCTCTAAAACCTTCGATAGAAAACACAAGATAGCTATCGGTCTATATTCTCCATTCGATTTAGGTAATGGTATAATTTTTGCGTGTTTCCAGTTTAACGGATACGTACTTGACATTATAATAGTATTAAATAGATAAGTAACATACGGTAGAATCATAGGTAAAAGTAATCTTATAAACTTCGGGTGTATGTCGTCAATTCCTACTGCATTTGATTTAATCAAAGAGCTTGTTGAAATAACGTCATATTGGGTAACGCACGAAAATTGGAAATGTTCACTAATTATTCCAGTATTTGTATTTGGCGAGCTTGAGGAAAAATTAAAAAAAGTGGGATTTGCCTGTACTACAGGTATGGCAGTGAAAGTTCTGTTAAGCATGTTTGCATCCACATTACAATCTGTACGATTATTAGTATTGCCAATTCCTATTTCGCGAATGATATTCCAAGTTTGTTGAGAATTGATTGCTGAGTCAAAGCGGTTGGAATAATATTCAGTTTTTGCCTGTTTAATATGTTTATTTACATTTTTCCTGGCATTGGAATATTGTAATTTTAGTTCAGGAGTTTTAAATCTTTTCCACCTGGCATATGCTAAGTCCCTCAATTGTATTGCATTCTTAACAGAATTTAAAAACCATGGTTTTTGAGTATGTACTGTTTTTTTATATTTTAGTGGTACTGTTTGATCGAAAAGATATTGAATATTGTTCCAGAAATGAAGATTGTTCATCAACGGTGTACATAAAATAGATATCATTTTCGGTCGATCGATCTGATCGAAGGCGCGTTGTTATCTGTACATCACTAACAGACCCAGTTTCAGCAAATTTATTCATTAATCTCTTTACAGTTGACTCTTTTGGAGCATTATTGTGACCTCAAATTGATCGCAATTTGCGAACTGTAGCCACAAAACTTTTACCATTTTGGTAAAAAAATTTCACAATGAGAATGCGTTATTCATTCGTGTAGCGCTCCATTTTTACTAACCTCGTACCTTCTACTAGCAAACAATTGTTCAAATGTCAAACAATGACAATTCGAATGGCGCCAAATTTAAAAATTGCGTTCTAGTTGGGACACCCTTTAGATATAAGTACACTGCGGTTCATCAGGATAGAAATGGATTATAACGGTACTTTTTCTCATTCTTTGTAGTCAAGTATAACATTTTTCATTTATTTTTTGGTTCAGCATAATAGAACAACATGCATTTTTAACTTAAATCAGTAGGCGGTTGTAATAAAGCTTTATAAAACCCAAATAAAATTAAAATTACAGTTTGTGACTGCAGCTAGCTAAATCAATATGGGAAGAAAAAGTTCTTTAAATTCGTCAGAAATGGTAAAAATTGATGTTTACTATTCTGAAAATTATTCTTATCGCGAAATCGGTAGAAAAATTGGACCAAGTCATAATGTGGTAATGAATTACATAAAACATAGTGAAACATATAATAAAAATTACAAAGGAGGTACTTGCACAGCTATAACACCACAGGACAAGCGGAAAATTCTTTGAATTACCTCAAATTCAGCCCATTCTACCCCTAAAATTAAGCATTTAGCAGGAGTTAGTGCAAGTAAATCAACAGTTCGTCGCGCTATTTTAAGCAGTGAACATTTACAACTCCGAAATCTAAAGAAAAAACCTCCATTAAATGCAATCCGTCAACAACAGCGCCTTCAGTTTGCCAAATATCATATGGTATGCGATGTTCAAAGACAATTAAGCGATAACGATTGGCAAAAAGTAATTTTTTCGGATAAAAAAAATTAATTTGGATGGCCCCGATGGCTATAACTTTTATTTTCACGATATGCGTAAGGACGAAAAATTTCTTAGCCGCCATCACTACGGCACTATTGACGTTGTTATTCAAAGTACCCGAATGACCGGAAATAATTACAAAACCCTATTGGAACAAACTTTCCCTAAGATAAAAGATATTTTTGGGCCACTTTTTTTATCAACATGATAACGCACCTTAGCATAATAGAAAATGTTTGGGGTTGGCTAGCGCGTAAGGTATACGAAGGAGGAAAGCAATACAAAACCAAGGATGAGCTTATTGTTGGAATAAAAGCTGCATGGGGTGAAATATCCCTCGACTATTTAAAATCCCTATACGAATCAATGAAAAATAGAATTTATGAAGTTATTGTGAATAATGGTAAATTTAATGCGTAAATTATTATCTGGAGAAAATAATTAAAATAAAATCAATTTTCAAGTAAAAAAAAGCATGTTCGTTTGATTTATAGGACAATTAAAGGGTGGTTCTATTATGTTGAACAGAATGAGAACAAATACCGTTATAATCCATTTTTATATTATTTTTTGTGTTTATATTGTCATTTTTCTGCAAAACAAAATTTTTTTATTCTATCTGTGTTTGAAATTTATACAGTACAAAGCTCGCTAGATAGCAAAAATATTTTGTTATACTTAAGACCGTTAGTCAGTAACTGGAAGTACTATTTCTTATTGTTTTAGCATTAAATGAGACATACGTGTAATACTATTACCATGGTAATAAATGAATTCCCCATATTCATCTCTTGTTTTATGATGCACTTGTTTCAAATGACGACCGCATCTGAATAAGTAAAAAAATTAAATATAATAATAAAGATATAATACAAAACTGTTAAATATTCAAAAGTACTTTTTCCTGGAAAAGAAATCCTTATCACAAATTTTACATTTTACTTCAGGTTCGCCGCAGTGAGCAGCTTTATGTTCCCGGCATTTTGTAGAAGCAACAGTCTTATTACAATATTGACATTGTACTGTGTATTTCGACTGTATATAAAAAAGGTAAATTAATTGAAATATGTACATATGTATGTATTCAACCGGCCATAATAAAAATTTACCGATCTAGCTTTATTTTAAGAGGGGCTGCTGAGTGTTGCAGCAAATGTCTGTCTAAATCAACTTGTCGATAAAATTCTTTAGGGCATAGACGGGTCATTCCGGTGCGTAGAACCGGCTGTCGTGGGAATGTGATTAATTCGTTACGACACACGGTGTAACTTTATATAAAGAAAGTGTAAGCAAAACTACGGAATACGTCCTATGACATAGGTATGTACATATATGATTAATAATGCAGTAAAATATGTTAAACCTTTTAATAACCGTTCAATTTTTACTCATTCTCCTCTACTGGTAAGAAATTCTTTGTTCAAATAATTTAATAAATAATAAGAAAAAATTCCTAATTTCCTTGTTTTGTTTCATTTCTTTTCATATTGTTTGTTAAATTGTTCTGAGTATCAAATTCTAAACGATTTGGTTCGGCTCTGAGAGTTTGATAATCTCTTCCAATTGTCCATCCACTTTAAAGAGATTTTCATCTAAACATTTGGTTATGCATTATTTAGGAATTTACATTGTAATATATTTAATTTTTGGCCTAGTAAGGCTTGTATATATTACTTGAAATAAATAATAATAATGTATGTATGTACATATAACTAGGTAATTCTAAGCAACGACACGTCGAGACTTCTGACACACAAAAGCTAAAAAAATAGCTTTAAAACACCTTTACTTAATAATTTTTGGCAAATACTGAAGCAGTATTTCGAATAAAATAAAGGAATATAATGAATAGAATACATATATCGTTCAGTTTATAATACAATTTACTATTAATTTAAATCTAATCAAATATTATAAAATATTACTATCGTATTAAAAGCAGACCAATTTTAAAAAAAGGTAGAGATCAAATTTAATTTTAAAAATTTAAGAATTAATAAGGGTTGTTATATACAGGGTGGGCCAAGTTTGACTGAATGATTTGAACTCTATTGGCATATTGTAGCAGTTGTGGTGCATCCCTCGGCAATAATTCTTGGGCCAATTGAATTTTATATTGAAACATCTTCAGATCAACTTTTAGAATACGTCGTAGCGATGTTCTGGAGATGTTCAATTGAGTATTAAATTAAAAATGCAAAAGTTATAAGCATTTCAAATCAGTCAGTCCAAGTTGGCCCACCCTGTACATACATTTACATAAATACAATATACAAAAATTTTAAAAAATATAAAAAATGGAAGATTTTAATACAGAAGAAGTAATTGAAAATGTTCTTGCGCATTAATTTTTATAACGCACACTTCAAAGTCAGAATAAGAATAAAACAAAATAAGTAAAACACAAACGATGGTAAAAGGAAATGTCAAAAAATTGCATGACAAACGAAGTCGTGCAACTTTTTCTACCCCTCTTGCTTCTTTCACCCGTTCGCCAACAAACATCAGTTGCATGCAATTAATTGCATCGTCTAAATGGCCTCTAAGTTTTACAAGTGCGGTCATTGATTTATTTTCCTTTGGGTTTTAAGTGTCAAAATAAAAATATTAAATTATTTTAAAGTATTGTGTATTCAAAATCACAGATATAAATTCAAAATTAATGAAAAAAGAAAGTTGCTTTTGCTGATGGCCATGGAAATACATAAGGCATTGTTATTTGTATGAAAAAATGCAACCTATTGGCAACTCAATTCATTTTTGTCCAGAAAAAATATAAAATTAAACCAATTCAAGTTCGGAAAAAATATTTTCTCTTTCTCAAAAAGGGAGACTTCAAACTTCATTTAAAAAAAATTGTTCGAACAAAATTTTTGTTAAGAACGAATGGGTGAATCCACCTTTATAGTCTGTGAAATATTCTTCTTCAATTAAATCGAAGTTAGTTGCTTTTTTAATACTTTCTTTTTCTATGTCGAATTCTTTATTATTTTCTAAGGCATCTTGGAGAATATTAAAAGATTCTGCTGCTTTTTCAAATACATAAATATACATAAATTTGACAGAAAGGATTCTGAAGCTAACAAAGTGAAATCATGTAAGTTTAACTGGTAGCTTTAAAAATTAATATTCAAATGTCTACTTACTGTTTGGTTGCAGCGCGGTATATTTATAGTAACAATCTTTGTAGCTCATATCACAGAATTCGGGAATTTTTTCATTCCAGTTTAAGGTCGTCTTGTCTTCCAGACAAATAAGACAAATATTTTTTTGACTTAATTTCAGGGAATTCATCATGCCAGGCTGTCCTTATTTATTGTTTAAGATTTTCATAATAATATATTGTATTCTCTTTAGAGTTGTAAATGTATTGAGTAATTGGTTACTCAATAATTTGTGTTTTTACCGGTGCTGAGTACCTAATCAAAACTTTCAATTTTGTATATTCAGTACAATGAATATATATCAGGGTAAATTAACAATAGGTTTGTAATATATTTATTTAATTTCGTATTTAAGAAATATTAAATAATTTTATTAACTAGAATCGACTACTTAAAAAATATATTAACTAGTGGCAGTATTTTATAAATCTATTCCTATTTTTCCTTCATAATGTTTTTTACGAGTGCTTTTTTGTGATATGTTCAGGATATTTATTATTTAGGAATTAACAGGTAGTGTCATATATTACTTTAGGGATAGGATTTTACTCGGTTTTAATCATAGTGTAATTAACAAGATGAGTACAGTAGCACATCTGAATGACTTTGTTTACAATTTACTTATTTCAAAAGTAGGTAATACTTTGGTCAAGTGTTTTTGGCCGTAGTACTCTATTTTACACAAACAAAATGCCTGTTGTTTCTGTATTGTATTGTAGTATTTGCTGCCGATTTGCACTCACCTTGTTACTTACACCATGGTGTTAATGTTTTCTTTTCAAACTTGAATTTGGCTGTCTTTATTTAAGTGTGTATAGAACAGATACTGCCATTAATCGACATTTTATACAAACAGAACACGAATGCAGCTGAATTCAGAAAATACATCTTCAATACATTCGCGTTCACAGACTATTGATAATTGGGTCCTATTGACGATTTGCTGGAAAACTGTTTGAAACTTGAATTTTTTAATTAAGCTTTTCTCAAACTTTTTATAAAATAAGATTTCGAATTTAGTGCAATTATTATTTACAAAAGTCTCTTTTGTAGGCTTTATTGTAAAATTGTAAATATTAAATTAATATATGTAAACAAATATTCCATGTTTTAGTACTTGAACATGAATTCTAAAATTTATTTAGTAACTGGATGAACAATTTCTTGTTGTTTTATCATTAAATGAGATATACGTGTATTACAATCAACATAGTAATGAATGAATTCCCCATATTCATCTTTGGTTTTACGGTGTAATCGTTTTAAATGTTGGACACATCTGTAAGAAATTTAAAAAAAAACAAATAAGAGTGCTACATTCGGCTATGCCGAATCTTAAATACCCTCCACCTAAACGTAATAAGAAATACAAAAACTACACTGGTTATAGGACTAGAATATCCTTATTCTGTGTTTTCTATTCAGTCTTAGTGAAAATTTTATTAGTATTTGATATATTGTTTGAAAGACAATTTTACGACCAACATAATTTATGTTAAATATTTTGAAATTTTGTCTAATTTTCACCATTTTTAATTGATTTAATTACCAATTCTTACCATAATTTACAGAGTTTGTCTGATCTTCATAATAATCTTGATTGTAATTTAGCAGAGTACATATAAAAAAAAGGGGGAAAAAAATCAAATAGGGCTTTTAGAGGAGATGTCAGCAAAAAAAAAATTTTCGAGGGAGCGGGCCCGTGAAGTTGAAAATATATAGGCCTATATCTCGGGAACTACTGGGTGTCTGATAATTTGTAATACATTAAATAAAAGGTATTAAAAATACCTTTCCAACGATATATATCATGATTATAAAATATAGACCAAATATGGGTTAAATCCGAAAAGAATATTTTTTGACCCGAATTTAATTGTTTTTTGGAAATGGTTCTTATATGGCAGCTATGACAAATTATGGGCCGATCTTCTTAAATTTTGGAACAGTTATTATCATGCATATGAGGATATTTCACGTCGAATTTCAACATAATAACGGTATATTTAAGATATATATTAGTATTAACGTGGATTTCGGAAGTGGACCTTATATGGGGGATATAGTCAAATATGGACCGATATTCTCAAAATCCAGCAGTTTGATTTAGGCATGTATGTAAATGATCCGTGTAAAATTTTGGATTGGTGCCCTTATTTATAAGCGATTTATGAGTATTAAAGTGATTTTCGGAAGAGGGCTTTATATGGGGCATACGGTTAAAAATAGACCAAAACTCACAAAATCTTGTGGGATGATTTTTGTATATATGTAAATGATCTGTGCAACGTTTTGAGTCGGTACCGATATTTATACAATATATATAGGGATAAATGTCTTTTTCATGGGAGCTATGACCAATTCTGGGCCGACCACCATAAACTTTAGTACAACAATTTATTTGCCTATAAAGATTATTTATGTCAAATTTTAGCCGTATTTAAGTGAATTTTGGAAGTGGACTTTATATGGGGTCTATAGTCAAATATGGACCGAACTAAAAAAAAATTTCGTTTTGCGATTTCTTTTTGTATAAAACTTATTTTTGCTGAATTTTGTCTTGATATTCCAATTTTATAGGCATTTATTTATCATTAAGCCATATTTTGGGAATATATATATTTACTATTTTCCGCACACTTTCTTCTTTTATCATAAAAACAACGTATACAAAAATTCATGGTGTTATCTGCAATATATTTCAAAATATTGCAATAAAATGGACAAAAAATATCAAATTTTTATGGAGGGCCTAAACCGATTTTGCTGAGATATCTGGGGACTTCAGAAAACTGATTTCAACACTCAGACGGACATGGCTTAATCGACTCCGCTATCTATAAGGATCCAGAATATATATACTTTATAGGGTCGGAAAATTATATTGTGGAAATTACACACGGAATGACAAACTTATATATACCCTTCTCATAAAGGTGAAGGGTATAATAACTATTTTACACACGAAACAACTTTAAATAAAATTGTAATTACCTTCCTCTTGCGAAGAATTTCTTATCGCAAATTTTACATTTCATCTGAGGTTGATCAAGGTGAACGGCTTTATGTTCCTTCCATTTTGTAGAAGCAATAGTCTTATTGCAATATTGACATTGCACTGTGTATTTCGACTGTAAATGAAAGAAAAAAAATGTAAATTAAATGAAATATGTATTGAAACGGCCATAACAAAACTTTACCGATCTAGCTTTATTTTTGAGAGGGGCTGCTGAGTGTTTAAGCAAATGTCTGTCTAAATCAACTTGTCGATAAAATTCTTTAGGGCATATTCGACATGGCACCATCTGACCAAGATGTATACGTCTATGAATATTAAGTGCTCCCCGATTAAAGAAGGCTTTATCACAAAATTCACATTTAAATTTTTTTTGCCTATTCTCTGCATGTATTTCCATATGAATATTCAGGGCAATTTTCGTATATAATTTAAGCCCACATTGGGGACAAATTACAGTTCGTTTTCTATTTTCACTGTGTGTGTCTTCGTGATTTCTCAGAGAAGTTTTATCGTTGACTTTTAATGCTAAAACGAACAAAAATAATATGAATAAATAAATTTTTTTTGCACCTTTATTTATTTATTGAATCTTCATATATTGAAATGACAATAAGTATTCAAATCTTAATACTAAAAAGAAAATAATAAGCCCAGCCAGTGCTAGACAAAAATTTTTATGATACTAAATAAATGTCACATCAACTGATCCACTCATCTGTTTTGCGCTTGAGTTAAAGCAAGGGTATCCCTCCTTCTCAACCGATTGTGGCCACTAAAGTTAAGGATGTCTCGTGCAAGTGGGTTTGGATGGTGTTCAAGTTTGCTGACGTACTTTGACGCATATTTTGTGAATTCGACTTTTACTAATGGCACGCCTAGATCTTTGTGGATTCGAGAATTTTTAACATACCATGGAGCTGCAGTAATTATACGTAGAATTTTATTTTAATTTTTTCAATATTTGATGCTGAGGTCGTACCTCATAATTGAATTCCATAGCACCAGATTGGCTCTAGTATTGCATTGTACAACAATAGTTTGCAATCCAACTTTAGTGAATAATTTCTGCCAATTAGCCAATTAAGTTGCACTGCTTTTAATCTCATCTGTGTAAGTTTCGCTTCAATATGAGACTTCCAAGTTAAACGGCGATCGAGGTGAATGCCGAGGTATTTGACTTCATTATGTTGAGAAATAATTTGATTATTTATTTTGATGAACGAGCAAGTTTCTTTTCGCAATGTGAAAGTGATATGAATACATTTCTGTTCATTTACCCTGATTTTCCAAAGCTCTAGCCAATTCTCTAGTTTATAAACATAATTCTGCAAATTCTGTGATGCAACTTGGTGGTCCTTATGGACGCTGATAAAGGCTGTATCGCCTGCAAAAGTTGACGTGTGGATTTTGGGGTCTGACGGAGGCATAAATCAAATATAAAGTAGGACCCAGTATGCTACCCTGTGGCACACCTGATTTATGCCCCTATTGCCGTTCTCAACTCAACTAAGTTTGGTCGTCTGTCAGTCAACCCGACTTTAACTCAACCAAATTATTTTTTGGTATTATGTAGCACAACGATTTTTAGTTGTAATTGTTATGGCGTTGCCGACATGAAATATTGATTTCTTGTTGGCAACACCATGCATTTTATTTGTAAAGTGAAGAAAAAAACGCAAAAAAATCAAGTTTTTATAAAATAAAAAGAATGGATTTAAGTATGGATTTATTTTTTGAAGACGAAAATCATGACGCTAATACAAATGTTCTACGTATACGTAGAAAAATACGCGATGATTCCAATCCTCTTGAACTACCCAGTGCGAAGTAAGAAATTTCCAAAATAAGTAACAAATATGTTTGTATAATAAGTATTATTTTTCATAGAGGCAATTTTCTTTTGCTTAATTTGTAAAAGCTGCTTGTTTATTTCATAATTTTTATAACTGTTTTTCTCCAAATCCTTAATACTTTTTTAAAGTTTAGCTTGTGTCTCGAATTGTTTTCTCAGAAGTTCCAGACGCTCTTGTTCTGGTGATTTTTTTCTTTTCTTGGCTGATGTGTTTATTATCTCAGGTTCATTTGTAACGATTTGTTCCATGTCGAGATTTTGAGGAGTTTCTAAAGCCGGACTTGTTGACGGACCAACGTTTTCAACGCCGAAAGTGTGTCCAGATGGTGCTACTTGGTCATTTAGTGATAACAGCTGGGACACGCAATCCTCAAGTACATTAAGCAGAATTTCTTGTGAAGGAACACCACCTGCTACTTGTTGGTTTTGTTTATTATTATGTATTAGTTTTTTTTAATACTTGCTTTGTAATGAATCCAAACCTATATGAAGTAAAAATTCTAATAAAATGTCTGTTTAGAATAATTAAGATGTCATGTACTTACACGTTGCCATTCGAAGGATGTTCTTGTAGGTGGGCCCAAGCTATTCAATTCTATTGTAAATCCTTCCCACGTTTTAGTCATCTCAAATTTTTGCTTTCCTTTAGCAATTTCTGGATTTTTGTTGTTATTTTTACTGTCCTGCGTATGTGTATTAATCATTTAATTAATTATATTAAGATCAAAAAACACCTATACTTACGATTTTTCCATTTTTTATCTTTTTTGTATTAATTTTTTAAAGGAAATGTATTAAACATTTTATTTAAATCTATAACCGACAAAGACTCAACTGCTAATAAGCAGTTGTGTATATTTGTCGTTTTTGTCAACCAAACTCATCCAAAATGGTGAACCGCAATACTATTAAACACAACCAAAAAATCAGCCGCACAACCAAAAAGTCAACTACATTTAAGTTGTGAATGGCAATACCGATTTATGAAAGACGACCAAATTATTAAAAAAGTTGTGAACCGCAATAGGGGCAATAATTTTTAATTTTTTTGCTTAAACAATATTCTTGTTATTATAAATAACTTTTTCTTTTACATATATTGTTCATTTTGTATTTCATTAAAAATTATTTGTGAAGAATAACATATGTTTGTTAAGGGTTTATTTGGCATATATACAAAGCTGTCAAATGGACTCTAAATGGGATTGCGTTTTTCTCTATATGTAATATAAACTTATCTTTATTTTTAATTTCTATTTAAATTATAATTTTAATTATTGTCAAATTTAAAATAAAATAATATTTCTATTAATCAGTTCCACACTGAAAAATAAGACCTATGGTCTTGTGTATGGCACAATACAAATACCAATAAATAAATAAAAATAAATAAAATCAAAAAATAAAATAAAATAGACGGGTCCAACACGCTTATGCGGTTCCTCCACGGTAATTCTACTATGCATAAGATAAATAAGATTGTAGATTGGATGTAACTCGTTGTTCTTTAAGACAACATCTCCAGGTTCCAATTCTACCCTGAACATGGGCTAAGGAATCTTTTCACGGTTTCTAATATTCACTACGCTCTTGATTTTGAACCCTTTGTCCATTAAACCGGTCTTTATCTCCGCAGGATCAACACATGGGTCTATACCCTTTAGAACGACTTGGAGTCCTTTTGCGCTTTTGAGCTGATAGGTATAGAAATCCCTAGTTTCCCTCTCCAACTGGTTGGAGAATTTTCGAAAATCATAAATAAATAAAAAAATAAATAATTCGTTACGACACACGGTATCACTTCATATAAAGAAAGTGTAAGCAAAACTACGGAATACGTCCATCTGACATAAGTAAGAAATCCTTTGTTCAGAAAATTTAATAAGTAGTAAGAAAATATTCCTAATGTCCTTGTTTTCTTTCATTTTTTTCATATTGTGTGTTAAATTGTTCTGAGTATAAAATTCTAAACGATTTGGTTTCGGCTGTGAGAGTTTGATAATCTCTTCCAATTGTCCATCCACTTTAAAGAGCTTTTCAGCTAAACATTTGGTTATGCATTACTCAGGAATTTACATTGTAATATATTTAATCTTTGGCCTAGTAAGGCTTGTATATATTACTTGAAATAAATAATAATAATATATGTATGTACATATAACTAGGTAATTCTAAGCAACGACACGTCGAGACTTCTGACACATAAAAGCTAAAAACTAGCTTTAAAACACCTTTACTTAATAATTTTTGGCAAATACTGAAGCAGTACTTTGAATAAAATGAAGGAATACAATGAATAGAATACATATATCGTTCAGTTTATAATACAATTTACTATTAACTTAAATCTAAATAAATATTATAAAATAGTACTATCGTATTGAAAGCAGAGACCAGGGGCCAAATTACCGCATTCGATATCGAGTAAAATTGATCGTAATTTTCTTATTTGAGATTATGGCATTCGATATCGAGCAAGAAATTTAGTACATTTTATCATAATTTCGATATCGAAATCATTTTTCGACACGATAGCTCATTCGATCACGACTGCGGTAATTTGGCCCCAGATTTTAATACTCTGCATTGCTAATATTTTCAAACAATTTTAAAAAACGGTAAATAGATCAAATTTAATTTTAAAAATTTAAGAATTTATAAGGGTTGTTATATAGAAATCGATATTTGATTTAAGTATAAATAGAAAAATGATCATTATTCTAACAAACATTTGTTCGCCCTACGTTGTCATATATTTCCCGAAGGTTTCGTACCTCAAATAGCAATTTTGGCTTAAATATAGTTTACCGACGCAGCTCCAAATAAGTTTCTAGGGGGATAGAAAATTGAAAAATAAGAAAAAAATTAAATAAAAATATTGGCGCAAACGCTTAGTTTTCGAGTTATGGACGTTTTTAGTTTTCATAGAAATATGTGATTTGGCTAAAGGACTACGAAAAAAAAGAATAAAAAAAGAAAAAAACCAAAATTATAATTTAAGGGGGCTGAGGCCCTTGGGCCCCCTGGAACCAAAAAAACTTCCCCGCCCACTTAGTGATATGTGTGGGTACTCAAATTAAAGGTAATTTGCTCACGATTGCAAATATGTATTTTGTTTTTGTGTTCGCATATTATTTTCCTCTTTAGGTTAATTTAAGCATTTTTTAGGTGCACAATAGTTTTAGTTAGCGAAGCCGGTGTTTGTTATACCATAGAGGAGAAAATCCTTGCGCCCGGCCCAAGGCCGGCTATACAGAAAAACTTTAGTCAGCGAAGCCGGTGTTTGTTACACCATAGAGGCATTCCCACGACAGCCGGTTCTACGCACCGGAATGACCCGATATCACTCGGCCAAGGGCTGTCAAATCAGCAATTACTGCTGTTACAACAACAACACCATAGAGGAGAAAATCCTTGCGCCTGGCCAAAGGCCGGCTATGCAGAGAAGCTTTAGTTAGTGGAAAAATTACATATTTTTATGAAAACTAAAAACGTCCATAACTCGAAAACTAAGCGTTTGCGCCAATTTTTTATTTTTTCTTTTATGAAAACTAAAAACGTCCATAACTCGAAAACTAAGCGTTTGCGCCAATTTTTTATTTTTTCTTATTTTTCACTTTTTTTTTATTTAGAGCTGCGTCGGTAAACTAGATTTGTTCCGCAATTTTTAATACAACAAACAAATATGTGTAAATTAAAGAAAATTACTTACAGCAATATGCACACAGATATGACCTCATTTTTCTGACTTTAGGCGTACTTGAGGACACAATGGTTTTTGTATCAGAACTTTGACTAAGTTCCTGTTCCAATAAGGTATTGGTCGATGGTACTGTTTTTGCAATAGGTACAGTATGAACGGGTTCAACTGTGTCATTTTCATTCATATGTGTTTCCTTAGTAATACATTTATATATAGGATTTCCCGTATGTACATTATCGTAATCTTCCAAATCTTTTTCTGTCTTATAGTCTGTGAAATATTCTTCTTCAATTAAATCGCTTGAGTCACAAACACCCAAAATCTTAATTTCGAAGTTAGTTGTTTTTTTACTACTTTCTTTTTCTATGTCGAATTCTTCTTTATTTTCTAAGCCATCTTGGAGAATATTAAAAGATTCTGCTGCTTTTTCAAATAATAAATGGGCATTTTTTAGGCCATCGGAACATATTTTACATAAATTTGACGGAAAGGATTCTGAAGCTAACAAAGTGAAATCATGTAAGTTTAACTAGTAGCCTTAAAAATTAATATCCAAATGTCTACTTACTGTTTGGTTGCAGCGCGGTATATTTGTAGTAACAATCTTTGTAGCTCATGTCACAGAATTCGAGAATTTTTTCATTCCAGTTTAAGGTCGTCTTGTCTTCCAGACAAATAAGACAAACATTTTTTTGACTTAATTTCAGGGAATTCATCATGCCAGGCTGTCCTTATTTATTGTTTAAGATTTTCATAATAATATATTGTATTCTCTTTAGAGTTGTAAATGTATTGAGTAATTGGTTACTCAATAATTTGTATTTTTACCGGTACTCAGTACCTAATCAAAACTTTCAATTTTGTATATTCAGTACAATATGAATATATATCAGGGTAAAGTAACAATAGGTTTGTAATATATTTATTTAATTTCGTATTTAAGAAATATTAAATATTTTTATTAAGTAGAATCGACTACTTAAAAAATATATTAATTAGTGGCAATATTTTACAAATCTATTCCTATTTTTTATTTATTCATTTATGTAATATCAAGCCTTATATGCCAAAATAACAATATTACAAGTAAAAAATACCTGATTCTTATAACTATGTATTTTTAATTCATAAATTCAATAAAAACAAAAGAATTTATCACTTATATTAAGGCTCCCAGCCACATTAAAAAAATATGTATTAATAAATATATAATTATACTATTGCCCATCAGTAGCTATACATGAGTATTTAAAAAGTCTAAGATTTTTAAACGAAAGACATTGTGAGAACAAGAAAAAATACGTAAGGTAATAGGCAAAAAGTTCCAGAGTCTTGCTATCCGCACAATAAAAGATTTAAAAAAAAAGATGTTGAGATTCTTGGTAAATTTATTTGGGGATTTCTAGTAGATCGCGTAAAAACAAAAGTTCTGCATAACCGAGGAGGTTTGGCATTTTTTATAATTTTATAAAGCAAATTGCGACATTTAATAAAGTTATTGAAAGTACATCCAAGAAAACGAAAAGCAAAGTTTGTAATATGTTCATAGTGTCTAACATTATAAACAAAACGCACTATTAAGTTAAATATACGAAAAATCTTTCTCAATCGATTAAAGCCAGTACCAGAGTAAACCTCAAGACCATATAAGATTTGTGAAAACATTAAAGCATGAGCCAAATTATACCTAATTCGCAATGGTAAATATAAGTTAGTAGAATAAATTTTTCCATAAACCATATCTTTTTTCTTTCTATTTTCCTTCATAATGTTTTTTACGAGTGCTTTTTTGTGATATATTCAGGATATTTATTATTTAGGAAATAACAGGTAGTGTCATATATTACTTTGGGGATAGCATTTTACTCGGTTTTAATCATAGTGTAATTAACAAGATGAGTACAGTAGCACATCTGAATGACTTTGTTTACAATTTACTTATTTCAAAAGTAGGTAATACTTTGGTCAAGTGTTTTTGGCCGTAGTATTTGCTGCCGATTTGCACTCACCTTGTTACTTACACCATGGTTTTAATGTTTTCTTTTCAAACTTGAATTTTGGCTGTCTTTATTTAAGTGTGTGTAGAACACATACTGCCATTAATCGACATTTTATACAAACAGAACACGAATGCAGATGAATTCAGAAAATTCATCTTCAATACATTCTCGTTCACAGACTATTGATAATTGGGTCCTATTGACGATTTGCTGGAAAACTGTTTGAAACTTGAATTTTTTTAATTAAGCTTTTCTCAAACTTTTTATAAAATAAGATTTCGAATTTAGTGCAATTATTATTTACAAGTCTCTTTTGTAGGCTTTATTGTAAAATTGTAAATATTAAATTAATATAAATAAATACATATTCCATGTTTTAGTACTAGAACATGAATTCTAAAATTTATTTAGTAACTGGATGAACAATTTCTTGTTGTTTTATCATTAAATAAGACATACGTGTATTACAATCAACATAGTAATGAATGAATTCCTCATATTCATCTTTGGTTTTACGATGCAATCGTTTTAAATGTTGGACACATCTGTAAGAAATTTAAAAAAATAACTACTTTACACATGACAACAATTTTCAATAAATTGTAATTACTTGATTCTTGCAAAGAATTTCTTATCGCAAATTTTACATTTCATCTGAGGTTGATCAAGGTGAACGGCTTTATGTTCCCTCCATTTTGTAGAAGCAATAGTCTTATTGCAATATTGACATTGCACTGTGTACTTCGACTGTAAATGAAATAAAAAATGTAAATTAATTGAAATATGTATTGAAACGGTCATAACAAACATTTACCGATCTAGCTTTATTTTTGAGAGGGGCTGCTGAGTGTTTCAGCAAATGTCTGTCTAAATCAGCTTGTCGATAAAATTCTTTAGGGCATATTCGACATGGCACCATCTGACCAAGATGTATACGTCTATGAACATTAAGTGCTCCCCGATTAAAGAAGGCTTTATCACAAAATTCACATTTAAATTTTTTTTGCCTATTCTCTGAATGTATTTCCATATGATTATTCAGGGCAATTTTCGTATATAATTTAAGCCCACATTGGGGACAAGTTTCAGTTCGTTTTCTATTTTCACTGTGTGTGGCTTCGTGAGTTTTTAGAGTGGTTTCATCCCTGACTGTTAAAGCTAAAACGAACAAAAATTCAATCCCTTTTTATACGGATATTAATTTATGAATAATGCAGTAAAATATGTTAAACACTTTAATATATCATTGGGTAATTCTGAGTAAGGATACGTTAAGACTTCTGCACACAAAATATAAAAAAATATTATCAAAACACCTTTATCTAATGCTTGTTTCTGGAACAGCAAAAAATTAAGCAGAATTTTGAATAAAATAAAGGCTATTATTAGAATAGAATACATCTTTGAGTTTATAATAAAATTTATTTTTAATTCAAATATAATCAAATTGTTTTAAATATTTTATTTATTTACTGAAATATTACTATGGTATTGTAAGCAGATCCCAGATTTTAATACTTTCCATTGCAGATTTTTTTAAAATTGTTAAAAAAAGGTAAATTATCAAATTTAAAAATTGAAGAATTAATAATTGATTTAAAAGTAGAAAAATTATAATTATTCTAACATACCTATTTCCCAAAGATTCAAAAATCAAATTGTAATTTTTAATACAATAGATATATGTATGTAAGTAGGTATATGAAAATCAAAAAATACTACTTACAGCAATATGCACACAGATATGACTTCATTTTCCTGACTTTAGGCGTACTTGAGGACACAATGGTTTTTGTATCAGATTTTTGATTAAGTTCCTGTTTCAATAATGTATTGGTCGATGGTACTGTTTTTGCAATAGGTATAGTATGAACGGGTTCAACTGTGTTATTTTCATTCATATGTGTTTCCTTAGTAATACATTTATATATAGGATTTCCCGTATGTACATTATCGTAATCTTTCAAATCTTCTTGTGTCTCATACTCTGTGAAATATTCTTCTTCAATTAAATCGCTTGATTCACAAACACCCAAAATCTTAATTTCGAAGTTAGTTGTTTTTTTACTACTTTCTTTTTCTATGTCGAATTCTTCTTTATTTTCTAAGCCATCTTGGAGAATATTAAAAGATTCTACTGCTTTTTCAAATAATAAATGGGCATTTTTTAGGCCATTGGAACATATTTTACATAAATTTGACGGAAAGGATTCTGAAGCTAACAAAGTGAAATCATGTAAGTTTAACTGGTAGCTTTAAAAATTAATATTCAAATGTCTACTTACTGTTTGGTTGCAGCGCGGTATATTTATAGTAACAATCTTTGTAGCTCATATCACAGAATTCGGGAATTTTTTCATTCCAGTTTAAGGTCGTCTTGTCTTCCAGACAAATAAGACAAATATTTTTTTGACTTAATTTCAGGGAATTCATCATACCAGGCTGTCCTTATTTATTGTTTAAGATTTTCATAATAATATATTGTAAACTCTTTAGAGTTGTAAATGTATTGAGTAATTGGTTACTCAATATTTTGTATTTTTACCGGTACTGTTTACCTAATCAAAACTTTCAATTTTGTATATTCAGTACAATATAAATATATATCAGTGTAAAGTAACAATAGGTTTGTAATACATATATTTATTTAATTGCGTATTTAAGAAATATTAAATATTTTTATTAACTAGAATCGACTACTTAAAAAATATATTAACTAGTGGCAATATTTTACAAATCATTCATATTTTTCCTTCATAATGTTTTTTACGAGTGCTTTTTTGTGATATATTCAGGATATTTATTATTTAGGAAATAACAGGTAGTGTCATATAGTACTTTGGGGTTAGGATTTTGTTGCAACGGCAAAGACTATACCAGAAAAGAGAAGGAAACTGCAGCGTAGCGACACCTAGGTTCTGTTAGAAAATCAGGAAAATAATGTGCAAATAAAATATAAAATGAAAATAAATATATTATGATATACTTGCACCATGTACTTACCCGTCTGTGTAAATGTTTGATGTCCAGTGTGTGTGGAGTGTTATACTACAGCTGAGACAAATGTAGTGCTACCAGATTATTGTAGAAATTATCAAATATAGTGTACTGAAAAAAATAATAGACTAGAATAATTTTATGAATGAAAAAAATTGACTGTTATAAAATGTTTTAATACAAATTGAAAAGGAGACGATGTAATGTTCATTAGGTTAGAACATTAGTTGGACACCAAGTCAAATAAGGGGCAAAATAACAGTTCATATAAAAAGAAAGAGAAAAAGATAATTTTTACTTATGGTAACTAGAAAAAAAGGAAAATGTAATAGTCCAAGAAAAAAGGTATATTCATCTCATACTGGTTCAGGTATAGATATGAAGTGTTGAGAAGCCATCTTTTCTTAATCATTCGAAAAAAAAACCGCCGATAGAGGCAAACATCTTTAATAAAATAATTATTTTCATAGTGAGTTATCAAGGCAACATAAACATAAAACGACAAGAAAAGAGCCGTAAATAGTTTTTAATTTTTAAACTAGAAATAAAGGATTGTGGGTAAGAAAATATTAAGCAATGAAAAAGTTTATGAATAAAACCTATAACGCTTATGTTTCATTTTGTGTTTGATTATAAGGTTACCTGTAGACGATAGGAATATTCCCCCTTAAATATTATGAAGAATTGAGGAAGCGGAATAGTGTCGTTCCATTTGTATCAGACTGACCAGTGAAGATAACAAGCGGTACCTAAAACAAAATTTTCTTCATTGGGAAGCAATTTTTTAATCATCCATTGGTATTGGAATTACGACAAAATCAGGTAACCGTACACATTATCTGAAAAAAAAAACTACTTGAAAATCCTACAAAGTATTTCCCAAGGGCAAAAGTGTCTCAAAATTAAAGCGATTAGGGGTTTATATACCACAAGAAAAGAAAGAAGAAGAGTGCGTGAAAATTGTATCTTTTATTCATATTATTTTTATTGTTTATTTTATTAAGTTTAAGTTTATTTATTTATTTTTTTAGTAAACTTTTGTAATTTTTTTGTTATAAGATTTGTTTTTGGAAACGGAGTTAAATTTTTTTAGGTAACCCAGTGTTTAGGGAAATTCACAATAGAATAAAGAAAATACATATTTGTGAGGTTGGGCAATTGGTACCAAGCGTACATTTAAGTGAGTAAGAAAAGATTCCTGATTGAAACCGGAAATAGTGGATATTGTGAGTTTGTCACCAACAATTAGTAAACATTTTTGTCGGTTACAATTTAAAGTTTTAGCTTTGTTTCTAAAAAGAAAACAAGAATTTATATATATTTATATTGTGTTATACTTTTTTTGTTATATGTATTTGTTTGTTAAGTAAATTTAATTAAAAAAACAAAGAAGTCAGTACAGATAGAAATTAAAAATATTAAAGCTAGTTTTAAGTATATTTAAGTCAATAAAATATGTATTGAAGTAGAGATAAAAAAAAATATGATTGGTTAAAGTAAATATGGGTTGTTGCAGAAAGGTAAGTGCAGTTGAAGTGCGGTTCATAGGGGTCATCAGATGAATCTACTCGGATGTGTTGATGACCAAGGATGGGTTGGGCGGTCGGAGGTCAACACCTACTTCCCTTTCCTTATGTGTTGTGTGTTAGTTATAGATTTTTTTTTGCTTGTTCTGTTTCCTTTTTTTATTGTTTACAGTTCCTGGGCTAGATTGAGGGAGGGACACACCCCATGTAGAGAAGCCGAATGTAGGTTAGCCGGAGAATCATTCTAGTGCCACCTCTGGGACTCGTAACAATTTTACTCGGTTTTAATCATAGTGTAATTAACAAGATGAGTACAGTAGCACATCTGAATAAGTTTGTTTACAATTTACTTATTTCAAAAGTAGGTAATACTTTGGCCAAGTGTTTTTGACCGTAGTACTCATTTTACACAAACAAAATGCCTGTTGTTTCTGTATTGTGTTGTAGTATTTGCTGCCGATTTGCACTCACCTTGTTACTTACACCATGGTTTTAATGTTTTCTTTTCAAACTTGAATTTTGGCTGTCTTTATTTAAGTGTGTGTAGAACAGATACCGCCATTAATCGACATTTTATACAAACAGAACACGAATGCAGATGAATTCAGAAAATTCATCTTCAATACATTCGCGTTCACAGACTATTGATAATTGGGTCCTATTGACGATTTGCTGGAAAACTGTTTGAAACGTGAATTTTTTAATTAAGCTTTTCTCAAACTTTTTATAAAATAAGATTTCGAATTTAGTGCAATTATTATTTACAAGTCTCTTTTGTAGGCTTTATTGTAAAATTGTAAATATTAAATTAATATAAATAAATACATATTCCATGTTTTAGTACTAGAACATGAATTCTAAAATTTATTTAGTAACTGGATGAACAATTTCTTGTTGTTTTATCATTAAATAAGACATGCGTGTATTACAATCAACATAGTAATGAATGAATTCCTCATATTCATCTTTGGTTTTACGATGTAATCGTTTTAAATGTTGGACACATCTGTAAGAAATTTAAAAAAATAACTACTTTACACATGAAAACAATTTTCAATAAATTGTATTTACTTGATTCTTGCAAAGAATTTCTTATCGCAAATTTTACATTTCATCTGAGGTTGATCAAGGTGAACGGCTTTATGTTCCCTCCATTTTGTAGAAGCAATAGTCTTATTGCAATATTGACATTGCACTGTGTACTTCGACTGTAAATGAAATAAAAAATGTAAATTAATTGAAATATATATTGAAACGGTCATAACAAACATTTACCGATCTAGCTTTATTTTTGAGAGGGGCTGCTGAGTGTTTCAGCAAATGTCTGTCTAAATCAGCTTGTCGATAAAATTCTTTAGGGCATATTCGACATGGCACCATCTGACCAAGATGTATACGTCTATGAACATTAAGATCTCCCCGATTAAAGAAGGCTTTATCACAAAATTCACATTTAAATTTTTTTTGCCTATTCTCTGAATGTATTTCCATATGATTATTCAGGGCAATTTTCGTATATAATTTAAGCCCACATTGGGGACAAGTTTCAGTTCGTTTTCTATTTTCACTGTGTGTGGCTTCGTGAGTTTTTAGAGTGGTTTCATCCCTTACTGTTAAAGCTAAAACGAACAAAAATTCAATCCCTTTTTATACGGATATTAATTTATGAATAATGCAGTAAAATATGTTAATATGTAATTCTGAGTAAGGATACGCTGAGACTTCTGCACACAAAATATAAAAAAATATTATCAAAACACCTTTATCTAATGCTTGTTTCTGGAACAGCAAAAAATTAAGCAGAATTTTGAATAAAATAAAGGCTATTATTAGAATAGAATACATCTTTTAGTTTATAATAAAATTTATTTTTAATTCAAATATAATCAAATTGTTTTAAATATTTTATTTATTTACTGAAATATTACTATGGTATTGTAAGCAGAGCCCAGATTTTAATACTTTCCATTGCAGATTTTTTTAAAATTGTTAAAAAAAGGTAAATTATCAAATTTAAAAATTGAAGAATTAATAATTGATTTAAAAGTAGAAAAATTATAATTATTCTAACATACCTATTTCCCAAAGATTCAAAAATCAAATTGTAATTTTTAATACAATAGATATATGTATGTAAGTAGGTATATGAAAATCAAAAAATACTACTTACAGCAATATGCACACAGATATGACTTCATTTTCCTGACTTTAGGCGTACTTGAGGACACAATGGTTTTTGTATCAGATTTTTGATTAAGTTCCTGTTTCAATAATGTATTGGTCGATGGTACTGTTTTTGCAATAGGTATAGTATGAACGGGTTCAACTGTGTTATTTTCATTCATATGTGTTTCCTTAGTAATACATTTATATATAGGATTTCCCGTATGTACATTATCGTAATCTTTCAAATCTTCTTGTGTCTCATACTCTGTGAAATATTCTTCTTCAATTAAATCGCTTGATTCACAAACACCCAAAATCTTAATTTCGAAGTTAGTTGTTTTTTTACTACTTTCTTTTTCTATGTCGAATTCTTCTTTATTTTCTAAGCCATCTTGGAGAATATTAAAAGATTCTACTGCTTTTTCAAATAATAAATGGGCATTTTTTAGGCCATTGGAACATATTTTACATAAATTTGACGGAAAGGATTCTGAAGCTAACAAAGTGAAATCATGTAAGTTTAACTGGTAGCTTTAAAAATTAATATTCAAATGTCTACTTACTGTTTGGTTGCAGCGCGGTATATTTATAGTAACAATCTTTGTAGCTCATATCACAGAATTCGGGAATTTTTTCATTCCAGTTTAAGGTCGTCTTGTCTTCCAGACAAATAAGACAAATATTTTTTTGACTTAATTTCAGGGAATTCATCATACCAGGCTGTCCTTATTTATTGTTTAAGATTTTCATAATAATATATTGTAAACTCTTTAGAGTTGTAAATGTATTGAGTAATTGGTTACTCAATATTTTGTATTTTTACCGGTACTGTTTACCTAATCAAAACTTTCAATTTTGTATATTCAGTACAATATAAATATATATCAGTGTAAAGTAACAATAGGTTTGTAATACATATATTTATTTAATTGCGTATTTAAGAAATATTAAATATTTTTATTAACTAGAATCGACTACTTAAAAAATATATTAACTAGTGGCAATATTTTACAAATCATTCATATTTTTCCTTCATAATGTTTTTTACGAGTGCTTTTTTGTGATATATTCAGGATATTTATTATTTAGGAAATAACAGGTAGTGTCATATAGTACTTTGGGGTTAGGATTTTGTTGCAACGGCAAAGACTATACCAGAAAAGAGAAGGAAACTGCAGCGTAGCGACACCTAGGTTCTGTTAGAAAATCAGGAAAATAATGTGCAAATAAAATATAAAATGAAAATAAATATATTATGATATACTTGCACCATGTACTTACCCGTCTGTGTAAATGTTTGATGTCCAGTGTGTGTGGAGTGTTATACTACAGCTGAGACAAATGTAGTGCTACCAGATTATTGTAGAAATTATCAAATATAGTGTACTGAAAAAAATAATAGACTAGAATAATTTTATGAATGAAAAAAATTGACTGTTATAAAATGTTTTAATACAAATTGAAAAGGAGACGATGTAATGTTCATTAGGTTAGAACATTAGTTGGACACCAAGTCAAATAAGGGGCAAAATAACAGTTCATATAAAAAGAAAGAGAAAAAGATAATTTTTACTTATGGTAACTAGAAAAAAAGGAAAATGTAATAGTCCAAGAAAAAAGGTATATTCATCTCATACTGGTTCAGGTATAGATATGAAGTGTTGAGAAGCCATCTTTTCTTAATCATTCGAAAAAAAACCGCCGATAGAGGCAAACATCTTTAATAAAATAATTATTTTCATAGTGAGTTATCAAGGCAACATAAACATAAAACGACAAGAAAAGAGCCGTAAATAGTTTTTAATTTTTAAACTAGAAATAAAGGATTGTGGGTAAGAAAATATTAAGCAATGAAAAAGTTTATGAATAAAACCTATAACGCTTATGTTTCATTTTGTGTTTGATTATAAGGTTACCTGTAGACGATAGGAATATTCCCCCTTAAATATTATGAAGAATTGAGGAAGCGGAATAGTGTCGTTCCATTTGTATCAGACTGACCAGTGAAGATAACAAGCGGTACCTAAAACAAAATTTTCTTCATTGGGAAGCAATTTTTTAATCATCCATTGGTATTGGAATTACGACAAAATCAGGTAACCGTACACATTATCTGAAAAAAAAAACTACTTGAAAATCCTACAAAGTATTTCCCAAGGGCAAAAGTGTCTCAAAATTAAAGCGATTAGGGGTTTATATACCACAAGAAAAGAAAGAAGAAGAGTGCGTGAAAATTGTATCTTTTATTCATATTATTTTTATTGTTTATTTTATTAAGTTTAAGTTTATTTATTTATTTTTTTAGTAAACTTTTGTAATTTTTTTGTTATAAGATTTGTTTTTGGAAACGGAGTTAAATTTTTTTAGGTAACCCAGTGTTTAGGGAAATTCACAATAGAATAAAGAAAATACATATTTGTGAGGTTGGGCAATTGGTACCAAGCGTACATTTAAGTGAGTAAGAAAAGATTCCTGATTGAAACCGGAAATAGTGGATATTGTGAGTTTGTCACCAACAATTAGTAAACATTTTTGTCGGTTACAATTTAAAGTTTTAGCTTTGTTTCTAAAAAGAAAACAAGAATTTATATATATTTATATTGTGTTATACTTTTTTTGTTATATGTATTTGTTTGTTAAGTAAATTTAATTAAAAAAACAAAGAAGTCAGTACAGATAGAAATTAAAAATATTAAAGCTAGTTTTAAGTATATTTAAGTCAATAAAATATGTATTGAAGTAGAGATAAAAAAAAATATGATTGGTTAAAGTAAATATGGGTTGTTGCAGAAAGGTAAGTGCAGTTGAAGTGCGGTTCATAGGGGTCATCAGATGAATCTACTCGGATGTGTTGATGACCAAGGATGGGTTGGGCGGTCGGAGGTCAACACCTACTTCCCTTTCCTTATGTGTTGTGTGTTAGTTATAGATTTTTTTTTGCTTGTTCTGTTTCCTTTTTTTATTGTTTACAGTTCCTGGGCTAGATTGAGGGAGGGACACACCCCATGTAGAGAAGCCGAATGTAGGTTAGCCGGAGAATCATTCTAGTGCCACCTCTGGGACTCGTAACAATTTTACTCGGTTTTAATCATAGTGTAATTAACAAGATGAGTACAGTAGCACATCTGAATAAGTTTGTTTACAATTTACTTATTTCAAAAGTAGGTAATACTTTGGCCAAGTGTTTTTGACCGTAGTACTCATTTTACACAAACAAAATGCCTGTTGTTTCTGTATTGTGTTGTAGTATTTGCTGCCGATTTGCACTCACCTTGTTACTTACACCATGGTTTTAATGTTTTCTTTTCAAACTTGAATTTTGGCTGTCTTTATTTAAGTGTGTGTAGAACAGATACCGCCATTAATCGACATTTTATACAAACAGAACACGAATGCAGATGAATTCAGAAAATTCATCTTCAATACATTCGCGTTCACAGACTATTGATAATTGGGTCCTATTGACGATTTGCTGGAAAACTGTTTGAAACTTGAATTTTTTTAATTAAGCTTTTCTCAAACTTTTTATAAAATAAGATTTCGAATTTAGTGCAATTATTATTTACAAGTCTCTTTTGTAGGCTTTATTGTAAAATTGTAAATATTAAATTAATATAAATAAATACATATTCCATGTTTTAGTACTAGAACATGAATTCTAAAATTTATTTAGTAACTGGATGAACAATTTCTTGTTGTTTTATCATTAAATAAGACATGCGTGTATTACAATCAACATAGTAATGAATGAATTCCTCATATTCATCTTTGGTTTTACGATGTAATCGTTTTAAATGTTGGACACATCTGTAAGAAATTTAAAAAAATAACTACTTTACACATGAAAACAATTTTCAATAAATTGTATTTACTTGATTCTTGCAAAGAATTTCTTATCGCAAATTTTACATTTCATCTGAGGTTGATCAAGGTGAACGGCTTTATGTTCCCTCCATTTTGTAGAAGCAATAGTCTTATTGCAATATTGACATTGCACTGTGTACTTCGACTGTAAATGAAATAAAAAATGTAAATTAATTGAAATATATATTGAAACGGTCATAACAAACATTTACCGATCTAGCTTTATTTTTGAGAGGGGCTGCTGAGTGTTTCAGCAAATGTCTGTCTAAATCAGCTTGTCGATAAAATTCTTTAGGGCATATTCGACATGGCACCATCTGACCAAGATGTATACGTCTATGAACATTAAGATCTCCCCGATTAAAGAAGGCTTTATCACAAAATTCACATTTAAATTTTTTTTGCCTATTCTCTGAATGTATTTCCATATGATTATTCAGGGCAATTTTCGTATATAATTTAAGCCCACATTGGGGACAAGTTTCAGTTCGTTTTCTATTTTCACTGTGTGTGGCTTCGTGAGTTTTTAGAGTGGTTTCATCCCTTACTGTTAAAGCTAAAACGAACAAAAATTCAATCCCTTTTTATACGGATATTAATTTATGAATAATGCAGTAAAATATGTTAATATGTAATTCTGAGTAAGGATACGCTGAGACTTCTGCACACAAAATATAAAAAAATATTATCAAAACACCTTTATCTAATGCTTGTTTCTGGAACAGCAAAAAATTAAGCAGAATTTTGAATAAAATAAAGGCTATTATTAGAATAGAATACATCTTTTAGTTTATAATAAAATTTATTTTTAATTCAAATATAATCAAATTGTTTTAAATATTTTATTTATTTACTGAAATATTACTATGGTATTGTAAGCAGAGCCCAGATTTTAATACTTTCCATTGCAGATTTTTTTAAAATTGTTAAAAAAAGGTAAATTATCAAATTTAAAAATTGAAGAATTAATAATTGATTTAAAAGTAGAAAAATTATAATTATTCTAACATACCTATTTCCCAAAGATTCAAAAATCAAATTGTAATTTTTAATACAATAGATATATGTATGTAAGTAGGTATATGAAAATCAAAAAATACTACTTACAGCAATATGCACACAGATATGACTTCATTTTCCTGACTTTAGGCGTACTTGAGGACACAATGGTTTTTGTATCAGATTTTTGATTAAGTTCCTGTTTCAATAAGGTATTGGTCGATGGTACTGTTTTTGCAATAGGTATAGTATGAACGGGTTCAACTGTGTCATTTTCATTCATATGTGTATCCTTAGTAATACATTTATATATAGGATTTTCCGTATGTACATTATCGTAATCCTCCAAATCTTCTTGTGTCTCATAGTCTGTGAAATATTCTTCTTCAATTAAATCGCTTGATCCAAAATCTTAATTTCGAAGTTAGTTGTTTTTTTACTACTTTCTTTTTCTATGTCGAATTCTTCTTTATTTTCTAAGGCATCTTGGAGAATATTAAAAGATTCTACTGCTTTTTCAAATAATAAATGGGCATTTTTTAGGCCATTGGAACATATTTTACATAAATTTGACGGAAAGGATTCTGAAGCTAACAAAGTGAAATCATGTAAGTTTAACTGGTAGCTTTAAAAAATAATATTCAAATGTCTACTTACTGTTTGGTTGCAGCGCTGTATATTTGTAGTAACAATCTTTGTAGCTCATATCACAGAATTCGGGAATTTTTTCATTCCAGTTTAAGGTCGTCTTGTCTTCCAGACAAATAAGACAAATATTTTTTTGACTTAATTTCAGGGAATTCATCAGGCCAGGCTGTCCTTATTTATTGTTTAAGATTTTCAAAATAATATATTGTAATCTCTTTAGAGTTGTAAATGTATTGAGTAATTGGTTACTCAATACTTTCAATGTATATTCAGTACAATATATGGTATATATATATACATATATATATATTTATTTTTTTTCATGAAAAAGTAACAATACTTGAGATTTTTAGGAATATCAAATATATTAATTGAGTACAATCGACTACTTAAAAAATGTAGTTGTGATGCTGGTTTTTTATTTATTTATGATTTAGGCAATACATAAATGTATATACTAAATATAATTATTTTAGCTGCAATAGATTTAAAAAAAATTTATGCTAAAAGAAAAATTTTTTTTACAGAGGTATGTATTTTGCAGTGTACTTGTCAGCACTTAGTCTGTGATCAGCACAAAGTATTGTGCTTGTCAGATGTGCGATACATATATAATTGCATGGTTGTCAAAATTGGCTAATTTCAAATAATTTATATGGCATGTTTCTAGATAACAAGTGACTCAAATTTTTCGCCCAAATGAATACAAAAATTATGGCATGTTTCTAAATAACGAGTGAATCAAATTTTTCGCCCAAATGAGTACGAAAATTAGTTTAGGGGTTCTATAACACTAGTGTCAATTCTCTTGAGTAAAAACGTACGACTATCTTTTTTCATGGTTTCCACATTGAAATTTCAATTGTGCTAGTGTCAAAAACAGACGAATAGAAATAAGTGCTTGTGTGCATCACAAAACAATATTTTATATATTATTTCGTATATTTCTACAGCATAAACTATTGTTCACTACCTTAACTTTCAATTTCAATTGCGATAAATTGAAACAGTTTTCATTCAATTAATTAAAAAATGCATAGCAATTTCAATTCACATAAATTATTTTTGTATTGTAAATAAAACACAGCTGTTTTTATTTTGGTTTCTAGGGTTGTCCCTAAAATATTAAAATGTTGAATAATAACATGGAAAAAAGTAACAAAATATCTAATTAAATAATTTGATGAGAATTATTCCTCTTGCGAGTATTAACAAACAAATTTTTCAAAAATTTTAATCGAAGTTCACTTCAAGTTAAATATACATTTTATACATACATTATTTATACATTTATAAATGTAGTGTACACAATTTATTTTCAAATAAATTGTATATTTAACTTGAAGTGAACTTCGATTAAAATTTTTGAAAAATTAAATAATTTGGCAATAATGCAATATAACAACTCGATCATGGTGTAATTAAAGAAGGTGAGTGCAGTAGCCCAGCTGACTGACTTTGTTTACAATTTACTGATGTCAAAAGTAATACATTTTTAAGTATTTTTGACAATAGTACATTATTTTACACAAACAAAATGCCTGTTGTTTCTGTTTTGTGTTGCATTTGTTGTCGATTTGCACTCACCTTGTATATTTGCACCATGAACTCAATATTACCACGGTAACTAACGTAAGTCAGACGAGTGTATTATAGAAGTGTTGTAAAAAGTGGTTACTTTTGACTACTCAATACTACTCGATACTTTTTCAACTGAGTACTCGATACTACTCAATACTTTCAACGTTTTTTTAAATAAAAATATGTAAAAAGTTAAAATTCATTTTTATTGAAACAAAAAACATATACAAATTTTATTAATACACACCTTTATGCGAAATCATTGACTTGCATGTGTTGCATTTTGCCTTGTCTCCTTCAACTTCTATAAAATGTAGCCATATTTGGCTTCTTTGTCTGCTATCCATTGCTTCGTTAATGTGTTTAAAGTTCTTTTATATTGTTATCGTTTCTTTATTATATTTATTTATTGAATATTTTGACGATGAATTCTGTTGAACTTTCACAGCTTCTATATTTTTTCTTAAGACTTTTTACTATGGCGCTCATTTTTTTTGCACAGTTGTATATTTTTTGGCTAATTTTTAGGTAAAAATGCAACTCTAAAAGTATTGAGTAGTTACTTTTGGCTACTGAGTACCGGAAAAAATAGTCGGTATTGAGTACTCAGTACTCAAACACTCAATACTTTTACAACACTATTATAGTAACTCATTTGCAGTGTGGCCATCAGAGGTCCAATTCGTGTGGCTTTAAGCCGGCTTGGCGCCGCCGCTGACTTTTTTTTCACATTTGGAGCCGCCGCCGCGGCAATCGGCTGGTTTCGGCTAATATTTGATTTTGTTTTTTTTTTTTTTTTTAGCAAAATCACTAAAACCGAATTGTACCCCTTTTTTATACTCTGTTTGTTAAGTTACACTCAAGATTATGAACATCAGACAAACTCTGTAAATTATGGTAAGAATTGGTAATTAAATCAATTAAAAATGGTGAAAATTAGACAACATTTCAAAATATTTAACATAAATTATGTTGGTCGTAAAATTGCCTTTCAAACAATATATCAAACTAATAAAATTTGCACTAAGACTGAATAGAAAACACAGAATTAGGATAATAAATAAAATAATAATAAAAAAAATAATAAAATTTGCACTAAGACTGAATAGAAAACACAGAATTAGGATATGCTAGTCCTATAACCAGTGTAGTTTTTGTGTTTCTTAGTACGGTTTGGTGGAGGGTATTTAAGATTCGGCACAGCCGAATATAGCACTCTTACTTGTTTTTTATTTATTTTAAAAAAAAGCATGTACATACGTTTTCACCTATGAAACATGTTTTGATTCTACTTTTTGTAAGTTCCTGCCATATTTTAAAATACTATATATCTACTATTGTTTGCTAAAGGGTTTCTAAGATACTAATATCTAAATAATGTTATTGAATTCATTAAAAATAGAGGTTAGCTGAGTTTAAACTACGATAATTATACATTTGTTTATATAGTTTTTATTGAAAAGGAGCAACTACAACTACAAAAGAAGCTACTTATTATGCAACAAAAGTTGTTTACAATAAACGAAAACACGAAATTCTTATGCGGGGAATTCTAAAGTTTTTAAATAAGCTTACAAAATTGAATTTTAACGTTCGATAAAAAGTTCACGTTTTAGAGTAGTTAATGTAAAAAAAGAAATGTTCAAAACGGCTCAAGCCGACTTTGAGCCGCCGCCGGCCTATTTAGGCCCAGCCGCCGCCGCCGATTATTTTGAAACGAATTGGACCTCTGTTTAGCACTTTTTATTTATTTTTAGTCCTTAAATTTTCATTTTGCACTTACCATTTTTTTTGCACTTTTTGAATTTTTTTTTAGCATTTTAGCATTATTTATGAAACAAATTATTATTATTTTTATTTGTAAAATTTCTTCGCCCTATTTGCCTGCAAACTATTAATAAAACTATAAAACATAATTTTAATAGTGGCAATCTTGCAAAAACATTTCAAACAAAAGAGCATGGTGTAACTAATAAGGTGAGTGCAGGAGCACAGTTGACTGAATTTGTTTCAATTTACTTATATCAAAAGTAATAGTTTCTGGTTTTGACAGTAGTACAATATTGTTTATGAATTTTGAAAATTTTTTGAAATCAATAGAAGATGAAATAGATTCAGACTAACTTGCCGAAATTTTATTGTACAATTAGTGTACCAAATAAGACAACTACTACCAAAAAAAATTTTTTATTTAACTAAAAATCCTTTTTTTTTTGTAGAAAATAGTTTGAAAAATAAAAAATGCAATTTGATTGATAATTTTAAAGAAGAGATGTCAAGTTTAGACATGGACACAATAACAGCTATAGAGCTACAGTGGCAAAAGCTTAACTGTTATAAATGGACTAACCAGAGTTCAACAGTCAAATTGTGGATTGAAGTATGTGGTACAAAAATGCTTTGAAGGAAAGTCCATTTAAGGATTTGGCTGTTTTTGTCATGAATTTTCTTCTTTTGCCATTTAGTAATGCAGAGGTAGAAAGGGTTTTTAGTGGAATGAACCTAATAAAACCAAAATTAGAAACGGCATGGGTTTAAGCATGGTGAAATTAAATACCAGGTGACCGCATTGCTACAACAATTACAACAAGGCAAGAACAACAGGCATTTTTCTATATGAAAAACTTTCGTCACTGTCAAAAAGTTTTTTTTTTATATAACTTTTTGGCATTTTCAAATTCACCATGAATAATCAGCTGGCGCTACGCTATCACCTAGTATTTAAATTCACCTTGGGTTTAAGTACAATGAACTCTCTTCTTTATATAAGATGTGGGTTAAAAAAGTTAAAAAAAATGTTGTAAAACATTTGAAAAGTTTGAAAGTTTTTTTATGTTATTGTTAAACAAACGAATTGTTTATTGTAAATTTTTAAAACACATAAATATGGTTTTACTTAATTTAACTATTAAAAAATTCAGGTATATTTCCAAAAATACATTTTAAAAATTTTTTAGCATTTTCGAATTTTTTTTAGCACTTTTTAGCAAAATTTTCTAATGGTTTTAGCCCTGAAATTTTTTGGGTTCTGGCCACACTGCTCATTTGTTTACGTACTCGCCCGTGTACCACTCGCTCGCGTGAGAATATACTTGTTATCTAGAAACATGCCATAAATTGATATCTATAAATATTCCATGTTTTAGTACTGGAGCATGAATTCTAAAATTCATTTAGTAACTGGATGAACAATTTCTTGTTGTTTTATTATTAAATGAGACATACGTGTATTACAATCAACATAGTAATGAATGAATCTCTCATATTCATCTTTGGTTTTACGATGTAATCGTTTTAAATGTTCTACACATCTGTAAGAAAATTAAAAAAAATTAACTATTTTACACACGAAACAACTTTAAATAAAATTGTAATTACCTTGCTCTTGCGAAGAATTTCTTATCGCAAATTATACATTTCACCTGAGGTTGATCGAGGTGAGCGGCTTTATGTCCTCTCCATTTTGTAGTAGGAACAGTCTCATTACAATATTGACATTGCACTGTGTATTTTGACTGTAATTGAATGAAGTAAATTAATTATTTAATTGATATACCTATCAGCCCAATAAAAATGTACCTTTCCAACTTTTTTTTGTAGAGGAGCTGCAGAATGTCTCAATAAATGCTTATCTAAATCAACTTGCCGACAAAATTCTTTTGCACATAGCCGGCATGTCACTGTCTGACCTAGATGTATACGTCTATGAACATTGAGTGCCCCCCGATAAAAGAATGCTTTATCACAAAATTCACATTTGAATTTCTTTTGCCGATTTTCTGCATGTATTTGCATATGACTATTTAGGGCCAATTTTGTATATAATTTAAGACCACACTGAGGACAAGTTTCAGTTCGTTTTCTATTTTCACTGTGTGTGGCTTCGTGACTTTTCAGAGAGGATTTATCGTTGATTTTTAAAGCTAAAACAAATAAAAATATAATCCTTTTTTATACTGATATGAATTTATTCGTCACGTTACACCATGGGGTGTTATAGAAATCGATGTTTGATTTATAAGTAGAAAAATTATTTTAACAAACATTTGTTCGCTCTACGTTTACATATTTTTCCCAAAAATACAAAAATCAAATTGTAATTTTTATTACAATAAACAGATACTTAAAAATAAATACTTACAGCAATATGCACACATATATGACTTAATTTTTCTAACTTTAGGCGTACTTGAGGAGACAAAGGTTTGTGTTTTAGAACTTTGACTAAGTTCCTGTTCCAATAAGATATCGGTCGATGGTTCAGTATTATTTATTTCGTCTGTGAAATATTTTTCTTCAATTAAATCGCTTGATTCACAAACACCCAAAATCTTAATTTCAAAGTTTGTTGTTATTTCACTACTTTCTTTTTCTATGTCGAATTCTTCTTTATTTTCTAAGGCATCTTGGAGAATATTATAAGATTCTACTGCTTTTTCAAATAATAAATGGGCATTTTTTAGGCCATCGGAACATATTTTACATAAATTTGACGGAAAGGATTGTGAAGCTAACAAAGTGAAGTCATGAAATATTAACTGGTAGCTTTAAAATTTAATATTCAAATGTCTACTTACTGTGTGGTTGCAGAGCGGTATATTTGTAGTAACAATCTTTGTAGCTCATATCACAGAATTCGGGAATTTCTTCATTCCAGTTTAAGGTCTTCTTATCCTCCAAACAAATAAGGCAGATATTTTTTTGATTTAATTTCAGGGAATTCATCAGGTCAGGCTGTCCTTATTTATTGTTTAAGATTTTCATAATAATACATTGCGACCTCTTTAGAGTTGTAAATGTATTGAGTAATTGGTTACTCAAGATTATGAATTTTTACCGGTACTGAGTACCTATTGATTAGAGCTTTCAGTGTGTTGGGACAACTTTTTTATGTAGATCTATTATTTTTGCTGATGACGTTTTTGTATTGTTCAAATCTCATAAGGATAATTCCGATGTCTTGGAATCTAATATTAATTATAGCCTGGTATGATTTCTAGAATGGTCTCGTTTAAATTCTTTAATGGTTAATTTCTCTAAAACTAAAGTTATACTTTTTGGTAATTCTTGTTTGTTGTTGAATATCTCTATTGATGGTCAGATAATTACCTTTGTTGATAACCTTAAATGCTTAGGGATATTTTTGGATAATCGACTTAATTTTGAGTGTCATACTAATAATTTATTTGCTAAAACCTTTGGTATTTTGCGCCAAATTTATTCTAATAGTGTATATCTGCCTTGTCGTATAAGATACAAATTAGCTTATGCTCTCTTAATGCCCCATTTATTTTATGGCATTGAAGTGGTATCTAGCACTGTGGCTTGTATTTTGGCTAAATTTAATCGTTTAGTCAATGTTATTATACCCTTCACCTTCATGAGAAGGGTATATATAAGTTTGTCATTCCGTGTGAAATTTCCACAATATAATTTTCCGACCCTATAAAGTTCATATATTCTGAATCCTTATAGATAGCGGAGTCGATTAAGCCATGTCAGTCTGTCTGCCTGGATGTTGAAATCAGTTTTTTGAAGTCCCAGATATATTCGGGATCCAAATCTTCAATAATTCTGTCAGAAATGCCTTCGAGAAGTTTGCTATTTAAAATCAGCAAAATCGGTTTAGGTCAAATAGAGTTATGGACCAATATGTGAGAAAACCTCCATAAAAATTTGATATTTTTTGTCCATTTTATTGCAATATTTTGAAATATATTGCGTATAATACCATGCAATTTTGTATACGTTGTTTGTATGATAAAAGAAGAAAGTGTGCGGAAAATAGTAAGAATCGGTCCATGATTTCTCATAGCCCCCATACAAATATATATATTTCCGAAATATGGCTTAATGATAAATAAATGCCTATAAAATTGGAATATCAAGACAAAATTCAGCAAAAATAAGTTTTATACAAAAAGAAATCGCAAAACGATTTTTTTTTTAGTTTGGTCCATGTTTGACCATGGACCCGAACTGTCACCCTATGTTTCAATACAACTCTGCACATTTATCGAATATCTTTTTATATTCGAAATATGAGTAAAAGGAGTCGACAACTAAACCACAGACTAAAAACTAAACTTAAAACAAGACAGACGTGTTCGCGAATTCTTAATTTCAATCTATGAAGCCTAAATTTTCTAAAATAAAACTAATTCAATAAAAACAATATTTTTAACTTTAACATACATAAAGTTCCGATTATTTATTTCAATAATTCCTTGTCCCTGCGTGTGACACAATAATGTTTCAGTGTATTCTTAAAACATATCTATTTATGATCTTGTGTGAGTATTGAACTTATTTATTATCGGATAATTGTATTTCTTCAGTTTGCTCCAAAAACAAACGTGATAATCTATTCTTTGTATACAGTATAATATAATCATTGTATTCTTCACTCTTTTTTTTATGGACTTTTCTCATATGGGAAACGCAGCTATGGAAGAAAAGACATTATTAAGAAAATTATTCCATGAATACGTAATTATTATAGGATAATAAGAGTATGAAATAGTTGAAAATATACGTTAAGTGGACTTTGTAAAAATTCCATTAATCTTCATTAATAAATTTGTACATACCTTCCCCGACTGAAAAACTCTTTGTTACAAATGGAACATTTCATTAAAGGTGTATTTAAATGAGCAGCTGTGTGAGATTTAAAATTTGAGCTAAGTATTGATTTGTCACAATGTTTACATAGTACATAATATTTTGTCTTTGTCTAAAAGATTCAAATTTAATAGGTATATTTTACTTTTTTAAGTATATCTTTACTTACTCTTGTTTTTGTATCGGAATTTATCATTGTAGCTGAGTGTGAAGTCATATGTCTTTCTAAATCGATTTGACGGAAAAATTGTTTTGGGCATAAGCTACAGGGTATCATTTGACCCAAATGAAGTCGCCGGTGTATATTAAGTCCACCCTTATTATAGAAAGCTTTATTACAAAAATCACACTTGTGTTTTTTCTCACGATTTTCATTATGTATTCGCATGTGTTCGTAGAGACATGATTTGTTATAGAACTTAAGACCACATACCTTGCAAGTTTCTTTACGTTCTCGATTTGTCATATGTATTTTTTCATGTATTTTTGCCGCACGTTTGCTGTGGCTAACTTTTGCTGTAGGTATAATTTTATAAATAGAGGTTAATAAAAATATCTAGCCATAACCGCCGAAAAAATGTATCCCACAAACTCAAAATTTTACAGGGGAAGGTTTTTTTTAAATAAAATCAGTTTGAATAAAGCCATTATTTTAAAATTTATAATGTAAATATTGTTTTGTGTAATACATTTAATTTTAATAATTTTAAATGATGTTGAACTATCGATTTCGATAAAAAAAAAACAACAATCGATTATGGTGTGGGATACATTATTTTGGCGGTTATGGCTCGATATATCAATAAAAAATTCTTAAAGATTCTTATATTCAAAAACTATTATTATAGAGGTATACATATGTATGTATATCTACACATTGAAACTTGTCCAAGATTATTCGAAATTTTCATATGCAATTTCTACTGTACCCTATAATGCTCTCCCATGTTTATTTGTCGAATAATTTTTTTTAAAAAATTTAAGCAATTCGAACATTATATTAAGTCCGCTTTCACACTCTTCAATTCTGTCTCGACAAGGTAAGTATTTTTCAATGAGAAGGAAAGAGAATTGAAGAGTGTGAAAGCGGACTAAGTTCAATTTACAACAGTGTTAAAATACATAGGATATTATAAATTTACTTACAACAAATTAAACAAATTTTCGATAGTTCTGTTTGATTTTTAGAATCAATTTGTGTATCACACTCTTCAATCTGGTTACCCAACAACTCATTTTTTTCTATAGTTTTGAAATCCTTTGTATTTTTATTTTCATCTGATACTTGTAATTTTTTATTATTGCCATCTTTTCTATTATTTTGTTTCGACTCCAATTGTGCATAACAATATTCATTTGTGTCATCCACCCACTCATTTTTTATTTTTGTAGTTTTGATATTCCTTGTGTTGCTTTTATTTTCATCCGATAATTTTATTTTTTTATTACTCTCATCATGTTCAATATTTTGTTTTATTGATTTACACTTCGCACTTTTGTTAATATCATTTTGTGAAATCGGATTCATACTTTTACTACATTCAGTGCTTTCAGATTTAGTGTTAAAAACATTACTTAAATTTTCCTTCTCGCACTGTTCGTCTGAAACATTTACATCTATTTCCTCTATTAAAACAGTTTCAAATTCAGTAGAAGGATATTTTATAACATTTGTAGAATCATCTATTTGTAAATTATTAAAATATTTTTCTTGAAAATATGCATAAGATTCAATGGCTGTAAAAACTAGGGTATGCGCATTTTGTAACCCATTTAAACAATTTTGACATAACATAGGCGAAAATGGATCAGGATCTAAATAAAATATATGTATGTATGTAAGTAGGTATATGCTTCGCGTGGCACAAATATTTTGGAGAATACCTACCAAGATATTTCAACTGGCTGTATTTGTAGTAGCAATCTTTATAAGTTATATCGCAATACTCAAATAACGTATTGTTCCAGTTCAAAACTACACTATTATCCAAACAAATACGACAAATATCTTTAAATTCGTAGGAACTCATTCTGACGTCGAAAACAATGTAGAATGAATTGTAAATAAATAAAATATTTTTTGTTATATTCTTTAAATGGTAAACAAACAATTCACAATGGTTTTTAGTCGGGTACCAAATACCAAAAAGTAGGCAGTGCGCTTTTTTACGTGGTGGTTGCTGAATTAACTAAAGAAAGAAAAAAATCCTGTCGTTATTTTTTTTGTGTGGTAATAAAAATAATTTACAAAAACAGAAAATGACGATAAATCAGCAAATCTGGCGGCTATGGGCGTAATACCGAAGAAAACCAAAGATACAAAAACTTTTATTGTAAAATATTTAAAAACATACTGTAACAGATCCTTAAAAAATTAGTTTTTCAAGACATATGTACATATGTATGTAGAAAAGACTTCAATATGAAAAACATGTCTATGAATGATGAAACAGAACTGGGGTTGAACGTTTTTTTCCATACATTTTGACATAAAATTATGCCAGAGAATGCGGTCGTGAAAATAGAATCTATTTTATTTTGACAGCGTTTTTTTCTTATGCTCTCACTTTAAAACACAAATGCTCTCAGCCAAGAATGATAAAATCATTTATGCAAGAGCTGCAAGAGTCTGAGGCTTGTTGATATAAACCCGTGACTTCAAAAAGCCCCACAAAAATAAGTCTGGAGCGGTCAAATCAGGCGATCTTGCTGGCCAGTGCAAATCGCCAAAACGGGAGATTAGCCGCCCGGGAAATGCATCCTTCAGCATATCGGTTGTGGCACGTGCAGTTTGTGCCGTTGCACCGTCCTGTTGGAACCACATGTTTTCCAATCCCAATTCATCAAGTTGCGGCAAAAATAACTCGTTGATCATTGCTCTGTAGCGCTCACCATTCACAGTAACCGTTTGGCCCGCGACGTCTTCGAAGAAAAAAGGTCCGATGACTCCTCCAGCGAAAACAGCACACCATACAGTGACTTTGAGCGGGTGTAATGGCTCTTCGTGGGTTACACGCGGATTTTCAGTGCCCCAGAAGCGTAAATTTTGCTTATTTACGTACCCGCTATGATGGAAATGGACCTCATCACTCATGATTATTTTTGATGAAAAAACCGACCGATTATTGGTCAAATAAATAGGCAGCAATATTCCGCGATCTGGAGCAGTGTAGCGTAACATTGTTTATTAACGTGTATTTCGCATGTGTTTACTACACAACTGTCAAAACAGAACTGACATTAGGGGCCAATCGCAAAATTTATAGCATTTTCTGATAGGAAGTTTACTTTTTACACCTTGTATATGTACATATATGTATGTATGTTAGGGCGGATCGATTTAATAATCACCCATGGCTCAGTGAAAATCGTATTCTAGGGATCAAAATAAGAAACTTTGCCGAAGGAACCATACCTCTAAAACGAATTCTACTACCCCCCCAACTGTTGACTTTTGTCCCGTACAAACATTTAAAAAAATCACCATTTTGGCACTTTATTTTATTATTTTTTATTTATTTTTAAATATTATTTTTTAAAATATATATATATTCTTTTTAATTTTATTTGATAGTGCTTAAACATATGTATTATTATATATTATTATGATAATGATAGAAAAAATAAGTACAAATTTCAGCCATTTTTCAGAGGTTAGCAAAAGAAATAATGTAATACTTCATGTTAAATATTTTATTATTTAAAGATAAATATATGTATGTATTTGTTGTTTTTATAAATTATTGTAATCGCTAATAAAACTATATTTTCACTCATATTTGTACACTGAATTCAAGAAAAGCAAATTATTAACAGTTTTTGTCCCAATACGGTTCATCTTGAAAACTTATTTAAAAAAATTAACGCACTGATTTTGCACTATGCAATCTGAGCTTTTATGAATCATTTGATTGTTTTGCTTATAAATCAAAACACAGTTATAATTTTTGATTCGTTATTGCTAACGGCGTTTAAAAAGTGATTGAGAAAATGACAAGCAATTATGAGAGCGCAAACACTGCAAGCAATGTTATTAGCACATGTTGATGATTAAAAACAAAACAAAAACAGTGAGTTCATACATGTAGGAAAAAAGTGAAGCAACTCGTGTACATCTCTGATATATACACATTTTTATTTAACATACATATATGTAATTATAATTACAGATTTAAAATAAATTATGTATGTATCAATTGTCACATGATACGATGAGCTACGAGGTTTAAACACTTGACCATCCATATACATTTTCCAATTTAAACCCAATAACTAATGATATGACACAGTAGCGAAAACGATATCATTTTATTGGTTCCTTTTTCTTTTTTTTTTTTTTTTTGCAATTTTTATCCCCGATGATATCGTTTCAATATTCTTAAATCATTTGATTTATTGGGAATCATAATTTTTAGTTTCTTAAAAAATACAGTTCATATGTATGAGTGTATATTATTCCTCATTGGGTAGTATGTCAGCGGTTTGCTCTAAAAATAAATGTGATAATCTATTTTTGTTGTATGTTACAATAAAGTCTTTATATTCTTCATTAGATTTTTTATGAATTGTTTTTACGTGTTGAGTACAGCTTAAAAAAAGAATAAAAAAGTTATTATATCAAATCTCTTTAAGAAAGAATTTCAATAAATTTAAATAAACATACCAATCGCGACGGAAAAATTCTTTATCACAAATAGAACACTTCATTAAAGGTTCATTTAGGTGAGCTGCTGTATGAGACTTAAAACTCGTGCTAAGTATGTTTTTTTCACAGTACTTACAGCGAACCAAATATCTGGACTACAACATTTTTAGAGAAAAAAAATTTATAATTAATTAGTTATAATGTAAGTATTTCCTCACTTACTCTTTTTTTCGTATTGGAATTTATAGAGGTGGCTGAGTGGGAATTCATGTGTATGTCTAAATCGACCTGGCGGAAAAATTCCTTTGGACATAAACTACACTTTTTCATTTGGCCCAAATGTATTCGCCTGTGCACATTAAGCGCCCCCTTCTCAAAGAAGGCTTTATCACAAAACTCACACTTGTGCTTTTTTATTCGATTTTCATTGTGGATATGCATATGGGTCTTGACATAATCTGCCTCGAAGAACTTAACGCCACAGATGGGACAAGTTGCATTGCGTTCACGGTTTTTAGAATGAGTTCTTTCGTGCTTTTGTAATGAATATTTGTTGTGTAAAATTTTAGCTGGAAGGGATATAAATAAATGCAATTAGTATTAATGAACCAAATTTATATTGAAAATAAAACAAGGATTTTTTATTATGTTACACCCAATTTTACACATAACAAAAAAATGTACTTACAGCAAATAGAACACATACTCGGACTATCATATTTATTTTTCTTCCTTAATCTAGGTTCCGTTTGCTTATCACAATTTTCGATTTTAACATCCGTTGATTCATCTTCTAATTCTTCAGCTTGCGTTACTTTACGATTTCGACTATTTCTAATTTTCTTAAATTTTTTATCAATATGGTCGTCGTCTTGGTCAGCAAATTCTTCTATAGATTTACTTGTATTTTTTCTTTTAGATGATCTACATAATACCTTCGTAGATTGTGTCTCGCCACTTTCAGAATTATCGCTTTTTAATGCTCCACCGAAATCACACTCTTCATTTTTTTCTATTTTAATATATTTTTGGATTCTTATTCCTGCACTAGTAGCGGTGTATGTTTTTGATATACTATGCTGAGGTTTTTCAAATGTATTCTTTATTGACTCTTCATCAGAATTTTCATTTTCAAAATAATCTACCGATTCTGTATCTGCTTTTTCTACTAGGACAGTTTCAAATTCAGTTGATGCATAGTTTATATCATCTTCAATATTGGTAATTTCTTCAATGTTTAGATCGTCTTCAATATTTAGATCATCTTCAATAATTGAATCGTCCACAATACTTCTATCATCTGCGATATATGTATCGTCTTCTATATCTGTATCGTATTCTATATTTGTATCATCCTCACTATATACGTACACTTCAGAATTGGCGCTATTTACATCCATTAGGAAATTATAAGAATCAAGTGCTTTTAAAATTAGAGTATGTAGATTTTCTAAGCTATATAAACAATTTTGGCATAACATAGATGAAAGAGGGTCAGGTTCTAAATAAAATGGAAATTAAAAAATGTTACAGGATGTTGTAGAAGTATGTTCTGGAATCATATGTATACAAACCAATACATTTCAGTTGCGTGTATTTGTAGTAACAATCTTTGTAGGTTAAATCGCAGTGTTCCACTAACGTATTGCACCAATCCAAAACTACATTTTCATCCAAACAAATGCGACAAACGGTGTCTTTAAACTCTGGAGCACTCATTCTGTCTTTTGGAATAAAAAAATTAAAATGTTTTTTTAGCTTCTTAAAAAGTAAACAATTAATTCATACGGAGTTGATAGCATAGAAAACAACATGACCACGTTTACACAAGTCAATGTCAAAAATGCAGCGATGCCAACTTAAGCTGTGTTCACATTGTGTGTATTTGTCATGTGAAATGTCACTTTTCTATCTACATGTGTTTTCATGTGTGTCAAAATTTAAGTTTCACATACGCCCCTTTTACAGTTGAGAAATTGAAAGACAGACAGACGAAGTTAGTAGGCGATGTATTGAAGATTATATTGATTATAATAAATATGCCTTGGTCCAGTACAGTAGAGGTCTACCGCACACTCTTCCTATCGCCTACAAACTTCGTCTGTCTGTCTTTCAATTACTCAACAGTAAAAGGGGACATACGGTTTATAATTTACATGTTCAAATGTTGGTATGTCAATTACATTTGACATAACCTATCAAAAAAAAAAAAAAAAAAAAAAAAATCTTAAAACAGCTGATATGGTAAAACTTATTCCGCGGGTTATACAAGCATTCCTTCTCTTGCCACATTTCGATCAACTGTAGACCCGCTTCTTTGCACCAGTCAAACTGGAACAACATAAAAATAACTATAAAAAATAGATATGTACCTACTTTTGTTAACTCCTTTTAAATAAATAATTTCAAATTAAAATGCATTACATTACTTTTCGAAGATCAAGTTGATCAGCTGTTTGCACAATCGCTAGTTCAAAAGTAAACAATTGAAACAGACAATTGAAAAATTCAAAGAAATTTTTTAAATTGCATATTTTTAATTAAAATCGTGGAAAAATGTTACAAGATTTAGCTTAAATAAAAAGAAAACATATTAAATTTAAATTGTGCGTCATTTCATTTTGTGTTTAAAGTGCAGTTTCAATAAAATAAGTCAGATCGCATCAGTATACACTAGCGGTTTGAAAACGAAAAATTTCTAGTGTTTTCGTTTGTCAGAACACCTCTTTGGCGTTTTCGATTTGAAATTTTAAGCGTTTTGCGTTTTTCAGAACATGGGCGATTATATCCTTATGGGCCGATCAGCATAAAATTGTACAAAATTTTATCGAAATATTTTAAAATTGCGAATTGTACTTTACATAGACACCCAGCCAAACGGACATTTTTTAATCGACTAATGATTGTCGTATATACACAAATGTTCTGAAAAAAGCAAAACGCTTAAAATTGGCGTTTTCAAATTCAAATTGAATGTTGGACCAATATTAATTTGCGTTACAAACATCAGTACAAACTCAATATACCCTCCCCACTATGATGGTGTAATAAAGCAAGGCTAGAAATTCTACTGTTAAAAATGTGAATTGTTACTGTTTCGTTGCAATAATATAAACGTATATTTTTAGCAATTAGCTTTTAGACAAATATTTTAATTTCCAATAAAAAATTTATTGATATTTTGTAAATATACATACATATGATTCTATTAAAATATTTTTTATTTTTCCTATAAATATTTGTGGTTGGGGAACCTAACTTAACTAACTTATTATTATTTTTTTTTATTATTAATTATTATTAACTGTATTATTATTAAATTAAAATTTCTGGTAGTTTTTTATTACTATGTAGGTACATAATATATTTTTATTTTGGCCGAGAAGGCTTAATATTACAAATAAATGAATAAATAAAATAAATGTTCATAAAATTTCTTATATATGTACATCAAACCATGGTGAAATTAAATACTAGGTGACATCATTGCTACAACAATTACAACAAGGCAAGAACAACAGGCATTTTTCTATGTGTAAAAACTTTCGTCACTGTCAAAAAGTTTTTTTTTTATATAAACTTTGACTATTTGTAAACAACTTTTTGACATTTTCAATTTCACCATGAATAATCAGCTGGCGCTACGCTGTCACCTTGTATTTAAATTCACCTTGCATCAAACTTTGTGGAATATAGTTTCAAACTTTTTTGAAAAAAGTATCTGTATACCTATTATGTATTCAAAATTTACTTTTTTTACTGTACATTTCCAACACGAATAAAAATATTAAGAACATGGAAGCAAAACAACAGCTAAATTAATTTAATTATTAAATTGGTTTTGTTTCCACGACAATTGGATCTTTTTCCATAACGCTCTCACTCGGACAAAGATTGTCCAAACAGGGTCAGCAGTATCAACCTCAAATGTTTTCACAGAAAAGAGAAAAATGCTCCGCGTTTACATCATCCATCCATTAATTTTCATACTACTATACTTAGGATATATTGCATGTTTTTAATTTTATTCATCAGTAAATTGTATATCCGCCTTTTGTTCTAAAAACAAATGTGATATTCGATTCATTTTGTATTGAATGATGAAGTCATTGTATTCTTCATTAGTCTTTTGGTGAATTTTTTTTACATGGACAACACAACTAAAGATAAATAATGAAATTATATTGGTGTTTTTACTTTTTAGATTTCAATTGTAATTTTTAAAAGATAGTTTCAGAATAATTTTTATTTTCATTAAATAAAAGGGTCTATTAAAAATATATCAGTAATAACTGAATTCATACCTTCCGCGTCGGAAAAACTCCTTACTACATATTGAACATTTCATTAAAGGTTCATTCAAATGAGCAGCTGTGTGTGACTTAAAACTTGTACTAAGTATGGATTTGTCACAATGTTTGCAGCGTACGAAATATCTTGACTGAAAATTTAATAAATATCAATACAATTTGTTCTTATTACACATTGATGCTTACCCTTTTTTTCGTATCAGAATTTATTGTTGTGGCTGAATGTGAACTCATGTGTCTTTCTAAATCGATTTGACGATAATATTGCTTTGAACATAAACTACAGGGTATCATTTGGCCCAAATGTATTCGCCGGTGTATATTGAGAGGTCCCTTATTATAGAAGGACTTATTACAAAACTCACACTTGTGATTCTTTTCCCGATTTTCTTTGTGTATGCGATTGTGACAGTAGAGACTTCTTTTGTCATAAAATTTAAGACCACAGATTTTGCAAGTTTCTTTACGCTCCCTATTTTCCATGTGGGTTTTTTCGTGCATTCGGACTGCATAATTGTTGTGCAATATTTTTGCTAAAGCGTAATAAGAAAATAATGTAAGTATATATGATGGAATAACAACTTAGTTATTTTTAGAATAGGTATTTTTTAACTAAAGGTACGGTCACATTTGACAAATATTTCCTCAAAAAAGCGTAACCACTTGTTTTAGCACAAATTTGTTTGACATTGTTTGCTCTTACAAGAGTTTTGCAAGATCAAACAGCATCAAATAAATTAAAACTAAATATTTGTTGTGCTTTGGCCTAAATAAGAAAAGTTTTTTTAAGTAAACAAATGAGTTCAAATAAATGTTATTTAGTGGTTACGTCATTTTCGGCAAATATTTGCCAAATGTGACCGTACCTTAATTAATGATTGTATAAAGCGGTAAAAGAACAAAATACACAAAAATACACACAAAAATAAAGTTAATTTCAGAAAACAAAATGAGCTACATAAGATTTGTTATTGTGGTAATTTTGCATATACATACATAGTTTTTCTTTATAATTAGCATTAATAAAAATGTTTCATTAACTTACAGCATATAGAACACATTCTTGGCTTCTTTATTTCTTTATACTTCTTTTTCACTTTGGGTTCTACTTGGTCAGCACATTCTTCAATTTGTTCATTTAATGCATCATCTTTAATTTCATCTTCTTTCTCGCCAATATTTTCAGCTTCTAATCTTAATGTTCTGCTTATGTTATCATGCTGTACAACTATTTGTTTTTTTAATTTACTTTTTCCTGTAGCTTTTCTTCGAGATTTTCCACATGATGGCTTTAAATCTTGCGCCGAATAATATTCATTACTATCTGCAATACTAATGTATTCTTCGGTTTTCTTTTCTATTTTTATATTTTTTTCTGATTTTTTGCTAATATTTTCGTGATTTCCAGCTATTGAAGTATTAGTTGCATATCGTTTAGATCTTCTGCCTCTTTTAGTTTTCACTGGTTTAATATTGATCTCTTCATCTGAGTTCTCATATACAAAATGATCTTGTATTATGGGTTCCACTTCTAATTTTTGCACTAATACTGTTTCAAAGTCTGTTGGTGTATACTTAATATCGTCTTCAACATTTATGGAATTATCTATTTGTGAATTGGGAAGAATTGTTTCTTGAAAATATTTATGTGACTCTAGTGCTTTCAAAATTAAAGTATGCACATTTTGTAAACCATTTACACATATTTGGCATAACATAGTTGAAAACCAATCAGAATCTAAATAAACCAAGATATAAAATGAGGATGTTTTGAGTAAAATTATTATGGAAGCATATACAAACCATGACATTCCAATTGGGTGTATTTGTAGTAACAATCTTTGTAGGTTACATCGAAATATGAATATAATGTGTCGTTCCAATCTAAAACTACAGTTTCATCTAAACAAATACGACAAATTCTTTTCTTAAATTCCTGGGAATCCATTTTGGTTTTAAATTGAAATAGTAAATAATTTTGTTATTTTTGGAAAAAGGAAACAAAATTCACAAGAAATTAATAACGTAAAAATGACATTTCTAATATGCGCAGAAATGGCATATCTGTGGCACCAACAAGTTCTACTGTTTTTTTGAACTTTATAAATCTAACAAATTTTTAAACATCTCAATATTCAAACATGAAATTTAATCTAATTTGTAAATATTCTCAAGCCGATAGCCTATGTTGCTAGTGCTTTAATTTGAAGGTTTATTATAATTTTAATTGTAATAAGTGATTTTTTTAAGAAAGTTTCTACAGCATAACATAAGGATGCCAAAAAAAAATATTTGAGTCATCCTGTAGCCAAAAAAATCAAACAAGGTGATCCAAGTAATATTATGCTTGTTACCAGTGTTGTCAATTCCGAATGCATATATTTTTACTATTAAGTCCTGTTTCACACTCATCAGTTCTGACTGTCAAGTCAAGTATTTTTCAATGAGAAAGAAAAAGATAAAAGATAATTTTCTCTTTCCTTCTCATTGAAAAATACTTGACTTGACGAGTCAGAACGAGTCAGAAATTTCATAAAGTAAACCGGGACATATATGTTAAAAAAAATCACATGAAATTTTCATGAAAAGATGTTGCAGAAGTTCATTTTGTGAAAAACATATGAAATGTATCTGGCAATATTATTTGTTCACAGCGAAATAATTAAAGAGGCAATTGTTTCACGTGGAATTTTCAATAACAGTTGACTGTCTGTCATCTAAAAGCTCTTCTGTCGCAACAACATCTATTACTTGTTGTGCTGCTGCACATGCGGGCAGTAATATTTGTTTATTCATTTTTATTTAACGATTTCGATTCAACACAGATTTTTAAATATTTTTAACTTTTATTTATTTTCGATTAAAATTCACAAAAAAGCAAAACATAATCGACCCAATCATGAATAAAAAATCTGCGGGAGTTTTTTCCCTTTTTTATACCCTTCACCATCGTGAGAAGGGTATATATAAGTTTGTCATTCCGTGTGTAATTTCCACAAAAAAATTTTCCGACCCTCTAAAGTATATATATTCTGGATCCTTATAGATAGCGAAGTCGATTAAGCCATGTCCGTCTGTCTGTCTGTCTGTCTGTCTGTCTGTCTGTCTGTCTGTTGAAATCAGTTTTTTGAAGTCCCCAGATATACTGGGGATCCAAACCTTCAATAATTCTGTCAGAAGTGCTTTACTTCTTGTCAAACGTCTGAATTGGTTAAAATACAAAAAATACATCAGCACTCACTGCACAGAGAAACTCCCGTTAAAAACTGCTGAAGACATCGATGCCTGTATAAAAAGTCTTAATGAACATGTCGAGAAAGCCGCAGAACATGCTTCTTCCACTTACCGCCCGAATAGGTACAACAGAGTTTTTTCTGCAGATGTTGAGCAACTATTGTCTGAAAAAAGGAGAGTCCGAAGAGAGTGGCAACAACACAGATCGCCCCAACTTAAAACTAGGTTGAGAGAATGTACCAAAAACCTTAGGATCTTGCTAGAAGCGCAAAAAGCAGTGTCTTTCAAACAACATCTGGAAGGTCTAGACGCAACTTCCCAGTCAAATTATTCATTATGGCGTGCAGTCCGAAATCTGAGAAAACCCGTAATCGCAAAACCTCCACTGCGTACTTTGAACGGATCTTGGGCACGAAATAACGAAGAAAAATGCAACCTTTTCGTAAGTCATTTAAAAAATGTATTCACTCCCAATACGGATACTGACATTAGCGAACTACCGCCTGTTGTTGCCAGACCACCTGTACAAATAAGATTTCAATATCTGGAGGTTGTTGAGGCTATTGATAATTTAAATGTTAAAAAAGCACCTGGGTTTGATAAAATCAGCAATAAAATGATTTTTGAGCTGCCTCGCATTGCAAAAAGATTAATCCTCTTTCTTTTTAATGCCATCTTACGGCTTGAGTACTACCCTCCGGTTTGGAAAATTGCACTAGTAAAGATGATTCCTAAGCCGGGAAAAGATCCTTGCAAAGTTGAGTCGTATAGGCCAATAAGTCTATTACCAACTATGTCCAAATTATTCGAGAAATTGCTTATAACCAAGCTGACTCCGATTTTGAATGAAAACAACTGCATTCCCAATCACCAGTTTGGCTTCAGACGTCAACACAGTACAATAGAACAAACACATAGATTGGTACAAGTCATAAGAAAAACCTTTGAGGAAAAGAGATACTGTTCGGCACTCTTTATTGACGTCTCTCAAGCTTTCGACAAAGTATGGCATGAAGGCCTGATATCTAAATTAAAGCAGAACTTGCCGGTGAATCTTCAACACCTACTATGGAAATACTTAATCGACCGTCAGTTTATGATTAAAGAAGGTGATTATTTAAGCCGTCCTCAACCTATAGGTGCTGGCGTCCCTCAAGGTAGTATCTTAGGACCAATTCTATACTTGCTGTACACAGCAGACATGCCAACAAACAATGAAATTCACACGTCAACATTTGCTGATGATACGGCATTTCTCAGTACTCACAAAGATCCAAAAGATGCCTCGATTCAATTACAGCACCACGTAACTCAAGTGGAGAAATGGGCAAGACAATGGGGAATAAAAATAAATGAACAGAAATGCACCCACGTAACTTTTACTCTACGTAGGGAATCATGTCCCCCTATTCGTATTAATGACCATATAGTGCCTCAAAACTCACACGTGAAATATCTTGGTATTCATCTGGACCGTCGCCTCACATGGAAACCACATATAGATGCTAAGCTGACTCAAATGAAACTGAAAGCAGCCCAAATTCATTGGCTCATCGGCAGAAACTCCGTCCTTCGGCTCGATTGTAAGCTTCTACTCTACAACTCAATCTTAAAGCCAATTTGGTGCTATGGTATCCAGTTATGGGGCACTGCCTCCAACTCCAATATTGAGAAAATTCAACGCCGTCAAAACAAAATTCTACGAATGATAACTACCGCTCCTTGGTATATTAAAAACAACAACATACACAACGATCTTGATGTTAAACTTGTCAAATGGGAAATAACTAAACACGTGGCCCTTTATTTGGGTAAGCTGGAAACTCATCCAAATCCCCTCGCTCGAGACATCTTACAACATCCCGGTCATAGCCGTTTGAGAAGGAGGGACACCACCGCTCTCAGATGAATAAATACAAGTTGCTCATTATATCCTATCGAATTTGAAAACTAGATTTTGTCTAGCATTGGCTGGACTTATCTTAATTAACTTTAGTTTTAAGATTTGAATACCTATTGTTAGTTCATTTAAAATGAAGATACAATAAAAAAGAATATGCAAAAAAAAAAAAAAAAAAAAAAAGAAGTGCTTTCGAGAAGTTTGCTATTTAAAATCAGCAAAATCGGTTTAGGTTAACCAGAGTTATGAACCTATATGTGAGACCACCTCCATAAAAATTTGATATTTTTCATCCATTTTATTGCAATATTTTGAAAACTATTGCAGATAATACCATGAAATTTTGTATACGTTGTTTGTACTATAAAAGAAGAAAGTGTGCGGAAAATAGTAAGAATCGGTCCATGATTTCTTATAGCCCCCATACAAATATATATATTCCCGAAATATGGCTTAATGATAAATAAATGCCTATAAAATTGGAATATCAAGACAAAATTCAGCAAAAATAAGTTTTATACAAAAAGAAATCGCAAAACGAAATTTTTTTTAATTCGGTCCATGTTTGACCATAGACCCCATATAAAGTCCACTTCCAAAATTCACTTAAATACGTATAAAAGAGATATAAATAATGTTAAACGGCTAAAATTTGACATAAATACTCTTTATAGGCAAATAAATTGCTGTACTAAATTTTATGGTGGTCGGCCCAGAATTGGTCATAGCCCCCATACAAAAATCTTCCCGAAATATGGCTTAATGATAAATAAATGCCTATAAAATTGGAATATCAAGACAAAATTCAGCAAAAATAAGTTTTATACAAAAAGAAATCGCAAAACGAAATTTTTTTTAATTCGGTCCATGTTTGACCATAGACCCCATATAAAGTCCACTTACAAAATTCACTTAAATACGTATAAAAGAGATATAAATAATGTTAAACGGCTAAAATTTGACAGAAATACTCTTTATAGGCAAATAAATTGTTGTACTAAATTTTATGGTGGTCGGCCCAGAACTGGTCATAGCTCCCATACAAGGACCACATCTGAAAAAGACATTTTTCCGTATATATATTGTATAAATATCGGTACCGACTCAAAACTTTGCACAGATCATTTTAATATATACAAAAATCATCCCACAAAATTTTGTGAATTTCGGTCTATTTTTAACCGTATGCCCCATATAAAGCCCTCTTCCGAAAATCACTTTAATACTCATAAATCGCTTATAAATAAGGGTACCAATCCAAAATTTTACACGGATCATTTACATACATGCCTAAATCTAACTGCTGGATTTTGAGAATATCGGTCCATATTTGACTATATCCCCCCCATAAGGTCCACTCTCGAAATCCACGTTAATACTAATATATATCTTAAATATACCGTTATTATGTTGAAATTCGACGTGAAATATCCTCATATGCATGAAAATAACTGTTCCAAAATTTAAGAAGATCGGCCCATAATTTGTCATATCTGCCATATAGAATCATTTCCAAAAAACAAATAAATTCGGGTCAAAAAATATTCTTTTCGGATTTAACCCATATTCGGTCCATATTTTATAATCATGATATATATCGTTGGAAAGGTATTTTTAATACCTTTTATTTAATGCATTACAAATTATCAGACACCCAGTAGTTCCCGAGATATAGGCCTATGTATTTTCAACTTTAAGGGCCCGCCCCCTCGAAAATAGGCGTGACCGGCAACAAATTTTTCTTTTGCTGGTATCTCCTCTAAAAGCCCTATTTAATTTTGTTTTTTTTTTTTTTTTGAGCAAAATCACTAAAATCGAATTGTACCCCTTTTTATACCCTTCACCATCGTGAGAAGGGTATATATAAGTTTGTCATTCCGTGTGTAATTTCCACAAAAAAATTTTCCGACCCTCTAAAGTATATATATTCTGGATCCTTATAGATAGCGAAGTCGATTAAGCCATGTCCGTCTGTCTGTCTGTCTGTCTGTCTGTCTGTCTGTTGAAATCAGTTTTTTGAAGTCCCCAGATATACTGGGGATCCAAACCTTCAATAATTCTGTCAGAAGTGCTTTCGAGAAGTTTGCTATTTAAAATCAGCAAAATCGGTTTAGGTTAACCAGAGTTATGAACCTATATGTGAGACCACCTCCATAAAAATTTGATATTTTTCATCCATTTTATTGCAATATTTTGAAAACTATTGCAGATAATACCATGAAATTTTGTATACGTTGTTTGTACTATAAAAGAAGAAAGTGTGCGGAAAATAGTAAGAATCGGTCCATGATTTCTTATAGCCCCCATACAAATATATATATTCCCGAAATATGGCTTAATGATAAATAAATGCCTATAAAATTGGAATATCAAGACAAAATTCAGCAAAAATAAGTTTTATACAAAAAGAAATCGCAAAACGAAATTTTTTTTAATTCGGTCCATGTTTGACCATAGACCCCATATAAAGTCCACTTCCAAAATTCACTTAAATACGTATAAAAGAGATATAAATAATGTTAAACGGCTAAAATTTGACATAAATACTCTTTATAGGCAAATAAATTGCTGTACTAAATTTTATGGTGGTCGGCCCAGAATTGGTCATAGCCCCCATACAAAAATCTTCCCGAAATATGGCTTAATGATAAATAAATGCCTATAAAATTGGAATATCAAGACAAAATTCAGCAAAAATAAGTTTTATACAAAAAGAAATCGCAAAACGAAATTTTTTTTAATTCGGTCCATGTTTGACCATAGACCCCATATAAAGTCCACTTACAAAATTCACTTAAATACGTATAAAAGAGATATAAATAATGTTAAACGGCTAAAATTTGACAGAAATACTCTTTATAGGCAAATAAATTGTTGTACTAAATTTTATGGTGGTCGGCCCAGAACTGGTCATAGCTCCCATACAAGGACCACATCTGAAAAAGACATTTTTCCGTATATATATTGTATAAATATCGGTACCGACTCAAAACTTTGCACAGATCATTTTAATATATACAAAAATCATCCCACAAAATTTTGTGAATTTCGGTCTATTTTTAACCGTATGCCCCATATAAAGCCCTCTTCCGAAAATCACTTTAATACTCATAAATCGCTTATAAATAAGGGTACCAATCCAAAATTTTACACGGATCATTTACATACATGCCTAAATCTAACTGCTGGATTTTGAGAATATCGGTCCATATTTGACTATATCCCCCCCCATAAGGTCCACTCTCGAAATCCACGTTAATACTAATATATATCTTAAATATACCGTTATTATGTTGAAATTCGACGTGAAATATCCTCATATGCATGAAAATAACTGTTCCAAAATTTAAGAAGATCGGCCCATAATTTGTCATATCTGCCATATAGAATCATTTCCAAAAAACAAATAAATTCGGGTCAAAAAATATTCTTTTCGGATTTAACCCATATTCGGTCCATATTTTATAATCATGATATATATCGTTGGAAAGGTATTTTTAATACCTTTTATTTAATGCATTACAAATTATCAGACACCCAGTAGTTCCCGAGATATAGGCCTATGTATTTTCAACTTTAAGGGCCCGCCCCCTCGAAAATAGGCGTGACCGGAAACAAATTTTTCTTTTGCTGGTATCTCCTCTAAAAGCCCTATTTAATTTTGTTTTTTTTTTTTTTTTGAGCAAAATCACTAAAATCGAATTGTACCCCTTTTTTATACTGTTTGTTTTTTTTATACTCTGTTTGTTAAATTACACTGAAGATTATTATGAACATCAGACAGACTCTGTAAATTATGGTAAGAATTGGTAATTAAATCAATTAAAAATGGTAAAAATTAGACAACATTTCAAAATATTTAACATAAATTATGTTGGTCGTAAAATTGTGTTTCAAACAATATATCAAATACTAATAAAATTTGCACTAACACTGAATAGAAAACACAGAATTAGGATATTCTAGTCTAGTGTAGTTTCTGTATTTCTTATTACGCTTAGGTGAAGGGTATTTAAGATTCGGCACAGCCGAATATAGCACTCTTACTTGTTAGAATTGAATTTGTATAGGAAAAATGGGAAAAGGGAAAAAACTCCCGCCGAATTTTTATTCATGATTGGGCTGAATATGTGTTTTGTTTACAAAAGTACATTAGCTACACGTCAAGTTTTCCGTATGAAATAATTAATGTTGCTCAACATTTTCACAAATTTGAACAGAGTACTTTTTTAAAAAGTTAACCTGGCTTTCTTTACACATGCAAGTACTTGCATGCGAGTGCTGTGTACGTATTATATACGTAAACTTATTCGAAAAACTCGACTAGCTCTGCAGTGAAAAAATTTGATTGTATTAGTCAAAAATGTGCTAGTATTGAGTTTTTCGAACTGTTACTTGCATGTGTAACCCCGGGTAAAAAATAAATTAATTACATCTGATACAAAAAACCAATTTGTTTAGTTTATTTTTTATTTTTGCTAAGTTTTTTATTTTTTATAAAAACACTGAATGAACTGTTGAAGACATTATATTTTTATGTGAAATTTTTCAATAAACTTTTATTAAATGTTGGTGCGTTTTGAAATTTCAAAGCTGACAACGCTGGTAACGATACATGAACGCATTTGGAAATATTACTCAATTGTTATGTTTTGTTTTTTCATTAAACTTGAATGTCGTGGGTTGAATTTTTGATTTATTGTAATAATAACCTTAGCATATTCTTCTCTCCCAACATCATGACAATTTTTAATATGACGGCAAATCCTGGAATTTAAAACAATTAAAATCTTAGTAATATTTTAAAAGAAAAACAAATAACATACGATTTACGAGCGTAATAGGTTTTGTTGCAAAGTCCACATTGCAGTTGAGGTTGGTGCAAATGCTTTGCTTTATGACTCCTCCAGTATTTCCTACTGATTTTTCGTCCACAAGTATTACATTCCATAAAATATTTTGCCTACAAATTTTTTAAATAAACTTTAACAATTAAAAGAAAAATTAACGTACTTGAACTTTCGGTGATATTTCAATATTCGCTGTAAAGGGCGCTATATCATGAGTTGACATGTGACGTTCTAAATCGAGTTGACGAACATATTCTTTGGAGCAAAATTTACATTTCACTATTTGACCCAAATGCTTACGGCGGTGAACATTAAGTCCGCCACGACTAAAATATGCTTTACTACAAAATTCACATTTATAATTGCGTACTCTATTTTCATCGTGCACTGGAATGTGACCTTTTAATGCCATTTTATCGTAAAATTTTAATCCGCAAATAGGACAAGCCTCAGTACGTTCCCTATTTATGTCGTGAGTTTTTTCGTGTTTAGTTAGATGAGCGCGTGTGTAAAATATTCTGGCTACAACATAGTAAAATTTATGTTAATTAATAGACAACATTAAAGATGTATCAATGATACCTACAACAGTAAGCACATAATAAAGGGCGTCGCTTCACTTCTGCAGCATTATAAATTTGAAGCTCATTATGGTTACTTGAAGTCGAACTATTACTTTCATCTGATTTATACTTTGAATCAGAATCAATAATGGCTTTATAATCACCTAGGAACTCCTCATCTGATTGAGTCTCTAAAATTTTAACATCCGGTAATGATGTGTCTAGTTCATCATTTTCAATATTTTCCGTATTTGGGTTTAACGAATATTTCTTTGTTGCTTTTAGCTTTATATCTGATTCTAATGCATTTTCCACCAATTGATATGTATTTCTTAACCCGTTGCCACAATCCAGGCATAGCATTTGTGTATAAACATCTTCATCTAAAATCAATATACATATGTATGTTATTAATGTTTGTCCAATAATTCGACAATGCTTATATATGTACAATTTGGGATTACCATATTCCTCCAGATGGGTGTACATATAGTAGCATTCTTTGTATGACGGACCAGAAAATTCAAAAATAGCCTCGGTCCAATCAAAAAATACTTTAGTTTTTAAACAAATTCGACATGAGTTTTCATTTGTATTCTCCGGATTCATAATTAAAATCACAGACTACACAGAATTAGTCTGTGATTAAAATTAAATAAGAACTTGTATCTGTGAAAACTAACAAAAATTGTGTTTATATGCACTGAGTTATATTTACTTAAAAATAAACAAAATGAATACATTAGACTGGTCCTTAAAAATATATACATAAGTAGGTACATTTGTAAGTGGTTTTGAATGGGTTTGTGTTTTTTAATATCTACTATTTGTAAACAATCGGATAACTATAAATTTCTAGAAGTTTCTGCTAAATGTGTGATCAGAAAAAATGCGCATAACTTAGGTATTTTAATTAGAATTAATTAGAAACGTACGTACGTATTTCAAAAACTTTATTTAAAGAGGTAAATTTTTGAAAAAATCAAAAATAGTAATTTTACAATTTCAGTCAATTTCTACCACGGCCTTGGCCTTGGTAAAAAAAATATATATTATAAGGATATAATTGTTTATGGGGCGGTTTATGTTTTTTCGTCGAATAATCTTCCACTTTGATATTATAAGGCAATAACCACTAATGCAACAGTAGCTGTCATTATGTTTTTGTAAAGTATATTCAATAATAATTATCTGATCACGAAGATATAGACGTCATTTAAAATTTATAATAGATATGCAAAAAGTTCGAAATCGGTTTCGGACAAAAAGGTATATATAAATAGCAGGACTTCTGCCGTATGTTTAGACATAAAATTATTGACGTAATGGGGCCGATCATATAGAGATTAATCTAACAAATAAAAAATATTTTTTTTATTGTAATCGCATACATCGTCTAATGAATGCTTCTGTTTAATATCTAAAGAATCTAAACTGCTTTACTTTTCGAATAAAGTATAATTCTGAAACTCAAATTCCACATTATACACATAACAAATTAGGTACCAAAAAATTATTATTTGTATAAATATACAATCTACAAATTTTGGTTTAATGGCTCTAAACAAATAAATAAATTTACAACTCAATTTACCAGTGTATTAATTACTTATACTAAATAGTGGCAACCTCTTTTTGAAATCAACCCTGAAAGAAACCTCTACCATAAAAGTTTCGATAACACTTTTTTTTTGTAATAAACGACAACAAATTGTTATCGAAAATTATTGTGTATTTGCTGCGATTACATTATATTGTCTGAACCAGAATTATTTGCTTTATTTCAATAAGAAGATATTTTGCCCTTTTATTTGATTTTATGTACAAAAGTTTAAGTTTTAAAAACATTATACAATAGTAAAATAGTAGGAAATTGGCATCAATTGTATTAAAAACTAAGAAATATATTATACAAAAGCATACCAATATTAGAAAATAAACAAATTAAACGAAAGTTACAGTAATAGCAGCAGCGCTAGTAGGAAGAGGGAATCCACTAAATAACAACAAACATTTCAAGCCGTATTAAGACAGCTGCAGCAGCAGACATTTTTTTCTCGAATCAAAACATATACTGAAAAGGACAACAAGCGGCAGAAAAAAGACAGTTAAATTAGGAGGGAAGTTTAATTGAATTGCGGAAAAAAACTTTTAATAAAAACATAGCATAAAAATGAGTTCGGTAAGTTGTATTGCTTATTATTTTTTGTGAAACGAATTGCCATTTTGATTGCCAAACAATTTAAAATAGTATTTTTAATAATTGTATTCGAGGAGTTGAGTTTTCTTCGCCATAAATAAGAAGTATGACAACATAACCTTGAATGTTTATTCCAGAACATTAAACCTTCTATAATTTCGTTAGAAATATATTTCTCTAACATAATATTGTACTTGTGATATACAATTTTCTAAAGCGATTTTATACCATACAGGTAATAATAATATTTTTGCGTTGAGTTTTTAGTTAAAATATGCAATTCTAATTTTTCAATATAATATAATTACGACAGTTATTGAATTCTCATTTAATTCAATACTCTTATTTTCCAAACTAATAAGTCAATAAATTTTTGATGCTATGTACATATGTATATTAGTTAAACAAATAAATAAATTTACAACTAAAGTTACCAATTAAAAATGTACCTACCTAGGTATACGCCAAAAATATCACATTTCCAAATTGGTTAGTAAAATGTGATTTTGAAATGTCTATAAAAATTAAGGATTTACTATTATTAGCATTAAAATAATCTGAAATTTGAGACAGATATTGAATATACGTGAATATACACGTATCTGAATTATACTATATAATACGTATTTTCTTTCTTTTAGATATCCAATGTAGAAAATCTATCCCCCCAAACAATAAGACAAGTGATGAAGGAAATGCAAAGCATGGTTGAGAAACCACTGGAGGGTATAAAAATACAAATCAATGATGCTGATGTCACCGATATACAGGCACTTATCGAAGGTCCAGCTGGCACACCGTATTCCGGTGGCATGTTTCGCGTTAAACTTACTTTAGGAAAAGATTTCCCTCAATCACCTCCAAAAGCCTTTTTCATAACAAAAATTTTTCATCCCAACGTGGCTGCTAATGGTGAAATCTGTGTAAACACTTTGAAAAAGGATTGGAAACCGGATCTGGGTATTAAACATATACTTCTAACCATTAAATGTCTTCTTATTGTACCCAATGCTGAGTCGGCTCTAAATGAAGAAGCCGGCAAGATGCTGTTGGACCGTTATGATGACTACTCGCAGCGAGCAAAAATGATGACAGAAATTCATGCTTTAGCTGCCAAATCAACAGATTCCAAAGACGATGATGGTCCTAGTTCGAAAAAACATGCCGTCGATAAGAAACTACAAGATAAGAAAAAGGAAAAACTTATAAAGGAAAAAAAGCGCATGCTTAAGCGATTATGAGTGGCATTCCTAGATTTCCACAACGCAATAAAATATAAATAAATATACATCTCCTCACGACATTTTCAAAAAAGAGCGCGCTGACTTACAAATATAACCTAACGCGTTGTGTTACCAACATTTATTTATACCGATTATCTACATATATGTATATTTATATTTTCTGCACTACATACTACACCGTCTCTACTACTACCAACAGCATAAACTGGCCATTGTTAACAGCATCATCAACTGTACTAGTTTCATTTAACGTGTGCGTACGCACGTCCTCAGCATTTTAAGACAATGGGATTTAACAAAAACTTTTAAATAATAAAGCCCGTTATTTACATTTTATTTTTCTAGTAGTCATTGTCTATCATGTAAAACTTGGTATTGTATCAATTTTAGTCGAAACGACAACTTGAAGTTCTTATTTCTGCCCCATTTAAAATTTAACAAAAAACACAACATCTTACATATATTTATACATATATAAATATAATTCGAGTGCATACATTTTAATGTTTCATCATTTTCTTCTCTATTCATGTTAAATCTTACGTTTACTCTTAAATAAATATAATTTTAAATTAATTTAAAAAACGAGAAATTAGTTTTTTTAGTAGCGTACAACTGTTTGTGAATTATAATAAGATGTTTAGCAAAATCTTTGATTCAGCTTTGTTGGCTGTTTTAGAAAATTTTAGAACTCTGTAAATCAAATTACATGTTTTACTCAATTTAGGCTGTTTTCATAAACGCAGTATGCAATGCAACATTTCATTGCATAGAGTTCATAATAGCATTTAGAAATATAATTTAAAAATTTTTGTTTTATGATTCTCTTTAATAGTCCAATATCTTTATATTTTATGTGATAAAAGTTTGTAAATTATATTCTAAATGCTATTATGAACTCTATGCAATGAAATGCTGCATACTGCGTTTATTTATTTTCAGCAATAAAACCTATTTTAATGTACAAAATCCAGAACACCAAAATGTAAAGTATTCGTTATCAAAATAATCTTCTTAAAAAAGACTTATGGGTCGATTACGGATGGCAACCGAACCTCAGTGGAGTTGACAGTTGCCAAAAACATATTACAGATGGCAACTGACAACTTCAGTTGCCGAACATGACAACCGAGAATTTGTGGTTGCTTTGATTTTTATTTTAAGTGGTAAATTTTAAATGTTAGTTACTTTGTTGTTAAACTATTTATATTTTTAACATATAAATGTTTATTTTCCACTTGAAAATTCGAAAAACAGTTTAAACACGAAAGTTGCCTTACATAATAACAACTTGCATGTCAGTTGCGTTGCCTATTGGCAACCCAACTCCAGTTTGGTTGCTATACATAATCGACCTATTAATTTAGGTATTGGTATTGAAAATCAGCAAATTCGGCCTATACATAAATGGGTTGTGTTGGGACTATAAAAATAGGTTATTGGAAAGAAGTGTTTGCGACATATCAAATATAACTCGTCCGCATTTCAAAATTATCATTGCATTAATTGCTTTGTTTTTGCCATTGTAAGCGAAAAAATAATTTTATTTTCACATGAAATTTGTTCCCTTTTATTTTTTTAACATTGAATTTAATAGGAAAAATGTGAAAAGGGAACAAATTTCATCTGGAATTTTTATTCATGATAGGGCTGAATATCACTGAAAGTTTTGTTTGTTATTTTGTTCCAAATTTGTTATATATTTTTATTATAAAAATTACCGATTTTTTAAATATATATAAACATAGCTTTGATTTTATATGTATTTAACCCCTATATTCCACTGTGCATTATTAAAATCCAATATGTGGGTTGTAATTTTGAAACACAAATGGAAATACAAAATATTCGGCCTTGCGATAAAAATAGTTTATTTTCAAATGTAATCAATTTAATTATTAATGCGCGTGAGTACCATTATTTGTATCAATAAAAAAGAAAACACGCAGGTGCGCTGGTTCTAGCTACAATATGGTAAGAGTCAATACTCTAAATGAAAATAATGTCAGAAACATAACATAACTTTTGCCAAGTAGTTTCCAAATTTTGTACATTTAATTCAAACTTTTGATATAAATTTATTCGACATTGAAGGACAATATCAACGAACTAAATACACTAAACAAGTAGATAATTACATACGATCTTACTTAACACTTTAATAGATCTTAATCTTATGTAGGATCTAGAAATGCCTACATGTGTACATATTTGAAAATTGACATATTTTTTTTTATACGAAGCAATTTTTTAAGCTAAGATAAGACGAGTAAATACTTGATTTTACTAGCAATTCATGTTACTCGTGTTATTACATATCGATGGTCACAAGTAGAAAAGCCCTAACTCGTGTTTTGTACGAAATTGAGTTTTTCAGTGATTCGTATACTTTTCACGCACATACACCTCGTCACAAAAATTTATTGCAATAGTGTAAAAAATAACGCTTTTATAAGCAGTTGTACAAAAAAAGTTACATGTTGAATATTTTTTTATTTATTTATTTATTTATTCATTTATGTAATATCAAGCCTTATAGGCCAAAATAATAATATTACAAGTAAATAATACCTGATTCTTATAACTATTTACAATTCACTTCAAATTCAATAAAAACAAAAGAATTTATCACTTAGATTAATATTACAGTTTCTATTATGTTTTTACCTTCTTCTGTAAAGTTACAATTATTTGAGTTAGGGTCTTTCTACTTGTGACCATCGATATGTATATGTACTCTCCAATAAAAATACGAGCGATTTAAGCAATAAGGATTGTGCTATATGAACACCTAAGAAATTTCAAGGAGTGGGTTCACATGCTGAGATTTGTCGCTGCGACTCTGCTGACGTTCTCAATTGGTGTCCCTTCTAAATTCACCGTCTATTCACATGATGAAACATTTGTTGCATCATTCTTGCGACATTTTGACATTAAGGGCCCGATTATCGTTCACAACACTAAAATGTTGTGTTGTCTCGACTACAACACAACATGCATTTTTCATACGATTAAACCGATAAGTGTTGTGAATCGTAATCACAGTTTACAACATACGAGTACAACATCCCAATACGCACTGCCGTAAAAAATAAAGTAGACTTGAAGAATGCTTTTAGAGAAAATTTTCATACAAAATTTTCTTAAAGTACATTTAAAGTCTACTTTAATTTTTTATAAATACGGCAGTCTGTGTTGTGAACGGTAATCGGGGCCTAAATTGTTAATTTATCCTCCTGCCATATAGGACCTAGTTACATTAAATTTTTTGACTACATAGTATTTATTTATTTAAAATTACATAAAACAACAATTTGTTTTCTTTTAATTTACAGTTATTTATTCGCAGTGTTGCCAAGAATTTTGTGTAGTCCTATCAAATGAACTTTAATCGTGGCAACACTGCTAGTAAATGAAATAAAAATAATACAAGAGAAAAGAAGACATGGCAAATTAGTCGCTTCGCTTCACAAAACCTGCGACACTAGCTACCCCGTACTTCTTATTATGTATTTTATCAATAAACTCGAGTCGCAGGTAAAAGTTGCAGCGTGTGAACTCCCTCAAGGCAAAAATTGTATCAATATTTTCAATAAAAATTGTTTCGTGTAAATTGGGACTTATAAAGGAGTGTGATTGAGAGTAAATATTGGATCAACAGCTCGCTTAAAAATATATTACCTTTTGCACTTTATTTTTTAAATACGTATGTATATAAGTGAGTTGGTCTCATACTTATAAGTACTTAAATAGTTTATTTTATAAAATGTCATCTTAAACATGAAATTTAATTTTTCATTACTCTCTAATTTTTAAAATTTTGTGACTGCTATTTAGAATATTTTAAGCGTTATTGGTTGACCAAATACGTCCGCTTTGCTTACATTAAGATACAAGTAATTTATTATTGTGTTTATTTTTGTTTTATTTTGTTAAATTTTATTTCATTTCTTTATTTTATTTATTTAAATTCAAAGAACTGTATGGATATATGTGTATGTGTGAATGTAAATAAATACATACAAGTATGTGTTTGAATTTTGGACGTTGGCGGTTAAGTGCGATTGATTGAAGTAAGTTTTATTGTTGTCGTTGTTGTATTGTTATTGGTGCTGCTGGCTGTTATTGTTGTTAATATCGCTTTGGCTTTGTATGACTTTAAATGTGTTTGGAAGGCGTATAAATGTCAACAACAGCTAGCGATGATTAGAAGTTAAACAGTGGTTATCTAACCCTTAAATACCTGAAATTGAAAATACGTTCCAATTGCAGAAATAAATTTGTGTTCTACCATGTATTTCATCTGCAAATTACGAATTTCAGTTCCAATTCAGAAAAAAATTATCCTGGAAAGCTCCGGGACAAAAACAAGGAAGACAGTCTGTAGACGGTCTTAATAGCTAAACGGAAAAAAACCGTTTTTTTTAATACTCATCTGATGACGGTCTTTAGATGGTCTTATGCGTTAAAGGGCTAAGGGTATATAAGAAGCAGCAAATACATCTATTGTCATTAGGTATTTTTTTTTTACTGGAAAATATAAAATGTTAGTAACACCAGAAAATTCCCAACAGAGCATGTATGATTCCTACCCATGTTTCTGACAAAGACCTAAAATAACTCGTCCATATAAAAAATATCCTCTCACCAACGAAATAGATTTTCATACAGTATTCACAGAAGTAGCTAGGCCTAAGTAGGGATGTACGCTTAATTGAATCGAAGTTTGATTTCTCAAATTTGAATACTTTTTTAACACAATAGGTATACCGATATTTGTTGGTGTTTAAAAAAATTGGCTTGTTTAACTATATGAATTTATATATACATATGTATATACATATATATATATATTTTTAATTACGTAATTTGTTGTAATTCATAAATCTCTTTTACAGCTACATACAACTTAACAGATTAGATTTCAACAAAAAATGTGCATAATTAACAAAATGCTAATTTTGATGATTAATTAAAATAATAAAATTTTAATTAAAATAATAAAGAATGAAAATAAAATTAAATTAAACTATTAATTCTTTTTTCAATATATAAACATATCTTTAATTTTAAATCACGTTTTGTATAAAAAACTAGTTTAAATACGAGCTGTAGTTTAAAATTAAAAAAGTCAAGGATGAATCAACAAACCAATCATCTGCTTAAAAAAGCAATAAATACAACTTACATGGTATGTACATATAAATTGGGTTTATAAGTATTTTTGAATAATATTTACCAATTCCAAATATTTTTATTATAAACATTAATAAACCCAAATGCCTTTTGCTAAACATTAATTAAAACTATTTACTCAGGTGTTGTTAATTAGTTTCTTTTAATTATTCAACATTTGTCCCACTGTACAAAAGCAAAAGCAAAAAGTCATGACACAGAGGGGTTGAGAAGTGGCGGCAAAATGCGTGTGGTTGTGATTGAATGGACCGCTGTATTGACATTACAATATTATGAGTTAAATCAGTTGTGACGCGATACTTGCGCGATTAGCACACACTTTTTTTTTACAAAACTTTTAAAAAAAATATAACAATTATATTATATAGTTTAGAATTTTTGGTTTCGTTTCGGGGTTAGTAGTTACAAAAATATTTTAAGTAACAAATTTAAATAATATTTATAAATTGTGATAATTTTTGTTTGGCAAAGATTGCTCTTATGCAAAAAGATGAATAAATAAGATAAATAAATTTATAATTTCAAATAAATTTATCACAAATAAAGAAAACGAAAACATGCAACAAAAACGGTGACGCATGCGCAAAAATATGTTTTTAAACTGATAACTGGCAAATTTCTATTTAAGTGTTCGTGTGTGTATTTGAAATGAAATCGTTTTTCTTAGTGTCCGATAAATTTTTGTAGTGCCATTAAACGTTTAAAGCCCTTTTTATAGCCAACAAATAATTGCTCATGCATAAAATTGTGATTTTTCGTAACATCTGTTTAGTTTGAGTTCTGTTGTGTTCTTTTTTATTTTATTTATTTTTGTTGTTAATTCTTTTAATGTTTTTGTAACAAAATACATTAAACTCCGCTAAACTTCATACTGTCGCCGACATAGCGCTGTCGTCATCAATTGCTAATAATTGAAAACAACAACCAAAACAAGTCGATTTGTTGTTTTTACTTTTGTCAAAATTTTGCTGAAACAAGTTTTCATACTAATAACATAAACAAAACCAAAAAATTATGATAAAAAAGACAGATCTTCCACAAAACAAGGCCAACAAAATATTTGAATGTTGTTCAGAAATCAAAAATTCATTAAAGACTGTTCCAACAATGTTGTGTTTTTATCGGAATGTGAATGTTTTTCTTGTTAACGCCTTCTCATATTTTAATTCTAACCAAATATAGATGAATTATTGCTAAAAATGATGCACCTGTGTTTCTTCTTTTGTTGTCATTTTTTATTGTAAGTTGAAATTTAAAACAAAACTAATCTGTAAAATATCGTTTCATTGATACAATCATTGAATGTTAAATAACTATTGGTTGAGTTTAAAAATATTTTCGGTTGGTGTTACATCAAACAATGTTTACGTCAAATTCCCTTGTAACAATCGGCACAAACTGACAGTTTGTTTGTTTTTTGTTCCCACCTGATTGTTTCTAGTGTGGACAAAACTTGTCGATGTTATATTATTGTTCGAAGAACGTTTAACGTTGTCACAATATTTGTTCAGTCAATGATGTTCGACATGAAATATCGTTTTGACACAAACATACCGCCATTAAAAAAATAAAATAAAAATTATTAACATCGAGATGTTCATGCCCAAATTTGTGTTCATAATTCTGCCAATTTTCTGTTTTCTTCCGTGACTAGAGATTGAAAATCTTAATATTGATTACGACCCTTTATAAAAAATTTTGAAGTTATGAAGTAAAATGCATGTCAAATTATGTAATGTCAAGAAACAAATTATGCTCTGACTGATGAAAAAGGTGCTGCATTGCCGAGATAAGCGAAACGTTTTTGTAACATTTGATTCAAAATTTTAAGAAAAAAGCGGACGCGGCATTTTTCCAATTGATTATTAATTTCCATATTTCTACATTACATTTGAATTTTAAGCTAATTTAATTCATAACCATAAATTTGACCACTCTTTACATACATTAGAGGGTTCCGTAGAAAAAATTTTGTTGGAATCACTAGATCAATATAATTTGTCGCAAAAAGAGTTTCGAAAATGTTTAATGGGTGTCAAAATTTCTTTATTTTTTTGCATTAAATATGAAAATCATAGATTATTGAATCATTAATCCAAATCCATTAAAAAATATCATAAACAAATGTATTGCATGATTCAATAGGCTTTAATTATTTTTTTAACTAATTTTGGATGTGAAAAACAAATAAAAATTTAATGAATAAATATTTTTATTCAGTTTGGATTAGATTCGACAATCAGCAGCAGGGTGTTCTTTGACACGCTAAATACTTATAAGGATGTAATATAATGAAATCCAGAAAATTGTTTACGAAACCGTTAATTTACCTTATTTCCACATACGAAAAATACTTTGCACCTTAACTAATTTTTCGTACTCCCCCTTACTGAAATGAGAATACTAATAACAACAACAGCAACTACAACATCCATAAACAACCTTACAAGTCAGTTTTGTGATCACTAATGCAACCTGTTTTTTCCGTAGTAGTTGAAGCTGTTCGTTTATTTGTCGTTGTTGTTGTTATTTTTAAACTATTTGCATTATTTTTTTATCATTCTTATGGTTAGTTACGTTTACTTCAGTCAATATACATATCTGTCAAATAAACTGCTTCTACTTTTTTTCCTCACTTTCTGTCGTTTGGTATTTGTTGTAGTTGTCGTCGTCGTCTCTGTTGTTGTTCCTGTAGTTGTTGCTGTCTAACAGCAATGTGTATATCGTCACCTAAAATGCCCAAAGACGTAACCCACATTATCATAATTTTACAGGAGAAGCAAAAAACGTTATAAAATGAAAACTGTTTAATTGAAAATCGCGATTTCTTCACATCTTGTGTTCCAGATTCAATCAGAAAACGAATTTTAATTTTTTGAGGGTTACGTCTTTAGGCATTTTAGGTGACGATATGTATGTATGTAGTTTATTGTCACTCTCAATTGCACTCGGTGTTAAGTATTGTTGCTCTTGGAATATTGATCATAAATGACCTTGAAAATATTTATGCAAAAAATGTAATTGTGTTGAGTGTGTGTACTCTTTTTTTTGTTTGATTGTTTGAATTTTTTTTATTGGTGTTTCTCCTATTACTATCTTTATTCGAATATACCGTTATTTTGCTTTAGTGTGTTACTAACACACTCAATACAGAACAAGAGGAAGAAACATGGGTGCTAGTGTTTTTTTTGATTTAGTTTTGAAGTAGGCACTACTACTACATATTACACGTTTTATTATCTTATAATTCGTATAAAGTAGAATCATTCATAAGGAAAATTTAAATTCAATGTGTGGCATTTTTGCACAGTGTTTAAAAAGCAGTGGAAAACGTGAATAACATAAAAAATACCTAAATTGTAGTTTTGTAAAAAAAACAGTTAAAAGAAGAAAAAAAAACACAATTGCAAATACATATGCACCTATAAAAAAATAATACAAATTTAAACAAAATTCGAATAAAACCCAAATTAAAACCTAAATTAAAAAAATAAAGGAATAAAAGTATTAATATATAATATAACACGTGTATTGAATTTGTCTTTTATGTTTGAAAATATGAGCACCTTAGAGAAATCAAAAACGCCAAATTCTAAATTTCAACTAGAAAAACATAAAGCTGGAGATCAATATCAGGAGTTGGTAAGTGTAAATTTTATTTAAATATTGTATTTTTTAAATTTTAATAATCTAGGGCAAATGCGCGATTTAAACAATATTTGGTTGAAATTAGTTTAAAATGTTTCAAATTAAATTAACTTGGTTTCAGTTGCTGTACAGTTTGAGATGATTACAAATTTCATCACTAGATGTAAACAATAAGTGTAAAATATATACATATGTAGATGTTCAAAAGTTGCTGTTTAGCGGCTACGGTGATGTACTTTGAGACTTAAGTAGAATCGTGAATAAATGGTAATAAATAAAAAATATCTAAACATTGGTTTCAATTTTTTTTACATTTTAGAATTTTTATTTGTTTTGGATTTTACATACTGAACCTAGACCAATCAAATAAATGTAAGACAGTTTACAAAATCGGTCGCCTTCGGGCTAAGTTTCCTAATTTTTTGCTCTTTTTCCATTTCGTAATGAAAATCATTAGCCTTCGGGCTAGGTTTCCTAATTTTTTGCTCTTTTTCCATTTCGTAATGAAAATCATTAAAGTTTTTATTTTATTGGAATTAAATGGAACAAAATAGCAGACAGATGTGTTAATTTTCAAGCGAAATTGAATTCATTGCCAAAACTCTCATGGTATTTCAATATTCTTATTTAAAATCCTTTTATAAGCGGACAAAAAGACATTGTTTTGCTGTGGTTTTAAAAGTCAGAAAATTATGACCAAAAGTCGAAAATATATTATTTTTTGTTAACAATACGTTGTTAAATGTAAAAATGCCACAAGATTAAACCATATTATTAATACCATATTATTTCATACTTATTTAGCCAATTCACAATGTGTTCTAAAGTCCTAAGTCATAAAATACTATTTAAGGCCAAATAGCACTGTTGTGAACGGCCTGTCGTATATTATTTATTTTCATAAACGTCATTACTGAGTACACATATTCAATAAACATAAAACGTCAAATATAAATAAAAATATTATAAGGGCGCAATTATTAAAATAAAAAATGGCCAGCAAAACAAAAAAAGAAAAAATTATGGAGGAATTGTGTGAAAAATATGCAATGGATACAATTATTGCAGAATCAACAAAGTTCAAATGTGAGTCTGTCATCACTGAATTAAATAGCATAGCAAAAAAAACATGAGTTTCAATGTTGTATTGTCATATTATATTTTTAAATATGAAATACCAACAACATTTTTATGACAGTCATCAATTTTTAGACAATAGGACAAATAGGACACAATAGCACACATTGTGAATTGGCTAATTGTTATTTATCGATATTACTCATACGCTCAGACGCCATGATCAATCATGTGGCAAATACTGAGATAAACGTATTTGTTATAAAGCATTTTTCTAAATTTTTTTTTAAAAATCTAGCTTGAGTTAGGAAGTAAATTATATAAACAGTATACATACTCAAGAATAATATGATTTAATTATACTATCTCTTAACAAGAAAAATATATATGTATATATACATACATATGTATACACGTATATGTATGTATGTATATATATTTGTATGTATTTTCAAAACTTTTGTGTTACTGGTTTTCGGGTTTTTATGATTTTTTAAATCAAACTTTTTTAAACTTAGCATGAAAATTTTTCGCCAAAATTTTCTGAATTTCTCTGAAACTATTAAGATGATTAAAAAATAATATTAGAATAGTTAATTTGGAGTTAGTTTAGATTAGAATTCCGTTTGTTGTTGTTATAAGAAAATCGGACAAATCTCAAGATATTTTAAAATATGTAATTGCTTCCGAGGACCAAAGTCAATTCAAAAATGTAATTTATGGATATAGAACTTAATTATGTGTTGTTGAACTGTTTTAATCAATGGTTGATATATATATAAAAACTAGCTATTAAACCAAGATAGATATTAAATTATCCCACATCTACCAACATTGTTAACACGTATTTGCCCTGCTTAAGAGTATATATTGTCTATTTAACTAACTCTCTACTAATCTCTTTGAACGATAATACATAATTCTCTTACTGCAAAGAAATAACATCAATAAACTTTATATGTAAATTAAATTTAAAACTGTTTACACGAGTGTGCTTTTACAACAGTGGTTTAAGCTTTTGATAATTTAACAGTAAATAAAATAAAGTTAAGCTCAAGCTTTGCGAGCCTACATACATACATATACATATATATATATATGTATAAGCATGTTTGCAAGCGTATCTGTGTATTTGTGTGTTTTATAAGCTGTTTAGTTATTTGGCTGATGTGGAAAATGAAAGCTTATTTTGTTTTGAATTTTCATGCATTTTTCCTCAACTTCTGGTATTAAGTGACGAGAAACAACAAACAAACTCTAATACTCTGTGTTAGTAAAGGTTCAGTGCCTTGAGGTGCACGACGTGCTACGGATTAACAAACAAAAAAAAAAACTACACAAAAATTATAAACATTTTAATGAATAATAAACAAATATTGAAATTTAATTGTTAAACAAAAAAAAAAAAAAAAAAAAAATAACAATTAATTAGTTTTTCTAAGCAAGTGATTAACAAACAACATAATTGAAGTAATTTTGTTAATTGTAAAAACATCCCCAAAAGCATCAACAAAATATAGAAATAATAAAAATATTTAGAAATAAAATTAACAATAAAAGTGATTGATTTAAATTACATGTGTTGCATAAGTGTTTTTTATATTTTTTCCATCTTTTATAATTTTTTATATTTTTCATACATTTTAACTATAAAAATGTGTATTGGTGGTGTGTGTTCGAGTGTATATTTGTACTTAAACTGTAAAACTAAGTGAATGAAATACAAATAAAAAAAAAACAAAAAAAAAAGCGCGCAAGAATAAGCAAGGGTCTTCGTATGAATTTCAAAGAAAACTTAATACGAAACCAACCCAACTAAACCAAAACAATAATAGCTTGAACTGAACTGACAGCAGTTCATTAAAGAATCAAATCGTTTGTTTTTGTTTCTTATACAATTTAAAGTAATAATAATAATAATAATAATAATACAATAACTATTATTTAATTATTTCCATTTTACAAATTTTGTAAATATTTTCGGTGCGAAATAAGCAATTTTAAGTGTTTGAAAAGCTGTACCTCTTACTCTGCAATAAAAAAATATATTTTTAAAAAGTTTAAAAATATATAAAGAGTGGAAAATTATGTATTAAAAAAATCTTTTTAAAATAAAAACTTAAGAAGTGTTTACAATATGAACAATTTTTGGATTTTTTTGAGCCACAAATCGTATAATAACTAACTATCAATTTATGTTCATATGTATTTGATAATTGTAGTTTGCGTTTTATAAGTTTTGACATTGAAATAGTTTGTCAATGACTATAAATTTTATTTTCCTGGAAATTTTAGTTTATCAATAAAGTGTAAAACAATTCACAAAACTTAATTCAGGTTTAAAGGAGTGCTTCTGAAATCATAATCAACAAACAAACCATTGAAAGTTATTTGGATCCAAAAATTTAATATATATACTCGTACTTTGATTACACTGTGGTTTAAAAGAAAAAAATTGTATACACTGGCCAAGTTAGATATTTTGTTTGTGATTTTGTGTACTTAAGGCGTTATAATGTCATCAAGTCTAAATTGATTTTAAATGTTTGAAATTATAAGAAAACAATATCCTTTGGGCTTTGAAATAATGTATAATTTAATATGAAATTCAAAAATTTGCATTACATTACAAAAATACATAAATTGTTTTCCAAATTGTTTAACTTTGGTGGCGATTTACTTAAAAAAAAAATAGTTGGATGTGTTTATTAAAAGCCTAATTAAAAGACAAACATTGCATATATTTTCTTCAATTTTAACTCAAAACGTATTTAAAAAGAGTACGAAAAAGAGGTTCATTATGTACCTAACTAATTTGAACTTTTAGCTTTTAAAATAAAATTACTTCGAGACAAAGTTGTTAATGCTCAATTGAACATTTGAGCATTTCCAAATATTTACTCAATACTTAGACCTTATCAATTACTTAATCATAGAGATGCTCAAGTAATTAATGTTTCCTAAGAAAGTAATGTCGCTAATGTCTAATTATGTACGTTGCCCAAATATTTATATTTTTCGGTCATTTGACATGAACATATGTAACTTTTTTAATGCTAAGGCAAGTCAATTGATTACTTTATACATCCCATGTATTCTTAAATAGCGAAGTAGTAGAGTTGATTGGTCTAATTGATAAATTTTTCGGTCATTCGACATGCAAAAGAAGTCAATTGGTTAGTTTTTACGTCCTAGGTCTGAAGTCAATTGTCACTTTAGTGGCTCTATGCAATCTAAGGTGTAGTGACTTTAAGTTTCTGTTTTTTACTGCACGTTAAGCAATCAATTGTCACTAAGAATATTTTAGTATTCAGGAGTTTATTTTATCAATTGTCCACCTAGAAAACGGATATATTAAAATAACTAGTCACACAGCTAATTGTGTAACTATTGCTAACCCACTAGTTTTTTTTTGCTGGACAATAAAACTATCCTATTCCAGCAGGATGTTTATTTATTTTTATTTTAGATAGTCGTCTGCGGTTTGAAAGGAGTTAAAAAGGATGGATGTTATTGAGAGTGGGTTATGACAGTGTAAGCAATATCGATGTTGAGGTATGTAACGAAGTTTCTATTTAAACTACTCATAACTCATTCTCAGTTTTTCGAAATGAAAAATCGTTAGTGTCGAAAAAATCGGAATGTTTTTAATTTTGGAATATTAATCAGCTTGTAGTGAGAAAAGCCTTGAGTTGATACAGATGGCTTATGATTAAAATGTTCGATATTAATTGTTTCTATAATCCAATCTTATTACTTCTCAATAAACGAAGAGTTGGAAAATGGCGAGAGTTATAATTCATTTTCCCCTCTTACCATTACTGTCATGAATATATTCTCTTAGACTTTTAAGGTCCAGATCAACAACCATTCAACTGGGCATGCAGAGAGAGGTGGATTCCTATTTAAGGAAAAATGTCTTTAAGGAGGTTAAGATTTCTGTAAAGGTACTAGCCTCATTAATTAGTCTACACATTTGAATCCATTTAAAAATTTATGGTCATTACGAATTTCCACATATGGGTTATCGGAAGTCTGCATGTCGCTTGACACATACGTGACATCTGTCACATTTCGTTAAGGATCTATCCATGGTGAAATTAAATACCAGGTGACAGCATTGCTACAACAATTACAACAAGGCAAGAACAACAGGCATTTTTCTATATGAAAAACTTTCGTCACTGTCAAAAAGTTTTTTTTTTATATAACTTTTTGACATTTTCAAATTCACCATGAATAATCAGCTGGCGCTACGCTGTCACCTAGTATTTAAATTCACCTTGGATCTATCCACTCAATAACTTATTTCTGAAAATTACACAATTCTAGACCCTTTGAATACTTTAAAAGCTCTGACAGTGGGGAAAAACATACGAAAAAACAAAACAAACAATAGTTTAACCAAGGAATCAACGAACCAAACAACCAACTAACCCACCAGCGAACAACAACAGCAACAAAAACCGTCAGTCAAGACAACAATTGTAACTTAAAAGTTACGTAACTAACAACGATCCTGTGAATTAGAAAAGCCAAATAAAAATAAGACTTCAATAAAACAAGTGCAAGTGATTTGTGTGTGTATATGTTCATATACACACTTATGCAAACACAATTATACACACACACACACTTTAATACATTGTAGTAGTGCATGTGAATGTTTGTTTGTTGTTATTTTTCGATTTGTAGGCCAAATTATTTTTATACAAGTTTTCCTGGGCACAAAAAAAACCAATTTTCTTATAGAAACAACAAAAATAAAAAAAAAAACAGCGTGAGAAAATAATGTTCAAACAATATTTTTTATGACACCTTAAATGAACAACTTTAATACTCAGACGTACTACTTGATTGTTTGTTGGTGAATTATTTGAAGTGTTGTTGCAGTTAGTTGATGTTGTTGGTGGCTGTTTTATTTTTATTATGCAGCAGGAACATTAGCAAACAAACAACAACAGCCAGTCAGTCAGCCAGCAGGCAGGCAAGCAGGCAGCAATAATACGTAACTATGTAACAACAAACACAACTACAACTGCAACAAAAGCATAAACACCAACAGCAATAGCAGCAGCAGTAAAAAATACACAACAGTACAAATTCAATGTATTTATTAAACAAACGTACACACATTCATACATATTTACATTCATTGTACATTTTTATTAGCCAGCCCGCTAACTGGCATTCACTTCACTTCTAACATGACTTCAAAAATCAGCAACAACAACACCACAAATAAGATAAATAATCATAAATAAAAAAAGCAACTGAGAAATAAAAAACGTGTGAATTTCAATTTTGTTTGAAAACATTTTCATTTTATTCTAAACTAAATACTTAAATACGAGTATTATTTATGCCAACAGCAACAGTAAGCAACAACAACTATGTATGCTGAGACAATTGTGTTGTTTATTTTTATTGCTGTGATGTTGTGCTCTCTATTGTTTTCTCTTAGAGCTCGCACTTGCATACATACATATTAAATCGATAACAAGTGAATTACGGTATCAAAAACTAGGTTTTTTTTGGGTTTGTTGTTTTTATAAACATTACTTTATTGCTGAAATAAATTAGCATTTAGAAAAGGTACATATTATGATTCTACATAAATACATACATCTTAAAACATTGCAGTTGTTTATTTTTTTTCTAGCATATTTAACGTTGAATTAATTGGATTTAAAAAGGAAGAATTTTGGATTTTTCTAAAAGATTAAACGATATAAACAATTTTTAAAATAGAATTTATTAATAGTGTTGTGTTCTATGCGCATTTCTTATAATAGTGGGATTCCTAATTTTCCGAAATTTTGTCCATTCCTAGGAAACAGTAAACAAAAACTTCCAATGATTGTTCCAAATTCAGTTTTATTAATACATAGTTATAATTTACTATGATATTCTTTCAAATAATATTACGAATGTTTGTAACACTTTAGGTTTAAAAATTTACTGTTCTGTTTTTTTGTAAATAATTTGTACTAATTTAAGTAAATTTTTTCAAACAGAATCCCCAAATCCCATTTAACATTTTGGTATTTCGCACACACACTTATAACTACTCGTAAGTACATTCAAACACAAAAAATATTGAATTAAAAAATTAAATTGAAATGCAAATGGCGCCTTTTAAATATCAGTACGCTTATATAAATATAAGCATTTAAAGAAAAAAATGTGTTTTGGAATTATTTAAATCCAAAAAAAAAAATATAAGAACTTGGTAAATTAAATTTCTCTTCATTAGTAAAATGTTTATAAATTGTGGCAACTTAATTAAATATTCAAAAATCGTTCGCATTGTTCTTAACATTCAACAATTTAACGACTAATATGTACTCATAAGTAAAACATAAGCGAATATGGGTTGAAAAATTTTTAGCCAACAAAAATTTGCTGTTGTTGTTGACTTTTGTTCACTTTAAAATACTAATAAAAACCGCAGCAGCTCGTGACCAGGTCTGCGTCAGACGGAAAAAAGAATGGCTAAAAAATATTCGTACAAAAATACACACATTCTGCTCTACACTGTCTTTTATGTACATGACTCGTTACCAAATAAAAAACGCTGATACTTACTGGGTTTTAGCCATTAGACAAACTATTATAGAGTGTTTATGAAAATTATTATATGCTAATAAACATACATATATGAACATTTGATTAGCTATATAGAAGTATTCCTTTATACACATATACATTTGTACATAGCCTAGCCACTTTATAAGTACTTGTACTCGTAAGTGCTTAAATCTACATACGAGTATTGTGCGCATTTGTTTAATTCAGAAGCACCTTTAGCATTTCAATTCTAATAGTGTAATGATAGCTACACTTAGTTTTAGTTTATTTTTAACCCATTTTTTCTTTCATATAATTTGACTTTTTCAATCTACACCGAACATTGGACTTTTTATTAGGAGTCAGAGAGTGACTTGAATGTTTTTTGTCTTGTTTAATTGCAACAAAGCTACACATTAAAAATAATAATAGCAGTGACTTTATTGAATGGAGATATTACGTAATTTTTATTATTATTTTCCCATTAGGGAAATTGTTGAAAAAGTTATTATTAATAAATCATTTATCAATTTGCTTTGATAGTAGGTATTTACTTACATATTAATATCAGGATGCTGGAAATATATTCAGTTTAAAAAACTATAAGAATAATTTTCCATTTATTAATTCATTATTTATATATAGACATTTCGGCGACATTCGTATGCCTTTGAAGTAAAAAAATAAGAAAATCTTAAGAATTTCTTTTCTAATTTCCATTTTTTTTCGGTAGCATTTTAGTAGCAGAATGTTTAGTTTTTTTTAATTTTGTGGTTTCCATTTATATTAGCAAAAAAAAAATGTGGAATCCAGAACGATATAATAAAATTAAAATTTTTTTGTTTAGTATACTTAGCATATTTCTACAGCTAGCAATCACCACAAATTCCTTTTTCATAGTTTAGTAATCAAATAAAATTTTTTTAAAGTCCATTTAACACATTTGTGCACTTAGACATATGTATATCACCACAAATTCTTAGAAAAATCTACAAAATTAATTAATTCACCAAACTCAAGGTTTCAAAGTTTAATATGATAATTGAAACAAATTTGAAACTTCCTTTATAAAATAAAACTAAATAGTAATAATAAATCTAAATCTTAGACTTAAACAAACAAATCAAGGTCGTTTAACTTTTACAAAATATACAGGAAAAAACTTGAATTTTTCTTTAATTATTTTATAAACAAATAATCAAAACAATATAAAACTAGAAAAAATATTTAAGAAAATTTCCCATAATAAATAAATAAATATGAAGTGATACAGGCAGGTATTTTCCCAAACCTCCAAATTTTCCACAACCTCCAATTTAATGAAAATAATGTGCATCATACGTTTGTAAATAGCTAGTTTTTTATTATTATATTATTAATTATGTAGTTTAAACCTGGGGGGTTAAAGCTTGTCATAAATATTCGCAAAAACATCACAAAATGAATGAAAAACAACACAACATTATTTCTACTATAGTTAAATTTACAAAAGATACTTGGGTATCCCACAATTGTATTGTTTGTGTGTGTCTTTCAGTCTGTACGGCAAACATTAAAGTTTTAGTTATTGTTGTAGTTAGAGTTGTTTTTTGTTATTGTGTTGCAGTGCATATTTTATATTTTAACTTGAATGTCGTGAGTCAAAAATCTAGGGCGAACTATTGAGTAACCTAACAAACTACACCACCACCACTATCAACAACAATAGCAACAAACTCAAAAAACAAAAAATTAAAAAAATAACTAAAGTTGTTAACATAACACAACACTGCGAATACACACATATAAACAATAAAAAAATTTAAAAGATCTGAAAAATATAAATGACAACTTCAACAAACTAGAAAAACAAATTACATTTTCATACCTTCAGACATACACACATGTAAAATGTATAAACATGTGTATAATAAATAATAGGTGATTTGCCATAAAGAAAAATGATCAAATAGTTCATCCTCAATACAGGAACTAAAAATAAAAATAAACTATTATTTTTGACATCACTAGCTGTAAATAAAAAATAGTTTCGTGTGAATGAATAAATAATCGCAGTGATAATGATCAGCAAATATCATTAAAACAGAAACAAAACAATAATATAGTCAAATAAAAAACAACAACAACTAAAATAAATATAAACGTCTATGTGAAGTGTACTGTTAAATTGTTTTGAAAATAGTAAACTATATTAAACTAGAGATAGAGAAAGAGAGAGAGAAAAACAGTTAAAATGAACTAAAAGAAGAAGATGTTCTACAGTGAATTGCAAAAACTAACAATATAAGCATTTGTTTTGATGTATCAAATGCAATTTTTAATTGCAGGAAATAAGTTTTTGTCAAAAACAGAAAACGAAAATAGCTTGTCACATATTCAAGTTTCGAAAATTACCACTTACACTTAGTTGCAAATAATAAAGCACGCAAAATAACTATAATAAAATGATTTTTGTTAACCTTTATTCGTTTTTGCGTTTTAAGTTTGTGATGACAGATAAATAAATTTAACTGTATTTGATTATGAAATTGTACCCACTGTATATCGTTTTATGTTTGCGAGATTTTTCATATGAGTCTCTGGAACTCTGGTACATTTAATTGAAAACGCATGTACATATGTATGCACATAACAAGTCTGAAAATAGCAATTTACTCCACTTGATTTTTTTGTAATTTATATTAGTCTTTTGCAAAGATTGTTTGTATTTAACAAATAAGAGATAATGACAGTCAGATATATCTCGCTAATTAAGTGGGTTACTTTGAATTATCATTTTGTATTTTATGTTAATTAGCACTATAAAGTTCAAAATTGTGTAAATTTCCAAATGAATGTGAAAATTAAGATTGAGTTTTTTCTTTACTATGTTTTTTATTTTTTAACTAAAATATTGCCTATATATGTTCAGTTAAACATTTAGTAACTATTTTTCCAGAAATATTTAATTAAACAAATTTTAAACAGTTTTGTATTGCTAATTTTTCCATTCATTGTAATAACAGCACAATTACAAGGAAACTAAAATAGAAAACTGAATACAATACTAAAACAAGCATAATAAAAAAGCAAAAAATAAAAAAAGCTCAAAAAACTATAATAAGTGAAGTCATCTTCCGTTAAATTTGCATTATTTAAATAAAATTAAAAATAAAAATCACAAAACAAATAGAAATAATGATTTAATACATCAAAAATAAGAGTAAAAACTAAAACTAATTAATGCATCTCAAAAGAAAGAAAAAGAAAAAAGCAATTTCAACAATAGAATAATGAGAAAATTACACTATTCAAAATGGCTAGACAATATGAATTTTAATGATCAAGTGAAATAATTGTATTTGAAAAAAAATACAAACATTAACCAGCTTTCAAAATAGTCAAATAAAAATTAATAATTTATCTAACAAAGTTTACCCACGCACGACATACAAAACTATAAGGTCACTCCCGCTCAAGCTTACTCACTCACTCGTATAAAAAGTGACACAAATTAAATGAATGAACTATTTCAAATGATCGAATGGTGGTGATTTTACTATTGCCGCCATATTCTACAAATGGCTGTGATGGAAGATCAAATGAAAGCAGCAGTCCTGCCACATCGACAACATCAACCGGCGAAACTGCCATACAAAATATCGACTATAATCTACCACAACATCAACTGTTTACTAGCAAATCATTGGAAGATTACAACAACAATAATCAACAAACTGCATTATCGTATTATTACACTGCCTCACCACCAGAACCACCTGCAGATTACTATCAACATAGAGAAAACGCTACAGCTACTACTACTTTTCAGCCTCATCCCTCTACTACTGCTTTATCAGAAAATACTAGTCATTATAAATACACTTCAGCTTCACCATCTCCGCCACCATTACCGAAAACCAAACCACCCACTTACAAGGCGGGTAGAAAGCAAGCAGAATTTGACTTTGAATACGACCAAAGTAACAATGTCAAAATATGTGCAAATATTGTACCAAAACCACCTCGGTGCAGATCACAGTCACATCCGACTTTGGCCACAATACCAGAGCATACAATACAGCAACAGCCAGCAAGGAAACTGCAATTGCAACCATCACCGACTACTGTTCCCGCGAGCACACCGACGATCACTACTGCGTTTCACAAAGCCCACAATAAAAGCAACAGCAACAACAACAACAACTATTTACTACCCACAACCTCAACTAAATCCAAATCTTTTAAGAACTCTAATTATATTACTAACACCACTAACTATGTACGTCACGTAACCCGTGTTAATTTCTATGATATCGATACTTCCCAGGTCGAATACGAATCGAAGGATTATGATGGCGATGATAACGAAAACGATAATTTAACTCTAGACGATGAAAAGAATACGGAAGCTTTAACCAAAGAAGGTAAGTAAAGAAAACTGATATGCATGTATTTAATGAATTATTTAAACCATAGAACACGATTATAAATAAACCAATTTCTAATGTTGCGTAACCAATGAGTTCTTAATTTGAGTTCATTATTAGAATACGAATTATTTTTTATTTTTTATTTTTATTTTTATTTATTTCAAAGTAATATAAAAAGCCTTAAATTAGGCCATACATTAAATATATTACAGAGTTAATTCCTGAATAAAACATACATATAATTTAAATTAAGTAAATATATAAATACATACAAAATAGAGGCCCCCAGCCAAATTAATTATTTAATTAAAATAATATTAAAATATATGTCCCATAGTAGTAAGAGAAAAGAAAAAAGAATAGTAAAAAATAGTAACCCCATAAAAAAGTTATAAAGCGATTGTTGAAAAATATAGCAAGATTTAATTAATACTCGAAAAATACATTAAAAGTTTTAAGCGAAAGGCATTGTTAGAATAAGAAAATATACGAAGATCCAAAGGCAAAAAATTCCAGATTCTGGCCACTTTTACAATAAAAGAACGCTCAAAAATACTGCACTTGATCCTAGGAATGGTAATCTGAGGATTTCTTGTAGAGTGAGAAAATGAAAACTCAGAACAGAGATTATAAGGTAAGCCAGAACGAATAACCTTATAAAAAAAAAATAATTTGCGAATATCAACAAAGTGCCTAAAAGAACATCCCAAAAAAGTACTGACATATTCAGAAATATGCATCCATCTTCGAACTTTATAAACATAGCGCACAATAACATTGACTAAACGATTAAATTTAGCCAAAATACGAACCACAGTGTTAGATACCACTTCAATCCCATAAAATAAATGGGGCATTAAGAGAGCATAAGCTAATTTATATCTAATATGACAAGGCAGATATACACTATTAGAATAAATTTGGCGCAAAATACCAAAGATTTTAGCATATAAATTATTAGTATGACACTCAAAATTAAGTCGATTATCTAGAAATACCCCTAAGCATTTAAGGTTATCAACAAAGGTAATTATCTGACCATCAATAGAGATATTCAACAACGGACAAGAATTACCAAAAAGTATAGCTTTAGTTTTAGAGAAATTAATCTAGAAGATATATATTACAAACAGAATATAGACTAAATACAGCTATGGACAGAGAAATAGCACACTTTACTGTTTTACTGTCAGGACCATTATTTAATTTTGGTTTCATCTGTAAAAAGCACTCTTTTCCAGAATTTGATATCCATGTTCCGGTGTAGTTTTGCAAAACACAATCAATCGTGGCTTTATATTGTTTTTTGACAGAAGTGATTTTTTCTATTTATACGACCATAAAGCTGATTTTTATTGAGGCGTCTTCGTACAAGTCTACTGGAAACATTTAACCCAAATTTCTAATTTATTTTGTCTTTCGCGATGGCTTCCTCCAATCTTTCTTTACATTAAGCAAATTTGCATCTGATTTAACACATTATTTAATGACATTATAACCCAATTCCACAAGAATTTACCACCGATATTAGCATCAACTATTTTTATTTAAAATCGAAATAACTGTGCGCCATTTCATTCTTCAACCAAAAAACTTAATTTTTAACAAAATATTAAAAAAAACGTGCAAAAGTTAAGGACATTTCCAATGAATTTTTTGCAAATCAAAATGGAGCAAATATACAGTTGCGTTCATAAAAATAGGAGTAAGCCAATTGAAAATCAAGAATTTAATTTTAAATAAAAAAACATGGTTTAATTGAATTTTTTTCTGTAATATAATGTTGATTTAATCCTAAATTATTTAAATTATTCATTAATTAAATAAAGCTTTCAACAAGTTAGTAACAGGAAGTTAAATAAAAATATATCTTAAATGTGTTGTTCAAAATAATAGGAGTATTCAGTTTTCATTAATATTTACTATTAGAAATGTTAAAAATGCTTATGATTATTATTGGAAACTTTAAATTCGATTAGTATTTGGTAGAATAGCCATTACTTTTTATTACAGCAGCACATCAGCGAGGCATGTAGTCAACGGATCCTGGCATCGTTTTAGTGGAATTTGAATCCACCCATCTTGCACTACAGACCACAACTCAGCTGCATCTGAAGTTTTTTGAAAATTCGTTCTTTAGCCGTACTGTCCGTATGTGGAACAAACTCCCAGCAGAAGTATTCCCCGCCACTTTCAATATAGGAAAATTTAAGTCAAATGTTCACAAACACTATTCCCTCTATCCTCCCTCCCAGAACCTATTTTCCTAGTTCCAACACAATACATTGCATAAGTAGGGGTCTTCCCCTTAGTGCTGGTCCAAGAAAAAGAAATAAATTTGTCTAATACTGATTTTTTAAAAATTATACGATTTTTTCAATTTATATTTAAGTTTTAGTTTTTTCACATTAAGTTTGTTCAAGTTTTTAGATTTTATATTGTATTATATTCTGGGCAGATTATGCTCAAATTAAACACCAAATCTTAAATCTTTTTACAAGGACAAAGAGAGATAAAGAGGCAGAGAAATCTCACTAATAAAGATCAATTGAAAAATTACATTCCATGTAAAAAACGAAGGTCTATTTTTTAAGTCTTTTTAAATATTCAGTGACTTCAAGTAGAGTATGTTGCTCAAATATTTTAGTTTTGTTTCTTTAGTCTTGTATGTACATACATACATATGTATGTATATTTAATTACATATCTAAAACAAGTAGGAAAGCACATATATATGTATGTAATACCCTACACCCAGTATACATATGTGTAAATAGTTTTTCAGAAATGGGTGCTATATATGAGAGCTATGATATGTGGACCGATCATATACGTTGTTTCTGTGTTAAATTTTATATTAAAGTGTTTTTCGAAGAAGGCCATGATTTCTGTATATATGAAACTTATTTGTGTTAAATTTTATTTGAATACCAACATTTTTAAGTTATTTATGGTCGTTAAAGTGATTTTCGGAAGTGGGCCTTATATAGAAGTTATGACTAATTATAGATCGATCATCATAAAATTGAGTCGAATTATTTGTATATAAATGACACATATTTGTATTGAATATTATTTAGAATACCAACCTTTTAAAGAGAGAGTTATTCTCTTTAAAGTGATTTTCAGAAGTGCGCATTATATGGGAGCTATGGTCAATTATGGACCGATCTGCATAAAATTTGTAGATGTGATTAAATTTAATGTACAACTTATTTGTGATGAAATTTGTTTGGATACGTGCATAAATAAAACATTTATGACTGATAAACCCCTAATTCGGGAGAACATTTGTATGGGGGCTAGGTGAAATAATGGAACGATTTCAATCAATTTCAATCCCAATCGTCCTTGGGCCGAAAAATAATCATGTACCAAATTTTATCGAAATATATTCAAAATTGCGCACAAGCTGTACATGGACAGCCATCCAAACGGACATCGATAAATCGAATCAGAAAGTAGAATCACTCGGTATACTTTAAAGTCGGCGTTGGACTAATATTTATTGGCGTTACAAACATCAGCACAAATCTAATATACCCTTACCACTATGGTGTAGTAAATAACAATATTGGATTAAAAATTTAATTTGTTACACTAATTTTCTAAGATTACACTGAAATTACAATTATATGATAAGATTGAAATAAAAATTTGTTTTACGATTTCGATATTGTTCTGAAGTATAAATTTTATAATAAAAAAATAAATTTGTACCAAAATTAAAATTACTTTATTTTGTGAAAAAATTATAATTTTGTAATAAAATTAATATTTGCAATCATTGCAATTTTGTATTATTATTACTAATATTACAATTTAGTACTTCAATGAAATTTTACACAATTGTACATTCAGTTTGAATTTGTTTCTTAAGCATTGTTTTTTACAGCAAAAAAAAAACAACTAAAAACAAACATTTGAATAAAGCCCAATTTTCTATATGCAAATATACATAATGTACAAACACATAAAATTTATATTTACACACATGAATCTATTTAAGGCCTTGTTGGCACCCCTTGAGCTGTATGTCATGTTAACTGAGAGCCCCCAGTGTCAATATGTTTATTTATGACAGGTGTTTTTTGTTGTAAACTGTTTGATCTTTTTAAATACAAAGTGACCATGAGTTCAACATTAACAACAAATATTCTTAACAATAATAATTACATTGTTAATTTAATATTTCTTGGTGTACAAACATACTTTTAAAACTTATATGGCGCTTACAGCATTATATTTAATGACAACGGTGGTCACTTTTAACCCAAAGTTAAAGAACTAGTTTAATAATTTTTAAATGGCAGTTTAATATTTTAATTAGCCAGCTATTGCAATGTTAGAATTTTTGTTACTGAATTTCAAGTGTCAGTTTGTTATGACAAGTGTTTTCAGTGTTAATTAGTTAGTGCAAGTACATTATGTGACCATCAGTCAAAACCATTAGACTTTTAATTACTCGTTTAATATGAGAAAAATTACATATGTACATAACTAAAGTAAAGTATTTGTATATATGTATTTATTTCTTATGGAACTGTTTGCTGTTGCTTGAGAATCATTTTTAAGATATTCATGTAGTAATTTTAGTTCTCATAAGTAATTTTTATGATATGTTTTTTTAACAACTATGCTCACAAAACAGCGAACAGAAAACTCTCAGTAATACAACACTTGGTGATAATTATTTCTAAATTATAAAACAATGTATTCCATAAGTTTCCTTTTCCGTATTCAGTGTAGCAACAAAATAAAGCGCTTAACTAAATATCTGCACATATCTAATTAGTATATGTAATAAACTTGTATTTAAATTATGATTAAATCAAATTACCTCTTAAAAATAATTCAAATTAATTATTTTAATTTACATCAATGATTTTACAACAAGTATGTACACAAGTATTAAAAACATTTTCATTTCATTTAACATTTAATTTGTTTTTTTTTTTTTTTGGAATTTTTTCCTTTTCAATTCTCTGGCATTATAAAATGTAATTGATATTGTGCGGCAGCAGCAGCGGCGGTGGTGGCAGTTGTTGAAACTAAAGAAACTATTAGATAATTGATGTTTATGCCACGGAATGTAGTTTTTATTGAACAAAATTGATACCTCTTCAAAAAGACAGAAGAAACGGACGAAACAGACATAAAATGTACTTAACTTGTGTACGAATACGAGTATAAAACTTTGCGCATTCATGCACAGGCTTGAAATTTTTCAAATATTTTCTTCTCTATATATGTACATATCCCAACCGTACTGGGTATTCGATTTGTACCCTCACATGTTGCCGTCCGTTGCAATGAATTGGTTTGTTGGGTTGTTGTTTTTTCTATTTTGCCGATATGCTTGAGCGCATTTTCTTATTACATAATGGACGTATATTCAGTCAGAGACTATAACAACCTGATAAATCTTAATGCAACACTGAAAGAAAATATGTGTATTGAAATGCATTTGAAATGTCATATGTGTATAGATTAGGTATGTATGTAGGTCTTACAAAACATTTATATTGAAACAATTCTGTGTTTGTTTTGAATAAATAAAAATATTGTACCCCTTTTTCAAATTACAATTCGAGCTAATTTTAAGTGACAGGTAGAAAACAAAACTGTTTAGTACTAAAATTACAATCTAGATCTAAAATTTCAATTTAGTGCTAAAATTTATATTTGGTAGTAAAATTACAATTTAGTACTACAATAAAAACTTACTAAATTACTAAAATTACAACTTATTACTAAATATACAATTATAATTAAGTGCTTAAGTTGCAATTTGGTACTAAAATTACAATTTAGTACTACAATAAAAACTTACTAAATTACTAAAATTACAACTTATTATTAAATTATAATTTAGTGCTAAAGTTGCAATTTGGTACTAAAATTACAATTTAGCACTAATGTTACAATTTAATATTAAAGGTAAAAGTTGGTACTAAAAAATAAAATTTAGAACAAAAACTAAAATTTTGTACCATGATAACAATTTGGTACTGATATTACCATTTAGTATTAAATTGTATTTTTAGTACTAAAGGTATAGTTTAGTATTCTAAATTTACATTTACTTAGAGTAATTACATTTTGGTGCTGAAATTACAATTTTGTATTAAAATTGTAATTTAGTTTGAGCTTAAACAATTTGATACTAAAATTACAACTTTGTAGTACAATTACAATGGGATACTAATATCACAATTTCGTACTTGGTAAAATTACTATTTTGTATTAAAATTACATTTTGGTACTTAGAAGTTAGGGATCGGTTCTCGTACTAAAATTATACATGCATACATATTAGGCCGGGTCGATTTGTGGGGAGGCAAAAAAATCGCCCATGGCTCAGTGAAAACGAATTCTACTACCCCCAACTGTTGACTTTTGTCCCGTACAAACATTTAAAAAAATTACCATTTTGGCACTTTATTTTATTATTTTAGAGGTATGGTTCCTTCGGCAAAGTTTCTTATTTTGATCCCTAGAATACGATTTTCACTGAGCCATGGGCGATTATAAATCGACCCGCCCTAATACATATGTATATGAAAATGACTTTAACATGAACCCAATAGACCAAAACCCTTTAGAAAAATATTATAATAAAGCTTGCGAGCATAAGCCTTAAGCTTTAAAAAAACTTGAGAAACTATAGAAAAACCCTTTAAATTATTGTAGAATAATCAAAAAGAAACCCTCATGATAATAGTACTGAAATATTTATTTAATTAGCTTATATTCTCAATTTTAGAAAAAGCTTCTCCAAATACAATTGTAGAATAAGCTTATATCAACAATTTTAGAATTTGGTTATGCTTGCAAATAAGAAATTCTCATTTTCGGGAATTCGATGTGATTTGAAAACAACATTAAAAAGCTTCCGCCAAAATATTTTTACAAAACTCTGAGCTTTGGCTACCGACGACAAGTCTTTCTCCTTAAAAAAATAAATAAAAAAAACCTTTAATGGCATTCATAGTTAAAAAAAGGAAAAAGTTAAAATTTTTCAAAAAAAAAAAAAAAAAATCAAAACTTTTCGGATAAACAAAACATTTTTACAAATATAATTTTTTATTTTAAATCAAAATTAACAATGTCAAAATATGACAAGCATGTTTAATATATATTTATTGTGTACTATTTATTATATACGATGTTTAAAAACATATTGTGAAGGATAATAGTTTCTCAAACATGATTAAAAAAACTTTAGTATTTTTTAAAAAAAGGGTTCTTCTAAAGTACTATTATGCTTGACTTATTTTTTGGTCTGTTGGGAACAATCTTAGAGCCACTCGTACTTGCAAAGGTAATATTTACTTCAACATATTGTGATTTTAATATTATTGATAAACTCAGAAGCATAAGTAAAATTTATTTTAACATAAATATATTTATAGTTGTATAAAAACTGGTTTAAACTAAAACCCTTTTCAATTAATCAATTTGTCTTTGTAACGTTTGTTTTTTGGTTTGCAAAATTCTGGACACACTTTAGGTTTCGTTTAAAAGTTTCGTAAATGAAAATGAACAAAAACGAGTATTTAAATGCAACATTTTATAATTTTGAAAATTGTTGCTGTTGGTGTATTGCATTTTGCTTAATTGTCTAGTATTTCATAAAAAGTACCGTAATATGCATTTGGAATTGCTGGACCATTAAAGGTCGCATGTATTTTTTTTTTTTTTTCGTTTTGTTTCGTATCAACCAAATAGGAAACAACAACGAAATATTTCCATGTAACTCACAGTTGTCCGTCTGTCTGTCTGTCTGCGATTTATACTGATAACTATTGTATTTGTTCACAGTTTTTTAAATGCTTTTAAACTGTAAAACTTTATTCAAATACACAATGGTATGAAATAGTAAAACGTTAGAAAAAACGTTACACATTGTTGTTAGTACTAAAGTTGGATTGGCGCCATCTATCAACAAGTTAAGCATTAAACACATTCGAGACAGCAGGCTACACGACTACAAGAGTGCAAATGCCGCTGGGTACTTATGCCGCCCTATAGCCAGCTAATTATACAGCTGCAAAGTAAGCAGCTGATCCAGAAATCTGAAGTTTTAATAAAAAATAAATTTGGTCTTTGAACTTTTTAAATAATATAATGGCTGAAGAGAATTTTGTTGATTTTATAGAAGCTATTACTAATGCCGTTTTCTTTTCGGGCAAAAATGTTACACGTTTTTCCCATTTCGCATCTTTTTTAATTTTTTTGTGTTCTTTTCTGAAAATATGTCAACACTGCCATAGTGTAGTGTGTTCTTTTCTATAAATGTCACACTATAAATTAAAAAAATGGTGCACCTTTCACACTCTGTATTTTTAGAGGGGGAGAATCGCACGATAAAACAGCTGATCAGTGATGCCAACTTTTGAGACTCAAAACGCGTAAACATTTTTGAAAAAAATGGCTAAATGAGAAAAAATCAATATAAAACCACATCCAATTTTCTTTTTTTTTCGCGTTTTGAGTGACTAAAATCCGGCTAAATTTAGCGTGAAAAGGGCTAAGTTGGCATCGCTGCAGCTGACATTTGTTTTGTTTATGAATGTGTATACAAATAAGAAACAAAAATAATATACAAAATGGAAAATATTACTACTTTTTTATGTGGTGAAAAAATTTTGGATGACTTGTTAGATTCATCTTCATCATCTGATGATGATAAAATATTTTATATGATTATGGAAAAGTGAAAGAACGTTATGAATACTCTGAAGTTGATGTATGTCAAATTTCATAGGACAATATCTCCTACTTCTTATGTATATACATATGTAATGTATATATAATATATATAATTTTTATAGTTTAAGAAGAATTTGCGTATTAGTCGGGAAGGTGCCATTGGTCTTTTTGATAAATATTCATTCAGGTATGTGATGGAAAACGATAACGATAACGAGGAGTTTTTGAAGACCATTTTAAAGTATTTCTAATTAAATTTTTAAAATTTTTGTTTTAAGATTCTCTTTAATAGCAAATTATCTTTATATTTTGTGGGATAAAACTGTTTTAATACAGAAATATTACGAAAAAATTAACTTCTAAAACTTACTCGTTATCGTTATCGTTTTCCATCACATACCTGATTGTCTTATTTCAAGCGATCTTACCAGGGAGCTATCTGCTTCTTCTTTTTTAACAAAAAAAAAAAAACAAAAACAGCTGTACATGAAAAAAAAGTGTTACACTGTTGTGATTTTATGTTCTATTCTGACCATTAAAAATGCGACATCTTTAAAATGTGGGGTAAACATTATAAAAATGTACATAATAACGGTGTAACATTTTATTTCACAAAAGAAAACACCATAAGATGCAACAAAAAAGTAAATAAAAACATTAAAAACAATAAATCTTAAGCAATAAAACACTTATCAACTTTAATTAAATAATACAATGAAAATATGTATAAACATTTATATTTCAGTGATGCCACTTATTGTATTTTTTTAAAATAGCGTTTTTTCATGGAACAGGTTCCTTGAAAATTAAAAAAAAATTCTCATTAAATAAAGCCGTAAAGACTAAAGAAAACAGTTAAATTTTATTTTTGTCGGTCACGCTAATAATAGAAATATAATCTAATAACATAATATGATAATAAATACTTCTAAGCACTAATATGCTCCATATATTTAGTTATATGGTCAACACAACCTGCAGTTGTTGTTGTTGTTGTTGTAACAGCAGTAATTGCTGAGTTGACAGCCCTTGGCCGAGTAATATCGGGTCATTCCGGTGCGTAGAACCGGCTGTCGTGGGAATGAACACAACCTGCAGTCAGTAGCCTGCTGTCTCGAATGTGTTTAATGCTTTAAATTTGAGTTTAGGGCAGCAGACATTTGAATCTTGTTGTTTATTTTTTAGATTTTTTTATGCAAACTTAATACTCGTATTTGCACAATATAAAAATGTTGATAATTAAAATGTTCTTTAAATAAACCACATGTTTAATAAGAACATGTACATAGTACATACCCAGCTAGCATTTTGTGAAAATAATGATCAAAAAAATAATCACATTTGATTATTCTAGATGATTAAAACTATCGAATATGCACACATTTTCTAATCAAAAATGATTCTGTCATCATTTCTGATATCTGCTTTTATGCAGTTTCCATGTATATTTGTTATCATTTTTAAGTTAAATTTGCAATCATTTTATAATCATATTTTGTATTGTTTTTGATTAATTTTTTATACACATCTGACTATAATTTGCAATCATTTTATAGTCATATTTTGTATTGTTTTTGATTCATTTTTTATACACATCTGACTATAATTTGCAATCATTTTATGATAACATTTTCTATAATTTCTGACCAATTTCTTAGGCACATCTTGCTATAAATGAAAAACATTTTACATTTTTTATTATATTTAAATTTATTTTATTTTAAATTAATGTTAACTTAGACATAACAGTGCATTTAATGCAACGAAACTTATGGAAAAATCACTTGCCCATTTACCCAATAATTCACAAATATTACATTCGTCTTCTTCACTATCACTGCTGGAAAAGGCGTTTTCATTTCCATCACTTTCAAACAGTGCATCAAAACTATAACCAACTTCTGGACAGTCTATAATCTGCTCTTCCATATTTTGTTGAACTCTAACATCACTTGACATAATTTTTTCAGCTTCTCTTTTAGCTATGCGCCTTATTTTTTGGCTGACATTATTTCAGTACCTTTTTAAACTCACTTTATTTATTCACTTATTTATTTTTATTAATTATTAATTATTCCAAATGTACATATATTTTTTATTTTATTCAAAAAACAAGACTTCTCTTTTCAATTTAATTGCAACTCATGAAATCTGTATTTATTTAAGATGTCCCGTTACAATGGTAAACGAAGCAAAAAAATCTTGACCAACAAAACAAATAGAAACACACAACTAAACATGAAATTGGGACCGTCATTGCTGTTGTTTGCATAGATCAGTTTTTAATCATCAAGAATAAACATATTTGTCTGTTCCTTTTGAATAATTGCTGTCTCTCGCCCTCACTCTAACCCAGAGTAGTGAAAAATAACTCTGGCAAACGATACAAAAAAAAATAGATCAGTTTTTAATCATCAAGAATAAACATATTTGTTTGTTCCTTTTGACTAATTGTATGAAAACTCAGTTATTAATCAGCGAAAGTAGTCAAATATGATTAAGTAAGATGACTACCGAAAATTCAATCATAAAAATGCTAGCTGGGTACTTACATACATAAATACTTATATAGTATGAGTTCAACTAAAACTATTACTAAATGAAATGACTTTGAACAAAAAAAAAAAGGATTGTTTAAGAACAGTAGTTGTTCTCGCCATTTGACATTTACTGTCACGTTAACATCAGTATCCAGAATTAATATATGTAATTCATTCTTTTACATATTCATATTTGTCGTTCGATTTATATGCAATAATTTTTTTTTATTCAAATCTAAAAAATATTTAATTTTCTTTATATTTTTTGTTGTACTGTTATTTTTTATATAACTCACACGTCATATTTAAGTAGTACAATAGCAAAACTAAACCTAATAATAAGAAATATTAATATGATGTCATATGTTTGTAACTTAAGTACGAGTACGTCGAGTTGTACATAAATGGTCTTCTTATTCATACTTTGGTTTTTAGCACACCCTTTTTGCCTGTTTGCTTTATTGTTACTTTTTATTTATTGTTAATATCATTGGTTTTTAGCGCGATGATGTACAAACATTATTATGTTGGGGCCGAATATAATATTCTATAAGTAAAATTTTGTTTTAAGAATTATTAAAGAAATAATTGTAATGTATCTTCAAACTAATGGTTTGATTTTTAAAGAATGTATTTATGAATTTTACAAAATTCAACTTTCAACCACCCAGCCTTTTCAAATGCAGGGTGAGTTACACAGTATCAAAATTGACTCATTACAACTGAAAGAGATTAAGTCCGTATGAGTTGAAAACCTAATGACAAGCTCATATAAAAAATCTAAAACCTACAGTAATGCATGCTAAAGGTTCGGTAATGGGTTGTCGTCTTTTTCGGCAGTTAGACCTGGTTCACTGCACTTTATTGTAGGGATAATGGTGCAGATTGATTAGTTGGATATTTTACAAAGAAATTTGCCAATATTCAAGGAAAAGTTGGGTTCTAATAACAGCTACTATCTCAACCAAGACAATGATACGTAAAATAAGACTTATAATCTGAGGTCATGAAAACTTCAGATGAAAAAGTCTTGCTGTATCTACGAGTTTCGCTTAAGTGGCGCAAAAGTAAACTTCCGATGTTTTTTTTGGCTGTCACCGACCGATTATTGGTCAAATAAATAGTCAGCAATATTCCGCGTTCTGGAGCAGTAACATTGTTTATTAACGTGTATTTCGCATGTGTTTACTACGCAAATATCAAAACAGAACTGACATTAGGGGCCTCGTAAAATTTATAGCATTTTCTGATAGGAGGATTACTTTTGCGCCACCTTGTATATATATATATACATATATATATATGTCTTTATACACGTAATTATTAATAAGAAATTGGACAAATGCACTGGGAATATTGAAAATAATACTCTGCGGCATTTTTTAGGAAATTAATTTTTACCATCTAATCCAATGGACGCTAAAAAAACAGAACAATTATTTAAGCTTATGAAATATCAGAAATTTTAAGGCTAGTTCAATAAATCAAAAAGCTTTTTTTGAATTTCAAATAAAAATCACTAATAATAGAACTAGATCTAAAGGGTGTCCCAACTAGAACGCAATTTTTAAATGTTAAATAAAACACAGTATTATATCGTAAAGTAGACAGAATGAGGTTGTGTATGGAACAAGATATCGTGCAGATGGCCGCCGCGGCTTTGCTGGCACACACGTGATCTTTTAATGAAATTTTCAATGACCTTCCTGCATAAATGCTGCGGTATTTCATTAATGCAATTTCCTCTTTTAAGGCTTGAGTCGTCGTCGGCTTATTCGCGTAAACCATCGACCGCACGATCTAGGCGGCCAATTCTGGTCTCCAAAACGCGAAATAACACGACCGGGAAATGACTGATGCATTTTCTCTGGCTGTATGACATGTAGCGCTATCTTATTGAAACCAAATTCCCTCCACATTCATTTCTTCTCAATTCTAGGCAAGAAAAAACTGGTTATCATTTCACGATACCGAACACCATTGACACCATTGCGTTCTAGTTGGGACACCCTTTAGAACTGTCTCTAATAAAATAAATTTAATATGTTCCACTTTAGACATGAAATGATTGAATTATGTTAATTATTATTTTAAATCCCAACTCACCACTGTTACCACAAATAAATTTGAACATAATACAACTTTTTATTTATGCACACATGCTTATAGTTTTGGTTTTGTACGAATATGGCCAACTTTATAGCCCTAATCGACACTCAATACAATTTGTTTGTTTTATAACAATTCAATTTCAATTCAATTGAATTAATATGATTAGTATACTTTTAGGCCTTAAACTATTAAAAATAAACTTAATACACACACACACACAGAAATAAACTACTATTCTACTCATATACTCTTTGCTATTTATTCTCTTTTTACAGAAGAATGGATAACAAAACGAAAAACCGAATTAACAACAACACGTCAAATCGAAACTCATGTCAAACGTCAAGTGGTTTTCGAAGATGGCAAAGTAATCGAAGACAGTGGACCCATTGTATCAACAAATACCACAGAGGATACGGATAAACAAGAAACTGAAACAACAGAGGTAAGTTTACATACCTACTTATTTGTGAGTTAATGTGTTGTGAGAGTGCATTAGAGTGTAAAGAATTGAGCAACATTTACAAACACAAAACAGAACAACAACAAAAATATGAAATTTGCATAATCAATACACTTTTATGTGTTTTTATTATTTTATTTCTTTTTTCTGTTATTCTATTTCTGGCAACTTGTGGCAGAAACGAGATTTAGGTATACCAGATGCCTTAAATCCAAACGATATTAAACACAAAGGTGCTTTGCAATATGGCAAAGATACGGGAGTTGCTACAGCAACAATCGCTGGCGGAGAAGGAGGTGAATTGGCAGAATTGGAAAATGCTGGGGGCACATTAGTCAAGAGCATTGTGCCTAGACCGGCTGATGGTCTAGTGAGAGAAATCAATGAAAAACGAATAGTGTCGCATGAAGAAACAAAAGATTATATTGAAACGGAAGATGTCAAACATATGGGCGACTTTTCCGATGAGGTAAGTTGTTGTTCTACCACTTCTCTACTCAATTAAGCAGCAGTTGTAAATGTTATAATGTTTCACACACACAGACGTTTTTATGCCACTGCAGCAACGTTACAAAATAGAAATGGGGGGAAAAAGTAAGACAGAAAAAACTATAAAACAAGTTTGTAAACAAATTATAATATTAAAATGAAAATCTTGTTGAAAAATGAAAAGAAGAAGAAGGGAATGAACGCTTAGCCAACATCTTCTTAAATCATCTTAATAATAATAAAGTCTCAATACAGTGGGTTGAGTAGGATTTTTTAAATTAAACGTCATAATTTTTTTTTGTGATTAATTTAAATAATGTTAAAGTTTAATAGAATATACAAAGTTATAATAATAATAATAAACACATTACTTCTTTGTTGAATTCAACATGTTTTCTGTGGCAAAATTTATTTTTATTTGTTACCGAACTGTAATAGGGAATGAATACAATCGGAAAAAATATTATTATGTTGGAATTGCCTTGACATTAAATTCCCGAATCCTTCTCGCATTTATATCGATGGCATTTTTTAAAACAATACCACTAAACATTTTGAAAATAAACTTTTTAAAAAATATCCTGCAAAAATGTTTTCGCCAAATACATACTAGTTTTAATTTCGAAATATCTTAAGAACCCACTGGTTATATTTGACACAAGCTATCTTATTTTTTGTCATACGTCTGCCCACATTGTTCCACTGTGCAATAGTATACTTTTAATAGAAACTCTTTAAAGTTTTTGTTTCTTGTTTTTTTTTTGTGAGTAGTATACAAACTCTAAACAAGAAATAACAGAAAAAGAAGAAAACAACAGAAAACTTTAAAATAGCTACATAATTATAAGTGTTGTGTTGTGGACAGTAACATAACTTTGTTTGTTTTACGCTCAGTCTGTGATTGGAGTACAAACCGTAAAGACGTCAAGGTTTGCTACGAAATACGACGTTACGGGGAATGCGTTTTTAAATGGTTTTCAAATAACAAAACAACAGCAACAACAATAAAAACGAAAAGCAATAACAATAAGTTGTATAAAAGAAACAATTAGTGTTTGTTTTAATTACAACAATCATAAAATCATACAAAAAATATATGAAAAAAAAGAATTCCACAAAATATAAAAATCATAATAAAATTTCTGTAAAATAATAGTAATATTGTACATAATTTCATGTATTTCCCGGATAAAAAAGTCGTGCATTAAATAAATTAAGAAAAACCAAAATCCTAGATAACAAAATATAATTAAAAAAAAAACAACAATAAAAAGGTTAAATCATGCGGTTTGTAAATTATTTATTTTACTCGTACAATAATTTTGACCTTTTGTGAAAGATTTTAGAGACTATGTTGGTGTTGATAATGATGATGTTAAAAGGAAACAACAAAGTTTAAGAAAAAATAATACAAAAAATGAAGTGAAGTTGGTATATGTATATGTATGTATGCAGGGAATGTAGTATGGATGTACTCGTATATATGTATGTGTATACAATGGTGGTAACTGAAATAAAGTTCATTTAAACTAAAGAAACAAAAGACTTAAGAAGTAAACTTGTCTAGAAATTTGTGGTGTTTGTTTGTCAGAGTGTGTGTCTGTCTGTTTGATTGTTTGAGCCTGAATCTTACAACAAAAAACTTCAGCAACAAACCTTAAACCTAGACATGTAATCTTTGTATTTAATGTTGTGGCTGCTGCTGCTGCCTTGTTTTTATTACTATTTTTACTCTTTGTCGAAGGTACCACCTACTTGTCTTTGAAAAATCTGATTATATTGGTTTAATCCCCATCGTACAACCAAATACAATGATATGGTTTATTATAATGTTAACACTTTTTTCAGACACTTTTAACAATAAAAATCGATTTTAAAGGCCACTAGAATCAATGTATAACAACATTGCAAACATTTGTGTATAAAAAACCGAATACGAAATAATTTTTAAAATTTGTAATGTATTAATTGGTTAACATTAACGGCATTGTTGCCAAATTTGTTGTTAATAAATGTCACCCGCAAAAATAATATACAACATTAATAGGAAAAAACTTGTATGTTATTTAAAAATATTAGTAACAAATACAAAACCATTAATTTCAATTTTATTAGGATAAATGTAAGCACTTTTTAATCTATTTAGTTTTTAGTTTTCACGAGTTTATTAAATTAACAAATTAGTTTTGTTAGTTGTGGCAGTTTTGAAAAGTTTTAAATACAGCTGCTTAAAATATCGGTGTTCCCACTGATTGGAATTTTTTTTAGAGTTTAATGGTCTTATTTTTTTTTGGTTTTTTTAATTAAAAATAGCATACAAAATATCTTCTATCTAAATAAGTTCAAAAATCATCCATTCCTCTCAATTTAAAAACAAGATGATATTGTTTTTATTTTAGAAATGCATTGCATCATCTGTGCATAACATTTGAATGCTCAAACAGTTCAGAAGAATTTTGTGCTTTAATATTTGAATCAGAAGTAAAATATTATAAATTGCAGCCAATGCAAATAGAAATATTGTTGGAAAAACTTTAAAATATTCTGTTAAAGGTAGTTATTCTTTGTTACCTTTTTGAAAAAACTAATAATAATATGATATGATAAAAAATACATCATAATTTGGTCATGTTTTAACTGGAATCATAACATGATTATGGTCCACCATAACTTGGCTGTGGTTAAACATAATATATATATTTGTTCACCACCCTATTATGATCATATCAGCTATGATGTTTTTACATTGAGGTGAAACTAATATGATTGGAAATGATTATATAACGATTATGAAAACATATACATACATAATTATAACAAAGGATTTAAATATGGTTAATTATAATCACATTATGATATTTTATGAACAATACACAATATATTTTGACAGCAACCGCAATATAACGATATTCGATTATGGCCACTACAATCATATTTTTTCTTTGCGTGTAGTATTTCCAATTTATTAAATTCAATCCATTGAGAATTCATTCTTTACAAAATTAGTACCTTATTGAATCACTCAAGCTTTTTTAAATTGAAATACAAATCAAAAGCTTCAATTTATTTTGTAAATGTTTTAAAACAAATTTATTGAAAAATAAATATTTTCATTAAATTTTTTATTATTAGATTTCAATGCACACAAATTTAACCATTCAACAGTTGAATGGATTTTATTATGAATTAATTCTATATACATAAATAATGAAGCTAACGAATTTTCCCCTAAATCAGAAACACGTTTGTATTAAAAACAATAAACATTATTTGAAAACAGACGAAAACAGAGTTTAAAATAAGTTCTCTGTCCGTGTTACTTAATCAAGCTCTTTGTTTTGTTGGAAACATTTTTATAGGTTATAGGTCAAATTGCAGACATTTTTTATTTCTGATTTAAGATTTTAATAATTTAAGCTCAAATTTAATTAATTAATTCGAAACTCTGTTAAAAATGTAAAAACACTTAAACATAACTCTAAAACATAAGTTTTAAACGAATGATGTCGAAAAAAGAACAGCGTACAACGTCATAGTGATGCTAAAAGTAGTAAATTTTAGATCTCGTAGACTGGCCACATTATAAAACAGCTGCGGTTTAAGGAAATATGTTATAATTATTTCCAACTTAACAGGTCGAAAATTAAACTGTTTATATCTTCCGTTAATACTGTTGTGGCTAAAAAAATCACTTAATTTTGTTTTATAAATTATTCGCAAACCTTAATTACAGATTGATAAATATGAATATTACGTCCCCATATCAATGTTAATTTAATACCCGTCCAAAAAAACTCAAATTGGGCCATACGTGATGTGAAATTTAAAACAATAAACTTACGAAAAAAAAACTCCTATGGCAGTATTGGTAGTTTAAGTTTTAATGCACTGCTATAACAACATAAGAAATCTTACGCAGAAAATATATATTTATGGTAACAAACGACTAGATTGTCAATGAAGTTTTGGGAAAAGAACATTTAAGTTGTGTTTAAAGAATTTTTATTAAGCCAATAGTGATTTAGTTCGTCTTTCAATTACAATTATATAATTCTATTTTATGTTTAATTTTAGATGAAATATCGAAAATATGAAGTGAAAATCAGATCATTAATCACCCCTATCGTGAATAAAAATTCCACGTGAAATTTGTTCACTTTTCACATTTTCCTATTTAAATTCAATGTTAAAAAAATAAAAGTGAATAAATTTCACGTGGAATTTTTATTCACGATAAGGGTGAATATCATTTAGAGTTTTAAGTGGTTTGATGATTAGAACAGACTCAAAATTTAAATTTAGCCGAATATTAAACTCATCGCAAATAAACCAGTAAACGACAGGATTTTATGGCTAATTTTATTTGAATATGATTGTAAAAAGATTATGTAAAGCTTTTATTTAAAATGACATTTTTTAGTTTACTGAAGGTGAAATATGTGGATATGTATATGTAACTGCTACAATATGATTTATTTTGCAAATTTAATTAGAACATTGTATCTCAACTATTTCGGAGTTTTCTTTAACATGGCTACCCTATAAAACAGGGCAAAATACTTACCTACGTATTTATAAATATAAATATATTAATGTACTACATACATACATATGTACATATGTAAGTGTATGCCAATGTACTTCAAAGTTAAGACATAATTGATCGATTCAAATTCATGGCAAATCACTCTTTGTAAAATAAAATTGTACTAAGAATTGCTGTGGTGTTAATAATAAAAGTGCGTTGTCGTAGTCATCGACATCGACCGCAAGAATGGCAACAACGTCATCATCATCATGTTCTACCTACCGGTCCTTAGTGATTGTGATAAATAAAAACCAACAAAATTTCTTTATATGTAGTTTATTCTATGGCACCAGTAGTATTTAGTACTACCAGTATACGGCATTTAAAGTTGTTGGCTGGCTGTGACTGTGCTGGCTTGTGAATGTCATTAAAAAAAATTCAATAAAAATATAAAATAACTAAACATACACATACTAGTGTTATTGAGTAGATTTGAGTTCGGATTGGAGCAGTGTGGATTGGAGTGTACTTATTTTTTTTTACTATTTGTATGCGAAAGAAACCTGTTTAAGAGGTTTGGACACAAAATACATAATAATATAAAAAATAATAAAATATTTTATATAAATTGAAGAAATTGAAAAAAAGCTAACTGCATTTAGTTTTTGTTGTTACTGTTGCTACTGTTGCCAGAGCTATTGCAGGTTTTGTTGTTGTTATATATTATTGTTAGTGGTATTCGAAAGCCTACTATTAACTAAGAAAGCTGTTATTGAAAGAATGAATTCGTTATGGTTTGAGAATTGATATTTTAGAACGGGTTGTGTAACTAAAGATCCGCACACATATTTTTTGATTATTTTGTTAATTTGGAAAACTTTTTTTTACTAAGAACAAATTACAATAGAAGTTTTATTTGATTTTATTTGGTGATGTTTGCTTTTACAAAACAATTGTAAGATTGAACATCGTGTGACCGCGCCCTAAGGATATCGTACAAAAAAAAATTGTTGAGATCGTTTATCGTAATAAAACTCGAGCTATTTCTTGAGTTATTTTACATTTTAATTATCTTATTAATAATACAAGCAAAGCATCATATTAACAATGAAGTTTATGGTTGGTATCAAGTTATATTAGTGTTGTTATATGTCCATATTATTATTATTAATATTTAGCACTATAAAATATCATAGTGTAATCTTATTAAACATAATTAATATAATTTCGTGTTATAATTTTTTGTTTATTAATATAATATAATCATTTGTAATAATATTACGGTTCTACGGTCAAGTTATAATAGTTCCACAACCATAGAATGATTATGACTAAGCGTAATACGAGTATGTAAAAATATAACTTATATAATCATATTATGGTTGTAGCAGAATTATATTATAGTCCAGCCTAACCGTATTATGATTCTATCTCAGACATTGGTCATTTCTGTATTTCTAACATATATTTTTAATTCAAGAACTAGTTCTAAAATCATTAGAAAAAACATAATACCTATGAACACTATCTATTTAAAGAAAAATTAATTAGTTAAATATTAAAGCATATGGAACACCAATTCAAGATATGTTGCTTTTATTTTATAATAATAATGTAATACATAATTTCAATTGTTTTTTTTTTAGAATTTTGAGGTTATTGATAAATGGTTTTAAGTCTTTCCTTAAAATCTCTGACCAATATTTAAAAACCCAAACACACACAAACCTTTTTCTTACGAGTATAACTTTATCTACACAAACGGAAAAAAAATCAAACAACAACGCAAAGAGCAACAACTTTATTGTTTCTTTTCCAATTTACCAAAAGCAAAAGTAAAGCCAGGCGATTATACTCGTCGTTTATGGCCACAACAAACTAGAGAAACATTTTCTTGAATTCTTTCTTTAGTTTGATATAAATAAATAAGAATAAGAAGTAGAAAAATAAACTGCTAAACAAACAAAAATATAAGCAAATCGAATTTCCCCATGGGGAAAACATAAGGTTACACAATGGGGCCGAATGTGAAAAAAGTGTTTTGTGTGATCACATTTCTGGACAAATTGAACGAGATTTTAATAAAAGCTTTTAAAATTTATTGTTCTATAAAAATCGAAAATCCATATTCAATAATTTCATTAAAAGTAAAAGTTTTATTTTTTGATATTTCTTTAGTTAGGCTTGAGTTCATTAAATTTAATTTTCATTAAATTATTTTTACTGAAGGTAGGAATTTTTACATGAAAATTATTATTAAAATTTATTGATAATTTTTCGGCTGAGTTGGGGATTGAACCTGGGTTGTTGAATTAACATGTTTCGAGAACCACCACATTCTCTCATCAGAATTCTTTGTGTTCTAACCTCTGCACCAGCCCGCTAGCAAACAGTCAAACATCAATCCTTTAACCAGTGTTACAGTGTTAATGAACTCAAGCCTAACTAAAGAAATATCAAAAATTAAAAATTAACAGTTCAACTAAAAATAATAATTGTTCGTAAAAGTTTTATGTTAAAATGTTTATATTTTTCTACACTTCCTTAAAGCATATTCTATTGGTAAATATTGAAAACTATTAAGTTTTGTTAGCTAAAACCACAAAAAAGTCAATGTTAAAATACAAAATAAAATATTTGGAGTACAAAATGTTATCTGAGTTCCGTATTAATTAATTCAGCTTAATCTTACCACAAAATTAAGACATGTCTGCAATTCATTCCATAAAAGCAATCCCTATAAAACCAATTCTTTGGTTTCATCCATTTTATTGCAATATAATTTATTCATAATTTAATTTATTCAAAATAAAATCCGTTCAACCTTTGAATGGTTTAATTTTTGTTAATTCAAGTTTAATCCAAAGTAATTGAAAAATTGTTTCTTTAGTCGATTTGTTTGTCATTGAATACCCTGCAAATAATATTGGACTACGTGATCCATTTTAGATGATATGGACTACTCACAACATGGTCCAATGTAATGCAGTCATGGACCATGTCATAATTAAACAAGAGTTTGTAGTTAAACGACATGGTTTCGTGTTAACACAAACCCTCGTGAGTACTCCATGGACTAGTTTTGGGACTACTCCGATGGGTTATATGGTCCAGTCCTAGGACATCGCAATGTTAAATGGACCACCTTTTTTCATATATTTGGAGTAGTTTTGGAGTACTCCTACTCCTCTTTGGACTAGTCTTTACATGCATGTATGGACTAGTCGCGTTATTTGCAGGGTAGGGATGGACAAAAAACATCGATGTTTTAAAAACACTCGATGTATTGTGTCGAAACATCGATATAATCCGATGTTTTTTTTGCTCCTAAACAATCGGAAAACATCGATGTTTTCTTTCGATGCATCGAAATGACAAATTGTATACATAACGTGTATATTGATATATAAACGTGTATACATATCTAAATTTTAGACCCTCGATTCAAAAAAATTAACTTTAATAATGCAATAGCCGTTGCCAATGCTGTATCAAAATTAAGGAATTAATGAAAAATACTCTTTTGCAAAATGAATATATTGAATCTGACTCAGAACTAGCCACTATAAACTAAATTTAAGAGTTTTCGAAAATATATTAAAATAAATAATAAAAAAAAAACAATCGATGTATTTTATGAAATATCGATACAACATCGATGTATGTTTGTGATGCATCACATCGAAAAAAAACATCGATGTTTTTTTACAGTGTCCATCCCTAGTTCTGAAGATAAAAAGCTTTAGAATAGATCTGAATTGGATATAAATACTGAATTTTAAAAGGATTGAATTCAATTCGTTGGAAGTACTAGGAATTAAGATTATGTATTTTATGATTCAATAAGGAAATAAATCTGTTAAGAATGGATTTTAAAGAAATGAATTCAATGCGTTTAAAGTGATAAGGAATTAAGTATAGAAATTAAATTTATTTTATTTTATTTATTTATTAGTTTGTTGTTCTATACAAAAGACTTAGAAGTCTTATATTCCAGTACAGAACTGATGATTTGTTAAACACATTATAAAAAATATTGCCTTATTGGCAAAAAGCTCACAACCATACAGAAGTATTGGCGTTAGGTACGTTTTAGCAAGCATAATACGAATATTTAGCGGAGTACAGTGTTGAGTGTGCCAAAGAGACCGGAGCAAGAAATTTATTATATGGGCTAATCCTGCGTTACGGACGTTACATTCGCACGCAAATTTGCTTGTTAAAATTGACACAGCTGGCGTTCACATTGGAATATTTTCATAAAATTTTTTGCAAAATGCAGTTCTTTGGGAGTACTTTAAAACTTGTTTTAAACTTAAAGATTAACCCCCTTATTCATAAAAACTTACAACAGGTTTATAACAGGTTTGTGAAGCAAATTTCCATACAAAATTTGCTTTGTAAGCCTCTTATAAACCTGTTGTAAGTTTTATGAATAAGGGTATAACTGTTTTTGAAAAAAAAGTTATGCTAGCTTAAAGTTCCGTTACGACTTTAAGGCTTATGTGCATTTACACATTTTTTAGTTAATTTTGCATTATAAACAAAAAAAGTTCAAATACAAAATATTAAGTGGAATATATGACCATATCAATTCAGCTTAGAAAAGAAGGCTAAGTAGTTCCGTTAAAAAAAAAAATCTTAATTTTTTTCTGTTACGGACGTTACGTTACGGACGTTACACTTTTTCCATTAAACCAAATTGTGTATATAAAAACATTCATGTATTTAAAAATCTTTTTAACCTTGTAATTATTAATTTATTAGTTACAAAAAAATTGTAGAATATTTAATTACTCTTATATTAGCTTATATTCATTTATTTATTTGTTTATTTAACTGAACAGCTGTTCGAGCTACTTTTATAGTATTGTCATTGGAAAAGCCCGAAAAATAATGATATGATTTAAGAGCTGGAATAGTTTTTAAATTTATTCATTTATTTGATATTTCGTCAAATGTAGTTTTGACATCATTTTTCCCAACGTAAATTAGAAAAACGTCATTTATATATTCTTTTTTTTTTTGCTAATTTGCGAAAATCTCGAGCGGTTTTTAAGATGAGATTTTGGGCTTTTACTAGTTGCCAAACTTTTCGCTTAACAAATTTTTTTGCTCTGTCTGCATTTGAACTCAATTTAATTAATAGGAATATATTTGTCACCACGCGCGTTTATAATTGAAATGAAGTTTGGAAAATTTTGAGAAAGATTTCTAACGGAAAATCCAGTACGTAAACATTGCATGCATGGGCGTAACACCAAATATTTGATGGGGGACATGGGGGTTGCGGTTTACAACATGGTTATTAATTACTAATTAATGATTTTCAGGAATTATTTTAGGTTTCAGAAGAATTTAAAATTCATCTCAATTTAAGTTACAGATTGGGGGATCACATGTTATTTAAACATACTTTTTGTTACTTTCAGGTGAAGTTTTTTGGATTCTCGGCAACCTAGAGCAATTTTAAGCCCAGATTCAGCAGGTGAAAATCCATTATAAACACTTACTTCCACCTCATAATATTAAAATAAAATTCTTGGGTATTTTCATGCCGTTACGGACGTTACACACTTTGTCATTTATATTTAAAAAAAAGTGTTATAAAGGTATTTCTTTTTTTTTCATCAGATTAAAGTGCATAAAAAACTCTGTTTATAAAGCTAGTTTGGAAAACTAAATTATTAAAATTTATTCTGTTTAATTTAAAAAACCCTATTTCCGTTACGGACGTTACACACAGTGTACCCATTTTTAGTTCGAATTGTTAATATGTATATATTAGATAACTTACAAATATGTTTTTTATTTTAAATAAAAGAAAATTAAACAGATTAAAGTTTTGCTAAACGCTAAATACTGAAACGACTGTTTTGCCCACTTTTTTGACCATGAAAAATACCCTTTTTTACAAGAATAAATGAAAGCAGAGGTACGTTAGCCTCGGCTAAGAACAAACAAACCACCGTAAAAACTTATTGCTTATATATTTTGAAGCTTGAATATGTATCCTATTATTCCATTAACAAACATTTGGATTTTGGGCAACTTTAAATTTCTGCCTTTGGTTTAAAATTTTTCGGATTAGTCCATATAAAGAACTCTTCAATACGTTTGAAGAGCTTAGAAATTAGGGCAACACGCAGAGAAAAAAAATCTTACGATGCACGTGATCATAAGATAAGAAAATTAAGGTTTCCTCAGTGACCATAATATTGTTTATATGATTGTAATAAACATCTACAACTATATTTTTTTTTAATTTTAAAATTTGATTTGATTTTGAAAATTTAGAATTCAAAAATATACAATTGTTAAAATAGGTTTTTGATAAATAATTCTTAATTTGTGAAAACTCAATTAATATAATTATTTAAGTATATTAGTAAAACATATGTTTAACCCAGTAAGATGATAAAACACTACTTTCTCAAAATATTATAATTTGTATCTCAATAATAATACTTATACAGAAGCTTTACACATTTCTATTATTTACTTCCATTCTTACGTCCCACTGTGCTTTGGCTTAAGTTGTGCTCTGCATGCAAAATATTTACAAGATTCATTTAACTCCAACTAAAATTTAAAAAAAAATCAAACAAATGTCTGTCCATCAATCTGCCTATATAAGACTACAATTACATACATACAGATATAAACACGGACAAGTACTACGCTATAAAACCACCAGCAGCAGCAACAGAGCCTTAAACAGTACAAGAAATCTGATGACGATTATAAGTTAGACGGACAGACAGACAACCAGGCTAAGTCGAAAGACAAACAGACATACAGACAGACATTTTTATGTTGAACATGTTCCAAGGCAAACAAGTCTTGGTAAAAATGAGAAAACGTTCATTAACCCGAAAATATGTACAAAATCGAAATTTTATAAAATATGTAGATATTTTATTTTAATAAAACAAGGATAACTAAGAAATATATTTAATATTTCTCAATAAATTCGATTAACAAGATTAATTATGAAAACTCTTCAAGTATGGGTGTTTATATAAATTAAGTATGTTTTAGATTTCTCTAATGATTTTTTATCGAAAAACAACATCAGCAAATACCTACAAAAATTATATAATAATGTTGTGTTAGTTAAAATTAAACAAAAACAAGTAAGAAAATATAGTCGGTCAAGCCCGACCATATATTACCCTACACCCAGTATATGTATAAAACAGTTTTTCAGAAATGGGCGTTATATGGGAGATATAACCTATTGTGGACCGATCATCAAAAAATTTAGTATCATGATGTCTGTGAATATGAATATTATATGTGTTAAATTTTATCTCGATATAAATACTTTTAAAAGATTTATGGAGCTTAAATTGAATTACAGCGAGGGTCTTATATGGGAGTTTCGAATAATTATGGACCGACCATTATAAAATTGTACCGTATTATTTAAATATATATTAAATATATTTGGGTTCAATATTATTTGGATACCAACATTTTTGATAGAGTTATGTTCTTTAAAGTGATTTTCGGAAGTGGGCCTTATATGGGAGCTACGAATAATTATGGACCGATCTGCACAAAATTTGTAGATGTGATTTAGCTTCATTTACCACTCATATGTGATGAAACTTGTCTGGATACTTGCAAAATTAAAACATTTATGATCGGTAAACCCCAATTTCGAGAGGTCATTTGTATAGGGGTCAGGTGAAATAGTGGACCGATTTCCTCTAGTTTCAATCCCATCCGTCCGAAAAAATATCATGTACAAAATTTTATCGAATTTTATCTTCAAAATTGCGACCTTACTCTGCGCACAAGCTTTACATGCACAGCCAGCCAGCCAGACGGACGGACGTACGGACGGACATCGTTAAATAAGGAAGTGATTCTCAGTTGATCGGTATACTTTAAGGTGGCTGTTGGACCAATATTTATGGCTGTTGTAAACATCAGCACAAATCCAATATACCCTTCCCACTATGGTGGTGTAGGGTATAAAAAAGTAATGTCTCTGATTTATATTTAACTATCATTAGTAAAGGCACGTTAACTGTCAATTTGTTATTGTTTTTTCTCTTCTGTTTTGTTTTATCTTTATAACTGCTGCTGTAACTGGTGTTTTTATTTTATTTTTACTTTTATGGTATTTTTAATTTACCTTTGTTATAATTAGAGGCCAACAAGTGAATACCTACTACGTAATCTTTTAAAATGATTGAATGTAATTTTTACTTTCTTCGACATCGATATTTTACACTAAAAGTCATTCGTCATTTCATACACTTGACGAAAAAACACAATCGCGTAAAATATGTATGCGTATCATTTGAACACTTAACAAGTTCCAGGTTTTTGCTATTAAAGAGATATCTACAAAACATCAACTAAAAAATACGAAACTAGTTTATGTATGCAAATAATTAGTAAATGTTTAAGTGATTTCTACCATCAAATATAAATTAAAAATTAAATGTTTTTTAAGATTTAGGATTCATTTGATGTTGTTCAAAAACAGAAAAAACTTTGAGAAAACATTGTACAAGAAAACTCAATAAGATATTACGAGGACAAGTTTAATTAAATATGTACAAGTTTAAAAAGACACAAATTCTGGTATTAACATGCAATGAGCAAAAAACAAAATTTTTCATAAATGTGTAATTATGTATGTACTAAAGGTCTGCGCAAAACCACTTGGTTGTTTGTCAACAGTGAAGACTATGCTGCAGTGTATATGACAGTAATGTAAAAATCTGATTATTGTACACTGCACCATAAGCGAGCGCACACAATAACAATACAACAAAAATTTTTTTGTATACATGTCATAACCAGCGTTGCCGTTTTTGGTTATTTCTAACCAATATTGGTTATTTTTTTTCTCAATGTGTACATGTGTAGATTTTTTCTGTTTTGGTTATTTTTTTTACTGAAAATATTTAGATTTTAAGACAATTAGTAATATATTGCAAGCAAAAGAATTGTGCAAAAATCAACAAAATGCCCATTTTGTTTGGTCTGCCAAAGACAAATTTTAAAACTCAAGCTGTGACATTTTAAGTAAAAGTGATCTCCATATTTATTGTAATATAATTACATGTTTTTTAGTATTTAAGAGAGTAACTTTCTAGTTCCCTATTTTATTGCCAATGAAAAATTTTTTGTTTTTATTATATACTTTTTATTTTTGTTTAAGACATTAAAAATTAATAATTAAACTTGCAAAACTTAATGTAAAGTATTGGAATTTTAAATTTCACAAATTGTAGCATTAGCTTATGTTTCTTTGCATTACTTTTTTCAAAATATGACGCTTAGTTTTTTAAAAAAATTATTTTGTAGTATTAGGAGTTGTGTTGTAAAATACGTTGTTTTATGTTTTTTTTTTTTGTTACCTTAAAGTACAAATTATAGTTAAAATTGCAAAAAATAAATAAATAGTACATGCATTTAAATTTGGTTATTTTTTTTTAATTTGGTTATTTTTTTCATAAATGTTGGTTACAAAAAATTTTTTTTCGTGGCAACACTGGTCATAACTGTGTTCAACTTGTTACTCAGCAGCTATGTTCTCTCGTTGTTTATTATTGTTGTTGGCACACATTGTGTGTGTCATGCAAAACAAGAAGTAAGTGCATTGAAGTATTTGCTAAAAAATAAAATGTCTTAAGTGGAATTCAAGACAACATTTGCAACCCTTTAGTATGTACATTAAATACATATAAGGAGTACGTACAAAAATATGTTGCATATGTTTAGGCTTAAAATTTGTTTACACGCAATTAAAAAATTTACCGTTATATTTTGACTTACTGTCAAATAGGGGTAGAAAACAAAATTAAACTATCTTTTGCAATATATCCATTACTCCAGCCAATGATAATTAATGAATTTAGAATTACCAAAAAGTACGAAGATGTATTTTTATAAATTTAGCTTATAAGTATATTTTCCGTAATACTTCGTTTACTGTTGTAAAATATGTAAGCAATTGGTAACGATTTACAGAAATCCTTTATAAATAATGACTCTTCACAAATATGTACTGTTCATCACTACAACACTATAAAAACTAAATTACGACTCTTCTGCACAGAAATAGGATTTTTTATAAAAACTGTTCAAAAATATGCCGAAACCATAAAAACATTCCTTTTATTAAGAAGTAATGAGTTAAAATGCGAATATGCTGATACTTCACTTCTGGCAAAATAAAATGTTAACTCATTATTTTATTACCATTGATGGTAGCTTATTACCACAACCGCTTATATATAAGACGTTACTTTTCAACATTTAGAATGAGTTTATTAAATTTTTAAAAGTAAATTAGTTTTTATCTCTTAACCATTTCATTGAAGAATTCATTATAAATTAAATTATTGAATTATTACCAAAGTACTTTAAACATATTGAATTTATTCCTTTGAGAATTCATTCTTTATAAAATTAATTCCTTATTGAATTATTCAAGTTTTCTTTAATACAAATACTTTATACCTTAGTTAATACAATTTTTGGAATGATTAACACTTTCTTCATCTAAAATCTATTACAATTCCATATTGTAAGTGATTTCAACTGAAACAAATTTAATGAAGCAAAAAAGTTTAATTTGAACTTAAAAAAATTAACCATTCAATGGTTGACAGCAATGACTGAATTCTATTGACATAGCCAAATAAACAACAAAATAATGACTAGAAAATATACAGTTAATAAATAACTTATTACTCGGTTACTCGGTAATTCGAAAGGTACATATGTCGTGGTCATTGACTGGTATGTTATTCAGTTATGGAAATCATTACCTAGCTGTTGCGGTGTTAATAATGACAGGTCCGAAATGGGTTTGTTTTTGTATTTCGTAACCATTAGTTAATCATTGGCAATTTACAGTACCATGGCTTTAAAGCATATTGTTAGTAAACTTTAAACAACTAAGACAGTATAGTCGGTCAAGCCCGACTATATCCAACGCCCAGTATATGTGTGACAACAGTTTTTCAGAAATAGGCGCTATATAAGAAGTGGAGTGTATACATGTTAAAATGATTTTAGAAGGTTATAAAATGAGGTGATATGATTTCTGTATACATGAAACTAATTTGTGTTACATTTTATTTATATGGTATTAACGACCATATAAGACAGCATCGAAATATCTTCAAAATTGCGACCTGTACTTTACGCAAAAGCTTTACATGGAGCCCGACAGACATCGACTCAAGGAGTTAAACTAATATTTATTGGCGTTACAAATATTAGCAAAAATCCAATATACCTTCCCCACTATGGTGATGTATAAAAAATGTAAAAAAATAATTAGATAGATGTTTTTTTAATTAAACTAACTTTCAATTCTTTGAATACCAATCAACAAGAACAATGGGGATTTTCCTTTCTAAAAACATAATCTGTCTTACATTCATGTCCCTTAGTCGTCACTACAGCTGATAAAATGTGTAACGAATTTTTAAATTCGTTATGTCGTCCAAATAAATATGTATATAGGTATGTACAATATCGAAAAATTATTTATAGCTTTAGGCAATACGATAAAAGTTTTCAAAATTAAAAGTGGTGTAATTTATGTCAAATCATTATACGGTAGAGTGATAGATGTCGTTAATAATGTCTTATGAATACATTTATTTAATACACATGATTATAGTAACTAAATATATATGTATATACGACATATACATACATACATATATTTATTGATATACTAATGTGCAGTTTAGCTCGTGTCTAATATTTTATAATTTCCAATAAAAATAAATCATAAACCAGAAAGAAAAAACTCCATTGTGGTTAAAATACATAGGGATGCCAATCTCGGCATTTTTGGGATTTGACAAATCCGGGATTTTTTGGGTAATAAATCCTGAAAATTAGTATTTGTGTAAAAGATCCAAATCTTTTTAAATTATTAATAGTTTATAACATACAGAATTTGCTTTAACAACTTTTAGTAAATTTAAAAATTATAGCTGTCTAATTGTATGATACATATGTAAAAGTGCATGTCTATCAAAATTGACAATTTACAAGCAGTTTAATTTTTAATTATTATTAATTTTTTAATTTTTCTTTCACGCGTCGGATTTTAGTTTTATGTGACATAATCTAGAATAGAAGAAAACAGCTGTTTTTGTTATGATTATTTTCGCGGGGTTTTGTGTTCTTGCAAATATAGTTTGAAAATATGGATTAAAAAAATTAAATAATTGTAACTAGTAGCATTATTGCAATAATAGCTTCTATAAAATATAAAAAATAAAAAAATTATTGTATTTAAGTTAAATAAAAATTAATATGTATAAATACGTTTTTTCAATAAATATTTCAATACAAATTTATTGTTTTGTTTAATACAATTTTTTTTAAATATAAATTTGCTGAACCCCAAGCACTATGTTCTTGGCGCCATAAACAATTGACTTGCAAAACAGCTGGTTGCAGGTGCTTTGTCAGATGTAAATAAAACATGCTCTAATTGACAATTTTACACTGTAATGGCAGGTTGACATTTGCTGTAGCATTGTGTTTTTTTTTTGCTTTTACACGACGTGTATGCATTTTGCAGTGGAAAATTTGGCAACCACACTGCAGAATACATACCGTCTAAAATCACCTTTAGGACAGAAAATGTTTGTTTTGAAACATTCATACATATTTGCATTTAATATAATTTACTTTTTTGAAATAAATAGTTTTTATTATTAATAAACCAATTTGTTTTAATATGGAACAAAAATCCGAAAATCCCGGGACTTGCAAATCCAGTCCCGTTTGGCATCCCCAATAACTATACATACATACATTTTCAATATTGAGTTGCAAATGATTACTTAAAAGAGATTATAATTTCGTTTAAAGTCATTTATGATGAATCATTTCAAACATATTGATTTGGTTTTATTTGTTTAAATTATAGACAATATAACCAAAAACAACATACATACATATTCATAAATCCATATACATAAATACATATATAGTTAATAAATTGTGAATTTATCAGACTTCACATTTACATCACAGTGAGTGAGCGTAACGTATAGTTAAAGAGCTAGAAAAACAAAAAGAGGACTCATACACCAGAACATACATTCATTCATTCGTCATCTATCGATTGTGTGTCAAATTGTGTAAAAACTAAAAAAAAAACTATGAAATATGAGTACAAGTATTAGAATTTTTATGTTTGTATGATTTAAGCGGCTTTTCAAAAGATTGGCTCGGCTGGCTGTATGAAAGAAGATGAGGATGGAAATGTTTTTGTTAATTTGTTAAAGAAGCAAAAAAAAAAAAAAACAAAAAAATGTAAATACAAGTAGCAGTTACTAACTAACTATTAAATGTTATAATAGTTATATAGGTAGTTAATAGTTTAAGTTGCATTTTATTTTATGTTTGATGTTGCTGTTTGTTTTCTGCCTCTTTGAAAATTGTAACGCATTGTGGTTTTTGGTTGTTTTGCTCTAGATAACGCCCTTGCATTGCAAAGTGATTGGAGTTTGGCAGTTGTTGTTTGGCAGCACCACCAACACCACCAGCCAATAAATATTAAACGGCACACTAGCCCCAATAGCTTAATAAATGATATACAGTGTTTAGAAATCTATTAAATAAAAATCCCATTTTCAGAATTATTGCACAACAATTAATAATCTACTAATAAACTATATGAGAACCATAAGAAGTTGGGAGTAACTAATAAGCTTTTAAGTCTGAAATTTTTAAATAATAATTCGGTATTTACCAGAAACTACAAAATCAACAGGATTACATTTGTTACACCATTGGCATCTTTTTAAACTCAAATAGTTTGGTTTGCATGGCCCTCTTCTTTTTAAAATATATAGAAGTAACAGGACATGAATGTACATATGTACATGTTTATATCCAACATCAACATTATTATGAGTTTATACAAATTATAAATTTGTTCTCATACATAAATAACTGAAAATTGTTTAAGAGTATGAAATCAGTCTCGGTATCACTACGTAACTTTTGAATATAAAATAGAATAAAAACTTTTTGAATTAAACAAACCACTGTACGTCTGTGGCAAGATATGAAGGTGGAAGGCAATACTTACTGCCATTACTTGTTTAAATAATGAATTGTTTCTTAAAATAACGAACTACGTACATATATACATATTTTGTTTATGTAATATTATATACTTTATATTTTTTTACAACACCTTCCAATTACATTTTTTTTTTCAAAGATTTTCGTATGATTTTTCTATGTGTGTTCATGTTTTTTCATTTACTTACAGGGTTTTGTAAAAGCTGTAACTAGTGGTGTAGAAAACGTAGAGGAAGTCTTACTATCGCCAGAATATCAAAAGCAATTAGTGCCTCAAGGACCTCGTATAGTGGCCGATAAAACTAAGTCTTTTAAAACTATAGACTCGGAGAATGTTCAGAAAAGATCTTTGGCCCAGGATGATGGTAAGATAATAACTGAATCGAAGAAAACCACCGAGCACGAGGTTATTGTGGATGACGAACTACCAGACAACAAGTCGGTCGGAAGTACAGAACAAATAAAAATATTAGTAAGTCGATTTAATAAATATATTAATGGAGAAAACAAAAATAAAAATTTCTCAATTACAGGAAGCTAATCAGAGATATTTTAAACAACGCGATGAACAACATGTGGATATTCTCAAAGATGGCAAAGTGGTAGGCACTGAAATGAAATACGCTGCCGAGACCATGCACATGGAAAATGATGATATGCTGGAACGTCCAGGTGATTGGGATAGTTTATCAGATCGTATGAGAAAAATGCGAAAACCGCACATTAAATCTATAATGCAGCACCCTAAAGGTGAGAAAAATTTTATTACCTAACCAAATCAATTATAAAATAATCTTTATTTTTGGATGTTCTAGGAGGTGTTTTAATGGACCGCAAGGATGCCCTTACAAAACGACCATTGGATTTCGACAAAGAAGAAGAAACTCGCAAAGGGGAAACTATTAAGTGGCTAGAGTCACATTTTGGCAGTGAATCAACTGCTTCCAATGACTCTCGAGAAGATGAAGTTGATGTCATCGAACCAACTAAGAAAACTTACTTTAATGTTACTATAAAATCTAATCAAAACCACACAAGTTCCAATGCCCACTATGATACCAACGATAAAAAGCACTATGTCAAGCGTGGCATTATTGATGTTCCACCAACAGCAAATAATGGAGCAAAATACTATCAAGGTATATCCAATTGGAATAATCGCAATGAAACTACAGCCACAACAACACCAGCTAATCATTTTGCTTCCAAAGCATTTCGTGATGATCTCCATGCGTCCATAGAACGTAATCAATTGAAAAAAACGAGTGCTGTGTATTCTAAGAAGGATAATTATGTTGGTGATACTAAACCATATCTTAAACCCATGCCAAGTGATAGCTATGTTAGTCGGGAAGACATACTGCAACAGAAGAGACAAAGTCTCTCATCGCAATTTCTGGCCAGATCAAGGCAAAATTCACGAGATCATTTAGATGATTTGGATAAGGCAGGTCCGGGTTCATTTGAGGAAAGCCGTTATGTAAGTGGCTCACGCACAGACCTGCACTATGGCATGCATATCAAAGATAAAGAAAAACGAAATTACACTAGAGCCGAAATAATAGATGATGTAGATTCACCAGTGCCACCACGTAAAAACTCCTATGTAGAAGAGAGAGCAAAATCGTATGAACGCAGCTACATAGAGAATGCACGTTATAACTCTCTACGCAGAGAATCACAGCAGCATGATTCTCCCTCACCGCATAGGGAGATGAGTACTTTAGAAAGACCCACCGTACCACAACGTAAAAGAAATGGCGAAAAGAAATTGCGACAACATAGCGAGGTGTTATCGGAAATAAAAACTCCTCTAAAACAAGTGCCAATTGATGTGGCAGAACCGCCACCTGACTATTCACCACCTCCAAGAAGTCGATCATCCTCACCTAGAGAAAATTACAATCATCATGGCTTAAGCACCAAACCTTATGCCCATTCACAACAGCAAATGTTTACACCCTCTTCAGTGTTAGAACAGCAGCCGAGGGAAGCTCAAACTTTAAATAGGAAGCAAAACCAACGTACTAGATTTGCTCGTAATACTCCATCACCACCTGTGGCAATCTCACAACATCAAACTCTAAGACCGAGTATGTTGACACAAACTACTCAGACTACACCGTCAACAATTTCCACTTCGACAGTAGCATCTCATCGGTCCAGTAAAGTAGGACAGGCTATAGGTAACTCTTTGCGAAAACTTGTTGGAAAACTGAGATCAGCCAGTGTTGAACGAAAATTACGCATGAAATCCAAGTCAAAGTCGCGTGAACAATCCCCAGCTCCGGTCGCCCAACAAGAACAACAAAATCTGCGCACCTATCAGCAATACAATGTCATCGATAGCCATATAGGAGGGAATCATCACACAACCTCCCACGATGAGTCTGAAGAGGAATACAACAGTCAACAAAGAAGTCATTATCCACCGGGACAAGAAGCTCAAAATAAGACAGCAGAACATTCTGCCTACACGAATGCTAGCGTAGATCGAAGAGCTCTTCTACACTCAAGTTCTTCACATCCAGTAGGCAATAATCGTGACAATGGCTATCGAGTAATGAGTCCAAAGCATCGTTACTATTTGGGCGAGGATCCCTACTCTAGTAGCTTGTATGGTAAAGAAAATGTACATGAAACTATGAAAATGCGCAATGGAGCTGTACCACCGCCACCGACATACAACAACCGCGAAAGTTCAACGTCTTCTCATACCTTAGGCCGTTATCAGAAAAGCAATCAGCGTATGTCGGGCTCAACGCCCAACTTAAACCAAGGCTATCGCACCACCCAGACATTGCCGCGTAAACTCAACGACCACCCATCTGTACACCATTACGAAACACAAACCGTCAATATAGCGCGGTCTAATGCTACAAATAAAGTTCAAAGCAAATTACGGCAACAACAACAAGCGCCAACTGAACAACGCATATCCTATCAACCGATTAGTCAAAACACTGGACCTCTTAAACCGGCAAGAACTTATGCGAAGTCGCTTAATCGTAGTAAATCATTTAGTGTTCATGCCATGAATGGTAGCAATGATCCTAGTCCCATTTATATGGAAAAATTAACGAGTAACAATTACACGAACAACAATCTACACTCTAGCCAGGCATACAAGTCCAATCCTCATCTCTACTCTAGTTCCAAGGAAAATACATTGCAACAAAGTGCCCTGAAAAGTCCATCGATTGTAAATTTAATAAGCCGTAGTCAAAAGGATTTAACAAAATTAGGAACAAATGAAGACGACACCGATCATTATACCGAAAGGCAAATTTATCCCCCCAACAATCGTCATTCTGCAACAAAACAACATCAGTATGAAGATAGAAAAGTTATGCCAGCCTATAGATCTGGTTCCTATATAGAAGACGATTATAAATATCGACCAGCTCCACATTATCAATTGCAGCAAAAGCATTCATTGGAATCTCGAGGTTCCGTAGACATTAACAAGGACATAGCTAGTATTATAAGACATGACGATTATGTAAGGCAAAAAAGAAATCCACCCTCTGGATCCACCATTATTAAAGTACGCAACATCGATTACAGAAAATGAGAAATTAATATAAAGAACAAATATTTCTAAAAGAGGGTGGATAAAGAATTTACATACATATATTTTATAGACTAAAAGATTCGCCATCCAAATTGGAAAATGTTAAAAAATTAATCTGTTCAACACACTCCCATTTTTATAACCTTTCTAAGCAGACATTTAAAGAAACCCCCGTAACTGAGAACGTGGGACTCACTCAAATAAAAACTAATAAAGAAAACCTTTGCTTCGGCTTTAGTTTCATTTGACATGTTAGCAAATAAAAATCCAAAGCCATTTTAAACGAATTTTTACGAAATATTCGGATTTTTAATATCCGTGTCCTAACATTAATATTTTTAAAATAAAATCATAAAAACAAACCGTTAATGGCTTCCATTCTTAATTTAATACAACAGAAAATATATCTAAAGTAAAATTATATAACCTTAACCTTAATACCAATTATATAAAAAAAAATAATATTTTACTTTTTAGTTAAATTAAAATCAATCAAATTAATTATGATATTAATATTACTTAAGTAGCGTAAACTAATTTGTTAAAAAAAAATTATAATAACAATTAATTATAATCAGCTGACATTAAAACAAAAAAAATGTATTAACCTATGTTAAGTTTACCATTTATTGTGGTTGTCAAATGCAATAAAGTGCCAAAATTTAATAAATTTTAAAAAGTTACATTCTTTTACTGTATTTTTCGGAATTAATGATTTATGGAAAAATATAAATATTTTCTGTATAGTTTTATGCTAAAAACAAAGCTTTAATTCGTCATAGGCGTTCACTCAGTTCGTTTGATTTATGGGAAAATATAAATATCTTCTGGTTAGTTTTATGCTAAAAACAAAGCTTCAATTCATCACAGGCGTTTACATGTAATTCAGTTCTTTTGATTTGTGTATTTTCATTTACACAAGCAGCGTTGTCAACTTTGAAATTTCAAAACGCACCAAAATGGAGAAAAAAACGCGCCATTTAAAAAAACGCGCACCAATAAAACTTGTTAGGTAGACCAAACCATTAAGCAACACAAGAATTTTTATTTTCATGTTTAAAATGTTAATTCTATTTTCAAACACAGATTTTCACCATATTCACCTTCATGTGACGAATTTGATAGTATGTATTCATTTATCACACATTCGTATTTAAAATACATTTAAGAGTCCTTTTTAATCGTATAGATTTCATGATAATGTATTATTAAAAAACTGCAATAAAAAATTAATAACAAGTAAGAAAGTATAGTCGGTCAAACCCGACCCTACACCTAGTCTATATATATAAAATACAATGTTTGTATGTTTGTCCTTTATAGACTCTAAAACTATTCAACCGATTTGGCCCAAACCGGTTTCATTTGAAAGATTATAGTCCCAATTAGGTTTACGGCTAAAAATATTTCAAGTGGGCGTGGCCCCTCCCACATAAATTTAATAACATCATATATATTGACTATTGTAGTAGCAAGAGTTTTGAAACCTTGCAGTATCCCATATGTTACTGATTTGAATAATCAGGGAAAAAAATGGGCGGGATCGGACCAGTGGGAGTGGCAGCTCCCATATAAAGTAAATATTCAATATCATATATCTACAGTACTGTAATAGCCATAGTCTTAGAAATTTGTCCACGTTGATTATTTGTTAATGTGAATAGTCATGGGAAAAATGGGCGCGATTGGACCAGTGGGCGTGTCATCTTCCATACAAAGTAAATATTTAATATCATATATCTATAGTTCTATAACAGCCAGGGTCTTAGAAATTTGTGCACGTTGATTAATTGCTAATGTGAATAGTCATGGAAAAAATGGGCGCGATCGGACCAGTGGTCGTGTCAGCTCCCATACAAAGTAAATATTTAATATCATATATCTACAGTTTTATAACAGCCAGGGTCTTAGAAATTTGTGCTCGTTGATTATTTGTTAATGTGAATAGTAATAGGAAAAATGGGCGGGAGCGGAACAGTGGGAGTGGCAGCTCCCATACAAAGTAAATCTTTAATATTATATATCTACAGTACTATAATAGCCATAGTCTTAGAAATTTGCACACGTTGATTATTTGTTAATGTGAATAGTCGCGGGAAAAATGGGCGTGATCGGACCAGTGGGAGTGGCAGCTCCCATACAAAGTAAATATTTATTATCATAATTATTTAGTTCATTTATTCGACCTTTTTTTAATATTCTATAATTTCTTTTATTCAAGCAATTAGGTCACTTAGTATTAATATAAAAATGGATTTCAACATGTTTACTTCAAATCGAATACACATGTTGCTCTAGGTGAGGTAAAATTTAAGATTCATACTCCACGCCCCATCTCTTGCAGGACAACGCCTGCCGGGAAGGACAGACCGCTGGACCGATCTTACTAAAAATTTTATGGAATATAACTAAGACTCCGGCATGACTAATACTGTGTTCAGATATGAAACTTAATTGAGTCAATATTCGGTTAATTGACAATATTATTTTAAGTGTTCACATGGTGAAATTAAATACTAGGTGACAGCATTGCTACAACAATTACAACAAGGCAAGAACAACAGGCATTTTTGTTTGTGTAAAAACTTTCGTCACTGTCAAAGTTTTTGTTTTATATAAACTTTGACTATTTGTAAACAACTTTTTGACATTTTCAATTTCACCATGAATAATCAGCTGGCGCTATGCTGTCACCTAGTATAAATTCACCTTGAGTGTTCAGGCATACGCAATTTTCAGCTTACTCAATAATCATTTGATAGTTGGAAAACAATACAAAAAATACTCTATGTGGTTGTTGTGTTGCTATGTAAACAAACTTACCTTCACATTGATTTTTTAATGCTTTCTTTTGTTGACATTTGCCATTTTATACAATTTTGTTCACTAAACACAGTTGTGAACAGTGTTACATTCGAAATCTTACTCAATATTATAACAATTTTGTACTTATTGCCATGGTGAAATTAAATACTAGGTGACAGCATTGCTACAACAATTACAACAAGGCAAGAACAACAGGCATTTTTATTTGTGTAAAAACTTTCGTCACTGTCAAAAAGTTTTTTTTTTATATAAACTTTGACTATTTGTAAACAACTTTTTGACATTTTCAATTTCACCATGAATAATCAGCTGGCGCTATGCTGTCACCTAGTATAAATTCACCTTGCTTATTGCGTAATAATTAATTGAGATTATTGAGAACACGCTATAAGAATACTTCTTTCAACCGCCTACTTTTTTCCGAATGAGAAATATCAACAAAATTACTCAAAATGAATTGAATATTTGTGTAATGTCTTTCTATCAAATTTATTTTAATTGGTAGCGTAGCGACGCGCGTAGGGTACAGCTAGTATATGTATAAAACATTTTTTCAGAAATGGGCGTTATATGGGAGATATCACTTATTTTGCACCAAAATTTAGTGTCATGATTTCTGTGAATATAAATATTGTGTTAAACTTTATCTCGATATAAATACTTTTAAAAGATTTATGGAGTTTAAGTGAATTACGGAGAGGATCTTACATGGGAGTTTCGACTAATTATGGACCGACCATTATAAAATTAGGTGTCATTATTTCTGTATATAAGAAACTTATTTTTGTCGAATTTTATTTGATTACCAACATTTTTAAGAAATTTATGACCGTTGAAGAGATTTTCGGAAGTGGGCCTTATATGGAAGCCGATCATAATAAAATTGTACCGTATTATTTGTATGCATATTAAATATATTTGCGTTAAATACTATTTGGATACCAACATTTTTGAGTCAGTTATGTTCTTTAAAGTGATTTTCGGAAGTGATCATAAATGAGTGATCAAACATTTATGATCGGTAAACCCCAATTTCGGGAGGACATTTGTATGGGGTCAGGTGAAATAATGGACCGATTTCCACCAGTATAAATCCCAAATTTTATCGAAATATCTTCAAAATTGCGACCTGTGCTCTGCGCACAAGCTTTACATGGACAGCCAGCCAGACGGACGGACATCGTTAAATCGACTAAGAAAGTGATTCTGAGCCGATCGATATACTTTAAGGTGGGTGTTGGACCAATATTTCTGGACGTTACAAACATCAGCACAAATTCAATATACCCTCCCCACTATGGTGGTGTAGGGTATAAAAATAAAGATTTTCGGAAAAATTAAAAAACGCACCGAAATTAACAAAAAAGCGCACCGCGCACCAACGAAACGCGCTAAGTTGAAAACGCAGTACACACTTTATTTGTATACGGAGTTTGACATACATGCGTTGGAGCGATTATTTTTTTATTTGCAGTTTGATTGTTCCTGTGTTATTAAAATTTAAAGGCAATTTTACTCGTTTCGAATTTTTTTAAGGCAATACGTTTTTCCTTCCTGAGATATATAAAAGTTCTGGTATTAATTTTTATCTAATTAAAATAACGTCATCAGCGTTCTTTTTCATTCTTTTAAAATTATTTAGAATCAGCAACGCGGACAGTATTCAACTAGTTTAATATACAAATACAAAACTTATTTTGGACGTGCGTAAATGTTCGTTAAATTATTACGTTTAATAAACATTTTATTTTAGTAAATGTTTATCAAACTATGTAACTATCTATCTAATTAAGATAAGTATCTATCGAAAGTCATTTTAAATAATATCATTATTTATATGAAGTATTAATTATAGGTGATTTTTACAGCCATAATAATTTGAAAATCTAATTTTTTCAATAACTCAGATTTATCAAATTTACTAAACTTTTCTTCATGTGTAAAGTAAATGGATTCATCTGGCATCTTTACCATTGTTTGTGTTTACAACAATCATTTGGCAACACTAAATCACTACAATAACAATTCGACCATGGTGCAACTATACAAGGTGTGTGCAGTAGCCCAGCTGACTGTCTTTGTTTACAATTTACTTATGTCAAAAGTAATACGTTTTCAAGTATTTTTAACAGTAGTACATTATTTTACACAAACAAAATGCCTGTTGTTTCTGTTTTGTGTTGTATTTGTTGTCGATTTGCACTCACCTTGTATAGGTGCACCATGAATTGGACTTAACTTGACATAAGCACAACAAAAAAAAAATAATTGTGAAATTTATTTAAATTAAATACTAAGCATGGTCGTTGAGAGTAAAATTCCAAAAGATACCAGCGAAACAAATGAAGATGAGTGCATGAATGATACTGAGGAGCCCGGCGGAAAATATGAAAAATGTGACGAAAACACAAACAACAATGAGGCGTCTTCAGCAAACAATACTGCCGCAAGACAAAAAACAAACGTAAACACAACAGCCAGTTCCAGTCAGGAAATGGAAATAAACATCGGTGATGTTTATATGATAAAAAGAAATGATGGTAATGTTCATGCGGCGCAAATCATACAATCGAGAGAATGTGAACAAGGTTCGAACCCTCATCAACAAGAATACTATGTACATTATGTGGGTTTAAATCGTCGACTAGATGAATGGGTGTCTAGAGATCGTATAACAGATTGTACGGATACTGAAGGTGGGCGAACTCTATCAGCTGGTGGCCCAGATATGGCGGATTCTGTAGGAGCCAAGACCATTAAACAATTGAGTAAAGAACAGATAGCTTCTTTGGAAAATCCTTCTGCGGTAGAGAATAGTGATCGTAAATTGACTAGAAATCAAAAAAGACGTCACGATGAAATAAATCATGTGCAAAAGACATATGCCGAAATGGATCCCACTACGGCAGCTTTAGAAAAAGAACACGAAGCCATTACCAAAGTAAAATATATCGACAAGCTGCGCATTGGAAGGTTCGAGATAGACACTTGGTATTTTAGTCCATACCCAGATGAGTATGGCAAAGTGGGCACATTGTACGTGTGTGAATATTGCTTAAAATATATGCGTTTTCAAAAAACCTATCGCTACCATGCCTCAGAATGTACGCAGCGGCAACCACCGGGCAATGAAATTTACCGGAAAGGCACAATATCCATATTCGAAATTGATGGCAAGGATCATAAGTTGTATTGTCAAATGCTTTGCTTAATGGCAAAATTATTTTTAGATCACAAAACATTGTATTATGACGTGGAACCTTTTTACTTTTATGTTTTGTGTGAAATTGACAAGAAGGGAGCTCATATAGTAGGATATTTTTCCAAAGAGAAAGATTCTCCGGAAAATAATAATGTTGCTTGTATTTTAATACTTCCACCCTATCAACGTAAAGGATATGGTAAACTTTTGATTGGATTCAGCTATGAGTTATCCAGACGCGAAGGTATTGTAGGCAGTCCGGAAAAACCACTGTCCGATTTAGGTCGCCTTAGTTATCGCAGCTATTGGGCCTACACTTTATTAGAGTTGATGAAAGACTGTCGAGCTACCACACAAAGTATTAAGGAATTAAGTGAACTTAGTGGCATAACTCACGATGACATCATATACACACTACAATCCATGAAGATGGTTAAATATTGGAAGGGACAGCATGTGATTTGTGTAACCCCAAAAACTATCATGGAACATTTGCAATTGCCTCAATTTAAGAGACCAAAATTAACAGTTGACTCGGCTTACTTGAGATGGTGTCCGCCCAAACGTACACCAGGTGGAAAGTTTAGCAAGAAGGCTTAACCCTTAAATGCATGAGGTCAGAACCCTGAATCGTGACTACACTACCCTTATGTAAAATCGCTCACTAAATATAAATTCGACATTAATTTTCCCAGGAAATGCACCGTTTTTCCGGAAAATTCAAAAAAGTAAATTTTTTATGGTACACTATGCTTTCTATGTATATTTAAAAAATTCTTTTGTGTATGTATTTCAGTTCATTTAATAATATATATATTAAAATAAAATTTAAAATTAATGACAAGAATATTATAAAATAAAAATTAAAAGAGGTAACAAGTTTTGGCAGCTTAATGATAGTCAACAAAACAGGTGCGTTTTTCGTTCAAGCAAAAGTTGATATTACACTTCTGTTTGGTTCCTTTTTTGTTTGACATATTCGTCAGGACATAAGCTACCTCTAATCGGAACGCATTTGGCTTATCGCAATTGGCATAATGAACAGTCTCATCAACTATTTTTTTCATTAGATCAAAAGCATGAATAAGGAGTTTCAAGATCATTTTATGGTTGTGGTTCCAGTTTAGAGTTGCCCCCGAAATATATATTCTCTCAAAATCACTTGAAGTTATGTTTGCAACAACGTCCTTATATTTGCAACATTCTTCGCGTATTTTTTCTACCATGTCATTGCGATCGATGAAGTTAAGCAAGTCTTATTTTCGCTATTTTTATCAAAATTTGGCAAAAATATAATTTTTTTAAACGAACCGGTTGTTAATTGTTACTATGTAATATTTTTTTGGCCTAATTGGCTTTTTATTACTGAATAAATAAATAAAAGAAGAAAGTGTGCCGAAACTAGTAAGAATCGGTCCATGATTTCTCATAGCCCCCATACAAATATATATATTCCCAAAATATGGCTTAATGATAAATAAATGCCTATAAAATTGGAATATCAAGACAAAATTTAGCAAAAATAAGTTTTATACAAAAATAAATCGCAAAACGAAATTTTTTTTAGTTCGGTCCATGTTTGACCATAGACCCCATATAAAGTCCACTTTCAAAATTCACTTAAATACGTATAAAACAGATAAAAATAATGTTAAACGGCTAAAATTTGACATAAATACTCTTTATAGGTAAATAAATTGTTGTACTAAATTTTATGGTGATCGGCCCAGAATTGGTCATAGCCCCCATACAAGGACCACATCTGAAAAAGACAATTTTCCTCATATATATTGTATAAATATCGGTACCGACCCAAAACTTTGCACAGATCATTTACATATATACAAAAATCATCCAACAAAATTTTGTTAATTTCGGTCTATTTTTAACCGTATGCCCCATATAAAGCCCTCTTCCGAAAATCACTTTAATACTCATAAATCTCTTATAAATAAGGGTACCAATCCAAAATTTTACACGGATCATTTACATACATGCTTAAATCAAACTGATGGATTTTGAGAATATCGGCCCATATTTGCCTATATCCCCCATATAAGGTCCACTACCGAAATCCACGTTAATACTAAGATATATCATAAATATACCGTTATTATGTTGAAATTCGACGTGAAATATCTTCATATGCATGAAAATAACTGTTACAAAATTTAAGAAGATCGGCCCATAATTTGTCATAGCTGCCATATAAGAACCATTTCCAAAAAACAAATAAATTCGGGTCAAAAAATATTATTTTCGGATTTAACCCATATTCGGTCCATTTTTTATAATCATGATATATATCGTTGGAAAGGTATTTTTAATAACTTTTATTTAATGTATTACAAATTATCAAGCACCCAGTAGTTCCCGAGATATAGGCATATATTTTTAAATTTACGGGCCCGCCCCCTCGAAAATAGGTGTGACCGCCAACAAATTTTATTTTTTCTGGCATCTCCTCTAAGAGCCCTATTTGATTCTGTTTTTTTATAATTTTGTTTGAGCAAAGTCACTAAAATCGAATTGTTCCCCTTATTTATACTCTGTTAAATTACACTCAAGATTATTATGAACATCAGACAAACTCTGTAAATTATGGTAAGAATTGGTAATTAAATCAATTAAAAATTGTGAAAATTAGACAAAATTTCAAAATATTTAACATAAATTATGTTGGTCGTAAAATTGTCTTTCAAACAATAGAATATCAAATACTAATAAGACTGAATAGAAAACACTGAATAAGGATATTCTCATCGGCGTAGGTAGGCCTTTTTCCTGGGGAGATCTTTTTTGAACACTTTTTAGTAAAAGCTATGGAAAATTGTTCAAATAAAAAAATGCAATAAAAGAATAAAAATTCTGGGGGTGGCTAAATTTTTTCTGGGGGGGGGCTTAGCCTCCCTTACTTGTTTATTTATCTGCAATATATTGTAATATATTAATATATTGGACATAAAATTATCCTTTGACAAATTTCAGCGTTCTATTGCATTAGGCAGATCAATTTCGCTGGAAATTTTACATCCTATTAAAAGTATGAAAATAATTTGATAAATTTGGATTGTAAAACATTCATAAAAGAATATATGTATGTATGTACTTGGAATGGGTATGTTTTTATGTAAACTATTAAGGGTTCAGAGAAACCTATTGAAGTTTTGCACCAACTATCCAAGTTTATAAAATTACAACTTTTTACCTTAGATTCTGTGTACCTATATGTTTAGTATTCGTTCACATTATTACTTCAAATTATGTTGCACAAAATATTGCTTTAAAAAATTTACTTTCACATCATTTCATTTCATTCTTTTCACTTTATTACTACAATCAATAGCGAACGTAATATTGCGTTAAAGATTTGAATTTTACGTTATACCTCACATAAGTAAAGTATTATTTATCTTGTATTTAACACAAAAATAATTATTTTTACATAAATTGACAAAACTTTATAAATTTTACAATGAAAACAAATCACAAACTACTATATTCACTTGTTACATGTAGATAAATATGAACAAATTTTTTAGTGGCAACTTGCAGATTTATCGATATTATAATAATTTGCCATCGATAACGTATCACTTGAAGCCTATCAAGCTTTTCAAATAAATGTTTAAAAAATTAAGCTTTCATACATATATTTTTGTTACTGCATTTTCTAAAAATGTCAAACAGATTTAAACGATTTTCAACCAGGCTGTACTATTTTCTGTAGTTCAACCAACATGTCTCTTTTGGAAGTTTTAAAAAATTAATTAATAAGACTTTTGCTAATTTATAACAGCGTTATGCATAATAAAAATTGACATGAAGTTAGCATAGAGTTTGCCTATAATGTGCAAACAAACTACGGTTAACAAACTGCTAAACACTTGTTAGCGTGTTACTAAATACTGACCGTCTTTCGATAAAACAGCTGTTTACATCCTGTCGCCAATTTGCCGATCTTTTCGTTTTTTCTATTTTTGTTTTATTTACCGGCACTTCCATTTTAAACTATAAAATATTTTTAACGCTTTGCAAATTTTTATTTTGTTATGGAGGAAAAACTTTAAATGTCAAATTCAGGGATGATATTAACAAAAATAGTAATTTTAGTAGTGGCATCATTCATTTTCAGAGTTGATTTTTTTAAAGTTAGCAGACGTTTGCAAATTGTTTATAAATAAACATTTTGCCAAGAAAATCCGTATTCTAGTTAGCAGCTAGTTGACCGCAGTTTATAAACAGTTGCCAACTTTTTATTATGCATAACGCTGTAAAATTTCTAACCATTTTTAAAATTTTTGCGAAACGTAATTTTTTTTTGTAGGTTTTGGAAAATCTAATCGATTAAGAATTTTTCAGTGTCTATTATTTCAAAGTCGTCTGCACAGTCTGTGGTCGTTTGTACCCACCTAATACCAAGTAGGTCTGTCAAAAAACAGTACGGCATCACTACCAAATAACAACAACAAAATACGATATGAGATTTATTTCTGTAGCCGGAAGAAATTTATAAAAAATATTTAAACATTCAGCAAAACCTAGGCATTCCATTAGAATGGGTCTCTTATCAGATCCCTCCCTTACTCCGCGCCATAAATTTGGCAAAATACTCACCAAATATCATTCCAAATTGGGTTGGCTATTGTATGTAGCCAGTATTGTGTGGTTTTGCTGTCTGGGCCATAAGGACTTTAATCATGGTACTTATCTATCGGAAAATGCACTATCGCCGGGTAAGAATATATTTATATACATATAATTAATATAATTATGTAATATGTACCCATATTTATGCTGCAGGTTTGGTTTATCCTGAAATCAAACAAGACTCCAGCCGTTGGGCTCAACAATTGGTGGACGAATTGAAAGCCGAACGTGATACTCATAAATCAACTACACCTCATGCTTGGATAGCGGCTAAAATGAAGCAAATTGGTTTGGAGACTTATGTACATAACTACACATTGCGATACCCATTTGGCGGAGGCAAAGAATTTCATGGCAAAAATGTTTACGGTATTTTGAGGGCACCACGAACAAGCTCCACTGAGGGTTTAGTATTTTCAGTACCCTATAGGCCTCCCTCATCATACCACACTGATATAGCGGCTAGTGTACCGATTTTATTGGCATTTGCAGATTTTGCGAGAAGTAAAATGTTGTTTTTTGTTAATAAATAGCGTATTTTTTTAAATTTAGTTTTTTCCATTTTAGAGAAAAATTACTGGGCTAAGGATATAATATTCTTAGTGACTGAACAAGAACAATTGGGTATGCATGCTTTTTTGGAAGCCTATTTCAATACAGAAATAGATGAGAATACGAAAAAGAATACCTTCTTAAATTATGGAAACTTGCCCGCACGAGCTGGATCACTGCAGGCAGCATTAAATATTGAAGTTCAAGACTTGGATATAGGTACTGAAAAACTCGTCCATTATATACTACACTGTACGCGATTTATTGGTAATTATAAACTTTTCATTTCTTTTAGATTACATTGATGTTAAAATTGAAGGCTTAAATGGTCAATTACCCAATCTAGACATGTTTAATTTAGTCCAGCGCATAACTGCCCGCGAAGGTCTAATTTCCGGCTACAAGCAAACGCCTTTAAAGAAACGTCGTTCATCCCAATACACTTCAGTAGAGAGTAATATAAAAAATTTACTCAGCATGTTACTGAGTCAAACTACAGGAGTGCCAAATGGCAATCATGGTCTCTTTCATAGACATCGCATTGAATCGTTAACCCTAGAAGCTGTTAAAAGGCCAAGTACCGGTAGCAATCGCTATAATGGGGGTCTGCCTTTGTTGAAAACCATAGAGGGTATATCACGTAGTCTTAATAATTTATTAGAGCGTTTTCATCAAAGCTACTTCTTCTATATATTGGCACAAAATGATCGTTTCGTATCGATTGGTGACTATATGCCTTGCCTGGTATTGTTGGTGGTACCATTGTTCATAAAATCATTTTTAATATGGCTTATAGCTGGCGGACAAGTTAAGGATACTGATAAAGATAATGAAGAAGAGCAAGCTTCTATGAAATATAATACAAATGCTGAAGTGTACTTAGTACCAGCCATTTTATTCATTATCTCTACGTGTTTCATAGGTTACATGTGCCAACAATTACTTGGCCTGGAATTAGTGGTTAATTCTCTGTCCTCGTATGGTTTAACTACTGCCCAAAGTGTTTCCGTATCCATGTTGTTATGGGTAGTGTTGGCAGTAATTTTGCCATTTGTGTACCGTTTACCTGTTACGGCCATGCATTGGCTGCATTTAGCCTCTTTAGTTGGTCTGGGAACGGCTTTAGTGGTAGTTGGTTTGCTAAACTTTGCATTGGCCTTTCTGATTGCTTTGGTTTGTGTACCATTGGCTGTGACTGTAAAACCCAATATGCAAAAGAGTTTTAGAAAATCTCTTCTAACCTTTTATTGTGTCCTTTTAAACCCTATAGTGTTTATTTATGGTTTGGTGTGTATATTAACTTTGTTCCAGTTTCCTGAATTGAAAATTAAGGATGTCGCTTTGCGTGCTGTCACTGCTAGCATGGATGCCATAACATTTTCGTTAACTGATAATTTGGTAAGTTTTAAAAGTCTCAAATGTGCATTCTTTATGCAAATGTTTTTCATATACATACAACATGCTGTACATTTAAAATTAATTCCATCATTTTAAAATTAATATATTTCTACTAACAGTTCAAATATTATTTAACTTAAAAAGTTTTGTTAATAAATACGCAATAACCATTTAGTACTAACAAAGCCTATTTTTTCAGATTTATAACAATTGGTTGTGTACAATTGTTACCTCAGTATTACTGCCTATATGGTGTTGCTTTTGGACTTTGGTGTTAAACCGAACTAAGAAAGATCCAATTAATAGCACTTCTAACAAGAAATTGGACTAAACTGCTGTTTTTTTAAGCTAATTGAAAATAAACTAATTTTTTTATATAAATAAAAAATAAAACATACTAAACTAAACCAAAATTTTAATAAAAAAGCCTTTCTATTTTTATATATGTATATATGTACATATAAATTTTTATTCGTTTTTTGTTTATATGTAGTGTGATATTGTTTTATAATACAATAACTATTGATATATTAGAGTAAAAAAAGGAAATTTACACATATTTTAATTTATTATTAGTGCTTGAAAAATATAAAGTGGTGCATTAACAATACATATTTCAAAATTGTATTCAAAAAAATAAAAAATTAAAAAATTAAATGAATTTGTTTATCCATTTGGTTTGTTTGTTTTGCCTTAAAATCAATCAAATAGTTAATTATATATATATAGGTAGATATTATATTATTATTTCGGACTTACTATGATTTTAATATATATAATTTTTAGATTTGATTCAATAAAATAAAGGAATAGTTTTTTTATACTTAAAATAAATACAATAATAGTGGTTAAAAAAGAATAATACGCCTTTATATATATGAATTTTTCAAATTATATTAGTTTAAACTTAAAACTAAAAATTTCAAAAGAAAAAAAAAACAGCGAATACCAACGAAATGATAAATATTTGTATATACTACCCGTAAATTTCGCATTTTTTTTAAATCTACGAGTAGTTTAAGAGTTTCAATGTGGTTAATTAAAAAATATGTACTAAAAATTTTAGCAATTAATGTAAAAAATATTTTGTTTACAGTTTACTGCATTTGCAATGAAACTATTGAAATATAATTAGACTTACGAGTAAGTTATTAAAAACATCTACTGAAATGTTCTTAGACATTTGTTTGACTTTAACTCATTGCAAATAGCTTTAAAAAGTAACTAACATTCTATTTGCTTCAGTTTTTGTTATTGTTTTTTTAAAGGTACTTTCTACTTCCATCGCTTAATTGTCTGCCTGACTATTTTTGCTTTTCGAAATTCAACGATCTAGGCATTAAGGCGAGATTCTTAAGACAGGCGTGGGCCTGTTGCACCATATATTGTTGATCTTTGGTTTGGCCACAGGCCATTTTCTCCCATTTGGGATCTAAATATTGTTGAGAATTTCGTTGGCGTGACAGCACAGTACCCAGCTGGGGTTTGTTCTCTTTCTTATCCTCATCATCTCTGGCCTCGTCATCGTCCAGTAGCAAATCATTTTCACTGCACAGTGTATCCCTCATTATGCTGGATTCACCTGATATCAAAAACTTACTGGGTGTTTCCGTTTCAAATGGTTGAGGTTTTTTTTCAATTTTTACCTCGTTGCTAGAGTGATTTGTTGGCATTACATTTTCTCCCCAGGAGGTTATAAGTGATTTGCGTGCTTTCTTAGTGGGTGGTGGTAGTTGAGAGTTGCTAACACTGACAGCGGATGTTGTTGTCGATACGGGTATGTTTTCCTTTTTGACAACAACTTTATTTGATTGATTAGTGTCATTTAATTGTTCATCGTGAATGATATCGGCCAGATCCTCGACTAAACTCGAGGGACTGGGTGGAATGTAACGTTCGCCGCGACGTTTTTTACCCAAGGCAGCCAGTGCATTTTTGAAGGGTGTCGGTGTACGGGGACCAATAAAGCCTGAAATTAGAATTGTATTCAAATAACTAAAATCTTAATTTTTTAATGATAGCTTGTTGAACTACAGGTGCAAACTCTAAAATCAACACAATCTATCATCGTTGGCTCTAGCCTTTTGAAAATAACAAAATTTATATTCCCTAGTTCTACACTATTTTCAATTGTATTCCAGAAGTTTCTAATTATATTTCAGAAATTTCTAACTTTATTTCTGAACTTTCGTATTGTATTTCAGAAATATCTAATAGAAATGTAAATTAAAATATCTGAAATACAAATGGAAAATTTTTAAATACAATAAGAAATTTCGAAATTGAATTGAAGTTTCTGAAATATGGACATTTCTAAAATACAGTTGAAAATGGTGTACTCAATTCAATTCTACACTGCGATTTTCTAAGGTTCTTGATCAAAAACAAACACTATAATCCAAGGTCTGGTTTTCAAATATATTCAAATATACCTACAGCTTCACGATGTAAAACTTTCCCAGATTTCACTATGTTATCAAATGAATCTTTATATGCTCGTAATTTTTCCTTATTAGAAATGTCTCATTTTAGTTATTTAAAAATTTGTTCTAAATCATGCATAGAGGGCAATAATTAATTTCTTTTCATTAAGATGATTAATCAAGATATTTAGATATATTTTAAGCTCAAATTCGTTAGAAATAATATAGAAATCTATATCAAATTCAAAAGTAGAGTATAAATATAATGCAACAAGAGTTACATGTATTATTTCGTACAACACTGCAATTTTAGAAAAAACAATGCAATTATGTGTGATTCAGCATCTATAAATTGTTTACTTTTATGATACGATATCATTAGTACAAGTATTAGATTCTAGAAACAAACCACAAACCAAAAGAAACTGTTTAGCAAATATTCAATGTTGCATTTATTAGCTTTTAAACTTTTTTACCCTCAACATGCCTGTCATTGATAAGAAATTCGCAATGTGTGTGTTTTTTTTAATTAAATATTGCAATAACAATGTGTTTTAGTATCAAAATCCCATATAAAGATAGACCACTTTATTAAACAAAAAAATAAAACGTATTTCTAAATAAAGCAACCTTGCTGTAAATAAACAAAAAAAATAAATACATACTTTTATGTGGCGTTTCTATAGAAGAGGATTCCAATTCCTTCTTTGTTTCAGCGCTTAAACGATTGTGATTCTTATTTACGGGTGTACTGGCATGTAAATTCATGTCTTCGAACGTGGTTAGACAGGGTGAATTTAAGAATTGACTGGGTGAAAATGGTAGAGTTTTAATTGGCGTTATAACAGGTGAATCAGGTAGTTTGACTTCATGTTTGATACTTGGATGATTTAAATGATGAGTGTTCAAATTTAAATCGTGCACTTGTTGCAGTTGAGTTTGTTGTTTTGCTCTTTTAAGAATATTTGGTGTGGGTCTGGTAGATATTTTAGCCAAACAGGGTTTCTGCTCAGCCGGCTGGGTTTTATTTTCATTGCGTTGCAGGATTTGGGCGGACAAAACTAGTCCCGGTGACATGACAGCTCCCGATTTGATGAGGGTTTTAAGATGTGAACGTGAACTTTTTAAGTCTGAACAGGGTCGTGTAGATTTCCGTTCGTTGTCGTAGTATTTACGACGCATTGTGGAATTCCAATGGTTTTTAATGGCGTTATCTGTACGTCCCGGCAAAAGTTTAGCTATTTTATTGAAAATTAAGGATGTCGCTTTGCGTGCTGTCACTGCTAGCATGGATGCCATAACATTTTCGTTAACTGATAATTTGGTAAGTTTTAAAAGTCTCAAATGTGCATTCTTTATGCAAATGTTTTTCATATACATACAACATGCTGTACATTTAAAATTAATTCCATCATTTTAAAATTAATATATTTCTACTAACAGTTCAAATATTATTTAACTTAAAAAGTTTTGTTAATAAATACGCAATAACCATTTAGTACTAACAAAGCCTATTTTTTCAGATTTATAACAATTGGTTGTGTACAATTGTTACCTCAGTATTACTGCCTATATGGTGTTGCTTTTGGACTTTGGTGTTAAACCGAACTAAGAAAGATCCAATTAATAGCACTTCTAACAAGAAATTGGACTAAACTGCTGTTTTTTTAAGCTAATTGAAAATAAACTAATTTTTTTATATAAATAAAAAATAAAACATACTAAACTAAACCAAAATTTTAATAAAAAAGCCTTTCTATTTTTATATATGTATATATGTACATATAAATTTTTATTCGTTTTTTGTTTATATGTAGTGTGATATTGTTTTATAATACAATAACTATTGATATATTAGAGTAAAAAAAGGAAATTTACACATATTTTAATTTATTATTAGTGCTTGAAAAATATAAAGTGGTGCATTAACAATACATATTTCAAAATTGTATTCAAAAAAATAAAAAATTAAAAAATTAAATGAATTTGTTTATCCATTTGGTTTGTTTGTTTTGCCTTAAAATCAATCAAATAGTTAATTATATATATATAGGTAGATATTATATTATTATTTCGGACTTACTATGATTTTAATATATATAATTTTTAGATTTGATTCAATAAAATAAAGGAATAGTTTTTTTATACTTAAAATAAATACAATAATAGTGGTTAAAAAAGAATAATACGCCTTTATATATATGAATTTTTCAAATTATATTAGTTTAAACTTAAAACTAAAAATTTCAAAAGAAAAAAAAAACAGCGAATACCAACGAAATGATAAATATTTGTATATACTACCCGTAAATTTCGCATTTTTTTTAAATCTACGAGTAGTTTAAGAGTTTCAATGTGGTTAATTAAAAAATATGTACTAAAAATTTTAGCAATTAATGTAAAAAATATTTTGTTTACAGTTTACTGCATTTGCAATGAAACTATTGAAATATAATTAGACTTACGAGTAAGTTATTAAAAACATCTACTGAAATGTTCTTAGACATTTGTTTGACTTTAACTCATTGCAAATAGCTTTAAAAAGTAACTAACATTCTATTTGCTTCAGTTTTTGTTATTGTTTTTTTAAAGGTACTTTCTACTTCCATCGCTTAATTGTCTGCCTGACTATTTTTGCTTTTCGAAATTCAACGATCTAGGCATTAAGGCGAGATTCTTAAGACAGGCGTGGGCCTGTTGCACCATATATTGTTGATCTTTGGTTTGGCCACAGGCCATTTTCTCCCATTTGGGATCTAAATATTGTTGAGAATTTCGTTGGCGTGACAGCACAGTACCCAGCTGGGGTTTGTTCTCTTTCTTATCCTCATCATCTCTGGCCTCGTCATCGTCCAGTAGCAAATCATTTTCACTGCACAGTGTATCCCTCATTATGCTGGATTCACCTGATATCAAAAACTTACTGGGTGTTTCCGTTTCAAATGGTTGAGGTTTTTTTTCAATTTTTACCTCGTTGCTAGAGTGATTTGTTGGCATTACATTTTCTCCCCAGGAGGTTATAAGTGATTTGCGTGCTTTCTTAGTGGGTGGTGGTAGTTGAGAGTTGCTAACACTGACAGCGGATGTTGTTGTCGATACGGGTATGTTTTCCTTTTTGACAACAACTTTATTTGATTGATTAGTGTCATTTAATTGTTCATCGTGAATGATATCGGCCAGATCCTCGACTAAACTCGAGGGACTGGGTGGAATGTAACGTTCGCCGCGACGTTTTTTACCCAAGGCAGCCAGTGCATTTTTGAAGGGTGTCGGTGTACGGGGACCAATAAAGCCTGAAATTAGAATTGTATTCAAATAACTAAAATCTTAATTTTTTAATGATAGCTTGTTGAACTACAGGTGCAAACTCTAAAATCAACACAATCTATCATCGTTGGCTCTAGCCTTTTGAAAATAACAAAATTTATATTCCCTAGTTCTACACTATTTTCAATTGTATTCCAGAAGTTTCTAATTATATTTCAGAAATTTCTAACTTTATTTCTGAACTTTCGTATTGTATTTCAGAAATATCTAATAGAAATGTAAATTAAAATATCTGAAATACAAATGGAAAATTTTTAAATACAATAAGAAATTTCGAAATTGAATTGAAGTTTCTGAAATATGGACATTTCTAAAATACAGTTGAAAATGGTGTACTCAATTCAATTCTACACTGCGATTTTCTAAGGTTCTTGATCAAAAACAAACACTATAATCCAAGGTCTGGTTTTCAAATATATTCAAATATACCTACAGCTTCACGATGTAAAACTTTCCCAGATTTCACTATGTTATCAAATGAATCTTTATATGCTCGTAATTTTTCCTTATTAGAAATGTCTCATTTTAGTTATTTAAAAATTTGTTCTAAATCATGCATAGAGGGCAATAATTAATTTCTTTTCATTAAGATGATTAATCAAGATATTTAGATATATTTTAAGCTCAAATTCGTTAGAAATAATATAGAAATCTATATCAAATTCAAAAGTAGAGTATAAATATAATGCAACAAGAGTTACATGTATTATTTCGTACAACACTGCAATTTTAGAAAAAACAATGCAATTATGTGTGATTCAGCATCTATAAATTGTTTACTTTTATGATACGATATCATTAGTACAAGTATTAGATTCTAGAAACAAACCACAAACCAAAAGAAACTGTTTAGCAAATATTCAATGTTGCATTTATTAGCTTTTAAACTTTTTTACCCTCAACATGCCTGTCATTGATAAGAAATTCGCAATGTGTGTGTTTTTTTTAATTAAATATTGCAATAACAATGTGTTTTAGTATCAAAATCCCATATAAAGATAGACCACTTTATTAAACAAAAAAATAAAACGTATTTCTAAATAAAGCAACCTTGCTGTAAATAAACAAAAAAAATAAATACATACTTTTATGTGGCGTTTCTATAGAAGAGGATTCCAATTCCTTCTTTGTTTCAGCGCTTAAACGATTGTGATTCTTATTTACGGGTGTACTGGCATGTAAATTCATGTCTTCGAACGTGGTTAGACAGGGTGAATTTAAGAATTGACTGGGTGAAAATGGTAGAGTTTTAATTGGCGTTATAACAGGTGAATCAGGTAGTTTGACTTCATGTTTGATACTTGGATGATTTAAATGATGAGTGTTCAAATTTAAATCGTGCACTTGTTGCAGTTGAGTTTGTTGTTTTGCTCTTTTAAGAATATTTGGTGTGGGTCTGGTAGATATTTTAGCCAAACAGGGTTTCTGCTCAGCCGGCTGGGTTTTATTTTCATTGCGTTGCAGGATTTGGGCGGACAAAACTAGTCCCGGTGACATGACAGCTCCCGATTTGATGAGGGTTTTAAGATGTGAACGTGAACTTTTTAAGTCTGAACAGGGTCGTGTAGATTTCCGTTCGTTGTCGTAGTATTTACGACGCATTGTGGAATTCCAATGGTTTTTAATGGCGTTATCTGTACGTCCCGGCAAAAGTTTAGCTATTTTAGCCCATTGATTGCCCCACTGCATGTGAGCCTGGTAGATAATGCGATCTTCTTCTTCTGTCCAGGCGGTTTTCTTAATGTTCGGATTCAAGTGATTGTGCCAACGTTCTCTGCATTGCTTACCAATGCGTCCGTTGAGGTAGCGAGCTATAAGAGTCCATTTTTTTGGACCAAAACGCCTGACTAGCTCCATAACTTTTTCATCCTCTTCCTTAGTCCAAGGTCCCTTTATCAATTCGGGATTAAGAACTTTAGCCCATCTCTGCTGTACCTGAGGTTCTGTGCGGTCTTTAAAATGAGGAGCTATTAGATCCCATCTATCGCCATGCTGTTCCACCAGTCTTTTCAGTAGATTGTCCTCCGATTTAGACCAACGTTTGCCAAAGCCACCTGAACTGCCATTGTTATTGCGGGAGCTAATGCTACTGGCATCGTCATCACATCTGACATCCGCATCCGAATACTCGGATTCGGCAGATTCGGCGCTAACGCTTTCTCTTTGTTCGCTAATCGAGACAGAATAGGATTCATATTTCATCATCATTAATTATCTTCTCCTCTTTTCCAACGCAAACAATTGTGATAGTATTTCACTTGTTGTTGGCGATTGTGGTAGTATTGATGTACCTTACCCTTACAGTATAGGCAATTTGCGTAGTGTCTTAGGTGTGGTCGCTCTCCGTAGTGTTCGTATACTTCTATGAGGGAAGTGGATTTGAAGTATTCCCCACAACTTAAACAAGTCAGATATTCGAAGCCTTCAATTACACCGTCTCGTAAACGAAAATGTGTGGCATCCCTTTCGCTCAAGCCTGGTGCTTCTATAATATTTGCAGTGGTTGTCTCTGATAATGACGTAGTTGTTGAATTTATACCATTTGTTATTGTTGTAGATCTATTTATAAATTCCCTTCTTGATTGTGTTCTATTGAGGTTGTTAAAATTGTTGTTATTTAAGTTTCCATTTTCGGCCATTAAACGCAAGCGTAACTACCCCCCTTTCAATAGAGGTCTCTTCTAAGCAAACATCAAGAAATACTTTTTGCTTCTAAAATGTTTTTTTTTTTATTAATAGTCCCAAATCAAGCAACCCATATACAAACACTTACACAAACCATGAATTCTTTAACATCTCCTTTAAGTTTGTCTTTTAGCTTGCTTAAATGAATTCTAAACAAAAACTTATGTGTTTATTTTATTTATTATAAATTCTCAAATGTTTTTCTGTTTATCTACACACACACATGTATACGTTTTCACTCGTATATATAAGGCGCTTTAGTGTTTGTAATTAGCTAAGCTATGCAGTCACTATGACGAATGACAGCTGCTAGCAGCACGCTTTTTTACACTTTTGTGCCGTCGTTGAATAAAATTTTCTAGGCAACTTTTCCACATTTAATTTATTAATTTTATAAAGCCTTCATTTTCTTCTGATAGAACTTTTTACACACTTTAAATTAATATAAAATTTATGAATTTTTGTTTAATAAAAACCACGAAAAAATGTAAAGATTTATACGCAGCACAGAAAATTCTTTTTTATAAACCGTTTATTATCGATAATTTTAGATGGCCATTTTGAAATTAAAAATATTTATAGAGCTGCCAGACTAATGGAATATGTAGTGGCAGCTCCTTTCGTAACATAAACAAAAGCTACGTGATGGATGAAAACAAGAAATATTTAATAGCTAAATTTAATAATAATAAAGAAGTTTTAAAATATTAGTTTTTTATTGCAAATAATATAAGATAAACAAAAAAGCCAGCTTTATAAAAAATGGTTGTTTGATGTTTATTGTTAGTTATGTATATATATCGATAACTGTTTTTTTTATAAACAGAGTAGCCAGACACTCAGAGTATAACATTAGAGGTAATGTTTTATTAACATATACAATAGCTACTAAGCCTTGGAAAGTTACATTAAACTTTAAATTTATTTAGCATATTTTTAGGATGTACTAACTTCTAATTCTAGCAAATAATAATAGAATTTAACAACTAAACAAGTCAAGGCTATATTATTGGGCATTATTGGTAGTTATTTTATTGTACTGTTACAATTAGCGTTGCCATTTCAGCGGTTTTTCGGCAAGATATGGTGTTTTTATTTGGTCAATTACGGGAAAGTTTGTGAAAAAACAGGTCAACTATTTTTTTAGCTATTTTTTATTTCTGCGTTTTTCTAGTGGGCAGCACTCTAATTTTGCGAAGTATTTTTTTACTACTTTGCTTTGCTTGTGATCGGTAACAAGTGCATTGCATGCACATCACTACTGACGTTAACGGTATACCCCCTTATTAGAGTCATAAATTACACTTGCTTTAAATTTAGTAGCTATGTATGTATGTATGTATATTAAATGCGTGCAAAGACATGTTCAATTTAGGGGATTGTTTTGAGCAAACTGTGAGAAAAACACTTTCCAGAAGAAATTTTCTTAACTGTATTTAATAGTTCTTATGGGCGGTATTTATAGACACATACATTCTTATTTTGGTATTTATAACAACAATTCCCTCTTACTCCATAAATAACGAACAATTTGAAACAATTGTCAATTTTAATTGAAAACAATTTTTAATGGAAAACCATTTATCGACCGATTTGGCTGATTTAAGCAACAGTTAAAATTTTAATAAAATATTTGTTTTTCTTTCAATAGAAAATTTCAGGTTTTAAATTATTTATAGAGATCTAGAATACAACAGTCGCTGAACTAATGTCGTCCGCACATGAATTTGTCTTGTGTAAAATGATGCCTTAAAAATATTTTTATACCCTTCACCTTCATGAGAAGGGTATATATAAGTTTGTCATTCCGTGTGTAATTTCCACAAAAAATTTTCCGACCCTATAAAGTATATATATTCTGGATCCTTATAGATAGCGGAGTCGATTAAGCCATGTCTGTCTGTTGAAATCAGTTTTTTGAAGTCCCCAGATATATTCGGAATCCAAATCTTCAATAATTCTATCAGATATGCTTTCGAGAAGTTTACTATTTAAAATCAGCAAAATCGGTTTAGGTTAACCAGAGTTATGGACCAATATGTGAGACAACCTCCATAAAAATTTGATATTTTTTGTATATTTTATTGCAATATTTTGAAATATATTGCACATAATACCATGAAATTTTGTATACGTCGTTTTTATGATAAAAGAGGAAAGTGTGCGGAAAATAGTAAGAATCGGTCCATAATTTCTTATAGCCCCCATACAAATATATATATTCCCGAAATATGGCTTAATGATAAATAAATGCATATAAAATTGGAATATCAACACAAAATTCAGCAAAAATAAGTTTTATGCAAAAAGAAATCGCAAAACGAATTTTTTTTAGTGCGGTCCATGTTTGACCATAGACCCCATATAAAGTCTACTTGCAAAATTCATTTAAATACGCATAAAACAGATATAAATAATGTTAAACGGCTAAAATTTGACATAAATACTCTTTATAGGCAAATAAATTGTTGTACTAAATTTTATGGTTATCGGCCCAGAACTGGTCATAGCTCCCATACAAGGACCACATTTGAAAAAGACATTTTTCCCTATATATATATTATAAATATCGGTACCGACTCAAAACTTTGCACAGATCATTTTAATATATACAAAAATCATCCCACAAAATTTTGTGAATTTTGGTCTATTTTTAACCGTATGCCCCATATAAAGCCCTCTTCCGAAAATCACTTTAATACTCATAAATCGCTTATAAATAAGGGTACCAATCCAAAATTTTACACGGATCATTTACATACACGCCTAAATCTAACTGCTGGATTTTGAGAATATCTGTCCATATTTGACTATATCCCCCACATAAGGTCCACTCTCGAAATCCACGTTAATACTATATATATATATTATTATGTTGAAATTCGACGTGAAATATCTTCATATGCATGAAAATAACTGTTCCAAAATTTAAGAAGATCCGCCCATAATTTGTCATAGCTGCCATATAAGAACCATTTCCAAAAAACAAATAAATTTGGGTCAAAAAATATTCTTTTCGGATTTAACCCATATTCGGTCCATATTTTATAATCATGATATATATCGTTGGAAAGGTATTTTTGATACCTTTTATTTAGTGTATTACAAATTATAAAGCACCCAGTAGTTCCCTATATATTTTCAACTTTACGAGCCCGCCCCCTCGAAAATAGGCGTGACCGCCAACAAATTTTTTTTGCTGGTATCTGCTCAAAAAGCCCTATTTCATTTTGTTTTTTTTTTTGAGCAAAATCACTAAAACCGAATTGTACCCCTTTTTTATACTCTGTTTGTTAAATTACACTCAAGATTTTTATGAACATCAGACAAACTCTGTAAATTATGGTAAGAATTGGTTATTAAATCAATTAAAAATAGTGAAAATTAGACAAAATTTCAAAATATTTAACATAAATTATGGAATAAGGATATTCTAGTCCTATAACGAGTGTAGTTTTTGTATTTCTTATTACGTTTAGGTGGAGGGTATTTAAGATACGGCACAGCCGAATATAGCACTCTTACTTGTTTTTTTACTTACTTAGAATTTGGCATACAAAATATGTTGGACTGTGCCCGTAATTGTCTCCGAATACCATTCGTATATTCGTCTTCATCTTCAGAAGATGAGAATACAGCAATTAAAATTAAAATAAATAACTGTTTTTGACAGTTTACATAACCAGGTAGTTCATAATTATTTAAAATCATGCAAATTACGAAACAATCTGTTATTTTCACTCTATTACAAAAGTGTCGTTGTCGTAAATTTTACATATAATACGAAACAAAATTAAAAACGACAACGACTACGACAACTGTCGTAATAAAAAGACGACACTCATAATAAGGCCGAATAATTTTTGCCGAAGAGAAACAGCAACTTTCGTAAAGCGTTATAATTGCAGAAATGAGACTAGTGCTACGCGGGATTAGCAAAAACCAATCATTTTAGTCTATGGAAGGTTATTAAAAAAGTTTGCGACTTTTATTTTTTAAACCGACTTTTTTGTGGGACTTTTTTTTTTTAAAAACGACCTTTTGAGCGACTTTTTGAAAATTCTCAACGGTAACGCTGCATACAATATGTTTTTTTTTTATCTCAGTGACTACCCAGCTAGCATTTTCAATCGTGCATGACTCTTTCTGTTTTTTTTTTATTCAGAATTCACAATTTGTGGAAAATATTTTTTTTAATGGACAAAAAAACTGTTTCATAGCAAATAATTATTTCCAAGAATGATAAAATAAAGATTACGACATGCGCATGATTTCCCGTTATGTGACGTAGAAGGGCCATTCTAAGGGTTACCAATAATGTTTCATGTGTTAGAATTAAAATTTCTTGCGATAGTTGTAACCTTGCAATTGAAATCTCTGAGAGTTCTAAAATAAAATCTGTTTAAAAAAGAAAAACAAACAACAAAAAATATAAACATGAAGAGTGCAGTGAGCAAATGCAAGCAAAACTTGAGTAAAAAAAAACAAGTGAGAAAAAATTAGCCAATAGAAACACAGAATGTGTGACGTCACAGGGCCTAAATGCGCAGAACATTTTAAAATTTTACGCGCGTTGGCGTAATCTTTATTTTATCATTCTTGATTATTTCAACTCTTGTTGCAGTCGTAATTCAGCTCTGGGTGGAGAAAGAACTCGCGCGTCATTGTCATTATCGCTTAAGGGCAATCAGACCGTCCTTTTTTCGCTGCCTTCGAGAGAGTTGCGTCTCACTTTTACATTGGTACAAGATTTAAGCGTTCCAGCTTCCTATATGAAGGTATAGGTCGACTTGGGACTCACTTGAATCGATCGTGGGATAACCTGGCAATTTGAGGGATTAATTCTCCGCCAACGTAATTTATATTAAAAAAAAACTCTTGTTGCAATTATTTAAATGTAATGAACTTTTCCGTGTAAAAATTTAACTTTTATTTTATTTTATTTTAAAAACTTATAAATTTTGATTATATGGATCGTCTTCAATCTTCAGCTTTTTAAAGAAAAATAATTCTGCTCAATGTTCTCTGTGCCCAAAAATTCTAAGTTATAAAGGTGGGAGCACAAGTGGATTAACAAGTTAACAAGACATTTGGAATATGTCCAAAAAGTCAAAATACAACCTGATACCCAGACATCTTCTCAAAAAGCTAAAACAGATGGAAGCGTTTCCAAATTTCTGCAACCAACTCGAAAGTTTTTTAAAATTAAAGAATGCTATTAAGAAGTGTAAAATAGACATCGACTTGGCTCAGATGTGGAACGAAGATGATGTTCCAATATTAAAAATGTTGGTTGATGTTCTACATCTAATAAAAATAGCTGTAGAGGCACTTAGTTGCAGAGATTGTGATTTAGTCATTGCCGAAATTATCATTTCCAAACTATTTGAAGAGCTCCAAGTAAAAAAACACATTGTCAGTTAAAATTTTGACATCCTTAAAAGCAAGATTACATGAAAGACGAGACATAGACACTTATTCTTTACCTAAATTTTTAAAGAATCCCGAAGACTACCAATCTAATTTTTTCTCATATACTGCAAAATCCCTAATAACTATAAAACCGACATCTGTTGAAAGTGAGCGGGTCTTTTCTGTAGCTGAAAATATAGCTACAAAAATAAGAAAGAGAATGTCTGATAATCTATTAAATGCATTAATAGTATTAAAATTTATATTTTTTACAAAAAAAAAATAATATTTTTCCATTTAACAATGTACAATTTTTTTACTACTGAACGATCTCATTTAGTTTTATTTACATTATATGTTATTTTATACCAATGAATTGTTATTTTTTTTAAATAAATATAAAATTTAATTTTTTGTTTTAATAAATAAACAAAACTAAAATTGATGTGAGTTTATTTAAAATTCCCGGGAATAAACTAAATTTTTTTCATTCTCCCGGGAATGGAAAAAGTCCGGGAAATTAGGAACCCTAGTCCAGATTCAAAAGATACGAAAAATGCCAGGATTATAAATGGTACCTGAATATACGAAAAATGTATCTTTCGTATCCTAATATCATCACTGGTATGTATGTCTATTATTTTTTACTTAAGGTATTTATAGGAGACAATATAGAGTATGATTGTATAATTACACAATGATTTATTTAGAGTTTAAAATAATACCAATTATTTTTTTTGATATACGGTTGGCTTTTATAAATTTATTAAAACAGCAGTTTATTGTTTTTAAGTGTTTTGACATTAAATAATAATTTGACAAATGACAAACAAATCTCTTGTTTTTCTTGCATAGACGTTCTCAATCGATTAATATTTACGCCGTTTTCACAAATGAATTTCCTAAATTCAGTAGTTTTGCATTATTTAATAATTACATACATATATGTATATAATCATCCTTAATATTTATAATCACCTCTTTCCCTGTTTACAATTTCGAATTTCATTTAAAAATGTGGGTCATTAAATTATTTAATAATTACACAATTATTTTTCCTAATTCCTGGTTAGTTTTAATTCATTTTACCTTTGACTCCTTCACAATCACTTGTATAGAAATAAAATAACGTTTTTCTATGACTATATACTTGTAGTAATAATAATCAATAATTCGACTTGTTATTTGTGGAATTTCCTTGTGTACAAGTACAATATGTAGTGAAATAAAGGGGGAACTAAGAACTAAAAAGATAATTCCAGCCAGCTGTGGTTACACTCAAGTATCTATCGGTTTAACTTTGTTTTGTTTATTTAGTTTAATGTGGCATTTCATAATCCCATGAAAGACTGAATTGAATATATGGCAAAACACTTGCCAAACAAAATCAGCAGGAGTAGGAAGGTTCAATGTTGGGGAGCAAACAAACAGACAAACATTATATAAAATTTGGCTAAAAAAGTTTGAGCAAACGATTTTCTATTCAAATTGTGCTAAAGAAAAATGCTGGGTTGTCATGATGATGTTTTTACAACAGATTTTCAACAATTATCTGTTGTTAAACATAAAAATAATAACGAAAAATTAAATTATATTTACAACCACAACAAAATATTATTTTTGTATCCAGAATGAATAAAAGGAATAGAAAAAGTATTCTCTACAGATATACATGCATACAAAAAGAAACAGGTCAATTAAGGGAAAGGCCATCTGTCGTTTATTAGTAACATGTCAAAATGTTATTGTTGCAAAAATTTCATTTTGATTTGAGATGTTTACTAAACTTTTACCCCACCTACCACCCGCATTACAACTCTGTTGCACAACAACAACAACAACAAAAAAATCTTTTAAAAATTCATTTAACCTTCTTTGGCTGGCGCTACCCAGGAATTCCTGGCCACAATAAAGGCGTTTAAACAGCGTGTAGTCTTTATAATTTACAGCATGTGTCGAGTACTTGGTTTAGCAACAAAAACAGTAGAGTAAAGGGAAGAGAATGAAATAAAATGAATTTCAAAATCAATTCCATTGAGACCCAAAATTCGTCGAAGCATGAGAGTTAAAAGGTAATACAAAATCTATTAGTGTTTCGACAATCCTCAACTCATCGTCAGCAAATGATGAAGGAAATAAAATAAACCCCCCTGCCTTCTCCTTTTCACCGCTCACCCGTTCACTAATAAAATACGATTCGATTGTAAACATGTAATTGGAGACCTGTTGGTTGATGATCAGTGAAGTACTTACTTACATATGTAGATACATACATACGTAGGACGCTACACAAACAAATAAGTACTTATTTATTTATTATATGAATATTGTAAGTACATAGTAATTTTGCACCGTGGGCTGAGTGCGGGGTTCGTATGAAAGTTCGAAACCAAATATTTGGAAAATACCATTTTTAAAAAATCGGGTTTGAAATGAGATAGATATGCCAGAAGTATTTCAACCGATATTTTACGGCTTTTGAATGCTCTAGTGTCCCGTCATATGTTTAGGAATACCGCGAATGTTATTTATATATGGGGAGTTTTTTTAAGAAACTCCAAATTAAAAAAAAATTTAATTCTTTTTCAAGCTGTCTGAGTTAGTAGGTTAGGTTGATTCCGTAGAGGCAAATAGCAGCTAACTTGGGTCCAGGTCCGTTAAATCCTTTGCCATAAGTTAAAATAATTCCATAAATTCAACATTAAGATTCGCCGTCAATTTTAAACAACCAACCTGTTGATTGTAATTATGTAGTATTAATTATTATATAGGTTTAAAAAATCTCCAGAAATACTAGAATGTCTTATCAGTGAATGTTTAGATTTTCAATCTTAAGTCGACAATATTGGGACTGTGGTACAGAAGGTCTTCCGTAGTCTATTTTTAATCATTATTATAGCTTCAGCAGAAGACTTTGTACGAAAGTTGTAGACGAACATGTACAGCTATGGACAGAGAAATAGCGCAACAATGTTCTATGAAGCGTCAAACGTGTTATATAAATAAATGCTATTCTTTTGCTCCGCTCTGCTTTTCCAAATATACGCTGGAAATGTCCTGTTAACTTTAGTACATCCTTTCATATTTTGTTAAAAATTAAGTTTTTTGGTTGCACAAAGAAATAGCGCACAGTTATTTTGATTTTAAATAAAAATAATTGATGTTAATTTCGGTGATAAATTCTTGTGTAATTTATTGTTTATCATTAATTTTGCCATCCAAAATGGAAAAAGGTCCGTACTGCTCTCTTGAGAAAAATAAAGTTTATTTGAAAACTTCACAATTAATTAATTAATTGGATGTTCTAGAAAGATGGTTTATATAAGAGTAGTATGTGTTGAATCAGATGCAAATTTGCTTAATGTAAAGAAAGATCAGAAAAGCCACCGTCAAAAACAACAGTTCAACAAGAGAAAGGCACGATTTTCTTTCGCAAAACTGCACCGAAACAAGGATATCAAATTCTGGAAAAGAGTGCTTCTCACAGATGAAACCAAAATTAATCTGATTGGTCCTGACGGAAAAACGTTTGTTTGTTTGTGCCAAGACTTCCGATACTATCTTAGTATTTTTATTCCTTGTCGTCACAGCTTATGGAACTGACATGTAGTATGTTTTACCAAAAAAACTTCTGCAAAATCGATACTTAAACAAGTAAGAAAGTATAGTCGGTCAAGCCCGACCATATAATACTCTACACCCAGTATATGTATAAAACAGTTTTTCAGAAATTTGCGCTATATGGGAGATATGACCTATTATGGACCGATCATCCAAAAATTTAGTGTCATGATTTCTGTGAATATAAATATTGTGTATGTTAAACTTTGTCTCGATATAGAGCAATTCCATATGAAAACGATCAAAATTGGCAAATTTTTGGACGACCCCTCTCCGATTTTAAAATAAATAGTCTCAATCGATTGCCCAACAAAAAATAATGTACCTACATATTTTTTTTTTTTTATAGTGACTGGTTTAGTGGTGGTGTACACCACTGTCTGTGACAAAATTGAAGAATTCTTCATAAGGGACCTCATTGAAAGTTGTTTAAAAAAAAAACTACTAAAGCGATCGCAACGAGTGATAGCTCGTTGGAAAGGTATTGAATCAGGCTTTAATTGAAAAAATAAAATTTTCCTAATTTTTCTTAGAAATTTACCTTTAAATTTTCCCATGAAAATTAAATTTTCCGATTTTCCACAGAAGCTCCTAAATTTTCCGGCTAATTTTTTTTTTTGGATTCCTCATACTTTTTGCTTTAAGAATCAGCAATAAAAAAATCGGCCCCGACTCCTTGTTTGGACAGGAGAAGAGCATTTAAGAGACCTCCTTGTTAAAAATACGTTTTAAAAATTATTTTACAGTTAAAAATACATTTATGAAGAAAAAATCTTTCTTATTTTGCTGCTTATACTTAATTACAATATTTATTAAAAATTTCAATTGTCTTGGCATCATTATAAAATTAAAGTAACTTTAAATTTAGCACGTCGGCAGACGAAGAGTACCGCTTTACATTAATTGACATATCAGAAATATTTGGTATGAAGCAATGAAACTTTTGCGTTCCAGTTATAGTTTTGACATTATTATATCTGTTTTGAATTCGTCGCTCCATGGAATCGTGTTCTTTTTGAGTGCATAAAACTGTGTTAATGGCAATTTCCTTGCTTTGAATCCACGAAAACAAATGTTGTACATTTAAGATCTGGTCAGTATATGGCCTTTGCAAACTTGCCTTAGTCGCCATGCGTTTTAGGGTTCCCCCTAACGCATCGCATGGGCCCTTACCGTGGGACGTCGCGAAAAAGTGCCACTCGACCTTGCAGTTTTGTTCTTCTTCAATTATGCAAAGATTGTAAAAATTTTTTTTATTCTTGTACTGAGAAGCCGCGCCGTCTGAGAAAAACGTTACTTTGTCGATTGCATCGAATTTTGATCTTAAGAATTCAAACAGTTTCATTTGAAATAAATAAACGGACACATAATTATGAGCTAAACTCTCCGCGACAACAACAAGGCTTACGGTCTGTAGTTCGTTATGTTCGTTTTTGAAATAAATGCAAAAAGGATGCACCGTGCACTGGTCGTTTGCCCAGTGATAAGCCTGAATTTCATCCTGAACGAGAAAAGTGTAATTCTCGGCAAAGTCGCTTATCACAATAAATTCATTTTGGACTAATTTCTCCTTACTTTCCTTTAGAAATTTCGATTGCATCTCGGATATGAAATGGTGCGCCTTCAGTTCATTCAACTTGAATCCGAATTCCTCGATGAATTCCGGAATCTGCTTTACCACGATCTCAAGGGAGCATCTGCCGCTGCTAATTATCCACTGTTTGAAATGCACCTCCTGAATTAACAGCTGTTCAAACTTTTCCGCCAAATATTGCTCTAGCTCGTCAACCTTCGGACAATTGTCGCATTTGGACAGATTACAATTTTCCGTGGGGTATGCGCACAACGACTTCGACAGGAGGTCCCTATATGTTTCAATTTCACCGTAAAATACTTTCAATTTCTTGCATGGAAAGAAAATTAATTTGATGTTTTGATGAAACATGCAAACGCAGACTGAATGCGTTCCGTGCCTGTCTAATGCCAGCACGCATTCTTTTGGTCGTAGGATGGCAAACTTTAAAAATCCCACTTTTTCTGCTGGGTATTTCTCATTGAACTGATGGTATGCTTCGGATAGATTACATAATAATAATCTGCGCTGCTTGTGTACTTTTTCTCCATCTTCACGTGTGATAACATAGTCACGTGTACCTGGGCAGGCGCGGCTGTTGTCATCATTGCAGTAAAAATCTTGAATCAATTTCACCGTTGCTTCGCTGAGGGTCCTTGAGCCAAATTTCTTGGTGGGAGTCGCCAATATGCCCTTCTGTCGAACTAATTCTTTGCTTCTTCTCGTGATGTAAAAAGATGTTTGAAACTGTTCAGAAATCTTGCGTATAGATCATGATTGAGGCAGCACAGAAAAAATGAGATATTTCTCCGGAAAAGTGGTCGCTAAATTGAATTTTCTTTTCAACTGCTCAATCATTTGTTTGCCGTCATCAACGTCATCTGCTTGACTGCATTCGTTATCAGAGCCTTCATCAAATATTGTCGCGATTGCACTCATAACCTTGCCTTTTTTCTCTTTCCTGTATGTTTCACTTCGCAACTTTCTTTTTCTAATAGGCGTTTCACCTAAAGTGGTAATAGCCTCATTCAAAGGACTCAAAGACATATTGACCATCGGAATGTCTGCCTCACTATCAGATGAAACATTTTGTTCACTTGTCATTTCACTCTCGGATTGTGGCTGCATTTGTTTCAATGCATTTGCTTGTTGAGACAAATCGATTTTACACTTGGGGCAAATGAATTCTGCTTCTTCACCGCATTGTATATTTAATTTATTCATGTATCGCTTCGAAACACCAGTTAATTTTAATAATTTTATCTTTTTCGAACGATGTCCACTCTTGTTAAACGGATTGCAGCAAAATTTATTCATTTTACTTTAAATTGTCTTTACAGCTTCACTCTTTACTTTACAAAAAAACACTTTAACACTTTCACGTTTAGTATTCAACTGAAATTTGACTCAGAGTGTGTGAAGTATTTATATTTATTTTTTGTTAAAAAATAGGTAAAAAAAATAAGCGATATTTGCTTTTCTTTAATAGGAAAATTTGCGTGAACTACTGGTCATAAAATGTTTTTTAAAGAGGGACTTAATTGGTTACTGCCAATAAGCCGACCACAGGTCATAAAATGTTTTGTAAATTTTTTAAATTACCAGGTAATAAATATTTTCCCATATTTATGGAAAATCCGTGTTTTATGACTTGTTTCTGCACGTGTCATTTTAGGCGAAATATTTATTACCTGGTAATTTAAAAAATTTACAAAACATTTTATGACCTGTAGCCTCAGTCGGGTTTGGTGTGCCATTACATGCCACTGCTGCTATTATCCATGGATTTATGGCCGATCTTGTGAAGGCAGGCAGACCATATTCACTACACACTCAACTTGGGGCTCTTAAAAAAAAAATTGATTTTTTCTTCATAAATGTATTTTTAACTGTAAAATAATTTTTAAAACGTATTTTTAACAAGGTGGTCTCTTAAATGCTCTTCTCCTGTCCACACAAGGAGTCGGGGCAGATTTTTTTATTGCTGATTCTTAAAGCAAAAAGTATGAGGAATCCAAAAAAAAAAAAATTAGCCGGAAAATTTAGGAGCTTCTGTGGAAAATCGGAAAATTTAATTTTCATGGGAAAATTTAAAGGCAAATTTCTAAGAAAAATTAGGAAAATTTTATTTTTCAATTAAAGCCTGATTCAATACCTTTCCAACGAGCTATCACTCGTTGCGATCGCTTTAGTAGTTTTTTTTTAAAACAACTTTCAATGAGGTCCCTTATGAAGAATTCTGTCTGTGGTGTACACCACCACTAAACCAGTCACTATAAAAAAAAAAAAAATATGTAGGTACATTATTTTTTGCTGGGCAATCGATTGAGACTATTTATTTTAAAATCGGAGAGGGGTCGTCCAAAAGGTGATCGCTTTCATATGGAATTGCTCTATAAATACTTTTAAAAGAGTTATGGAGGTTAAAGTTGATTACGGGGAGGGTCTTATATGGGAGTTTCGACTGATTGCGGACCGACCATTATAAAATTAGGTGTCATCATTTCTATATATTATTTGCGTCGAATTTTTTTTGATTACCAACATTCTTAGGAAATTTATGATCGTTAAAGTGATTTTCGGAAGTGGGCCATTTATGAGAGCTACGACTAATTATGGACCGATCACAATAAAATTGTACCGTATTGGTTGTATACATATGAGATATATTTGTATTAAATATTATTTGGATACCAACATTTTTGAGTGAGTTATGCTCTTTTAAGTAATTTTCGGAAGTGGGCCTTATATAGGAGCTACGACTAATTATGGACCGATTTGCACAAAATTTGTAGATGTAATTTGGCTGCATTTGCCACTCATTTGTAATAAAATTTGTTTGGTTCCTTGCATAATTCAAACATTTATGATCGGTAAACCCCAATTTCGGGAGAAGTTTTGTATAGGTGAAATAATGGACCGATTTCCACCAGTTTCAATCCGATCTGTCCTTGGGCCGAAAAAATATCAGTTACCAAATTTTATCAAAATATCTTCAAAATTGCGATCTGTACTCTGCGCACAAGCATTAAATCGAATCAGAAAATGATTCTGAGTCGTTCGATTGCACCATTATTTCTGGGCGTTACAACTGGAACTTTTAGCAAGTTAAAATTATGGGGTTTATTTTGTAAATAAGGCAGTAAATTTACTCTTAATATATTATTTATTTATAACTTCTCAAACCACTGTGCATGCTACTAAAAAGCAATAAGTACTAATACACTTCAAATCATTGGAGGGTAAAATGTGTTTTCAATTTAATACCTCTAACACTGTCAGCCTAGCTGGCTGGCTGTGATGGCTGTTTGGTTGCTTGTTTCATAGTTATGTACAAATGTACGGGTATATGTTATGTACCTCTCTCTTTGCCCGTTTAACTTAACTGACTGACTGTTTCCCTTTTGCCACTGCGGAGACGACTTGATGCAACTTGTTAACAGAGTGGCAGGCTAAAAACTTGACACAAGTCTATCGAATCAGACGGACGCAATGAGCATGAATAAAGTAGTAGATAGTGAGGAAGTATTAAATTTCATTTTCAGTCAGTTTTAGGGTGGCAGGCACGGCACATACTCGTACATGAGTTTTCTCCGTACACTGTGGCAAACGAATGTATGAACATACTACATATGATTGTATGAAGAAAGTAAGAAATATTGAAACGGCACTTGCTAAATATTATTTTCTAAACATTGAGGTAAACATTTGCGGCTTCAGTGTTTTCCACTGTGTCTCTTTATTATTACATTTCTTTTGCATTTTCTTTTGTTCCTAGCATAAGTAGTTTCATAGAATATTTTCCTTTTTTTTTTTGGTTTTTATGTTTACATAATGTACATATGTTGTATGTAGGTTTTCGCTGTTGTTGTACAAGTACTTTTGTATCTGTTTTCATTTTATGTCATGCTGACAATTGTCCCCAAGGAATGGTGAAAAATTCATTAAACTCCAATCATTCATTCAGTCAGCCCGTTTTCTTTTCAAGTCTTTGTTAGTTTATTTTATGCCTTTTATTCTATTCTATTATACCTATTCTTCTTTTAACATTTCAACATTTGCATTAGTTTTGTTTTTTCTATTTGGATTTTATGTTACATTTTTGTTCAAATATTAAATTACATTTAGAGTGCATAGACTACATACATATAAATATATATGAATAGGTATAATTTGTCTTTAGTTTAAACTCATTTAGTACAAAAATGTATTATATAATTAAAAAAAAAAACGACAAGAGGGGTAATATTTATATAAGGAAAATTTTGTCAAAATATTTTGAATTTTTCAATCTGTTAACATTGTGGTAGAATCTGTTTTTATTAGTAATATTAATTGACATTTTTTAAATAACATGTCAAAGTCTGCAAAAATTCTCAGAGTCGTTTATAGGAAACTTTAGTTCTTCACCATCGCACGCTCTGAATGTCACATCTGTATATCGTTGGTCTCGTGTAGATTCCAATGCATTTAACGCAAATACACCTCCTCACAAACATTTATTGCAATATTGTAAAAAATAACGCTTTTATAAGCAGTTGTACAAAAAAAGTTACATGTTGAATATTACAGTTTCTATTATGTTTTTACCTTCTCCTGTAAAGTTTCAAATATGCGAGTTAGAGCCTTTCTACATGAGACCATCGATATCAAACTTGACCCAGAGTTCGTATAAAAAGTACGTTTTCCAACAATTTTGCTGCTACTTCAACATGTTTTTAAATTAACTGAACTTAGTTTCTTTGGTTGCAAGCTTCACTTAATAGGCCATAAACTGTTTGAAAATATGTTTCTGGAACGCAAACGGCATTCGCCAACATAAAAACGAACTTGAATAATTCCTAAAAAATCATCAAATCGATGTGATGCAGATTTCGGAAACACATTTAACGTCTAGAAGTTTATTTCGCATAAATGGGCATCACATGTATAATAATTAAGTTTATTTTTCTCAGTTTTAGCCTGAAATTTTCAAGTACGTTTTTGCTAGTTCATACTCAAATTAAGTAAAAATTCTCAGTCTTGGCTGTTCATTCAAAAATATTTTTATGACATTATTACTGAATTTGATTCAAAATCATCAAATGTAATATCTGTTCTAAATTATTTGAACAACTAAACTAAGCAATATGTATGTCTGTTTCTGATGTGATTCGAGATTAATTAAAAATGTACTCTTTTATGTTATTTTAAAAACGAATGCTAGTTTTATTTCATGGTATTCAATTCAAGTCTAGCTCTTATCTAACTCCATGTCTTTTTCAATCTAACCTAAAACCCTTCAAGACGCCATTCGCGCCCAATTGCAGCTGTCATCACTCATTCGCCGTCTCCACTCCTTTTCTTCTAAAACAGGGTTGCCTTATTCAAATAAACTAAATTATATTTGGTAGTTGGTCAAAGTGTTGTTCCAACATCCTCCTTCGTTTAATATTAAACTCTAGTGCGAAGCTGATTGGAATGTTTCCTCTGCAGGGTGCTTTTATTATTTGTGTGTAATAAAACATTGTACATAACAGATCCCAACTTTTCCATTATCTGTCCAGGAATCCAAATGAACTTATTGTTTTTAAAAATTTTCGCAAAAACGAAATCGCCGGCTTTGAAACTTCTCTTACGAGCCCCATGCTTTTTATTATACGAATTTTGCATTTCCACGTTTTTAAAAGCTTCAACCTTCTCCTCCACTTTCAAAAGATCCATTTGGAGTCTTAGGTTTCTACCAACAAACCATTCAGCTGGTGATTTATTTTCAGGAACATTCGGATTCGGTGTTGAACGATATTGACCAAGAAATATCAATAAATTGAGTTTATCATTCTTTGAGTTAACCTCATAAGCCTTTTGTAGAGATCTTTTTATCGTGTCAACAAACCGTTCTGCCTGTCCATTTGACTGTGGGTGATATGTTGCTGTTGTCAAATGTTTAATACCATATGTTGTACAAAAACTTTTAAATTCGGTACACACAAATTGTGTGCCATTGTCAGACACAATTGTTTTGGGGGCGCCGAATCTACTTACAAATTCCTCCATTTGCATAACCACAGCTTTTGCAGATATTGCTGATAACTGAGCGACTTCTGGCCATTTCGAGAAAGAATCCACCATAATTAAATAATAATGACCTCTGACTGGCCCAGCGATATCAATATGGAGCCTCTCTAAAATCTGTTGAGGTATAGGCCAAGAACTAAGTTCAGATTTAGTTGGAGATTTGACAGCTGAAGCACATCCGGAACATTGTTTAACATAAGTAGAGATATCGGAGTCAATATGTGGCCAATATAAATATGATCTCGCAATAGCCTTCATCCTTTCAATACCTTGATGTCCCCTATGTAATTGCTTCAATAGTTTAGTCTTAAATTCAGTGGGCACTATTACACGTTCTCCAAACATCAGACACCCGTCTGTCACACTGAGGGATTCACGTCTATTGAAAAATGGTAACAACTCCGGATCAACATTTTTAGGGGATGACGGCCAACTTTCTTGTATATATTTGTATACCAATAGCAGTGTTCTATCAGCTTTCGAAGCGTTACGAATCATCTCATGTGTAACTGGTAGCTCCTGCAAACTTTCTTGTAAAATAGATTTAACATCCGCTTCCACTGATACGGATGCAATTATAAGATCTTCTTCGTCGACTTGCTGATTATCAATAAGCCTGGATAATATATCCACATTTCCAAATTCCTTTGTGTTCACATACTGAATATCAAAATTGTAGCACATCATCGTTAAAGCCCATCTTTGTAATCTGTTGGCCGTATGAGTTGGAATTCCTTTTTTAGAACCAAAAATGGCTAACAAGGGTTTATGGTCCGTGAGCAAAGTAAACTTCCGACCGTAGATCATTTTATGGAATTTTGTGCATGCGTATACAATAGCCAAGGCTTCCTTCTCTATTTGGCTGTAACGCTTTTCTGTAGATGTTATAGCACGCGAAATGTGATAAATTACTTTATTAGAACCATCTGGCATTGAATGATAAATTTGTCCACCTATACCAACCATGGACGCATCTGCAGCCACTGTTATTGGCAAATCGGGATTATAATGTGTTAGAAATAATGGTGAAGTTAAATGTTTCTTAAAATCCTGAAATGATTTTTCGCATCTATTATTCCATTCCCAGTCAACATCTTTTTTTAAAAGTTCGTCCAATGGATGACGTAGTTGTCTCATTTTTGGCAAAAATTTTGCATAATAGTTTACGGCTCCTAAAAACGATCTCAGTTCCGGAACATTTGTTGGTCTGGGTAGATTTTTAATAACTTCAATTTTCGTAGAATCAGGATGTATACCTTCAGAATTCAAAATATGACCCAGGTATTTTATAGAAGTCTTAAACATTTCACACTTATCCCAATTAATAGTTAATCCGCAGTCATTAAAACGTTCAAATACGTCCATTACAAGTTTACTATTTTCTTCAATTGTTGATGTAGCTATTATGATGTCATCCAAATACGTAATAACACCATTTAGGCCAGATAAAATGGTTTCCAATGCTTGTTGAAAAGCACCTGGAGCAGACATGACACCGAAAGGCAATCTATTATATTTATATAAACCCTTATGTGTGTTAATGGTTAATATCTTCTTGGCCTCATCATCTACTTCAAATTGGAGATAAGCATCCGATAAATCTAATGTGGTGAAAATCCTACAATTTGCCATTTTTGAAAAAATATCATCCACGTGTGGAATTGGATACTGATTTTTTTCTATACACGAATTCAGCCCCGTAGAATAATCCCCGCATATACGAATCTTATCATTGGATTTACGTACCACTACAATTGGGGCGGCCCATTCCGAATGTGTCACCGGTGTTATTATATGTGAAGCTTCAAGCCGATTCAGCTCTTCTTCTACCCTATGTAACATCGCATAGGGTACTGACCTTTTTGGCTTAAACACTGGCTTACAATTCGACTTTATTTCCAAATGTATTTTAAACTTTTTGCAATGGCCTGTTAAAGCCTGTAAAACACATGGAAATTTTGCTTTAATATTTTCAAAAATAGTCTCCCTATTCATGTTCGTTGAAATGCTTAAACAGATTTTATTTATGGGACTATCCCAGTATCCAAATTTCTCAATAAGATCAATCCCAAAAACGTTCAGTGTAGCGGATTCTGCGACATAAATCGTTGAGGGTATAGATTTTTCTAAATGATGAATTGTCGTCTTAAATTCACCCATAATTAATATATTATTATCAGAAGCACAAGTTGCATTGCGTAAACATTTGGTAATTTTTGGTGATCCAATTTTGATCCAGTTTGTTTTTGATATAATGGTAATATCAGAAGCGGTATCAAATTGAAGCTGAATTTGGTTGTCACCAATGTTGACTGTGATGAATTTTCGTAAAGTAGTGTGGTCCCGTACCTGTTTGATATGTAGACCTGAAACGACAGTAACTTTTTGGGAAGTAAAGCTCTTATTCGAATGTGCATGATAATTACTAGCCTTTTGTTTATTTTGTTTTTCACTGTGGCTAAAACATGCACAGTAACCATCCTTATGACCGATTTTTCTGCATATTTTGCATTTGTGATTCGAATAATTACAATTTTTAACAAAATGCATTGCACCGCATTGCCAGCATGGTCTATTAGGAGACTCGTTGTTACTTGTTGACTGTAAATTCTGCTTATTGTATATCTTCAGAACTTGAGACTGCTCAGATGACACCACACTGACAGATGGACATGGAATTTCCACAAGCTTCACGTCTTCCTTCAGCGATTTGAATCGTTGAGCCTCCGCTAGAAGAACCTCAAGTTTAAGAAGTTCAGAAGATGTCTCCAAAGTGTTTAAAAGTTTACTACGTAAATCGGTATCTTTAGATGAGTTGAGACCAATGATGAATATTAAACATTTCAGTTCATCCGTTGTCATTTGACCGTGAACAAAAAGTTCACATTGTTTATTTACCCTTGCAGCATAACTAACAAAATCTTCCAAGTCACTTTTTTGCGTTTTCAGACATTTATATCGAAGACTAAATAAAGATTCTTTTTTATCAAATAATAATCTAAGTTGTTGGACGGTTTGTTCAAAATCCAACTCTTTTGGCTTCCTTGGAAGGAGACTATCGGCATATTTTGTATAAACGTTTTGATTTAGCTTTCGAAGAAGCAATCTAGTTTTAGAGCCATCATCAAGACTCTTCCCATCTTCCATAAAATGTTCCTCAAAACGACTAAACCAATTTGAAAATGTCAGATTATCATCAGGATCATAACGAAAATCCTGAATATTTCTTGCAATTATATCCATCAGCGTTTCCTGCTGTTGTGTTTGCGAGGAGTCTGGATGGACGGTTAACGAATTTGCCAATCTCTGTGAAAGGACTTCCATTAACTCCTGTTGACGAGTTGCAGCTTGTTGCTGCTGCAAAAGAAGCTGTGTTAGTACGTTTTCTAACGTAGTCATCGCGCGATTTCTTATAATCCTCGTCGCCAATTGATGTGATTCGAGATTAATTAAAAATGTACTCTTTTATGTTATTTTAAAAACGAATGCTAGTTTTATTTCATGGTATTCAATTCAAGTCTAGCTCTTATCTAACTCCATGTCTTTTTCAATCTAACCTAAAACCCTTCAAGACGCCATTCGCGCCCAATTGCAGCTGTCATCACTCATTCGCCGTCTCCACTCCTTTTCTTCTAAAACAGGGTTGCCTTATTCAAATAAACTAAATTATATTTGGTAGTTGGTCAAAGTGTTGTTCCAACAGTTTCAAATGTAGCAAAACACTTCAAACCCCAAACCTGTTAATTACACATCTTAAATGAATTCATTTATTAACTCGACAAAATTTAAAAATTATTTGTATGCAAAACTTTTGCAACCAAACTTTCACCAACTTTTCTCATTTTCGTAGACATTTAGAAAAATTTCATATAAATGATCCCATCCAATACGATATCCCTTTAATTTCTACAGTATATTTTCCCACTGAAGCTTGCGCAGTGCAAGAATCACAATCTGCTAAAAGTAAGAAACATGCCCCATTAAATCTAGAGGAATTAAAATTAAAAGCGCTTGATTTATCTTTAAGTTTACATGATAAGAATTCAATGGCAAGAAATCATGTTATTGAAGTGCAAAATATGGTCCAATCTTTAGTTTCTTTTCTAGCAGATACAATTAGTAGTTTATTTGGAGAAGATCAAATTAATAACGATTTAAAAACTATTTTAAATTTTTGTAAGAATCCTTTTGAAGATATATCAACAGAATATAGAATGATAAAATTTTTGAAAAACCTAAATTTATATGAAGACCCAAAATTAGTAGTTATTGATGAAAAAATCACTGAAATAATATTTCATGGAAGTCCCACATTAGGACCTATAATGAAATTTTTGTAATATGCAGACAAATAAATATTAAAAATTTTGATAGCCATTTTAGAAATCAAAGAATTTAATATTCCTCCTTCACATTTGTATCCACTTAATAACGGAAAGACTTACATTAGATTTAAAAATATATTTTAAAAATTGTATATCTCATATTTACGCTAACGTGGTTAAATCTAATATGCCAGGTTTGGAGCAGGCACCTAAATCACAATATTACGAGCCTAATATTAACACTCTAGAGACTACATTGCAGACACTTGTCCAAACCATGAACACTTTTACGACCACTATGACATCCATGATGCAGGAAATGCTGAAAATGCAATCCACTATCTTACAAGCCATTTTAAAGAAATGATTTGTTTAAAAATTTGTTTTTGGAATGCGAACGGCCTCCGCCAACATAAAAACGAACTGGAACACTTCCTGATGGATAAGCAGATTGATGTCATGATGATTGCTGAAACTCACTTGACGGCGACAGCGTACTTCAAAATTAATGGCTACGTGTTATATGATACTAAAGATCCCCGCGGAAGAGCATGTGGAGGTTCGGCAATTCTTATAAAGAACAGAATAAAACATTATTTAATGAACAACATATGTGAGGATTACCTACAAGCAACAAACATTTGCATTGAATTCTGTCAATACAATTTTGTTTTATCATCAATTTATTCGCCACCTCGATTTTCAATAAAAGAACACCAATACTACAGCTTCTTCAATTCCCTTGGAGCTAGATTTTTAGTTGCTGGTGACTTTAACGCCAAACACACTTTTTGGGGTTCACGTCTGGTGACCCCGAAGGGTCGTGAACTCTTCAACACCATTGCCAAAATGGGATTAGATGTACTCTCAAGCGGGCATCCCACCTACTGGCCGACGGACCGACGGAAGATTCCCGATGTTATTGACTTCGGAGTAGTGAAAAATATCCCTGTAGAATCGATACAAGTGGAGCCTTCATTAGACTTGTCTTCAGATCACTCTCCTTCTATTATTTCAATGCGTTTCCTTCAAGGGAATGGCTCTCCATTTCGGGACATATCTAAAACCAGAGTAAGTTGGATAAAGTATAAAAAGTATTTAAGTTCCCACTGCACGGAAAATGTAGAGTTGAGAACTACCGAGGATATTGATGGGTCGATTGGCAAGTTTACTGAGGACATACGAAGAGCTGTACATCACGCCTCCACATACGACGTTGAGTGCAGAAGTGGGACAAATAGAACTTATTTCGCTGAACTCGATCATCTCCTGTCAGAAAAAAGAAGAGTTAGAAGAGAGTGGCAAATCCACAGGTCTCCTGAACTGAAAGCTAGGCTACGGGTATGCAGAGATATACTAAGAAATTTCTTAGAAACCCAAAGAATGGCTTCACTTAAATCTTACTTGGAGGGTCTTGATAGTACCCCACAATCTGACTATTCGTTATGGAAGGCGGCACGAGGTTTAAAAAGACCAGTTAGAGGAAAACCTCCTCTGCGAAATCCGACTGGTGACTGGGCTAGAAATGATTCCGAGAAGGGGACTTTATTTGTTAATCATTTAAGAAAAGTGTTTACTATAAACAACTCAAATAACGCATCTGATTTGCCTCCACTCGTTATTAGACCTCCTGTACCTCTAAGACTTAGCTTTAATGATGTTCAAAGCGCTATTGGTACTCTGAATCTTAAAAAAGCTCCAGGTATGGATAAAATCAGCAACAAAATGCTTGTGGAGTTACCTCGTGTAGCTAAAAGAATTATCCTATTTATTTTTAATGCTATTTTACGCCTAGAATACTATCCTGCAGATTGGAAGGTATCTATGATTACCATGATTCCTAAGCCAGGGAAGGACCCCACTAAAGTAGAGTCATATAGGCCAATTAGTCTACTGCCGACAATTTCAAAACTGTTTGAAAAATTGTTATTGGCTAAGTTGATTCCAATTCTGAACGACACTCAATGTATCCCAAATCACCAATTCGGGTTCAGAGCTAAACACAGTACCATCGAACAAACACACAGATTGGTAAATGTGATAAGACGGTCGTTTGAAGAGAAACAATACTGCTCCGCCCTTTTCATTGATGTGTCGCAAGCGTTCGACAAAGTCTGGCATGAAGGTTTAATGCATAAAATTAAATTAACTCTGCCTGCTAACACCCACAAACTTATGAAAAGTTATTTATATGGTCGCAAATTTACAATCAAAGAAGGCGATTTTTTAAGCCCCGCTCAGCCAATTGAAGCAGGAGTACCCCAGGGTAGCATACTGGGTCCAACTTTATATTTGATTTATGCATCCGATATGCCGTTAGACCCCATAATACATACTTCAACTTTTGCAGACGATACAGCCTTTATTAGCGTTCATAAGGACCATCAAATAGCATCACAGAACTTGCAGAAATATGTTTATAAACTAGAGAATTGGCTTGAGCTTTGGAAAATCAGGGTTAACGAACAGAAATGTATTCATATAACTTTCACATTGCGAAAAGATACATGCTCGTTCATCAGAATAAATAATCAAATTATCCCGCAACACAATGAAGTCAAATACCTCGGAATCCACCTCGATCGTCGTTTAACTTGGAAGTCTCATATCGATGCAAAACTTACCCAGATGAGATTAAAAGCAGTGCAAATTAATTGGCTAATCGGCAGAAATTCTACATTAAAGTTGGATTGCAAACTTTTGTTGTACAATGCAATTCTAAAGCCAATCTGGTGTTATGGAATTCAATTATGGGGTACTGCCTCAGCATCCAACATTGAAAAAATTCAAAGGGGTCAAAATAAGATTCTACGTACAATTACTGCAGCTCCATGGTATGTTAAAAATTCTCGAATCCACAAAGATCTAGGCATTCCTTTGGTGAAAGTCGAATTTACAAAACACGCCTCAAAATATGTCAGCAAACTTGAACACCATCCAAACCCACTTGCACGAGACATCCTTAACTTTACTGGCCATGTTCGGTTGAGAAGGAGGGATACCCTTGCTTTAACTCAAGCGCAAAACATATGACTGGATCAGTGGATATAAATTTTTTGTAGTATCATAATATTTTGTCTAGCACTGGCTGGACTTATTATTTTCTTTTAGTATTAAGATTCGAAAACTTATTGTCATTTCATTTCTGAAGATTCAATAAATAAATTAAATGTATAAAAAAAAAAAAAAAAAAAAAAAAAAAAAAAAAAAAAAAATATTTGAATTTATATAAATTGTATAATAAATATTTAAATTTAAATAAACGCTCAATTAAAAATAATAAATATAATTATAATTAACTTAAATTTTTTTGTAATAAAAATAATAATTTAATGCTTTTTAAATTAATAGAATAAAAAAATTAAAAAAAAAATAAAAATTTATTATATAGTATATAACAAATAATGTGTTTTTCTTAAATCAATCTTAGTTTGGCTTACATCAAGTACGAATTCGAACTTAACTCAATCCTATTTTGGATTATATCAAGTTCGAATTCGTGCCTAAATCTAATTCAAAATCCAAAAAAGCTCATTTTGGGACTAATTATATCTCGGGCATTCTTAAATCAATCCGATTTCAGGATTACATCAAGTACGAATTCGTGCTTAAATCTAGTTTATAATTCTTGAATCAAGCTTATTTAGGGATTAATTCAATCTCAGCCATTCTTAAGGAGAGCTAAAATTAAGATTTTTTGACTTGATGAATCCGTACTTGAATCAAGTATTTTGTACTCGGTATAAGAAAATCCGTACTTATCCTACTATTGACACCGCTAGGGATTGATTTAAGTACGGATTACTGAATTTTTTTTTGAGTGTACTTAATGAGTGATCTTTGTGAAGATTATCTTCAAGCCACAACGATCTGTTTCGAAGATTGTCATCGAAATATAGTGATTTCGTCTATATATTAACCCCCTAGATTTTAAATAACGGAAAGTCAATACAAAAAATTTTTTTTAAATCACTAGGCGCCTGTTTTCTGGCAGCTGGCGACTATAACGCTAAGCACACATTCTGGGGATCAAGACTGATTACTGGGATTGAATGTAATTTCGAGCATAAAACCTACTTACTGGCCTATTGACCCATAAAAGATACCAGATCTTATTGATTTTGGAATAATAAAAAATATCAGGAGAGATGTAATTCACGTCGAATCTTCGTTATAATTATCGTCAGATCACTCAACCACAATTGTTACTATATCGATCCCTCCAGATAGTGTATCCCCGATTGGTAATTTAGCGATGACAGGCACAAGAATAAATTGGGTTAAATATAGAAAATACCTATCATCACATTGTTCTGAAAACATACCGCTAAAAACACCAGAAAATATCGATTACTCTCTTATCAATTAGGGTAATAATCTTAAACTTGCTGCCCAAACTCCCCGTCTAACTAGATATAACAGAATTTATTCTGCATATGTCGAACGCCTCTTAAATGAAAATAGAAGAACTCGAAGAGAGTGGCAATTGCACAGATCGCCCCAACTCAAATCTAAGCTAAAAGATTGCACAAAAAGACTTAAAGAGCTCCTGGAATATCGGAAAATTTAATCACTAAATAAGGAATCAGATTATTATTTAAGCCCCCCTTGCGAAACTTAAGTAGTGGTTAGGCAAGAAATGACACTGAAAAAGGTCATCTATTTGTAAATCAAAAAAGTATTTACCCCAAACCCATCAAATGAATCAATAGACTTGTCACCAGTCACACACCCTTTAGGACCAGGTACAGCTGGTCAATTATTTTCGGCGTTTGTTTATTTATTCATCTTACAGGCTGTAAAATTGATAAATGGAAACATTTTTCATTCAATTTATTACAAAAATAAAAAATTCATAGCAATTTCAATTCACATAAATTATTTTTGTATTGTAAATAAAACACAGCTGTTTTTATTTTGATTTCTAGGGTTGTCCCTAAAAAATTAAAATATTGAATATTAATATGGAAAAAAGTAAACAAAATATCTAATTAAATAATTTGGCAATAATGCAATATAACAACTCAATATTACCACAGAGTATAATCAAGGTGAATTTAAATACTAGGTGACAGCGTAGCGCCAGCTGATTATTCATGGTGAATTTGAAAATGTCAAAAAGTTATATAAAACAAAAACTTTTTGACAGTGACGAAACTTTTTCATATAGAAAAATGCCTGTTGTTCTTGCCTTGTTGTAATTGTTGTAGCAATGCTGTCACCTGGTATTTAATTTCACCATGAGTATAATACCAAGGTAACTAACAGTGATGCCAACTCTTGAGACTCAAAACGCGTAAACATTTTTGAAAAAAGGGCTAAAAAGGGCTAAATTGAAAAAAATCTGTTTAAAGCCACATTCTGTCAAAATTTTTGATAAAGTGCGAAAAGGGGCTAAATTATAAAATGTTTCTTTTAAAAATCAAAACAAACACATTTTTATAAAATAATTTATTAAATAATATTTATTAAATAATAAATTACTACCATGAGATACATATTTAAATTACATTTCATATTACATTTTAATAAATAAGGTACATACGTAGATTAAATACATAGTATTAAATAGTATACATTTAAAATTGGTCGTTACTAAACAAAAACTCGATTTCTTGTTCATCATCATTTTCAGTCCATAAGACACTATCAATAAAATATTTAGGTTTTTTATATGTTTCATTCGAATTAATTTTTGAGCACACTTCGTCAGGTATTTTGTAGTTTGAACAACATACACTATCTCTTTTTAGGCTATATTTAATGTGTATTAAACTGTTACACGTATTTAATGACATTTTGTTTCTAATTTTATTTTTGAAAAATTCATGACACTAAAACTCCTCTCAACTTCTGCGTTTGAGTACGGATATGTCAATATGTGTATGGCAAAACTTGACAGTTTGATACTATGTTTCCACGGTACATGCTTCGCTCTCTATTCATGCTTCACACCCCAATCATTAGTGAAACAACTTGCTTCACTATACAAAATTTTAAGAACGAATCAAGTAGATTTATATTGAATCAACTTGCGAAGCACGAAAAATTGCACTCTTCTCTAATTTTTATCTCAAGTTTATCTGCACTAGCTGTAAACATTTATATTATTGTAAACAAAGCAAATTATTTTCTTGTTGCTGGAAGTAAAGAAAGTAAATACGTACGAATGTATGTTCTTTTTTAAAATAAGCTAACTAATTTTCACTCAGTTTTTTTGTCCATTAAAAAAATATTTTCCACAAATTGTAAATTCTGTTTTTTTTTATTCTGTTTGTTTATTAAAAACAACTGTCAAATCGAATCAAGTTTTTTGGTCATATAAACAGCATGATTCATAAACATGATTCAGAGAACGAAGCAGTTGATTCAAGTCGTCGTGGAAACATAGTATAAGTCAGACAAGTACTTTATAAAAACTCATTTGCTTACTTACTTGCCTGTGTACCGCTTGCTTGCCTGAGAACTTGTTATGTAGAAACATGCCATTAATTTATTTTTCATGAAGTTGACATTTTTTCCAGAACATATGACAACTTCTAATACATACGTCACTATAAAATTTAAAGGCAAGATGATCTTCCCTTTAGCTTATCTATCGGTTTTAGATTAAACTTAAAATAACCAAATACTTCTTATCTGTCCGATAACATCATACCTTTAACTATTGTTAAGTTGTAATAATGGACCTAAGACAGAGTGATTATTTAAATTGTTTTCTTTCAATTGAATAAATAATTTTAAACTACTTGACGTTTTTTTTTTGCAATTAAGTGGAATCCAGTTTATTTAAAGGAAATAAACCATCGTCTTTAAAAGGTAAAAATGTAACAATATTAAATTTCTGTATTAAAAGAAACTTGAGTTTTGGGGTTTTTGGAAAATAATTCTTTGTAAATATTTATCACCTAAAAAAAAGATTACAAATTTGTTGCCTAAAGCTCATAAACTGAAAATAAAGATCAATTAATTTCCTTTAACAAGGCATAAGTTCCACACAAATACAGTTGGTTTCAAAGCCAACGACATCAAACGTCAATACATGCGTTTAATAAAATTGTATGAAGCTGATCTTAAATGAAGGCTATTTTTTGATGGCACATTGCGTTTCTGTAACAACATATAGTCCTTTGAGACCTTTAATGAAAATAACAAACAAGGAAAGTACAAAATTTTGCAACGAATGTTGCAAGCACCAGTATGAGGTGTATTATCAAGTGAGTATTTACCTTTGGCAAATAATATCCTGCACAAAGGCGGGTATTTATGTCTGCTTGTCTGTATGGGTGTAATTTAAAAGTCGTTTAGATAATAAACTCCTAGATATTTTAGGAGTATGTGTATGCATGTATGTACATATGTATTCAGGTTCTGTTCAAGATTTTAGTTGCGTTTTTTTATTCATTATTTTTATGAATGACATGATATTAGACAATAGAGATTTTCATCTCAATGTGGATGGATGTTCATTAGATTTGGTAGGAAAAATGAAAATTCCCACACTTGCTTGTGCACACACAACACGCACCCGTAGAAAAGCGTAGGTTTACTCAAAATGTCAATTTTTATATGTGTGTGTGTGTATGTATGTATGTATATATGAGTTTATAGGAAGTGCAGTGGAAAATTAACCCAATTTTGTTTTTGTGCCGCCAAATATTGTAACAAATTTGTATCCAAAACTACCTGCCGACACAAAGTCTAGCACTGCCTCGAAAAAGGTAGTTTCTCTGTCTGCCTGTCTAAATAGAATTGGAATGGATTGAAAGAAAGAAAAAAAATTCTCTATGATTCCCATAGACTTTGTGCCTGCATTTCTATATTTTGTTCTTTGTTTGCATTTTGGTATTTTTGAAGTCTGTCTATTGATTTTCTAATTCATTTTCATGTGTCATTGCTTTTGTTTAACTTTTTTTTTATTTATTCTGAATGCATCTACAAAAATGGATGTATAGGAACGAACATACAACTGGTTACTGGTTTATAATGTTGCTTATAATTTTTCCCTTTTGTTGGGTTTGTTTTGATATTTTTGACTGTATGCTTAAAATGCATAAAATTGCCGGCATCATCAGTTGATCACGAATAAAAAGGTAAATGCATATAAATAAACTGAAATATTTATCTTATTATTTAATATTTGGTGCAATTTATTCTATTAATATAGTAGAGCATAGTAATTGTTTCGATCTGCATTTCAAAGTTTATTTTGATTTAATTTGCTATTGTTGAGCTGTTGAGCTAATTGTTGCAAGGGATTCCTTTTACATACTTATTATGTACATACATACAACTTCTAAAGGAATAATGTTTGTTCTAAAATGGTGGTGGGGAGGGGGTGTTGGAGTTTTGGTGTTTCAATGAGATTCATGTTTTGATTACACCTAAAAAATAGTTCAAGTTTTAATGGAAAGAGTTTTCATTAGTTAGGATAAAATGCAAAAATCTAGAGACCGAAAATAACTCGTCCATATACATAAGTACATAATCAAATTACTCAAATAGTGATTTATACATATGTATTTTGTTTTTAAAAATAAGTTCTTAATAAAAAGCGCTGTCAACTTGGTGCGTTTCGCGCCATTTTTGGTGTTTTTTTTAATTTTTTTGTGCGAAAAATTAATTATGTAATTAGAAATTAAAAAAAATAAATAAATAAATCATATCTAGTACAAAGGAATATAATCAAAGTTGTTAGTTTATTTTTTATTTCCGTTAAGTTTTCTTTTTTTTATAAAAACGCTAAACTGTAGAAGACTGTTTTATTGTTATATTAAAAATACAAAAATATTATACTTTTTATGTAAAATTAATTCAATAACTATTTTAAATAAAATATAAATTCTAAACTTGGTGCGTTTTTTTAAATGGCGCGGGTTTTCTCCATTTTGGTGCGTTTTAAAATTTCAAAGTTGACAACGCTGTTAATAACTGTTAACATTTTTTTCTTTTATTTACAGTGGCTTCAGCTATATGTATATACTATTGTTCAATTCACAGGTGATGTTGTATGTTGTACATTGTATGATACAACTATCTGATTGTGAACACAATTTTGAGCAAAGTCGTAAGTTTATGTTGTCAAACCTTCAAAATATCAAAAGTAAAATACCAAAACAAGTATACAAAACTAAAGAAATAAAATTAATAATACATTGTGTGAAAAATATAATGCAGACATTTTAACAATTGAGTCAAGTAAGTAAAAATGAATAATCGTTTTTCATAAATTAAATACAACAATCTCCATTATTTAAATTAGGTGTTTATTGATTTTATTTCCTTGTTTTAAATTTGTAAATCAGTCAATGTTGAGTATTACCGTTTAATAAAAATGAGTAATTTTTGGATTGAGATACATATTTCAACTTTTGGAAACACTTAAACTATCATACAACATTCGGAAACCCTACGTAAAAATGTCATAGGTGTTTTACAAAATATTTATAGTGCATTTACACTTGTAATTTTCATCCAGGATGAATAAAATTTAATTACAGTTTCTTTTTTTAAAGAAAACTTTTTTTTTATTTTTGAGCAAATGTCAAATGTGTACAGCGTTGCCAGAAAAATGTTGAAAAAACAGAGTTGCATTAGCAGAAAGTGGTTGTTTGTAACTAGTTTATCTCAAAAGCTAGTTACAAAACCTGTTTTTGATTTGTATGGATAAACAAGTTTCTCAAACTAGTTTACCATAAATAACTTATAACTAGTTTATGGCGTAGGTGTAAATCCACTATTATATAGACAACATTTGTACAACTATTGTAAATTCAGACAACGTACAACTCCTACGACACACAACATCAGTTGTGAATTGAATATTAACTAATACAGTGCAAAAAGTAACAAAATAGCTAACATTTTTTAAATTCCAATTGTAATATTAATGAATTTTGAATTTTTTGTAAATGTTATGAATATTTGTAAAATTTTTAATTTTTTTCAAAATTGTGAATTTTGTTTTGATTTTTCGTGTTTTTCTAAAATTTAAGATTTTTTGTAAAATTATAGTTTTACATAGAATTATTTATTATTTTATATTCAAGCTTCGTGGACTTGCATCAAATGAACTTTTGCCATTTATTTTTAAAGTTTGAAAATAAAAGTTAAAACCTAACCTTAACGAAAAAAAAATTAAATAATAAATAACTTATCTTGATCATTTCTGTTTCTCTCAACAACTAACCTAAATTGTTCTCATATCTACATATATACTCTCACAAAGATATAAAACAACAAACGATTTTTAAAATTTAAATGATAAATGATGACAATTCACCATTAAAATTAAATTTTTTTTTAATAATTAACAAACACAAACTGCGAAGCTATTGGCTTATATGCAGAAAAACACCCAGAGTCTTTGGCGGGAATCGACCCGCAACCCTTTGACCAATAGTCCGGACCTCTATCGCCTAGTCTATCAGAGCACTCAAATGTAATTTTATTATCGCTCATAAACAGAGATAGCAATGATTCTTACAAAATTCCACAACAACGGTGGCTGCATGATGGATGGATTTTGGAACTCCTTTCCATTCTGCATATTTTGGCATATAATAGATATTGAACAAGCTTCGTGTTCCGTGTAAGGTTCAATGTTATCAACTCAGAAATGCTGATTTAGGCGATAGTTGGTCTTGTTGAAGAACAAAAAAGAGGGTATTTTTGGGCCAAATACTAAAGCTTGTGCTAATAGATAGATCGTTGTTTTTAATATAAATTTAGAAATTACTCATCACGAGGCAAAAACTATAACAAAGATTTTTACAAAATTCCACTGCATTAATTTTCTCATTGCGACTCCTTTCCTCCTTGTAAACTAAGATTCAGTATAAAATTCAATTTCATCATCTCGTATAGGCTGATTTTTGAGAAAGGAACAGGTGGTTGTTTTTGGACTAAATACGAAAGCCTTCGTAGATCAGATGCATATAAAAAGGAAAAACCTGCTAAAATTTCAACTTTGAAACTTCACTGCATTTTGAGACTTTAATTGAGAACTAAATCGTTTCATAATGTGTAAAGAACTTTCTTCAGATTAGTGTTCTTATCCACTCCTTTGACAACTTGTTAATGTTTATGACATATAATGACGAATTCTAGAAAAATGTTAGAATATTACACTTGATAGAAGGTTGGATTGCATTCCTCAAGACCACTAAGATTATTGGAACAACAAAGTGTTTCGTTAGCAGTACCTCGAATTTGAGTCAATGCTGTCATTGTCAGATGCATAAACTTTTTTCTGACAATAAAAAAGTGTTAGACAATTATCTTACAACAATCTTAAAATAGCAAAACATATGTTCACACGATCGTTAGATGTCTGACAATATTTTTGTCTTACAATGTACTGAAAATGTTTGGATGACAAAAATTGTAAGTTCGGATGTTAGACATTTTCTGAATATATTTCTGACAATATTGTAAGATCTGACAACCGTCTGTACATAGCTTAAAACGAACTAAGATTCAGTGTAAGTTTTTAAGTCATCATCTCAGAAAAGCCAATATATCTTATGGTGTCGAGGATTGTGGGGTCATTATAAAAGTTAATTTAAAGGAACATTATAATGACCAAGGTAGAGATTGGGAGACTGGAGCATACGACCTTGCTTCATATGGTAGAGTGGTTGTCTGTTATAGTCTCAGTTTTTTATATTTTTATTGTCATGTGTCCAAGTTCGGATAAAAGTTCCGAGATCAAAATTTTAGTATTTAAGTTTCAAATAACCAAAACGTTAGCGTTTGGAGCGAATTTTAGGCTTGTGGCATTATTGCACCATATTTCTGGACATGTCATATGCTATTCCTTACATATTCCTATCCAGTGAACTCTATAAATATTAACCTATAACATTTTATCAGAGGATTAAAAAATACAGAATGAATTTTATTTTATTACAACTTTCAAGTGAAATTGATAATATTGTTGTAATCGGAAACAACTAAATGTAAGAATATGATAAAAGTAAAAATAGAAATAAACCTGATTTATTGGTTATGTATTTGCTTTTTATCTCTATAAAATATAAAAAATAGACCACACATTCATCCAACTTATTTTCCTGAGTGTATATCCACTATAACAATAAAAAGAACAATAACTGCTAAATACACTTCTATATATTCTGACTTCTTTAGAGCTACCGAAGGAAGTGTGAATGGTATAAATTGAACTAGTGGAAATACTGATCGTTTCGTAAATGTTATTTATCTTATCCGCCTTTTCTTTTACAACTTCTTCTATTTATACAATTTTGTTCATTTTCCTATTGTTATATTCTCATATTTGGCACAATTAACTACGTTCGTTTTCCTATCAGGAAAACAAAAATCGATTGACTTGGATTTATTACCTGTCAACAGTTTATTGTCAATAATTGTTTATTGTTTACATACAAAGTCAGCAAGCATGGAATTATTATTTTGAATGAATAATTGTTGTTTAGAAATTCTTAATTCCCATTAGTTTTATGGATATAGTATGTATGTACATACAATTTATTTTTGGTCATTATGTTTAACATTATGATAATGATTCAGTTTTTAATTAACTAAGTGATTGTTGTAAAATAATTGTCATGCATTTTTTTATAAATACATACATACTATTTATTACCCTTAATATTTATTAATGAAAAGTAAAGAACAAATTAAATATCATGTAATTTTTGGTGATGACTGGCTGACATCAGCTTAAGATTTTTTTAATTTTTTTTTTGATTTTTTATTTAACTTTCAAATGTTTTCATGTGAAATTAGCTTATAACGAAAAAGTTGGAATTACAAAGGTACATAATTATTGAGAAATTATTGTAGTTATGTCTTTAAGAAAAATAAAAAAATTAAATTTTACTAAAAAAATCAATTTTGAATCTATAGAACCTACATTTCATACAATTTGTTACAATTTTGGTCACAAATTTGTTTGATGTTGTTTACTCTTACAAGAGTTTTGCAAGATCAAACAGCATCAAATAAAATAAAACTAAATATTTGTTGTGCTTTGGCCTAGAAAAGCAAAGTTTCTTTTTTAGTTTAGTGGTTACGTCGGGAAATATTTGCCAAGTGTGACCGCACCTTAAGATACATTTGAAAAAAGTGTGTAATAGTCTTCATTGTCATAATTATAAAAATATAAGTAAGCCGAAACGAAATAGTAAAGGTACGGTCACATTTGGCAAATATTTGCCGAAAATGACGTAACCACTAAATAACATTTATTTGAACTCATTTGTTTACTTAAAAAAACTTTTCTTATTTAGGCCAAAGCACAACAAATATTTAGTTTTAATTTATTTGATGCTGTTTGATCTTGCAAAACTCTTGTAAGAGCAAACAACGTCAAACAAATTTGTGCTAAAACAAGTGGTTACGCTTTTTTGAGGAAATATTTGTCAAATGTGACCGTACCTTAAGTATTTCCATTAAAAATAAAATGCATTAATTGTCACCTCATACATTTCAACAGCACTTTAAATATACATACCTATACATACAAACAAAAAATCAAGCCTACAAAAAAAGAAATATAAAAAAAGTATTCAATTCCAAACAAAAAAGTGTCTGTCAAAAAACTGAAGACGGATTAATTGTTTTTATTTTTTTCCTTTTTGTCTCAAAAGATTTCCAATCAGATGTGTTTTGTGACCTAATGGACATATACTTTTTTTAGATTATAATCTCCACACTTGTGTGAATTTGACTCCACTAACTTAAAATCACATCACAATATAGCAGAGTAGAGAAAACAGTACAGCATATACTCGCATGTATGTACATATAAATGGAGTTTTCGGAGGGAATAGAAGCCCTGCAGTTTTAAAAATTACCTAGTAAGCACCAACATCTTTTACAGATCTTCTTATGGAACTAAGATTATTGTTATTAGTTATTTTTGTAATGTATAACTATTTGGAAATTTAGTTGTCAAGTTAATCCCTTTGCATTACCTTTCACTAACTAAAGCGCTAGTACGATATCTACATGAAATGGAAATCAAACTTAAGAACAATAAAGTTTTTCCAAAATAAACAATATTTTTGAATACACCACCAACCGATAACCTTTACTACTAATTTCACTAGTCTCGTAAATAGTATTTAGTGGCGAAAAGTAGTATAATTACGTTTGGTAAGTAGATAATTACCAGTTGGCTTTGGTGGCTATCGAATTCGCCAACGCGGAACTAGTTCCACGGGCTGCAGGGAGTTGGTATGAGTATATTTTAGTTAAAGTACAGATTTAAGAATGGGGGGAAATGCCAAATGAATTTTCAATATTGTTTATGGTGTTGTTATATGAGTGTATAGTGTGGTGGAGTCAAGTGTAAATAAGCTAAAATCCCACGATTCGGGTGGTAAGATATTTTATAAATATTGAGAAATACTTTTCATTCTTCACAAGCAGACACATAGACGCACATACGCACTCTCAAATTTTTATATACGGTGTCTTTTTTCATTAGATGACATACGCCATATCAGTTGTCAATTAGTCGAAATATATAATATTATAAACACATACATAATACAAATGTATGTATGTATGTATAAACTAAATGCGAATAACAATGACAACAACAAAAACGAAAACATAAATAAAATCAGACAGGAAGTCAAGTTTGTCAATGCATTCAATGAATTGACATTATCGTCCACATAAATATTTGACACTTGACATATTGAAGACCAATAATGGAAAGATAAAGCACACATACAAATCTAAAAAATACGCGTATGTACATACATATTTATTGTATCAACAGTAGATGGCTGGATGGATGTCTCAGCCAAAGTACCTTGACTGTGAGTGGTAGTGAATCACAATTAAAGTATTTTTTTTTTTTTAATTTTGATTTTTTGACTGCTGCTGTCGTTTTGTGCTTTTAATATTAAATGCCACCAACTGAGCTGGAGTGTCAATAATATTGGCGAAACTTGAAGTCTACTTTTTTTTATATTTATATTGCAAAACGCAATATTTAATAAAGTTTTAAGATTAAACAAATAATGCAAAACAGTGGTGTTTAGGAGTGTTTTCTTATTTTTTGTTTTCATCAATTGGTCATAATTGAAACTCCATATCTTCTGATCTAGTTCAAAACTTTTAATGAAAACCGTGTTAGATTTTTTTTATAAATAGAATAGAAGACTAGTTCTAAATTAAAATATAAAAATATTAGCAACTGAGTTTTGAACAATTATCGCATTATTTTTTATGTCAACAATACAATAATCGCCACATGATTGCTATGATTAATACTCCTGAATTCTGTCCCAAATAATAGCTTGACTTTTTTTGTGAAAACATTATATTATCATTATAAGCAATGTAAGCCTTGTTCACATAAAATCCGATCGTATAAATTCTTTAATATTTAATATTATTTTTTATATAACTAACAATAAAAGCAATTGAATTGAAAAACAAATTGGTACTAATTTATTAATATTTAAGAAATGTTAAAAGAGGAAACTAGCTAAAGTTAATTTTCTGTCATCAGATTTTAAAAAAAGTTTCTGTAGTGTGGCCGAATTTTATGTGACAAATCTGTTTTAACATTCTTTCAAGTACAATACTGCGTGGTACAAAATTCTAAATTTTTTTTATTGTTATTGTTATTGCAGTCACTAGTAAAACACTTAAGTATTTCCACAACAAACAGGAAACAGGACTTGCCACCAGTTTCTCGTGCAAGCAATCAAACTTATAATATACTCATACATACATACATACATATGTATACCCATACATACAAAACACACACTTTTAAAAATTTGTGCAAATATATATTTAGCATGAAAAAGAAAAAAGAACACTCAACCGACTGTTTTATTTATTTGTTAAATTAGGCAAACGAAAAGAAAACTGAAATTAAAAACCACAAAAAGGGGTGGTTCATTTAAAAATTACACCAAAAATAAACAAAAGTCTCATAGAACAAAACAAAAAAATGTCAATAACAAATCTTGACATTACACAAGATGCATTCAATACAATTTTGAATTGTGTATTGAATTCATTGCTCTTTTTTGTTGTCGGCGAATGAACAATTTTATTTGTTTGGTTTCTTTTATTACAAACGAACAAGATGATTTCAAGTGCAAGTGTTTTACAATACAAACAAAATAAAATAAGTAATATAATAATGTAAGTGCTGACTTTACAACACGCAATATTCCCCTCTGATCTGTAAAGAAAAATAATTCACATATTTTGGTATTCAGAAAATCAAATTCAAATGATTTACTAATTTTACTTTTGAGTAGAAAACCATGTTTCAATGGAAAGGATCGTGCGATTTGCAAAACACCAGTTTGTCAATTATTAATTTTATTCATTTTGTACTAAAATCTCACTAGGTTTTCAAAACAGGGGCGATTGTTAGTTTCAAATTTAAGTTTATTTTTAATACTTACTAAGCTTTTTATACTGGAATTAGTTTTCAAGATATGTTGTTGTCAATAGGAAAACAAATATTCTAAAATTTCAAGCATAAACTTTTTAGTCGTTTCATATTTGCCAAGTACCCGATTTGTAAGAAATTATGAAGATCATATGCCTTCAACACAATTGCTTTCAATATCCCCATGTCCTTGACATATATTGTTGAATGTTATACCAGCTCATTTAGATACTCACGGCATTTCCCCACCAGTTTTTATGTGGTATACACATCAATCGCAGATTTAATATTAGCCTCACTATCATTCTTTTTAAAAGGAATTTCAATTCCAAGCTGTTCAATGAAGATGACAATGATGTGAAATCTATCTTTCTAAGTTTAAAACTTCCCATGGACCATGGAAGCAAACTCTCTACCAAATCTGTATTTGATCGGCCATTGATGAACCTCACAGATGAACGCTGGCTTGATCTAGTTGTTTTGACGGAATATTTTATGAAAACAAGCCCTGTTTAGTAAGGCATTATTCTAATAGCATTCGTTAAAGGAGTGTAATTGTTCTCAAGACCTTCTCCATGATGTTTTTTTTTTTGATACTAGGCCGCCAATAAATTTAAGCTCCTGAACCGTCCCCTATCTAGAAATTTAAGGAAATTTAGGAACAAGTCTCTCAAGAATTAACAGTAAGAATACTAGATGATGGTTCTTAATAACTACTACTTAACAACTTAATCTTATCTCATAGCGTTAGTTGATCGGTCAAGGAACAGTTCTTTCACAGCCTCACAGATGCAAACTGACTCGATTATTAAAACCCTTTTGGCAACAAGTATCGATTTAGTGATATTGTTAATTTGTCAATTTGTTAATAATTTTATATAAGAGTTCCAAATACAATTGGAAGTCACTATAATTGACATTTGTGTGGATAATTTTTAATTACTAAATTTCATTTTCACTTGTATTATTGAAGTTATTTAAATCAAGAATTAACATTCTTGTAAAATGCATTCTCTGATCTGCGTATCAGCGTTTACTATATATACATACGGGTACATTTACTAATGTAACATGGTTTAAGTTAAAATTATTACAAAACTCTAGTTTAAATTATATTTACAAGTTTGAATTTTGAATCACTTGTTTTGCCTTTGGACTTTTTTATACATATATATTTTTAGTTTAAACCAGTATTTAGTTTATAATTTAGTCTTTAATAAGAAGGTATGTACACATGTATATATGTATGTGAGCTTAAATATTTCGTTTTAAACTTCAAGCCAACTCAAACTATGTTGAGCAATAGTCTCAAACTTTTAAACATTTTCTTTGGGAATTTTTTAAATGTGGAGATTAATATTTATAATCAAAACTGTATTTAATAATTTAAGTTTTTTTTATTTTAATACCCTCCCACTAAATTTTGAATAAATCTAGCAACATATTTAATAACAAATAAACTAGCTGGAAATTTTAAGCTTTTAATTTGACTTAATTTTCTTTAACAAAATAAATAAAAATATTGTTTAAACTATGTTTATGGTTAAGTTTGTTTGATCCATAACGAAAGCGACCGTTATACTCGTTCATTTGTAGTGGCTGGTATTTATGTTTATTTGTATTTGTATTTTTATTGTAATATTTATTTTATTTAATTTTATTTTATATCGGTTTTTACGAGTAGTATTTAATGCAGTTTTCTTTTGTTCTTTTGTACATTTGACTTTTCATCATAACTGTTGGTTGGTTGGCTGGTATTATCCGCACGCTTTTAAATTAATTAAATAAAGAAGAGTACATTCACACACACCCACCAATATACACACCAACGCAACACACATATGTATATAATACCATATTTAAATTTAACACTAACAATAATATGTACATGAATATAAATACTAGATAGTAAAATGTAAAACTTTATTACATTCAGTAGCTGGTTTAAATGAAAAATGTAAATGAAATATACGAGGTTAGACTGGAAATGTCTTTTACAGCAAGACATTATTTAATTTTGGCTCAAAAAATTGTCGTCATGCCCTTATTTAGCTAAATATTCAAAGTTGACTTTTCTTTCATTTCATTCTATAGGTTCATGATATTACTAAACATGTAAATTTATGGCCAATACATGGCATGGATCCAAGTTCTGTGTAGAAATTTTATATAAACTTTTTATTCTTACCCATTTTATGACTAAACAGTATACACTGATACTAATAAGGATAAAAGAAACTCACAGATTGTTCTCGTAAGTGTGCGTATGTACATATATGTATAATTGTGTTTGTTTGCACATTCAACACACAAGCAGACAAATAAAGCATAACAGCAAAAGCAACAGCAACAAAATAAATAAACAATCATGATATTGTTCTCGCTAAATCATTATCCTGGCCGCAAGGGTAGTTTAAATCACATCCTTTGTAGTTTTTATTAAACAAGTAAAGCACCTCTCGCTTTACTTTGCTAATTGACGGCATCTGCTCGATTAAATTATGACGATGATAATGAAGATGATGACAACAATATAATAATGATAATAATGATTGTTGGTATTATTGTTTGTTGTTTTCATTATTTTCTTATTTAACAAAATACATATATAAATAAATAAAGAAAAAAAATTAGACTTTACCACCCCCCCTTCCTAACCAACCAACCCAACTTAAATTAAATAAACACGCACATACACTTTATGCATTGTCAGGGGCAACACTCTTAAGCTGGTGCTCGTTAAAAGCTACTGCCACAACTAGATAAATTCCAATTTCAACAAGTGATGCAAACGAGCTTTGAAGCATACAAAGGAATGATGAAACGTATATTAACAGCCAACCAACCAATCAACCAACCCACTACTATCCTAGCATTTTCATTATTATAATTGTGGCATCATCAACATTATTATCAGCATAACCGAAATAACAAAACAATGATTTAAAACATTAGTAACACCGCCAACGTCACTGTCATGCATCATTTAATGGCTGATTTTGAATTCATAGTCATTATTAGTAGATATTATTGGTTGAGGGCCAGATACTGTTTCTGGGTTTTATCCTTCTGCGACTGACGTGGTAGTCTAACAGACACTAACAAACATAATTTGCAAATTATTACTATGTCAAGAAACTGTATTTAATATGAATTGTTCGTTTTTATTAGAAAATTATTATATTAATAAAGTGGTTTTTGAAATTTTTGGTGCGAAAAATTTCTTAGTTGGTGCGCGGTGCGTTTTTTTTTAAATTTCGGTGCGTATTTTAATTTTTCCGAAAATGTGATGATATCTTTATTTTTACTAATATGCAGTTTTTTAATAATTCATTATCATGAAATCTATACGATGAAAAAGAACCCCATTGAATACATTTTATATACGAATATATGATAATCAAACATTCGTCACATGAAGGTTATTGCTAAAGCTGAATAGGATAAAAATTTTTGTTTCAAAATAAAAGTAACATTTTAAACATGAAAATAAAAATTCTTGTTTAGCCTGATTGCTCTACTGAAATGTAGATGAAAAACCACAGTTAGAGTCCCAGTGAAGCCCTAACAAATTTTATTGAATAGAGTCAGAGTACTAGAAGTACTTAAAATAGAAAAAAAGATTTAGGAGATATTGTGAGTATTTTTACTATTGTTACTTTTACTATTAATCGTTGATCTCTTTTTTAAAAGTTAAAAAAGAAGAAATTAATTACATATCTATCTAGTACAAAGAAATACAAACAAATTTGTTTAGTTTATTTTTTATTTTTGTTAAGTTTTATTTTTTTCTAAAAACGCTGAATTGTTGATGACTGTTTTATTGTTATATTTATAATCCAAACATATTATATTTTTTATGTGAAATTATTTCAGTAAACATTTTATATAAAAAGAAAATCAAAATTTGGTGCGATTTTTTTCAAATGGCGCGTTTTTTTCTCTATTTTGGTGCGTTTTGAAATTTCAAAGTTGACAACGCTGCTTTCTACAACTGTGAGTATCGCTTAAGACTCAAAATGTCACTAGCAGGTAACTGTAGGAAAAAATTGTTTCCCTTCACCCACAATCTAAACTGATTATAATTGAATATTAAAGTAACTTTTTTCTCCAATGCTCAAATCATACACAAGTACTTCATGGAATATGGACGCTCGTGTGCGTCTGTTTATATTTAACTGAATTAGTTTGTATCTACGAGTATGCAAAAGGTAACACAAGTCACTATAGTGATTGTTGTAGTTCGCTCTCTCGTACGTTTCGTGTTATCCTGCATTAACATCTTCAATGCTAATGACGTAAATATTGCATATGCCATGATTTTTTACACAACATTTAAACAATTTGTTCAAATCCTATCAAAGTATTCAATTATAAAAAGAACAAAAACATACCAGTAAATATGTATCTACCAGTTAGTTATCACAATTTGCTACGACGACGATGATTATTAACTAAACTGAAGAAATAAACGTTCAAGCATGAACAATTGATAAGATCAAGGTTAAAATGAAAAATATGTTGTAGCTTATAATGAGGCGGAGGCTTTTTAATAGATACCTACTACAATTCACTCCTTAGAAAAATAAATTCTCCATTGTTTTGTAAATATTTTAACATCTGATAAGAGTCATTTGAAATAAAAACAAAAAAAAAAAAAAACAAGTTAGAGAAAAGAAAGGTAGGCTGGGCATCATGTGTCCATAAGTTCTTAAAAACTGCCACTTTATGTTATGTGTTGATTATTGTTTGTGGGTCTTATTTCTATTCTTGTTGCTGCTGATGTCATATTACAGTTGCTCAGTTGCCCAAAATCTTAGGTGCCAAGATCCTCTGCCAATGAAAGAAAGTGGTTCTTCTTAAGATTTCAATCATGGTTGACTAGCACGTCACCTTTTTCTTTTCTAATGATCTTATCATTTTATACAACTATTTTAGTTGGAGTCTTCTCAAATTACATTTGAGGGTTATACCTTTTTTATAGTGCTTTTACTTGGGCGTATTACAAAATTGACTTTGTTTATAATTATGAATGAAAAAGGTAAAATAAATCAAGCTAAAGCATATTCCAAATTTGTTCAATTCGGTTACCACTTTATCGAAGTAACTTTAATTACCGTTACCGTTCAAGTACCGATACCCAAATAATGGCAAAACCATTATTTTTGTTCTATAAATAATTATACCCTACACCACAATAGTGGGGAGGGTATATTGGATTTGTGCTGATGTTTGTAACGCCCATATTGGTCCAACACCCACCTGGCCCCCATACAAATGTGCTCCCGATATATCGGTTTAACGATCATAAATGTTTGAATTATAAAAGTATCCAAACAAATTTCACCACAAATGAGTAATAAATGAAGCTAAATCACTTCTACAAATTTTGTGAAGATCGGGCTATAATTAGTCGTAGCTCCCATATAAGGCCCACTTCCGAAAAGCACTTAAAAGAGCATAACTCTTTTAAAAATGTTGGTATCCAAATAATATTGAACACAATTATGTTTCGTATATATACATATAAATGGTACAATTTTATGATGATCGGTCCATAAATAGTCGTAGCTCCCATATAAGGCCCACTTCCGAAAATCACTTTAAGGACCATAAATCGCTTGAAAATGTTGTTATCCGAACAAAATTTAACAAAAATGAGTTTCGTATGTACAGAAATGATGACACCTAAGTTTATAATGGTCGGTCCATAATTAGTCAAAACTCTCATATAAGACCCTCTTCGTAATTCACTTTAACCTCCATAAATCTTTTAAAAGTATTTATATCGAGATAAAGTATTACATACATAATATTTATATCCACGGAAGTCATGTCACTAAATATAGTGCCTATATAGTGCCTATTTATGAAAAACTGTTTTATATATATATATATATATATATACTGGGTGTAGGGTATTATATGGTCGGGCTTGACCGACTATACTTTCTTACTCGTTTTCAATTATAAAAGTAAACATTATTGTTCTCAATATAATTTTATAAAACCAAACATTGTAATATGTGCAGAATTTATAAGAACACTATAGTGTATACAAACGTTTTATAATGTGTGGGCTTATACATATATATGTATTATGATAAATATGGTCTACATTTGCTAAGATTTTTTTTAAGGACTATGAAATAACAGCGTTGCCGAAATCAAAATTACTGTTACCGTTGCAAAAGCCATAATTGTTATTTAAATAATCTGTATTTACAGAGTTAAATGTGCTTTAAATTCTAGTTATAATTGATCCAATTATACGGTTTTATAATTTTTATTTTTAATTGTTAATTTCGAAAATGTTTTCAATTAATTAAATTTCGTCATAGATTTGCTGAACTCATACAAGAGCAACCCGAAGCCCTAAGATGAAGGACATTTTCATTTGTCTGGATACGTCAACAAGAAATATTGCTGCATTTGGGCTTCTGAAAGTCAAAGAGCAATAGTTGAGGATCCATGGCGACTGAACCACTTTGTGACTGAATGTATCACGTTCGCTATGTAGTAACAGTGTAAAGGCTTCATTAGTCTTTACTTTCTGTTGCTGTTCCGTGTCGTTCTGTTGTTAAATTTTTGTAGTTAGTTTTTCCGCATAATTGTATCAGCTGTTTTAGGTAAACAGACAACACACCGCGAAAATAAATCAAAAAATACAAATCAAAGTTTTTTTATTGTACAATATGTATTACTTTTGATTAAAGTAATGAGTTTTTCGTCATCCATCGTTTATTTTTTATATTTTTATAACTTTTATACAAAAACTTAATTAAATTCAAAGAAATTGAAAATTTTTTTGCTGTGCAGATGTCAGCTGTTTTGTGCTGTCACTTACAATTACTTAGCAAATTTTTGTTTTCAACAGGTTCGTCCGCAACGGCACGGAAAGTAACAAAACAACTAACGACTTCTACACATTTTCTATTTAACAGAATCAAGTCAGCTGATTCGGAACGGAACAGAAAGTAGAGACTAATTCTGCCTTAACAGTGAATGATCGTGCTATAGAGAGATGTTAACAACTAAATTTTGGCCTATTATTGCTGATATAGAATTATTGATTATATTATCACTGGCATGTGGTTTTAGCAGGACGGCGCCTCATCTCAAACATCCTCCGAAACAATGTTTTTTTTTTTTTTTTTTTTTTTTTTTTTTTTTATTTTTTTTTTTTTAGCTTTTAGTTATTTATTGAATCTTCATATTATGAACTAACAATAAGTTTTCAAATCTTAATACTAAAAATAAAATAATAAGCCCAGCCAGTGCTAGACAAAAAATTTTTATGATACTACAAAAATTTCATATAAACTGATCAAGTCATCTGTTTTGCGCTTGAGTTAAAGCAAGGGTATCCCTCCTTCTCAACCGACTGTGGCCACTAAAGTTAAGGATGTCTCGTGCAAGTGGGTTTGGATGTTGTTCAAGTTTGCTGACGTACTTTGACGCATATTTTGTAAATTCGACGTTTACTAATGGCACGCCTAGATCTTTGTGGATTCGAGAATTTTTAACATACCATGGAGCTGCAGTAATAATACGTAGAATTTTATTTTGACCCCTTTGAATTTTTTCAATGTTTGATGCTGAGGCAGTACCCCATAATTGAATTCCATAACACCAGATTGGCTTTAGTATTGCATTGTACAACAATAGTTTGCAATCCAACTTTAATGAAGAATTTCTGCCAATTAGCCAATTAAGTTGCACTGCTTTTAATCTCATCTGAGTAAGTTTCGCTTCAATATGAGACTTCCAAGTTAAACGGCGGTCGAGGTGAATGCCGAGGTATTTGACTTCATTATGTTGAGGAATAATTTGATTATTTATTCTGATGGACGAGCAGGTATCTTTTCGCAATGTGAAAGTGATATGAATACATTTTTGTTCATTTACCCTGATTTTCCAAAGCTCTAGCCAATTCTCTAGTTTATAAACATAATTCTGCAAATTCTGTGATGCAACTTGGTGGTCCTTATGGACGCTGACAAAGGCTGTATCGTCTGCAAAAGTTGACGTGTGGATTTTGGGGTCTGACGGCATGTCGGAGGCATAAATCAAATATAAAGTAGGGCCCAGTATGCTACCCTGTGGCACACCTGATTCAATTGGCTGAGCGGTACTTAAAAAATTGCCTTCTTTGATTTTAAATTTGCGACCGTATAAATAACTTTCCATGAGTTTATGGGTGTTAGCAGGCAGAGTTAATTTAATTTTGTGCATTAAACCGTCATGCCAAACTTTGTCGAACGCTTGGGACACATCAATGAAAAGGGCGGAGCAGTATTTTTTATCTTCAAACGACCCTCTTATCACATTTACCAATCTGTGAGTTTGTTCGATGGTACTGTGTTTAGCTCTGAATCCGAATTGATGATTTGGAATACATTCAGTGTCATTCAGAATTGGAGTCAACTTAGTCATTAACAATTTTTCGAACAGTTTAGAAATTGTCGGCAGTAGGCTAATTGGCCTATATGACTCTACTTTAGTGGGGTCCTTCCCTGGCTTAGGAATCATGGTAATCATAGATACCTTCCAATCTGCAGGATAGTATTCTAGGCGTAAAATAGCATTGAAAATAAAGAGGATGATTCTTCTAGCTACACGAGGTAACTCCACAAGCATTTTGTTGCTGATTTTATCCATACCTGGAGCTTTTTTAAGATTCAGAGTACCAATAGCGCTTTGAACATCATTAAAGCTAAGTCTTAGAGGTACAGGAGGTCTAATAACGAGTGGAGCCAAATCAGATGCATTAATTGAGTTGTTTATAGTAAACACATTTCTCAAATGGTTAACAAATAAAGTCCCTTTCTCGGAATCATTTCTAGCCCAGTCTCCAGTCGGATTTCGCAGAGGAGGCTTTCCTCTAACTGGTCTTTTTAAACCTCGTGCCGCCTTCCATAGCGAATAGTCAGATTGTGGGGTACTATCAAGACCCTCCAAGTAAGATCTAAATGAGGCCGTTCTTTGGATTTCTAAGAAATTTCTTAGTATATCTCTGCATTCTCGTAGCCTAGCTTTCAGTTGAGGAGACCTATGAATTTGCCACTCTCTTCTAACTCTTCTTTTTTCTGCCAGGAGATGATCGAGTTCAGCGAAATAAGTTCTGTTTGTCCCACGTCTGCATTCAACGTCATATGTGGAGGCGTGATGTACAGCTCTTCGTATGTCCTCAGTAAACTTGCCAATCGACCCATCAATATCCGCGGTAGTTCTCAACACAACATTTTCCGTGCAGTGGGAACTTAAATACTTTTTATACTTTATCCAACTTACTCTGGTTTTAGATATGTCCCGAAATGAAGAGCCATTCCCTTGAAGGAAACGCATTGAAATAATAGTAGGAGAGTGATCTGAAGACAAGTCTAATGAAGGCTCCACTTGTATCGATTCTACAGGGATATTTTTCACTACTCCGAAGTCAATAACATCGGGAATCTTCCGTCGGTCCGTCGGCCAGTAGGTGGGATGCCCGCTTGAGAGTACATCTAATCCCATTTTGGCAATGGTGTTGAAGAGTTCACGACCCTTCGGGGTCACCAGACGTGAACCCCAAAAAGTGTGTTTGGCGTTAAAGTCACCAGCAACTAAAAATCTAGCTCCAAGGGAATTGAAGAAGCTGTAGTATTGGTGTTCTTTTATTGAAAATCGAGGCGGCGAATAAATTGATGATAAAACAAAATTGTATTGACAGAATTCAATACAAATGTTTGTTGCTTGTAGGTAATCCTCACATATGTTGTTCATTAAATAATGTTTTATTCTGTTCTTTATAAGAATTGCCGATCCTCCACATGCTCTTCCGCGGGGATCTTTAGTATCATACAACACGTAGCCATTAATTTTGAAGTACGCTGTCGCCGTCAAGTGAGTTTCAGCAATCATCATGACATCAATCTGCTTATCCATCAGGAAGTGTTCCAGTTCGTTTTTATGTTGGCGGAGGCCGTTCGCATTCCAAAAACAAATTTTTAAACAAATCATTTCTTTAAAATGGCTTGTAAGATAGTGGATTGCATTTTCAGCATTTCCTGCATCATGGATGTCATAGTGGTCGTAAAAGTGTTCATGGTTTGGACAAGTGTCTGCAATGTAGTCTCTAGAGTGTTAATATTAGGCTCGTTAATATTAGGCATATTAGATTTAACCACGTTAGCGTAAGAAACTTGTCAAGAACTAGGCGCGTTTACATGACTAGTGGACCGTAACAATTGCGGGAAATTGTCACTCGATGCCAAAATAGGCTGTTGACGATGATCAGGTAATACTGACGTCTTGTTGGTACTTATGGCTTTCAAATGAGTGTAAATTGGACAACCTCTATAATTTGCGGTATGATTACCTCCGCAGTTACTGCATTTTTTTATTTTTACGTCAGTTTTCGACTTATCGCATTGAGCAGTTGCATGTAGCTCCCCACACGCAACACAAACTGTCGGCAATTTACAGTACGCTTTGGTATGACCAAATTCTTGACAATTGAGACACTCCGAAACAATGTAAAATAAATCACATGATTTTTTGTGGGGCGATATTGCAAGCCAAATATGAATATGAAAACAATATCAAATGGAGCTTGTCCTTGCTAACCAATCAGCTAACAAAAAACGTTAAAGTGATCAATGAGTATGATTTTATATAAAAAACCAATTTTTTCTTGTGCAATATCAAAAACAAAATGTATTAAATATTGAACTTATTTTCCTGTTAAACAAAACTTTTCTTACAAAAAAAATTTTTATAACTAAAGTTGCAATATTTTACAAATTGAGCTTATTTCCTTAAACAAATTCAGAATTTACAGAGCTACCTATACAAGTTTTTGATTATTATAGAATTTAAAAAAAAATCTTATTCTTAGGCCCCTTTCAGATTAGGCAACTTTAATTACGCAAGTATATTTTAATTTTTATTTATTTTCTTTTGAAATTGCTTTTGTGTTCACATTTAGCAACTTGGTTGAGCAAGTTTAATTTTCTTATGCTCGAATTTTCATAATTTGTTGACGTTTTGTTTCATTTCATTGTAATTATGAAAGTGATTTGAAATTTCTTGTATACAATGGAAGTTGTGTGGGTTTCCAAGAAACTATGTTGCTGGAAACACCATAACTTTGGCCGATAAACATCTGCTACTCCAGATCCACTTTTTTTATATTGCTTATCGGCTCGCACTTCTTACATATATTGCGTTTAAAATTTTATTAAATGATTCCGCCTTTTATTACGGTCTAAATATTAAAATGAACGAACATTAAAAATACATTCATTTTGTTAAACTAAATTTATTAGTTGTTCCGTTGCATTTTGCTTCCATTTTCTCATAATTTTTTAATTTAATAAAAATTTATTCACAAATCCCTATAAAATTTTCTTAACACAAAATTAGACAACACACCGAAGAAGAAATAAAAGACAATGTCAAACACAAATAAATATCCCAAGACAAGAATGACAGCAGCAACAGAATTGCCAAGTACAAACAATACTGTACCTACTCAAGTCTCGGCAATTCTTTCCCCTTCAAACCGACTTGCCTAATCTGAACGGGGCCTTATTAGAAGTAGCACTGGTTTTGTTTTCCCTATAGGGGAAATACATATCTATTCAATATTTACAGAGTTATAAACATTTTTATTTTTATTGATATTTTCTTAATAAAATCGTTTTCGATTCAAAATTGTTTGTACTTTTACAAACATCATATCTTTGTCTTTATTAAAGCGCCTTTCTCACAATTAAATTTTCCATTTTTTTCAAGAAATAAATAAAGTTAATTATAATATTTTGTTCTCTTTGATTAAATATAAACGTATCCTTCTTTTTTTTTTTTTTTTTTGTTTTCACCAATATTCTTATAAATGCAATTAAGGCTTAGATGGTTGTACAATCATGTTTATCTAGACCTATAACTATGTCAAAATTTCTGTGTTTAGTTGAGAATTATTATCAAGGAAGTTCTGTAGTTCTTTTTCGCAAATAACAACCACAACAAAAAATGTGTAACTGTAAATATAGCCAACATTAAACAAAAGAAAAAAGGCGAAAAGAAAAAAAAATATTTCTTATAAACCATTCCAAGTGCAATAAAACAGAAGAGCATGGGTAACAAGGTGCTAGGAGCTGGAGGTGGAATATAAAAGCCAATTTCTTATTGTGAAACGCCCCATATATGAGTCACAATGAGCAAAAAAAAAAATTAAGAAAAACAAGAACAATTTTAGAAATAAATGAAAGAAAAAAGGGAAAACAAGAACATTTTTTATCAACAACAGCTCGAGGATAGTGACAAAAAACGTTAACGACAACAATCTGACGATGATAACAACAATGACGCTGGGCGACGACAATAATAACAACTACAACCAAGTTTTGTATTGTTGCTGCTGGCTTTTTTGTTGATGATGATGATGATGATGGTGGCTTATGTGCTCAACTGAAGAATACTTGTTAAAGAACAAATACCCTACTACAATAGCAGCAAAAGACTAGAGAGTTAATAAGTGTACGACGAGTATGCATACAGAAATACAAGAGTGCTCATACTTGTACTCATACATACAATTACCACTACACACAGCAACAAAAATCTTTCATACATACAACCAACAACTAATAATAAAAAAGGAAGGATGAAAAACAACACACACATCCATTTGTACATGCATACATACTTAGTAGCACACTCTAGCAAAAGTACAAAAAACGAAGGATGCCCAATCCCATTGGATGGATGTTGGGCAGACTCATAAGCACTTCAATACTTGTGATATTCTTTATGATGTTTACACCACCCACTCACCATTCACTCACTCTCTCACTCATTTACTCACTTGCTACAGCTTTGGTTTGCGATTTATGTTAAGGACTCTTTTATTGCGAGTTGAGAGCAATGTTGTTGTTATTTTTTTGCTTTGTTATGAGTACCACATCGGTGCTCATAGAAAAATAGAATCGTGTTTTTCATTTACAAAGGTGATTTTTTGTGGGAGCCCTTTTTGCGAAACACAAACAAATTTGCAAGCAGTGCTGCCAGAAATAGGCTTTTGTAATAAAATGCAGGGATTTTATCCTATATAGATGTAAAATATATATTTATTCTATAATATCCTTTCAAAACATTATATAGGCTTTTCAGGGTAACAATGGTGTTCCCTTCTCTACTCAATGGCCTACCTTGCAGTTAAACAACAAAGCACTGCTGAAGGGTCCTAGGCGGAGTAACCCACTTATATGACGCAGTGTTAATATTCAATCCCCAGATCTACGCTCGAATGCAGATGTATAATCAGCTACTCAGCTCAAACTAATGATTAGTTTAACAGGAATAAATTAAAGCCGATTGATCAATTCCATGATCCAACAGACACAGTTTAAATCAGTTAAAGATCAATCAGCTCAAACGGACGATTAGTTAAAGTGTATGAAAACCAATTAATCAATTAATTGATCCAATATACATATACGGTTTTGATCACGGATCGAGCACTCTATTTATAATCCACTAAGATCTGTTTTGTTGTGAGACTGACAGAAACATGATCGGCTAATGGGTTCAGTCTGTTTTAATCCAGCATCGATCAAGTATATTTGAACTCTTACTAGAAACGCACAATATACTATACCCTGGAATCCATTCTACATCAACTTAGACTTATTAGAAGACTTTTTGTTGGTGATATTCTCAAAGCTGGTAAATTACCGAAAAAGGAAGTTGTACAGACATTTATAAATTAAACCTTTAAATAGTTGCTGCAATTTTATGAACGATTTAAGCATACCACGATTGATGTATAAATATGTTTTTCATAATTTGCATAATTTTGTCCTTCCACGTCTAAAGGGAACTTTTTTGACGAATATAAAAGTTACTTTCTAGTTCGTGAGGTATCAGAAAGAAAAGTCGCTTGAAAAAGTTAAATAAATATAAAATACATATTTTAATTGGGTATTTTTTTAACTTTAAAAGAGATTTTTAACGAATAAATTTGTGTAAAAATTCATATTATAATATCTGGCAACAGTCCACGTAGCGTTTGGTTGTGTTTTTTTTATTCTTTTTGTTGTTTTAGTATGTTTTCAAGACGAACCCAAAACAACAAACAAATAATACCAGTTTACCAGCATACAACAAAAATAAAAACGGAAATACAGAGTAGTTGTTGTGCTTTAGCTTTTTCTCTTTTCTTCCTCTTGTAACTGTGAAAACACAACAGCAATGGCGCAAAATGATGGAAAAAATAAACAACGCCTCTTCCTGTTAAGAGAAAGAGAATGTTATACAGCTTTGCTCTTTTCCAGTACACACTGCATCTCTGTCTAACATATGATAGGTGTGATAGTGAATATGTGGGAACAGTTATTTGTATTGTGGGTACAGTTTTTATATTCATTACAATTTACCTCTTCTTTTTTTGAAATTGATTTGTTAGGAACAGCAGAAAAAAACTACGAGGATGTATGAATGTATGGAATAAAAACATATAGGTATGTATGTAGATGTAGTTGTGTGGGCTTTTTTTTGGTGTATTAAGTAAGAAGATGTCATACATAGGTACATACAACATTTAATTAAATTTAAAATATTGTCCTTAGTTAACTATTCAATTTATTAGGAATTTCATATTTTATATCAAATACTGTTGAGTTTTATATTTTGTTGTTGTTGAGTTTGTTGTACAATAATATTGTACATACCTAAATACAAACAAAAAAATTATATACCTACATATTTATAGTACATATATATATATATATATATTTTATACAATTACAAAAAGCATATTAGAGAGAGAAACACTAAATTTCTATGTTGTAATGAGATGGAATTTTTATTTTGACAATAGGTATTTAATTTAAAAATAAATTGCTTGAAATACCATTAAAGCTGAGTATTTTCGTACGTATAAATGTAATTAAACAAATTGTTTTGACTTTTTTTTAATTTATGTTGTTGCTGCTGCAAATCAAATGGATTATTACATAAGAAAAATAAACAAAAAGCATTCTGCAGGATTTTCTTGTTTATGTCTCGAAATAGTTTTTATTGATTAATTTTTGTGTTCTTTTATTGTTGTCTGCGAAGAAAATTATCATACGGAATTATTTTAAAGCTGCTACCTATTTTATAGTAAAAGCATTTGTGCAATTTGTGTAAGTGCATGATTGATTTTTAATGGAATTGATTCATTGTTGGATAGCAGTGATTAATTTCTTCAAACTTCTTTGAGGTAATTTAAATCGGCTATAACAAAATAAATGGTTTTTGGACTTTATTATAATTTTTATCCGATACTTTTGTTTAACTCAAATGAAAAAAATCACGATTTTCTAATGTGAAACTATGTGGAACTTTACGACTTTTAATACCTACTTCTTTTTTATCATATGACAGTCAGAAAATCCTATTCCTATTTTCGGTTTTCGTTACCGCTAAATATATTTTCAGCTTAATTACAGCTGCCTATAACATGCCGTTATCGTTACCGAAATAAGCCTTATTATCAATACTTCTAAAATGCCGTTCCTATTTTTATAAATTTTAAAAAGGTTACATTTTGGTTTTTGTAAATTTTATTAAAAATTTAAGTCAGATCGAACTGTATCCCGAAAATACCTTTACCAAAACAGTGTTAACTTTTCTTTATGATCGTTTCCAATTTTAAATACGTTTTTTTGGTGCCCATTTTGTCTGTCTAAATGTAATTTAAGTTTTAATAGAATTTATGGAATTAAATCGTGAATATTTCTAAGCGAGAATTGTGAATATGTTAATCAATTCCTTTCCACGAGATTTTTCAAATTCAATTTTTGTTGTTGTTCGCACGTGGATGAATTTGGCTAGGGTTGCTCTAAATTCATAGTTTGGCTAGAAGCTCTTACTTCGATATCGTAAACATTTCACTTGTTAAGGTAGAAGTTTCGCTAGCATTTATTGAATTATGTACATTAATCTTTCAATATCGAATAACATATTTCTCATCGGATACCAAAGGTAACAGATAAAATTTGTATTTTCGATTGGTTCAAGGAAATTTTATACAAAGTTGCTGAAAAAGATATTAAGAAAAGTGACATATTGAGTTCAAAGTTATACCGGAGAGTTAGGGAATACAATTGTCGGGATTTTCCGCGAAAAAATTTAAATTTCCCGGGAAATCGGTAAATTTAAAATTAACGTTAAATTTAAGCATTTTGAAGTATTTAACGGACTTAAATATTAATAATAAGTTATTATTGCTGTAAATATATTTATTACCTATAGCGAAAAACCAGAAAGAAGTAAGTTTTTAAACAAAACATTTTAAACTAAAATAACTTAAACTTTATTTTACGAAATATCTATTAGCGATTTTGACAAACTATAAATTTATTCAAACTGTTGGGCATTGTTGGTTATGCCTTTTACTATTTTGCTGGCAACATATGGTTTTACGCCAAAAGAACAGCTCATCTTTTGAGGCCAAGAACAAATCAAATCAAAGTAGTTGGCTGTGGTAAAACTTCCCAATCACTTCATTCTAAATAGTTTCTAACAAGTATTGCAATTTATGACAGAGCGTTGTCATGATGGAATATTACGCTTTCATGTCTGGCTACGTATTCCGAATATTGTAAATAAATCCTGCTACTCGCAAATGTTTTCACTTAATTTTGCAAGATCTTGTTGAGTTTAACAACAATCTTTATGTAGTACTGCCGATGTATTCATCATATTTGGCGAGCAATCAGTGTTTTTCAGCGATATGTTTTTAAATTAAAGAAGTACATAATTCGACATTTTCGAAGCAAAAAAACTATCATGTTGAATAACTACTAGCGAATAAATTACTGATACCTATGTAAATAGCTTTCAAAATAAAATATAAGCCACTTTTTTATATCTATAAAATATATATAATTAATTTTTTTTTTAGCAACAAATGATCTTAAAAGTGTTTCCCTCTTAATGTGTTGTTTTTATTTAATAAAATTATACGATTTTATAAAATACTTATGGCCTTATTCATAAAACTTACAACAGGTTTATAAACCTGCCCGGGAATGGAACTTTTCATTCCCGTTTCCCGGAAAAAGATTCGGGAAATCCCAACGCACATTTCAATGACATTGTGAGAGTGATTTTTCAAGATAGTGCCATTAAAACTATATTACCTTAAGAGCGATTAAGAACATTGGAATATAAATTGTGGTTCTCCATTTGCTTGTCAAAGACGTCTGCTTTGGAAATGTAAACTTTCATAGCAGGATTAAAACAAGAGAAATGATGGTTAATCTGCTTTAAATCCATGATTATATATTAAGTTTTTTTCTTACTTGGAAATAACTTAAAAACCTTAATGACATTTTCGAGAAGAGTAGTTAACAAATAAAAGAAAGTTGACTGTAGGAAACACCAAAAGATAATTATGAATCAATGAAACATTTTTCTAAAAGATGGCAGTTTCCTCCTTCCATTTTAAACAAAGGGCTAAAACCTGTCCCTAAGAAACAATTCTTGTTTTCATTCGTTTTGTATTAAAAAATATCTGAAATTAGTATTAAAGAGCTGAAATTCACAGATACTGTTAATTGTAAAAAGCGTATTTTTTCGCCACAAATAAATTGTATATGAAGCCTAATTACTTTTAAAAATTTAGTACAATTCGTTCCATTATTGACAATAGCTCCCAGACAGCATAACTGTCGTGAAAAATGTTGGTATCCAAATAATATTCAACACAAATATGTTTCATATACACATACACAAATCATTCCGCCTACTTTTATGATACCTCCCATATAAAGACAAGTAAATTTCATATATATAGAAATCATAACAGCTAATTTTATATCTGTCGGTTCATATTTAGTCAAAGCTCCCATGTAAGACCTTCTTCTAAAATCACTTTACATGTAAATCTTTTAAAATTGTTTATATCGAGATAAAAACACATAAATATTTATATGTACAGAAGTCATGCCACAAAATATTTGGATGATCGGTCCATAATAGATTAAAGCTCCCATATAGCGGCCATTTCTGAAAAGCTGTTGTTACACATATACTGGGCGTGGCTTGACAGACTATATTATCGTACTTGTTTTGATATACAAACATACATATAGGTATGTCTGTAATTATAAAAACAAATAGAATTTGCAGATGCTAAAACAAAATTCAAATGTGTGACAGATCTCTTAGTTTCGATCTGGTACTGCAGTTAAATATTATAAATCTATTTTGCAGTCAACATATTTTTGGATAAATTAATTGCAAATTGAAAAATATTAATTAGTTTTCCATTAGAAAGGATTAAAGAATGTTAATTGCTATCTTATTTGTAATTTTTATACCATTTGGTATAAAATTTAATTAATTTTGTCACTCGAATGCCACACAATTAATAATTTTATACTCATTAAATTCATATAAACATAAAACCGTGCTCGTAGAATTCCATTTAATTATCGATTATGATTAATAGATAGAAACACAGATTATACTAAAATGAAACTAAAGGATTTTCATGATTAATAGTTTGAAATAATTGCACGTTTGCTGCTTGTTGTACTCATTTATGGCCATTTAATTAGCCCATGCAAAATGACAAACAAATGACAACGTCGTCAGCCGCAAATAAATGCCAAATGAGGTAGTGGGGTAGTGCTGTAAGAAGATAATCAAAGTGATGTTGACAAATAAATACATTCATATAGTACATACGTATGTAGTACAGCGACACTTTTAGAACTTCTCCAAATTACTACGTTCATTTGGGTTTTTCTGGGTTGTGTTTTTAGTTGTTTATTGTGCGTTGGTCCTTGTGACCAGAAAAGACACGTGCCACAGCAGTTGGCTGTCGAAATGTCAGATATCATCTGGCAAAAGTGAGTGGCGTATTAGTATGTATATAGAATTTAGTTTTTGTTTTTATTCTCTTTATTTCTCTTTTTCTTTTTTTTATTTGTCGGAATATGAGCGTGCATACGTTCTTTGGGTAATAGATTAAAATCAATTTACTTTAACACACTCACACATTTTTTAGCTTCATTGGCAAAAAATTGAAAACAAAAATGCTGGAAAATATTTCGGCATTTTTCTTTAGCTACTAGTGGGGCACAACGCGAAAACAAAACACCAACATCCATTCAACCAACAAATATTTGTTAAAATTGAAATGCTATTATACATTAACAAATATAGATACACTCCAACACACACACATACACTCTTTCTCGCTCTCTATATATCTGACAATTGCGGATGCTTCATGAAGATGATTATAAGGTACGTGTAGCAAAAGTCGAAGCCTCATAAATATGAAATTAGTTGGTAATTCTATAAGCAACACGCGTCCTGTTTTAGTTTTCCCCCTTTTCTTTTTTGTTCTTTTACTTTTTTTCTCTCTGTTAAAGAACTTCATTTGTTATTGTTATTCTTGTTGTTTTCATTCCAGCAAAATGCGTGGGAAGTGTGGGCCTTTTTTTTGTAGTTTAGCAAATAAATTGGGTTTAAATATTTATATAAATGAAAAAGGTATTAAGTATGTTAATGGAATTTTTTTTACACACTTACTGCATCACAGAATAAAGTTTTAAACATGTTTATTTTTCTTCTTTTTTTTTTTAAAGAGAAAACAATATGTATGAATAATTTACAGTATATTGAAATCAGAAGTCATTTAATAATTATTTATTTTGCATTTGTATTTAAATTTTTTTAAAATTTAGTGGCGAATATGGCAAGAAAGAGCAATAGAAAATCCTTAATCTGGTACGTTGTAGAATGCCTGCAATAAATACCCAAATACGATTGAGAGAATGAGATAGAATACCCGAACATTAATTGATTTTTAATCCACTAATGGCTAAATTCACAGTCTTTAGTTAGCTAATGACAAAGGCTTAACTAATGACTCTTTATTCGCAATGCTTAGTTTGTCATAAGAATAACAAGTATTAGTTAAACAATAGTTAGTATTTTAGTTTACCAATGGTTAGCTAATGACCGAGAATTTGTGGATGTACGCGTATCAAAAATATAAATTAATGAAATATGTACAATAATTATTCACTATCCGATGCCAGTCTGAAGAGTTCACCAATGTCCTTATAGTATGTTTCCACGGTACATGCTTCGCTCTCTATTCATGCTTCACACCCCAATCATGTGCGAAACAACTTGCTTCACCATACAAAATTTTAAGAGCGAATCAAGTAGATTCATATTGAATCTACTTGCGAAGCACGAAAAATTGCACTCTTCTCTAATTTTTATCGTAAGTTTATCTGCACTAGCTGTAAAAATTAAATATTATTGTAAACAAAGCAAATTATTTTCTTGTTGCTGGAAGTAAAGAAAGTAAATACGTACGAATGTATGTTTTTTTTAAATAAGCTAACTAATTTCCACTCACTTTTGTTTGTTCATTAAAAAAAATTATTTTCCACAAATTGTAAATTCTGTTTTTTTTTTATTCTGTTTGTTTATTAAAGACTACTGTCAAATCGAATCAAGTTTATTAGTCATGTAAACAGCATGATTCATAAACATGATTCAGAGGGCGAAGCAGGTGATTCAAGTCGTCGTGGAAACATAGTATTAGACTTTTCAATTGTAGACATTTATGTAAACGATAAATATAATGAGATCATGAGAAGTCTTCGAAAAGTCGACATTTCAAAACTTCCGAGCTATGTGAAATTTTTATGGTCCAAGCTTCCATCAAATAAAATTTGAGCCTAATATTATTTATTCGACTAAAATGTATAGATTGTATAGTTGAAAACTTCATAGTTTTGTCTAAGAATTTCATAGTAAACGATCTTAATTAAACATACAACATGATTATCAAATATTTGCATTAGTATAAACACTGTTGATAACACGCTGTTATGATCATAGTTGTGAGGTATGACAACATTAAGTTTTAACGGTTTTGTTTAAACATTGTACAAAAGAACTTTCGATTGTCTTCTCTAGAGTCCACCGCAAATTACTAGAATATGGGGCTAGTGTATAGAACAAACCGAGCCACTCAAAAGTTTAGTTTTATTGTGAGTGTTCGTTGAGTAGAAATTAAAATCTAATACCAGCGCGTTCTTTAACCGTAATTTAAAGGAAATAAACCACCGTTTTTAAAAGGTAAAAACGTAACGTAACGATATTTAATATTGGTATTATTAATCAAGTTTCCGACAAATTATTTTCTTTTTTGCGTTGATTTAATCAAATGTCACTATTGATGTACCCTATAGCCTGACATCTTATTAGTATCACAGAAACCATAATAACGCTTATCTGTGACGTGCAAATCTTGATCTCCCTGCTCCTCGCTTAGATCTTCTAGATTTGCGGGAAACTTGTCTAGGTGACTATATAGAAAGTATCGTTTAGTACAAATAAAATAATTTAGAATCAAGATCTTCGGCAACAGATATTGTTTTTGTATATCCTCACAAGCTTAAATTAAATGATTAGACAATTTCTGTATTAGTGATGTACAAGTTTCTTAAAAATTAGAAAGCAGACAACTATTAACTGCAACTATTTTATTTAATAGTTTGTTTATTATAAGAGTTTATTTTTATTGAATCGGAGTGGCAACAGCATGTTTTAAGGGACGCCCCTATACATATGTAGGTAGTACTTGGATACTATCAATTGCAGTATTATTGATAGTAATATTTTCTTTTTTTATAAGGGAAATAAAAATCCCGCAAAATAAAGTATTCGTAAGCAAATTTACGAAAATCGTGCTACACAATACAATTTGTACGAATTCGTAAATTTTCCGCTTCGAATCGAAATACACAATAACCACCCAGATTCTCTCATTGTTGAATAATTCAATCAGCAATTTCTGGAAGTGATTTAAAGATAATATAAATAAAATCATCTCTTCAGCTTGCACTATTTCACAAAGTGTAACTTAAATCATATACAGGGACCGTTGGGACCGAATAAAAACCGTGTAATTCAAAACCGCGTAAATAAAGAGTATTTATCAATAATTTAAATTTGGGACCGAATATCCGTATTGAAAAAATGCTTATTAGTATAATATAACTTGAATTAAATTTATTTTATTTGTACTTGTCAGTAGATATAACAAAATATTATTTGTAAAAATAATATTTGAAAAAAAAATTAAAAATTTTGTTCTAAATAATGGTGAAATGCGCGCAATTTGAGGGTTGCCACTATTATTAAATCGAAACCGCGCAAATAAAGTACCGCGTAAATCGAGGGATACCTGTATTTAACTGTTTCATCTGGATTACCAAATTTTGATGCAACTGTACGGGTATATTGAAATTGTACCTAATGACTTGTTAAGTATCACGGTACCAACTGTGTCTAAAAAGTACCAAAAAAAGTACAATTGTACCATGTTTGCCAATCATGGTTACATTATTTATCTTATCTTATCTCATTTATAAAACGATTTCCAATAGCCACCAAATCCAAACCATACATAAAGTACCTATTTACATTAAGTACCTTTTAACATTATATAAGTTGATATGGAATTGATTTCTGAATTTCATAAACAATCAGATTATACATATCTCAGTCATTACCAAACTACTTCCAAGTAATGCAGACGGTTTGAAGTAGTCATAGAAATGTAATTACTTTAATAATTGCAAGACTTTAGCAAAGTTTTGCTGGGTGGGATCCAATTGAAATTCGGTAGAATTTTTTTTGTCTATCCAGAGAGGGTTCATAAATAAAAGTCCATAATTCATATATTTTTTTATTATTATTTTTGTATTTTCTTTATATATATTTATATATAATTTTTTATACATTTATTTAGTTTTTGCTTTTGTTTTTATAATAAAAATAAATTTTTAATTAATCTTTAAGGAATAATAATAAAGATATGAAACTAACTTACAAAAAGAAACTGCTACACAAAAAGGCGTAGAAGAAGGGGGGAGAAAGAAACTCAAAAAAAAATAAACTGAAATTATTAAATAATTGATATTGATTGTGTTATAGTTTTGTTTTGTTTTTTATTTATTCATGTATTTATTATCTACTAAATAATAATAGTATTATAATAGTATGTAATTGTTTAAAACAAATCAAATTGGAAATATCTATAATATAAATAATAGAGTTAATTAAATATGAAGACCACAAGTGGAAAATATGCGCAGATTTAAGAGGCATGCAATTGGGCTATACTAAAAATATGTGCTTCATATGCTTATGGAATACGCGTTTCCATGGCGACCAGTACAATATACGGGATTGGGCTATACGTGAGGAAAGCAGATTGCATAGAAATAATATTATTGAATTACCACTTGTAAAAAACTTTATAAACGCATTGAACCCAGATGAAATTGCTTTTACCGAATTGCGCCGAATTGTTCCACGATTAAGCGGCATGAAAGTAAAAGAAGGTATGAACACTAGCTACTTTATTAAATTAGATTTATATTTCATATCATAATGTTATTATTTTACAGGAATTCTTAATGGACCGGACATTCGTCGTCTAATGAAGGACCAACAAGTTGAACTTGCATTGAATGATATGGAGCTATTGGGCTGGAATTGTGTGAAATCAGTAATAGAACATGTATTAGGAAATCATCGGTCTGAAAATTGGCAAATTTTAATTGTAAATATGGTAACCGCATTTAAAAACTTAAACGTCAGAATGTCATTGAAAATACATTTTTTGCATTGTCATGCAGAAAAATTTAATGAACCAGACCAGACGAGTCTGATGAACATGGCGAGAGATTTCTAGTAACAGCCAGACTCAACAACTTGATTCACTTTTAGGGGATATTTGTTGGAATCTTCAGGAGGAAGAAGACTAAATTTGTAAATAAAAACTTAAACTTTAATTAACAACAAAAATAAATGTTTTAATTCTTGAAGTTTCGTCTGGCTATTATAAATATATTTCATCTTTTGTGAATAAAATCAAAAGTTGTAGACAAATTTCAATTCTTTATGTCTTATTTTGTTTGGAACTTTGTTTGCTAAACGTGCAGAAATAGAAGCACAGCTGCGTTTTCCAATTTTTTATGCCGTTTTAAGAAACAAAACTTTCGAAATTTTGGTAAAAAACTATTCTTTTTTTGGTCAAAAAAAATTATGTTGCTCAACGACTGCGCATATTGGAAAAAGTTTAACCTTATTTAAAGAAAATTTCATTGCGGAATTTAGGTTTTTTTAGTTTATTCAATAAACTAAACCGTTTTTGAGTTACGCGAATATATGTTGTGCAACCTCCTCCATTTTCGAAATAACGGTATATTTCGAAAACAAGAGCTAACCTAAAAAAAAAACGGTTAGCACCACTGTATTCAGAGTACCCGAATTAGATTAACCCGCCAGGTGCCCCGCTTGTCACTTTTTCCAACTAGCACAGTGTAATTGATATTGATTGTGTTGTTGTTTTGTTTTTTATTTATTCATGTATTTATTATGTACTAAATAATAGTATTATGTAATTGTTTAAAACAAATCAAATTGAAAAATCTATAAAATTTGTTATAAAAGGAATGTTTCGTCAGAATAATTCATAAATTTGTGGTAAATAAAAATTTGTGAAAAAAATAATGAAAAGAAAAATAAAAAATTCAAATTTTTAATTTAAAATTTATAAAACGAAATTTAATTTAGTGTATGAGAGAACATTATTATAATTATTATAATTTTTATAATAATATTTGTTTGTTATATGTTGATATATAATTTTTTTTGTTTTTGTTTTTGTACACAGATTATTAACTATTAGTGGTTGGTTTTTGTTTTATTATTTAGAGAATACAATTACATAGTTTTTTAAGGGGCTTGGGGGTTTTAAAGAGGAAGATTTCTTATGATTTGTTTATACAACGTCTAAATAAAATTTACTAATTGCTAAAAATATGTAAGAAGTTGTGGTTTATAAACTTTTTTTATATTTAGAATTATTTTTATAATTTATAAGAATTTTTCCCACTTTTTTTTTATTTTTTTTTTAAGATTTGAACTTTTATTTTCTATTTATAATAATTTTTTTTGTTAATTTTTTTATTTATACATTTATTAGAAATTCTATTATTTTTATTACTTTATACAAAATGTTATTATTATTATTTTTGGAGTTTTTGTTTTATTTTATTAAATTTAATATTATTTGTTTTGTTGTTAATAATAGTGATATGAAATACAATTAAAAGGACATTTTAATATAGTTTTGTTTGCTCTAATAATATTTTTAAATCTAGATTTTTTGTTTTTCTAATAGATTTTATCATAATTTACAATTGATTTTTTTGCTTTTTGTTTTGTAATACTTGAGGAGTGGGGTTTGTTAGGGTATTTAGTTTGTAAACTTATTTTAGCTTTCTTTTTGTAGAAAATACATTAAAGCAAATTTCAATTATAAAGGAAACTTTTTTAAAAAATACTGTAAATTATTTATAAAAAAAAATGTTTTAAACATGAGACAAGTTTGTATGTATAAGTTTGTTTGGGATTTTTTCTTTAGATTTTTATATCAATAGTTTTGAGAACAAATAAAGGGTTTTTTTAGTTTGTATACTTATTATGAGTTAAATTATTTTTTTATCACTCGATTTTCGTTGATCTTGGCTGTTAAATGATAAAAAGTAATCATAGATATTTACAGGTTTTTTTTTTAGATTTTTTAAATGGAAACAACAGGGTTTTTAAAAGGAACTGAGTTTCAATGCTAATATCAGTTTTTTTAGACAAAATCAGAAAGTGAACAGGAGAATGACCCAAAATACAAAAATATTTGCAGGTTACCATCACAAATCATGTGTTTCTTTTAAAAGTTTATTGTTAAATTTTCAGCTGGTCGATTTTTTAACCTCTTGAGCAACCAGATTAAGGGCCATTATTACAACTTGCCTCTAATGTTTTTAATTAAAGTGAGGAATAAAGTGACCTTTAAAATTTTTCGTAAAATAAAATAATTTTTTTTCTAAAATATGGCAATACCAGTGAAAAACCGATTACTTTTGAAAAATTACTGACAAGAAACAGTAAATTGTTTGTGTTTGTGAAAACATTTGTTTGTTTATCAAGTTATTTTCAAAACAAAATTAAAATTAATTTATTTTTAATAACGTTGACATTTTTTCCAGAACATATGGCAACTTCAAATACATACCTGACTATAAAATTTAAAGGCTAGATGCTCTTCCCTTTAGCTTATCTATCGGTTATAGATTAAAGTAAACTTATAATAACCAAATACTTTTTATCTATCCGATAACATCATACCTTTAACTATTGTTAAGTTGTAATAATGGGCCTAAATAACATATGGTGAATTTCACGTCAAGTGACCCAATTTTAAAAAGCGAAGTCTTCCGATTTGGATGAAATTGGCACCAAGGTTAGTACAATTGGATAGTACGCCAGAGACAAATTTTCAGCTCTATCAGTCTAGAAGTGCCGGAGTTAGAGGGGGGTCAAATTTGGACATTTTGGTCAATTTTGGTCATACAGGGTTTTTTTTTACCTATTGGTCCTAGCAAAAATTGTCAAAAGGACTGTAGATAGCTATTTCCTCAATCATTTAATTTTTTATTTTTTTTTTTAAATATAATCATTTCAAAAATATTTTTTTTTAATTTTTAAAAAAAAAAATTTTTTTTAAATATTTTTATTTTATTTTTTTAATTTGGGCCCTTTTTTTCTCAAAAGAAAGCTTATACAATTTATTTTAAGGCCTTTAAAATCGCTTAATGGGATGCGAGTGGGATATCTATCAAAAAAATAATTTTTTAACTCAAGAATAGGATTTTTCAATATTTGGCACATGTATCATTTTCATTTATATATTAATTTTATTAAATTATTTATTATTATTATTCTTATTTAGTATTATAAGTAATAAATAGAATAAAAATAAAAATAGTGCATATGGTACAAATTGAAACACTTTCTTCTTTGAGTTACAAATTTTTTTTATAGATACCCTACTTGCATCCCATTAAGTGACCATTTTGAAAAACAAATTAAAAAAAAAATGGGGAAAATGAAAATGATAAATGTGCCAAATATTGAAAAATACTATTCTTGAGTTAAAAAATGATTTTTTTGATAGATATCCCACTCGCATCCCATTAAGCGATTATACAGGCCTTAAAGTAAATTGTATAAGCTTTCTTTTAAGAAAAAAAAGTCCCAAATTTAAAAAATAAAAAAAAAATATTTAAAAAAAAATTTTTTTTTTAAAAATTAAAAAAAAATATTTTTGAAATGACTGAAGAAATAGCTATCTAAAGCCCTTTGGAGAATTTTTTCTAGGACCAATGGTAAAAAGTTACACTCATTTAAAAAAAACCCTGTATGACCAAAATTGACCAAAATGTCCAACTTTGACCCCCTTTAACTCCGGCACTTCTGGACTGCTAGAGCTGAAAATGTGTCTCTGGCCTACTATCCAATAGTACTAACCTTGGTGCAAATTTCATCCAAATCGGAAGACATCGATTTTTAACAATGGGTCACTTGACGTGAAATTCTCCATATATTTACGTATTTAATAAAAACATAATTTCCAACACGTTTCCAAATGAATATTTATTTATTTATTTATCAATATTTTCTTTAACGCAATAAATAAATTGCTTAAATAGTCCAGTTTTAATTTGAAACTGTTTATTAATCAAAAACTTCCGGGAATAACAAGGAAGTTACTAAGAGTACTAAACCCTGTTGTTAAATTTAAAAATCTCTTCTCTTTTTGCTTAAATTTGATTTCCTCTCTTAATTTTTGTTATTCTTACTTTTAACGGAAAAAACTGCTGCTCCTTTTTCGGTCGATATGTTTAAAAGGTTTCCGGGTGAATTGCGGACAATAAAAATATTCACTCTTAAACGATTGTTTTGTTGTTATTTTATTTATGCATACTCAAACGGCGTTTTAGTCGAGACATATGAACCACTGGCTGAATCATCATCCGATTTACTGCCGCAATACTGTATCAGCAGATTCTACACCATATTGACATACTTGTCCTGAGGCGTCATGTAGTCTAGACTGTTCTGGGAGAAAGCCTGGGCCGAAACGGTGCCCGTGAATGAGGGACTGGGCGAGAGTCCGAAATTGGTGGCGGCCGAATAGCCCGAGTGGCCCATGTTATAGTTGACTTGATTTTGATTGCTGAAATATTCCATTTGGGAGTAGTAGCTCGGCGCCTGGGCATAGTTGTTGGGATATTGTTGATATTGATTATGCCAGAAGTTGTAAGAGTCATGATTGGACATGTAGGCGGCCGAATGGGCGGCAGAATGATGAGCCGATTGGGCGGATTGGGCAGCATGGGCTGCAGCCGCCGACTGTGGGGACATGGGAGTAATGGGAGGTGAGGGTGTGGTGATGCTGGAGTTGGAATCCATGGGCGTTATATTGCCGCCAGGTTGCAAAAGGCGGGGATTCGCCGAAGCGGCCGTGCCATAAATACTATGATGATGTGAACTAGAGCTGATATCGCCACCCGATTCCTTGAGTGTGTCATAAGAGCCACGCAAAGCATCAACATTGGAGCCAGGATAGCCGGAACCACCCATGTGCTCTTTTTTGCACACAATACTAACCGGACTGACCGAGGTGGCAGGTGTGGGCAATAGGGGTGAAGAGTTCTGATGATTAGCGCCGCCCGAGGTATTGAGACCGCCGCCTGATCCCGAGCCCACACTACCGCCGGCCATGTGATGTAAATGTGAAACTGCTGAAGAGCTGCTCGGTGTAACGGCGGAGGCGGACGAGGAGGAATTGTGAAAGGAACTGTGATGTGACTTGATGGATTGTGCCACGGCTGCTGCAGCCGCTGCGGCCGACGAGTTCTGTGAGGAGGAATTATTATTCGATGAATTGTTATTTGATTTGTTGTTATTATTGTTGTTGTTATTATTGTTGTTGTTGTTATTGTGGTTGGCGGACGAGGAATGATGACTGTTGGTTTTGGAAGAATTCGTTGAACTGGAATTGCTGCTGCCATTATTCGATGTATTGCGTGAGGAGGAGGATGAACACGAGGCGGAACCCGAACCCGAATTGACCGATTTCGAGTTGTTTAAACTGTTCGATTGCTGTTGCTGTTGCAATTGTTGGCGACATTTGGCGCGACGGTTCTTAAACCAGACCTGCAAATAATAAAAAATTAATAAAATTTTATTATATTGTATTTAGTTGTGAAAATTTAAATTAAATGTGAAATTTAGCTTCCTTTGATTTCCCTAAATTAAAAGCTCAGCATTTAAGACATTTTTCCAGCTCATTAACTGATATCAAACATAAAATTTTAATATTATTAAAATTGTATTTCTCTTTTAAATTAAAAGAATGCCTGTAACAAGCACGAAATGTTTATTGAAATTAGTGATATTAATTTAAAAATATGTCCTTTACCCCCTACCCAGAACTTTGATTACAAATCTTAACTTTATCAAACCGAAACACACAAAAAAAAAACTGACAGCACGCAAAAAATACTGAAAAAGGAGGACAAATTGGGAAATATAATGAAATCTGATACGCCTTGTTTAATGCTCTTTTTGTCCTGATAACAGTAACAGCAACAACAACAAAAGCAAAAAAAAAACGGCAGTATAACGCAAATAAAGTCCTTATCCTCTAACCAAAAAAGAAAAAGAATAATGAAATTTTTTTGGTCATGAATGGAATGAATGGATTTTTTGTTTTATTTTACTTTGATAGAATATTTGGCCTTTTTTGTTGAAAACAATTTCTTGGGGAGCTGTTTAACAACAGGGGCGTTAAAAGTGTGTGGTAACATTATAGATTGTGGCGTGTGGCAATAATATCAAGGCAAATTTGTATTTGTAGTGTATGTTTTGCTTGTTTAGGGTGGCAGCATGAAACCATTAACAGGCCCACCTCTTCATTTTCGTTTATGGACCTTCAAGAGCTTTTGAAATCACTGTGAAAACAAATTCTTTAAAAGAGAAATTCCACTTGTACGAATGAGTTGTGTTTTTTGTTTCTTACTCTAAATGATGAGAATGTGAACACAAACTCATACATAAATGCCTTTGTAAGCACTTTGCGGATTGTTAGCTTGGTCCCCTTAAGCATAACAAACAAGGATAATGTGAACATGACTGAATGAATAAAGTGTTTGTATAAAATTCTCCCCCACCCCCCTACACCCATTTATGTTTTCTCTATTTTTATGGGAAATAGTCCTTGCACTTGTTATTGTTAGATAAAAGGGGGAGTGTGTTTGACTGCGTGTGGAAGTTATGTGCCTCATGCTTTTCTATTTGACAATATAATCGAGTCAATTTGCAACTGTACGCTTTGGATAAACATTTCAGATGTTTGTGTTTGTTTTTGTTTATTTGTTGTGTATCGTTGGTGGCAGCCAAGCCAGCAATGCCTTGAGCTAAATTGTATAATGTGCAGCAGCATCTTTGAAATGGGCGCGTGACTTTTAACACTTGTTTCTTGTTATAAAGGCAGGCAGTAACAATAATATTAACAACAACTATAATTTATTCATTGATACTTGTCTTCCTTCCTTCCTTCATTCCTTTTTTTCGCCTGAAAAGCCACTTACTTGCCACTGCTTGAACGCACTCAAGTTAAACAAACAAATAAACACACTCAAATTTTGTCACGAATTTTTGGAATTGTAAATTATTGTAATTGTTGTGGGAAAAATGCGTTATGGTGTTAGAAAGCAAAAAAAAAGGATCTGAGTTTTGGTTAAAGTGTATGAAATAGATATTGAAGTAAACAAGTAAACTAAATTTAGGCATGAATTTGAACAAAACTTTTTGCAATAATTTTGTTAAATTAAAAAAGTTAGTATTTGAAATTTAATTAATCATTAAAAAAACTTAATTTAAACTATATTTAACTAAACTAAAATTATGCTTTCGAGATTTTCAAGACTTGATTTGTTTTTCTTAGAGTTTCTTTTATATTGAGTTTTTACATCTCACGAACAAGAGAACAGAAATTAAAATTTAATTAAAAGTTAAATCCAGTTCATCTAAATTGAAGAATAAAATCTCCCATCATATCCCAGAAAATCAATTTTAAGTTAACTGTTTTCATTAAACTTGCCTTTTTCCAGTAAACTTAGTTTAACTAAACATGTTTAAACTTGTTCACTTTCATTATGATTACGAAAACTAACAAATTGTAACAACGTTTAAAAAATAACTTTAAATTTGTTCGTAATTTCATTGAATTAACAATTTTAAGAAAAATACAAAAAAAAATAAAGACTTTTTACTTTCATTTCATGGAAGGAGAATTATATTAAAAAAACTAGCAAAAACTGTGTAGAAGTAATAAATATTCAATTCCAAATCAATTTCAAACAATTCATGCGTTAACAAAAATGTGTTGATTTTCCAATGATTGAATATGATGTTTAACAAATAAAAGTTTTTTGTTCAATCTTTTATTTTATTATTTTTCTTTATTTTTTTTTTTGTAAATCAAATCAAAATTACATTATTGTAACAGTCACCAAATTGAAAACGAAACAGTAAGAAAGATAAACAAAAAAATTTTAATCTGCAATGGGAAATTTTCAACAATACTACAGCTGTTGTATTAAATCAAATAATATTTACGCATTATTGACAGAGTAAGTAAAGGAATAGGGTATGGACACCACCAAACAACATCCTGTCATTTGAATTTAAATCTCTACCGTTATTATGAATATTGTCACCAACTGCAAGAAAAGAGTTAGTTTGGCCAAATATTTGGTAAAATATCCCCTAAATGTTAGAAAAACAAACAAAACTCCCTAAATGTAGACTCTGGAAAACTAGTTTCTTTTTGAGGGCTTAAGCTGCAACCCTTAATTAAATGGTCCTTCGTTGTAGTGAAGATATAATTTTTCAAATTAATGACAAATTGTGTTTACTCATACATGAATACTGAATTTGTGTACATACAGGCTGTATACATACCATATACATATGTATGTATGTATGTATGTATATAGGTTTTTTATAGAGGGTAGGAAATAAAAATTATGATTTGTTGCTGGTATTTTGGAATATAGTACTTTTTAGGCTTTTATTGTACAAAAATTGGGATTTAGTTGTTGTATTTCTTTACCATGCCATTACAGTTTGATTTTATTGTAGTTGGAAAAGTACTTTTTTGTAATTTATACTGTAGCTTAAGTTACAAATAGGTAATAAACACTTAAATATTTATAAAAAGACTTAAATTCTTGAAAAGTTGGAAAAAAGATCTAAAGATATTGAAATTGTTTCAATATTTAGGTTTTAAATAATTATATTTGTTGTTATTGTTATTAGTTTGCTCTACTAAGCGATTTTAAAATTAAGAATTGCGGATTTTATTGTAGTACTAAAATAATGTATTAGAAAAACTTTTCGATTCCAAAGAATTTAATTTTTCATTTGTATCATTAGATCAGAGCTTTAAAATAGAGGCTTTTCTGATGTTCTAAAATATTTTTTGAAAAGTACTTTTTCAGTACTTCAGTGTAAATTTAATTCAAATTTTGTAAACTATTTTAGAGATAAATATGAAATATTCACAAAATACCAATAAAGTACCTTTTCTTGTTTTTGCAGTTTAATGTCTAGTTTAGGCCTGCATGAAAACTTTAAGTGTATGAGTAACCATGTGTGTGTGTGTGTGTATGATGTATAAATATGATTTGAGTGTGAATAGACGGAAGCGCTTAGCAAGGTTATCAACATGAATAATAAAATTTTTGATTTATGATTTATATTTCATTATGCGTACAACAACAACAACATAAGCAAATACCAAGAATGCATAACCTCCCCCTTCTAACTCTCAAATGTAACAAGCCTAAACAACAACAATATCATCATTATCACCATTATAAACTGGTGGGTTGGCAAATGTTACACCAATATACCCGGTAACCATCTCGTCGTCATCTCGCTTAAACTAAGTAATAATGTTTGTAATGTTTGTCTGAAGTTTTTCTCATATACATATTGACAAACAAAAATAACCAACAACTACTCTATGGTTCTGAACAATATTTGATGACAATGACGATGGCTAGGCTGTGAGTGGTTGGTTGAGCATGTAGGATAGAAAAATAGCAGATACCCAGTAGCATTTATTAGGGCGTCAATGTTTGTTCTGTTCTGGTACAGATAAGCTGTGGAAAATCATTACATTTATACATTTATATGTCATATACATATATATGTACACACATACATAGTGTTTATGCATGTGGTTGTGGTATTTTTGAAATTGTTTATATTCTTTTCTGATATTACCACAGCTATAAGGTCTGTTATTAATGTGTGTGTGTGTTTTTTTTTTTTGGTTTGCCTAAAACTTCTATATATTGATTACAAATTTTGGGGTGGGGCAATATTTATTAAGTAAATTAAACAATTTTTGTTTTTTGAACAAAAATGCTGGCAAATTGTTAAAGAAATTGGACTTTAGACTTTGAATTACAATTTTTTAATATTAAAAAAACTTTAATTTATATTTATTAATTATTAAATATAAGACTTTTATTTTAATACAAGTATAACCAGGCATATTTGAATTGATTTGAATTGCTTAATTGAAAAGCCATTGGTTTACAGAAAAGTTATATGCTAAAAGAACTTGGAACTGTTTTAAAATTTGAAGAAATTTAAGCGATTTTTCATTTAGTGACCTACAAAATCGTTAATGCTTTTAAGAGACTCGTTACTAATCCAATTTCTGCTATAACTAATTGAAAATGTGGTTAAACTTTATTTAACAACAAGTAATTTGTTAACCGTAGCATATGTGTGGGCGTAGGTTATCAATAAAATGACATTTCATCTAAGGATATTTATCTTAACGATTAAATCTGATAATGCAACATATAACATATGATTATATTAAATCATTTAAATTGTTCATGTAACTATAAATGATTATGACACCAACCAAACCAACCAAACGAACTAACAACACCACCTTCACCAACACTAGCAAACTTAATGCAGACATTTTTCTGCAGGCCACAAATAAACAATTACACAAATCACTAACAAAAATAAAATAAATCTCTAAAGTAAACATTATTTCTATGTAGCAAACAACACAACATTATTATGGTTAAGAATAGACGTCAACGTTAGAAAATCAGTTTGTTTGCTTTTGCTGCAACATTAAAGGCAACAACAGTCAGTAGCTGGGTGACATTTTTGTAGACGACAAGAGTTACAGCCATCGTATGGTTTTGTGACTTTGGTTTAAAGACCATTAAAGAAGCCATAAAACATTTGCCATGTTCAGTCATACCAGTACAAAAAAAAAAAAAACAAACATGTAAAAACTTACATCCAGCAGAAAAATGAATGAAATGAATTTTTCCTGCATGTTGGTAAATGAAAGAGAAATTTTTTTGTTTGCTTGCCAACATCATGTGTTAATTTTTCAATGCTTTCTGCTGATATGTATCCTTAATATATTTGGCAAACATTAATTTTATGTGTTTTTCTTGGATTTTTTGTTTTTAACCCTCGCCCAACAGCCAGTTAGTTCCTTTTGGAGTTTCATTTGTTGTTTGTTTAGCAGACATTAAATTGACAAATTTTCCCAGTATTAAATAAATCATATTTATTAGTGTTAGTAATTTTTCCAAGTGTTTTGCTAGAGTATTGAATCAAATTAACCCTGTAACGGGCATAAGGCATTAATTGATATAAAGTTTTTATACCCTACGCCACCATAGTGGGGAGGGTATATTGGATTTGTGCTGATGTTTGCAACAGCCATAAATATTGGTCCAACAGCCACCTTAAAGTATACCGATCAACTGAGAATCACTTCCTTATTTAACGATGTCCGTCTGCACGTCCGTCTGTCTGGCTGGCAGGCTGGCTGTCCATACAATACAGGTCGCAATTTTGAAGATAAACAGGGGTGTCATAGAAACCAATATTGTCAGAATTGGTTTTAAAACCGACAAGAAAAAATGCTTTGGTTTCATAGGGCACTGCTACACGTTCAATAAATATCTTGCTACTAGAAATATCTTCATATTTATTGAACGTGTAGCAGTGCCCTATAACACGAAAGCATTTTTTTCTTGTCGGTTTTAAAACCAATTCTGACAATATTGGTTTCTATGACACCCCTGACAATACGATAAAATTTTGTACATGATATTTTTTCGGCCCAAGGACGGATGGGATTGAAACTGGAGAAAAGCGGTCCATTATTTCTTCACCAATGTCCTCCTGAAATAGGAGTTTACCGATCATAAATGTTTGAATTATGCTAGTATCCAAACCAATTTCAGCACAAATGAGTGGTAAATGAAGCCAAATAACATCTACAAATTTGCTGCAGATCGATCCATAATTGATCATAACTCCCATATAAGTCACACTTCCTTTAAATCACTTTCGGTCGGTTTCCAAATAATATTGAACAGACATATGTTTCATATTTACTCTCCATTTTTCAGGTGTTGAGCTATGGAAAGGGTTTTTAGTCTTGCTCAAAACTAATACTTTCAAGTAAACATTTTTCAATTATTTATTTTTATTACGAATTAGTTGTTTTTAATTTTTTTTTACACATTTGCTGTAAAGATCAAATCAATCAAAGTTTAAGTCATTATTTCTAAAAATTGTTGCACGTTTTAGGTTTAATTTGTAAAAACTTGCCTGTCCTTATTAAATGTTCTAGCCTCGTTAAACAATGTGATAATTTGTGTAAATAAATAGAAATACAACGTTTTCCTTAAATTGTTTAAACTAGAAGCACATAAAATTCTGTCTGTTGACTTAGGATCATGTACGAGCTGATGATTCTACTTTTTTCGCCAAAAATTCTTTTGTATATTTAAGGAAAAAAGCAAATGACATAATTATGTTGCAACATGACAATTTGTAGCTGGAAAAAGACCAATCTTGTATAAAATATACATACATATGTATATGTAGATACAATAAATTGAAATAAAAATAAACAAACCCAAACAATAACAATAAAAATGTCCTTATCATGCCTGCAACAAACAACGTAGTTAAAACAAACCCTTAATATGCCTTTAGGTCTATTTGAGAATTTGTTGAATTAAAAGATCTGTTATTGAACAAAACAAATTGAGATGTCATTTTTTTAAGGTTTACAATAATAAAAGTAATGATTGGTTGATAATTTGGTTTGCTAGTAATGTTTGTTTGCATAGCGTCTGAGGTGGGTATTATATGTTAAAGGTTTTGTAGAGGGATGTTGCAAGACAGCCAGAGAGAGCAAGCAAACACATTTATCAACTAGTTAAACAAACACAGCCGTTGTAAGCAGCAACTGTGATAATAAACAAACAAATATGTACGTAGATTTTTAAAAAAAAAGGATTTTTTTGTTATGTAACAATTGTCCCCTGATGCAAAATTGCAAAAAAAATCGATTATTTGAAATTTAAGGACGTGACACTGAATACCTTTTGGTTGTGTGTTGCATAAAATAAAACAAAAATGCATGCCTTGCATATTTTCATTGTTACAACAACTAAATTTGTATTGGAAAATAAAAAAAAAGAAGCATGTTGCTACTCTTGGCATGTTGCAACATTTGTTCGTGTGTTATAATGTATGTATGTATGTAAATTTTAGTTTAATGTTTTAGAGGGAAGCCCTTGGTATTTCTTTACCAATTGACCACTCGTGAAAATTGACACGTTGCAAGTTGTCTGTAGCTGTTTATGTAGCTGTACGTGTGTGCCGTTCTCTTGTCATGTTACAATTTCTTTACAAACATTTTTAGTTTTTTTTTTTTATTTAAAACATTTTAAATAAAATAACACATGTATTTGCTTACAAAGAAGGCCTAAATTATTTTTGTTATACTCGTACAACTAGTAGTAGTACATTTATTTTATTGTTTATTTGTAGATTTGTCATTTGTCGTCCGTCATCCGTCTACAGCAACTACTCTAGTTGTTGCTGTTGTAGTTTTTGTTTTTTGCTTTCGGTCTGGTCTATATGTCTCAGGTTATTTTCATGTGTATGGTAGCTTTCCTATGGTATCCTTGGGCCCAGCAGTTGATTTCTTTGGTACGTGTTTAAACAAATAATAGAAATGTATTGAATTTCTTTTAGTGTCTGAAAATTGCATACGAGTACATTGTAATTTACACGAAATTCTAAGTAGGTGTCTATGTAGGTGTAGGAAAACCTTACAGTTTTTTTCTTCTACTCTTTTATTAAAGGTAATTGACATTTAAATAGTTCAGAGTTTTACTGCAGAGACATACAATATTTAAGTGTAACAGAAATTAAGTTACACTTAAATTACCGAAAACTGTTACACGAAAATTATACATTAAAAGGGAATTAATTTAATTAAAATAAAACAAAATCAAATTATGTATTTCTTAAGGTACGGTCAGATTAGGCAAATATTTTCTCAAAAAAGCGTAACCAATAGTTTTAGCACAAATTTGTTTGACATTGTTTACTCTTACAAGAGTTTTGCAAGATCAGACAGCATCAAATAAATTAAAATTAAATATTTGTTGTGCTTTGGCCTAAATAGAAAAGTCTTATTTATTGTTATTTACGAGTAGTGGTTACGTCTTTTTCGGCAAATATTTGCCAAATGTGACCGTACCTTTACTGTTGAATAAAGCTTGTTCTTTTTAAGCATAACATGAATATTTAGGAAACTCTTGTGATTAAAATAGAATTTTCTACTTGTGTTTAACCCTGTTCGCTTTCAGCTTCGTGAGGGTTTTAAGGGGATAGTTTTTGACTTTATTAGGGTTTCAACAAAGCGAGAGTAAATCGATTTAACAGAATCTCAATAACAATTATTTGCAAACATTAAAAAATTCAAATTAGGTATTTAAATACTTTTCTATAGTTTTATGATGTTTGAAATATGTAGGCTTGAAAATTTGCAATTGCTTGATCTCTCAATATTTTTTAATAATCAAATATTGCTACATTCAGTGCCAATTATTGCTATTCATTTTTAAATACGTTTTTAAATCTAAATAATTAGAATGGCTTCTCACACAATTTCTAGATTTCTTTAAATGACTGATTTTATATTAAGCTAGATTTACACGATTGAAATTTTCTTCAAAATAGCTCTTCAAAATGCTTCAAACTCGTCTAAACAGCAAAAATTCTTCAAAAATTATTTATTTAATAGTTATTAATATAAATATAAACAATAGATTTTGAAAAAATTTTTGCTGTTTACACGAGTTTGAAGCATTTTGAAGAGCTATTTTGAAGAAAATTTCAATCGTGTAAATCTAGCTTTAGTTTTAAACTAAACTTTAGCTAAACTTGTTTAATATTTTCTTAACTCTCCCTTACAAATTTTTTTGTCATTAATTTAGTTTATGACAAATATTCCTAATTATAAACAAGTAGGAAAGTATAGTCGATCAAGCTCGACCCTACACCCGATACGAGTATATGTGCAAAAACGGTTTTTCAGAAACTGGCGATATATGGAAACAATGACCTATTATAAACCGATCATCCAAAAACTTAGAGGCTAAAGTGGATTTTGGAGGGGGTCTTATATGGAAGTTTCGACTAATTATGGACGGACCATTGTAAACTTTGGTGTCATGATTTCCTCATATGTATATCACACTTTTTTGTGCTGAATTTTATTTGTACAATAAAGTGACGTTCGGATGTGGCCTTATATGAGAGCTATAACCAATTATAAACTGGTTATCATAAAATTAGGCCGAATGTTTTGTGTATATATGAAATATATTTGTGTTCAATATTAACCCCCTAATTCATAAAACTTGTCAAAGGTTTATAACAGGCTTATAAAGCAAATTTTGTATGTATATTAATCATTAGGGCTAAGATTTTCATGCACTAAAGAATCGAAAATATGCGCTTAAAATATGCACTACAAAATCCAAAATATGCAGTAAAACTTGAAAAATTTCATTAAAAAAAATGTTTTTTTTTAATTTTTTTAAATATAAATCTTTGAAAAATTTAAATATGTAACTAATTTAAATTTTTATTTGTATAAACAAATAAATACTTTTTGATATTATCAAAAGTAAAACTTTGTCGGTTCGGACGCAAAAAAGTTTTGTACATAGAAAATGACCTCTCAACGTCAACCGAAATTATAGGAGCATACTTTAAGGAAGCCAATTCATTTGGATAATATTTATTTTCTAATTGTTTTATTTTTTGGATTTTTGTTTTAATTTGTTTGGCTTTTCTTCCGTCCACATTGTTAATTTTACTTTCTGCAATATTAATTAATTTGATTTGAGTATTAAGTGAACCAAATCCCTCCAATTTAGTTATTGTCTCCCCAATATATACGTAGTTGGAAAATACAAATGCTAATTGACTTTTGATGTTATTTAAATTTAATATTTCTTTTACATTTTTAATTGCATACGAATCATCAACAAGCTCTTCAATAACATTCTTAAATTGCTCAAAGTTTTTTGAATAGTATTCTACAGCATCTAGCCAGTGTCCCCATATTGTTAATACTGGCTGCTGTGGAAGGGGAACCAAGGGATACATTTATTTAAAAATTTCAACTCGTGAAGGAGCCTTTAAAAATATTTTTTTTGCGTATGAAATCAATAAATCAATACTATCGAATTTGCTTCTAATTTCCTCTGCAACGCGGTCTAACCCAAGTGCCAAGCAGGTAACATGTAACAGTTTTGGATAAAATATTTTAAGGCTATTGACAGCCTTAACCATGTCAAAATCTTGACCCAATAAATTTATTGAGTCGTGGAAAGCACGAGCTATCGTAGCATGGTTGGTATTTTCCAATTCCACAACGTTAAGCAAGAATTTATTTTTGGATACTTCTTTATCTTTATCCAAAACTCCGACCATAACATTTGCAACGCAACGTCCTTCTATATCAGTTGTTTCGTTCATCGACACCCATAATTATCAAAAAGAAACAGATTTTTTCTAGTTCGGAGTCATATATTTTGTCTACATAATTTTTTCTAAGAGTAGACTGGCAAGGGATACCCTCATTTATGTATGTTTTAAAGAAATTTCTTAAATGTTCGTTACTTAATTTGTTTAAGGGTATGTCAGCGGAAATAAATGCTTCACATAAGTCCATACAGAACTTATTTGTTGTCTCTGTATGTTTAAGCAACGATTGGGAAGACTTTTGTGTAACACGCTCGAGCACCTCCTTGTGTTTTTGACTATTTAAGTGTTGCTCAACCAAAAACTTCCTTTCGTGACTCACGGATTTGAAAAAAAAAAGTAAAACAAAAACTGTAAATATACTCACAATTAAATATCGAACAATTAATGGACAAATTTCATTTAAATTATTGTTTTCAATGTTAAAATTTTATTAATTCACGTTAAAATTTCTTGAAGAAGTCAGTTTTTCTCAAAAATACGTTGCAAAAAAATGAAAAATTACATTTATGTTTTTATTTGAAAATTGAATGTGAATTAATGTGTGGTGGGGTGTCATAAAGCCATATGGCGTCAAGTCTCATTCCATTGAGCCATAAGGGCATATGTCATTAAGTCTCAATGGAATGGGACTTAACGCCATAATTTTTTTTCCAAAAACGAGACATAAAACCGTATTTTTGATAATGTTGCATGTCACCCTATTTCATGTAAAAAAAAAGGATTTTCTCCTCTATGGTATACAGAATACCGGCTTCGCATTGTACAAATTTCTTGGCGGATGGATTTCCTCCTCCATAGTATACAGAATTGCACATCAAATAGGACATAAAGCCATTATGGTTTTATGCCCCATTTCACTAAAGTTGTTATGAGACTTAAGGCCATATCAAAATTATGGCTTTATGTTCGTTTGAATTGAGACATAAATCCGTTATGCGTCTCTTTCTAATATAAAGTTGTATTTTAAGCAGAGCACTAAAATAATTTATTGATTTTTTTGTTTATTTGGAATTTTTTTGAAAAATCACTCAAAAATTCCAAAATATGTAAAAATATGTATTAATAAATTTAAAATATTCAAAAAATATGCATTTTAAACCAAAATATGCAAAAATATGCATTTTCACCAAAATATGCAAAAAACAAATCGATGCCATTTTAACGCAAATTTCTTGATTCTGAAAGATAACACAGTACAACACAAAAATAATTACGGGGTTCCGACGATTGATTGTTTTTAAGGAGACCAAAAAAAATATACGTGTGTCGGCGTTTTGATAGATCACATCAGAATTTCATTTAAGAAGCGGTTAAAAATTCCCAGCTCTGGCCTGTTCTTGCAGCATATCGGTATATAAAACTATGTTTTCTTTACGTCTGATGTGTAGGGTATGTTCAGCATTTTTGTAGATAATGGTATGGCAAATATTTTTTTAGAACATATTAACCCTCTAACTCCCCCTCATAACGGCATTTTTGGCTTTATTCTAATAAATTGTAAAAAACACCCCGAAAAAGGAGAAGGGCGGGGATGAAATGTTCTACAAAAATGTTGGCCATAAAATTTTACTATATATGTCAGAACACACCAAAACCCAAAACTTAACACAAACACTAAAAACCAATCAAATTCAAGATTGTCCATTAAAGGTTAATTTAGTTATTGTTCACTTATGTGGGTCATCCAATCTCTGGCGGGAAGGTTTGACAATCCAATACTAAATCGACAAAAACCATGCATTTGCATGGAAATCGCAGCCCTATTAATCATCATCTGCTTACCATGTTATAGCAAACGATTTCCGCTAATAAATCAAAAAATTATGGACAGACCTTTATAAACTTGTACCGTATTATTTGTATATATATGAAATATATTTGTGTTAAATATTATTTCGATACCAACATTTTTGAGTGAGTTATGCTCTTTAAAGTGATTTTCGGAAGTCAGCCTTATATAGAAGCTATGATCAATTATAGACCGATCTGCACAAAATTTGTAGGTGTGATTAGGCTTCATGTACAAATTTCTGACCGATAAACCCCTATTTCGCTAGGTGAAACAATTTACCGATTTAAACCAAATTCAATCCCAACCGTATTTGAGTCGAACAAAAGTCTCATATTAAATTTTATTGAAATATCTTTGCAACCTTTACTCTGCGCTCAAGGTTTGCATGGACTACCAGACGGACAGACATCGTTTAATCGACTCAAAAGGTGATTCTTTGTCGATCGGTATAATTTAAGGTTGATGTTAGACTAATATTTTGGGGCGTTACAAACATCAGCACAAATCCAATATATCCTCCCCACTATGTTGGTGTAGGGTATAATAATATAAATTGATAAAGACTTCGACAGTCAGACATTTATATATTCATTTATATATTTTCGTATATATTAAGCAATCTAAAGTTTATAAAATATTTCCAAAAAAGTAATAAATATTGGTTCTTCTGTTCAACTCTAAACGAACTTTCAATATATGTAAATGCTAATTGCCCAAGCTTGCTAGACATGTTGAGGGACAATTTGTATTCGGATTTGAACCATTTTTAATAGAAAATGTTGACAAAACATTAATGTAGATAGAGTAAGACAGAAGGACCAACAAATTGTTGTTAATTTATCAATTTATTTTTTTTTTATATTAAACATATGAGTTTAAAAGTGCAACTTAAATTCTTCGGAGTCCCTACGTCAAAAAAACATATTATATATATTCTTTGCATTTTGGATATTGTTCAACTTTTGAAATGCAATTTCCAAATATTAGGAAAGTTAGTATTATTAATATAAAAACTTAAATGTGTATGTAATTGTTTTAAAGAGATTAAAGTTTTACTAACATTTTTAGGACAACTTTTAAATTCGATTTTGTTGGGACTTTTGTAAAATTATTAAGCAGTTAGTTAATTTCAAATGTTTTGAGAGAAATTCTAGAAAGATCTTATTGCTACTTTTATAATTTAAATTACTTTTAGAAAAACCTTTAAAGATTAATTTTTTCGGAAAAAATTCGGAAAATTTGAAAAAGTTGTCTTAACTGAACTTTCAATTCCTTTGTAGTATGTAATAATATTTAAAAGCTACTAGATATATATATTCAATGAAATTACCTGTACTCTAGATTCTGGCAGATTGATTTTTAAAGCCACTTCTTCGCGCATAAAAATATCGGGATAACGTGTCTTGCCAAACAAGGCCTCCAAAACATCCAGCTGTGCTCTGGTAAATGTGGTGCGTTCACGTCTCTGTTTGCGGGTATTCACACCTGGAGGGGAAATAATAATTAATAAAACAAAGTGAACAATAATAAAAATAATGCCTAAACAATGTGGTGAAACTGTTAAAGACCTACAACTAAATATTTTTTTTAAACACACATGTGTTAAAAAAAACATACAGAAGTCAAACAAATATATTAACTTTAGCCAAATAGTAAAGGCAAAGTCCTATAATATAATTATAGAAATATAAAAAAACCTAATTAATTAAAAGATTATTAAAAAAAGGCCATAAATATCCTGCTGTTTATGAAACATCAACTAAAAAGGACATTATTTAAAAGAAACTTTTAGAAATAAAATAATAAAAAAGAAGAAATGGCGTAGGAAAAGTGTCCTTTAAAAAAGGTGTTTTATTTAAATAAACATTTTCAGCTATACAGCATTGAAGTACATCCCTAAACTCGTCTATGAATTTTCTAAAACGCCATTCTATTATCACAAATTTCTCTCAATAAACAACCACCCCAATTTTATTAAAGATTTTTATATTGTAGATATGTACTAATGTATATGTTTATATGCTGATGAAGTCTGCTTTACTACAATTCCACCCTTGTTGGCTGGCCGTCTAATGCCATTGGTTTGGTGTTAGCAATATATACACATTTCAATATATTGTATACATATATTTTACTCTACTATGCTGTGTTATATACTATTATTATATTTTTAATCCTAGCACGACTTTATTGTTTTGTCACCCTTCCCTTTTTAGGATGTCTATATGCATATAATTTTTTTATATTTCCAGCTTGCAGAGCCGTCGGAAAATAGTTTTTTAATGTTATGTGTGTGTTTTTTTTTTCATTCTTTTTTCTATTTTTTATCTATTGCTATTGTTTAAAAGGGTATATAGATTTTTTAAAGCTGTTATATGATCTCAGTTAAGTATTTGTGTAGTTTGTATATGGCCCTGGCAAAAAGTTAGTTTTTTTTTCTTGTTGGATTTATTGTTGAATTCATTGAGCCGTACGTGTCTTTAAAATAAACGAATTTTAAAGATTTAACACAGCTGCTTTAATTTTTTGAAACATTTTTTATTTTGCTTTTTTTTTTTTTTTTTTGATGGTGGTAATAATGATGATGATGGCATTAGTTTAAGGACTTTTGATTTTTTAAGCTAAATGTAAGAGGTTTTAGAAATTAAAGTGTTAAGCGTTACACTGTGCTTTAGATAACTAGCAAGCAACGGTCTGAAGTATATAATACAGTGCAGGAAAAGGTTGTTTAAACACATTAATTAAATATAAAGAACTATTTTAATCTTAAAGCATTACACAAGCTTACAAATTAACTTACTGAAAGTTGAAAAGTAAGTAATGATCTGGAAATGTCTGGTATATTAGGAATCTTAGAAATTCCTGCCTGATTTATTGAAATTTTCATATGAAATAGCAAAAAAACTAGAAAAAGTAAAAAAAATATAATAAAGTACTAAAAAAAAGTACCAAGAAATTACCAAGCATGTATATAAATTCCACAAGACTAGAGTGACTGGTGCCAAATACTTGTTGTAAAATGGGAGTTATTCGATTTCTGGAATAAATATAAAAGTATCAACAAAGTACCAAACATGACATTTCAACATCCAACAACAAACCTTAACAAATTAGTTGTCTCACGTAAAATTTAATTGTATTAAAGAAAAAATTCTATTTCAATAGCAAAATTAACAAATTCTGTACTAAAAAAACTACCCACAAAGTACCAAACAAGACATTTTTTTCTTAAAACTTACATAAGACCAGGGCTGCCAGAAATTTTCAGCAAAAAATCTTAATTTCGCAAAAAAAAAGTCTTATTTTTGAGGAAGAAATCTTATATTTGGAAATAAGTAGTTTTTTTATTATAATAAAAACATTCATATTTTATTTAACACTAACCAAAAAAATAACAGCAAAAATTCATTTTCTTATACTAAATTGTACAAATTTTGAGATCGATTAGTTTAAAATTTTTCAAATGGGAACAAAGAAGATTTTTTTAATTGAACCTAAGCTTCGTCTAGACTCTAGACAAAACAAAGGTAGTTGGTTAAAACTAACATAAGACCATCATATGTTGTCTGCTGCAAAAATAAAGTTCAAAATAAAAATTGGAATTTTTAAGCCGTAAATTTAATTTCAGTGTCTTGGGTAAATATAACACAGCCCAACACGAAGAATGGTGCCTTAAATTTTTTAGTCAATTTGTATACATTTTATATAGGGTCCAATTCCAATAGGGTGAAATACAAAAGGGTCACAACTCAAAATACTAACATTTTCAGGAGAAACAACAAACTGTTCATCGTGCACAAACAACTTAGTCCCCGTTTACACAGTCGAACATTTGAAAGAAAAACATCTGGAATTCTCTTCTGTTTTTTCATTCGCGGTCACACTGATACATGTTTCCACGGAACATGCTTCGCTCTCTATTCATGCTTCACACCCCAATCATGTGTGAAACAACTTGCTTCACCATATAAAATTTTAAGAGCGAATCAAGTAGATTCATATTGAATCTACTTGCGAAGCCCGAAAAATTGCACTCTAATTTTTATCGCAAGTTTATCTGCACTAGCTGTAAAAATTTAATATTATTGTAAACAAAGCAAATTATTTTCTTGTTGCTGGAAGTAAAGAAAGTAAATACGTACGAATGCATGTTTTTTTCAAATAAGCTAACTAATTTCCACTCACTTTTTTTTGTCCATTAAAAAAAATTATTTTCCACAAATTCTAAATTCTGTTTTTTTTTATTCTGTTTGTTTATTAAAAACAACTGACAAATCGAATCAATTTTTTTAGTCGTGTAAACAGCATGATTCATAAACATGATTCAGAAGGCGAAGCAGGTGATTCAAGTCGTCGTGGACGAATAATGTTGTCAAACACATTTCATTATTATTTGCTTTTTTGACATTTCTCTTATTCGTGCTGTGTAATAATAATTTGTAGTTAATTCCAGCAAAGAAAATGTCAACAAAGCATGTTCACCGAGTACCGAACACAAAATTGATTCTCTCTTCCCCACCCGTAATTTTCTACCAAGCTAAATGTTTTTCTTCCAAATGTTCGACTGTGTAAACGGGGACATACCTAACATAAAAATAGACATAACTGTATTTTTCCAGTTAAAGAAGATAGTGATGTGAAAGAAGTTTTTGCAGTAGTTAGAGATGTGTACTACTACATTGTGTACTCTGAATTAATTTATGGAAAAAATCAGTTTTGGAAAATTTTGAGTTGTGACCCTTTTGTATTTAGGGTGCGATATGACGTAAAAATGTTATTTATTTTTTTTTGTTTTTTAAAAATTCATAAAAAATATTTGATATTTTTCTCTAGCCATATAGGCAGATATGTCCTGCGTAAAACGCAATATTTGTTAATATGGACGCAATTGTTTTGATTTTATTATTAATTTTGTGCAACTACATCGTGGTGTTTGCTTGTTGTTTTACAAAAATTTAAAAACAATCAATCAAAAGTACCACATATGTACAGTATCGGCGAATTCGAGTCTAGCTCTTTTATTTTTGGACGATATGAAAGGTTTTTTTGCTAGTCGTCGACTGAATAATCCGGCCTCTACCGCCTTTCTGCGAATCGTTCTTTCGCTAATTTTTAAATCTAAGCGATTTCGTATGTGACTAGAAGATGCTGTAGGATCATTTTGGATTGTCCTTTTAATTAAGGAGTCTTCATGTTGCGAAGTTTCACGTGGCCTTCCTCCAGAATCAGTACAAGATGCGCGACCAGTCTCCAAAAACTTTTTAATTAGCCTAGAAGTAATTGATCTGTTGATCGAATATTTTGCACTCAATTGATGTCTTGATAAGCCAGCTCTAAAATCATCAAGAATTCTAATTTTAAATTCACTTGAGTACTTATTGCGCGCCATTACACTTTATCTCAACGAAAACTTTAAAACAATGACAATTTTCGCGTAAATTCGAACAAGTTCTTCTTCTTAACACTGCTGCTTAAAAGCTGTTGCATTTTTGGAATTTACCGTTAACTAATGCAGTAATGTAGCAGTAGCATAGTAAAATTTTCAAACACAATATTAGGGGGTGCTTTAGTTTTGTCCACTTATATTTCCGACTTAAATTGCTTTTTGAATTTTAACTTTTTTTTCTTAAATTCTGAATTCCTTAAGTTAGTGTTTTTCAATAATAAAGATATAAATAAATAAAAAAAATTGTTAATAACTTTGTTTTCTTAAAAAAATTATCATTAAAAAAATGTTCTGAGGGGGTGCATACCATTCTAGGAGCGCTCCGAAAAAGGAGTCAGAAAAGAGTCCAACAAAAGAGCATTTTCGGAGCGCTCCGAAAAAAGGAGTCAGAAAAGAGTCCAACTAAAGAGCATTTTCGGAGCGAAAGAAAAATTTTGCTTGTTACTGTCCTGAGTCGGCACGCAGTATGACTCAGAAATTTCACTTAATTATGTGTGTACCAAAGCGTTGTTGTCCCGTTATTTCTGCTTTGAACAAAAAAAAAAACAACTGTACCACACAATAATGATAAACACAAGATTACACAGAGACCAAGAAAAACCTCATAAAAGACTCTTTTCTGACATTATCTAAGAGCTCTTTAAGAGCCCAAAAAAAAAGCCCTCATAAAAGACTCTTTTCTGACATTATCTAAGAGCTCTTTCTGACGGACCATTTTCGAATGTAATGAACCTCTTTTCTGAAGGTTTTCGGAGCAATTACGATTGTTTTTTGGGCTCATAAAGAGCATTAACGCTCCTAAAAAGGTGTCAGAAAAGACTCTTTTCGGACTCATATGGCTTGCTGGGTATGTACCTCTGTGTACTGTTGTATTTATAACGTATTTTCTTTTCATCATATAGATTTACTTTATTTCGAATAAAACCTACAGTTGTGAATGGATTTTAACAAGATATATGTTACTACATGCGTAACATGAAAAATTTGTTGTCTTCTCTATTTTTTTTTTTAAATTTTTGAAAAATAAAAAAAATATTGGAAAAAATATCCATCCAAAATTGAGCGATACTCCGAAAATCCTCCATGGAATCAAAATAGTGTTAATACAGCATAAAGATACTATTGTAGCCGAATTTCGGTTTTTTATTTTTACTGAATAGAATAAACTGTTTACTATAAATCGCGTAGTTTTCTTCAAAAATTAGTATCTCGAGAACTAGAGCTGTTACGAAAAAAAAAACTAAAGTTATAGGCATTGAAGCCCAATACTAGATGCATACTAGCTGCCTTAGAAATCTAAGGCACCAAAAAAAGCTTTCATTTTCTCAGGCTGTGTAAATTATAGTACAACCTCCCTTATCCGGACAAATATAGTTTCAGCTACTGTCCGGATTATTGGATCGTCCGGACTATAGTTAAAATAAAATTTTAAACCCAATATGTACATATATGTACATATATATAATTTATTTCTATTACCGAAAAGAATTCATAAGAATTCATTTGTATTTAATTGATTTACAGAAAACATAACGAAACATACTGAAGGTGACCAAAAATATTCATTTAGAAAAATAAGAATTTATTTTTGTTACATACATATCTTTATTTGTCAGCACTATTTTTAAATTCCTTTAAAAATAATATATCCTTATCTGTCGCTTTGGTTTGTTCAGCCCATAAATAGCTTTTGAAAAGAGTTCGCTTGCCTCTTTATTGGAGACTTTGTATTCAGCATTCCCAGATTCCTCCAAAGAACTATCAAGTTCTTCAATATTTTGGTTGGCAATTACTAATTGGTCTATATCTTCATCCGAGAAATCGTAAGTAAATTAATTTTCACCTCGTGCCCAAATATCTATGTTAGAGAGGCAGAAATTAAGAGTAGATAGTGCAGAATAAATGCTATTCATATCCTGACATATTGGATTTCTGGCTTTTAATTGAACGACAGGTAGGCAGTCTTCATTTTCCATTGGACCAACTTTTATCAATGTTCGTTTTGGTAATATTTTGCCATACTGCAAGAACATTTGTCCGGATTATAGAGAAAATTTCCAAACTGTCTGAAAAATTCAAATATCCGGATTACTGGATAGTCCGAATTAGTGAGTGTTCGGATTAGGAAGGTTGTACTGTATATGAAAATTTCCTTTTATTATTAGTTTTTAAACTATTGTTGTTTCATTTGTATAACTTGTCATAATTTAAAGCAATGAATATGTCAAAATAAATCTATTTTTTAATTTCATTTATTTAATTGCTTCTACAAATCCAATTTAAAAACCATTAAATTGTTTTAAACCAAAAACATATTCAGATTTCATATGTACGTCAAAATACCAAATTCTTTGCTTTAACATTTTTAATATTGTTCAGTTGTTGGAATGGAATTTCCAAATATTAAAAATGTAGAAATAAATAAATGAATTTAAATATGAAATGATTTGACAACGAAAATGTTAAGAATTTGCATAATTTTAACATTAAAATTAAAGTGTGAAGACTGAAATTAGTTTAAAGAATTAAAAATCTTGTGTATATATGAAATATATTTCTGTTCAATATTAAGATTTTAGTAATTATTTAAGCTTTAGGTCTTTTTTATAAATTAAAATTTTTTCCTGAAGAAGCTACTCAAAGAGTAGCGAGATATTGAAATAAACTAAAATTTTATTATAAAAAAGACCTAAAGCTTAAAAAAGGACTTTAACAATTATAACTTATAAGTTGTATTCTACAGCACAAACATTTATATTTTTAAATTTGTTTTATTTTTACAGTGTGAATTCAAAATTGTTTAAAAAAAGCAAACTAAGAATCATTAATTTTAAAATTGTTTCTTATCAAGTCGAGATTTGCCACAAAAAAAAAAATGACAAATGAATTGCCATGACAAAACAAAATGTTACTTGCTCTCTGTTTATAAAAAAACGAGCTAAAGACAAACGCAACAAGAAATAAACTCCACTGATAGCTCAATTTTAACTAAAGATGACAAGGTGATTTCACTTGGAAAAATGACAACAAACCTCTGGGAATATTTCAGTTTGTTATCTTGGCACTTAGGGCCCAACAACAAAAACAAATAAACAAATAAAACAAAAACAAATTCAAAACGGGTATAAAGCCATAAAAAACATCCTGTGCATCAAGTGGATTTGTATCTTTGAGAATGTTTTCTTCAAAATCTCAAAATATTTTCAATTTGTATTTCCAGTTTTGTTTTCGAAAAGAAGAAATATGCAAACAACGCATATTGCATCATTATCAATAATATTGTCATAATGAATAATGAGCGCTTGCGTGCACTGACTTGACAAATACAGTGACGTAGCAAATGACAAGTTAACAGACAACTTCTAGCCATTATCCAAATAACCAAAGTGAAATCTTGGTTACAAATGGTGTCATTTCTTTGGTTATTTTTATTTTTTTTTTTCATTATTTTTGTTTGTAAGTTTTGTCATATCACATACTTTGGCAGTTTTGTAAACAATAAATGACAAATAAGTTGAAATTAAAAAAATAATTAATGGAAAAATTGTGGTTGAAGTTAAATTGAAAAAAAAACTATGAAAAAAAAACTCAGCAAATCAATGACAGATGTTAAAAGACAACAAAGTTTTTTAAAATAGTTTGTTTTAAAATGTTTGTGGTTTTTTGTATTAATTACTATGAATTTTACTTGTTTGAATATTAAAAAACTAAAAATCATTTTCCCAACTAAAATTGTAGTACATTTCTGCTCAAAACTTCAAACATTTAAAAATGTGTGCGAAATGTAAAAATTGTGCGAAAATTAATAAAATTATTTCTTTTTTGTAAAAAAAAATAAAATTCTTATCTTTTAAAAATCGTCTCAAAAATCAAAATTATTTAATTAAAAACTTAAAAGCTTTAAATCAAAATAATAAACTCTTGTAAATTGCACGGAAATGTGAAAATTGTATAAAAAAAGTACAGAATTATATGATTTGTGTAATATAGAATTATGTTTGCAGACTATTATAAATCATTGACATATTTAACTAAATTATATTGAAATTCCAAATAAAAAACTAGAGACAATTTAGCTTGAACACTTTTATTATATAGTTACCAAAAAAGTACCATAAAAGTACTTAATTTGTGTTTAAAATGTTAACTCCCTTTTAAAAACGTTTGTAAAGTTTGAATTCAATTCAATTTATATTAAAACTGAATAAAGTTGATGTTCAAAGTTACTAACTTAAAAATCTGCCAAATATTTCATTTTTCATATATCAGACTCTTTGAAAACTTAATAAAATATAATGTCTTGAATTCATTTGAAAACTTTGAAACTTAAAGCAATTAAGCTTTTTAAGAATCCCTAATAATTTCACCACATTTAAAAGTTTATCTTTAACACACACATGCAATATATATGTATATATGTAGTTTTATAACCAAAATTGTTGCGATATTTACCCCACATACCTTGGGAGAACCCAACGGCCTCTAAGCCGTGGGGTAAACCAAAGGGTCCTAATGACGGCATCGGCATACCAGGCGGCAAAGGTCCATGTGGTCCATGATGGGGATGAGGACCACCATAACTGTGAGGATGGGGTCCCAAATCCCCCGATTTCAAAAAACCGGCAGCCATTAAGGCTTCTGTTGAGTGAAGAGCCACTGTGAAGCCGTTTACACAAAGGTAAACAAAAAATCTGTAAAAGAAACAAAGGAGAATATTAATTTATTGAAATTTATTATTATTATTATTATAAACAAGCAGTATATTAAAATTTAATTATTCGTTTAAAAAAATGGCGTACCTTTTTTTTTTTTGTTTAGTAGAATTTGTTAAGTGGCAAGTAGAGTGTTACAAAAAGGGTTGGTTTGGTGGCAACTGAATCACAATATTTAGAGTTTGTTTTCCAGACAGATGCGTTATTAATTTATGTGCCAAGGCAAGCATGTAATTTAGGTTCTATTTAAAATTTTACTTTTTTTTGTAATATTTTTTCACAGTTCTTGCTTGTTACACACACGATATTCCAAGTTAGGGTGAGTGGTAAGTGACTGTGGAGATAATTATCACAAAAACGTACATACGTACGTTTATGTTGGGCTGCTGCTGCTGCTGCGTGCGCACTTATCACTCTGTTACGGTATGATATGCGGTAGACCAATGATGATTTGTAAATGACTATCTAAATGACTGTAGCAGAGCGTTAAATGACAAATAACCCAAGGGTACCTACTGCCTGCAATCTAGGTGTGGACATACTGAAGAGTACCTTTTGTAAGCTAGAAAGAGTGCTAGGGAGAGAATACTTAAATTCAGCGTTACTCTTTTGTTTTTGTATTTTGCGGAATATTTGGCAGGAAAAAAATAGATGATTTTAATCCCTAGCATAAGGATTTGCATTAAACTCCATACTTTCAGCGATAAAATCTTTTCTGTAAATCTTTTGAGTCCTTTAAACAATTGTTGCCAAATTTTCTGCACTCACAACAGGTAGTATGTGAACTTTTTGTTGTTATTGTGTTGGCCCAAAAGTAGACTAATTTGTCTGCCTGTTCTAGATAAGTGTGCGTGTGTGTGTTCGTTTAAGTCTAGTTTTAAATCCCCCAGATTAAAAACACAGAGTAAAGCCGGGCTTTAATTCATTTGTAATCTAAGCAACATTCAAATTATTTAAATCCCTTAGTTTTTCTTCTTACTACAAACTGTTGTTTGTGTTAGGGCAGATCAAAGATTTTAAACTGAAAATTCCTATACATATGTATCTAATCTACCAATAATACATATGTACAGTATGTATGTATGTGCATATTTTTTTTGACAAATTTCATTTCTTAACAAACGTGCTTGCAACCTGAAATTCTTTTACGACATCCTGTGGTGTAATCATGTCAGAGACAATCACCAAAAAAATTCACAACATTCTATTTAATAATACTACAAAGAATTGCTATGACAAAGCATTTGAGAAGACATTCTTGTTGTTTATTTTAAAACATATTCCGGGTCTTGCAGCACGTTCAAGTACTGGAAAAAGTGTCTAGGGATGTGTCCCTTACTCTCCCCCAGCAATATTACTTGCTATTTCCGGTTAAAATATCAAAACAAAACAATGAAAACTGGACACAAGCTGTCATCTTTTTCAAAGAAACAACAAACAAATATTTAATGATCATCATGCAACATTTTGAGATTTGTTTTTTTTTTTCTTTGGGAATATGTGTAATAGTTTATTTGTTTTTTGAAGATTTGTGCACCCGCACTTACCACCGTTAGGAAAATAATAATAATAATTTATTTCTCAAAGTCATATTTTGAAATCAGCTTTAATGATGTGATGATTTCTATGAGTTTAAGTATGTGTGTCATTTCAACACACTCTTAGCAATTACGGTCAAAATAATATTTTTTTGTTTTGTTTTTTTTACAATTGCTGTTTTAAAATCAATATACTTTACTAAAAATGACTATATATAACCTTAAGCCAAATTGGAATTGTATAGTTTTGGTGGGAACTACTGGTCATATTTTATTTAATGAAATATTTTTATAACAAATGATGCATGAAGAAAGAAACTTCTTGTTAAAGTCAATGTCTGCTAGAGAAATTAAAAAAGTCTAAATAATAAAAATTAAGCGTCGTATTTCTAAACAACAATAATATATATATGCATTTTAATCAGTGAATTTTATATCAATTGTGAATTGTGGCAATAGGATTATATAAAGAACTAGGATTTAAGCCAACATTTTACGAAATAAAAAACTTTAATTTGAAGTACATTACAATTGTACTGAATTTTTCATGTCTGGTTAGTGACATGTAAAATAAATGTGTTGCTGTTTTCGTGGCTGTAAACCAAATCATGTTTATGATTTATGGCAGATAAAATTGTTTGATTTTGAAATTGCTACCACTTGCTACAACAAATACTTTAAATAAACAGTTTAAGACAAAAGTTTCGAAGAAAACGTAAATTTTGGGAATTTCCCCTACAAAAACCAAAGATAATTAGTATAATTACCACAAAATCACACTTTAAAATGTATTCCTTTCAAAACCATTCGAGTACCTACACTGTTAGCTGAATAATTAGTCAATATAACTACAATAGCGCAATTTATAATCTGTTACAAATGGTATTGTTGCAGCATTGCATTTGCAAAAAGGTTTAGCATATTTTTGCTCGACACTAATAAAATACACAGCAAGAGCCAAAATATGTTAAACCTTTTTGGCAAATGCAATGATGCTAACCCATTTGCACAATATTGTGAATTGCTCTAATATACAGGGGTGTCATAGAAACCAATATTCTCAGAAATGGCTTTAAAACCGGCAAGAAAAAGTGCTTTGGTGTCATAGGGCACTGCTACACGTTCAATAAATATCGTGATACTAGAAATATCTGGATATTTATTGAACGTGTAGCAGTGCCCTATGACACCAAAGCACTTTTTCTTGCCGGTTTTGAAACCAATTCTGACAATATTGGTTTCTATGACACCCCTGATAATTAAAAATATTTTCCATTATCATGCCATAACACACCACAGTGGTAGTAATTAAAAATTTTCAGCTAGAATGAGTCGAAAACAAATTAAGACATTTAACTAGTTTTTTTTAGAAACAAAAACTAGTTGAACTTACGACTTTAATAAACTCAAATATAATTATGATTTGTTTGATATTTTAATTACTTTTCAAATATGTTAATTAAAACTAAAAAAATGCAGCTTTTAAACAAAACCAACAAACGCTGTCTTAACAATGTCACCCACTGTTCGCCAAGTTGTTTCAGCGTAGCGTAGTAAGTATAAATGTTATTAGTCATAAAATTTAAATAAAACTACAAATAATAAATAAATAACCAAGTAATAGTGGTGGTAAGTAGATGTTAAAACTATGATACAGTTGCTGGTAGTAACTCAGACAAATGTCTGTTTCCCTACATTTTTCGAACTTTTTGCAAAGATGTCTGTCTAGCAGAAGCCAAAAGCTTATCAGCAAAATTTTTTATTTTGCCAGGCCATCTAGACAGGCACATCTTTTTTCTGTTGTTATTGTTGCTGCTGCTCCTGCTGCCAAAGTTAATAAACACTTTGTAATGTGCATTATACTCGTACGAGTTTAATGCAACCAGTTTTCTTTGTGCACAAAAAGAAAAAGCTACTGTAAAAATATCTGCCAAAATGCATAAAACCATAAGCATATTCCATGGCAGCTTTGTTTATTACGATTGTTGCTTCTAAACGAAAAAGTTTGAAAAACATGGTTTCTCAAATAGAGTTTGAAATTTACGATATACAAGTATGATCAAAAAAGGAAAATATTAGACATAGTTTTACCCCCTGGCCCACGATGTCGAACGATAACGTTCGCGTAGATACGACTTAAGACACAAACTTGATTGTGGAATAAACAAACTTGATTAAGTAAAAAATAGATACGATAAAAAGTTTGTGTCTTAAGTCTTATGTAAGCGAACGTTATCGTTCGACATCGTGGGCCAGGGGGTTAGACACTTTCTTAGTTTAGTCTGAAGTCAAACTTGGCAAATATTTGCTGAAAAAGACGTAACCACTAAATAAAATATATTTGAACTCGTTTATTTATAAATAATTTTATTCCATTTTAATCGACCTTTTTGTATATATTATGTCCTGTGGTTCCTATTAGGAATTATTTATTTTATTAAATAATTTTTAAGCTTGAGGTTTTTTATAAAATATTTTTTATTTTTATATATAATTAACGTCAATCAAATTTGTGCTATAACAAGTGGTTACACTTTTTTGAGTAAATACTCGTATTTGCCATGCGTGACCACACCTAAAACATTTTTTATGCTTACACTATTAAAGGCGTTTAAAGATCCCAGCAAGCCATATGAGATGAAAAGAGTGTTCTCTGACACCTTTTCCGGAGCGTTAATGCTCTTTATGAGCCCAAAAAACAATCATTATTGCTCCGAAAACCTTCAGAAAAGAGGGTCATTACATTCCGTCAGAAAAAGCTCTTAGATAATGTCAGAAAAGAGTCTTTTATGAGGGGTTTTTTGGGCTCTGAAAGAGCTCATAAATAAAGTCAGAAAAGAGTTGTTGCAATTTTAAATACAAAAAATTGAAAGTTTACATTTATTATTATTTTTTTTTAATTGTTTTTACTTAAACAAACAGGGAATTCATTTACAAATAAATTAAATTAGAAATGGAAAAAAATTAAATAAATTGTATTTACAGTAAAAAAAAACAAAATGGAATTCATTTTAATAAAAATGGAAAATGGAAAAAAATAAATGTTTAAGCAAATTTTTCTTTCGCTCCGAAAATGCTTTTTAGTTGTACTCTTTTCTGACTCATTTTTTGGAGCGCTCCTAGAATGGTATGCTGGGATCTTATGCTACCACGATTACAGTCGTGAATTTAAAAGTGGATTATGCAGGATTATGTGCAGCAACTTAGCTAATTATTAATTCCCTGCAATTTTTTATTATTATCAAAATTTTAGTAATTGTTCAAGCTGAAGGTCTTTTTTTTAATTTAATTTTTTCCTGAAGTAGCTACACAAAGACGTAGCGAAATATTGCAAATAAAAATTTAATTTAACAAAAAAGACCTTTAGCTTGAACAATTACTAAAATATTGAGTTCCCCGATAGACTAGGCGATAGAGTGCCGGAAAGCGTTGCGGGTTCGATTCCCGCCAAAGACTCTGGGTGTTTTCTGCAGATAAGCCAAAAGCTTCGTAGTTTGTGTTTGTTTATTATGTATTAAAAAAAATATTAAATTAAAACTTTTTTTTAAAATTCGCCTTCTGATACCTTTACATAGCTGAAGCAAAGAGGGCAATTAAGGGAATTAGGAGCCTATAAAATTGTCTTTTCTAGGGATATAAATGAAAAAAGGGTATTTTTGCTTGGTTACTGTTGAGATCAATTTTCATTAATTAAAAATATGTCTTAAATATTGATCTTAAAATTGTTTGGAGAGTATTTCAAGCTTTGTGATAGCTTTGAGAAGCTGCAAAAAGTACAATTTGATCGCGTTAGTACACTGATGTTCAATAAAACCAGTTTATTTTGCTTTATGTCGCTGTTTAAATGATTATCCAGAATGAAAAAAGTAATGACAAACTATCTTGACTGCTCTTTATTTTCTTATAAACTCAGGCTTTTTTGAGTATTATATATGACTTTATTCATAAATACGAACAATTATTTTAAAACATAGGATGGCTTGGAAACACTAAAACAATATTTAAAAACTGAATGATTTCATAAAAATGTTTAAAATAAATTTCACGTCCATGTTTCTGAATATGTAAGTATTTAATTGAGAAACAACACCTGAAAACAATTTTAAAATTTTTGTATGAAAAACACACAGATATTATTTGAAAACTGAGAGATTTTCATGCAAAAAATTCTAAATTGATTTCCGGACGTGTTTCTGAAACACGTTCTACAGCTGTAAGACTGTGTAAAACAGGTTTATTTTGTTGGAATACATAGGAAATTGCCCACGACTCTTGAAAATTGCTCTTCTCTTGATGAACTCTTCTCTTAGTAAACTCTTCTCTTGATGAACATCCGTCATCAGTAAAGGATTAGAGAGCCTTTAGCTGAATTATTTATACAAAAACATATTAATTACTTTAGAACTCTTATGCACGACTTTACGACTTTATTCACAATTGAACACGATTTTAAAGTGAAATTAAAAAAAGAACAAGTAAAAAAGTATAGTCGGTCAAGCCCGACCATATAATAGCCTACACCCAGTATATGTATAAAAAGTTATTCAGAAATGGGTGATATATGGGAGATATAATCTATTATGGACCGATCATCATCATCATCTGTGAATATATGTAAATATTCAGCCTTATTATGAGTGTCGTTTTCTTTTTACGACAACGACTGTTTCGTAATAGATTAAAGAAACAAACTTAATTTTATCTTTAATCTATTACGAAAGAGTCGTTGTCGTAAAAAGAAAACATTCAAACATTTATGATTCCTAAACCCTAATTTCGGGAGGGCATTTGTATGGGGGCTAGGTGAAATGATGGACCGATTTTCACCAGTTTCAATTCCATTCGTCCTTGGGGCGAAAAAATATCACATACCAAATTTTATTGCAATATCTTCAAAATTGCGACCTGTACTCTGCGCACAAGCTTTACGTGGATAGCCAGCCAGCCAGCCAGACGGACGGACGGACATTGTTAAATCGACTCAGGTGATTCTGAGTCGATCGGTATTCTTTAAGGTGGGTGTTGGACCTCCCCACTATGGTAGTGTAGGGTATAAACATAGAATCATATAAAAATTTACGAAAATGCAAAAAAAATTTTAAATAGCAAAATAAAAAAAAAATCCCTCGTCATTAAAGTATTTCATCTCAACCGCCATATTCGTTATCAGTAGGTCATCAGAGAAACAGCAAAAAAAGCTTAAGCGCCAATAAACCGTTATTTTCGCTGATTTTTAAAAACAAAATTGATTCATTCCATGCATTGGCTAAAACGAAATCTTTGTTCAAAATTTGGTTTTATTAACTTGGTTTAAACAAGATACGTATAATACAAAAAACCTTCTCCTGTAAAATTAAATTTCTGTCGCTCAAGCTATTTCCGCGGTTAAGGGACGATATGTATGTAATATCAATCATCAACCAATCCCTACCTGCACTAAAAGCTTAAGTACTAAATAGCTAAACAAAATAGCAGAAGTTTTTTTATGATGGCTTTTACTCTAAATTTGTATTGGTATTTTGGATACCCATAAAACGTTGCCTGATGATTAAAACAATTGACTTTTATTAGAAAAAGGAAATTAAACATAATTTTGTTTAATAAATTTTTTCCAGCTTCCAAAAGTATACGAGCACATATGTATATGTATAAAGATGTCATAAGAAATAAATCAAAAATTTACAAATGTACTTACTAGAGAGTTAATTGTAGGCAGTTGCTCTCACCTGGTTTCAATATACATATGCTCGTATACTCATTACATTACTTTAGATTTCAAAGTAGTGCAATGGATACACAATGGCAAGATATGCCTTAAACAGGGCAACACATCTTTTAAACATTTCAAATCACAAACAGTTTTGGAACTACCTGTTATTATTTAAACAGTATTTCTGATCACTTTTATTTTTGCGGTAGATTTTACATTTAGCAGTAGTAGCAGTTGCAGTTGGTAACGTATATGTATTTTTCCACTGCCAACTTTATTAATGGTTGGCTGGGTTTTGCTTTAGGTAAACGCGTGGATTTGCGTGGAAATCTTTTCACCATTTGAAGCAATATTTGTGTTGTAGTTGTTGTTGCGTTGTGTTTGTTTCGTTCAAGTTAGTTTGTTACATGTTTGTTATGGTGTTAAATGCATTTTGACAAGTGGAAGTAGTGGATTTCTATTTAAATTTTTTAGTTGCTTATTTGTACAAAAAAAAACATTTCAAAGTTTAATATGTATGAAATGTGTTATTTGAAAAGTAAAAGAAGAGTGGAAAAAAACAAACATATTGAAATAGGCATTTGAAAAATTATGCATTAGTTGGTGCCACATCATAAATATCAGTATAATCATCATCATCGCCGCCGTAGTCATCATGACACGCATGCCTGGCTGTCAACATCAGCTCTAGCGGTCCGCAAAATGTTTAGCTGTTTATTTAGCAACTGTTTTTTTGAGCAGCAGTTTTTATTTTGTTGAGATGTTGCTGAGATTCAAACTTGTTTGTATGCATTTTCCGCTGCTGGCTGTTGATGAATCTGTTTAAAATCTATTTTGAAGTTTAATTAAGTTTTGTGCCAAAAACTTAAAAAAGTGTGAAAATTTGACAAGTTTAATACTCTCCTCATACAAACACTGAGAAAAACTAACACAAACACATACAGACATTGCAAATTATTAAATAAATAAAATATGAATGGCCTAGAATTACATTAGATGATGTGTTTTTTGTTGACTGTTAATCATATTTAATTTATATTACCAGTGTTGTTGCTTAAACATGTTTTTCATACATATGTATGAATGTATATCTGTACATGTGTATGTATGTTTACATTTTAATTGAAATTTCAATTTGTTTATTTTAATTAGATTTCTCATAAATCAAAATGCAATTAACGTGGCTTGATTTTTTTCATATACACACATATACATACATACATACATATTTTTTAAATCCATGATAGAAACATCACCCCAGCCAGCATTTGGATGATTGAATTTTTAGCAGTCATCTAACTGGCTCATTTTTGACTACTTTCGGTGATTGAAAACTAAGTTTTCATGTATTTAAACAAAAGAAACAGTCAAATATTACTATTCTTTATGATTGAAAACTGAAGATATTTTTTTAATCATTTTCTGAGTCAATATAGATTACACTAGATGACCAAAAAATGATAATAACAAAAATGTATTCTTGGTTAAAAAAAATAAATAAATATAAATCATTTTTTACTCATTATATGTTTAAAATATGATCTATGTGCAGGTGCTATCATTTTTTGGTAATTATATGATTGAAAACTGATGTTTGTGTTTTATTAAAACAGTTATACCGGGACTTTTATATCAAGTTGAAAATTTGAGAAGTTGAAATAGATGTGTTAACAGAAGAAGTACAGCGAAACAGAAAGACAATTGGAAAATTAACAGAGGAAGTAATTGCTGTAAAATTAAAAAATAGAAAGCATCACAATTCAATAGCCTTTAAGAACAACCCGAAATTTGACAAACTGCCTTTTATGTTGAAGGATGATTTGAACGCTTTCAATAGTGAATTGGAGAAAGACAAAGAATTCTTGGATGATTTTGTAAGTATATTGAAACGATGTATTCCTTCCCATATTTTTATGTTACTTTTTCTTTTGATTGTTTTTTGTCATAGAAAAATTTTATTGGAAATATTGGTGGCGATGGACAAACGCAGTTCCTTAGAAGTTCCATAAGGAAAGTATTTTCTGATGAATTGGCTTCTCAATTCAGTTGGAAGGGAACCAACGAAAAACCAAGCGCTGAGAAGTTGCTTATTACAACCATAGTCATAAGTAAGATTTATATGAATTTAAATAACAATATGATTTTGTATTTAATATGTTTTGTTACAGATATTTGCCAACAGAAGTATAAAGCTGAAGCGAAAGAAATTAATGGAATTCTCCAACAACACTTTGTGCATGCTAAAGAGCGCCTGCAAAAACGTAAACGCCAATGCAAAAATTAGTTATAGTTTGTATACATTAAGTTTTTATTTTCTATTTATTTGTTGCTTTTTTAACTTAAATTCTATTTAACTTTTTTTTTACTTAAATTTAATTAACTTTAATAAATGTAATTAAAATGGAATAGAAATAAATTAATATTACAAAAAAAAATTGATTTTAAAATTATTTCACATTCAATCATAAAATGAATTATAATTATAGTAATATCTGACTATAAAATTGGGGCGAAAATGATTTTAAATATAATCAAAAAATGATTGTATATGATATCAAATATGATCATAAAATGATTTCAAATATTACCACAAAACGATTGCCAAATTAAGTAAAAAGTTATATCAAATACTCGTAAAAACTGATTTAAAGCATAAATCATAAACTATTCTGTAGGAATAGTCATTGCAGGGTACCGTTTCCTCACGACTGGAGAGTAACTTACGACTAAATAATGAGCGCATATTCGATTGTTTTAATCATCTAGAAGAGTCATATGTTACTCATTTTTGTTTAAAATTTTCACGAAATGCTGGCTGGGACTTTTTATAAACTTGTCATCTATGAAATTAAAGCTTTCCTCAATGGATTTCTATTTTAATGTTTAAAAAACAAAAATTAAAATAAAATCTTGTCTGACGTACAATACAAGATCAATTATGGTGCCGTCAACAGTAACAAACAGATTTTTCTTAAAATTTATTTCGTAAAAGAAAACAAACAAACAAAATTTGTTTAATCTAAATTCTTGATAATTCTATTTTATGTACAATTGTTTCAAAAAAGTGACATTACGTCATTTTACTTTACCAACTATTTTCATATTTTGTTGTTGTTTTTTTTTTCATTTATAACTTGATTTAATTTTAACGCTCACACCTGAATGATCATTATTTCTATTTAAATGGCTTTGTCAACGTAACTACGAACTGTATTTCTTTTCTGTACACAGAAAAAAAGAGGTGCGTCCTTTTATCATTAAAGAAACAGACACAAAACTTAAAAAAAATAACAACTCCTCCAACCTTGTACACACACAAAAAAAATGAAATTTCAATTCAATCTTTAAAACCAAATAAAAATAAATAATGAAAAAAACATTAATAACAATAACAATTCAACCTGGAAACCAACAATAATGTTAATGTTATTGTAATATCTGTCTCGAAATATCTTGGTACAATATTATTTTTTTTTAATTTGTTTCTCTTTAGAAATCTCTGAAGAAAAACAACAAACAAACAGGAATAAATCTCATTCATGAACAAAAACACATGAACTCAGAAATCATTTGCCAGTCTGTACGAGTATCTGGTAAGTTGGAACATACGAAAAAAAAAACCTGTACATTTCAATAAAAGAAGGGGGTAACCAACCAACAAAAACTGTCAATTTGATTGTCGTAAAGTCGTTGCGTCTGTCTCACAAACTGTCTGACTTTTCCTTGTCTCCAAAATAGATAAAAAAAAAATAATAATAATAATATCAATGGTTGCTTGCTGGCTTTTTAAGCGGATGTAAGCCATGAATTTGTTGCTTGGAAGTAGGTACTACATACATAATACTTATAATTTTATATGAATGAATTTATTATTTTGAATTTGATTTCTCATTTCAAGAAATTTTAATTTGTCAAAAATGGTAATACATCTAGATACATATTTATGTATGAGTATGAATGAGTGAGTTTCTAATATTTTTTGCTTCATTTTTCAATTTATTAACAGTGTAGGTGTTTACATTATTATTGTTAATGAAAGTGTTGTCTTAAGTTATTGATTTTAAGAAATATTATTAAAAAATCGTTGGTTAAAAATAATTTTGGATTATTTTATTTATTTAGTTTGTTATTTTTAAATTTGTTGAAGAGTGTTGATTTTAAACTACATACATGTTATAAAATATTCAAGTTTTTAATAAGCATTTCCTAAAAGTTCTGACATATGAAGCGTAATCAGTGCGTTATTTTTTTATTCTTATTCTTCGAACAGATATATTTATTCAATTTATAACGCCAAGAGTGAACGACAACGTCTCTGTACATTAGTGCTGGCAAAGTATTGAGTAATGGGTACCGAGTATCGAGTATTTGCCCTTTTTTTGGATACCCAATACTCAAAAGTAGTTACTCGATACTTTCTGAGTTTTATTTTTAAGCAAGTTGAGTGGGTAAAATAGTGCATAAAAATACATCACTGTATTAAAATACAACAATCTGTAAGCTATAAAATTAAACCAACCGCCGAAATAAAGCTGTCTATTATTTCTTAAGTTGTTGTTAACGTTGAATTAAAAGTTAGCTTTACATTTATTTTTGATTTAATAATAAAAGACATACAAAGATCTATTTTTATTATTTGAAGAAACTACTTCAATTTACAAATAAAAACTATGCGTTACAATTTGAAAAAATCCGTTAAAAGTATCGAGTAGTATTGAGTACCCAAATGAAAAGTATTGAATATTATTGAGTAATGTAAAGTAGTAGAATTTGCCAGCACTACTGTACATGGTTCTTCGGGGAAAAAGGCAGGTTTTATGGCGTTTTCTTTTCTGGCAAAAATGTTACACGTTTTTCCCATTTCTTATCTTTTTTAATTTTTTTGTGTTCTTTTCTGAAAAAATGTAAACACTGCCGTAGTGTAGTGTGTTCTTTTCTATAAATGACACACTATAAATTAAAAAAATGGTGCATCTTTCACACTCTGTATTTTTAGAGGGGGAGAATAGCACGATAAAACAGCTGACCAGTGATGCCAACTTTTGAGACTCAAAACGCGTAAACATTTTTGAAAAAAGGGCTAAATGGAAAATAATCCATATAAAACCACATCCAATTTTCTTTTTTTCGCGTTTTGAGTGACTAAAATCCTGCTAAATCTAGCCCGAAAAGGGCTAAGTTGGCATCGCTGCAGCTGACACTTGTTTTGTTTATGAATATGTATTTGTGTTAAGAAACAAAAAAAAAAATATACAAAATGGAAAATATTACTACTTTTTTATGTGCTGAAAAAATTTTGGATGACTTGTTGAATTCATCTTCATCATCTGATGATGATAAAATATTTTATATGATTATGGAAAAGTGAAAGGCTTTGTAGAGAACGTAATTATGAATACTCTGAAGTTGATGTATGTCAAATTTCATAGGACAATATCTCCTACTTCTTATGTATATATGTAATGTATATATAATATATATAATTTTTATAGTTTAAGAAGAATTTGCGTGTTAGTCGGGAAGGTGCCATTGGTCTTTTTGATAAATATTCATTGTCTTATTTCAAGCGATCTTACCAGGGAGCTATCTGCTTCTTCTTTTTTAACAAAAAAAAACAAAAGCAGCTGTACATGAAAAAAAAGTGTTACACTGTTGTAATTTTATGTTCTATTCTGACCATTAAAAATGCGACATCTTTAAAATGTGGGATAAACATTATAAAAATGTACATAATAAAGGTGTAACATTTTATTTCAGAAAAGAAAACACCATTAGTTTTCACACTTTATATTAGCTTTTACATGGCGTTGGTCTAGCGTGGGCTAAATTTGCATATGTCTGACGTTCTGTGATGCTCAGGAAATGAAACTAGCCCTTTTCCGTTTTAGTTAGTACAATACTGTGGCACATATTGAATTAATTGCTGAAATTTTTTACAAAATTTGTTAAAAATTATACATATAGTAAATTGATAACATTTTGCACATGTGTAGGTTCAGCCGTGCTAGAGCAATCCACACAAATTTAGCAAATAAGCTTTAATATATGTAACTTAAAGTTTTTTGCTCTTACAAAAGTCATGTAATATTAAATAAACATTAGCAGAAATTCTAGTTACGCTTTGTCTTTGAATCATATATCTTTGATTCATGTAAATTGAAATAAATATTACTTGAGATTGTGCTTAAACTTTGTATTGTATTCAGAAATTTTAATAATTAGAATTCAAAAGCATAATGATCGCATAAAAAATTTAATAACGATATACACGACTTAGGCCAGGTTTACATGATGATTTTTACGACGTATTTTTTTTATTAATTCTCTTTTGAAGATGCTACGAAAATTTGTTTGTCCCCGTTTACACAGTCGAACATTTGGAAGAAAAACATCTGGAATTCTCTTTTGTTTTTTGATTCGCGGTCACACTGCCGAACAATGTTGTCAGACACATTTCATTATTATTTGCTTTTTTGACATTTCTCTTATTCGTGCTGTGTAATAATAATTTGTAGTTAATTCCAGCAAAGAAAATGTCAACAAAGCATGTTCACCGAGTACCGAACACAAAATTGATTCTCTCTTCCCCACCCGTAATTTTCTTCCAAGCAAAATGTTTTTCTTCCAAATGTTCGACTGTGTAAAAGGGGACTGCATTCATACGACGTTTTTTTTTAGACGTCGTTTTTTTACAAATTTTAATTTTTGTTGTAGTCAGGCTTGATTTTCTTGTTGAATCTTCTTTACTTTATTGTTGGTATTAAAAAAAAGTTCCTTGTCTTTTAACAAATATGTAATTTTAAATTATGGACACAATGTACGCACTAAAAAAATCACACATATAAATAAATAATTACAGAAATCCAAACAAAATAATTATTTATCTTGTTTACAAATATTCACCTTATTTATTTTATTTTCACTTATTGAATTTCTAAACGAACCTTTCAATTCAAACTAAGAACAAGAATAAAGCGGAACAACAGAAACAGAAACAGAGTGTAAAGAGAAATATGAAAAAAAAAAACATGAAAACAGAAATCGTAAAAATCATCATGTAAACCTGGCCTTATGTCAGCGGACAAACTATTACAAAAGTAAAATAACTAAAAACATGAATTCCCCTGTTAAGGCTGTTTGATTGCCAATTTAAATTTCATTTTTCTTGCAACTTTTTCAATGATTTTCGTGCAAGATTTTAGCAAATCTATCTACGAGGTCTGACCAAAAAATAACCGTTATTTTAAAATTTTTCAAAAAGTATTTATTTATTAATCAATAACTATCTTCTCCCCTTCAAAGTAAACCCCCTCAGATATAATACACTTATGCCAGCGTTTTTTCCAATCTTCGAAACACCTCTGAAACGTGCTGTTAGGTATCGCCAACAGCTCCTGTTTCGATTTTTCTTTTATCTCCTTAATCGTAGAAAAACGCTTTCCTTTCAGTTTTGGGAAGAGGAAAAAGTCAGCGGGGGCAAAGGCCGGTGAATACGGTGGTTGAGGCATGATAATGGTTTTGTTTTTGGCGAAAAACTCATGCACAAGCATCGATGTGTGAGCTGGTGCGTTATCATCGTGCAAAATCCATGACTGGTTTTCCACAATACTGTACGTTTCTGACGAATTGTTTCGCGCAAACGGCGCATAACTTCAAGGTAGTATTCCTTATTGACCGTACGACCTTGTGGCAAGAATTCACGCCATTGCAGTCTAAGAAAACAGTGAGCAAAACCTTCACATTTGACCGAAATTGACGTGCTTTTTTCGGTCTTGGCTCTTCTGGACGTTTTCATTGGGATAATTGGGCTTTGGCTTCAATCTATACACCGATGAATCGTTACCGTAGTTATGACGTTTTTGAGGAAATCTGGATCGTCGTTGACAATGTTCAACAGCTCCTGAGCGACGTTGTTTTGCTCAAAATTTAGTAATTTTAGAACAATCTTCGCTGCCGCACGTTTCATGCCTAAAACATTCGTAAAAATTGCTTGGCATGAGAGGAACGATATGCCAACATCATCAGCAACCTCTCTGATAGTGATTCGACGATTATCCAAAATCATTTTCTTCAGTGCTTTAATGTTTTCATTGGTTTTTGACGTGCTTGGGCGACCAGCACGAGCATCGTCATTGACATCTTCTCGGCCTTCCTTAAACCGGTTATACCACAATTGAACTTGTGTTCTGCTCATACTAGATTCGCCAAACGCCACAGTCAACATTTCAAATTTCCTTGCGTATTTAATTTAATTTTTTACACAAAACTTAATACAGTTTCTTTGGTCCATCTTTTCGAATAGAAAAAATCGAAGAGCACACCAAAATACGACTATCCTTTTTATCTGTTAAAAACAAACTGACAATCCAAAATGGCTGATATTACCAACATACATATATAACAGACATGTGTACCAACATAACAGAAAAACAAGTAAGTGCTATATTCGGCTATGCCGAATCTTATATATCCTTCACCTTTGTTGCGGATGCATAATTATATTATATACATACATACATAAATATATTATATTGTTACGTTTTTACCTTTTAAAAACGGCGGTTTATTTCCTTTAAATAAACCGGATTCTTTTCAATTGCAAAATAAAAGCGTCAAGTAGTTTGAAGAAAATATAACGAGTCTTTATTTATTTAAATGTACACAAACACACTGTCTTTTTACACACTTGTATTAAGGTTTAAGAACACACTTAAAGTTTTCGAACACACTTTACACACTTATATTACGGTTTAAGAACACACGCCATTTGTTGATGAGTTTGTTCGTAACAATATTAATACACTTTGTTTGATCAACGCTATCTGTTGATGAATTAATACACTTCGATAATTTTTTTGATTCAATTTTCAGAGGTGGTCTCGGGTTTTTGCTCATACCTCCGTTATTTATGAACGGATTTTGCTGATTTGAAATAGCAAACTTCTCGAAACGATGTCTGACTGAATTATTGACGATTTGGATCCCGAAGATATCTGGGGACTTCAGAAAATAAATTTCAACACTCAGACAGACAGACGGACATGGACTCCGCTATCTATAAGGATCAAGAATATATATACTTTATAGGGTCGGAAAATTATTTTGTGGAAATTACAAACGGAATGACAAACTGATATCCCTTCTCTGAAAGGTATTAAAATGCGAAAATCGAACATACGTAAATCACGAAATTTGAAAATAAATAGAAATGTTTTGTTAAAAATTGAAAGCAATGTTTGCAATTACAATACATTTTTAAAAGTTTGAATCAGTAGTCTCAAAAAAAAATTAAAAAAAAACAGAATTTAAAGAGCCCTCTATTGAAAAACTTTAAACAGAAATTAAAGTATAAATTAGAAAAATGTATAAATGTACATACTTACGTTTAAATACAAACGATTTTATTATTCAAAGCTCAATTATTGCTTTAAAAATATAATTATATAAACTTTAACATAAAAGCTACTCTGTTATCACTACAATTAAAGTCTATGAAAGCTCTCACTACTATCTATCGTATACTAGCATAAATAAGGAAATTATTTAGTAATTATTACTATAAAAATAAAACCTTAATTATTTTTTATTAAGCTCAATTAAAAAAAGCTTTGGTGGCAAACTTTGACTTAATATCTCAAAGAATAACTTTAAAGACTTTACATAAAACAAAGGAACAATTGTACAAGTTTTTGTTTATAACAGATTATTAAATTACCAAGTCTACTCGTAAACAGTGAAAACTTTAAAGCTTAACACTTAAAAAGTATAAAGAGGCAAGTTTTTTATATTATTTGCTCAGTAAATGTTTACAGTTCTGAAAATTTCTTTGTCATTTATTGTTATTCTTGATTATGTATGAATTATTTATTAAGCTGACTAAAGCCGGTAAATCTGACAAGTACGGAAACATAGCAATTAATAATAACATATTCTAAGTACAAACTAAATAATTAAAAGTTTTCCATAAATAACTGTTTATTAAATTTTAAAATTCTTGAAATTTTTTATAATACCCCAGTAAAAATTTTGCTGCAAAAGGAGCAGGTTTTATGTATGAATTCATATCTGAAATCGCTTCAAAACTGCTGATGGGATGCATGATTTTTGTTTGAGGTGTTTCCGGTTTGGAGGACTACTTTCTGCTGACAATAAGCGCTTCTTTTAACCTAATAAAACATCCTAAAGTGTTTTACGTCACTTCGCGCACACCAATCAAAGAACAAATTATATCTGAATGTTTTTGCTTAAGAAAAATTCATAGTAACTGACCGCGATATTCGTTTTGTAATTGACTTTCGTTGTCATACGTAAATCTGTAGGCTATAATTTAATTTTTGTTTTTTCGCTTTCAAACCTTCTTCGTTGTCAAAAAATCATCTTTTTTGTATATTTTATTCGTAAGCATTTATTTACTGCTTCAAAAGAGCGCTTTTATTGAAGCGCTCGATTATGCGCTTTTTCTCTTAAGTGCTTCAGAATAAAAACAAATTTTTTTTTACTGGGACATTGAAAACTGTCATTTTATTTTAGTTTTTAGGACAATGAAATATGTATATAATTTTTGGTTTCCTATTTTAGTTAGCCGCATTTTTTGTGGCATGTTAATTATTTACTATGCTTGTGAAAATAGAATTCAAGACTTGTGTAAAGAATTTTAACTTTATTCATAACATTATTGTTTTTTTTTTCATTGTGAAAAAGAAATTAATCTCATATATTCTAAGATAAGTTTTTCACTGTAATAAATAAATTAACTTCTCATATTTATAATAATTTAAAATGTTTTTAATATACTCGTATATGTATTTAATTCAAATTCCCAATACAAAAAACATCTGTTGCTTAGACCGTTTTTATACGAATAATTCAAAAAATTCTCCATTAACAAAAATGTTTAATGTATAAAAACCACATTTATTCAGCAAAAATACCTGAACGTTGTCAATAAAAAGACAAATTTTTATTATTTCTCATCAAACAACAATTTTTACGACTTTTATTTTTGCATTTTTAATAAATCTTTGTTGAAAAAAGAAAGAAATAAAAATATTATTATTAATTTATATTTATTAAAATTATGAAATAATAAGCTAATTAAATATTCCTCTTTTGGTCAATAAATACGACACACAGCCAACCTCCCGTATCATCATTAATATTTGTACGAGTCTAAATGAAGAAGAGATGAAGATCTACTGCAAAACAAAAAATTCACATGTAGCATGTTGTATTTATTGTCTGTTCTCTATAACCAGTCATTTTTCAATATTTAGCCACTAGATTGAACTGAAAAGAAACTTGTTTCTTGGCCACGATCTATCTATATAAAATAAATGGAAATAAAAAACAACAAAAAAAACTGTTTTTGTTTTGGATTGTTTTTTTTTTATATTTTTTGCTCCAACACTGTGTGTGAGCACGCCTGTGAGTTTGTATCTTTTAGGAAACCCCTTTTTTGAAAACAAATGTGTGTATGTATGTATGTACCTATCTAGTTTGTTTCTGTTTCTGTGTTTTCAGTTTTCTTTTGTTGTTGTCAGAGTCAATTCTGTTGAAATAATTTATACAATATTCCATATGTAAATGTGCTTCTGATTAATAATCGTAAGTAATAATAACTTGGGCAGCAACATCATTGTAATTTATTACTCTCCATTAGAGCTGCTATAGTTATAGATTTTGTAGCTACACTATAATACAGACATGCATTCAGATTCATAGCATACACATACATATGAATTTGAATTTTCAGTTATAACTTGAAACTATAATTTGTTTATAGTTTGATTTTTTAATATTCAATTCTACACCCATTGATTACGTACATATGTATCTAAAAATATGGAAATGTTCCAAATGTGTGAATAATGTGTCGGTTATCTTTTGATAATTCTTACCCAGTAGTGGTTGGCAGTGGTAGCATGTAACTAACTCGGTTAGCTTAGTTTCAATAATAACAATAATAATGTCGTCGTGATTTAGTGAATGAACCTTTTTTCCAGCCGAAATTTCTCTTAATCAAGGTTATCTTTGAACATACTAAAGGTTTTCGATTTTTAGACATGTTTATTATAAATTTTATAATTTGTTTCTATTTTTTTTTTTTTTTTTGAATTCATTTATGTAAGAATTATTTCCTGTTAATAATTTGTAGTTTTTCACACGGTTTACTAATTTTAATTGACCTATTTTAGCGCAATATGTATATTCATGTTTTTTCTTATTTGTTATTTGTATATTTATGGTAATACTCATATTTAAATACTAATTTAAATTGTAGACTTGTCACTTTATATTAGAAATTGTATTCGTTTCATTTTTTATATGTTCTAAAGCTCAACAAGCATTAGTTAAAGATAACCCAGTGCACATTGAGAGAATAAGAATGAGTAAATATATGCATATATACAGTGGTGATATTCGAAACCGGTTCGCTTAAAAAAAAAATTATATTTTTGCCAAATTTTGATAAAAATAGCAAAAATTTTAAAGTCACATAACAGTAACAGACCACAAGCCTCTTGAAGGAAATGATATAAACTTTAGTTTAATAAAACAAAAGTTACGTTTTTAACAAAAAAAAAAATAGTTTTGATTTTGCAAAATAAAAGTCAAAAAAAATTGTTTTATTTTTTTCTCAAAAGATTGAAGAAAACGCTATCGAAAACATCATCATCCAAGAATCCAATGTATGACCAAAATAAAATCATTTGTTTGGACGTTTGGACAATGACCAATATTGTGTTTGTTGCCGAGACTATATCACCTTGATAAAACCGTTAAAGCAAAAAACATAATCACCCCTATCGTGAATAAAAATTTCACATGAAATTTGTTCCCTTTTCCCTTTTTCCTATTACAATTCAATGTTAAAATATAAAAGGGAACAAATTGCATGTGGAATTTTTTCACAATAAGGGTGAATATGCAACAACCGGTACGGAAAATTTTTAAAATTTTAACAACCGGTTCGAGGGAACCGTTCCGAACCGGCTGAATATCAGCACTGCATATATAGACATTAAACTAGTTTTTATTGCATTTCATAAAAATTACTAAAAGAAATTGGAAATACTCAAAGAATTCTTTGAAATCCGAGAAATAGATTCATGTTCATAAAATACACTTTAATAAAAACTATTTTTAAAATAATCTTATGCTAGAAAACAACGTCATATGTGTTTCGTTTCAGTAAATATAGTTATTTTTAACTTTTTATTTTGCAATAAATGAAGACGGACTACAGAAATGATCCTGTAAAGTATAGTCTTAATTAAGTCGATAGCTTGCTAATGCTTTTAGCTTTTGGCTTATTTTAATTTTTTAATAAACTTGCAAATAAATAAAAAAAATAATTTTTACTTTAATTATTGTTTTATTTTTTACTTTATATAATTTAAAATAAATTTATAAATGTACAAAATAGTTAAAAATTGTTTTTAGCTGTGTTTTTTGTTATATTTATTTTTTATACATATTTATATAATTATTATATAAATATGGTCACACTATTTATCAGCTGTTATACGAAAACAGAAATATTATATTTTCGTTTTCGAAAATTTCGAATTTACACAGCAAATTGTCACCGGCTAATTCGCTGTGTTGGCTGAAATTCGACGTTCGCCCCAGTTGCTTACTTTTAAACAATTTTACGTGATTTTGTATAAAATTGACACAATTTTAGGATATTATTATAACAAAAGCAAATTGGGTATTATAATGAATTTGATTGAGATGCCACTTACTAGTATATTATTCTGATATAATTGATATCAGTTATGATTACCGTTACCGCAAAGATACTAGTTTCGGTAATAAGTCTCGAAATTATTTTAATTATCGAAAACTACAAAATACCGTTGACATTAAAATAATTTTTCATCCCAATCATGAATAAAAAATCCGCGGGAGTTTTTCCATTTTTATTTTTTTAACATTGAATTTGAATAGGAAAAATGGGAAAAGGGAAAGAACTCCTGCGGAATTTTTATTCCTGATTGGGCTGTTTGTAATATTCAGCCATGTCACAGAGCTTAATTCTTTTCGAAAGTGGAGTTAATTCCGTATTTTGCTTTTACATATAAAAAAAGAAAAGCGAAAATGTTTTTCGGAATGAAACCACTTTTAATTTGCTATGTGGAATTGTAATTTTAAGCATTTCTGGCAGTGTAAACAATTCATAATAGCTTTTTATTAACAAATAATGTTGTTTTCTTTTGCTTATTTTTCCAAATAATATGATGAAATATAAAAAGTTAAAATTTTACAATTTTCTAAATACATACTTAAAAATAAAAAACTATACGGAATTTGTTCATTTAGTATTGCCGTGCTTTTATTCTTGCAAGTTTTCTCAAAAATTACCCATGTGGCAACACGCAAAATTAACGAAAAGGGTCAAAAAGGCATACATTTATTTAAGACAATTTCTGGCGCAAAAAATTAATTTGTAAATGAAAGACAACTAAGCAATAATGTAAGTATTTTAAATTTTTTTCCTTTTGTATTCTTAATAGATTTTAAATTTATTACTGTAGGTGTAAGCATCGAAATGAATGAAAAAATTTTCATCGATTGCAGGGAACTGCATCAAGTTTTATCAACTTTCCAATCAGCTGTTTTTTGTTTTGCTACATTCGTTGTAGTGTTGCCATATTTAATACATAAAAAGTTGTTTTGTGTTTTTTACGGTTTAATGAAACTGAACGGAATCTATAGAAGCTAAACCCATTCCGATCAGACTGACAATTAGGGAATTGTTTCGATTCCGAACGGAATTTGTGGGATGGCTGATTGTTTAAAATATTTGTATTATCATTGAAATCATATTGAAATTACCATTACTGCTAAAATGCTGTCAGCGGTTAGTGTAGCTGACGTTTCTAATCAATAACTTGTAAATTTTTAAAGGTGCAAAAATGGGCTCAAATTTAGTATTTTATTGGCGAAAATAATTTTTCTTCACTTTTAAATAAAGCTCTCCTGATAATTAAAGTTTTGAAAACATGTAAACGAGTACAAATCTTAGCAGATTAAATAAAATTTCTATCAAGTATTCCTTTACATACTTTGCTGTTCCATTAATCGAATCTGCATGATTTATTTCCAAGTAAACAAACCTGTTCCAATGTACAAAATTTATATAAAATTTATAATTATAAAGATTTAAATATATTGGGCTTGTGCTAATTTTTGTAACGCCCATAAATATTAGTCCAACGCCTACCTTAAATTATACCGATCGACTCAGAATCACTTCCTGGCTGACTGGAATTGTTCATGTAAAGCTTGTGCGCGGAGTACAGGTCACAATTTTGAACATATTTGAATAAAATTTGATACATGATTTTTTTCGGGATTGAAATTGGCAGAAATCGGTTTATTATTTCACCTAGCCTCCATACAAATGTCCTCCCGAAATAGGGTTTTATCGACCATAAATGTTTAATTTTTGTGTGTGTCCAAATAAATGGCACCACAAATAAGTTGTACATGAAGTCTAATAAATTTTTCGCAGATCGGTCTATAATTGATCATAGTTCCCATATAAGGACAACGTCCACACTTTAAAGAACATAACACTCCTAAAAATGTTGATATTTAACAACTGTAACATGTAAGTATAAATCTTTTAAAAGTGTTTGTATATAGATAATATTTGACACATAAAATATTTATATGCTCAGATGTCTTGCCACTAAATTTTTGGATGATTGGTCCATAATAGGTCAAAGCTGACATATAGCGCCCCTCTTCTGAAAAACAGTTTTTTCATATATACTGGGTGTAGATATTATAAATATAATCGGACTTAGCCGACTATACTTTCTTACTTGTTTCATTTCCGAAATTGATTTTCCAAAACTAAACGTTTCTCAAGATTCTCAAGATCACCGCTTAGATTAAGTTGCCCTTAATTGTCATTCAAATGTAAAGAGATTTAAATTAATGTGTTTACTTAAACCAGAAGCAAATCTTAATACTTTAGTTTCCTCTCAAATGAATAACTTAAGTCAATATTAAATATGTAATTTAAATACTATTTACATTTTCTTTCAAGAATTTCCCCGTTTAAATGGATACCTCGGTTTAATTTAAAAAAATTCCCGCTTAAGAGAAACCGATTTAGAGACTAAGGTATATCGATAATAACATTTGAATTGAGAGCTGATTTCAATTGAGGATTTGGGATAACAATTTATATGTAAACACAACGACGGAGGAATTTTTTCAATTTAAATTTGTATTAATATCATAATCTTGATTTTTACTTTAAGATCAATTTAAACTTTAGTTTAACTAATCTATTTTCAGAACAAGTAAGAAAGTATAGCCGGTCAAGTCCGACCATATAATACCCTACACCCAGTATATGTATAACACAATTTTTTAGAAATATGCGTTATATGGGAGATATAATCTATTGTGGACCGATCATCCAAAAATTTAGTGTCATAGGCGCATATTCAGAAATCGTAACTAAAGTCGAAACTTATTAAACAGAAACTAAAAAATAGTTCACAAATAGTTAAATATCTTATTCACAAATCATAACTAACTTAGCAACTTTCAGCTGTTAAAAGAAATGCAACACTGCATTTAGTAGATTTTTGTTGACGAAAAACACATCTCTAGTTTCTTTTCTTTTTTTTGGTAAAAATAGACACAGTTAGCAAAGAAAATAAGGTAAGTTTATTAATATTGTTAGAAAACATATGTATTTATTGCTTTGTGTATTTTAGAGAGACTCAAATTGGTCGCCAGGAGAAAAAACCACATTTAAAGAATTGGTGGCCAAATATGTTAACATCATCGACGACAAGAAATAAAATCAATCAGCTGTTCTTTAAATGTATTTGCTATTTGACATTTAGTTAACGCTTTATCCATAATTAAGTTGTAACTTTTCGTGCTGAAAGTTATCAAATAAGAATAATTTAAGTTGGTACTTAAAAAAGTTTAAACTTAGATATCATTTCTGAATATGCGCCATAATGTCTGTGAATATAAATATTATACAATTTTAAGAAATTTATGATCGTTAATTTTACCAAAATATCTTCAAAATTGTGGTCTGTACTCTGCGCGCAAGCTTTATATGGACAGCCAGCCAGCCAGACGGACGGACGGACATCGTCAAATCGACTCAGAAAGTGATTCTTATTCAACAGATACATTGTTGCAATTAAATTTAATGCTGATAGAATGATTCGATTATGTACAAAGCTACAAAAGTTCATTTAATAAAGATGCATTGCTTTAGAAACAAAAAAATTATCATCATCCGATCTAAAATTTTGCAGGCACAGCAAGGAAAGTTAGACACATTTACATGCATTTGATAATATGTATTTGATTACGTTTAAATTAAATTTTAATAAAAAAAGAAGTCTTGTTTATTTATATATTTAGAAGACGACTGGTTCCATTATAGCTTTCCAGAAAACTTCTAACCAATCCCAAACTAAATATCTGTAGCGTTAAATTTATTAAAATAAAACTGAATACTTTCTGTAAACATACTCGTATTCCTTTTATTTCCTAAAGTGTTTGTTAAATAAAAAACAAATTAACATTAAATCCATTTGCATTAATACTCTGTTTAGAATTGTTTAACAAAACCACAATTAACATAATAATTGATTAATAATATTCAATAAGTTCAATGACTTGTATGTGTATTTATAAACAATGAAAATTGTTTCAACTAATTCCTAAAGGAGTTGTAAATATGTCTGTAGTTTAAAAATCCATAAATCTTTGCTTTTGAGTTTTTTTTTAATTTCTTATTAAATACTTACCGATTAAATTAAAAAGCACGTTACTGCTTGCTGACAATAACTAACAGCAAAATTGTTTGCTGGGTGTGAAAGTTTAGTGTAGCGTGTAAACAAAATATTTATATTCCAAAAAAAGAGGTGACTGCCTGGGCTGGATGTAATTTATTGTTTTAAATAAATTTTATTAGTTGCATTCAATTAGCACGCAAAAGCACTAATTGTTTGTTAAATTATTTTATATGTATTTTTTAGGCTTGGTAATAATACACTGGCACAGTATTATTTTTAATTTTTTAAAACTATGAATTTTTTTAGCAATATTTTAAACAATACTTTTATTTAGTTGCGGTTTATTTATAAAATGCTTTAAAAACTTTGAAAATTTAATAAAAATAAATAAAAATAACGTTAGAATTTATTTTTTTTTGTTTATTTTTAAAGCCTTACGGTTTTGTTTGTTTGTTTTTTTTATTGTAAGCTTTTATGTTGATGTTTGTTTTGATTTCACGTTTTTTCTTGTTTTTGTTTTTCTTAACGATTTAACGGGTTGTTTGCCAAAAATTTATTGAAATGTAATTAGAAATCAAACGGCAATTGTAATAATGCTTTAGATATATACACACACACACACCAGAAAATTATAATAAAACCGTATTATTTTTTAGTACGTGTAATAAAAATCAATTAATTGTTGACTAAATGCAGCGACGGCGGCGGCGTTTTTTAGTTTGTCTAAGAAACATTTGCGTTTAAAAACAATATTCTTTTTTGTTTTCTTCTTCTTTGCGTTACGATTCAATATGAGAATGTTAACAATAATAATAAACGACAGAAAAAACACCACAGTTACACAAGACACTACGAATTCGTACGAACGTTACTTTGGAACTGATTGTAATTCTATGAACAAAACACCTTTTGCCACAGACAAAACGCAGCAGCAGTACAATGAAACAGAAACAACAGCAACAACTACTAACTACTACCAACAACATACGAAAGACGAAACGAACGAACTACTAAAAGACACAGAGCAAAGGTAGGGTGGAAATGAACAAAAAAAAAACAACAACAAGCTGGAAAAACGGTTAAAACAACGAGTGACAACAACAGCTATACGAAACGAACAACATACAAGGCGTACACATACACAATTACAAATGATGAAAAGAGCACGCATGATTCTCCCAGCAAGTGAATAAACAAAGCAATACCAGAAATGGTGAAAAACATAACAAAACCAATGTTAACACAAGCTCTCTCGCTCTGTTTCATAGTTATTGCAGCTCTTGCAAAACAGAGTAAACCCTAGTAAACCGTTAGTTTTATTTAATTCATATAGCCGTTATATGTGTTGGTGTTGGTTTAAATGTGCATAAATATGTTTTTTTTTTGTTTCCTCTTCCCTAACTATACATGAAATGCTCTCGGCCACTATAAACAAACAAGCACTCACACTCGTGCACTGTTTTACTCAAAGACAGCACAGAAATAAAAAAAAATGTAAAAAAAAGAATTCGCACCCATACAAAACTTTTTTTGTTGTGAATATTTTATTTTCGTATACTTCTTTAGGATGTGCTTAAACCACTCCCCCAAATAAACGAAACCAAAATAAAGCAAACTCTGTTTTGTTGACAGCGGTTCAACAACTTCCATCCATCCAGCCATCTAAAATAAAAATGTAACTCGTGTTCGGGCATACACACCGCAAACAGATGAATCAGAAATGTGGGCACGAATGTACTTTTTTCTAGGTACAATTGAAAGTTAGCTTAGAAACAAGTTTTGTACTTTTTAGTGCTTAAAGTAAGGTTTGTTTATTTGTGGTAATGATAGGTTAAGGGCCTATTGCTGAATATAAGAAACACAAATGACTAAAGGAATGAATGAAAAATCAGGGGTTTTAAACATAAATCTATACCTATGTATATATTAAACAAAAAGACTTGTTTACAAAAGTTCAACAAAAAGTTTTTATCTACAGAGAATTAAAAAAACTTTAAATGTAAGGTTTAAAAACTCATTTTTGGTAATTAAAGTACGTTTTTTTCATATTTTTGTGATCGCTCAAAGTTCAGGATTTTAGGACCTATTACAAAGATCGAATTACAAAATCAACTGAAAGCTTAAAGGACGTAACCACTAAATAAAATATATTTGAACTCGTTTATTTATTTAAAAAAAAAACTCCTTTTTTAAGACAAGACACAACAAATATTTAGTTTTATTTTATTTAATACTGTTTGATCATGCAAAACTCTTGTAAGAGTAAACAACGTCAAACAAATGTGTGCTAAAATAAGTGGTTACGCCTTTTTGAGTAAATATTTGCCAAGTGTGACCGTACCTTAAGAGTTTTTTGTGACAACCAGGCTAGCCAGGTGAATTGTCCCGATTGAGATTTTAGGTAGGTAGGTACTTAGAATATGTTTGTTTTTATCACGATACCATTAAAAACAAAAATTTATATAATGGCAATAACACATAGAGAATAGTTTTTAATGATATTGCTCGTATAATTTACAAATCAGAGCTATAGCATTTGAAATTTGTGTCAATTCGAATAATATTAGACCCATTTTGTTGTAACGGAATCGCAATCTATGTTGGATTATCTGTATAGTAAGTTACACTGTAGGTAGGACCATATTTAAGTTACTACAAACTTCATCAACCATTATGTGACCTAGATCATTTGAGAATGAAAATATAGCAACAAATTTTAATTGTTTTGAAGAATGTACACTCAAAATATTTCATAGGTAAAATAAACGAAAATCGTGGTTCATTTTACTAAATTTTTCGTTATTTTGACAAAACGAAATATTTAGTATAATATACAAATGTTTTTCGTTCTTGTTGGGACTTTTTATTTTCCGCATTTTACGAAATATTTGTGTATTTACCAAGATTATTTTGTTAAATTACAAAATAAATGGTTATCTAACGAAAATTTTTCGTAAACAAAGCTTTTAAATTTGGTCTGGTTTACAAAATTAAATAAAAATAAGAAATATATTTCGTAAAAATAATGATAAATTTCGTAAAAATATAAAATTATTTTGTTAATTTTAGAAATATTGCCTCCCGTTATACGAAATTTTCTAAACTTACGAAAAATATTTTGTAGGTATAAGAAATATTTCATATTTTTTTCGTTTATTTTACAAAATTTTGTAAAAAAACGAAATATATTTTGTAAAATAACGAAAATATTTCCTAAATACACGAAAAGTTTCGTTAATACAAGAAAAGTTTCGTAAATTTCTGCTAAAAATTGGTAAATTTACAAAATTTTCTAAAAATATTTCGTAAAGTTACTAAAAATTGTGTAAAAATAAAAAAAAATTTTGTTTATTTTACAAAAAGTTTCGTTAATTTCTCAAGAAATATTTTTTTATTAAACGAAAAGTTTTGTTTATTTTATAAATAATAGTAAAGGAAAAAATAATAGCATTTCTGCATTAAATTAAGTTTGAGTTTGTCGATTGCTTTGGATTTCTACAAAGAAAATTTATATATTAGTAATTTTTAAACTTAGTTTATATAAAACACACTAACCTTGTATTTTTTTGTACAACATATGCGTAATTGGATTAACATAATGTCCATCTATTTTATAGAACTGAATATTTAAAAAATCCCACATATGGCTGGAGACTTCAGAATATTTAATTGAAAATACGTGATACGCTTTAAAGCATATGTTTATAGCTTTAGTGATACTGAAAACTTTGTATTTAATGTTGTCAAAATCACAGAAAAATGATAGGGGCTTATATATGTCCTCTATAACAGTAATGTAAGGGGCAACTGAACCCTCTGCCACAATTTTTATATCCAACTTCTCTTTATATGACTCTTCAGTTGGTGAAAATGTTATAAAAGACCATATTGATTCCATAATATGTACCATAAAACTTGTTTCCTTTATTAGAACTTTTTGATTTAATTCTTGATGGTGGAAGTAAGGAATGTAAGAGTGTTAAGACTATGATAAATTTGGTATCTAAAAAGTTAAAAAAATTGCATAACCATTATCCATCAGAAAATAAAATTTAAAAATTTGATTATATTTGTTTATAAAACCTTTCTACTTACTATAGTCAATGCAATTATTTTTTTGTACAAAATCCCAAAGCTTTTGGTCATCTTCACCTTTAAATTTCGATTCGTTTTCTGGAAATATCTTTTGAGTCATGTGCTAAGTTTCTTTTTTATTGCGCATTAGTTTAAAATGCTTAGATATGAATGTTTCATTAGGTAAATATATTTTACACAAATAACTATTAATTTTCATACACTTATTTAAATTTATTTTAATAAATCAAACTATTTTTAACTATTTTTAACAAGGCACGACTAACGCTTCTATCTCTTTAATTGTCAGTAAGAGCATGACTTGTTTTGTTATTTTTAAGTTGCATTTAAAACGGTAGATTTCATTTTACGAAATTATATGTGTGAAATGAACGAAATTTCTAAATTTACGAAATTTTTCTCTGCATTTAATACGAAAGTTTCGTATTTTTCGAGAAATTTTTGTAATATAAACAAAAAAACATTAACGAAATTTAATTTGTAAAATTCAAAAAATTTCTAAATTTACAAAATTTTCTACAATATCTAAACACGAAAGTTTTGTATTATAAACTAAATTTTTGTACAATATACAAAAATAATTCTACGAAAAAAATTGTTTAAATTAACGAATTTTGTAAGTTTACGAAATAAAAAAATTATTAAAATTTCGTATTATGTACAAAACTTTAGTAAAATGTACGAAAATAATTTTACGAAAAACCATTTCGTATTTTTATACATGAAATATTTTGAGTGTAAATTGGTTACCCTGGTACAATTTGTACAATTATAATATCGCATTCCTGGTACCAAGCTACCAATAATAAAAGAAAAAAATAATCACTAACCATAACCACTTTCAGTGTGTTCGTTTTTGCTTTCTGTGCTTGCTTTTCCATGGTCTGTTTTTTTTTATATGTAAGCATGTATGTATGTATCAATCTATGTGAGTGTGTTTGTGAATTGTTTATTTGCATGTATTTCTTTTGTTGGTGGAGCCCATCAGCAAACGTGCACAAGCATCCAATATCTTTGCCTGAATCTACAACATGTCTACGACAAATTGTTTAACACTATGCTCCAGAGTAGTTTAGTAAATAAAGTTTTTGTTGTTGTTGTTGCTGCTGCCATTTTCGCCTAGCAAACTCTACCTCTACCACCATCATCACTTCACCTAAAACCCACGACAGTTGTTTCATGAAAAAAACCAGTATAATGTGTACCTTGAATTGCCTGGCTAGAAGCGTGTGCCACTCTAGAATTACAATAGAGCGATTGGCAGACATGCATTTTAATATTCATAGTACATTGGGTGTTATTGTTATTATCATTATTTTTTCAAGAATCGGGGCATAGTTTTGTTGAAACAAAAAAGCTAGTAAATAATTTTTGACAAAAACAATTTCTTCTTTAGAAAAAGCCTTTACTGCAAAAACTTGGAACAACAAGTAATATGTATTATAATTTACAAAAATGCTCTAAATGCCATATGTTCTTCGTTTTGGAAAGCCCCAAAGCTTAAAAGACTGTCACGCAGTTGCAAAAGAATTAGTTGCTCTTTTTAGAATCTGCTTAATACATGTCAGGAAATAATACAGTCGAAATTTTCGCAAATTAGACAGCTTTATGGCTGTTTTGAATACAGACAGAAAGAGATACTAACCAAAATCTACAGAAATGGATTGATCCATGAACTTCGAGAAATGATGCAACAGGCGGCATTATTCGCCAAGGATGGAGTTTATATTTACAACTTCCAGAGCTTCTACTTTTTAGTGTTTTATTGAAGGTAGTAGAGTCAGTCAAGAGTCTGATTGTGAAAGTTAAAATCGAAGCCCAGCAGATTACCAAAAGAGGTCGGTCAAGCTGTTATACTTAATGAATAGACGGCATATCGAATATTCAAGCTGACTTTTTTGGCATCCTGAGAGACTAGGTCGATGATGCGAGAAAATGTATACAAAACCGAACAATTCTAATTTAATTTAAGTTGAACGTTTTCTGAATGCAGAAGGCAAACAAACACTTTAGATTAAAAAGATTTCAATATCTTTACTGTAGAGTGCCGAAAATTAACATATGTAAGACATAATACAGTACACCATCGTGCCTGTGGATAATTTCAACTTTAATGCCAAATATGAGACCTGCCCTTAGCGTCGTTTTTTTCGTTTGTGTAAAATAGACCTGAGACAGCTTTAAAAGCTCCATTTTCGTTTATAGTAAATATTTTCATAAGTGTACAATCTAAAAGTAAAATTTAAACTACTGTCATGCTGAAAAGAAGTACCACTTACCTTACCCGTACCAGCTTATGGCCAACACACACATGCAAATATACAGACGTGAATACAATGAAACTAATTGAGGTACCAATTTTTTATTTCATTTAATAAACATTTTTATTTTGTTCCTTTTTTTCCTTTTTGACGTTTCTCTACTTCGCATTGTAGGTTTTGCATGTAGTCGGGTACTTCAGTTAAAGTATGGCATGGTTTGTCATAGAATGCCTTTTTACACCCACCTACACATACAACCCCCAGCTCCATATTTACATACACACACACACACACACATACACAATCAAGTATTGTTAGCCATTTTATTTAACTTTGGTAAAGTGTTTAACATACATTGGAGCGAACATACATACATATACATACATATTTATATTTCTAGGACATATATACATACATAGATTTGTACATAACAATATAAATTTGTTTGTGTGTTTGTATGTATAAATATTCATATTCATGCGAATATACGAGTACATTCATAAATGTGAACGTATGCAGAATGATTGTTAAATTCAAGTACTGGTAGCATGTCATAAATTGGGGGTTTTGGTAGCAAAACAGAAAAAAATAAAATAATAATTACACTGACAAGAATATGAAAACCTATGATTTTAATCTAAATAGAACTGATGTCTATGAAAAGGGACTCTATTTTACCTTATTTTCCTTTAGAATTTATATCCATTATATAAAATTGAAATGTGTCATCTGACATTCGTACGGCGACATATAGACCCAGGAAAAACTTGGTAATGATTTGCGATAGCTCAATAACTTACGTTTACATACTAGATATATTACTAAGAAGTAGTTGGATAATGACGTATACTATATATTGACTGTTTTTTATCTAGTTATTTGCATATATAAAATGGCTTCTGTAAGATTTAACAATGAATAAGTTATTTAAATTACTAATTATAACTAAGATTAAGGTAATCACATATGTGCATATTTATAAGCGCTTCTGGTAATTACTTGCATCCAAATTATGTAAACATAATCAATTACAATTAGAGTATTTAATAAAAAAGTTTTCGCTTTTTGAATACTATGGTTAAAATATTTTAAGTTATTCACTCCTATTCTGACTTTCGATTCGAATCGAAATTTTCTCCGTTTGGCAAAATTTGTATTCAGAGTTTCGATTCCGCTACGTTTCTTTCGATTGTAGGTATTCTGTATTACGATAGTAGTTAAGTTTTTCTACGCTTATATTGCCCTTTTTATAAACTTAAAAAGTGTTTAATTTATAAAATGTAAGTATAAAACGCTTAAAAAGTGATTTATGTAAATTTTTGTTGTACGGCCAATCAAGAGGTGATATGCAGCAATGATATAACAACATGGTTAAACAAATGGCAGAACGAAGGAGTTTTGAATTACTGTCACTACAAACAGGAAAGCAGCCTATTTATTTATTTTTCCAGGTCAAAAACAACTATATCAGAGCAATACGAAAAGCTGGCAAGTTTAATGTCAACAAAACAGGATATTGCTTGCGGCTACCATAAACGATCCAAGGAGGAAGTTCAGGTATTTTCCTTTCAAGCTTCTCAAGCCTTACCTCCGTGGTCTGAATTATGTTGTTCTCCTCTTTCACCAATAAAGCCACTGCTATGGATCCCATTTCTCCTTCAAATACAAAAATTAAAAATACCACCTCCGGCTTGACAGGATTCTTAGCACTTAAATCTTTTGCAAACACAATTACCTTTACCTTTTTATTATTATTAATTTACAAGTCGTTTGCATTATTTTATTTTTTTTTTAATTCTCCTTATTAATCGCACAAATTTTCTATTTTTATTGTTTTTCCTATTTTTATTGTTTGTTGTGACTTTTGTAACAAATTTGCTCATTTCTTTGTTTCTATTCCACATTTCATAGTAACATTGTGGTGTTCTTCTTGGTCTTTCGATTCAGTTTTTGTTTAGAATACCAATTTTCGATCGTAGCGTAACTGAATGCGTAGACGCAATCGAAAGTCAGAATAGGGGTGATTACTTAGAAATGAAAGCTTTTGCTGGGTATGTCATTTCTTTTATCACAATAAGATCCAAGTAGATACCGTCTCACCAGTCAACAAAAAAATTATAAAAATTGCTCAAGTTACATCATAAAATCAAAAAATACTTTTAATTTACATCCTGTATAGCGGTACACAGATTCTGCCCAGGGATTATCAGCGTCTGTTCCACAAGGTGCGTTTTATTTATTTGTCTTGTGGTTTCAAGTATCAGAAGAAGTCTAGGATTTTTATGTGAGAACAAGTAAAACTTTTACCTAAGACTCAGAGGTTTCATTGAGTAGGTATATAGATATTCTGTCAAAGCTATTTCCCCTTATGATATTTCTCCAAAAAAAGTTTTGTATTAAATTTCTCTCAGTGCACTTCCTCTTAAACTTTTCTTAAAGCATAGAAATTTTATCATAAAAAAAATGTATTCATTAGTTTGTTTGGCAAAAGCTTCTAAAAAAAATTTTCTAGACTTTTTTTTTCCAACATTAACTTTAATAATAAACAGAAAAGGGAAAATACAACAAAATTTAAATCTTTTAATATGGAAAACAATACAACGAACAGCAACAAACAAAAAAAGTAAAAGTGTATGAAAATCAAGGAAAAATAAGTTGTTTTAAAAGTTATCGGTTTTTTTTTGTTTTTGTCAGCAGGACGGATGTTGCTGCAGATAAGAACAATGTTGTGACCAGACATGGCCGAGTCAATGTGATTATACCAACATATAGTAGATAATTCTTTAAAACTTTTTATTTTATTAAACAAAAAAAAAACGATGCAAGTCATGTACTTTTCATGATCCATTAAAAATGTTTCATTTGAGCCTGAGCAAGAGCTAGTGGGGGTAAATGACTGAAGATGGAAGACATTTTCCATTGTTCAGTTTTATTTTCGTATTTAATAATGTATGTAATACTATGTAACTACTCTATCGATCCATGTATGTCTTTATTTTCTCTTTATATTTTTATATTCTTCTTTTTGTTCATTGAAGTATGTATGTAGTATTTTTTTTATTCAAGTATTTGCTTGTGGTTGCTAGCGTATGTACTCGTATAGTGTGGGTGGTTTGCTTGATTTTTATAGATACTCTAACAAAAGTATGGCTTATTGAGATTATAATAAGTTGTGCCATACGTTTGTGACATTAAATCACTTTAAAAGTAAACATTCAGCAATTTACTTCATATCACATTAAGAACTTCTGAAAACAAAGCTTGACTTTTCTATATTTTTCGTTAAATATCACCTGAACAAACTTAGGCTATAACTTTATTATGTATTTTAGCTATAATGTTTAACATTTTAACAGCTTTGGACCATACAGCACCTATATTGTCTGTGTGGACTGTCAATTATTTTATCTTTTGTTGTTAATAAAAATGAATGTTGGTTAGTTTATTTTTTTTTCTTTTGTGTTCATTATTTACTTTTGTTCTTGTGTTTTTATATTTTGTAATAAACAAGATTTTTTCTTACTACTTGAAAATAAATACAAAAGAATATTCAAGTATACATGATTAAATAAATAAAATACTACACATACATACATACATAAATAAATATATATATATATATATTTATTTACCCGTACTTAAACAACAAAACGTGTATATACATATGTATATAAATACATATTTATATACACTCTCATCTATACCAAATGTAAACACTCAGAAAAATATTTGATTTAAATCAATTAAGAATGTTAACAACTAAAATCGGTTTATATTTGGTTCAAGCTGCTATGTAAACTAAAAATTTTTGGAAATTACTGTTGGAATGGTGGGTTTAACTATATAAACAATTTCCTAAGCTCTTTTATTTAAGTTTACTTCTATCCAGACCTTTCTGAAGCTCCCCAAAGACATAGAAAGTATAAAGTCGGCATAGTTAGAATAAAAATCGTGCTTCATATCCTAATGGAGCCAGATTTTTTATTTTCTAATATAGTTTTATTTACTTAATGTTTCAATAGGTATTTGTTGAAGCGATTTATCTTGCATAAAAGTTTTAACTATTGCACAGGCGGCGAGGGCTTCAGAGAATGTCGACTACAGGCTGTCGTCGAAAAAAGTCCTAAATAATGGTATTTTATTTGTTAATACACTATATAAATATTTTTTCCCACTGTCAAGAACGCGACATTCGTACGCATCTGTAAACGAAATTAAAACAAGATCGTAATATTTTTAAGTGATTCTTATCTGGCTGACATGCCTCGGTGGAATCTCCAACTGTGTTATGTCGAAGTTTGGATGACTTCTCCGGTGACAGCCCAGAATGAACTTCTGTGGCAACACAACGTTGTTATATATACGTCGCGAGGGCGGTGTTCGAATGTTATTTAAAGGCAGCCTGTGACAGTCTTTAAGGCTGTGTTTTGACAGCTTTGAATATTTCTCCACTAAGTATCACTCTGTGTGGAGAAATCTATCAGCTATAGCTTTGAAAATCCTGTTAAAATTTGTACGCCGTCGTAGATAATGCCAAAGTTGAATAAATTGCCTTAATTGATCCTTCGTCAAGGTGGTGAAGAATATTTCTGATAACTTCGTGGGAGGAAACATTATGGTGCAATCGTTGGCATAGGGTATTACTTCCACACCTTGTGGAGCAGTGACAGCACCCCCTTAGGAACTCCTTGTTTAACTCGATGCGATTTTTGGCATTTATTTCTAAACTCCACGAACGACTGCCTGTCAAACCGCAAGGGAAGAGGGGGCACGTTTGTACCCGGGGCACCTTTGAACTATGTTGATAAAATCTCAACACCTGAACCGAGTTTTTCACATGGCAACCTTGTTTTCTAGCAACGTCAACAACTTTTGCTAGTTTTTTCAGTCGTCGACCGAATGTAGTTGGGTGAACAAGTTTTCGTAGTGCCATTGTAAATTTTTTTATTATTTTTTTTGTAAGAGTGTAAGAAGTATTCAGTGATCGTTTTCTTTCGTGAAAGAAATTTATTGCAGTTCAAAATTCATTTCAAACAAAATTAAGTTAAGTTATAAATATGTAAAAAAAAATATTTATTATAAATTTCCGTGAAATGGCAAGCCAGTTCAGGTTTGAACAAAGAAAAAGGGGGCACCTTTGAACATGTTAATTTATCAACGGAAGTACCAAACATTGTTGATTCTCTCTTATTTTCTGAAAATGACGAATCCTATGTTGATCATGATGCTTTAAAGGAAAATGTAATGTCACCTGAAATCGCAAGGCCTTTTCCGTCTTAATAATATAAAACTTATTTTATATCTGAATTTTTTTTATTTTTTAATTGTTAATGTTTATGTTTTTCTTAATAAATAAATCGAATATAAAATATAACTGTTTATGTTATTTTTGGACATAAGCGCTACAAAAAAAAAAAAAATTGCCGTTCAAAACTGCCCCAGCCTAGTTCAAAGCTGCCCGGTATGGGGGGCACATTTGAACACAATGACTTCATCCATTAAAAAAATAGAAAAAAATATAAATCGAACTGAAAATAAGTTACTTGTAGACTTAAGCTTAAGTTTATTTCCATATATATTAGTTAAATTATGCAAAAAGTCAATAATTGAAAAATATAAATTTTTATGTGGCTTGAAAGCAAAAAGTGTTCTAAGGTGCCCCTCTCCCCTATCCATCTTTTCGTGCTGTTTAGCATTATTGAAACCAGGATGTTTCTGCCTTATACGATATTTTTATTTTATTAGTTTGCATTTATATTTGACAATTTCGATCGACCTTTAAAGCCTCTCTTCATCTTTCCTTCATCTTTTGACACGCATTTTACCCTTCAAAATATTCATATTAAAATAATAAAAATATTTATTTTAGAAAAAATACACTTACTACAGCGAACGCTACAAACTTAATCAAAACTTATTAAAAGCCACTAAATTTTGCCCACTGTATTCAAATTAAATAAAAATCTCAAAATTAATTTTATATTTATATCACTTACATTTAAACTTTTAACATTATTCTCTGTTAATTTTAATTTAATCAAAGTTTTTTTTTTAATATTTTATCTATCTTAATTTTCTAAGTGTAACTATGTATATATATAAGTCTGTATCACAATATTTATATGATGTTTGAATTTCTTTTATATAAAACTCATAAAATATTCATGCGCACAAAATATTAAAAATATTTTTTTTTTTTGCAAAAAACAGCACAAAAAAATCTTAAATAAATAAATAAAAATATATATGTATGAATACACGTACAGTAGTAAATATTAAAATGGTACCTTTCTATAAAGACAAAAGAGTACAAACAAATAACAAATACATATTTGTATGAATGTGTTTGTACTCGTATCTCGAAAACTTAACAACAATATTAAATTTCCTTCTGTACCACATCTCAACAGAAATGCCAAAAATACATACGCCGAACATTTGCTACAACAAAGTTAAATAATTTTCAATTACATGCAGACTTATAATCTGTCGTATATAATAATATGTCTATTTTGTTTAATAGTTGTCACCCATATTTGGCAGAAACTAAATATTAATAATGAAGCCATAGTATTTGTAAAAAAATGTAATTGAAATTAAAATTCAATTCATTTATTTGTAGGTATATCGATTTTTGAAGAAATTAAATTCAATTGTTTAATTTCTAAATTGTTAAATTTGACAATTTCTTGTATACAAGTTCAATACTTAATGTTGTATTACTTTAATAGTTTTCTGTTAGTTTGAGGCAATGCGCTTACTTTCAAGTAACTTGTAAGTGTAAGAGTAAGAATTTGTTAAATTTATAAAACAACAACAATACTAAAATCCATAGGTTTTGTATGGTTTAACTAAATAATGGTATAATGGACTGGATATAGCAGGTCCACTTTAATTTTAATGGTTTATTGCGACCATTTACCATTTAAAAATCGTGTTTTCTTTAATATCACTGAGCGAGTAATTTATATAAGAACATTTTAGGTTAGTGGTTGAGAGAAACAGAAATAATCAAGATGAGTTATTTATAATTTAAATTTTTTTCGTAAAGGTCAACTTATAATTTTAATAAATGACAAAAGTTCATTTTATGAAAATCAACGAAGCTTGAATATAAAATACGTTGTGTTGTTACCCCCTGACAAATATTGGCAGTACTTTAGTTCCTATTCAACATATTCATTTTACAATTTGTTAAAAATTCATAAAAAATATTATATGTAGTTTGTAAATAAAAGAAAAATAATGTTAACAGTTATTAATATCAATCATTCAAAAGTTGCATCGCTGCTTAATTAGTATGTGCTAATTTTCACTGAGCGTCGTTATACTATGTTTCCACGACGACTTGAATCACCTGCTTCGTCTTCTGAATCATGTTTATGAATCATGCTGTTTACATGACTAAAAAACTTGATTCGATTTGACAGTTGTCTTTAATAAACAAACAGAATAAAAAAAACAGAATTTACAATTTGTGGAATATAATTTTTTTAATGGACAAACAAAAGTGAGTGGAAATTAGTTAGCTAAGTTGAAAAAAAAACCATTCATTCGTACGTATTTACTTTCTTTACTTCCAGCAACAAGAAAATAATTTGCTTTGTTTACAATAATATTAAATTTTTACAGCTAGTGCAGATAAACTTGCGATAAAAATTAGAGAAGAGTGCAATTTTTCGTGCTTCGCAAGTAGATTCAATATGAATCTACTTGATTCGCTCTTAAAATTTTGTATGGTGAAGCAAGTTGTTTCGCACATGATTGGTGTGTGAAGCATGAATAGAGAGCGAAGCAAGTACCGTGGAAACGTAGTATTAGATGTTTGATGTTGCGTTCAGCGTTGTCAACTTGGTGCATTTCGCATCATTTTTGGTGCTTCTTAAAATTTTTTGTGCGAAAAATTTCTTCGTTGGTGCGCGGTGCGTTTTTTTTTAAATTTTGGTGTGTTTTTTAATTTTTCCAAAAATGTGATGAAATCTTTATTTTTACTAATTTTTAATTGCAATTTTTTAATAATTCATTATCATTAAATCTATTTGATGAAAAACGGACTTTATTAAATGTATTTTAAATACGAATGCATGATAAATAAATACATACTATCAAATTCATCACATGACGGTTAATGCTAAAGGTGAATAGGGTGAAAATCTTTGTTTGAAAATGAAATTAACATTTTAAACATGGAAATAAAAATTCGTGTGTAGCCTGATAGTTGGTCTACTGAACTGTAGACGAACAAGTAGGGTTAGAGTCCCAGTGCCAGAAGTACTTACAAGAGAATATAAAAATATTTAAAAAATATGTACTGAAATTAGCCCTTCTTTACCAATTAATGCTTTAGTTCCAAATAGCATATGGTGAGTAAAATTTTGAGTGGTTAAATGCTTATTTTATCTTTATTAGTTCGTTTATTTAAAAAAAGGCTTTTACTATTAATCGTTGATCTCTTTAAAAAAATGTAAAAAAAGGAAAAAAATAATTTCATATCTAGTATGTACAAAGGAATACAAACAAATTTGTTTATTTTTTTTATGTTTGTTAAGTTTTACTTTTTTTTTCTAAAAACACTGAACTGTTGAAGACTGTTTTTTTTTTGTTATATTTATAATACAAAAATATTACACTTTTTATGTGAAATTAATTCAATAAACTTTTTAAATAAAAAAGAAAATCTAAACTTGGTGCGATTTTTTTCAAATGGCGCGTTTTTTCCATTTGGGTGCATTTTGAAATTCCAAAGTTGACAACGCTGGTCGCGTTGCTTTTGGTTCGAGTCTTTAATTTGTTTTTTACATTTTTGTAAAATCTGCAACATTAAATGCTAAAACGATGACCCGTTCTTTGCTTTCTATTTGGATTAAAAAACAAGTTGCACAGGGAATACCATTAAATAAAATGATATTTCAGACAAAAGCAAAAAGTTTATTTGATGACATAAAAAGTAAAGCATTATCCAATGATAATGCTAGTGGTGGTAATACAAACAATTGCTACAAGGAAATTTATTTTACGTGGAAAAAAACTGTTTAGCAAACATTGGACTAATTTTTTGGGAAATAAAGCCGACGACTTAGTATTTTCTGAACTCTAGAACCTATCTTCGATCTTTATATGGTTTGCTATAGAAAATTTTAATTCACTTTGCGTCGTATTGGTTTGGAACGTAACCCCGACGCAAAGTGTATATTGATGCATTTAAATATAAATTGTAAATATAAATCCATAAAGTATTTAAATAAAATCACCATATACATATTTTGAATAATTAAACAAAACTAATTTTTTTACATTTTTTTTAATCTCGCTATTTTCTTGGTCCTCAACAATGCCACATTGGATAAGAACAATGATCGTTGGTTTTTTACACTATTTTGAATTTTGATTTTGATGGACTAGTTACTTTCGGTCTCTGCTTAAAAAAAAACTGTTACTGCAAATCATTAATTCAAAATCAAATTCGTTTAATTCTACTCGTATTTCTAAAAATCCATTAAACCATGTCATCTAACCTTTAACCTTAATTATACAGCTAGAATTTCTTTCTTCACACATTAGCTACAACTTAATGACTGTGACTGACTCTTGCCTTACTTTTTGACAGTTTTCAAAGAAAATACTTTATTTGTTAAACATTTTATTAAGAAAGAACACACACCACAAAATAAATCTAGATATAGAAAACTAACTGAAATGTATAAAGTATCGATTACACTAAAGCCTCCATTAGTAATTAAAATATTTTCAATGTTTCATTGTTCTCTTAAAGTCTTTTTAAACAATTTTGAAAAGAAAAAGGAGGAGCTACATCAACATCAATAAACAAATGGCTAGAATAATTGACCGCAAAGTGTCTACAGAATCAATGAGCAACTATGATCGATGTGGAATGATAATTTTATGAGCACAATTATATTGATTATTTAACATAAAAGGTTTTGGTAAGATAACAATCACTTTAATGGATTTTTTATGAAAAAAATAACATAAAAGGAGTAAGAGAAATGCTACTTACTAATGGAGACAAGTATTGTCTTTATTTAGGTAGTTATCTTTATCTATATTCATATGTACGTATGTGAATGTTGTAGGATATTTAATGCTTTAAGGTTATTCCCCTATTATTATTGTGGGTCTTTGAAATTTAGGTTTTGTCACATATAGGATTTTAATAATTTTCATTATAATAATATTAGTTTTTATCATGGGTACCTACAATTATATGTATTAAGATATTTAATAAAAACATGAAAGATATAAAGTTTGTGAACATAAATTGAAACTGAAAGTGCCTCCTTAACAGAGAAATAACTGTATACCGGCCTATTAGTAGTCGAGAAATCAAATTTTTTGCACAAATATGCTATTTTCTAAGCTCATTTTATCGAAGACTTCCATTGGAGTGATGAAATAATACTTTTGCAAATTTGACTGATCTACTATTTATGGATAATTCATCATAATTACATACCTATAAAGATAATCAAAGAACAATTTCTTTAAATTCAAAATATTTTATATTCTAATTAATAAGCTGTGTTTGGTGTTTTATTTTAACTTTAAAAACCGATAATCGTTTGGATAATTTCCAAAGATAACAAAGATGACAACATATAAGCTGCTCATGATCAAACACGTTTAAATCTAAATAAAAAGCAAAATAATATTTGTTACTAAATCTATTATAGAGTAATTGATACCACCAGGGTACAACCTTAAATGACAAAGCGATTAAGTTATTATGCCAGCCAGCCAGTCAGTCAGGCATGCCGCATGAGGCACACTCACACGTACAGGAAACAGAGAGCGAAGGGATTGAAAAGGCGGTGGGAAAGCTGCAAAATACCCCGCTTGTAATTATTAGCGGCCGCACGTTCATGTACAAACAATATTCATCCAGCATGCAATACATTACTTATGCCCAGCAGTCAGTAAGTCTATCAACCAAAAATCTAGTAACAACAGCAGCAACAGTTTACAAAATAAACATTTTGTATAGCAGTGAGTAACTAAATACATACATAAGTAAGTAAGTATTCAGAAATGTTTGATTTAATGGTATTTTTCCACTTAATTTTTTTAAAAATTCCTGTCTCTTGAAAAATCATTTACTTAACTGGGCTAAGAATTTAAGAAACTAACAAAAAAAGCTTAAGTAAAATAAAATAAAATTCAGTAGATTTAATAAATATGTATGTATGTGCATTAGGGCGGGCCAAATTTTTTGTCGATTAGAGCCGCCCCCTAGGATGATTCTATGGACAATTCTAAGCAACTTTGGTGAAGGAACCATGGGTCTATCTCGATTTTCGAGTCTCCCACTTTTCAAAAAATGAATGACTTGAAAGCAAGAAAGACTTTCAAAAACAACTTATTCCGCTTTTCTTCCACTAAATTAATTTTTTTTTACACATGTTCTTATTTTTTAGATTGAATTTCTGTTGAAAAAAATAAAATAAATATTAATTTTACCGAACATTTTTTCTAGGAAAATAGACGAAAAATATTACAAATATGCATGAAACGCCCTCTGGTGGTGTTCATAGGTAAAAATAAAGATCAAAAATGAATTTCTCGACCCCAAAAACCCCCCATATACACATAAAAAAGATAATATAACGATGAATAAAAAATCGAATTTCGAATGAAAATGATGTTATAGGGAAAAAAATCATTTTTTGAAAAGTGGGAGACTCGAAAATCGAGATAGACCCATGGTTCCTTCACCAAAGTTGCTTAGAATTGTCCATAGAATCATGCTAGGGGGCGGCTCTAATCGATTTTTTCGGCTCCATACAAATTGGCCCGGCCTAATGTGCATATATCTACACATTGTTACATTTAGTATTTGCTTATTTTATTACCTTTAACGTTTACGTAGAGCATTCTACGGATCACAAATTCATAATCACCAGCCAACAACAGTTGCATCTAATGAGTTTTTTGCTTTGTTTCATTGGCTTTAAAATAGTTTTCCTTAACTGAGCTGAAAATTAGGCTTATCCCAATGAAAACAATAGTAACAATGTTAACAGTGTGATTTACTCTAGCACAGTGGGTTTTAGCTGGGAAAATATGACTTAAAAAAATTAAGCGGAAATATCTAATTTTTGAACAATTTGTATGAGGCTTAATGAAGCTTATTTGTGGATTGAATTCAATCTGAATTAAAATGTATCTAGGAACCCTTTTTAGTGATTTTTAATTAATTAATTTAATTAATTAATTATTAAGAAGGAATAATTAGCTTTTAATCTTAAGGTAATGTCACATTTGGCAAATATTTGTCGAAAAATACGTAACCACTAAATGAAATATATTTGAACTCGTTTGTTTATTAAAATAAAACTTCTCTTATTTAGGCCAAAGCACAACAAATCTTTAGTTTTAATTTATTTGATGCTGTTTGATCTTGCAAAACTCTTGTAAGAGTAAACAACGTCAAACAAATTTTTGCTAAAACAAGTGGTTACGCCTTTTTGAGTAAATATTTGCCAAGTATGACCATACTTTTAGCTTTTTATTACTATATTTATTCCAACTCTTTTATACAAAAAACATATTATTCGTATGTTTTTATACGATTGTTCCATTATATTAGAATAATTTTAAGTGGTATCAAACCAAATTTTGAATGAGTACTACTAGTAGGAGTTAATTTTCAAATAAATTTTAGGAAGTCATAGACCTTTTCACCGAAATTATTAAATCAATTAATCATAAAATGTGTAATAAATTAAACGATAATGTACAATTCCAATCTCCAAAACTAGGAGGAAATCGTATTGCTGTCGAAGGAAGCCATAGTTTTCGGAATACAAATCGATTAAAGACTGAAAATGTTACCACCTCTAATGAAAATAATAAAGAAAAGTTATGCCGCTTTGTGTTCATGTCAGAAATTGAAGGGCAGATTGAACCACATTTAATTTTTGGTTAAATAAGGTTGTAGTTAAACCAGTCTTCAAACATTCCCTAATGTATATTTTTGAATTGATCAATGAAATGCAATTCAGATTAAGCATCCGCTTCATCCATATGCATATATAAATATATGCTTAAAGGTCACAGATGATGACATTAGGTAAGTTTTTTTTATTATTAAAAATATGTATTAGATTATCGCAATCACCGAGAGAGAACAGGGAAAAGAATTAAGCCCTCATTTAAATTTTCATCGATGTTTTGCACGAAGTTCTAAAAGTGTCCCTAAGTTCTTTAATAGTGTTTGAAATTGAAAAGGGAGGCTAATATGTGATCACTTTATTTCGCAGCAAAAATCGATTTGGAATTATATGGAATTTTAAACCCTTTAATAGTGTTCTTAATTGAAAATATAGGAGAATCTATAAACATTTTTATTTCGCAGCAGAAATTTATTTTTTATATGTATTTTTTATAATCCATAATCACTTATAGTTCCCAGCAAAAACAATTTGTTTATGGAATTATAGAATATGGTGTATGTAGATCCTTTAATTGTGGTCTACATTTAACAAAAATTGATTTTTTATATAGAATTATAAAAAAGTCTCTAGATCCTTTAATAGTGGTCTAAATTGAAAAATAAGAATAATTTACCATCACTTAAATTTTTCACTCGATTTTTTATATAGAATTGTAAACTTATCTCTAGATCCTTTAATAATAATCTAAACTGAAAAATGTGGATAATCTGTAATGATTGAGCTATGTATTGGCAGAGTGACTAACATTTAAATTGAATCCTATATATAATAACCTACTTTATGAGTTCAGTAATTTATTTATTACATTTTAATGCAAATTTAAATTTCAAATGAAATTGAATAAAATTCCAAATTAAAATGTTATATTTCATATATTTCATATATTTCAAATAATATGAATCGCGTATTTTATTACGTTTAACCAGGGTTGATAAAGTTGGTACAATTGTACTTTTTTTGGTACAATTCAAAACTAAAAAGTACTATGGTACTATTTCTAAATTTTTCAAACCCAAACATATTTTTAATTTATATTAAATGGCAAGGTTTATTTACTGAATGAATATTGTGAATAGATTTTTGCACTTCTTCAGTGGGAATAAATAGCAGGTGGTTTTTAGTATTCAGCAGTGATGGAAAATTAAAAACTATTGTACTATTTTCAGTACTTTTTCACAACAAAAATACCACAGTACCCTCACATCATATTTAGTACTCTTTGTTTGTTTTGTTTGTGGTACTATTTTGATAAATTTTTTAAATTTCTTATGTTTTGTAATTCTCATTTCTTGTTTGAGATATTTTGTGTATCATATGAAAACTTCAAACATATTGCTGAAAGATCTATTAATGATATGGCATTAACACTAACAAAATGCAGGCATGCTCATATGTTTATTATCTTAACCCACAACAAATAAAAATTTTAAACTGAATTAATTTTATTTTTGCATTATTTTTAAATGGATTTTTAATTTTATTTTTGAATAAAAATATATGTTTCCTAAAAAGTACCAAAATGTTGAAAAAAGTACTCTTTTTGTTGACGGTCTGTACCATTTCAATTTTTCATTTTTCCATCACTGGTATTCAGCTAATGTTTTCTTGTTGTTGTTAAATTTCATATATAAAATAAAGAGAGCAATTGTAAAGTTTATACAGTTTGATAAAAAAAAGGAACGAAATGCTTTGTTTTAGAGTAGCAATCATCTTGGTAAAATACATGGCACGCGCTTAATTTTTTAAACGACTAGAAAAAAACTTCAATACGGTTTTTTGCAGTATGTATAGATTTGGTCTCATTTATTTGAATGTACCTTACTAATATTTTATATGACATTAATTATTTAAACATGTATTTATTTATTTTTTGTTATCTTTACTTTACATGTACCAATGAATTTAAAGTACCTTTTGTTTTTGTTGTATTAAATTTTTGTTTATGAAAATAAAATTAAAAAAAAAATTTTTTATAAATTATTTAGTACTATTGGGGTCGAAAAAGTACGAATTTAAAAGTTCGTTGGTACGATATTGGTTTTTTCATTTATCATCCCTGCGTTTAACATTTCTTCCTTGCCGACCCACTGTTAATATATACAAGAGTGAGTGAGTTAATACTCCTCTTAAGTACCAGCGATAGTCATTTATTCATTCATGCAGCATACAGCACGCTGAGTAAATCAATCTTAAACCTTTTTGTAAAGATTTAGATAGATAGATTCACTAATAGATTCACAGTAATGCTAAAAAGGATTAATGAATGCTCAAGCATTGTTCGTGGCAAATACCGCACGCGATTAAGATGATTCTATGATTTTGTTTTTGGTAAATTTAAATTTTGTTCTTTTTGCTAAACCGCAAAGGAATAATGTAAATCCACCTAGATAGATAACCAGCGACTCACTAACTGACTAGCTAGTTAGCTGACCATTTGTTTCGTAATCCATTTGTTAATCCAGAACATGTTTCTACTCGTTGCATAGAATTCTGTATAATGAAAAAAGCCAGGCCAACAAAAACATTATTCATAATATGTTATTCATACCAATAAGTACCTGCTGCTGTTTTTTGCTGTTACTGCTGTCAATAGTAACAACAACTATGTATTATATAGGGATGTATGTGTTTCTGTCACTAACTAAACTAAAGGTCTTATCCATACTTACTTATGTAAATGTAAATCCTTGTCTATAGTCCATGTCAGCAAAGGTAGGTCAGTCTGCTGGTTGTCGTTGTTTCAGTCTGTTTCTCTGTCTGTCCATTTTTGTGTCCTTTACAACTAACAAATAGGTATGTGTGTAATTGTAATAAAACATGCCATTGTTTGTTCAGTTAAAAAGGTAGGAGTAGCACTGAGTAGAAGGTGGAAAACAAAAGCATCCTCTGCGTGAGTTAGTTTTGCGGTTACTCGCTTTAACCACAACCCATTTTACCACAAAAGCATCATAAAATCATCATAGTTTTATGTGCGCTTTTATTAGTTTGTGTACGCGCACTCTCTTTCTCTAACTATTATTCTATAATCTTAACAGCTGCTCCTTAATGACATGCTACTTATTCATCTTCTTCTACTGCTGCCATTATTTAAACATTTAACAAGCGACTACTGCCAGTCAGTCAGCCACTACTCACTCAGTCATAAATCGTTAGTCATTTCAGTTTTTTGTGGTTTTTCTGTCTGTCGTAATGAACGAATGAAGACACTGTAGTTTCCAACTCAATTTTCCATTTTATGTAAATATAGTTAGACAGATGAAAGGACGGACGGACGGAGTAAGACGTCAGGTCAGGCATGTGTTTAGCCAAAGTTTCTTGACTTTTTCTTTGGAGGCTTCAACACATTTATATTTTTAAATTACGAGCTTATCAATCAATCAACTACTTTTAACTAATTTTTTAAACATTGAACTACACTCGGGGAATAGCGTTAGTTGCAAAAAGGTTTTTTTTTCAACTATATTTCAAAATATGTGGACAAAGTTCAGGGATCAAATCAGTTAGACTTAGGAAAAATGAGAAAGAGAAAACAGAATGTAGAGTATTTTATAAAGAGTAATTATACAGGAGTATTCCATTGATATTAGACAAAATTCAAGATTCCCATCCTAAATGTTATCGGTGTCTAAATGCGAAAGAATCAGACAAGAGATGGATATATGCGAGCGATATCAATCCAGCTACTATAAAGACTCTATGTAACAGGCATTTTGTATCTAGAGTGTTCACTTTTTTTTTGGAAGAGGGCTAGGTATGTACACTTTTTAAAACTAATTTGTAATAAAATTCAGTACATACAATAATAAAAAAACAGATTCATGTGCTAACTAAAGTAGATATTGGATATAAAGGAATTTATTCATTATTTATATATAAGAAACAATTTAAATTCGGACAAGGAAGGAATTACAAAAATCAAAATTGAGTAAATTGTTGAGTCGTTAGAAAATATGAATTGTTGTGGGCTTTAAAGTTTCCAAAAAAGCTGCTCGATTTGGACTTATAATTTAAATATTGTTTGTTTTAAATCGGATAACCGATTTATTTATCAAAAATCCAATACCAGTCGGCTATATATATTATACAGGCATGTTCTGAAATCACGGTGATTTTAAATCACGAGCGATTTTGAAATCACGGGAGGAATATTTTGGTGTTCTGAAAATTACGAGATTTTTAATTTTTAGTAGTGATTTTAATTGTTCTAAATCACGAGCTAACAACTGATTTCTCTTTGTTTACAATAAAATTTTCACTTGTTTTTACATTTGTATATTAATATTTAACTTATTAAACTACATATATATTGGCTGCTTTTATTTTTTGCAACAATTTTAATAAATTTTTCATTTTAATGCATAATTTAATATAATAAATCAGTCATATGCCATACGACTTTAAAACTTTGTTACTCTGGCAACCAAAATGACGGATCAACAATATCAGCTGACTACTAAAAAGTAAATCACGAAAAATGTAAACAAATCTATACAAAAAATGGTCCGCAAAAAATACAACGTCTTACTAAATTTTGTAAATTTTAAGTTTTTTTCTGTCTAAAATAGTTAGTTTTATTTCAAAAACAAATAAAGAACAAATGATTTTAAATGTATGTGATAATTTTATTACAAGAGTTCAATAAAAAATGTTCAAAAAACTCTAAGTGATTTGAAATCATTACGCTGTTAGGTGACCGGTTTTAAATCACGAGATTTTAATAATTTTTGAGCTGCCAGATTTGACAATTTATCGTCATTTTGACGATTTTTTTGTTTCAAAAATAGCAAACTGACGATTTGACGATTTTGCATTGAAAGTGACGATTTTCTGAATTATTTCAATTTTCTATATTTTGTTTGTTTTTTTTTTTAATTTTTGTTACCAAATACTCTCTTTTTTTAAGACAACAACTATTTTTCTCATTTAATATAATAAATATTAAGAAGAAAATAACATATTTCAAGAACAAAACAAAGTAATGGTAGTGTTTTCTAATTATTGACAATTTTTAAGTTCACGTATAATTATTCCAAATAATATTGAGTCAGGATAGTAGAAATTACTTATTTTATTGGTAAATATAAAAATCAATTTTAAATGCTGAATTCCATGAACTAAAATTTTATTATAACAAAACTTCGAAAGAATATTCAGCCAAATAAATTTAAATAACAAAAATACGGAAATCTTTGAAAATAAGTACCTGTATATGTTTGATTTCTACTCAAAATGTTATTTAAAACTTATACCATAGACAGACGACAGAGTTAATGTGCATTAAAATCTCACTAATTTGAATTAAGATTTTACCGTGACAGACGACAGTTTCTGCATTTAAAACAGCATTTAAACAGCTGTTTGTTTGTAAACAACTGTTTAATTATGAAAAAATTTGTTTGGTATTTGGTGAAAAATCAGTATTTATTTGAGAAAAAAACTGAAATTACTTTTGCTGAAACTGCTCCATAATGCAAAAATTTTTCATGCACTAGCAGCCATCACCCTGAACGTGTTGCTACATGTGGGGACCGCAGTAGGACACTCTGAAATAAGAGAAAGGCAATTGTGGAAATCTATTTTTATTATTTAAATTTTACAATTGTCTTCTTCTTATTTTAGAATAGTAAACAATTTGATAACATATTATTAATTTTCGACGTTGTTGCCATATTGAAATAGCTAAATGCAGTATAAATTCACTCTGATTTTGTGCATTTACGTCTAACTTAATGTGCATTAAGATGGGATAATTCACGAGTTAATTTGAATTAAGACTGCTAATGCAAATAAACTGTGTCGTCTGTCTAAGTTATTAATAAACTAAATTGTTTTGACATTGTAATTTAACCTGAATTAATAAAACATGCTAAATTAAAATATTTATTTATAAAATACTGTAAATCTAGTTCCATACTATTCAGTTTTAGCTGACCAGTTTTTGTTCAATTCTCTTTTGAACTTGCCATTTTATTTACACACGTCAATTCAATTTTCGTACTTTTTAATGCAAATCAAAATGCATGAAAGAAAATAACAAAAAGAAATAAAAAAAAATTGACTAGTACCATCAAGTTTGTACCCCTTTTGTTCTCTGATCATTTGAAGAGAGTGAAGGCGGACTAAAATATTATAAAAATATTACACAGGTTGTGTTTAACATTTTATTTGTTGTGATTTCTTATTTAAAAAGTTAAAATTTATGTATTTTGATATGTATTGTACAAAAGACTATATAAACTTGAAGTTTTATGTTTTCATTTAAATAATATTAGAAATAGTGACTTTTTATTTTTCCGTTTTTTTTTTGACGATCTTTTAAATGCGAAATGACGATTTTTTTCTTTTTTATCGGGATTTTGACGATTTTTTCCGAAATTCATCTGTCAGCCCTTTTTCAGTGATTTCAAATCACTTTACGAAAAAGTGATTTTCAGAACATGGCTGATAGTTAAGTTTTAACCTGAGAAGAATACGTTACGAAATGAATTGCATATTCAGGAAGAATATGCTGTATCTGACAATGAATTTCACTATAGATTGAATGATTTGATTTTTATTTCAATCAGAATGTAGATGAATGAACTCTAAGAGAATTTGCATAAACTGAGCGAACTAAACGAAGTAATGTTTTTGCAGTTACGTTTAGGTAAGCGATTTTTTATTGATTTATATGTCATTCAAAATACAGAAGATTGAATTAACTCTATGAGAATTTATGTAAAGAATAATAAGTAGTTCTCAATTACCTTGTTTCAAAGAAAGCTCATTATCTAATTATGAACTTCTCAATTAGTAACTTTTTATCACCAAGAAGAAGGAAGGTGAAATATTGATCGTATTCCCCAAAAATTATATAGTAGTGATATTGATATTGAAATGTTCGGTATTGAAAAAGAAAAAATTCGCTCCAACCAACAAACAAAATATCCGTGAAATATTACAATAAAACAACTTGAGTCAGATGTATAAATTCACATGATAAACATACATATGTACATATGTATGTAAAGGTAATAACTAATTGAAAGTATAGCTCCTTATCTTTCTTAAAACAAACTTGCTTTGTCGCTTTTCTGTCTAATATTGCAATTTGTAGCAAATATTTTTCGAGTGTAAACATTTACATTGAATTCCAGTTCCCAAGTGAATGAAATCTTAAATATAGTGATTTCCAATTTAATGGTGACTATGAGTTGATGATGATGGTGATATTTACCCAAAGATTTAGGAACCTGTTAGTTATAATGTTTTATCGTTCCACATCTATCTTAATCCGAAAACCAAAAAAAAAACCATAAAGATGTTTGCTGATCCAAAATGCAATTAACACATTACTCTTAAATACTTTACACAAATAGACATATATTTATGCACATGCACACACTCAAATAAATACTCTAATACAATGAAATAATTTAAACATGAAATGAAACAGTTGCAGCAGTACGTGTACATTTAAAGTATTTGAACAAAACGTAAAAGAAAAAGTCATTTTAGATTTTTACTTCTATGTATTTGCAATATGTTTCAGTTTCATTTAATGCCAAACCATACCCCCTGAGGGGCATCATCAGCCACAACACCAACCAACCATCATCATCATCATACTCTTGGTTACATTTCCTGTTTGATGTTTCATGAAATTATCAAATGCCTTAAAAACAAAAACAGAAAAAAAAGAAGAAAATACTGTCGTTAAACAAATTAGGCAGAGAAGTCAAAATCTGTTTCCGTTCTACGAGTACACGAGCGAGGAGCGTATCATGTTTGTTAAGTGCTTGATTTGATTTAATTTCCTTGATTCAGTTCATTTTCTATTTGATTTTATTTTATTTGATATGATATGATTTCCTTTCAGTTGATTTGATGTGAGTTGGTTGTGTTGTTTCGTGTCTTTGGTTATTATCTTTCCAGTTGTCTCGATTTGCTTTGGCTTAAAGTTTAGGGGAAGTTTTGCTGAAAGCATAAAAACTTTTTCCTTGTTTGTTAAATAATTCTAATGAAAGGTATGATGATGATGACGATGGTTGGTTGCTTGATGATTTAAATTCAATTCACATGTAAGTCGGGATTTTTGTTGTTTTCGTTATTTTAGTTTATATAAAAAAGGGGGTGACATTTTTTTCTTCTAGTCTTATCAAAATTATTTATTTAGCAAAAGATTTTAATCCTTAGACAACAGAAATACATAATTTTTTTATGTTTCTCTTTTTTTAATGATTTGTGTAGGAATTACTTTAGCTGCAATTATATTTATTTGCCACCCCACTCACTTGAAATGATTTTAAACATTTTGACAGCTGGTTTCATAATGTTTTTGATACTTTTGCTAAAATACATGTATATAAGTATTTATGTATTTATGTTTAAAAGGTTTTATTAATAGCATGTTTTTAATAATATAAAACATATCTATAAAATACTTGTTTCAAAATTTTCAATGAGGATTATTAGTTGCTTAATCGACTAAAAATGAAAGTGATGAATTTATCAATTTTCTATTTAAATTTAATTAAACTATGTCTAACCATTTCACTTTTTACAAACATGTCGTTTAGAATCAGGCTGCCATCAAAACAAAAAACTCGATTTTCCAGAAAACCCTTTAAAAGTTATCTGTTTACTATTACCTTTTATCTAAAAAAAAAGACCTTCTCTTGTCATTTTTTAATAAGCTCAATTTTTGATATATGACAGTGTTAAAGTAAATGCGTAATTTAAAAAAAAATATATAATCTGTAAACGAAATTAATATAAAAATACAATGTTTCTTCTTAAATTGATATGAAACTCATTTGAAAATGTTTTATGTATTTAATAATTTTTAAATTTTATGCCGATGAAAAACAGTATTACAAATCAACCTTGGTATAACGAATCTCAAGGAGATTAGAAAAAAACGTTATATCGAATAATTCGTTACAATGAGGTGAAGTTGCACTTCTATTCGTTATAACGAGGTAATAAAAAATTTTGTATATTAATCATCATCTGCTTACCATGTTATAGCGACCGATTTCCGCTAATAAATCAAAACACATTTGAAGGAAAACACTGTATTTTGTAGTTTTAAAATTCAAAATATTTTATATTTATAAAATAATAAGTCTGAGCCAGTGATTAACTAGCAAGATTGGAACAACAACTGCTGCAACAAGCATACAAGCTCTTGGCAACAATAAATTGTTCTTCGAATATTTCAGCCGTTAGTCGAATGCATGCTGCTGTCGATTACGAATGTTGGTTTGTTGGAGACGTTGTCGTTGCAAACACAATAATATTGTGTGTATCTGTTTCATATAATTTGGATTAATTGATGGAAAGGGTGTTAGTTGACAAAATTCGTTAAATAGAGGTAAATAATTCTTTCTGTTTCATTAGTCTGCAGTGAATGAATATTCGTTATAACGAGGGTATTGACAAATGTATTCGTAATATTTTGTAATAAATTTTATGGAGCGTTGTAGGGGATTTAAAAAAATTCGTTAAATCGAGGAATTCGTTATAGTGAGGGTGGTTATATCGGGGTTTGACTGTATATAGTATATGTATGTACAACTTCTTAATTTATTTCATCATATTTAATTATAACTCATACGCCTTTGTTTTCTTATGGCGTTTTCTTTTCTGGCAAAAATGTTACACGTTTTTCCCATTTCGCATCTTTTTTAATTTTTTTGTGTTCTTTTCTGAAAAAATGTCAACACTGCTAAAGTGTAGTGTGTTCTTTTCTATAAATGTCACACTAAAAACTTAAAAAATGGTGCACCTTTCACACTCTGTATTTTTAGAGGGGGAGAATCGCACGATAAAACAGCTGACCAGTGATGCCCACTTTTGAGACTCAAAACGCGTAAACATTTTTGTAAAAATGGCTAAATGGAAAAAAAATCCATATAAAACCACATACAATTTTCTTTTTTTTTTTGCGTTTTGAGTGACTAAAATCCGGCTAAATCTAGCCCGAAAAGGGCTAAGTTGTAGCCATGCCAACTGACATTTGTTTTGTTTATGAATGTGTATTTGTGTTAAGAAACAAAAAAAAAAAAATATACAAAATGGAAAATATTATTACTTTTTTATGTGCTGAACAAATTTTGGATGACTTGTTGAATTCATCTTTATCATCATCTGATGATGATAAAATATTTTATATGATTATGGAAAAGTGAATGGCTTTGTCGAGAACGTAATTATGAATATTCTGAAGTTGATGTATGTCAAATTTCATAGGACAATATCTCCTACTTCTTATGTATATATGTAATGTATGTCTATATATACCTCTATAATTTTTATAGTTTAATAATTTGCGTATTAGTCGGGAAGGTGCCATTGGTCTTTTTGATAAATATTCATTGTCTTATTTCAAGCGATCTTACCAGGGCGCTATCTGCTTCTTCTTTTTTAACAAAAAAAAACAAAAACAGCTGTTCATGAAACAAAAAGTGTTACACTGTTGTAATTTTATGTTCTATTTTGACCATTAAAAATGCGACATCTTTAAAATGTGGGGTAAACATTATAAAAATGTACATAATAACGGTGTAACATTTTATTTCAGAAAAGAAAACACCATTAGAGTGTAACTATTTGTAAATATCCATAGAGGATATAAACATGTGATACATATGTATGTATGTATCGTTTCTGGTTATGTATCTAGGTTGTTTAGTTATTGTTTGGTTCTGGGTCTAACCACATCATTAGATCTACTCGTATAAGAGTAACTGGTTTATTTGTAACATCTTCTAAGATCTCCTAAATTATCATGAATTTGCTTAGATTTACATAAGCCTAATTTGGCGCTGCGAATAATGGCCCCTGGAAAAATTACTTAAAAAAAACGAAAAACAAATCCTTTTTTAATTTTTATTAGGTTTATAATAAACCTGACCAGAGAGTTTTTATCAAAAAGCGGGACGTTAAGGATTAAAAAGCAGGATTGCGAAGTAAATATAATGAAAAAGCGGGATTTTGAAAATTATGATATGAAAAGCTCTCATTCATTAATTTCAAACTTTTCAAACTGTTTATGTTTTTTTAAAGTCATTAATTTTTAAATTAAAATTAAATTGGGTGCTGTAGCTTAATTGGTTAGCGCATTTGATCATTAAGCATGAGTTGGTATTTGTAGCCCGGGTTCGATTCCCAGCCGCTGTCACTCAAACAAAATCAGTTTCTGAGAATTATTAGTTTTCTTTCTATCCATTATAACTAATATTTATCACAGTGCCCTCCTTCGGTGGTATAGCATTCAAACGCCACCGAAGTAAAATAAATAAATAAAGGCTACAAAATCAAGCTTTAACATTAATGCGCCTACACACCACCAGAGGCGCTGCAATTCTGCACTAAAAACAAACATAATGCGCAATTACAGAGTTGTGATATAAAAAGCTTTCTTCTTTCACCACCTTTACTTCTTCAACTATCCCCTTTCCAAAGAAAGTAACGCAATTATATATAGGCATATTAATTGCCTGAGTGTTACTTCTCTTTAAAAAAAAAAAAAATTAGCAGAATAAGAATTACTGCTGAATATTAAATGACATCCATTTTACAAGAACGATTCTAAGCGAATTAATATTTTAAAAACTGTTATAAAATTATATAGGGTGTTTTTTTAGATGTATAGAACTTTAAGTTGGCAACACATTTTTAACTGACGGCCATTTTGTCAGCTATCAATGTTGGAAAATGTCATCGAAAATTTAACCTCCAGATTAGACTACATCACCCTATATGTATATATGTATATTTTTGTCTAGAGTTTATACAAATTAATTCAAACAAAAAACATTGATTTAAATCCAGTGACAATTTAAACAAAAACATGAATCTAGACATTTTTCAAATATGAATTATTCTTGAAAAAACGTTCAAATCTATATGATCAGAATCTAAATTTTTTGGAAATAAGTCTGCCATTTTTAAATGACTGGATCAGAACTATCTGAACACAAGTACTTGAATAAACTCTCAATGCTCGGAAATGAGTCGAAACTTCCAATAACTGGGTTTTTACTTTTCATTCGTTGCTAACAAAATACTTAAACGATAATAATGACATTAAAATCTATTAGAAAAATAAAGTAAATTAAAATTCAAATGTTTGAAGAAGAGGCCAACGATAACAGTTTTCAGTTTTTATATTTTCTTTCAAATTAGCAAAAGGCGAGATTTTGATTAGAAAAGCGAAATATAAAATTTAAGCGGGATAAGCCTTCAAAAAACGGGAGAATAATGCACTATTTCTTTGGGATACTTTTACATTTTAAAACGAATGAAAAATTACCTCAAAATCGTAGAATGAAACAAGTAAGAGTGCTATATTCGGCTGTGCCGAATTTTAAATACCCTTCACCTAAGCGTAATAAGAAATACAGAAACTACAATAGACTAGAATATCCTAATTCTGTGTTTTGTATTCAGTCTTAGTGCAAATTTTATTAGTATTTGATATATTGTTTGAAAGACAATTTTACGACCAACATAATTTATGTTAAATATTTTGAAATGTTGTCTAATTTTTACCATTTTTAATTGATTTAATTACCAATTCTTACCATAATTTACAGAGTCTGTCTGATGTTCATAATAATCTTGAGTGTAATTTAACAAACAGAGTATAAAAAAGGGGTACAATTCGGTTTTAGTGATTTTGCTCAAAAAAAAAAAAAAACAAAATCAAATAGGGCTTTTAGAGGAGATACCAGCAAAAAAAAAAATTTGTTGTCGGTCACGCCTATTTTCGAGGGGGCGGGCCCTTAAAGTTGAAAATACATAGGCCTATATCTCGGGAACTACTGGGTGTCTGATAATTTGTAATACATTAAATAAAAGGTATTAAAAATACCTTTCCAACGATATATATCATGATTATAAAATATGGACCGAATATGGGTTAAATCCGAAAAGAATATTTTTTGACCCGAATTTATTTGTTTTTTGGAAATGGTTCTATATGGCAGGCATGACAAATTATTAATTCTTAAATTTTGGAACAGTTATTTTCATACATATGAGGATATTTCACGTCGAATTTCAACATAATAACGGTATATATACGATATATATTAGTATTAACGTGGATTTCGAGAGTGGACCTTATGTGGGGGATATAGTCAAATATGGACCGATATTCTCAAAATCCAGCAGTTAGATTTACGCATGTATATAAATGATCCGTGTAAAATTTTGGATTGGTACCCTTATTTATAAGCGATTTATGAGTATTAAAATGATTTTCGGAAGAGGGCTTTATATGGGGCATACGGTTAAAAATAGACCGAAATTCACAAAATTTTGTGGGATGATTTTTGTATATATTAAAACGATCTGTGCAAAGTTTTGACTCGGTACCGATATTTATACAATATATATAGGGAAAAATCTCTTTTTCAGATGTGGTCCTTGTATGGGAGCTATGACCAATTCTGGGCCGACTACCATAAAATTTAGTACAGCAATGTATTTGCCTATAAAGAGTATTTATGTCAAATTTTAGCCGTTTAACATTATTTATATCTCTTTTATACGTATTTAAGTGAATTTTGGAAGTGGACTTTATATGGGGTCTATGGTCAAACATGGACCGAATTAAAAAAAATTTCGTTTTGCGATTTCTTTTTGTATGAAACTTATTTTTGCTGAATTTTGTCTTGATATTCCAATTTTATAGGCATTTATTTATCATTAAGCCATATTTCGGGAATATATATATTTGTATGGGGGCTATAAGAAATCATGGACCGATTCTTACTATTTTCCGCACACTTTCTTCTTTTATAGTACAAACAACGTACACAAAATTTCATGGTATTATCTGCAATAGTTTTCAAAATATTGCAATAAAATGAATGAAAAATATCAAATTTTTATGGAGGTGGTCTCACATATAGGTTCATAACTCTGGTTAACCTAAACCGATTTTGCTGATTTTAAATAGCAAACTTCTCGAAAGCACTTCTGACAGAATTATTGAAGGTTTGGATCCCGAGTATATCTGGGGACTTCAAAAAGCTGATTTCAAAAGACAGACAGACAGACAGACAGACGGACATGGCTTAATCGACTTCGCTATCTATAAGGATCCAGAATATATATACTTTATAGGGTCGGAAAATTATATTGTGGAAATTTCACACGGAATGACAAACTTATATATACCCTTCTCACGATGGTGAAGGGTATAAAAAGGTCCCAATAAATTTTTTTGTACTTTAGGGCTAAATTTCACATGAAAAATTATCCAAAAAATCCAATGCAAAATTTTGGGGTTTTCATTATTTCATTATTCATTATTATTAGGTGAATAGAAAATTTGGGGTAAAAATTCATTTACATATTGGGGCTTTTGGGGCCACCTTTCATGTTAACCTTGAAGTAAGTTTTCATAAAAATATTAGGACTAAATTTCATAATTGAATTTTTCGTTGTTTTTTCTTTGGAGCCATTAATTTCTAGGCCATTATTCGCAGCGCCGACAAATTCAGCGATAACTGCTCTTATAAAGGTTGGGCAAATTTCATATTAAATTGGCTGCCATATGATGAAATGTAAAGAGCTGTAATTCTTTGGCATTTATTTAGCACAAACTTGGGAATGCTTTGGATGTAAGAAAAACTAAACAAAAACGACTTTTTCAACAAAATCATCTTTGAGCTGTCATCCCTTGACACTTATTTAGAACAAATCAGTCAAACAATTCTGGTGTTGCATGAAAAATTTCCCGGTCGAGAAATTACATTTCCTCCTCTTTCTTATGATTTACGGACGCTTTACCGGCCACTTGAAACAGCTGATGATACCTTGAAATGCGACTCTGCATTTTGAAAAAAAACATTGGTATCAAAAGATGTGAATTTATCGTAATGAAAGTGTCAATTTACTTCTTAAGCTCAAACTTGTTTACCATAGCGAAAAGCTGTCACAGCAACTAATTCAGAAAACAACCCGCAATATTCTGGAACTTAACCATACGTCTTGGACATGACATCTGCGAAAAATCTTCTATATGCATACCTATGTTTTTCGAATAGAGAAAGAACTAGACTCCTGGGTTATATCAGACCTCAGAAGCAAGAATCTTTTAATAGTATCGAGTATTATTGGAAACCCAAATTTAAAGTATTGATTAATAAAAAGTAGATGTGGAAGTTAGAATTTATTATTTAACTTGAACGATGCAAAAAAAAAAACAAAAAACCGGGTGTGTTATTATTGTGTTTCCAGCTATTTAGCTGAAGATCGCCAATCTGTTTGTCTTTATGTCTCCCCTAAAATCTTGAAATTCATTGAATAATAAAATTTTGTCAAATCATTTAGAATTTGTAGTATAATGTGAATGTGTGTTATTATTAACTCTTAGCTATAGATACAAACCTTATAAATCTCATTAATTTGTTGGGTTTACTTTTGAATTATTATTTTTAGTTCTAATTAAAGGTAGAAATCAATAAAAAGCTTACACAACTTATTTCCTGTTTATTGTTTCTTTTTTTTTCTTAATATTTGTTACACTTTTTTTGTTTCATATGTCGTGATTTTGACAACGACCAAAACACTAAAAAATCAGAAACAGATTCAGAAAATGAAATAAAAACACCTTAAATTAAGAAAAAAAACTTAAGCAACAATAATGTAAAAGATCTGTGTACTCGTATGTATGTATGTATGTAAGTTGGTAAACATCAATGTGTTGTCAAGTCAGGAAATCGAGCATGACATGGCAATGTTGAGTGAGGGTTTTAAATGATTGACGCGTGTGTCTTTTGCTGGGCTTTAAAAGACACAGAAACCTGCTTGCACTTCACGTACATACATACGAGTATGTGCATATGTATGTATGTGGCACAGCCAAATGATCAATATGAAATGCAAGTCAGTGCATTACTTTGAGCAGAGGATATAAAAATTAGTAGGCCAATATCTAAAGGATGCATAATGCTTGCTTAATACATTTTAGCCCAACAACAAATGTTTTAAATTTACATTAACAACAAAAAGACCAGCCAGTATGACCGCAACACAGTATATAAATACAAGTTACAGATTTTGATCAAGAGAGCAGGCGAATCAGTTTTCCAATTGATCATATCATGCTGCGAATGACGAAATAAATCATGGCTGCAGAGTCAAGTTATACAAAAAAATTTGTTTCATCAAGCGAGGATTAGTGTCTAAAACGTGTTAAATGGACTGAAGGGTATGCATACGCTGACTAAAATGATGGACGGCTACGCTGTGTCACTCACTCACTGACTGCTAGTCAGGCAGCCAGCCAGTCGCTAATTTTCAGTCCGTCAGACTGACTACCTTGGTTTTAAACAGCAGCATACAACATATTATACAACATATATATTATAACTTACCAACCAGTCTTTTCAGCCACATTATACATCACAATGTTTTTGGTTGTAGATTTACGCTGTTTATTTATTTATTTATATTTGTGTTTAGGGCCAAGCCACCAGCCTGTCAAGTAGAGCAGAACATTGTAGACCCGCATTTTTTACACTCCTCTTTTGGTATGAGTTAAAAAAAAATCCGTCATTTCTGTTGCCATAATGCTCAGCATGATGTAGTTTTCTTACATCATAATAAATATTTTTAACAAGGAATATTAACGTATACGAGTAGAATAGTTGAATGATTTCATTGAAATTTTTTTAATCATAAATATTAGAATTATATTTCTCACACGGTTTGTAACTGATCAATATGAAGGTTTTATGATTTCATATAATCGAAAAATTTCGGAAACAATTTTTAATTCAAGCCACAGTCAATACTTAGTAGGCGCCAGTATTATATTTTCAACATACGATACAAATTTCAAAATGAAAGTCATAAATTAAACTTAATCTTAACTCTAACTTTTCCTTAAAGCTCTTAACAATCCAACGTTTTTCTTATAATTCATCTACATATCGTATGTCTGTAGTTTGGTAACAAGATTTATATGGGAATTCAGCCAGCAAAATTTTAATAAATCTTATAACCAAAGAAATGAGAAAATCTGCCTAAACACTGGATATATATTTTTTTTCTTGCTTTTAATGAAAATTCATAATTTATTGTTGAAAAGTTAAAACATATTAAAAGTGGCCAAACAAATCTCAGTAAACGCTTAATATTTCATTTGATTTTATTCATAATTAAATGTCGCGTTCTTGTACCCAAATCATCGTTAAACATTTAATTTTGATTTGCAAAATGAATAGCTTTCGTAATCGAAAGTGTATATTTTTTTAGCATGTACAGGTGTATTATCATGCTTAAAACATACTCCGAAAGCAGAAGGGAAGCACCAATTTATTGTAGTTCTTCCGATAAATAAGAAATTTGTAATTCGAACCAATAAATAAGAAATTAATACGATTTTTTTTTTGAAATGACTTGAACTAACAAACTTGACTGGTACAAATGTCGCGTACTAAATCATACCAAAAGTTGTAAAAAAAACGCATATACATATACTTATATTTGACAAAGATCGACAGAAAGCCTCCAATGAGCAGATTTTTGCACTTTTCTAAATGCAGTTTGTGCCGCGCTTTTGATACCCTATTTATATATTGGAAATAACAAAGCCTACGTTTTGCTAGAACTGCTATAAAAAAATAGATATTTGTCCATGGATGTTTGATTTAGGATCTGCTCTAATTTTTTTGATAAGTATATAGAGCTCTCTCAAAGAAGAATTTTGGTGATGAATGAAATTTTAAAATAAAATTGGCAATAGTCAGTTGACCCTAAACATACTTCGTTCCCAATTCAAATACCGCCAATGTTTTTTCCCCACTTTATTTCTCATCTTTATAAATGACCTTATTTGTCAAACTTCTAACCCTATCTACTCTTTTGCAGATGATAGCAACATTTGCCATTCATACTCATTTAACCATAGACCAAACCCTTTGGAGATTGGGGAAATGAGACAAAATATGAATGATACGCAGAACCGAGATCTTGAAACAATCTCGGAATGGGGTTGTCAGTGTTGTTTATTAACGCACAAACGCACAACAGATCATGTTGCTTCATCTGTTTTTATGGGCGATGTAAATATTAAGGAATCAGACGCTCTTGACGTTCTAGGCATGAGAATCCAGTGTGATGTCCGCTGGACCAAACACATTTTTCAAGTGTCGAAAGAAGCGCTCAAGTGCCTTGGTTTTTTAAAACGGTGTAGAAAATACTTCACTCCATCTGATCTTCTTACTATTTAGACCACCTATATTCTACCGAAAATGGAATACAACTCTCATGTATGGGCCGGTGCTTCGAAGTCTATTTTGGAGTTACTCGACCGCGTACAGGAGAGGGCGAAGATGCTTATCGGTGACAGTAGGGTATCCAACTCTATTGATTCATTGGAGCATCGTCGCAATGTGGGTTGTGTTGCACTGTTCTATCGATACTATAGTGGAATGTGTTCTGCCGAAATTAGGGAACTTGTTCCTGAAACACGCAGTTTTTTACGTAATAAACGTTCTTCACTCAGGGCTCATCCATTTGTGGTCGATTGGACAGTGGATCGCACAACACATTACAGGGAAAATTCGTTCTTTAGCCGCACTGTCCGTATGTGGACTACCAGCAGAAGTATTCCCTGCCACTTTCAATATAGGAAAATTGAAGTCAAATGTTCACAAACATTACTCCCTTTATCCTCCCTCCCATAACCTATTTTCCTAGTTCCAACACAATGCATTGCATAAGTAGGGGTCATCCCCTGAGTGCTGGTCAAAGAAAAAAAAGTAGCGGCATTTCTACTTCGCCTCGGTCACTACAAGTTACATTAAATTTTGTTAAATTTTTATATTTTTAGCTCTCAAATATTTTGATTTATTTGTTTTTAAAATTTTTTAAGTCATTTATATAAATGAAAATCTCTTTGTTTACTTTATTTTAAGACAAATCATAAACAATTAACTGTCTGTTTCTCCAAGAGAAATAACAAATTGTGTTCAATGATTTAACACTTTTTTAATACAGTTTAACAAATTTAACAAATTGTATTCAATATATTACTAACAGTGGCATTTTTATGTTACTCAAGTTGTCATTTTGGAGAGGCTGATTAAGGAAGCAGCTTTGTAAACAATGAAACTTCTTTGTGAAATTTTAAATCCTTTTACCACATTTAACTTACATATTTGGTTGGTTTAACAAAGTTTAATTTAATTTCTTTATAACAAAGATATGCCATGGTAGAAACAAAATGGAGCGAAATTTTATTTTAGTTTAATTGTATGGTTCCACCTACATATGTATGTGTGTATGTATGTATATGTATGTATATGTATTTAAAAAATGACAAAACCCATTTTCCCATCATCGACAAAATCATAACATTTTTTTTTTTTATTAAAAAAAAGCAAAGTACATATTGATTTCAAAATATTTTTCATTTTCATGATAATTTATATACATACATACTCGTAGTTCTAAAATTATACATACATACATTATTGACCAATGTTTTATTTTCTGTTACTGTATAAAACTTTTAGATTTAAACAATAACAAATTTGTTTACTTTTATTATTTTCTTCTGAATGTGTTTTTACTTTGTATGTATATTGCACGTATGTTTAAAATAATCTTATGTGGGTTTCAGTGGTCTGGTCAGAACGATTGTATTTTATTTTCATTTCATTCTTTTTCCAAATATACATACATACATACATACGAGTATGTACCTATTAATATTTGTTGTTTTTATTTTCTTTGACTCTATACGTTATTACGATCATAATTAATTTTACTATGGTAGCCAGCTAAAACTCATAAAGTTCGAAATGAAAATAAAAGACAAAAACAACAAATAACACAAAATCTTGGTAGAAAACACAAAAAACAACAACAGAAATACTAAAAATGAATAAAAATATGAAAAATTTAAATAATGAGACGACATTTCGAACGCATAAAATCGTCATAATAATTTTTGATATATGAAGCTGCACAGCAGTTGAAGCGCTAAAATCAAACGAATTCTTACCCAGATAAACATATGAACACGCTTTAAAATATTACAACAACAGCGAAACAACAATTTCTGAATTGTTGTGTAGAGTGTATACGGCTGGACAAGAGGCAAACAGAAAAAAATTCGGACAATACCAAGCAAATGAGAAATAAAACAGAAAAAGAAGCGATAAGAGATTCATCCTCTGAGTATCGTGCTCGAATTCTGTGCACTCTAACAAGACTTGGTAAGATGTAAGCATTCCTTTTTAGTTTTTTCAGGATTATTTTGAAACGCATATATATGCATCCCTATCGTGAATAAAAATTCCACGTGAAATTTGTTCCCTTTTCACATTTTTCCTATTAAAATTTAATATTAAAAAAATAAATGGAAACTAATTTCATGTGGAATTTTTATTCACGATAGGGGTGATGTATAAAAATATAAAAAATTCTCTAATACACAAGTTTTTCTATGGAAAATTATATTATAGTATAAATACTATTAAATACGTTATTTTCTATAGAGAATATTTTTATAGAAAATATTTTATATAGCAAGCGGTAGCAGAAAATCATTCTTAGTCTAAAGGAATTTATAAATTTGTACTGTTACATAAAATACTTAAAACAGTTTGAAAGCATCAAATGTCGCAGGATTACTATGGTACCTGCTGTTCAACTATTTATCTCATAATTGCACACATCTTATGAAATCATTTTATCAACAATAAATTAATACAAACTTATTAGAAATTCCCGAACAAAGCTCGATTAACGGTAATTAATTTTTTTGATTTTGTTAATTTTTCAATGTCGCGTTCTAGTACCTAACTAATCGTTTGCCTTTAGAAATCCGAGATCGTTGTAATCAGGGGGCTGGAAATTTTAATTTAAAATAAAATTTACTTTAAATAAAGTTACTGTATATAATAATCATACTTTCGTAAGTATTTGTGTTTCCCAAAAACCAATGTTTACATTCTTTTAACAGGCATATTTAGATGGGCAAAACGTAAGGAGAGTAGCAACAATGGGGTACATGAGAAAAAGCGTAATCAAAATTGGCAAAAACAAAGAGCAAGCTGCTGCAAATAATGTTGTGCAATAGAATGTTACTAAAGAAAAAAGAAAATTGAGGCTAATACCTGCCAGCAGACATTTAGAAATGCTGCAAAGAAAAATGCAAAAATGAAATTCCAGTGATATTAGAGCCATTAGAACTATATAACACGAGTAATGATCAAGCTTTCATTAAATTTAGTTGAACCTACCTTTTCATAAACGTATCACAAAATTATGTCGCGTTATAAATCATACTGAAGATTAAAAAAAAAAACTAATGTAAATATTTCAACATGACAATTATCAAAAGAAGGTCATATTATTTTACTAAAATTTAAGCAAATCGTATTAAAAAAATTATCACCTATGTTCTATATTCCACTACGAAGTGAAACTGAATTCGTTTTCAATTCCACATAGACAATTTCACGGCGTTCTAGAAAACGAGTGAAACTTTTAGTGTACGATGAACCAAACTAAAAGTGATATTTACTTTTCAAATCATTTTCACAAAATTTAGAACACAAACTTAATGGAAATTTCACTTTCACTTCATTTTACAAATGTAGAACCCAGGTGTATGTTTCAGGTTGAAGGTTTTTACATTTTCCTAGATAAAGTCGAAAATAAGTTCTATTTTTGTAGCTTGGATATATGGATATAAGAAAAAAAAATAAGATTTCTTTATTTGTTTTGCTTTAAAGACTTAGCAATGTAGCGTTACGGACCGTGAAAATCCACATTTAAAAAAATATTTACTTAAGCATGACAAATTTTATAAAATCAATAATTTTGGTCTACTATAGTTATTTTGAGTGGCATTCCTACAACAGTTTCCCAAAAACCTGATCCTTGGAACAGTCCAGTGCATAAGGTTGCTTTTAGAAACTTGTGAACAGGGAACATATTCATTAATACACATTTCTGCTGTCAGCTCAAAAAATTCACTTTCTTTGTTGTTGTAAAATAATGCAGAAATCATATTATATCTCTTTAGATTTTTGTGATTTCTCCTAAAGTTTTCCGAAAGTTTCATTAGTTTTTTTATGAAAAAGTTAAATTTACAAATTGATAGAATTGATTTATATTATTTTTATACCCTTCACCTTCTTGAGAAGGAATATATAAGTTTGTCATTCCATTTGCAATTTCCACAATATAATTTCCCGACCCTATAAAGTATATATATTCTGGATTCTTATAGATAGCGGAGTCTATTAAGCCATGTCTGTCTGTTGAAATCAATTTTCGGAAGTACGTAGATATCTTCGGAATCCAAATCTTCAATAATTCTGTCAGACATACTTTCGAGAAGTTTGCTATTTAAAATCAGAAAAATCCGTCCATAAATAACGGAGATGTGAGCAAAATTCCGAGACAACCTCTGAAAATTTCATCAAAAAACAAAGTGTATTATTATAATATATAATTATGCATCCACAACAAAGGTGAAGGGTATATAAGATTCGGCATAGCCCAATATAGCACTTTTACTTGTTTTATATAACAAACCTTTAATTATTATAGCAAATTAAGAAAATGGAGACTGAAATCATTAGATATAATATATACGTTCTAGAATTTTGTTATTAAATCATAAATGACTGAAATAAAATTTAAAAACACATGAGTACATACCTAGATTTTTAGAAATATTTTTGGGCATTTAGCGGATACCAAGTTATGTATATAGAAAATGTATATATCAAATGAAAGCTATTTCAAACGATTTTCTTTAGCTTTATTTTAAAAATTAAAATCACATAATTTTTTTTTAAATCATCACACAGAGTATTAGTGACATTGTCTAATTATACACAAGTTATTAAAGTCTAACTTTATAAACGATAGCCTTGTATTCCGTGTCATATCTGCCAAGCATTTAACAATAGCATTTGTAGGGTGAAGGTTATAAAATCAAACAAACTACTCAAGTATACGAACATAAACAGAAACAAATTTAAATCTTATTGTATGCGTTAAAAAAAAACTACACATAAAAAGAAAATAATAAACGAACAATTTGAATATTTAGTCGATTTGTAAAGAAAACAGTGAAAAATATAAAAAAAAACAAAAATAATCAAAATAAAGTTTGATTCTTTTACATACATACATATATTTATTTTGAATATTTTTGGTGTTTTGTTGACTGGTAACTTGAATACATACCATGTGTAGGTATGTATACGAAAGAAAGAATGTTGACTTGACTGTTGGCTGATGGAACAATGGACAAATGGATGGCTAAAAATTATGAGCTGTGAGCAGTAGCAGCAAAACGCTTAACACTACACCTCACAACATTCCCAGCAGATGAGTCTTTCTTTCGATACTCACTCTTTGCATCCAGCATATAAGATTTCTTTTATTTTCAATCTTTAAAAAAAGAATATTTTTTATTTAACAAAATCAAAGAATGATGAGCATTTAAAGCTGGTGGGTTCAAGAAAAAATAAATTCTTCTCTTTTTATTATTATTCTTTTTATTTTCATTTTTATAAAAACCAATACAAACTACAAAAGGTGAAATAAAACTAAGAAAAAATTGGAAAAAAAAATATCAAAATAAACAAAATAAAAAGAAGAAAATAAACGTAACAATGTTATTAGTCGTACAACAGCGGATTAGGCTACCGGCGATTTCATCGTCGACACATTCTAAAACCCCTACAAACTGGACTGACTGACTGACTGGGTGTGCAGCACATAGGAATATGTTTTTGGCTAGTGGAAGGGCATGTTTGTAAATGTATGTACGAGTATATTCATTCGTATATCATATATGTAGGTATACGAGTTGAATGTGTTTGAAATCTACTTGGTTGGAGAACATTTATGGTTGCTGCCGCTGCTGTTATTATGGCGGTGCTTAATCAAGAAACTAAGAAGAGCTTTCTTCTGGCTGTTTATTTGTTTGTTGTGTCTCTGCTACCACTGCCACCATGCCATCATTATTTTTATTTGTAGCATGACGATTTTAAGCCTTTAGTTTATATTACAATAAGCGTCTGTATTAATTAAAATTTACACAGTTAGTCAATACAGTAGCAGTAGTACAGCTTAAATCCCTTCACAGCGGTAACTCCTCTATATAAACTTGTGTAGGGGGGTTTTTTTAAATAAATATCATTTATGTTTATCAAAATAACTTGATGCGATCTATGAAATTTGTCAGCATGTCGATCACCAATGAGGAACTATTTAGAACAAGAGTTTATATTTAAATCAAAAGGTGTGTAACACAGTAAAGGAATTTCTCATAGAATTTGGTATACAATCAAATGTTCAATTCACATGTGATGTTGTAAGTTGTACATTGTATGATACAATTATCTGATTATGAACACAATTTTGAGCAAATTCGTAAACCTTCAAAAAGACTAAAGAAAACTATTTTAAAAACAAATATACAAAACATAAAATATGAATATTTTTCAAAATTAAAAGCATAGAGCAATTCCATATGAAAGCGATCACATTTTGGACGACCCCTCTCCGATTTTAAAATAAATAGTCTCAATCGATTGCCCAGCAAAAAATAATGTACCTACATATTTTTTTTTTTTTTTATAGTGACTGGTTTAGTGGTGGTGTACACCACTGTCTGTGACAAAATTGAAGAATTCTTCATAAGGGACCTCATTGAAAGTTGTTTTAAAAAAAAACTACTAAAGCGATCGCAACGAGTGATAGCTCGTTGGAAAGGTATTGAATCAGGCTTTAATTGAAAAATAAAATTTTCCTAATTTTTCTTAGAAATTTAAAATAAAAAGGACCTCAAGCCGAACTAATAAAATAGAAAGATTTTTAACAATATAAAAGGTCTACATAGCACATAAGAAACAATCAAGACTATTTATTTTAAAATCGGAAAGGGGTCGTCCAAAAATTTGCCAATTTTGATCGTTTTCATATGGAATTGCTCCATACCGTAATATTTTCAGCAATATCAATTATTAAAATTCTTTTTATTAATTTTATTTTCTTGTTAAAAATTTCTCAATCAGTTTATGATTGCAATGTGTTACCGTTTGGTTATTTTTTAAACTTTCATACAACATTTGAAAAACATATGTATGTAATAATGTCGTAGGTAATGTACAAAATATTAATATAGGAATTACCAACAACATTTGTACAACTATTGTAAATTCAGACGATGCGTATAATTCCTACGACACTTGTTCGCTGGGATGTTTTAAATTTATGTTAATAAATAAAAAAGACCAAACGACCTTTAATTTTAAGTAATGTAGTTTTATTTTCAACGATATAAATGACAATGTTTTAATAATTCCCTACAAGAAACAATTGGACCACTAAACAATACAAATTGCATTATAAAAAAAAGGACAGTTAGTTTATGCTCATTGGAAATGAGTATAAAGAACTTAAACAAAAAAATTACTAAATATATATATGTACGTATTTGTTGTATTATAATTCAATATAATAAACATTACGCACATTTATACATACATATATACAATGCAAGAGACAAAATAACTACAGTGGAATAGGGAATGAGACAATTACAAAAAACGGTAAACAAATATAGTGATGGTACAGTGAACCAGTGATGATAAGGTGATCTGATCCGACATTCTCCCCCCGTTGAAAGGACCAGCTTTCAAAAGTCCTCTGAGGAAGGAACAGGAGCCACCTTATGTATCGGCCTTTTATAGGTGCCAGTTTTGGATTTCAGCTCAACTACACGAACTTTTCCGTCGGAATCCGCTATTACTTGAGTCACTCGTGCAAGGAGCCATTGTTGTGGCGGAGTATTGTCTTCATGGATGATGACTAGTTGACCAACCTCGATGTTTTTCTGCGGCTTGAACCATTTTGATCGTTGTTGAAGTGATAACAGGTAATCACGGGACCACAGCTGCCAGAATTGTTGTTTTAAGAATGAAATTTGTTGCCATCGAGTCAAAACATGTAACTTTTTGCAATCAAAGGTTTCATCAGGAATGGCAATTAACGAGGAACCAATAAGTAAATGACCAGGCGTAAGGGCTTCGCCATCATTTGGATCATTTGACATTGGAGCAATTGGGCGCGAATTTAAAATAGCTTCTATTTCGATATCTGCAGGATTACCTTTTGAGTGAACATGTCGCCATTGAATGCCTCTTGTCTCTTCTTGAAGTTCTGAAACACGGTTTCCCACAAAACAATTAAGTGTTGAAGAGTGCAATCTAAGCCATTGCAAAACGATTTTAGAATCTGTCCAAAAGAAAACAGATGAAACATATTTAGAAATTTTTGATTTAATTTTAGACCACGTTTTACTGAGCAACACCGCAGCGCACAATTCGAGCCGAGGTAACGATTGAGCCTTTATTGGAGCTACTTTCGATTTGGCAATGAGCAAAGTCGTTTTATAAGAGCCATTTTCTAAAATTCGATAGTAAACGCAGCAACCAAACGCTCGTTGCGACGCATCTGCAAAGCCATGTATTTCGCCAAGTGTGCTTGTCGAGGTTAAAACATATCGAGGCACTTTAATATGGTGGATGTTCGACAAATCCTCTTTGATTTGGAACCAAAGTTTCAACAGGTTTGAATTGAGGGGATCATCCCAACCGATATTTTGCACCCATATTTCTTGGAGCAGAATTTTACAACGAATCACAATTGGACTCAAAAGGCCAAGCAAATCAAAAATCTTTGCTACAATCGACAATATTGAACGTTTAGTGGGATTACTTACATCGGGCAAATCAAACCGAAACAAAAATGTATCCTGTCTAGGATTCCAGGACATACCAAGTGTTTTAGTGACATCGTCTTCACCATTCTTTATTGCGACTTCTTCATCTGGATTTAAAATGACATCTGGACAATTGCTGTTCCATTTGGCCAGCTGAAGACCATGATTTTCTAAAATTTTTACAATTTCAGTTTTCTTTGAAAGTAACAAGTCGATATCATCAGCGCCAGTGAGGACATCATCCACGTATAAATCCTCACGTAGAACTTGTGAGCCAATTGGATATGACAAAACGTTTTTGTCAGCGATATAGAACAAACTTCGAATTGCTAAGAAAGGAGCTGCTGAAAGCCCATATGTAACGGTGTTTAATTGAAACACGCTTAGTTTGTCTTCTTTATTAGCTCTCCATAGAACCAATTGGAATTTACGATCGCGTTCATCGACTAAAAACTGGCGGTACATTTTAGATATGTCTGCTGTGAGAGCAAATCTATTCAAACGAAACGAAAATAAAGTTGTAATCAAGTCTTGTTGTATAGTAGGGCCAACCATTAGTATTTCATTCAAGGAATGATTCGTCGAAGTACGAGCCGACGCATCGAAAACCACACGAAGTTTTGTTGTTGAGCTTTGAGGCTTCAGAACACAGTGGTGCGGTATAATGTAGTATGGGTGCGCTATAGGCCGATTGTAGGGTGACATATGACCAAGATCCATATACTCATCCATAAAGTCGACATACATAGACTTTAGACTAAGGTCACGTTCAAGTCTACGTTCAAGTGACAAAAATCTTCTACGAGAAATTTCAAAAGACTCACCCAAACAATCAGGATTCAGCTTAAAAGGCAATCTGACACAAATACGACCTTCATCTGTAGTACTAACATTTTCAACAAAATGGTTTTCGCAAGTTTGCTCTTCTTCAGTAAAAGTTTTGGAACCACTGACATATTCTTCGACTTCCCAAAACTTTCTTAAAGTGTTGTCTAAGGCTTCTGTTGAAGATTCAATTGCTAAGTTGCAGGTAAGAGCCGGCGACGTTGATTCAGCGTTGAATTTACCACCAACAATCCAGCCAAACACAGTATTGACAAGACAAGGTAGGCCATTTCCCAAGGAAATGCGTCCATCGAGCAACAAATTGAAAAATACCTCGGTACTAATGAGCAAATCAATTCTTTGAGGCTTGTAGAACAACGGGTCAGCTAATTGTATAGTTTCAGGAATACTCCAATCAGATGTTTCGATGTACTCGCCAGGCTGCTGGGCGGCAATCGATTTTGTGACTGAAAACGTTGAGGACCACTGGAATGACGTCACTCGAGATTTTATTGTAGCTGACACGGCAAATTTTATTTTTGTTCGAACTTCACCTATTCCAGAAACGTCTTGGCAATTAGGTCGAAATTGTAGCTTTAGTCGCTTTGCAACTTCTTCTGTAATAAAATTAATTTCAGAACAAGAATCAAGTAATACTCTTACCGGATGAAAGGAACCACAACTATCTTTGATCAGCACCACAGCAGTAGGAATAATAGCCCTTTTAAACGAACGAGCCACTAACGAAACAGGATTTGCTGAACTAGTTGAGGGCCCTTGATTAGGCCTAGCATTTGATGTAGATGGTCCTGGTTGATTAGGAACCTCAAAAATGTGTAAAATGGTATGATGAGCTGACTGGCAAACTCGGCAACGAGACTTGGAAAGACATTTTGAGACAAAATGACCCTTTCGTAGACAGTTAATGCATTGACCATTGCTTTTTACATGATGATAACGATCTGCAACTAAAAGCGCCAAAAATGAAGTACACGTAGCAATATAGTGGTCAGTGCTGTTGCAATAAGTGCAGGTTGCATTTGCTTTTGAATTTACAAACGTGTTTGCTGATCGGTTGATTGTCGATTTTGGCTTTGTACCACTTGATTTGTTTGCTGGCTCACTTTTCTTACCATGGCTTTCTAAAAATTGACAACGATGGCTCAATATGCTGTAGCAATTGTCCCAAGAGGGCAACGATTTGAAGTCTTGTTTTTCATCATAATTTTCTCTGGATCCTTCATCCAATTTTGAAAGTACAATATGGATAATAATTGCGTTCATGACATCTTTCTCAGAGCCAAGTGACAAAAGCGAACCACGAATTGCAGAAACGGTATCGATGATATTACGCAACGAGACACAATCACTTTTAGACATTTGAGAAACATTAAAAAGAGCAGTAATGTGTTCTAAAAAGATAAGTACCTTATTATCGTATCGTTCCTGAAGACGCTCTAGGGCCTTGGTATAATTTTCCTCCGTTACTTGAAAAGGTTCCACAACTGCTAGCGCTGGACCAGAGAGGCAATTCAACAAATAAGTGAATTTATCCACTGACGTAATCGACAAATTATCATGGACCATGTTGTTAAACGAAGTAATAAACCGTTTATAATCAGCATATTTTCCATCGAATCGAGGCAACTTTAAAGATGGCAACCGACCTTGACTAGAGCCACCAGTAACCGAAGTGTTCAAAAAACTTTGATTCAGTGCAGATGAGGACCGACTTTTATTAATAAGTGATAGCACCTTCGCCTTAGCTGTTATAAAAATTTCCTCTATAGCACCTCTGCCAGAATCGTTTGAATTGTATTTTTCAATTTGTGTTTGAATACTACAAATTTGCTTAAAGTATGACTCTAAAATTTCCAAACGACATTGCAAAATTGTTGAATCAACTTTATCGCCATCTTTTTCTGTCTTCGCTTGTAGGCTAGACATGTTTCGTTTCATTGTGGTCCTCTGTTGTTTTAATGACGCCATGTCAGCGGCGCCAATTTCAGAAACATCATCATTATTGTTCGCCATTTTTCTTTTCAAAAACTAAAATTTTTTAAAACCAAAAATTTATGGGACCACTTGATATGAAACACTTGTATATATGTAAATGCAAAGAGCCAACTTTTATATACACTGAGCACACTGTATTTTTATGATTTTCAAAGAAATGTAGTTGCAAAAAAATAAAAAACCAAAATGTATTTTCAGCACGGTTGCAAAATGATTAAGTTTGGTTTGTATTTTTAATGCACTTATGAACCACAAAAATATTATTTTTCAGCTAAATTATTTCTATGATGAACCACGAACAAATGTTGTAAATGTGGAATCAAATTTCCAAAAATTTAATTTTATTCCTAAAAATTCACGGCAGTGGTTAATGTCGGCCTTAAGAATTCCAAAAATGATGTTTTGTGCAGGAACTGTAGTAGCAGGGGTTATGTTGTGTTGAAAAACGATGAAACTCTGCAGCAGCACAAATTCAACAAACTATATTTTTTATTTTGTAGTGGCTCTACGGGCCATAAATTCTTAAAAAACCGATTTAAATTATTTAATTAATTTAATTTGCAATAACGCACAGGCCGTCCTGTCACGGTCGCCAAAATGTTCGCTGGGATGTTTTAAATTTATGTTAATAAATAAAAAAGACCAAACGACCTTTAATTTTAAGTAATGTAGTTTTATTTTCAACGATATAAATGACAATGTTTTAATAATTCCCTACAAGAAACAATTGGACCACTAAACAATACAAATTGCATTATAAAAAAAAGGACAGTTAGTTTATGCTCATTGGAAATGAGTATAAAGAACTTAAACAAAAAAATTACTAAATATATATATGTACGTATTTGTTGTATTATAATTCAATATAATAAACATTACGCACATTTATACATACATATATACAATGCAAGAGACAAAATAACTACAGTGGAATAGGGAATGAGACAATTACAAAAAACGGTAAACAAATATAGTGATGGTACAGTGAACCAGTGATGATAAGGTGATCTGATCCGACAACACTCAACATCACTTGTGAATTGATTAAATATAAATGGTATGATCAAGTAATTTAACACTTTATTTTGTAAAACATTTCACCTCACTGTAAAAGGAATACGTAATGTTTAAAATGAATAGAAATAGAGCATCAAACTTTATATTTTAATTGTATTTATTGTAATTTAATTGTATAAATGTTAAAATCTAAAAAATTTTAAATGACAAAAATGTTGCTCCCAATAAAGCACAATTGACTGACTAAATTGTCATGTTTGTATTGCACAAGATTTATAGTGAAAAAAGTTATATATATATATATATATATTTAAATTAAAAAATATACCGAGCTCCCTAAATCTATTTCTGGTTCGTGTTATTTACTCTTTACCTTGCCTGTCAAATATAATCAAATATTAAACAATCGTCTGAGAATAAAAAATATATGATTTACTTGAAAGTAAAATTCTCGTCATTGTCCATGAACAATATTATACAAATATTGAAAATTGAAAATTCCAGGTCCAAGAACAACTTTTTTAAATAACAATATCGAAGAAGTGGGAAGAGTGTTGATGAAAGTCCAATTGAGGGCAATAGTTTTACTGAACATCTGTGTCTGCTATCTAAGAAAGTTCACCTGACAAATGAATTGAGTTCGTTTAATGTATGATGAAACATCAACAAGTGGATATTAAAAAAATTATTAAAAATTAAATTATGTGGAAAAATATGCCTCAATAACTTTAACGGCTTCCTATAAAGTCAAGTAGCATCAGTCCTTGTGATTATCATCGCATCGTAAATCTCTTTCTGATCATTACTAAATTAAAAACTCAGTGAATATATGTGTGTATGTTATTTGGTACAGGCACAGGAGGATGTATTTTCTGGTATCGAAAAGAAATGTAAAATCTCGGAAACCTTAACTGCAATAATAAGAATACATTTACGAGTAGAGCAGATTTCAATATATTTCTGAAACATTTTATTTTTATTGGCATTAAATATGTTACTAACACATCTCTACTTTCAAATACTTCAGCATAAGTATCTAGTGTAAATATATAGACAGACATTGTTATGCCACAACATATAGTCATATTTTTTTTTTTTTTGTTTTGAAACTTGTCAATCAAGCGCTTTTTCTCCATTCTCTGTTTGGAACTGGCTAATAGAAAACAACGACTACAACAACAAACAACCACGAATTGTTTCGGTTATTAATTTGTTTTCATTCGCATTTACCGTTATTGTTACGAGCGAAGAGTAAAGATTTTCGAAATGTTTTTCTAACAATTTTCAAACAATTACTTTCAAATTTCATTTTCTTTTGACCTTTTTTCTATTTGTGTATTCAAGTTGAAGGCCTCTCCAACGTTCTTTAGTCTACACTGAAAATCCCTATATTTGTCTCTATATTATAGGGCTATTTGATGAGGTAGGTGATCGATCCCTTTCATCATATTTATTGTTTTGCCATCAAAATTCTATTTCTATTTGAAAAGTTTTTTCAATTTTTCTCTTGTTCATCACATTTTTTTTTTTGTTATTTTCTCTTATTATTTCTTTGTGTTGACGAGTATTTCAACCTAATATTGATTGTTTTATTGTTGTCGTGTCTGTACTATTATATTCTCCTACATGGCTTTTCAAAAACATAGTTAGACAAAGTCGTCCTTCTTAAGTCCTGTATTGTGTGAATATATGTAGAAGAGTCGAGCAGCAGTATTTGCTGCAATGTCTGCATATGTGTATGCGAGTTTGTATGCAATTTCAATGAATAGCCGGATTATCTGGGCAATAATCATAGATGTATAAATAAATTTAGAGAAAACCCGAAGCCATTTTTAAATATACGATGTATGTACATATGTATGTACAAACGTGCAAACACATTTCAGTTGATATGAGAACAGAGTTTGAAAAGAATTAATTTATGCAATTTATATAGAATATTCAAGCTAATTGATTTAAGCGGAAGTTATTGTTTATGAAGGCTTTCAAAAGCCTTTTTCTGTCTGTCTGTCTTTATTTTATGTAATTTTATATATAGTTAAAAATTGCGTATTTTCGCTTATTTTTCACACTAATTTTCTATTGATATAACTCTTTTAGAGCCCTGGCACCTACATGCATTCAACATTTGTTTGCAGTAGGTAACCTCTATTATTCAATTGATCCATATTTAAAGCAGATATACTGTTAGCACTATTGCCATCAGCAGTCTTGAATTTAAAAATCATTTTCTTTAAAAGTCCTCCTCCTGCCATTGATTTTGTTGAGACTTTATTCGTTTACACAAATGAAAACCAATTTAAATCCGCCAACAACAATTATTACACACAGTAGCTTATCTTCATATGTGCAACATATTCACATGCCTATGTACTCGTATGTAAGTCGGTGTACAAAAGAGCCAGAAGAATAGGTAAAGATTACCTGTGTCAATCAACATTTGATTATTCAATAAAGCAAAGTAAACTACGTCTTCCATATTCTTAGAATTCGAATGAATTCATAACAATAATTATTTTCAACTACTTAAGTCTTGTTTCTCTTGTTGGTTGAAATAGTTCAAATGTAAATTATAAAGCCATTCATGCTGATTCAAAGGTGTTGATTTAAGTTGGATTTTTCGGGAATTGATTCTATAATAAAGATGCCTGCCATACAATAATTGTCTGTGAGAAAATTGCATGGGATGTGACTGTAAACACTTATTAAAGTAATTGTTTCAATTTCAAAAACTTCTATGACCTGGATTTACTCACTTACTACTATGTACATGTGTATGTATTCTTTGTTCACATTTAAAGATTGACAAAACAGTGAGGCAATGTGCAATATAGTATATTGTAATGATTATGAAATGATTAATTTGTAGTGCCAATAAACTTAAACTTTTGTGATTTCACGCTATCTGAAAGCAAGCCAAACTTCTCTATCATCTTAAAAATAGTTCTAATTTGGATGCAATAAATAAAATGGTACACAGAAAATACTTTTAAGGAGAAATCAGCCAATTAACCCAATGATTGAAATAATAAAATAAAATTAAACAATTTTTTAGTTGATTCAATTAAATTTTTGAGTTTTGATTGACAAATTTAATTGAATCAACTAAAAAATTGTTTCATTTTATGTTATTATTTCAATCATTGGGTTAATTGGCTGATTTATGATTGAAAATATTTTCTGTGTAGCTTCAACCATAGCTATTTGCAGTAAATGCTTACAGAAATGTTGCAAAGAATCAGTAATATAAGAAAGACAGTTTCGATCTTTTAAGCAATTACTGTTACCTTTGACTTGCTAGTTTTGAAAAAAAACTGATGCCTTATAAATACGAGATTATGTGATTTAATTTTTTACTGCTTCCCAAAAATTTGGAACCTCTTCTTTAGACAATGGAATGATTCGATTGTGGACATATATTTTTATTTTAATATATCAATATGTTCCAATATGTAAATTTAACCCCCTGGCCCACGATGTCGAACGATAACGTTCGCTTAGATAAGACTTAAGGCACAAACTTAATTGTGGAATGAACAAACTTGATTGAGTAAAAAAAATAGATACGATAAAAAGTTTGTGACTTAAGTCTTATCTAAGTGAACGTTATCGTTCGACATCGTGGGCCAGGGGGTAAATTTCTCTGTCTAAAGTGATCGAAAATAAATATTACGGAAACAGTCAGTGAAACTTCATTAAAAGCCCAGGAATTAAAAAAATTGTAACCCACATACAATCAGAAATGCGGTGTTTTTACACGGTCTTTTTTTAACACGGCTTTGATTTAACATGGTTTGAAAATAAACAAATTTTACATTTTTTTTACACGATTTTATTCCATTTAGCACGATTAAAAATCTTTTAAGCTTAAATCTTTTTTCTTAACTTTAATTTTTACGACATACGTAATACGTATGTTCATATCACAAATTTAGGGAAATTTCTTTTTGTTGATACAAGCAAATTTACTGGACAGAGCAATTGAGAATATCACAAATTTAGAGGAGTTCCCTAATCAAATAACCTTGTCATACATTTCTTTACATTACTTTTAAGCTTAGAGTGTGTATCTTTTTTTCTTTAATAAGTCGAAAAAGAGAGTTTTGCAGGAAAAGCTCCTAAAGTTTACAGGCGATATCTAAAAAACCATATGAGGTAGAACTATTGATTGGACTAGCCAATCACAACTAAAATTTGACAGAATTTAAGTTAAAAAAATTTTTATTAAATAATTTTTAAGCTTGAGGTCACTTTTTTGTTTTTTATATAAAAGATTTTTTAATTCTTATATATAATTCACTCAATATTTCGATTTCCTTTGGAAATCTTCTTCAGGAGTTAATTTAATATTATAAAAAACAAAAAAGTGACCTCAAGCTTAAAAATTATTTAATAAAAATCATTAAAAAGGTCGAAGAATATAGAATAAAATTAGTTAAAAAAATCTAAATTCAAAAACGCAAAAAAATTAAAAACATTCTAAGTCGACATAGCATGGTTTGGAATTCAACTGTCGATATGTAATTTAATATTATAACCCTAAATATTTGTTCTTATAACATCCTTGTTTTTCACTAATTTCAATAGGTTTTAGAGATAAGAACCAATCACATATTTTGCATACGATCAGTGTCTATTTTTACACGGTTTACACAGAATTTCCTGGAACCAATTACCGTGTAAAAACAGAATTAGGTGTATATAACTCTTGAATAGGATCTGGAAAGACATTTCGAGGATAACAGAAAGACTCTGAAGAGCGGAAAAGAATAAACAATGTTTTATCTATAAATATCAGTATCTCCATTTGTTCTAATACAGATTTTAATGATGAGAGAAAGTTACAGCAACAAGTTTAACAACGAAAGGACAAAAACTTTCTGCGATGAAGTTATCCTGAGCGTTAGTAGTCTATATTTGAGATGATGAACACAACGATCCAATAACGAGGCAAATCATTTTTGACTCTGATTTATGATGAAATTTTTATTTTATCAAAGGTTTCCGTATGAAAAAGAACTTAAATGATGTTTGGTTAAAAGCTTCGTAAACTTTGATAGATATCTAGTGCCGTACTTCTGTTTGCTAAAGTAATGAAAAGAACATATTGCGTATACGGAACTTACGACTTTAAAATTAATTCAACCTTTTTAACTAGTTTTAGTTATCGTTATTTAGTAATTCTGCCAATTTAAATGATCCTTCTACATACTTGTTCATCATTGAAAAATTAACTTCTTCGGCATTTTAAGCCATAAGCTTTAAATATCCAATTAGTAATTTTTTTTGAACACTTCACTCATGTTCAAAAAATGTATGATTAATTATTTATTAGTAGCACATTGTGACTACTGCAGCAACCTACAACTGATGTTAGTTAATAATAAATATCTAAATGCATTGACAATGTGTTTTTTTTTTATGTTTTATTTATGTTGTCTTAGACAACCCGGTTAAAGTAGCAAAACGAATCAATTGCGGCGATGACCCCCTGTCGTCTATTTTTAACCATTAGTACAAATATTGGCAGCATGAATCGTACATCGAGATGCATTTTTCATTTATATTTCTCTCTCTGTCTCTCTCTTATTCAACCATATTTAGTGCATTCAGCATTTAGGCCTAAATTTTAGGGACTTAAAGATTGTGGAATTGGCATTGTGGCATTGTTTGCTTCATTTAAATAAATTCTTCGCTTTTTATGGTTGTTTGGTGTCATACACACATTACCGAGATTTTTCGATTTCTTCTGTGTTTCATTTCTTTTTATTAATGAGTCTCAATTTGTGTATCATTTACGGGTTAGTATTGAAAGTAAACGATTGTGGTTTATTTGAAATAAAAAAGTGTGTGTGTACACTAGTGGTTAACATAATAAATACGTTGGTTTGAAAACTCGATTTGTGGATTCAGTTTAAAATTTTATTTATATTTAACCCTTAAATACCTGAAATTGAAAATACGTTCCAATTGCAGAAATAAATTTTTGTTCTAGCATGTATTTCATCTGCAAATTACGAATTTCAGTTCCAATTCAGAAAAGATACTCCTGGAAAGCTCCAGGACAAAAAACAAGGAAGACAGTCTGTAGACGGTCTTAGTAGCTAAACGGAAAAAACCCGTTTTTTTAATACTCATCTGATGACCGTCTATAGACAATCTTAGCCGTTAAGGGGTTAAATAGAAATTTAATTTTTACTCGCTGGCCTCTCCGCTACACGACTAATATAATCACGGATTAACAATGCGTACATTTTAAAAGTTGTTAAAAATTATTTCCACTTTCTGCTGGGAATTTAAACTTAAACAAAAATTGACAGACTTATGCTTCCGACCATGAGTGTACTTCGAATATTTATTTGTACATATTTATTACATGTGGTCAGAATCAAACATACAAACATGCCATCCATACACAGTGGACACAGATGGATAAATGTGGAATCTACTACATGCAACAAACCCCAACAAAAAAAAAAAAAAAAAAAACGAACAACAACAGCAGCTTGTGTGGAGTATTTACATTGTACGAGTGAATGTTTTGCGACGATGGAGCTTTAGAGCGTTGCACAGAAGCGCATTAAGCCACATTTCAATGCACGTCGATAATTTATTATGCGGGAAATCTTTTCTCGTGACTTATTTGTTTTCTTTTTTTCTTCTGTATTTTTATTAATATTATTTTCCATGGTAGAGCCCTTTTTTCTTACTTAAATGATTTTATTGTTGTAGGTATCTGTTTGGGGCCAAAAACCAAAAACATAACAAAATGTATTTGAAAAACGCAACCGAAAACGAAAAATACACATACTCATACAAATAAAAATACTCCCAATATGCAGTAATCAAATAACAAGAACAGATGTTAAATGCTACTGCACCAGGAGGTCGATCGAAATCTTGTTTAGCTTTTATTTTTAAAACTTATACGATTTTTTGTACTCCCTACTGATTTACAGAATGAAAAAAAAATTAACGAAAACTACATATCTACCAGCTCAGGTGAGTGAGTCAGTGTGTGTTGCATTCGTTCTTTCATTTAATAGGTTGTTATTTTTGTCCCAAAAAATAAGCTACAGTCAGTCATTTAGTCACAACGACAGCCTGTCGGCAGTTACCACACCTTTAGACTGTCACTGCATTATGACCATCGAACGCATTAAATGGTCAACTCCAAAAAAAAAAAAATACGAGAAAAAAACATACAAAAACTTAATGTCGGCATTTGAGCCTTTGTAAGAAGCTGCGTAGTTCTGTTGTTGTTTTTTTTTTCTTGATTTGGTTTTGCTGCTGTCATTCTTCCACCATATTACTTTATACTCTACTGAACGTTATGATCGTTTCTTATAATTTTTATCGAATAACAATATTGCACAAATAAAAAACAGTATTTCCTTTTTTATCGTTTCCATCGGTTGCGTATAAGATGATGACACTAAACTTTTTCCAGCCAGTGCACTATGGGACGTAAATAATACACATATGTATATTTAAGGATAGGTATTTTAATTACTTTGTGTTAGAAAAAATCCTAAAAGGATCTGGATAGTAAAATTTTTGTGAGATATGTGTTGGATAGTAGAATAAAATATGTGTATGTGCATATATAATAATATGTTTTAAACCATATTTACCAATAAATGAGAAGTGTTGTTGTTAGAGGCAGTACTCCACAACTAGAGTAACAGGCAAGGCTAGATCCCCAGATATGTCAATAAGGGTTCAAAACTCGGTTAAGCCAAAGCTAATGAAATACAGTGGTGGTCCAGTATAAAGAATGATATAATGTCCAGGGTCGTTCGGTGTATCGAATATTCGTCGAAATATACAGTATGACCTCGGTTACTACAACCATCGATGAGCGCAACTCCTCGATTATTGCAACAACTAAAATATTTACATTATAGGCTCAGTGTATGTAACTTGGCAAAATTTGTGACTCAGTAAACGCAACTTTTAAATTTTGCCGCCAGGTTGTTTGTTTTTTTCTTAACTATTTTTTACTGTGTTTTCTCAAATAAATACTATGTGTTTGCACGTGCATTTCTAAATTGTATTTAGTCTAGAAGTGATTGTCTTTGCGAATAATAAAAGAGTTAAGCTTACAATTAAAGAAAACAGTGAAATTTCCGAAAAACTAGGCAAAAATGCGCCTCCATCAGTGATTTCTGTTGCCTTTAAGTATAATTAGAGCTGTGAACATGCAATGATTACTTCAATGTCTGATTATCTTCATGAAATTATCCCCGACATTACAAATGAAGAAATTAATGTTTGGATAATTGGAGAAAATAACTTAAATTATGCAGCTGAAGATGAAGATGTTGAAAGTGAAGAGTAAATTGAAATCACTAGCATGGCCAGGATTTGCCTAAAATAAAGTCCAAGGATACCATTAATTTATTAAACATTTATATTCAATGGGGTGAACAAAAAAAAAAACGGTTGAAAAGAAGTTTTGCTTCTTCAAGATCTTCGCGAAACTGCAGTGCAGAAACATGTTTGTAATACTAAAAAAACAGTCTAAAATTTCTGACTTCTAAATCATTGATATTACTTTTATTACGCAACAGAGAATCGTTTCTGAGTTAATTTGTTGATGTTCATCCATCTGTTCGCCCTTGTAATAACACAACATAATTTAGTGAGTGACCTTCTATTGAGGCAATTCCGAATCCTATTGAAACTGATGAAAATCGGTTCACTATTTCAGCTATCCTCTAAATAAAAGTCCTCCTGAAACAGAGCTTTATCCGATAAACATATTTGAAATATGTATGTATGTATACTCCCAAACTTAGTTTACTGTAAGAAGAAGCCGAATTTCAAAGTTTTTTACGGTTCCGTCAATACCAGGATATATGACCAAATTAAGCACTGATCAAGCTGAAAATTGCACATCAAAAATATTAAAAAATGTTTACACGTTCAAGCCATTGTGCACCATTCATTTACTCGTATATTCATTTTTTCAGGTGAAAAAAGGCAGTTCTTTTTCATTTGCTTATGAAATTTATGGACATTCCTGACATGGTCATTTCAATGCCCCACCACAAAGTCTTGAGGCCTCACAGGCATACCAACCAACAATAACAGACTCTGCGAGACTGCACGGCGTTGCTGAAAGTAGCAGCCGTTAAAGTTAACTTAATATGGTTATTGCTGTTGGTTTTGTTACCGCTGGAAGATGTAGCAAGATGACTGTCAGTTAGTCAGTCAGTCTTGGCACAAACTTTTTTCTTAAGTACGCAGTAAATGATCCTTCTATGCTGCTCCTTTGCTTGCTTCAAAGGTACATACATACATACATACATACATACATTTGCCCATACAATATAAATACTGTTGGCTCGACCAAAAGGTACCGCTCTCTACTGGAGCTCTTAACAAATTTGTTAAGCAACACGCCTATAAGTGGAAATAACTCTAATTATGTGCGCGTGCGTGCGTGCATCCTAGTATAAAAAAATACACACTCATTCATACTACTAATATTTGTTTGTTTGCGTGTTCCTCTTGCCACTTTTTTGTGTTTTTTTTTTTTTGTTTCATTTTTATTCGATTTATTTTATCTGGAATCTTTTTATTTCATTTTGTTTTCATTATTATTAGTATTGCTGTTGGTTGTTGGCGTATGTATTTGAATATATTTCGATCATATCTCTGCGCACTCTATCTGTTTCGTTACGCTTCTGGTTTTTTCTCTCTTCTTTCATGTCCCATGATGCAAAGCAGAAAAAAATGCTATGTATTATGGAAAACGTCTTAGCCACCAATCAGTTAAAGTGCTTAAACAAAGTCACCAGATAAAGACCAGAGCATATGAAATCCACGCATATACATACATAGTACATACATATAAAAATCAGTTTGTTGTAGTTAAAAAACTCATATTCATATTCCCAAAAAATGACCACATATTATTGGAATGTTTTTCGGTAGTTTTCAAAAAGGGCGAAAGAAAACATTGAACTAGATGAAATGAAGAAGCCGATTCAGGATATTCAGATCGATTACTTTATTATGAGCTTACGTTCTTTGGAAATTATTTCAATATTTAGGATTAACGCTGCGAAACGCAGAATCGTGTGTGTAGAACAAATTAATATGCATCGAACGACTCGTAAAAGTTTTATTTTTATTCATCATTTTTCATTATGTGTGTATATATATTAATTATAATTATTTCAGCATAAAACGATATTTCACAACTGAGGAATTTTTAAAAAGATAAAATTTAACATAATTGTGTCATTTTAAACCCAAATTAAACAAAAAACGGAAATTCCTATATATTCATATATTTGAAATTGTTTTCAAAATAACAAATTCAAAACTTTACAAATATCTGCATTTGTATGTACATATGTACGTTCTTTTAAAAAATTTTACTTAATTTAAAAAAATATTTAGGAAATATCACAGCAATTAATTGAGGAGGTGAGAGGCAAAACTCGTTCGTTCCATATTTACAAAATTTTGGTAAAAAGCTAAAAACTTGCTACAGAATAATAGGATTTTTATTATGTCTGATAGCCAAGCTGCTATCAGAGCCTTATCTTCATATGAAATAAGGTCTAGGGTAGTTATGGACTGCTGGACATCATTGAATGAACTCAGCACGCATAATGAACTTACCTTGTGCTGGGTACCAGGTCATGAAGGACATGCTGGTAATGAACGTGCTAATTGCTTGGCCAATAGTGGTGCTCGACGCCCATTAATAGGCCCGGAACCATTCTTTGGCATTCCACGTGGATACACTATGGAACGAATTAGTTCTTGGGTAGAATCGAAATTTTCCCGAATTTGGTACAACCTACCAGGACTTAGACAGTCCAAAAGGTTTATTACTCTGTCTAAACGAAGATCTCAATTGTTGCTATCGCTCGGAAAGGGTGAATTGAGATTACTTACTGGATTATTCACAGGACACGGTGGCTTTAGGTATCACCAATTTACTTTAGGTAATGTTGCGAATGAACAGTGTAGGTTTTGTGAACTTGAAGCCGAAACCTCTGAACATATTCTTTGCGACTGCACAATGCTGGCAATACGCAGAACAAGATAGCTTGGAAGGGCCTTTATGGTCCCAGGGGATGTATTTGATATCTCATCTAACAGAATAATTGGCTTTATACACAGCCTAAATCTAACATGATGAAACTTCAAGGCTGCACAAAACATCTCATAGGTCGTAGTGCATGAGGCCTCACTTAATAATAATAATAACAATAACCCACCAGTAAAATAAATTATTTAGCTTCACCATATTTTAATTTATTAAAACTACTAAAAAACTTGTTAAAAAATTAAAATAAAACATAAAGACAAAGAAATTACTTCATCTTCAGTATATTCTACGTCGTTTTCTTCCAAGTTATGACCAGCATTGTCGTTGTCGAAACATTAAATTCCAAAGTTTTGTTTTCTCCCAATTTTCTCCAAAAAGATTGGATAACCGGGCTTTAATTTTTTTTTCTTTTCAGGTTTAATCGAATAATATCTTCGATTTTCTTTCCTCACCTCAAAAATGGTTTAGGGTCGCAGGAATTCATTCTATAATTAATCTCCCCTTGCAAAGTTATCTGACCATTTTAATGGTTATTGTATTTCCAACAAATCACAATAATGATCTTAATAATTGCGAGTAAAGCCTCAGTTAGCCGACTGTAACGGAATGTTATGTAATGACGTAAAAATGTAAGGAAACTATATTTCTTACAGATTCATACATTACGGTGTTGCGTTACTTTAGATCTCCATAAAGGCTCAGTTAGCCGAATGTAATGGAATGTAACTGCAACAGTAAGAAACAGCTGATGGATATTGTTATGTGTAAAGTAATACAAATGGTTATGGAGATGTAAAGTAACGCAACACCGTAATGTATGAATCTGTAAGAAATAGAATTTCTTTACATTTTTACGTCATTACATAACATTCCGTTACAGTCGGCTAATTGAGACTTTAACATAACAATATCCATCAGCTGTTTCTTACTATTGCAGTTACATTCCATTACAGTCGGCTAACTGAGCCTTAATAATCCTAACAATTACAGTAATATGTATAAGGAAAAATTAATACATAAAAACATTTGGAATTTCACCACACACGATGGTACTTTGGCTCTCTTCAAACAGGGAACCAACGAGTTTTGCTACGAAATATGCAACGAGATAGTTTTGACAATGACTGTTAAATGGAACGAAACAGTTTTGCTACGAACTGCAATTTGAGGATATAAAAAGACATAAGAAATGATATGAATTGATACCATCGGCATATTTATCCTTATAAAGTAGCAAAAGAACTAACAGCATCCAATGTTATCTCAATTTTAAAATTCTTGGAACGAAAGAGTTTTGAAACTCACACGCTCAATTGAATTGTTTACTCTTACAGAAGGCATGTAACAGCAAATAAACATTTGTGGATATAAATGCGAAATCTTTTACACATTGCAATATCATCACATTAAATTGGTTATATGTATATTAGGTTGAATATATGTCGTCGGAAAATGTACAGAAATGTTCTAAAGAATTTGTTAGTCATTTCCAATCATCTTTGAGCATGTGCTCAATACAAATCCTTTATTAAGGACTGTCCACCCAAAAAGGCATTATTCATTAATAAAATTTAATGACTATGGTATGTAGTTGAAATTAACCTTGGCACAAAGACCACCTAGGAACTTGAAACCAAAACATTTAAGATTTTCACACGATCTACTTTCCCAACAGTAGCCGAAATTGGCAACTAACAGATATTGCTATTGAAATGTTGACAAGGCAACTGCGCAACGAAACAATGAACCCATAATAACAGCTAATTGTAAGTAACACCTTACAATTTGGGAAGAAAATCCTTGATTTTTGAAAGAAACAAGAAAGTAAAAGTATGGCGACACTTCCTTCCTGTTTCTTTTCAGACATACACATCAATACAAGAAACAATAGATACTGCATCAAGTAAGGTGGTTGTTATGTAGAAATAAAAAAATAATTGAAAATTGTACTTGTAGCAGATCAATTTACCTTTTTTATTTTCTTCAGTCCCCTACGATCATTGTTACAACTACAACAATGGAATGTCGTAATTTATTTATGGTGCAACCAACTTTAGACACATTGGCGAGAGAAAAACGAAGGAACAAACACACATTTTACTAATGATGACTGTGGCACCACCGCCTAAACAACAATTAGAACAATTAACAAAGGACTTCTTCAATGCTTGAAAACTAAAAATAAAGTGTAAAATAAGTCTTGTTTAGTTTAGTAAAATAGTTTTTCTTTTCATAAAATGTCCGATTGCACCTGATTGTAAATGAGTATCAAACAAAACACAAAAAGACAATAATCAAAATTTTAAATTTCATCCATTCATTCATTAATTTTGTTAGACATTCCAGCAGTCACATTCATTCATTCATTCACTTACTCACTCATTTACTTATTTAGTTGCTCCAAAAAATGTGCGTGTGAGTGACCTCTGGTTATGATTATGGGTTGGTTGCTTATTGTCTAGCTGAACACCAGTTGCAGTGTAATTGTTTTATTTGACAGCCTCAATAAATTATCATCGAAATGGCTATTTGCCTTCTATTGTTAATTGTCCACGGCATATTTATTCACGCTGTTTTTCCCCCTCCCAAAATATTTAAACCAAAAAATAGATAACCTAAAATGTAAAATGGAAAATGATAACAAGAAGAGTTACTGTTTTCTTTGAAATTTCTCTTTAATCATTTTTCCAAATAGAAAAACGGTGGCCTTACATAATTGTTATGGTTTATTTTTTGATTTGTTACAAAGGAATTTTCTAAAAGTAATAAAAAATTTAACGAAAAAATTATTCCACAGTGGGCGGCTATGAATTTTTAAAAGCCCTACAGATGATTCAAGAATATCGTTCAACATCGAAAATTTATCGGAAATAATTTTGTATAAAAAGTTATTAAAATATTATCTTCTATTGAAAAGTTTTCTAAAAGTTATCAAATATTAATTTTTCTAAAAAATCATCGTCATCGAAAATGAATTTCTGTAGAATAAATACAATTAATTTACGAAAATAATTTCAACAGTCATTTCCAAAGGGTGATTTTTTAAGAGCTTTTGAATTTGATTAAAAAAACACATACAATTTAGAGAAATGTATGAAATCTTTATTTGAGTCGATATAACGATATATACATATAATTCAATGTCTGAAGATGATTTCATGTAAATGTTGATCGCGACTACACCTTAAATGGTTCAAATATCGGCCGGTAAAATAAAGTCTTTAATATCAGCTTTCACAAAAAAAAGGTTTAAAGATCTAGGCGGCCAATTGACCGGCCCCAAACGCGAAATAAATTGTTCACCGTTTTCAGCTCTCAATTGGGCCATTGTTTCGCGTGCCATGCCACACATGTGGCATCATCTTGTTGAAACGACATGTCATCCAAGGCCAGTTCTTCTTTGCAATCATCGCACGGTATCGCTCACCATTCAAAATAACGTTCCTGCCTTTGTCGTCTTTGAAAAAGTCCACAACAAATAGTGCATTTTTCGCGATTCATTGGTATTGCGTTCACGCCGTCAGTCTATCTAGATTAAGAAATATAGTTTTTAAGGTAATTGTATTCTTTAGTTAGTATTTAAGTCGATCCTGTGTACTTTGGAAGAAGCAACTATAATTGTTCCGTGCAACCGAGAGCTGGTATCCAGATAACGCCGAGTTCATCTACCGAGAATATCCGACTGAATCCCATCGAATCATCGTGGCTGTCAGTGATTAATCATATACACAATTTATTGTAACCAAATACTGAATTTGTCAATAAAGATATATATATATATATATATATATATATATACTAGCTGTACCCTGCGCGCGTTGCTACGCTACCAATTAAAATAAATTTGAAAGAAAGACATTACACAAATATTCAATTCATATTCATAGGCGGTCGAAGGAAGTATTCATAGTCAAGAAGCTTTGGCACATAAAATTTTTCTTTTTACCTCGCCTTCAGTAAGATGTAGATATAAATTGTTTGAAGTACATCTGTAAAACCCCATGCAGAAGAAATTAATCAATTAAAAAAAGTGGGCGTTAGAGTGGGCGTGGTCGTACCAACTCAGAAACCTTCACGGTCTCATGCACAACAACTGTGCCGAAGGTCATCACATGAGCAAATCCATAGTTTACAATTCTATAAAGGACATACATACAAACATTAATTTTTTGTGATGGGGCGTGAAAGTGGGCGTGGCACATAAATTTTTTCTTTTTACCTCGCCTTCAGTAAGATGTGGATGCAATTTGTATGAAGTAAATCTGTAATAAGCCATGTAGAAGCAATTAATCAATTAAAAAATAGGCGTTAGAGTAGGCGTGGTCGTACCAACTCAGAAACCTTCCCGGTCTCATGCACAACAACTTTGCCAAAGATCACCACATGATGAGATGCATAGTTTAGGAGTCTATAAAGGACATGCATACATACATACAAACATTAATTTTTATAAATGTATATAGACGATGTATATTGCCCCAAAAAGGGATATAATCGTGTTATCTTTTACTTAAGGTTTGTGGATCCGTATGTTGCCCCTGGACACAACTGAACTAGATCAGCCAAAGACAAAGCCATGTTACAAATGCTCTACACAGCAAATACGACAATTATGCTTGTTTGCGTATTCATTCAACCAGAAATGAGCTTCGTCGCTGAACATAATTTTCCGATAAAAAAGTGGATCTTCACTTTCCTAACCGAGCATGGATTGCAATAATAATAAAATTCTATTAACTGCAAGAGTTCTTCGTTTAAAAGTCGATTCATTGTTAAATACATGTTTAACATTAGCATTAAGGCATATAAAATTACCGAAATTTGCTTTTACCGGTAAACGGTAAATTTTTTATTTAAAAACCGGTTTATCGGTAATTTACCGGTAATTCTGTTTAATTTTAAGTTTATCAGTAACGAGTAAAATAAATGCTTAAAATTGTGTAAAGAGAAATATATATTGTTATATATTAAAGTAATAAAACGTTTAATGCATTGTTCAACAAAGTTATTTAAAATAAATGTAATTATTAATAAAACAAAATAAGAATGTTAAAATATATTATATCATTAAGAGAAAATTTTAATTTTTGAATATATCTGTGTGTGTATTAAAATATGCTCGCAATAGGCAAATGGTGTCACTTGTATTGTCATTAAGGCTGGTTCTAATTTTTGTGCAAATTAACCCTGCTGCAGAAAAAGCTCTTTCTGATTCCACACTCGTCGGCTTTACTGTCAAGAGGTGGTTGAACGCTATCGTCAGATACTTTCCACGCTTTTGTTCTTTTTTGTTAAAATCGTGGTATTGGTTACGTTGGAAATTTTATTCAATTTTATTTTATTTTGATTTTTAATGGCCAATTGTAGCCTGTCTTTCATTGTTAACTGGGTTGATTCAGGGATTTCTTCTACATCATCAGAAGACTCGTTTGAATCATTTGTAGAGTTACATTCATTTCTCATGTTAAATATAGAACGAAGCGTCACAATAGTTTGTATCAATGAAGGTTTATGTAGTTTTAACCTAATAATAATAAAAAAAAATATTTCTTAAAATATAACATTTTATATTTAAATTTAACTTCAATTGGAATGAAATATTTATCAACAATTACCGAAATTGCCGGTATTTTTGTTTTAAATTTACCGGTAAATTCGGTAATCAATACGACCGGTAAAACCGGAAAACCGGTTAACCGTTTACCGGTAATGTAACCCCTAATTAGCATGTTACACGAAAACAGCTGAGCTTTCATAAAGAAAGTTATTAAGAAATCACCTTTTATATCCAATTCTAGACGTGTAATATTTTATATATGCAGGGTATTCAAAAATCGGCTTTACTTGAGTAGTATTTTCTCTTTATTTAAAACGAGTCTTTCGTTTATGTGGGTACAATAATGATAAGGTTCTGGTAGTTATTTTATACTTCATTATAGAATGTATTGTAGAAGCTAAAATTTATTTAGGATTCTGGTTTTTTTTTATATTTTATTTCATATTTCATTATTTTTTGGTTTATTTGGTTGAAGTCGTGGCAACGAATTAATTCCAATTTTTTTTTGTTTATTGTAACCATGAACTATGTAATTCATTCATTTCTTTTTCTCTACATGCATACATACATACATACATATGTATGTATGTACAAATACGAATTAATATATTCCGGTAGCCGGACCAAAAAATTAAACATTAACAAGGTACAGATATTTTTTTTAAAGATTTTTTATTTCTTTACAATAAAAAAAATAGTCTTTTATTATTGAAAATAAAATAAAATGAAATAAAATAAAAACTCATTCATTGAAGGCCTCACGTAATAATAACCGCCATAACAGTTTTAATGACACGTCTGTCCAACTGTTTCTCCTTCAAGCCGTTAAAATTTATACATCTGAAGGCAATGCATACAAATGTATCCATACGTATGGATGCTCGTATTGTAAATACGAATGGTAGTTAATATAAAGTGCAGATGTGTGTCAAAAGGTCAATTTATAGTTTCTTTTTATATTGCATTTTTTTTTTTTTTTGTTATTGTGTGCGTTTCTTTTTTATAATATTTTTTTTTTATCAAAAACCCATTTCTACTAAAACTGAACTAGGAAGCGAATCACAACATCTTCCTTTTGTACGCAACGTACAGCGATAGCGTTACACATCATTTGTGTAACACGATTTCCTGTGCGTTCTGTACGTTTGTCAAATTATATTGATTCATTTTTTAACACATTTCTAATAGTCTATTATTGTTAACACGGAAGTCCAAAGCAGCGCACTCGTTTAGAATTGTTAGATGAAAAAAATATTTTAGGTTTTTTATTTTGTTTTGTTATGGACATCTGTAGAATAAAAATTCATTGATAGAAAAAATAATTTATTTGTTATTTTAATAACAATGAGACATTTTTAATGTCCATTTTATTGCATATTGAAAACATTGTGGCCATTTTTTATATTTTTAGACATGTAACCTTATTTCAGCAATTGTAAATACTTTTGACTTTTGACCCCTAATTAAAATCATAATGTTCTACATAGATCTTTATTTAATATATGCTGTGATTGTTAAAAGTCTGGCCCAACGTGTTTTTTACCATAAATCTTCAATTTGTGTGTTAATAAATAAATATGGGTTAATTGGCATTTTCAGGTAATAAAGAATAAAATAAATACCTACATTCTTTACCACCTTTCATTAAGTGCTGTTGCAATTATCAATATTTTAAGCAATTCTTATTTTATTTGTTGGTTTTGCATATTCGATACGTCTAATAATAGAGAACAACGACCCTTAGCCAACTTAAAGGTTTCCACTTGAATGGCTCTGGTAGCAGCAACTGCAAAACTATTAAATGAACAATAACAACAAAATAAAGCAAAAAGTAAATATAATGTACACGAAAAACATAAAACAAACCAAATAAACAAGGCACAACAATTTTGCTAAAATTAAATCCTTAAAATAAAGTACAACAATAGACACAGAAGACATTCAATAATTATGAAAATATAACATTTAAAATGTATGTATAGAACGAGTGTTTTTCAGCCTGTCTGTCTGTCCGAATATGTACAAAACAATTCATCCATTTTAAACCTATGCAATAACAAAAGCAATATGCAAAAATACATTACATACCCATACATTGTATTCTATTTTCGAAATATGCATGTACTACATACATACATATATACATACTCGTATGTTTATTGTTGTTGGTGCTTTTTGTATGATTTCCAAATGAAAATTCGGAAACGAGACAATATTTTGTTTGAATGGTTTTTTTTTGTGAAATGTACATATACAAAAATGTAATGAATACATGTTTGTATGTATGTTTGCTTACATACATATGTATGTGTTTGATAATAAAAACAAAAGAACTAAAATACAAAACATAAATATGTATGTATATGTTCTTGAAATAACGTAGAGTGTCCCGTCCCACTAGCCACAATCGAATTTTATGGAAACGATTTCCAAACAAACCATCTAGAACGATTCATTAGCAGCATCAATCGAGATTTGTTTACTATTGCAAAAGTTCGTTATTTTGAAAATTCTCTATAATTAAAAAGAAACTTTCTAAGTAAAATGCTTAAAAATCTACCGACTTTTTTGGAAAACCGATTTTCGGGTTATACGAAAAATTATATTTTCTAAAACGGTTTCGAATACGGTTTTAGATGAAAACAAGTAAGAAAGTATAGTCGGTCAAGCCAGATCATATAATACCCTGCACCCAGTATATCAATAAAACAGTTTTTCAGATATGGGCGCTATATGGGAGGTGCTACCTATTATGGACCGATCATCCAAAAATTTAGAGCCATGACTTCCGTGAATATAAATATTATGTGTGTTAAACTTTATCTCGATATAAATACTTTTAAAAGAGTTATGGAGGTTAAAGTGAATTACGGAGAGGGCCTTATATGGGAGCTACGACTAATTATGGACCGATCGTAATAAAATTGTACCGTGTTATATGTATACACATGAAATACATTTACGTTCAATATTATTTGGATACCAACATTTTTGAGAGAGTTATGCTCTTAGAAGGGATTTTCGAAAGTAGGCCATATATGGGAGCTACGACTAATTATGGACCGATCTGCACAACATTTCTAGATGTAATTTGGCATCATTTAACACTTATTTGTGGTGAAATTTGTGTGGATTGTTGCATAATTCAAACATTTATGATCGGTAAACCCCTATTTCGGGAGGACATTTGTATGGGGGCCAGGTGAAATAATGGACCGATTTCCAGCAGTTTCAAACCCGTTCTTGGGCCGAAAAAATATCACGTACAAAATTTCATCGAAATATCTTCAAAATTGCGACCTGGGGCCAAATTACCGATTTCGATATCGAAATTATGATAAAATGTACTAAATTTCTTGCAGGATTTCGAATGCCATAATCTGAAATAAGAAAACTACGATAAATTTTACTCGATATCGACTGCGGTAATTTGGCCCCTGTACTCTGCGCACAAGCTTTACATGGACAGCCAGCCAGTCTGACGGACGGATATCGTTAAATCGATTCAGAAAGTGATTCTGAGTCGATCGGTATACTTTAAGGTGGGTGTTTGACCAATATTTCTGGGCGATACAAACATCAGCACAAATCCAATATACACTCTCCACTGTGGTGGTGTAGGGTATAAAAACCGCTAACCGGCTTTTCAGGGTTATTGCTAAAGGTGAATAGGGTGAAAATCTTTGTTTCAAAATAATATTAAACATTTTAAAAATGGAAATAAAAATTCGTGTGTAGCCTGATTAAAACAAAAATTTTACAGGTATAATAGATTCTAAATAAGTTAATTTATGACTATTTCTGTATTATTTATCGATAAATAGGTTATTGAATAATTGCAAATATTTGCTGTACGAGTATACATTACGAAAATAAATTTGGTACTGTGAAAATCCATATTTTTAAAAATTCTACAATATATTACAAAAATTTTGTTTAACAATTTGTCGTTTACTTTTGCTAGCAAAGATTGAAGACCTCCATTACAGTAACATTTTAAAAAGCATATCAATTCACATGCAGACTCACAAAAAGCTGTCCCGTGGGACACTCTAATAAACACTTAAATACTCGTATATGTATGTGTGTGTATTTGCAGTAAGTATGGATTTATTGCAATTTCAAATACATATGCTTCTTACATACGAGTACATCCTTAACGTGACCAACAATTATATACATAAAATTAAACTAATTACTCTAAAATCAAATTCAGTTTATTTTTTTAAAGAACCAGGGATGGCTCACGTTTTCGGCTTTGTCATTTTCTTGTGATTTTTTCGAATTAATTTTTTGTTAAAAAATGATTTTTCGTTTATATTTCGGGATGCTGCTGCCATTTTAGCATATTTTCTGCTAGATTTGACAGCTTGAATTGATAAATTATAGACTTATTTTAAAAATATATGTTAAATGCTTATTATTTATTTACTCAATGCAATGAAATTAAAAATGAAGCTCAAAATGATTTATAATAATGTTTATTAGAAGGGAAAGTTTTTAAAGCGTTTTACGAAACATTTTTTAAGGATTTTTTATATGTAAGTTTTTTCCCAAGTTTATTTCAAACCACAGACAGACAATATTGCATCGTCTACAAAGCAAATCTATTTTGTAAGGGCAGTTCTAATGTACATATGTATGTATGTATATTCTAAACAGCGTGTTGGAAACTACGAAATAAATATTGGTCACATCAAAAAACTGGATTTTAAAAGTTATAAGTATAAATCTGCACAAATTTATGTATGAATAGAGTTGTGTGCATGCTATAGTGGCATTTAAAGCATGCAGTATTTAAATACAAACAACCATGCAACAACAAAAAAAAGTAATTAAATATTTACATTTAAAGCATGAATAATTTTAAATAAAAGTGTTGCGTTTTTCGTCTGTTTTTGCAAAACGAATGAATTTTAAAGAATATTGAATATTTGAATATTTTTCATAAAATTTTTCGTTTATTTTGCAAATCAAACAAAATAAATAAAATGTCTTCAAACTACACAAAAATTATAAAATGTGAAAGAGTCTTTATATTAGCATTTTAACTTTGGACTTTGTAATGACTTCCATATAGCTTTTAATATACCATTTTTATTAGAAGATAGATTTGTGTCATTTTTTGTCTAGATTTTTTGTTAAAATAAAAAAATGCAAGATCACTACTAACATGTATTTTTCTTTCAACTAATCACAATACTTTTTCTTCAGATTCAAAACACACCGATCTCAAAAATATTGCCAGTGATGATCATCAGTAGCTGAAACAAAGCCCAGCACAAATTTCTAAATATAAATTTCAAGTTTTCTTTTAATTTTATTGTTTTTTTAAGTTTTCGGTATTTTTCTTATATTACTTTTACCCATTTAGTGATCCTAATTAAAAGCGATCATGTGGAAATGTCGAGAGAATTTTTGTTCCTTGTGCGTTGCCGCATTTTCAAACGAAGAAGTTGAGCCAGCCAGCAATCGCACAGTCGACTACTTGGGAAACCAGGTTTTCTGGTTGAATATACACTCAAACGTTCATATTTAAATATTTGCTTTTCAAACTGAGAATGAAAAAATCCACAGATAATAGTTATTTAAGGAAAAGAATAATGAATGCAACGTTTTTATTATTATTATTATTATTTTTTTGTGAGTTTTGTATCATCGTAAATGTGGATACAACCAACCGAGAGCGATATGGTGCGAATGGCATCAATTTCATTTGAGGTATCACTTTGCATTATGTTCCATTTTATTGATGAACGCATCAATAAATTCACTCAGAGATATGAAAATGCATATGTATGTATGAATGTATGTAGTTATAAACGTTTTTTTTATTAAATAAAAGAAATATGGATTTAATTTCTTTTTTATGCATTTGAATGAGTAATGTAATGTATTTTATTAATACCGGTCCAAGTAAATTTAAAAAAATATGTTTTTTTCCCCCAAAAATATATTATTCTAGTATGAATTTAGATTGTAAAAAAAACTAAAGCTTCCAAAAATTACAATTACGTTATAAAACGACACAAGCAACCTTTAAGCACAGAACATAACGAAAGCGAAAGTGTTATGAATAGAAACCAGGGGTCAAATTACCGCATTCGTGATCGAATAAGCTATCGTATTGATCGTAATTTTCTTATTTGAGATTATGGCATTCGATATCGAGCAAGAAATTTAGTACATTTTATCATAATTTCGATATCGAAATCATTTTTCGATACGATAATTTGGTAATTTGTCCCCAGGTAACTTCAAAGAAAAGATACGAAAACATCTCCTATACAAATCACATAATTTTTTACGAAAAAAAAATTATCAAAATTTACTGTTTTATTATGTAAAAAACATACAGTGTATCACAAAACTATATTGCCTATTCAGTTCAAGAGAAATTTGTTTTTCATTCATACATAAAATTGTAAAAAACCAGGTAAAAAAATTTCTTCTTTTCTGTAATAAGAAAATCCGAAAAATTGTAACAATGTCACTTTCTGAGTCAATTTAACGATGTCCGTCCGTCCGCCTGGCTGGCTGGCTCTCCATATAAAGCTTGTGCGCAGAGTACAAGTCGCAATTTTAAAGATATTTCGATAAAATTTGGAACGTGATCTTTCTTCAGCCCAAGGATGGATTATATTGAAACTAGTGGAAATCGGTCCATTATTTGACCCTGCCCACATACAAGTGTCCTCCCGAAATTGGGGTTTATCGATCACAAATATTTTAATTATGCAAGTATTCAAACAAATTTCATCACAAATGAGTGGTAAATGAAGCCAAATCACATTTACAAATTTTGTGAAGATCGGGCCATAATTACTCGTAGCTCCCATATAAGGCCCACTTCCGAAAATCACTTTAAAGAGCATAACTCTCGCAAAAATGTTGGTATCCAAATACAGGGTGGCGCAAAAGTAATCCTCCTATCAGAAAATGCTATAAATTTTACGATTGGCCATAATGTCAGTTCTGCAATATTCCGCGTTCTGGAGCAGTGTAGCGTAACATTGTTTATAACCGTGTATTTCGCATGTGTTTACTACACAAATGTCAAAACAGAAGTGAAATTAGGGGCCTCGCAAAATTTATAGCATTTTCTGATTTTCAGAAAATGATGATTGTGGGTATAAGTTTTGGCGATTTATTAAACGGAAATATGTATAAAAAATAGCTTGTGTTTTACTATTATTAACTTTTATTTTCCAATTATCAAAATATGTTTGGTTCAAGTTAATGTTATCTTGCATTCTCATGATTATTGCATTCGAGACTTTGCCACGACATAAGTATAAACGCACTGTCATCGGCATAAAACGCGGCTTCATGGTTACTACGAATTGAGATATACGAGGTGTATATTGAGTAAAGGGTAGGTGACAGTACGGACCCTTGTGGTAATCCTGCCGGAATTTGTATTTCACCAGAGAAAATGTTGTCAATGCATACGACAAATGATCGGTTATTTAAGAAGTTTCTAATAATCTTTTGAAGGTACTTTGGGAAGCCGAATCTGTTTGGTTTGAACAGTAGTCCGTCATGCCAAAAGAAATTAAAAGCTTTTTCAATATCAAGAAACACAACTCTAGTACTCAATCGATTCCTTTTGTTAATAATATTCACCACTCTCTTCACCTGGTGGACAGTGGAGTGTCCCTTTCTGAATCCAAATTGTTGGCAATTAATAATATTATTACTGGTTGAATAATCAATATTCCTTTAAATTTAATTTTCTTAAAAACCTTATCCAACAGGCAATATACTAATTGGCCTATAGCTGGCAGTTTAGAATCTTTATCAAGGAATAAATTTAGCCTTTTTAAAGGTAGATGGAAATATCCATCATAGGTATGATGTTTCTCGAATGGCCACAATAAACAGATATTTTTAATATAAAATGTTTGTAAAAAATTATAAAAATGTTGGATAATTTAAAAAAAAAAATTTTTTTTGATTTTTATTTTTGTTTGAAGGAAGATAAACTTTGTAATGCATTCTAGTTACTAGCAGAATTTTCATTACATCATTATTACAGCTATGGACAGAGAAATAGCGCACTTTATTGTTTTACTAGTAGCTATAACAGCGATTGAATTTTTGTTTTTTTCTCACTGTTCAAATGTTTTTCCGTCAGGACCATTCAGGATAATTTTGGTTTCATCTGTGAAAACACTATTTACCAGAACTTGATATTCTTGCTCCGGTATAGTTTTGCAAAAATTCGTTCTTTTTTGTTAAAACTGTTTTTTTTTCTATTTGCACGAACATAAATCTGATTTTAATTGAGACGTCTTCGTACAAGTCTACTGGAAACGTTTAACCCAAATTCTCATTTATTTTAGTCATTATTGTTCTCGATGTCTTGAAAGAATCTAGTTTACTTTTTAACTATTGCCTTATCCTCACGAACTTTTGCCTTTGGCAGTGGCTTCTTTCATCTTTCGAGAACATCTAATTATTTCCGCATTTCTGTTTGTTTTGTGTCCTTTTTGTTAAGTTCCCAAATAGCTTTTTTTTCTCAAGCGATACGTGCGGTCCTCTTCCCATTTTGGTTGATAAAATTAATGTTAAACAATATTTTTGTTAAATTACACAAGAATTTTCCACCGAAAAACGCATCAACTATTTTCGTTTAAAATCGAAATAACTGTGCGCTATTTCATTGTCCAACCAAAAAACTTGAATTTTTAGCAAAATATGCAAAAGTTAACAGGACATTTCCAACGAATTTTTGGAAAAGCTGAGTAGAGTAAAAATAAAATAGCAAATCCATGTTATTTTACCATTCCATTTTTCAATATACATAATACGTTTGGCACCTTATAGAAATCGCTATTTCACTGTCCATAGTTGTATGTATGTATATGTAGGTCGGATAATTTTATGATGAAAGAATGAATGATTTCCTTAATAGGTATTTCATTCTGTTTAAGTAACAGTAGTAATTAATTGTAGTATTACTGACCAAAATATGCCCAATGCAACATTGCCACAATATTTTTCTACATAGTATTTTATGTTAAATAATACTTCTAAACTTTACTTTTTAATTGCAATTAAATCCGTAAATCCAACCCCACGCAGTAATTTAAAAAATTATTGATGACATATTAATTATTTGAAAAAAACACGATGTGTTTTAAATAGCTTGTAATCAATTATAACTTTATCAATTATAATTTATTACAAAAATGCGATAATACATTTTTAACATCTTCATTTTATAGCCACTTTATTTTTATAAAAGATTTTGTAAGCGTGTTAAATAAACAAAATCTTTAGAAGCGTAACGATTTTGCAAAAGTTTTTAGAATTTCATGAATTATTTTCTAAACTAATGCAAATTTTTGAGTTTTAATTTTATTGCCATAAATAATTTTATAGAAATAATCCGCCATTGTGTCATCTAAAAAAGACATACTACATATATACATATATGTATGTAGGTATGTACAATGACAAACTCTATAATGTTTTAACAAAAGTATAATTAATTTATAATTTATTGATTTAAATAATATTAATAAACTAATAATAAATAAATAATATGCGTCTAATAAATAACTTTTTATTTGGTAGGTATTTTACTACTTCAGTAAAATAATCTAACTAATCTATATATATAAAAGTGATTGTGTGTGTGTATGTATGTATGTTTATTATTTATTATTAGTTTGGGATCTATAGACGGCTTGGCGGAACCGATTTGCTTGAAATTTTCACTGTATATTTCTGTATGTCTGGAAGGAGCTATAGGCTACTTTTTTTCTGAAATTTTAAGTGGGCGTGGTACCTCCCATACAAAGTTAATTTTAAAAATCAAATACTGAGGAAACTAATAGCTATGTACTCAAATTTTGCATAAGCAAATTCCATTGTTTGTTTAAATATTTGCGGAAAAAATGGGAGTAGAAGCGACAGGGGGCGTGGCACCTCCCATATGATGATAATTTAAAAAATCAAATATATGGTATACAATAAGATAGGGTGAATGCACGAGTAGTCGGCAGTTTAACTTTTTTTTCGTTTTCAAATAAGTGTTGTTTTGAGCTCAAAAATAGTATTTATTGTATTGTCAATGGGTTATAGTTTCTAAGCAAATTGTATAGTTTTTAACTCAATTAACTGTTTTATTGTTTGTTTTTAATTTGAGAAAATTACGAGTGTCTTAAATAAAATATACGATTTATGCCTTTAGTCGGCACCTTTTTTCCTAAGTTCGGCATTTTATGTCGCTATTGTCGGCATTGGGTTTTTAATAAGGAATTTTAAGATCATTAAGGAATTCAAATATTTTTTGTTAAAATTTGTTTTATTTTCTTATATTTTATTAAAAGTTATATGTTTTTTTTGTTTAAATTATTATGTTAATGGGAAGTATTAGACACTTAATTTTTTAAATCTAATATAAAAACCTACTTAAAGAAAAAAATATTCAATTAAGTATATGATCCTGATTTTGAACACATTTGCTGAAGTCTACATTGTCTGGGTTGAAAGGATACAACAATCCACACTTTCGGAATACTTTAAATGGTATGTATCTCCGAGGATTATTTTGTAAAGAACCGTTTTAAGAAGGGCTTTCTAAAATATCTAATTCATTTTGCTCCAACAATATATCTTTTAACCCTTGAAACCATTTTCGCTTATTCATTCCTTTTGATTCTCTTATAGCAAGACACGGATGGCGTTTTAAAAAACCTTAAATAAAACCAGTGCTTTCCTGATCTACCATTTAAAAAAGGTGTCGGACGTTTATCTTCCTTAACAATTCACTGAATTGTGTTCAGCAAATCTTCAGATTTTAAAGGAAATCTACATTTTGCCAAACGGGCTTCTTTTAAGGAAGATATACCGTATGTGGACCTAATCTGCGAGGACCTTCTGACACGCGCCGGCTAAGCCTATCCTGCCATATTTTTTGCTGGCACCTAAAACGAATTCCTTCTCTAATGTCGCAAAGCGCTTCTTTTAATGCATTTTCAGAATACTGATGCATTGGTCTTTTTCCTTGTGGGTGCATTAATTATGGTTTCTAAAAACTTTTTACCAACCACCCTTAAAATTATGTTACTCTCAACAAAAATAAATGCTGCTGCCGACTTTAGATCATACTTGATCATACCTATAGTCGGCAGTACTTAAAAGACTGTGCCGACTATAAAAATAGTTTTTTACTCTGTTTTTTCTACGAATTCAAAAGACAAAAAAAGAAATAAACAAATTTTTATAATTTGAGCTCAAACATGAGACACCATATGCCGATTATAAAAAATCATAAAATGTTGTTCTTAATGTCGACAGTCTTTAAAATTAAAATTTTTATAAAAATTGTTTAAAAAGAGCAACATATAATATATACGTTCGCACTAAAAAAAATTTTAAAAAACAAGCACTACCGCACGAATAGATTTGGAGAAATTGAGTGTGTTAAGAAGAATTTTAAAAATTTTATGTAACTACCTACCTCTGTATTCTTATTTATTTATGACTTTTAAGTCACAAGTGCCGACTATTGGTGCATACCGACTTTAGGGGCATATTCACCCTATTAAGTACCATCAATATTAAAGAATGATGACTATATAGTGAAAGCTATATAGTATCAATATTAATATTTAGGACCAATGCTGACTAGCAGCAGTAAATAAATACATTTATTGTTGTTAAATTTGTATACTGAAGAAACCCTTTTTTATTTATCATAAATCATAAAAGAATAATAATAAGAAAAAGAACTATGATATATTATATATATTATTACTTTTTTCATTACGATACGGGTAGCGAAGCACACCGGGTTTAGCTAGTGCATCTAAAATGGCTAATTAAAATGGTGATGGATTTTTAATAAAATGATTAATTTCAGCCACCACAATACTTTTTTCAAGGTTATTTGAGACAACAGCAGCACCTGGCAAACAAGTGTTTCAAATATTTTTTTTAATTATTCCATTTTATTTGGCAATATTATTGTTTTTTTTTATAGAAAATATTAGTTTTTTTATTTTGGATGGACAAACTTTATCAAAATAAACCCAATATGGCTACTGAAGTCAAGTGAAGATTTAAAAAATCCTCCTATAAAAAATGCATGCACTCACTCACACACTCATAAAGAAAAATTTACACACAACACAACCACAACAAACAACCGCATACCAGGAACAAAACAGTAATTTTTATTTTTTTGCTCAACATACATTGGGGGGAACATGTGAGAGACAGAGATGCCTAGAGAGGTCTTAGAGAAAATACGGAAGAGAAAAGTTATTAGAGGGCGGAGTTACAAAATAAAGAGAGTCAGTCTATTTTTAAAACAAAAAATACCAAAAATAAAAATTCCCATATTCTTTTTTTTTTTAAAGTTCGCATAAATAGAAGAAACCCGGTTTCTCTTTAAAAATTTTCAGCCAGCAAAGAAAGAGGACGACGGACGGCTGCCAGCCAGCAAGCAGCCACACAAACAAACCAAGAAAAATGCCAAAATGCCAAGAAAAAGGGGGGAGGGAGGGAGGTTGGTGGTCGGTGGTTGTGTGAAAAAAACGTCGGGTCGTGAAAAAGAAAAAAAACGGGGGGAGGGGGAGGAAGGAAAATTTTAAAAAGTTTGTGGTGTGGGTGGAGAGGGGAGCGGAAAAATTTTTGTGACGCCCCGCCCTCCCTCCAAAAAAAATTTTTTTGCTCGTGTGGTGAATTAAAAAAGTGGTGAGTAAAAATCGTGGTGAGTAAAAATCGTGGTGAGTAAAACGTGGTGAGTTTTTAGAAATTCACCACAAATACCGTTATTCGAAATTTTTCAAGGTCATTGAAAATTTTCACCCTAAAAGTAGGCAATGGTGCTTTTTTTACAGTTTTACGTGGTGGTTGCTGAATTAACTAACCAAAAAAAAACTTAAAAAAATACAATATTACCACATTGGTGTGTGTAAAATCAGCTTGTTAGCTTACCATACTTTTGCAATAGTTAAAAACTGCAACCAACTTCGCTGTTATTACCACCGGCTGATTTCAATTTGAGAATTTTTTTTTTTGAAGAAAAGCAGAATAAAGAACACAAAGAAAAACAACAGAAAATTGGGTGTATCTCTTTAAAATTATTTAGAATTTAGAAAAAATAATATTTTAAAGAAAAATTAGCAAACTTATTTATTTAGACATTAAGTCACAAAGGCAACAGCAGTAAAATCTTCAAAAAAGATGTCTAAGAACAAGTTGAATTTAACATTGCCTCCAGTGGATGCGTCAGCAGCTTCCTCACAGGTGATACCAACACCTCCGTTTAAAACTCCTTCTGGCACAGAGTAAATATTGATTTTTTGTTAATTAATTAGTTCATTTATAATTTCATTATTCTTATTTCACATTTAATTGCTTTAAACACATCTACTACTATATAGCCTAAAAATACCTATGACAAATAATTATACATGCAAATATGTATACATTTTCTTTCTTTCATAATAAACGTAAACTCTAATTTTACTTTACACAAATTATTGCTGTAATGTACTCTCTTGAAATCATATAAGTATGTAGGTATTTGTTTTTTTTTTTTTTACTTAATTTGTAGATCCGTTTTTTAAAATTTTGTATCTTAAATTAAAACTACACAGATATTTACATACATAATCACCCCTATCGTGAATAAAAATTCCACATGAAATTTGTTGCCTTTTCACATTTTTCCTATTAAAATTCAATGTTAAAAAAATAAAAGTGAACCAATTCCATGTGGAATTTTTATTCACGATAGGGGTGATTGTGTGTGCATTTCTTGACAGTCAAGTTTCAAATGGTAAAAAGTTATCTATCTATATAATAAAATACAATGTTTGTCCTCTATAGACTCTAAAACTATCCAACCGATTTGGCCCAAACCGGTTTCATTTGAAAGGTTATAGTTCCAAATATTTAATATCATACATATATCTACAGTACTATAATAGCTAGAGTCTTAGAAATTTGTGCACGTTGATTATATTATGAATAGTCATGGGAAAATTGGGCAGGATCATACCAGTGGGCGTGGCAGCTCCCATACAAAGTGCATATTTAGCTCATATACAAAATTAAGATTAATATTAAATCTCTAAGGTTCTATATTAGCTATATAGCCTTCAAATTTTGTACGAGTCCATCAATCTAATCATGTAATGATCTTCGGCAAAGTTGTTGTGGATGAGACCGGGAAGGTTTCTGAGTTGGTACAACTGTGCCTTCTTTAACGCCCACTTTTTTAAAATTGATTAATTTCATCTGCATGAGTTTTTACAGATTTACATTAAACTATTTGTTTACACATCTTACTGAAGGCGAGGTAAAAATAAAAATTTTATGTGCCAAAGCTTCTTATTTCTTTCGACTACTCCTACTTTTTTAAATTGTGTAATTGATTCTACTCGGATTTTAACATATTTACTTCAAATCGAATACACGTGTTACTCTAGGTGAGGTAAAAATTAAGATTCATACTCCACGCCCCCTTTCACGCCCCATCTCTTGTAGGACAACGCCTGCCGGGAAGGCTAGACCGTTCTTCCTAAAAATTTAACGGAATATAACTAAGACTCCGGCATGACTAAGAATACTTCTTTCGACCGCCTACCAAAAAATTAAATCGCCATATTTTGTGCATTTTTTTACCTACGTCGATGATCTACATCTAATTTTTTTACTACGTTCATTAACGGCTTTACCTCAAAAGGGATTAGCGAAGCACACCGGGTTCAGCTAGTGACATATATAATCTTTCTTGGGTTTTAATAAAAATATACTTTTTATGATGTAAGTAAAAACCGACATCGAAATACGATCTAATTTTCTAAAAGATCCAAAAATCATGGTAAAATAAAAGCAGTGTACGGAATTTAAACATAGACAGCAGGACTAAGCGACGAATTCGGCATTTACCAGCAGATGAAAACATGAGCTGCAGGCAAATAAAAGTAGAACTCGACCTCAGTCTAAACCGGCAGCAGCATATACAGGTTAAAAGAGGATATTGGTCTCAAATATAAAAACAAACTAGCAAAACCGACACAAAAGAGAGCGTATTGCGTTTGCTTAAAAATTAAAATTTTGGGATGAAGAATTTGAAACGGTTACATTCAACGACGAAAAAAAGTTTAATTTGGATGGTCCTGACGGTCACCAAAAACATTGGCGTGATACAAGACGCTCACGTGAGACGTGTTTTAAGCGAATCCACGGTGGTATCAAATAGACGACCTTTATTTGAAAAAAATTAATATTGACAGAGTGGAATAAAATTCTTATAACAATTCTAAAAAATTTACAGGATCAATGCCTCGTATGCTGCAAGAAGTTGTATTTTTTTGTATTAAGCAAAATGGAAATGTTATTTCAGTATATATCGTTTTAATATAATAATTTATTTTAAAGAAAGAGTAAACATTTTGTATTTTAAATAGTAATTCACTATAAAACAATGCACATATAATTATTTGTCATAGTATGTATAAATGAATTAACTTGTAACCTATGCAATCTATTTTTCAACTAAATCATCATCACGTATGGGTATTTTAGGAAAACAGCAAGTAAACAAGTGTTAGAAATATATACTGTGGATCTTGTTTTATTTCTATTTCATGAGATATTTCCTACATTTAGCCCTTATAAACTGAGAAATGTTTTTTTATTATTCAATAAAAGTTACACCGTGTTCGTATTATTTGCTAGATATTGTAAAACGATTTACAACATTATATTTGCATACATAATTTGGAAAGTTTGTGGTCGTAAAATGTTATTTCTTTTCTTGATGTCACGTCTTGTTCTGATTGAGCTGCCTTATTGATGTATAGCGCATTGTAATTTTATGTAAAATCTACTATTCTCCGTTAATCAACTAATCCTTTCAGTGTAGTAGTATCTTCAACATCCTTCACATCTACCATCTACCACCTCTGTTTTAAGACTTTTAGTTTCCTCATTGTTTGCTTGCATAATTTTTTGTTTTGTTGCACAAAAATTCATTAAAAAGTTAAATTAAAGAAAACATAGTTTGCTGGGCAAGCCGAAGACGAGCATTGAGGCCCTGACTGAAACCCTGGAGGAACTTGAAATGGATGACACAGCCCGTAAGCGTATTAAAGTATTCCTAAGCCAAAAGGAGAAAATAGGAGAGCTGTCAGATGACGATCTGGAAAAACTGGGAGAACTGGGTTCCGGCAATGGCGGTGTGGTAATGAAAGTTCGCCACATACCTACTCAGTTGATAATGGCTAGAAAATTGATACACTTGGAAGTAAAGCCAGCCATTAAGAAACAAATTATAAGAGAATTAAAAGTCCTGCATGAGTGCAATTTTCCACACATTGTGGGCTTCTATGGTGCATTTTACAGTGATGGTGAAATCAGTATTTGTATGGAGTACATGGATGGGGGTTCATTGGACTTAATACTCAAAAGAGCTGGCAAAATACCAGAGCCCATATTGGGAAAAATAACGTTGGCCGTATTGAAAGGTCTTAGTTATTTAAGAGAGAAGCATGCCATCATGCATAGAGATGTAAAGCCAAGTAATATTCTAGTAAACAGTAGTGGAGAAATAAAAATCTGCGATTTTGGTGTATCTGGTCAACTGATAGACTCTATGGCAAATTCCTTTGTTGGCACCAGAAGTTATATGTCGGTAAGTAATTTTACCCTAAAGGGTACACTTTAAAATATAAACTAACGTAATTATTATTTTAATTCCACAGCCTGAACGTTTGCAGGGCACTCACTATTCAGTACAGTCGGATATTTGGTCATTAGGTTTATCGTTGGTCGAGATGGCCATAGGAATGTATCCAATACCACCACCAGATGCCAAAACAATAGCAGCCATTTTCGATGAAAAAAATGAAGACGGCACACAAACGTTGGTCGAACCAAAAGTAATGGCCATATTTGAGTTACTTGATTATATAGTCAATGAACCTCCACCAAAGTTGGAACACAATGTATTCACAGACGAGTTTAAAGATTTTGTTGATATCTGCTTAAAGAAAAATCCTGATGAACGAGCTGACTTAAAAACATTATTGGTAAGTAATTATAATTATTCAGTTAATTTTTTAAAGCAAAATGTTTATAACTTTCGTATTATTTTCTTTTAGAATCATGCATGGATACATAAGGCTGAAGTTGAAGAAGTTGATATTGCAGGCTGGGTCTGTAAAACCATGGATCTGCCACCCTCTACACCGAAACGTAATACATCACCCAATCAATAAATATTTTACATATATATAACAAATATCAAAATACACACGCAAAATATTCTTTTTACTTAGTATAATATCTTGTCAACCACACTAAAGTTGTTTAATTTAAAAAGGAATTAAGAAAATTAATTTCTTTAAATAAATTATCTCAATTATACGATTCACTGATTTTGACTCATCATTAAAAATAAAATATGAATGAAACAATATTAGAAATGTTTTAAACTTAAATGTAGATTTTTCACATACTAAATTTAATTTATTAAAATGTTTTCTTTAGTTTAGTTTTGAAAATAAGTATACATTTTATGGTATTTCAATTATTTTTAAGTCTAATTGATAATAACAACACTTCTTCTACAGTGTAAACTAAAAAAATATTTTCGGATTTATTCTACATGGGAGCTAATTTTGAGATAAACACATTTTGTTTAAACTTTTTCGAAAACAGGAATACTGACTAATAAAGAAATTAATAAACAAACATCTTTCAATCGACTCGTACCTAAGTGTGCCGCCTGCTAACCTAACCTATAATCTTAAACTATTTCTAAAACATGAAACTTATTTAAGAAATAAATAATAAATAAAACGGGCCAAATTACTGCATTCGATATCGAGTAAAATTGATCGTAATTTATTTATTTGAGATTATGGCGAGCAAGAAATTTAGTACATTTTATCATAATTTCGATATCGAAATCATTTTTCGATACGATAGCTCATTCGATCACGAATGCGGTAATTTGGCCCCAGGCTTAAATTTATGTTGGGTATAAGTCACCGATGGTTAAAATTTTTTTTACCATTTATATCTTAATATCTTCTTCATTTAAAAAGATATATTAAATAAAAGGTTGGAAACATTTTTTTTGATCACTTGATATTTTTTTGTATCATTAATTATATCGATGAATTTTCGAAACAACTGGACTTTTGTAAAAAATCCACAGAAAAAAAAAACATTTTTTGCAATTGTGCTTTAATAGAATAATAAAATGAGTCATGTTATATATCATTTGAAAGGTATTTCAGAGAGATATAGTAATATATATATATATGAGTTTTAAAGCTCTATAATATCAAAACCGAAAGCTTCTTGCCTATAACAAAAGCTTTTTGAAATTATGTTTTTGACGCTCATTAAATAAATCGGTCACTTCCAATGGTGTTGAGTTCCAAAACAGATACATGTGTATCAAAATGTATGGTTATGGTTAAATTTTTTTTAATTGGATTTTTTATATATATTAATACTAGTACATAATATAATTACAATTATGCATATTCCAAACACTGACAAATAACATTTTAAAAGTCTGGCATCATCTCATTTGTAAATAAAACAAAACGAAAGCAATATTCATCAAAACAAAGAATGGCAAATAACAAGAGAATATAGACAAATTAGATATCAAAGAACAATGAGAAAAAAATAAACAACATATAAATTAAGCACACAATGAAATTTAAACAAAATAATTATAGAAAATAAAGAAAGCTCACAAAAGTAAAATAACAAAATTAAGAATAGTGTGTAACAAATAAATAAATAATAAATAACATGATCAACGCCGCTGCAGAAATAACGGCATTTGGTTCATTTTTTTTAATCAAGTGCAAGTGCGTTTTTTGTTTCTGTGACTTGTTTATGAGATAAATACAAACACAACTATTGTGGTGTATTACCCCTGGACGTAACCGCCTCCCCCTAAAAAGTACAATAAATTTTATTAAGAAAAATTGCAAACTATATGTATCTCGTTGACGATGTTACTTGCTGTTGCAGTTCCATTGTGTGATAACTAGACATTTATACATACTGTGTATATTCGATTATATGAATACACGAATGATTGTGTTTGCCTTTACCATTTATTTTGTATGTGTTTTTGCTGGTTGAGCAGTATGGAATAGTACATTGTTGTCTCAAGAGCCAGCAAATGTAAGAAGCCAGGTGCAGTTGCTGCTGTTACTACTATGTACTGCGAAGCTTACCACATTAAGAATGCTGGTTGTACTTGTTCAGTTCTTTAACGTGCGTTCACAACGACGGTCATAATTAAAAGAAAATTATAGCAACACAAAAAATTGCACTGTGTTCCGTTCCCTCCCAACGAACAACGTACAACAGCAGTGAGATTTTATTTTGCGACTATTGAGAATTATTTTATTAATTAGTACAAAGAAATCTTAAGAAACTGTTTAAATCCAACAAACATACATACATAAAGCTTCGAAAAAAGTCTTTACTAAATATTTAATAAACTAATTTGTCATTATCATCATAAAGAAAAAACCGGAAACTATAAAACATTTAATCATCACATTTTCATTGCATTTTCCTACAAAAACCTAATGTTTTGTGCTTGATTAAGATCATGGCCAATACTACAAACAAAGAGAGTCCCAGTCGTGAATCTACAAATTCCTCCTCGGCCCGCATATCGCTACTCACAGATGCAGAATCCTTGACCCGTGATTATAGTTTGGGTAGTTTGAACTCAGCCGTCAGCCAAGATGAGTTCTTTCGCTGTCGCGATCACGCTGAAAGTGTCCTCAAACGTATGCAATTATATTTGGAGAATCAACAGCTATGTGATGTTGTCCTGATAGCAGGCATTGATGGTCGTAGGTAAGTAAAGCCAAAAAATATTTCAGCACAATAAAGTTTAAAATTTTCTTCAGCCGTGTTTTAACAGATATTAGTTTAAACAAAGAACTATTATTTTAGTATACTACAATGAGATGTAGAATACCAAGGGATATTTATTATAATAAATTTATTATAATAAATATGCCTTGTAGAATACGCTAAGAATATTTGTCAAACTTCATAAGGTTACACTAATTTATATGTACGATTATAGATAGGTATTATTAAAGACAATTTTTTTCCTTAATGTATGATTATTTTAAGCTACATATGTACGTTTTAAGTTAAACGTTTATTTTTAATGCTAAGGAAATTTTTAACAAAATGTTTGGCTTATTAAAAGATAGTTCTTTTAAGGACTCATTGAAGATATAACATTTTGCATTATGACGGTGTTTTGCATTAAGTTAGCGATATGTACAGCCATTTCGTCGTCATTATTCTTATAGAAATAATTTTATTTATTTGTATACAAAACAAACAAATCCATTAATTTCCCACCATTATACGATTTACAGCATCATCTCTTTGTTTTACAATATGTACAACAATTTGCAATGGCAAGTTTTCTTTGTTTGTAATATTTTTCTCAGATATATTTTGTTCCTCAACTCTAGCTGGCTGTTTGTTTTTGCTGCTGCCGCTGCTTCTTGACAATGAGAAGCGATCAAAAAACGAAGAAAGTGAATTGGCTGCAATTGATTGTCTGGAGATTTTATTAAAGTTTTAGTATTGCTAGCTATTGTCACTGTTTATAAAATATACATAAATTAATGCTTTTGTTGTTTTATATGTACATACATATGTATGTGCATACATACATGCATATATACAAATATCCATATTCTTACAATATGCTCACATTTTAACATAAGCGTACATACATAATTTGTAACTCATAGAAACTGTTTAAAATTCATCTATTCTGCACCGTGTTAGGAATGATCAATTAGTATCTTTATATTATTTTGCTGTCGGTCGTCTGTCGTTCATTCACTTCTTTATTCATATTTGGCGTTGTTTTGTTGATGTTGTTACCTTTTGTTGCTGGTTTTTTCTTGTTAAACCATCAAGTGTAGGTCGTAGTAAATAGAGAGAATATAAACAAAAGAATAGAACGTAAACAGTCCACTTTAAAAGAACAATTTAACAAATATATTGATCTAAACATTAAAATTGTGGTGGTAATGTGGGGGAATAACAAGGGTTATTGATATAATTTTTATATAGCCTTCCCCATGTAAAGTAAGGGTATAATATGATTGAATATGATTATGATTCCGTTTGTAATTTTGCAAATACATATTCATTTTCGAACATATAAAATATTGTATATGTATATAATTTTTTTAAATTTTTAACATCTATTTTAGAGTGCCTGCACATCGTCTAGTATTATCAGCTTCCAGTGCTTACTTTTCTGCCATGTTCACAGGATCTTTGCGTGAAACTAAAGAGGAAGAAGTAACACTCGGCGAAGTACACGGAGATGCATTACAAATACTTGTACAATATTGCTACACGGGTTTTATTGAGTTACGTGAGGACACAGTTGAAACACTATTAGCCACGGCGTGTCTTTTACAATTAAATGCCGTAGTTACCGCCTGTTGCAACTTTTTAGCTCGACAACTGCATCCCTCAAATTGTTTGGGATTTGCATTTTTCGCCGAACAACAGAGTTGTAATACCCTATTAAGATTGGCCAAAGCCTATACGTGTCAGCACTTTATGCAGGTGATTATATTAAATTATATCTATATTATTTATAAAATGGATAGAAAAACTAATATTACCATCACTATCCATTGTTTATAGGTTTGTAAAAATCAAGAGTTTTTCCAACTTAATGGCGAACAATTGGGAAAATTACTTGCTAGCGATGATCTCAATGTACCCTCAGAACAAGATGTTTTTCACAGTTTAATGTCGTGGATACAACATGATCCTGCTGCTCGAGAAAAATACATTCCCGAATTATTAGCATTGGTGAGATTGCCTTTGCTACAGCCGTCCTTTATTATGGATCATGTAGAAAGTGTTTGCGCCTCAAATGAATGTCAGCAATTGGTAATGGAGGCATTAAAATGGCATTTATTACCTGAAAGAAGGTCACTTATAGCTTCAGAACGTACAAAACCCAGAAAGTCAACCGTTGGTAGATTGCTGGCGGTTGGTGGAATGGACGCCCATAAGGTAGTGAATATTACTAAATATTAGAATTATAAAATTGATTATTTAAATCTATAGGGAGCTATTAGTATTGAAAGCTATTGCCCCCGTTTAGATAAATGGACTGTGTGGAAAAATATGTCCGCTCGGCGTTTGCAATTCGGCGTGGCTGTTATGAATGATAAGTTAATTATTGTTGGTGGTCGAGACGGCTTAAAAACCCTTAACACAGTAGAGAGTTTAGACTTGAATTCTTTGGCATGGGCTCCATTGAATCCAATGGGAACACACCGCCATGGATTAGGTGTTGCTGTTTTAGAAGGTCCTTTATATGCAGTCGGAGGCCACGATGGCTGGAGTTATCTTAATACTGTAGAAAGGTAAGTGGTTTTATTCTTTTTATATCTATAATTGAGATAACAATGGTATTAATTATACTAAGATGGGATCCTGTGGCACGCACTTGGAGTTATGTGGCTCCTATGTATTCTATGCGTTCTACTGCAGGAGTGGCTGTTCTAGGAGGTCGCTTGTATGTAGTTGGGGGTCGTGATGGTTCTGTTTGTCATAGATCTATAGAATGTTATGATCCTCATACAAATAAATGGACTATGCGTTCTCCCATGAACAAACGCAGAGGTGGTGTTGGGGTAAGTAGTACCCTTTAATTGAATCGCTAATACAATAATTTTCGTCATTAAAGGTCGCTGTTGCTCATGGTTTTATTTATGCTTTGGGAGGTCATGATTGTCCTGCTAGTAATCCTTCAGTTTGTCGTACAGATACAGTCGAAAGATATGATCCCGGTACAGATACTTGGACTTTGGTAAGTTTTCAAAATATCAAAAACAAAAATTGAATTCAATTCACTCACATACATCTTTCAGATTTGTTCCTTGAGTATTGGTAGAGATGCAATAGGTTGTGCTTTATTAGGTGATCGTTTGATGGCCGTTGGCGGTTACGATGGTAATCACTATTTAAAAACGGTGGAAGAATATGATCCAGAAGCTAATGAATGGACGCAAGTATCATTATTGACATTTAGTCGTGCTGGAGCGTGTGTCGTGGCCATTCCAAATATAATACCCCCTTCTGCTCCTATGCCCAGTTCTACAGTTTAGTTGATTTTAATATTTTTTACTACGTATTAATTATATCTGTTGTAATCTGTCTGCCTAAGTGTTACTATGCCAATTAAGCTTAATAACGTAAATTTTTAAGAGAACAAACCTACTGAGCATGATTCAAAAAAGAAAATTAAACTAAATCAAACTGAAGAATGATGTTGATCGTCATTTAAAAACTAAACAATTTTTATTATGAACATTTGTTATTTGGAATGAAAAAATGCCTTTGCTTTTAAGTGCTTTTATTCAACAGCAACAGCATAACTCTTTCTCCCTCTCACTGACGCCATCTCTTTCCTTTGTGCAAAAGTATGCAATTTACTATGCATTCCATCCATTACTGTTCATAAGAATAACTTTTTGTTTTTTTTTTTTCTAAAATTATTTAACTACTTATTTTAACTGCTTCCTTATATTGTATATTTTTAATATCTTTTTTCTTTTCTTTTGTTTTTTATTTTGCATTAATTTTTAAAATTATTTAGAAGCAATGGAAACCTGTGAGATTGAATCCTAGTTGCTATCGTCGTACTGTGGAATTTGTGGATTATTATAATCTATAAGAAGCATACACATATAATTACATACATATATATTTTTTCACTAATTCACTCGCAAATCAAAATAATTTAAAAATTATCACTGCACATTGGGGGTATGAATCATTTTTTGTCAAGTATCGTGCAATACAATTTTATTATTTATTTTAAACGAAAACTTGACCGCAACCATTCTAAGTTCATTATTATATATGTATATTAATAACACACGATTTAATTGTTTATATTCGATTCCAGAGTACATATTTGTATTATTTTTTTATTAAATTTTTAATATTTTTTGATTGTACGAGTCAATATTGATAGTTATTTGCAAAAAATAGTTATATCCCTATATACTGCACACGAATGAATTATTAATTATACATATATAATATATTTATACAAGCATAATTTTAAGCAATGATATTATATTGTATTTTAATTTTTTTAATTCTGACGATAATAAAATTTACTTTTAAAACAATACTATAAATCAGTTTTGGAATTCAAGAAAGCAGTTGATTTTTTTACTCTTAAAACAAATGAATTTTTTACTAACGTATTTAACTATTAATTAAAAAAAGAAATTTAATTAATTTTTTAACGTTTTATATCAATACACAATACATTTTCCGAATACAAAAATAATATTTTGAATAAGAGATTAATTTATCTATCAGGAGATTAAAATCAAGATGTAAAATTTCATAAAGTGTTCCCCATAAAAGTTATATTTGTGAAAAACGATTGTATAGACAAAAATATTACCAAACAAAACTCAAATATTTTTTTTTTTTTTTTCAAAATATGTACTACATGAAAATTGTTTTCGCATTACGATCAAAATTTTACAAAAAGAATTATACATATCCCAGCATACCATTTTAGGAGCGCTCCGAAAAAGGAGTCAGAAAAGAGTCCAACAAAAGAGCATTTTCGGAGCGCTCCGAAAAAAGAAGTCAGAAAAGAGTCTTTAGTTGGACTCTTTCGGAGCGAAAGAAAAATTTGCTTGTTACTGTCCTGAGTCTCAGTATGACTAAGAAATTCCACTTAATTATGTGTGTAGCAAAGCGTTGTTGTCTTGTTATTTGTGCTTTGAACAAAAAAAAAACATAGCTGTACCACACAAGAATGATAAAAACAAGATTACATAGAAACAAGAAAAACCTCATAAAAGACTCTTTTTCTGGCATTATCTAAGATCTCTTTAAGAGCCCAAACAAACCCTCATAAAAGACTCTTTTCTGACATTATCTAAGAGCTCTTTCTGACGGACTATTTTCGAATGTAATGACCCTCTTTTCTGAAGGTTTTCGGAGCAATTATGATTGTTTTTTGGGCTCATAAATAGCGTTAACGCTCCGAAAAAGGTGTCAGAAAAGACTCTTTTCGGACTTATATGGCTTGCTGGGATGTATGCACTTATTTATGTATGTATGTATTTATAGTAAAATTACGTTTTATATATATATTCTAATGAAATAATAAATTCTTGATATATGTACATTGTACATACATATGTAAATATTAGGTATGTAGCGAATATCTATGTTTAACTGGGCGGTTATTATCAGGCATGTGATGGAAATCGAAAACGAATCAGTTTTGGAAATATGTACATTTTAATGCATTTATAATCTAAAATTTTTGTTTTAAGATTCTCTTTATTAGCCCAATATTTTACGTGATAAAAGTTTTTCAATACAGAAATATTACGAAAAAATTAACTTCTAAAACTCATTCGTTTTCGATTTCCATCACATGCCTGTATGTACATATTTCGATTTGAAAGCAAACTTTTTCCAAATATGTACAATGTAAAAAGCATGGTGAAATTAAATACTAGGTGACAGCATTGCTACAACAATTACAACAAGGCAAGAACAACTGGCATTTTTGTTTGTGTAAAAACTTTCGTCACTGTCAAAAAGTTTTTTTTATATAAACTTTGACTATTTGTAAACAACTTTTTGACATTTTCAATTTCACCATGAATAATCAGCTGGCGCTATGCTGTCACCTAGTATAAATTCAGCTTGGTAAAAAGTATACAATTTTTTCTTTTCAAAACGCGTTACAAAATAGCCCCCCTGGGGTTTACTCTCTATTGCGATGCGATAAGCGTACAAATTGTATGCTTATCGCATTTGCTTTCGCATCGCAATAGAGAGTAACCCCCTGGTGTCCTTTAAAATTTCGAAAATATTAAGTATCAAAAGTGTTTGTAGTATTTTTTAGTACTCATCCCCAATTTTTGTTTTTATGTTCCCAATTAACATTTTATTATATAAAGTTTTAACATTTAGCACTTGTGTTCACAGCACACTAAATTTTTATAAAAATTTTAATTCGGTCTGAGAAAAGCTTCTAATAATTCATATGTATGTATTTTATTGTGAATTACTGTTTTAGTAATATTCGTTACTGAAAAAATCGTGTTACTTGTTGGTACACAACGCATATATGAAGCAAACTCAGTTAGACCTTGCTTGGTTATGAATCTGCGATATCTTTGTAAAAATAAAGATTACACAGATCATCAAATCAAGAATTTGAGCCCCATTTGCCATTCACTGAGTATTAATAAAATTATTAAATTGGCGATTTTATAATGCGTTTTAATCATTTCCCGTTGTCCTCACTAAACAGCTGTTTATTTTTTTTGCAGCATTTCATAACATCATACAACAAACAGCATTTTACATTTTTATTTTAATTTATCTATGAAATATTGAATAAAAAGTAAAAATAATGGCTTTATCAAGAGGTCGATCCAACGAAATACCTAAAGATGCTGTTGTAATTAGTGAGGATCTAGCACTATCCTATCAATGGAAACTTATATCCAATTGGGAAAAATTAAGCGAAGTGTAAGTAGGATGCACAGTGACATACATACATATGCATATAACGGAAAGTAAGATCAATAAATTTATTTTAGATGGTCCCTCCGATATACTCCTGGAATTATCGCTGCATTTGCTACTGGCACAGGAATTTTCGTTAATAATCACTATCGTCAAAAACTAAAATTAGGCACATATGGCAGATTCTCAACATACCTACCGATTGTTGTTATACCGGCATTATTTACACTATCATGTCATAAATTATTTGTTCAACGTTCTATTTTATTAGAACCAATGGAAGAGTGTCCAACATGTGTTCAAATGAGAGCTGCCGCTTTTCAAGTTGGTTTTGGTGTTATTTATCCCACAATATTGGCTCCCATGGCTGCTTGTATGTTCGCCACACGTCATTATACTTATAGATTACCTTCAATTACGCAAAACCCATTGGAAGTTTTGCAGTTACTTAGAAAATTCACTAAACCAATTGTTCCCATACTGGGTTCGATTCTAGTTGGACAATCACTTGCTACCATATACTTGACTTATAAAGAGCAAGAACAAAGTTTAAAAGTTTTAATTAAAATGAGAACGTTTGAGAAGCAAATGGAACAAGAACTGGGAATTTAGTTTAATGTCATGTTAAAGTACATATAAATTTAAATTTGTTAAATAAATTTATTACACACAAAAAATATAAATGTAGTTTTTAAAATAAGTGGTTTTTAGTACAATAGTATTTTATATCGCATAATAATTAAAAATTATTTTGTTTTGAGCTTAAGGTCAATTTTTTTTATTTATTTTTTATTTATTCCAATATTTCGCTACAACAATGTGTAGCATCTTAAGTGAAATTAAAATTTATTAACAAATTCACAAAATAAGAGTGAGGATCACTAGCCTATCAATGGAAACTTATATCCAATTGGGAAAAATTAAGTCCACTGTTATTTTGTGAATTTGTTTATAAATTTTATTTTCCCTGTTGTAACGAAATATTAGATTAAATAAAAAATAATTAAAGAAATTGACCTTAAGCTCAAAACAAAATAATTTTTAATAAAGATATAAAGATCGAACAATTAGTAAAATAATCTCTTAAAAATAATAACATTATGATTTATAGTTGGAATAATATTTTTCTTTTGAATTTTTCTAATCAAAAAATAATTTTATGTTAATACATATTTATTTTCGAATACTTTATCTTGTCTTGTTTTGATATTGTATAATTTATTTTTCGACGATTGATCAGAGTATATATCTAGTATATAATTGTCGAATCTTTTCATTAATTGTTATTATTGATTCCGCACGGAAAGAAATATCGATCAATATGTAAAATGTAAATATACATTCCTGCGGTATGCCGCAATACTATCTGTGTAGAGATGATACCGCAAAAAGGAAAAGTACCACAGCAACGGAATGAATAATTTCAAATTATGCTTTGGCACAAAATATTTCTTTTCGCAATCGCGAAACGGAATGAAAAATTCAACCCAATATTTTTACGTTGGCAGTTCTATTAAAGTGATATTTTTGTTTTCTGGCATCACTATTTTTATGTCTGCTTTAATGTCAATAGGAAAATAATAGAATACTCGTTATTTTTATCACTACTATTCGTACGAACGATTATGGAAAAAACAATGATGGTAACATTTTCCTAATGTAAGTCGATAAATTAAGTTAGCTGCTTTTCGTGAATAAAAGCTAAATTATTTAAAATTAATATTAAATATTGGTTTTATATCTGATTGATTTAATTTTTTACAAACTTTTCCGTTTTATATTTATAACTTTTTTTACAAGTTAAAATATAAATAAAAAAAATTATTTATTGTACAAAATTAATAAACGCTTTTACTTCCTCAATAATTTATTTAGTTTTAAATACTATACATATAGTTTGTGGTGATAATTCGACTTAAATAATATGAATAAAAAAAAAACATTCTTTTGGGTTTGTGCTGAAAAAAATAAAAAAAATCGCCTATAGTTCTCGCTAATAGCTGGAACATTATTTTCTTCGCTAAATATGATTTCAAATCGCTTGTTTTGATGGGAAAATCACTAAGTTACCATCACTGACGAGGAGTAGAAAAATATATTCGCAGAAATTTTCACTGCTAAAAATAAACTTAAAAATCATCAATTTTAATCGCAATTTATTAAATTTTAAGTAAGTTTTATTAAAAAACAAAAGTTATTTAACGGTGATAAATGTGTAAAAAAGTGTAAAAGAAAGAAGAAAAAGCATTAGTGATTTAACCAATTTAAGAGCAGATGACCTCGACTGTTACCAATACTATATTACTACTACAATTACACTACTACTACTAATAGGACGGCCTCGCCGTCAGCGGTAAAGTTTTTTATACATAAAGTTACACACGAACATGTATATTTTAAATAGGATTGAAGCAGATTTGAAAACCTGGGCCGTAGAGTGCGTCAATCTTATGGGAAAATTCATTGAGTTGGATTGATGAAACATTTGAAACATTCGCTGCTACAGCGAATTTTTTACCGACACAATTTGACATTTCCCAAGAGTGGCAGCACGATTTATGAAAAGTTAATAAGAAACCTTTTTTTACATAGGTATACGCAACTCGTAGAAGAGACAAATTATAAAAAATTTATTGGAAACAATTATAAAACTACAATTTTCTAAGACGATTACTGTAAAAACTGAGTCAAAACGAAATTTCTTAACAAGCAAGTAGGTACGAAGAAACGAAGAAAACTGTGTTAAGAAAACGAAAACGTGTTCAAGAAACATTATTGAAAAAAGACAAGAAGAAAAACAAAAAATATGAGGCTAAATATGGCAAATATCGGTTTTAGTAAACATCCATTACCATTAGCAGCAAAATGCCTACACTTGGTAAACCACCAAAGGCACCTGCTGAACAGGTCAAGTCTTTAAAGGAGGCGATCAATGCTTTCGATATATAATGTATAATTACAAAATAGCCTTACAGGAGACCGGGGGTTTCCTTTGGAATAAATTGAATATGCTGTATGGAAGTTCAGATTTTAAAAAATATTCAACAATGATTTAAAAAGACAAATTGGCGGAAAATCCGCCACGGTTGAATATATTCGTACGAAACCCGAAATATAATCATCTCTATTCTCTGGCTATCTTCCACCCAGAGATCTCATCATCAACAACGTCGTTATTATTTCAATCATAATGTGGTAGAGAGAATAGCATATCTCGTATAGTAGTAGTTTGTTTTATTGCCATCGCAACCAATCAACCAACCCACTAATTACGAATTATTACCACCTCCACCACTAACAATATCATTATCGCCACTACTATCAAGTACAACAACCGACTAACACCACCCCACCGCTGACTGTTTTCCTATTTCCACTTGGGCACCAGCCAGCCAGGCTGGTTGGTTTGTTTTCGTCATCATTATGATAATACAATAATATTAAAAAAACGTGTTTCCATAATATACCAACAATCTTCAATGATAATACAAATGATACATAATTATCTTTTTAACACCTTCTTATTATAAATTTTCTTTTTTGAGTGAAAAAATATCAAAAATGTCTTTATTTTGCGTAATTCATAAATCGCTCACTTTAAAAATAGATTTTTTTATGTGTTGATTTGACTTTTCAACAACAACAAAACGTGCGATAAAAAACTTGAGAGAAAAATAAATAAATAAAAACTCATTAAAATACAAACAGTGCAAAATATTATAAAAAAGAATGTCGAAAAAACTTGTGAAATATGCAGTGAAAAATGAGATCTATAAAAAAGAAAAACAATTTTCCTTATGTGACAGTGCTGCCAGAAGAAAAACTTGTTTGTGTCTCCCAAAAATACACATTCAAATCCCAAAAGCGAGTTTAAAAATCAATATTACAAAAAACAAAAAACTTGTTAATATAATTTTTTATAAATAACTTGCTGTGTTATTACTTTAAAATATATATTTTATTTGTTTTATTGTAATTAATTACAAAGTGAATGAAGCAAATGAACAGACCAAATATAAAAAATTGGGTCAATAATCGATATTTATTCAAGTTAACTAAATGAAAATATAAAATTGAGTATAGTTTCTGATGTTATAATTTTGCAAATAATTAGCCTAACCACACAAGATCTTTTAAAAGTTAATATTTGTTTCTTTCGTACAATAATAAACCTTTAAAACACATTTAAATAATTAAAATAATTTTTCAGCGAATTTAACAATAAAAATCAATTTCAAAATTACCTAGGTATAATAAATAAAAAAAAATAAATTCTCTGTAAATTTTTTTTATGGCATGACATTTTAAATAATAGTGAACTTTATGGATTCAAACCGACTTTTCGGCTTTAGTGATTAGGCTGAATTATAAGAAAATAAAAATTGAATTTCTTTTATATGTATGTATGTAACAAGAATTTTTAAATTAAGATTTGTAAAATTAGTATGTACTGCATTTGTATTTTAGCAGTTTTTAACACAAATAATTAAACATTTTTTACACTTCTTTTTTTGGCATATATGTACTACAGAATTTTGAATAGTTGTTATACTCTACACCACCATAGTGGGAAGGGTATATTGGATTTGTGCTGATGTTTGTAACGCCCATAAATATTGGTCCAACACCCACCTTAAACTATACCGATCGACTCAGAATCACTTCATGAGTCGATTTTACGATGTCCGTCCGTCCTTAATGTAAAGCTTGTGCGCAGAGTACAGGTCGCAATTTTGAAGATATTTCAATAAAATTTGGTACGTGATACTTTTTCGGCCTAAGGACGGATGGGATTAAAACTGGTAGAAATCGGTTCATTATTTCACCTGACCCCCATACAAATGTCCTCCCGAAATAGGGATTTAACTATACTAAATGTTTGAATTATGCAAGATCCAAACAAAATTCACCACAAATGAGTGGTAAATGAATCTAAATCACATCTACAAATTTTGTGCAGATCGGTCCTTGACCATAGTTCCCATATAAGGCCCACTTCCGAAAATCGCTTTAAAGAGCATTAAAAATGTTCGCATTCAAATATCTCTCATATATCGCTCATTTCTGAAAAAATTTTCATACTTGTACTGGGTGTAGGGTATTATATGGTCGGGCGTGACCGGCTTTACTTTCTTACTTGTTTTTAATTAAAAATGTTTGCAAACATTTACGTCCTACCTAATAATATAACTGAATATTTCACAAAATATTTAAAATTATCTTTCATAATAACTGGCAAAAATCATCAAACACAAGTGTTAATAGTTTATTATTCTAAAATTCTAAATTATCATTAGAAAATTGTTGTTTATACATTTTCTAAAATCTAAAAGCACAGAATACCATTGAAAAAACAAGTAAGAAAGTATAGTCGGTCAAGCCCGACCATATAATAGCCTACACCCAGTATATGTATAAAACAGTTTTTCAGAAATGGGCGTTATATGGGAGAAAACCTATTGTGGATCGATCATCCAAAAATTTAGTGTCATAATTTCTGTGAATATAAATATCATGTGTTAAACTTTATCTCGATATATGTAAATACTTTTAAACGATTTATGGAGCTTAAAGTGAATTACGGAGAGGGTCTTATATGGGAGTTTCGGCTAGTTATTACATAAATGAATAAATAAATAAATAATTATGGACCGACCATTATAAAATTAGGTCTCATTATTTCTGTATATAAGAAACTTATTTGTGTCAATTTTATTTGAATAGGTACCAACATTTTAAAGAAATTTATGATCGATAAAGTGAATTTCGAAAGTGGGCCTTATATGGGAGTTACGACAAATTATGGACCGATCATAATAAAATTGTACCGTATTATTTTTATACATATGAAATATATTTGGGTTCAATATTACATATTTGAATACCAACAGTTAAAGTGATTTTCGGAAGTGGGCCTTATATGGGAGCTACGAGTAATTATGGACCGATCTGCACAAAATTTGTAGATGTAATTTAGCTTCATTTACCACTCAATTGTGATGAAATTTGTTTGGATACTGTGGGGGACATTTGTAAGGGGGCCAGGGAAAATAATGAACCGATTTCCACCAGTTTCAATCCAGCCTTGGGCCAAAAAAATATCACGTACCAAATTTTATCTAAATATCTTCAAAATTGCGACCTGTACTCTGCGCTAAAGCTTTACATGGACAACCAGACAGCCAATCAGACGGACGGACGGACATCGTTAAATCGACTCAGAAAGTGATTCTAAGTCGATCGGTATACTTTAAGGTGGGTGTTGGACCAATATTTCTGGTCGTTACAAACATCAGCACAAATCCAATATACCCTCCCCACTATGGTGGTGTAGGGTATAAAAATGAAATTGAAAACAATATAATTCAATGATGATTTGATTTGTATTAACAAAACTGTTATCAGTCAAATATTGAATGAATTTAGTCATGTATAAATTACATTATAAATAAAATAATTCAACAATGAATATATTCTAGGAACATAAGTATTACCTCTATGCAGAAATACAAAACACTGTTGGCACGACTCTCTTATACTAATTAATGAAAAAAGAATTGTTTGGTTGTTTGATATTTGACAATGAATGTTGAATGATCATCATGGTCGGGGAATGAATATATGGCACGAATCTATATGTATATACATATGTATGAATATGTAATATTCGTACATTCGTTGGCTTGGTGTTTGCATACACACATTTATTTTCTGTCTGTCCATCTGTGTATTTATTTAATTTTCTTAGTCGCATAGTGGTTTTCCTTTGCATCTAAAAATAAATATCTGATATGATTTTTTTCTTGATCCAAAAAATAAAATGTGTTATATAGTATCATTAATTACGATGTTTCTTTCTTCTCTTTTTATTTTGTTTTGCCATTTGGAATAATTAAAAGTAATAAAACACAAACATTAGATTTTCTAAAGTACCTAATTGATAACGGTTAAATTGTTTTACTAAAGGTTTATTTATTTATTATTAAATTTAAAAAATATTGTTTACCAATATTTTTACAGGTCAGTTACAATATTAAATCAAGTAGAAATATATCAGTAGAACATATATATGTACATATGTATATCTGTCTGTACCTTTATTAGGTATATATTTGCCTTAATATTTGTTACAATCGTGACAATTATTTGCAGGTCTGAACTAAAATTACTGCATATTTTTAAAAAATCTTAAGAATAATAACAATTGGTTTTAATATTTGATTTTATTTTTTATTTTCTAAAGTTTCAGGTCTCTTTTCGAAACGATTGAAAAATAAACTCTAAAATTTAATATCAAGTATGTAAGAAGAACAGCATCAAATAACCAAAGTACCACACCCATGAGGGAAATAAAAGGTAAGTTCTTATAAGTCTACTATTTAAATTAACTACAAAATTTATATTAATTCTTTGGAAATTGTTCTACAGAAACAAAGCAAACTTCAGATATTATATTAATCCTCTTCCTGTTATATTAAATATCAATTTGAAAATATAATAATTGTATAAAATACGCCGTATAGAGCGTATTAAAACAAACTTATAATTGATTAAACGTCGACGTTATTAATATGCCGGTTTCGATATCGCCACGCCGATCATCAGCTTCAGCCAGTGGCAACATCTACGGCACGTCAACATCGTCTTCGGCGACTGGTGTTAACAGTACTTCAGATTCAACCTCAAGATCTTCAATCACTGATCGCAGTAGCAGTGGCTACAAATCTTATTTAGATCGTGCTAGTAGTCTTTCAAAACTAACTTCCTCCTCGTCATCGTACAGTCCCAGCAGTTATTTGGGCTCCAGTTCATATTCGTCCTATTCGCCGCGTTCTTATTCGACCTACCGTTCGACAGGTTCCAGTTTAACTGGTGGTTCTACTGGTGTTGGTACATATCGGAGTACATTTTCATCGTTAGGCTCAACGGGCAGCAGCGGCTATGATACAACTACGCTCAGCCGATATGGAGTGAGTAATAATTATGTATTAACTATTATTGATAAGCGAATATGTTTAACTATTTATTCATATAGTATATATCAACATACTATATATAATATTATACTACTATATCAACCTATCTTTGGAATTTTGTGATACAAGCTTTTGAGGTTTTTTCTATTGATTTCTGATAACTGATGATCTCACACATAATCCATGCACAACACACATTAGATTGATATGAAACTCTTTCCCTAACATTGTGAATTAAACTATTTATTGTGCATAATAAAAAACTTTTCAATACACAGTTTTCATATAACAAACAACCAAAAAAAGGGCTGTTTTAGATTTACTCAAAAATACTCTGGCTACAGTAATCATGCATTTCTGTTAATTATCTCAAATATTAAACACTTATGCAAAAGTCATGTATATTGTGCTAGTTATCCTTCCAACATTAACTAAATCCCTCCAAAATACACCAAATTGTGAGTTGGTTTTTGTTAATACGTATTTGATAATGCATTGATTGATTTCGTTTTTTTTTTTGTATGAAATAATATTGTAATATTCATTCAACATTTTTCTTTACAACTAAGTAGTATCTAGAGTTATTTTTGTCAAAGTACACAATTTCTTTTTTTATATTATAAAAAATATACATATCATTAACATACTCACAGTCAGATATATTTGTGAGCTATTTTTTTGCTTTATTAATATTTTTTAAAAGAAACTTTAAAAATAAACAAAGATTATTTTTGAAATTAACAGGATTTTTTTTATTTTTAAATTTAATTGAAAAGAAAATGATTTCAAATTCATTCAAAGTGCCTTGTATTTTTAGATTTATAAGGGAAAATAAAAATAATAAACATAAAACCGATCAAGATCGATTTTTTGTAATATCGCTATTTTTTTTTTTTTTGGTCAAAACAAGAAGCAAGAGGTTTAGTTAATTTGAAAATATTATTAAAAAAATTAAGAAATTATTAAGGCATCTATAAAATTTTATAGATTTAAAACCTTTATTTTATTCATTTGAAATAATACAGAAAAAATATATTTATGTTAAGGATGTTGTAGGTTTTGCATAAAAATAATTCTAAATATAAATTAAACCACAATTTCTTTCATATGGCTATCTCTAACGATGAACAATTTCCATCTTATTTTAATCAAACCTGTAATGTTTGGACAATTAAACTCATCATCATTTACTGCTACTACTGACCATCATCATCATTATGATTACCATTATTCTACCACTTGTTGTAATTGTATCATCTTCTCATCTAAAAAACAAAACTACTCTTGTAATTTTCGGAACCATTGTGTAAATATGTTAAAAACTTGTGACATCGTACGAAATTTTTTAATTTTGTGTAAACCCAAAAACATCATCAATACTACCAATCAACCAATACCACCAAAAACTACCATTACACAATATGATTGATGAACTTTGTATAAACTCCAAAATAAAAAACAAAAAACAAAATCAATACCATTTCAAATAATACAATTAAAAAAATTAAAATATAACTATGAAATGTGAAAAACATGAAGGTGAACAGACGTAGCAAAGCCTCGGATATATTGAATAAAGACTCTAAAGATAAGGCGGTAACGAAGAAACCTCCTTCTGGTTCAGAAACTAGTGGTGGCAGCAGTAGAGATTCAAAACGTTTGTCAGGCTCATGTTCATCGTCATCCCTGGCGCGTCTTGTTGCCACTTCTGGTCTGGACCTTTATGAAAAATATAGTCCGGCTCATTATAAACCAAATACTCAATTGGATTCTGGTTCTAGATCATCGATCAATGAAACCGGCACCGATCGAGAGGAGAAGCGTTCAGCGGTCAGTGATATAACAGCAAACATTACTTTGGATCGACCCCGAACTAATCGTTATAGTCGTATATATAGCCGTAATGATTCAGATGAAACAGATAATGTTGCCAGTGCCACTGCATCCATCCGTAGGTCTACGAGTGGTACTAGATCGTCACTATCCGGTCGTATAAGTGCATCTAATTCAAACTCTAATCTTAATGCTTCTGACAGCACTGAAGATGTTCCAACTGCAACTTTTACTCTACGTAGAACAAGTTTAAGAAGATCGAAAGTTAATGATGAAGATAAGAAGCCTCTACGCAATGGCATCAGCGATACTGTAACGAAAAAAAAGAACTATACGGATATACCAACGTCATCGTTATCTTCATCATCATCTAATGCCACCAGCAATGGCATCGATACTGTGGCTTATGTAAAACTGAATAAATTGAAAATCTCCGAGCCCAAAACAGAAACTGAGAATAACGCAACATTTGACGTGACATCTTCCTCGAGCATTACAAAGAGTGGTAGTAGTAGTAAATTAAAAACCTCCTCATCCCATGAAACCATTGCTCCCGACTTAGAAGTCAACAGTTATAGTAGTAGTAAAAATAAAACAGATGAAAATAATGAATTGGAAAACACCGATACAAATAAGGTAATAATTATCGCCCACAAAAACCAAAAAAATAGCCAGCAACGTCCTTTAGTTATGACTGAAATATGGCTGAGCGGTTTTTTTTTTCTTGTAAACAAAACCAATACCACTTAACCCGTCAACTAACCCATAAACGTACATAAACGTATACATAAGATGCAACTTAATCATGTGCATGACTGCAACTAACACAACATGCTAAAAACACTCGACTGAGGGTGTATGTACAAAAATGTAGTTACAAAATTAGTAATACAGGCTTTGCACGTGCCTTTTAATGCGAATTACATATCTCTTACAGAAACCACCTATAATTGCTTGACATATTGTTATTGTAAAAAAGAATTTTTTGGCTTCAAACATAATGTAAGGAACAATCTGTGAATAGTAATTAAAGTGTTAAATGATCCCAAACAAAATATAGTTAGCTGATAAAATAAATTTTTAAAGAGTAATTGAATGTTGCGTCAATTTTTACAAATTTTATAAATAAAAATTTGTTTGTTTTGTTCTGTTCAGTTCTAAATATAGTACTAAATATATATCGATGGTCTCATGTAGAAAGGCCCTAACTCGCATATTTGAAACTTTACAGGAGAAGGTAAAAACGTAATAGAAACTGTAATATTCAACATGTAACTTTCCTCATTTTTGCGAGGAGGTGTATTTGCGTTAAATGCATTGGAATTGCAAAAAAAAACTAATTTCGAAAAAATAGCGAGTTAGGGCCTTTCTACATGAGACCAACGATATGAGACTTTAAAGGTCTCATAGTATAGTAATTTACTAAACTATTGAGAGTAGTATTTCCTATATATTATTAATAAAATTTAGTATCATATCATCTAAGTTTTATATGTGAAAAATATACTAATAATTTAAAGGTACAAATCGTCACCTAAAATGCCCAAACACGTAACCCTCATTATAATAATTTTACAGGAGAAGCAAAAAACGTTATAAAATGAAAACTGTTTAATTGAAAATCGCGATTTCTTCACATCAAATTTATTTCTTATTTATTGTATTTTAGCCTTGTGTTCCAGATTCAATTAAAAAACGAATTTTAATTTCTTGAGGGTTACGTCTTTGGGCATTTCAGGTGACGAAATACTGTTTTTGGGAATTTGTTTTGGCAATAGAATGCACATGGCTGAGCTAAATATTGATTAATTAAAACCAGGGACCGTAACTGTTATGACTTTTATCAAAAAAATCAAGAAATAAGAGTTATTTTTGATTTTTATATTTTTAGATAGAAAATAAGAGTTATTTTTTATATTTATTATTTTAAATGAAAAATAAAAGTTATTTTTGATTTTTATATTTTTAAATGAAAAATAAAAGTTATTTTTGATTTTTATATTTTTAAATAAAAAATAACTTTTATTTTTGATTTTTATATTTTTATATCAATAATAGAAATCAATTCAAAATTCGTGACATAGGTACGCGGTACGCCACCTGTTGAAGAAAACTTATTTGTAATAGATGAAAGCTCCGTTGCAAGCTGTCGATCTGTTTTAGCTGACGGTTTAAGGTCAATGGAGATGAATTATTCGTCTTCGGACGACGATGATACTCCTACGACAATAAACGACAGCGTCCGCAAAGACAATTACAATTAAAAGCGTTTCAATACTTCTGCTAATTTATTGGAATATTGGGAGAACAAAAAATTTGTGTTTCCATGGCTTCGAAAATTAGCTTTAATTGTTCATTCTGTACCTGCCACTCAAGTCAGTGTAGAAAGGTCATTTTCAGCATTCAGATTAATATTGGGAGATTTGAGATATAATTTATCTGAGGAACATTTAAAATCAATTATGAAAATTGAACACCTGAAAACGACCTCTTAACACTGACTTGAATGGCAGCAAAAACTTATAAGCTATTTCTATGCATTCATGTTTTTATAGCTGATAATGGATAAGTCACATAATAAATTATATTCATATAGAAATTTTAATGAAGCAGCATATTATAATACATACGGTATCAACAAATAAATAAGAGGTTTGAATTGATTTTTATTTTTCATTTAAAAATATAAAAATCAAAAATAACTTTTATTTTTCATTTAAAAATATAAAAATCTAAAATAACTTTTATTTTTCATTTAAAAATATAAAAATCAAAAATAACTTTTATTTTTCATTTAAAAATATAAAAATCAAAAATAACTCTTATTTTTGATTGTTAAAATAAAATTTAAAAATCGTGCAATATGTTGGATGCATTTCGCCTAAGAATCATGATGGTGTAATTAAAAGTTTTCTACGATGTTCATTTATGTATGATTTATTTCTTCAAAAATTGAAAAATAACTCTTATTTCCGGTCCCTGATTAAAACTAAACATATTAAAAGAAAAGTACTAAGAAAGAATTTTAGATGTCTTTAATTTTTTTAACATTCCGAATCTATCAAGGATGAAGATTTTCAAAATAGAGTAATACAGAAAAAATTAAATAAAAAATTGCATCTCGATTATTATTATTGATTTCCATAGTTTTAATATTGCATTCCAACACTTTGGTTTTTGTTCGACAACAGTGTTAGGTTCTTGGCAGCAGAATTATTTCTCCATGACTTGCTCTTTAGTTTCTTTAAGGAACTACTTGTCAAATAATACGATAATTTTTCGAACATTTAAAGATATTCTGCCGTATTTATAAAAATAAAGTAGGCTGGAAGTGTGCTTTTAGACAAAATTTTCTTAAAGTACTTTTGAAGTCTACTTTAATTTTTTATAAATACGGCAGATTTTATTTTACTAAATACGTAATTTTTAATATTATTTATTTAATTTGAAAGCTCTTACTAGGTTTAAATTTGTCTCGTTTGTGGCAAACTGAAAAATGCATTGTTTTACCTTAGTCCAAAAAGTTTTAATCTAACTTGTGCATTCGCTGATGGACATCAGTGAATAGTTTTTCTTTGTCATTTTCCCATTATACATTATAAAATCAATCATTCATTTTCTTTTCTAACAATTATCACATACACATCATCATCATTTTTTAACAAAGTTTTCCTTTTCCAGATAATTTTTTACAGGTCCTACAATATACTAGCTTGTTAAAAAAAGGCAACATAAACTTTATAAAGATAAATAATTATATTTTAGGATTATGGAATAAAGTGTTAAAAAATATATTAAAACTCCAAATAAAAAAATGAAAGTGTTTAATGTGAAAGGAAAGTTTTTAAAGTAATACAGCCAAAGTAGTAACCAAGTGATTTATTGTTTACAAATGTATGTACATTTAACAAATAATGCCACAGCAACCAACACTTAAACAAAAATAAATTAAAAGTTAATAAATTATGTAAACAAAGAATATGTACAGACAAGACATTAAAACAAAACAAGAAAAACAATAAATAAATAAATAAATAAATAATAAAAATACAATAAATTTCAAATAATTAAATAATGATAGATGTTAAAAAAAACAGAAATAACTTTCAAAAATTTCCATTACTCAAGCAAAGATGTGATCCTGTAATAGTAGTTAAACCAAAAACTGCTTTAAGAACCTCACAACAACCGACGACAACTCTTAAAAATAATACTAAAAATCAAGCCAACTATTTTACAACAACAGCAGCCACGTTAACAAAACCAATACATTCCACGAAAGCAACAAACGTCACAGCGAGTCCCTATAAATGCAACGACATTCCAGTAAATTCCAATCCTGTAAGAGAAGCTAATCAGCATTTCTTTTTAGTCCCAGAATTCAAAGATCAAAACTTTCTAAAAGCCGAATGTGAATTGGCCCATGCTCAAGTTTGCAAACCCTCAATAACCCCAAAAACATTAAATAAGAAATTTTTGCCAGTTGTCATCGATAATCGTCGTTTGATCAATAACATTACTAATAGGTTTTCATCGACTAATAATAATTTGGTAAGCATTTCAAGATTTCAAAAAAACTATAGACATATTTCAAACATAAATATGTATTGCAATCATTAAGAAACACAGGGAAAGTAGTAGATGGCACAAATCTATATGATGTGAAATGATAAATCAAGAAAAATTTAAAAAAGAGTTTTCAAAGATAAATTTTTCAAATATTTTGAAATTAATATTTTTTATATTAAAGTAAAATTTAAATTGCATTTGATACAAAATAAGGCGTATTAATAAATGTGTATGCAACAGATCAGTCGATTATTAATTCACTGTGAAATAATGAATCCATCTGTCAAACTTTGTTTTGTTTACATTTGTTATTTAATATAAAAAACAAAGTAAGGAAAAATAAAATTATTTGAGAATATGAAAAGGTAAATAAATTTTTTTTTTTTTTTTTTGCATATTCTTTTTTATTGTATCTTCATTTTAAATGAACTAACAATAGGTATTCAAATCTTAAAACTAAAGTTAATTAAGATAAGTCCAGCCAATGCTAGGCAAAATCTAGTTTTCAAATTCGATAGGATATAATGAGCAACTTATATTTATTCATCTGAGAGCGGTGGTGTCCCTCCTTCTCAAACGGCTATGACCGGGATGTTGTAAGATGTCTCGAGCGAGGGGATTTGGATGAGTTTCCAGCTTACCCAAATAAAGGGCCACGTGTTTAGTTATTTCCCATTTGACAAGTGGAACATCAAGATCGTTGTGTATGTTGTTGTTTTTAATATACCAAGGAGCGGTAGTTATCATTCGTAGAATTTTGTTTTGACGGCGTTGAATTTTCTCAATATTGGAGTTGGAGGCAGTGCCCCATAACTGGATACCATAGCACCAAATTGGCTTTAAGATTGAGTTGTAGAGTAGAAGCTTACAATCGAGCCGAAGGACGGAGTTTCTGCCGATGAGCCAATGAATTTGGGCTGCTTTCAGTTTCATTTGAGTCAGCTTAGCATCTATATGTGGTTTCCATGTGAGGCGACGGTCCAGATGAATACCAAGATATTTCACGTGTGAGTTTTGAGGCACTATATGATCATTAATACGAATAGGGGGACATGATTCCCTACGTAGAGTAAATGTTACGTGGGTGCATTTCTGTTCATTTATTTTTATTCCCCATTGTCTTGCCCATTTCTCCACTTGCGTTACGTGGTGCTGTAATTGAATCGAGGCATCTTTTGGATCTTTGTGAGTACTGAAAAATGCCGTATCATCAGCAAATGTTGATGTGTGAATTTCATTGTTTGTTGGCATGTCTGCTGTGTACAGCAAGTATAGAATTGGTCCTAAGATACTACCTTGAGGGACGCCAGCACCTATAGGTTGAGGACGGCTTAAATAATCACCTTCTTTAATCATAAACTGACGGTCGATTAAGTATTTCCATAGTAGGTGTTGAAGATTCACCGGCAAGTTCTGCTTTAATTTAGATATCAGGCCTTCATGCCATACTTTGTCGAAAGCTTGAGAGACGTCAATAAAGAGTGCCGAACAGTATCTCTTTTCCTCAAAGGTTTTTCTTATGACTTGTACCAATCTATGTGTTTGTTCTATTGTACTGTGTTGACGTCTGAAGCCAAACTGGTGATTGGGAATGCAGTTGTTTTCATTCAAAATCGGAGTCAGCTTGGTTATAAGCAATTTCTCGAATAATTTGGACATAGTTGGTAATAGACTTATTGGCCTATACGATTCAATTTTGCAAGGATCTTTTCCCGGCTTAGGAATTATCTTTACTAGTGCAATTTTCCAAACCGGAGGGTAGTACTCAAGCCGTAAGATGGCATTAAAAAGAAAGAGGATTAATCTTTTTGCAATGCGAGGCAGCTCAAAAATCATTTTATTGCTGATTTTATCAAACCCAGGTGCTTTTTTAACATTTAAATTATCAATAGCCTCAACAACCTCCAGATATTGAAATCTTATTTGTACAGGTGGTCTGGCAACAACAGGCGGTAGTTGGCTAATGTCAGTATCCATATTGGGAGTGAATACATTTTTTAAATGACTTACGAAAAGGTTGCCTTTTTCTTCGTTATTTCGTGCCCAAGATCCGTTCAAAGTACGCAGTGGAGGTTTTGCGATTACGGGTTTTCTTAGATTTCGGACTGCACGCCATAATGAATAATTTGACTGGGAAGTTGCGTCTAGACCTTCCAGATGTTGTTTGAGAGACTCTGCTTTTTGCGCTTCTAGCAAGATCCTTTGGTACATTCTCTCAACCTAGTTTTAAGTTGGGGCGATCTGTGTTGTTGCCACTCTCTTCGGACTCTCCTTTTTTCAGACAATAGTTGCTCAACATCTGCAGAAAAAACTCTGTTGTACCTATTCGGGCGGTAAGTGGAAGAAGCATGTTCTGCGGCTTTCTCGACATGTTCATTAAGACTTTTTATACAGGCATCGATGTCTTCAGCAGTTTTTAACGGGAGTTTCTCTGTGCAGTGAGTGCTGATGTATTTTTTGTATTTTAACCAATTCAGACGTTTGACAAGAAGTAAGGCATCAGTTACGATTTGCTGAGGACTTCTGATGGTGATTACAGTGGGTGAGTGATCTGAAGAAAGATCCAGTGAAGCCTCGACTTCAATGAGTTCCGGGGATACCCCTTTCGCTACGCCGAAATCGATAACGTCAGGAATTTTTTGCTGGTCAGTTGGCCAATAAGTTGGTTGACCAGTTGAAATCACATTCAGTCCCATTTCAGACAGGGAGTCGTACAAGATACGACCTTTAGGGCTAACGAGTCGTGAGCCCCAGAATGTATGCTTAGCATTGTAGTCGCCAGCCGCTATGAAACGGCTACCTAGTGATTTGTAAAAATCTCTATACTGATCTTTTGTTATTGAAAATCTGGGCGGACAGTAAACTGACGAAATCACGAGGTTTTGACAAAAGTTTTCAATACAGATGTTTGTTGCTTGAAGATAGCACTCTGAAAGACCACCCAATGAATGGTGTTTGATTCGCGATTTGACCAATATTGCCGAGCCACCACATGATCTATCTCTGGGGTCCTTGGTGTCGTAGAATGTATAACCACTTATTTTAAAAATGCTTCTCGACGTCATATGAGTCTCGGAAATCAGCATTACATCAATTTTCTTATTAAAAAGAAAATATTCAAGTTCATTTTTGTGTTGGCGTATGCCGTTTGCGTTCCAGAAACATATTTTGAGACAGTTCATGGTCTATTAAGTATGGCCTGCAGTAGCGTGGACTGCATTTTTTGCATCTCCTGCATCATACTTGTCATGCTTGTCATGAAATGGTTCATGGATTGCGCCAGATTCTCCATTATACCTTCAAGACGGCTAAAATTGTGGCTGTTTGTATCATTTATTGGTGATTCATTTTGCAGTGTTGGTTGGTTAGATCTTAGCACGTTGGCATATGAAAATTGGCTAGTGGATGCTTGTACTACGGGGGGAATAATTGTAATAGGTACTTTTGTCGTCTGGGTAGGGATAGAAGCGGGTTTGTTGATCAAGGAGCGTTTAACGACCTCGAAAACAGGGCAACCCCTGTAGTTGGCAGTGTGGTTTCCACCGCAATTGCTGCATCTTTTTACCCTGGAATCATCCTTAGGTTTATCGCACTTTGAGGTGTCATGAAGATCCCCACAAACAACACAAACAGTAGGCAACTTACAATAAGATTTTGTGTGACTATATTCTTGGCAGTTCGAACACTGTACTGGGCCAGATCGCTTATGAGGTTCTTCCACTGTAACTCTTCGGTGCATTATGAATTTCAAGTCATATATAGGATGTGTTTCATTTTTCTTCAGCTTAACATCACCAGGTTCTAACTCCACTCTAAATAATGGTTGAGGGATCCTATCTCTGTTTCTTATATTTGATACTGCCTTGATTTTAAAGCCTTTGTCGGCCAAACTGCTCTTGATCTCCTCAGGATCAACAAAAGAATCAATTCCCTTAATTACGACTTGTAGACCTTTTGCGCTTTTAAGTTGATACGTGTAAAAATTCTTTTTGCGTTTTTCAAATTCCGAAACTATTCTCCGATAGTCGTTTTCATTATTAACCTGAATCTTTGTTTCATTAATATTGCCACGCTTAATTGGAGTCACATAAAAAGAATTTTCACCAATTAATGAAACTAATATTTTTATAAGTTCGTTTGAATTTTTTTCTCTTAAATATATTGGAGGTGGTTTTACTGGCTTAATCACAGCGTTAGGGACATCATTTTTCTCTTGGAGGTGGCAAAACGATTTTGCGAGCGTGGCTCTACAGCATTCTTTGATAATTTTGCGGCTGGTGTAATTTCGGCAGATTTTGGGCTTCTGCCTCTCTTCGATACTGTTATATAACGGTCCATTCATACCTGTGTTTTTTGTTTTTCTTCAACAGCAACTATAGGAGCGGCCTTATTTGTAGGACTTAATGTGCCTTTTGCAGCTGTTGACGTCTCTCCAATATTTGATAACGAGGACCGTGAAGAAGACGGTCCTTCAGTGATTTTTCTATTTAAATTAAATATGCTTTGGGCTAAGTTTGTGCCTTGTTCAACACATTTATTCAAGTTTGGTGCACTTGCACTTAAATTCAGATTTGTGCTTATTTTTGGTTTCACAGTTAAGTAGTTTTTATTAAATTCGGGATTTTTAATGTTCTCATTACTAACACTTGCCGAGCTCAACACGAAATAAGCATTTCGGCTCTGAGGTCCACTCGCACTGTTAGAATTGTTACTCATTCACTGTCTCACTGTATTTAATTTTCTAGTTTTCAAATAATTAAAAATAAATTATTACAATTTATTAATTTTTTATTGCACCTAGTGCAATTATTTGACTTTGTAAAGTTTTTCACCTATTACGAGTTTTTTTCCACTTTTTTATTTAATTTAACTTTTTATACTTTTTCACCTATTACGATTTTTTCACCGAAAATTCAGCCGCACTAAAAGTAACACGTCCGAACGTAAATAAATAAATGAAAATAAATAAATTGTCTGTTGTTTTGGTTTAAAAAACTATAAGAATAACGGAAACAAATGCAATTAATTTTGTTTATATTTGAATTCGCCTGGATTTTGACATTTCCCATACATATTAACAAAAGCATTGTTGTATTTGTATACACCTTATTAATATGCCTTGATACAAAATACAAATACTTTTATGAAATATGAAATAATCTTCAATTTAGAATTACTGATTAGTCACAATTGTTTGAAAGTTGTAATTTGGTGTTTGAAAATAGTGTAGAACTTTTATATTACAAATCCCATTTATAGCCAGGAAAGTCAGCAGCTTTAGCTGCCACAATAAATGGGATGCGACGAACTGGTAATGGGAGTCATTTGGGAACAACCACAGCGGTCACCACGTCTATCAATAAGGCGGACTACTCTGGATCACAGTTCAAAGGATTATCATCTGCTACGGCCACATCATCATCATCATCCACATCGTCTTCAACACCTGGCACCTCCAACTCATCCGCTATTAAAAAATCCACATCAATCTATACCACAACAAATTCCTCATTTAGTTCGGCAAAATTATTATCACGTACCACAGTAAAACCTTTGGTGCATCGCAGTGGCGCTACAACGTCAACAACATCGGTTACAAATTCTGCTAGTGGCGCATTGCCGTCATCATCTTTGTCTTCGTCCCCAAATCAAAGTAATAATAACAACAATAACGGTAGTAATAGTAGCTTAAATAGTATAACAAATTCGGGCAATAACAATATGCAGACGTCTTTGGATCAAGACGACATTAAATTCATTGACAGTGATGAGCAGCCTACAACGGGTCCAATGATGTCCGAACGTAAATGCGAACAACCACGTTGTTGCCTAAATCATCTACACAGTTCTGGTTTAACCAAATCTCGAGTCAGACCGAAGTCAACAATTATATGTTCCACATCGTCTGCCACAGCCACCTCCTCCTCATCATCATCGGGAAACAGTTTGGTTTTTGAGAAAGTCAACAACTACAAATACGCCAATGGTAGTTTACCCACGTCTGTCACCGAAAGACGTAATGATACGCCTATTGACTCGAATAGTATACGAGCGTCTATTGAAAAATTCAATAGTTTTAGTGAACAGAAACGTTTACCCCTTAGCTCTGTAACACTACGTTCACATAGTGGCAGCGGCAGCACTAGTAATTTACAACATCACCGGCACAGCAGTGATTTGGACAATTGCAACCTGCGACTGCCGAGTAGCGGTGGAGGCTCCCTAACTCGTACACCTTATCGCAGTTCAGGCTCAACAGCGGGCAAAGTCATCACTAGTATTTATCCGAATGCCTCGGCTGCTGTATCTTCGGCTTCTGCTCGCCATCACCATCATGCGCTAAGCAGTAGTCCGAGTAGTACTGGTAGTCTGCCACTTAAATCGAGTAAACATTATGTCCAATCAGACGATTCATCATATACAGGGCTCTCCAGTTCTGTAGATGGTGATGTGAGCAAAAAGAAATTAACCTCCATATCTGGTGGTCTTTGTAATAACACAGAAGACAACAGTGTAAGTTCACCTTCAGCATTGAAAAAAGAAAATAATTAAATTTTAAACTCCATCATTCAAAGGAATGTAGTTAAACAATTTTGAAAAAAGGTGTGTGAATTGAATTGTATTTTTATATATAATTCTTCAAGAAGAATAACAATTCACACATCTTTTATTTAAACAATTTAACTACATACTATTTTTTTTAATAATTCCTTTAAGTTTATTCGCCTTTGTATCATCATTTTCATTTTACCAATCACCCACAACATATTTCACAGTATATTTTCTGTTTTATTTTAAACCACTTCTGATAGTTCGAAAATTTCAGATACTTATAGATTTTTGCTTAATTATTTTCTTTAACATTAAAATAATAAAAAAAACACACAAAAAGTAGCAACAGTATTTGTTTAATTATTAGGCATTTTTTGTTTGTTATTTTACTATAATATGTATAAACTATTTTATCTTCTCTATAAAGTTTAGGTACATTTTATATTTTCTTTTTTGTTAATGTTTTTGCTAAAAATAGTGGGCGGTCGCGATCTTTTAGTTCTTTCGGTCAGTTCGTACTTTTATTATTTTTTATATCTTATATTTTATTTTTTTATTTGTGTACTTTTGCATGCTTTTTTGTTGTTGTAACGTTTTTATGTTTTTTTTTCTTATTATTGTTTTCATAAAAATTTTTGTTTGCTTTTTAATATCACATACTACACTATAGTCACTTTGTTTAAAACACCAATTTACACTTGTTTTACCTTGCCCTTTTAAATTTCCCTTGATTTCCTTACACGTTCTTAACTCGCAACGAGATAGAAATTGTGCCAAATTTTTAATCACTACTTATGCTTTTATAATTTGTATTGTTTATTTTTATTGTTGGCTTTTAGTTTTAATTAACTTAAAAAAATAATATGATTTTAATTTGCTTAATTTTTTATGTTTGAAAAGTATGTAGTTTAAATTGATTATATGTTTTGTTTTAATAAATATTTATTGTGCTTCATTAGGTTCGCAGTTCAGCAACTCTACGAAGTGTTCTACCGCCGGCCTCTCCGACATCATCTCGTTACTATGATAGGGACAGCTCAAGATCAGCATTGTTGACTTCCTCAACGTCTCATAAAAATACAGACGAAAATAAGAAATCAACAGCAAGTGATGAAGAAACCGAAGGCAAGTCAAAATTTATCATTCATTCATGATTGTGAACTAATTTATAAATTTCAATGCAAATATTATATTGTCTTTTTTTAATTTGAGTTATGTTGGATAATCTCACAAATTGCCAGGTTATCTTACTTCGGTTCAAGTATGCCCCTAGTCGACCTATAAATGAAACAGATTAATATTAAGAGTTATAATGCTACTCCACCTGTGCATATGTTGAGTTACAAATAGTACACCACTTATTTCCAATTTGTGTTATAAATGCTACTCGACCAGCATTAATGGTGTCCACCTGATTTTAATAAAACTAAAAGACACATGGTTGGGGCCAACGATATGAAGCTCAGCAACACAAACTTGTCAGAGCGAAACGCTAAATTGTTCAAAGCAAAAAACAAAGGCTCTTAAGAAATAAAAACAAAGACGCACGAGTTGTAATTCTTGCTTTTTAAAAGTACAAAGAGAATCTCACTGACCATAAGTCTCTTTCAGTGGATGTGTGGTCATTTTTACACACAACCCTTCTTAACCTAATTTAACGTAATTGATAACATAATGTCATCTTATTTATTTATTTGCTCTATTTAAACAAATTTTTACCTTTTACCGATTGTATATTTAACATTTGCGAAACCCCAAAAAATGCAGAAACATGATTGATACAAAAATGTATTAGAAAAATTTTGTACAATATCACCTCTGTTCTGTAAATCGATTCCCAATAGACCAAAACCCTTTAGAAAAATATTATAATAAAGCTTGCGAGCATAAGCCTTAAGCTTAAAAAAACTTGAGAAACTATAGAAAAACACGTTTAAATTATTGTAGAATAATCAAAAAGGAACCCTCGTGATAATAGTACTGAAATAATTATTTAATAAGCTTATATTCTCAATTTTAGAAAAAGCTTCTGCAAATAATATTTTATTAAACTAAATAAAGATAAGCTTTTACCTACAATTGTAAAATAAGCTTATTTCAACAATTGTAGAATTTGGTTATGCTTGCAAATAAGAAATTCTCATTTTCGGGAATTCGATGTGATTTGAAAACAACATTAAAAAGCTTCCGCCAAACATTTTTTTACAAAACTCGGAGCTTTGGCTACTGACGATAAGTCTTTCTCCTTAAAAAAATAAATAAAAAACCTTTAATGGCATTCTTAGTTAAAAAAAGGAAATCAAAACTTTTCGGATAAACAAAACATTTTTACAAATATAATTTTTTATTTTAAATCAAAATTGACAATGTCAAAATATGACAAGCATGTTTAATATATATTTATTGTATACTATTTATTATATACTATGTTTGAAAACATATTGTGAAGGATAATAGTTTCTCAAACATGATTAAAAAAAACTTTATTATTTTTTTTTAAAAAAAGCTTCTTCTAAAGTACTATTATACTTGACTTATTTTTTGGTCTGTTGGGTTGGTTTCAAAAACGAGTGTAATTCGAAATACAAATAACTAAAAAATTTACATACATGCATACATAAATACATATATGTATATTTTTACTAGTTTCCTCATGGTGTAACTATACAAGGTGAGTGCAGTAGCACAGCTGACAGACTTTGTTTACAATTTACTTATGTCAAAAGTAACAATTTTTCAAGTGTTTTTGACAGTAGTACATTATTTTACACAAACAAAATGCCTGTTGTTTCTGTGTTGTGTTGTATTTGTTGTCGATTTGCACTCACCTTGTATAGTTACACCATGAGTTTCCTAATGAATTCACACCATTTAAAAAACGACAATGTTTATAAAAATTTTAAATTGTCAATATTTTTTGTTTAATTTTTATAGCTTTATTTTGATATATTTTTTTTAATCACATTAAGAAAAAAAAACGAATGGTCTATCGTGAAAATAATGGTGTGGTGAATCATATTTTGACAATGCATTAAGAATATTTGTTTCAACTTGAAATAATTTAATGGTATGTAATTAAAAATATTGTTGTCCATTTTAGGCCTATGTGGACTGAGAAATATCGGAAATACATGTTTTATGAATTCCGTTATTCAGTGTCTTAGTCACACAAATGAATTGACAAAATACCTACGAAATTATAACGCCATTAAATCTCCAACGTCCAAGGATCAACAAATTTTATATGGTACGAAAATATGAAAAAAAATCACACAATTCATAAATTGAATGTTTATAACTTTGGTTTTATTTGGTTTTTATGCAGAATTTTCCAAATTAATTAAGGAAATGTGGACAAATAATGTAAATAGTGTTACACCCATGGAATTAAAACGATCTTTCTCCGCCAAACATCGCATGTACAGTGATTACAATCAACAAGACGCTCAAGAATTCTTACGATTCTTTTTGGATTCGTTACATGGTGCCCTCAATTCTGGTTCTAAAGGTGACCATTTAAAAATCGATGATAACTTAAGGTAATAAAAACAAAGTTCTATTTTTTAAATGAAATGTCTTTTTATTTGAATGATTTTATTTCTTGTTTGGTTTCAGTGACAATAAAAAGGCCGAACTTACTTGGGATTGGTATGGCCGCCATGAGAATTCTTTAATACGTGATTTATTTGTGGGTCAACTTAAGAGTACCTTAAGATGTACCACCTGCGGCAATAGCAGTGTTACTTTTGATCCTTTTTGGGATTTAAGTGTTCCCCTGCCTTCTTCGTCGCGTTGCAAACTCGATGCTTGTCTTGATTTGTTTATACGTGAGGAAGTTTTGGACGGCGATGAAATGCCCACATGTTCAAAATGTCAAACACGACGAAAATGTACGAAAAGTTTTACAATTCAACGATTTCCAAAGTATCTTGTTATACGTATGTATTAAAACATGTAAATCTATAATTTTAAGATCTTAAATTATTTATTTAAATTATTTTTTTTTAGATTTGAAACGTTTCTCTGAAACGCGCTGGAGTAAATTATCGAATATTGTTGAGTTTCCAACAGGTGAGCGTGAATTGAATATGGCTCCCTATGGTGCAAATGCCAATTCAAATATCTACTATTCTTTATACGCTATTTCAAATCATATGGGTAAGTTTGTGTATATTTATAGTAAAATAGATTTAAAAATAATATATGTTAAATATAAGCCCCCAAGCATATATATGTATATCACCAGTTTAATCACCAGTCGAATTTAATATTTTCATCATGCTATCATTTCTTATGAAATTACATTATTTTTAACAACAGTCCCTTAAAGATGAAAGTTTGTATGTATATTTAAAAAATGCATTTCTTTTTATTTTTTTTATGAGAAGTTCCGCCTAAGATATAAACCAATATAATATATTCAGAGTTGCTACGAAAAAATCGTCAAAAATATTGCTTTCATATATAATCTTTCAACAGAAGTTGACCAAACTTGCTTTAAATTTAAGGGAAAAGTTTTTATTTAGGCTAATAATTCGAATAATCAAAAATACTATTGTAAAGTACTGGAACAATTGGCAAATTGGAATGCATTTTCTACCCGGCCAAGGGCGGGCATTTCTACTGTTGTCAACAGTTCTTTCCTGGTCGAGTCAGATTCGGGTCATTCTGAAGCGTATATATTTATATATAATTGTCGTGAGAACGTTGATATGATAAATATAGCTATTAATAATAGTGATTCTAGACTCCTTAAAAGACAAATTATTATATTTTCATTCACTTTTGACATCAGACTACCCCGGACTCGATAAAGGTTGGTTACCGTTCTATGTGTAAATACAATGATTTTGTATTTGTTGAATTTGATTTTGTAGTTTGTGAAAAAGGATTTTCTTGAGTATTATTCTCACTTTTTTCTCTAATCTTAACAAATTAAAATGTATATGTAACATGACAAGATTGTGTTAAATTTATTGCTAAGCGCGTCAGATGATTTATATTCTTTTTTGTTTTAACTTCCTAACAACATGTAAAATAAGATTTGTTTTCAATTATTGTTAATTTCGTTAATATATAGGTATTTAACAGTTTTAAAAAAATCCACCAACTTTCGATTATTATTTTAGGCTCAACTGCTGGCGGTCATTATGTGGCTATTTGCAAACATCCTGCCTCAAAGAAATGGCATGAATTTAACGATAATCTGTAAGTTTTGTTTTTCAAATTTCAAATCCTTAAATACTATAAAATTTATAAATATTATTTATATTTTTAGTGTGAGTGATTCGTTGTCTGAACACCATCTTGTCTCGTCCAGTGCCTATATATTGTTCTATGAACGTGCGTAAGTGATTATGATGTTAAACTTCCTCGTGCATATTAAAAAACACAAAATCGAAATGAATAACAGAAAAAGTAGACAATTTAAACCAAGGAAACTTCCAACACTCAGCAATGTTTATTTAATTATTTTTTTAAATAACAAAAGGAATTACAATTAAGAAATTACTAACCAAACTGAGTTTATAGCTAACTCAGTTTTGAACACAAATGACCTCAACAGGACAACAATGATAAAACAAAAGAAAATTGCGCTTTGTTATGATATAAACTAAACAGGAATAGAAAAGAAAAAAAAAGAACATTAATCCAGTGCTAACGAAAAATTTCCTTTAATTTTTTGATAATTTACAACTAAATACAACAACTATATGAAGAAACAAACCGGCCATTCATTCAGTGAAGTGGTATGCTGATTAACTGATTTACTATAAAAAATTAACCTTTAGGAAAATTACTTAACTTTACTAAAGAATCTAAATTCTTAAATCTTTTCCTTTATATACATTTTTGACTGTCCTATTATTGTTTAAAAATTTTTTAACTAATGTGTATGTGTTTTTGATAAGTTTTATTTCAACTTTATGGCCTCAATGTTTAGGTTACTTTCCGAAAACCGCTAAAACCGATATATGTACATGCATACTTACATAGTTTAACAAAATCCTAATAGATTTAATCACAACAAATTGAGATAATTGATTTTTATGAAGATGAAGATAATAAGAGAAAATATAAAATATATTTATTGTAAAACTAGTCGTTGAAAATAAAAATTGAGAACAAATTTTTTGATAGTCAGAAGAGTAAACTAATTACAGAATACCGCAAAAACAACATCACTTACGATTTATAATTAAAAGAAACAAACAAAAATATAAGAACATATTATTGCTCCTTATTCCTAACTTAAGAAATAACCAAAATTAAAAAAAAAAACAAAAAAAAAAATAATAATGTTATACTGGCTTTATTATAAATACCAGTACATAAAATGAAGACAAAAATACGAACTGCCTGCTTCTGTTATTATCAACAAAATATTCTTGTGAGAAATTTTTATTAAATTTCCATGACGAATTTATCATTTCTTATGCGGAAACAGGCCATATGAAATTTGGAATACGATTTAAAATGAAAGCTTGAAATTAATTGCTAAATGAATCTAAGAATATTCTTTTTTTTTAATTAGCCAATTTATCGCCATTTTCTCAATGTCTGATTATTTTTTTACGTAACGATATACTGCTTGATAAATCAATTTTTGTTTGAAAACGGTCAGTGTAACGTTACGCTCAAAAATAACCAGACATTGAGAAAATAGCATTTAAAGTTTTACTAAAAAACGGAAGCAATTTATGGTTTGCAATTTTAATAATAAACAGATTATATAATTATGTATAACGTTGATTTCCTTTGGTTCTGCTGCACGCGAAAATGCCATCAAGGGAGCTACTGTGTAATTCTAAGCGAATTAGTTTATAATTTTCATAAATTCGAAGATTTTAAATTTCAAATCGAATTACACAGTTCAGTAAAGTAGACGTCCTGTTGTTTCTGTTTTGTGTTGTAATTGTTGTCGATTTGCACTCACCTTGTATAGTTACACCATGTTTGTTTCCTTTCATATTAAACTGCAGAGCAATAAATATAGTTATCTTATTTTATTTTACAGTATAAATTATTTTAAAATGTTCAAATCATGGTGTAATTATACAAGGTGAGTGCAAATCGGCAACAAATACAACGCAATACAGAAACAACAGGCATTTTGTTCATATAAAATAATGTACTACTGTCAAAAATACTTGAAAAAGTATAACATTTGACATAAGTAAATTGTCAGTCAGTCAGCTGTCAAAATTAGTTTTAAAATTTTGACAAATATAAATGCCCCTTAAAGCATATAACAAGCTTTCATTTTAATATAAAATTTCGAACTTTTTTTTAAATATAAACTAGTAATTTTCTTACTACGGGTATACATTTGATTTACATTTAAATACATAAATAAAAAGGTATGAAAATTGTAACGAATACTCCACTCACGTAAGTGACTGATAGAGCCTAAAAATATTCATTTATTTATTTATTTTGCATATTTTTTGTTAATTCTCATACTAACTTATACATGCAATAATTCTTACGGCAACAAAAGAAATTGTTAACAGAAATTAAATTTTATCTAGAAATTTTGTATGATTTGTTAAAACACACTTTCCAGGCAAATTTTTGTTTGCCCAATGTATATATTTTCGAAAATTAAAGAGTACAATTTGTTATTTTTTAAAACAGCTTTACAGCCGTATTCCTAAACTAGCTAACAAGTGGCTAGATAACTTTTTGTGAGTGTAAATTTCCATATGGTAAGTTAGCTAGACACTTGTTAATTATCAATTAGTTTTTCATTTTGTATACGGCTGTTTGTGTTTTTGCCATATTCCATCCATTATTGAGCCTTTATAAGTATTTTGATATTAATTATTAATGGTATTAGCAATTCTGATTTATTTCATTAATTTTCTAAAGCAAATGTTAAATTTACAGTAGTATTTGTTTTTTGTTAACATTTTTAACAATTTTGTTTTCTGTACATTTCTTTAATAATCAATTATAAAATAGCTAAAATTTTACACAAATATATATTATTTTTTTTTCTAATTTTGAGTTAGTATTATTTAGTTTTAAAAATATATACATTTAATTTTCTTAACAGTTCTTTTTCATCGTTTAATTATTGTATGTATAAACGTAATAAATCATTAATAGTTAAATTACAAATTTAATGCTAAACAAAAATAATTATTGCAAAGCAAACAGAATATTAAGATATAAAGAATATACAAATAAAATAAATATACATACATACGTACATACATACATATATAAATAACAAGCGATTTTATATATTTTTGAGAGTAATTTATACAGTTTACTTGCAACAAATGGCAACACAATCATCTTAATTATTCATAACCAATTAATGAAACTCACACATACTTCTTCCTCTTTATTACAAAACAGTCTAATATAATGTAAGAAATTAACACATTATTGTTTTTACATTTACAAATTACAATTTTTAATTATGTAATTATGTAATATGCTTTTCAACACAAGTACTTTTTAAATAATTCTATAAAAAATGGTATTGCAAAGTTTTATTAAAACCCAAAAAATATTTTTTTTAGAAAATTGTTAACTTTTAAGTATGTTTTAAAAGGAAATTCTGAAATTTATTTTGAAAATTTTTAAAAAGTTCCGTTAATCAGAAGGACAACAAAATTTATTGTGCTGACCAAATTTAATGAGAGCGCTGACTTTAAAAATTTCGACAGCTATCATATATAGCAAATTTTGCGTAAAGTTTTAACAATATTAAAATATAAATTTTCTGGCACAACAGCCAATTTTGAGGTACTTTTGGATGAAAAATAATAAATGGTCAAAGAAATTAAATACAAATTTATAGAAAAAGGATTAAATTTAAATAATTAAAAGAAACCGAATTTAAATACCGTTTTAGTTTTTAAAATTAATTCACATATTTTTGTGTAACTAATTTTTTATTAAATTTTCATTAAAGTTAAGGAATTTCGAATAAAAAAACTTAGCTCATTTTACTTCTAAAATGTTTTCTTATGTATTGAATTGCAGAGAAAAAAATTTACCTTATTTTTTATTTTGCAGAATGAATAGATTTCAACATTTTTAAATGTGTTCTCGATTAATTTTTTACAAGCTTTAATTTTAAAAATATGTATATTTCAAACAGTTAAATCTAAAATTGTGCTTGTCACGGCTACGTGCACACTTAATTTACGTCGTAATCAGCGTTACCGTTGTTGCGACTAAAGTCGCAATTTGACCCTTTTACCTTGCCACTTTTTGTGTATCTTTTTTTTGTTTTACTTGATACAGTTTAGTTTTTTTTATTATATGAAACTTATGTTAAAAAATTAATAATTTGTTGACATATACTATATGTATATGTAAACATACATCATATACAACATTTAAATTAAAAAAATACGATTTTTATTTTTTTTTTTGTTAATTTTCCATCTTTTTAAAAGTGGTGCCCCTTTTTAACCCCTTTTTGAGCGACTTATTTTTAAGTATTGCCCTTTTTGTGCGACTTTCTCAAATTTGCCAACGGTAACGCTGATCGTAATACATAAAATAAATGAAATATAAATTTACAAACAATTAAATATTACTCATACAATGTTTAAAGTGTTCCATCACATACCGGATAGTGTAATAGTAAAAATAGTACAAAATCGTGCGATTTGCAGAAAATAAATTTGTCAATTATTCGTTTCTGAAAAACGCACGATTTTTCAAAACAAGCGCGTATAATTTTAACTATTATTTGTAATAATTGAAACAAATAAAATGTAAATGTTCTTGATTTGAAAGATACCTCCCTCCCTCCAGTTATGAAATTTACTTTCGATACAAAATTAATGCTGAATCAAAAATAGTAAAAATAAATTTGTTCTTTGTTTAAAACATTCTTAATTGAATTCTGATTAATTATATGCGAAAATTTTCCCAATTCAAACAAAATAAGAACATTTTTAAAACTTTTCAGAATTTACAAAATCAAATGCAAAACGAAAATCGAATGAAATAGTAACAACGGAATCTAAACCATTCCAAATGTTTTAATGCATGAAAGGCCTTTTTATTAACTTTTAATAACACAGTAATAATTTCTAAAGAAAATAAACAGATAATATAGTTTCTATAAAATTATTTAAATTATTTCTTGTATTTTATACAAACAAAAGTTGAAAATACATAATTGTTTAATAATTTCTTCATGTAGACTTCATTAAATGTAATTAAAAAAAGTAAAACTTAAAAAACCACATCACATATTACAAACAAAAACTCTATAAACATACATACTCGTACATGTATTTTAATTTAAAAAAACCAAACACATTACACAAAAAAGAAGATGCTTTATTTTACTTAATTTATTTATAATAATAACATATTTATTTTGTTTATTTTTTGTTTGTTAATAAATTAATTTATTTAATTATTTTTAATTTTATTTGTTTATTGTTTTTTCTGCCTATTGCCCGCTTTTGTGTTTAATTTAAATATACATATTTTATCTAATCTTTTTCGTTTAATTTATTTAACACAATTTAAGGAATAATTTCAAATTTCCTTACAAAACAAATATAAAAAATCGTTTTAGCAATGTTATTTAACTAGTTTTATTATACTATTTTTAATATTTTTTTCTTAAAACTATAAAACCAAACAAACAAAAATCAATCTTGTTGACATAAAATAAAAATAAATAAAAATAATTAATACTTTATGATGAAAATAAATTTAACCAAAATAAAAAAATTACACTTGTAAATGTTTAATAATAAATAATACCACGAAGAAACAAAAAAACAAAACATAAAACATTTACTACCAATTATATATAATTCTCAAGATAAAGATATCAATTTTATTTTGACTACATTTAGTAATTTCAGTGTATAAATATTAAAAAAAGAAAATTAAAAATTATTTATTAAAAGAGAACAGAACTTTTTAGTTCATAGGATACAATTGCTATTAAAAGTAAAGTAATTAATAAAAACAAAAAAAAAAAAAATGAAATTATCTGAAAAACAAAAATTATATTAATTGTAATAAAAATTTTATTTCATTATAAATTAAAAATAAAACGAAAAGAATATAAAATAAAAAATAATAAAACCAAAGAAAATCTTATATATAATGTGTTTTTTTTTAATTTTAATTAAATAATCTTATAAATTAGTCTTTAAAACAAGTATTTTCCCATGTTCTATAAACCAAATCCGAGTAACGTTTTCGTTTATTAAACGAAATGACATATTTCGAAACGAGTTACAAAATTACCTCCCCTGGAGGTACCTATATTTTTTCACTCACCATACTCGTATACAAAAATTTGTGCGGAATATTGATCAATTGTGAGAAGATAAATTTTACCAGATTTTAATTTAAAATAAGTAAAGAAAGCGGATGAGCCCCTACATCTGATACGGGTATATTGTAAGAAATTTGTTTTACATGACACGTATTTGAGCTGAATTGTATCTTGTTACCAGTATGTTAAATAGGTTTATGAGTGTACTCAGTGAGTACTACTCACTTGAAACTAGTTTGTGGGACTAATAAAGGGTGATTTTTTATCAATACTTTTTTTTTTTGGCAGCTCAGCTGCTTTCGTGTAATATGTTACTGTTAAATATGTTTAGATTGGTCGATAATTTAAACATAAATCGACTTACAAACGAACAACGCTTGTAAATTATTGAATTGAAGAAACCATCGTGCACTGTTTTATCGGAAAATTACGTCTAGCGACGAAGCTAATTTCTGGTGGAATGGATATATAAACAAGCAGAAATATCACTGCCAGAAGCATTGCAAGAACTGTCAATGCATCCCGACCGTGACATCATTGGAACGTAATTTTTCAAAGACGACGAAGGCGGGAAGGTTACTATGAATGGTGAGTAGGGATACAACCAAAATAAGGCCCTATCACCACGCTGTAGCCGATGTTGTGCTGAAACCAAAAAATGTTTCCTCAGGCCATTTCGGAACAAAAACGTTCCGCGTCGAAGCCGATTTCTGAAAGCCCTTTTTATTTTTTCAAAATTTTTTATTTTATAATTATTTAACTATTTGCATTTTTTAATGTAATTATATGATTATAATCAAAATCATTTATTTATACATATTTATCATTTAATGAATTTATAAAGAAAATATTTTTATTTTTTTAGAACTTACTGATCCCAAACTTAATTGCATTTGACGCGGAACCTTTTTAACGATGCAGTTCTTATTGTTTTTTTATGCAATACATGGTATGGCCATTTTGATATTTTTAAAAATTTTAAAAAAGTTGTATCACTAATGGTGAGTGCTTAATTTAGAGTACATATATACAAAAACAGGCATTAATTTTGTAAGTCCAGCAATGCGATTAAATAAAATTTAGCTTAAATTTGTAATTAACATCAAAAGTAGGTCTAATTCGGAGGATACTCATATAAAGTTATCTATTAGAGAAATGTCAAATTTCTCGTATAACTTAAAGTAATGAAATAATTTTTTCGCCAAAAATTACGACAATCAAGTTTTTTAAAAGCTATGATTTAAATGCACCTACAATTCGAAAAAAACGTTTATTTATTTTTTATATGTTTTAACTCTACGAAGTGAAATTTCCAAAAAATCCGGGAATCAGATTTGTGGAATTTACAAACATATGCATGTAGTAAGTACATGATTTGAAAGCAAACTGAATCGCCTGAAATCGTTTCGACAATTTCACTGACATTAGGGGCAGCGTTGCCATTTTGGTTACTTTTAACCAAAATTGGTTACTTTTTTTTCCAATGTGTACTTGTGTACTTTTTTTCCGTTTTGGTTACTTTTTTTAACATAAAAGTAACCATTTTTTACATTGCTTTTACTTTGACTTAATTTACACCACAATTTAAAAGTTTTTTAAAAATAAAACACTAAACACAGGATTACAAAAAAATACATGCCTGTCTCCAAACATAACAAACACAATCATTGTATTGTTGAACGAGTAAAAGGTTCTTCACAAAAACCATCTAAAAACATGCTACAAAATGCATTTTCATATTGATTTGACATCGGAACAAGTTAATTTTTCTTTTGTTTTAGAAATGAACGAACCTTAATCAACATTCATAAATTATGTTTTTACCAGAAAACAAAAAAAAAAAAAGCTTTTTACAAATTAGCGTGCTATTTAATTTTTTAATAAAGTGTTTTCTAAATAGTTAAGATTGGGTTTCTTTCGTAAAAAATGGATAAGTATGTACTTCGAATTAAAAAATAATAATATTGGTTTTAAGCACAATTTTTATTTTTGTTAGATTTTTATTTAAAAAGGCTGCTCAAAGTAAAACTAATTATGTCGAGTTATGTTCTGGAAGTGATGATGAGAATATGTATATTTTCATTCAATTTCAATAACTTTTTTAAATAATATTTTGTTGTTTAGTGACATTAATAACAGCCCGAAAAGAAAATTCCGTGTATTGTGGTTGGATGAGTTTCCGTGGCTAAGAAACAAAGATGGATGTTGTTTCTGCGCTGCCTGTGTAAAAAAATTGCAAATCACGTAAGTTATTTACGAAAGCACACTAAAAAGTGTTCATAAGCAAAATGTGGAAAATAAAAATAACATTTGCAAGTCCTCAAAAAGAAACTCTTAATAAGCAAGTGCACCAAACAGAGCTAACATTAGTAATGTTTCTTATTTCCCACAATTTGCCTTTTTTTTAATGGACTATCTACCAGGCTTATTAGAGAAGCGCTGTTCCGACTGTCAAATTGCGAAACACATTAAATGTGGCAGGTAAAGCAACTTAATTAACAGAAATGTTAGGAAGCAAATCTAAAGCAAATTTAATTTCCAAACTAAAAACGACAAAGTTTTCGTTAATAGTAGACGAAACAACAGACGTATCCACAAAGAAATCACTAGTTCTAGTCGTTCGCTATATGGATAAATCATCTAAGAACATTCAAGACAGATTTTTAGCCTCATCTACTTAAACTTTATCTACTAGTGTTTGGTAACAAATGTAATGAAATTAATTACATTTGGGTTTTATTAATATCGTTATTGCTGAATTAGTTTTTTCTTTCAATTGTACCTAATTATAAGACTGAACTACAAACTGAAATGTAATGGTTAATTTATATTTTACATATATATTTTTTAGCTGAAATAAAATAAAATTTTAAATATATAAAAATTTTGGTTACTTTTTTTTGCTTTTGGTTACTTTTTTTTTACATTTTGGTTACAAAATTTTTTTGGTCGTGGCAACGCTGATTAGGGGTCTCGCAAAATTTATAGCATTTTCTGATAGGAGGATTACTTTTGCGCCACCTTGTACATACATACATATGTACATTAATAATTGCTATTAATTAAAAACCTTAATTTAAAATCCTAATTATTACAATATTTTTTACCATTTATTGTCTCAATACTAGAGATGTATGTATGTATGTATGTATATCACAATAATCGAAACAATAGTATAAAATCCATTAAATTATTATATTAATTAAATTAATTAAATTAATAGAATATAGTTACTTACGTAAACATGTACAGAGAATTGTTTTTGTTTGTCCAATGTTTGCCAAATGTTGTCATTTATTTCTTTACTTTATATACTTACATATGTATTTATATTCTTTTTTCCGTTACATTATTCACTCCTTTGTTTATAACAACAACAATACATTAAGTTCATTTATGTTCTCTTTTATTTACATTTATTCGTCTAGCGTGAGTTAATCCTTTTCTGTTTTAGTTTTCATCTTCATTTCGTAACGCGTGGTCAATTTGTGTAACAAGTGTGCAAAATTATTTAAATAATAGTTATTAATATATGTACATACATAAATAATTTTAATAAATTTATGTAAAATGAGTTAAAAATATAAAGATTAGTAAGTGAAAATATTTGCAAGAGGTTTTAAACGTAGTTATCTCGAGGTTATTGGTAATTTCGTATATGTTCGTGGCTTAATGTTAGTACGATTGCATTTATCGTAGCAGCGCAGTCGTCGTCGGTTAATGCTGCATTATTGCTAAAATGGTTTGTTGTTGTATTGAAATGTTTGTACTCAAAATTGTATAATACTGCAGCACAGTTGTCGTCGGTAATGCTGTTTCGCCGCGTGTGTGTTATTTTAAATAGCAACAAAGTGTGTGTATGTATGAAAGTGTGTAAAAAGCTATTGTTATTAAAAATCTGTACATGCAGAAAATTAAATTTATCCGTTTCCGTGGGCATTTATAGATTTATATTCAGAGTTCTTCGATCAGGTCGGCGAATTTTGGCCCAAAATACAAAAGTTGTTCAAAAGTATTGTAGGTATGTGCTTGTATCTGCAGTTAATATTAAAGTATTAATGCCGTTTACTACACGTTTTTGACTTTTCAACAAAATTAGCTTTACCTACTTATGTCAATTTAAATAATGGATTATTTGCAGCACAAATACATCGAAATGTAAGTAAACAACTTTTTTTTAACATAAAAAAATCTTTTTTTTATTACTTACATATGTAAATTTGTAGGTACCTATATAGAATAAATTTAATAATGATAATAATTGAATTTTAACAAAATGGATGCCCGTTTGCTTTTAAAGTTCATTTTTCAATTGAAACTCTTTAGCCGGAATGTGAGGGTTTAAATTACGCCAGAAATCAACTCTATCTTGATAAAGTTCCTTATCGAATTGGAAAAGTTTTGAGTCTTCTTCATTTTTGTTGCCTATTTTTGCAAATAATACTGGATAATCTTTAGTAGCAGACCATTTAGGTAAGTTACTACCAGGTGGAGTGGGATTGCTGCAAATAAAAACATTATTTTAATTAGGTGTCAAAAGTTATTTGAAATAAAATAATTTACCTAGTTCTAGCAAAATTAACCCATAAAGAAAGCATAATTTCTCTAACTTTTAAATCATTTTTAGTGGGCGAGGCACTAACGAATAATTCACGAGCTATAGGGAATAGATATTGTAGTTCTTCCGCATGACAGGCGCCTAGAAATTTGTATAGGTAATAAACACATTAATAGTTAAAAAAAAAATAATATATAAATTTATGTATTTTTCTCTACCATAAAACATTTCTCGTCCTCCTTTGAAAAGTTCCGAAAAACTGGCCGCTCCTTTGTGCTCAAATAAGTACACATATGTTGGTGCCACATTTTTGGGAGCTGCATTGTAACTTTTAAGACGTAAACGTATGTACTCATCCACTCCAGCGACAAACCAACCATCTGACATTAACTTTAAACGAAGTAAATTGAATACATATTTCAAATTATCATCAAACAATGTTTCATTGTGAAACTTACATCTGTAATATTCTGATGATTATTTCTGTTGTAATTATGGCCATTGCTAAAATAGAAATTTTCCAAATCTTCTGTAACTTTCGTCTGTTCAGCTTGAGTTAAATGATCATAATTGAGCACAATGGGTAAAACATCATAGAATTTTTCTTTAAACTCATCCAGCAAACCGGGAATATTTAACAAAGATGCTGTCTTCAATAAACCTTCTTCAGAAGTGGCACCAATCATAAGCGGCAAGGCGAAACCATGAGGTTGTGCTGCTTTTCTAGGATAAACGGTTAGAAAAGCTTCTGGGTGTTCGGGTTCTACCACGGGTGGAAAAGGTATCATAGGATCAAAGTCCCATTCCTTAAAGAAATAACATACTGATAAAGATACATATAAATTAATTAAAGCACTTACAAATAGGTCATATACTGTAGCCACTATATCATCCACTGGCTTTTCTCTCAAACATTCCAGGGTCTTAGGCCAATCACCATCACTAGGACAGCCTACAAGTTTAGCCATTTTCTTAGCTCTTTGTGCCGGTACACCTTTGTGAGCCGGCTGGGCCCAGGGATTAAAATATGTTCCCGATTGGGCAATACCTCTGTGAAATAGACCTTTGGATTTCTTTGACAACATGTGATATGTGACACTAGCACCCCCAGCACTTTCACCAAAGATCGTTACACTCTTTGGATTACCACCAAATGCGGCAATATTTTCTTGTATCCATTTTAAAACTTCCAATTGATCTTTTAAACCAAAGTTACCGGGACAGTCTGTAGTTTCGGTACTTAAGAATCCTAATGGCCCTAAACGGAAATTGGCCGACACTAAGACAATATCATGATTAAGCAAAAAATCGGGACCATAGAAACTGCTAATACCGGCACCACATTCCCAGCCACCGCCATGGAACCATACCATAACAGGTAAGGGTTCCGCGGTATTGGGGACCTTGATGGGATTGAAACAAACATTTTTAGTATTTTTTTATAACGTTACAAATATACATAATAAGCAAGATAATTCATACCTCTGGTGTATAAACGTTTATATATAAACAATCTTCACTGCCTTCAATTTCCATGTCACGTCTAAAGGGATCACGTTGTCTACATTTAGGAGAATCTTCTATAACTTGTTTTTCCCCTTTCCATGGTCCATAGGGCACCGGCGACTAGAAAAATATTAACAATGTGATGAGTTGAAATATTGAGAACGTTTAATTTCTGTATTATTTATAAAAACAAAACGGAATTGAATAAGCAGTCACACAGCTCAGGTGCATCGAAATGCTGAGCAGCAGTTAATGACAAAACAACACGGATTTTTACAATAGGAAATTCAGCTGCATTTAAGAAGCAAACAATTCCAAGTTTATAAAAATAAACACCATTTTTACTGGTATGGTAACAAAACTTGAACAGACAGAAACATATCTAACAAAATGTTTAAAAAATATTAGATATTTTCGAGTGATATTATTATTACAGTCGACTCTTGATAATTTGAAATTCAAGGGACCAGAGAAAGAGTTCAAATAATCGAGATTTTATATTAACGAGAGTTCTAATTAACAAGAGGAGATAGAAAAAAAAATTCAAATTAACAAGAGTTTAATTAAAATTCATGTTTATCATTGTAACAATCGTAAAAACACAAGGTTAGCCGTTAGATTTCATAAAAAATCTAGAACATTTTGCATTTGCACTTTCGCAGAACCATTTGTGCCAAGCAATAAATTCCGCAAATAAGCAAAAGCTAAAAGAAAAACAAAGAAATTTTATTTTTTATTTTACATATCAACTGTCGATGTGTTGCGTATGCTAAAAGCAAACGATTTTAATTTTTGTTTTAAAAACAGAAACAAAATCACATTACGAATTCAAATTATAGAGTGTAAAAAAACTAAACTTCAAATTATAGAACGCTGTTGAGCAAGATGTCATTTCTATAAAGCAGCGCATATAAACTAAAATAAATTATTGTTTTATTTATTTTATATTTTGCATAAAACACAGCACATTAAAATAATTAAAATTATAGAGCGTAGAGCCAAAAAATTCAAATTATAGCGTGTCGGCGGCGATAAATATGCCATTCAAATAAATTCAAATTACCGAGGGACCAAATTACATAGATTTTTTTTCAATTTATTAAATGTTTTTCAAGGGACCTGGAAAACAGTTCAAATTATCGCGAGATTCAAATTAACGAATTTCAAATTATCAAGAGTCATTACCAACTTGTTTTTAATTTTTAGGCCAAAGATTTTGTTATTCGTATAGTAAGTCAGATAGCTGGTTTGATTAATTATAATTTTCAAGTTGTTTTTGTTTAATTTTTAAATTTGACCACAAAAAGTTTTAATATTTATTAAAAACAAGTAAGAAAGCATAGTCGGTCAAGCCCGACCATACAATACCCTACACCGAGTAAATCAATAAAACAGTTTTTCAGATATGGGCACTATATTATGGACCGATCATCCAAAAATTATATATGTTAAACTTTATCTCGGTATAAATACTTTTAAAAGATTTTTGGCGGGTAAATTGAATTACGGAGAGGGTCTTATATGAGAGTTTTGACTAATTATGGACCGACCATTATAAAATTAGGTGTCATCATTTCTGTACATACGAAACTCATTTTTGTTAAATTTTGTCGGGATATCAAAATTTTTAAGCGATTTATGGTCCTTAAAGTGATTTCGGAAGTGGGCCTTATATTGGAGCTACGACTAATTATTCACGAAATTTGTAGATTTGATTTAGCTTCATTTATTACTTATTTGTGGTGAAATTTGTTTGCATACTTGCATAATTCAAAGATTTATGATTGGTAAACCCCAATTTCGGGAGGACATTTGTATGGGGGCCAGGTGAAATAATGGACCGATTTCCACCAGTTTTAATCCCATCCATTCTTGGGCCGAAAAAATTTCACGTACCAAATTTTATCGAAATATCTTCAAAATTGCGACCTGTACTCTGCGCACAAGCTTTACATGGACAACCAGCCAGACGGACGGACATACCGACGGAGATCGTTATATCGACTCAGAAAGTGATTCGAAGTTCGATCGGTATATTTTAAGGTGGGTGTTGGACCAATATTTATGGGCGTTACAAACATCAGCACAAATCCAATATACTCTCCCCACTATTGTTGTACCCTACAATAAATCTATTTTCCTCTTCAACACAAATTTTATGTAAATTTATTCATTTAGCTAACATCTTACTCTACTAAATATTTATATACATATAATTAAAAAATTTTAAATCTTGTCTACACCGTTTCCAATTTTATTATGGAAATTTCTAGTTATGTACATATACATATGTCAGAAATTTTTATTTATATTTTAGATGTTTTTAATTTTATTTCAGAAATTTTAATTCGTAATTAAGAATTTTATATTTGTGTTTGATTTAATTTTAGTGTTTTAGAGTTTTCTAATACAGTTTTAAAAAATTTCAATTGATTTTATTTTCATTGGAATTTCATAATTTTATATTTGTATTTTAGAAGTTTATAATTAATACACAAAAGAAAACTTTTAAAATTCTAAAATAAAATTGCAAAATTCTGAAAAACAATTAGACAATTGTTTTAACATATTTTGTAGTTTATGAAATACATGTGTACTAATATAAATTTTATAATATAAGAAATTTCTGAAATATAATATAGAAATTTATAAAATACAGCCGGAAATGCTGTAGTTTCCACACAGTTGTAATTCTATTCCGTGATATAAAACTAAATTAATGTTATTGAGGTGTTTTTTTGCGGTGATTACCCCTAAATATTAAATATTTCACAAAAATCTAGTGTACATGAACAAATTTATTGTAAAAACTATTTATTGCAAAATAATTGTTTATTCTGCGGGTGAAATTTTCCGTGAAATTTTATTTACTTGTTAATTTTGAATTAATTAATATTAATTTTATAATAGTTTTAGGTATGTGGTTTCAACTTTATTGTTACAATAGCGTTAATTAAGATATTAGTTTAGTTATTTTTAAAGCTGCAAGCTAAATGTTGCAAATGTTATTGTCAGGACAACCAAATGTTTGTTCGAAGAACAAAATTATAGATAAATTAACACCGAAAATGTAAAGTTTATCTCTTCATTACAACCATGTACGAAATAACTACTTTAATGTTTTTGGGCTTACAAAGTTCATATAGGAGCAAAAATATCCATAAAATAGAAGAATCAGAAAATAATTAATTTTTTAAAAATTTCCCGCACTAAATGTTTCTATCGTTAGTGACCCAGCATACCATTCTAGGAGCGCTCCTAAAAAGGAGTCAGAAAAGAGTCCAGCAAAAGAGCATTTTCGGAGCGAAAGAAAAATTTGCTTGTTACTGTCCTGAGTCTCAGTATGACTTCCTATAGGCCGATTTCCCTGCTTCCCGTAATGGGAAAACTATTTGAAAAATTATTTGCAAAAAGACTAAAAGAAATAATAACTTATTCAAATGTAATACCATCTCATCAATTTGGCTTCAGAGAAAAGCACTCCACAATAGACCAAGTACACCGAATAGTTCATACTATAGAGGAAGCTTTGGAACAAAAAAAAGTCTGTTCAGCCATCTTTTTAGACGTTGCTCAGGCATTTGATAAGGTTTGGCATAAAGGTCTTATATATAAAATTAAAACACTATTACCAATACAATTTTCATCACTTTTGGAATCCTATATGACTGATCGTTATTTTAGAGTAAAGCATAAGCAACATTACTCAGATATGAAAAAAATAGAAGCTGGAGTACCTCAAGGCAGTATCCTGGGTCCAATTCTATACTTACTGTATACTTCAGATATACCCATACCAACAAATAGCAAAATAGCTACTTTTGCTGATGACACATGCATCTTAGCTACTGGTAAAAATGAAACCGAATCTACATCAAAATTACAGACAGCAGTTGATGAAATCGTAGACTGGACAGATACTTGGAGAATCAGACTTAACAAAAGTAAGTCGACACATGTGGACTTTACTAACAAAGTAATAACACATAAACCAATAAAAATTTCAAGTTTAGCTGTACCTTATGCTAACAATGCAAAATATTTGGGAATGACGCTTGATTCTAAACTAACATGGAAGGACCACATCAGAATTAAACATACTGAACTGAACATAAAACAAAAAAAACTAAATTGGCTAATTGGGAGGAATTCTGTACTCTCAATTGATAACAAATTGCTGATTTATAATCAAGTACTTAAACCTGTCTGGACCTACGGGATCCAATTATGGGGATGTGCTTCCAAAACTCATATAGAAATTATACAACGTTTTCAAAACAAAATTGCTAGAAATTTGGTCAATGCGCCCTGGTATATTAGGAACGACGATTTACATAGAGATCTCGGGTTAAACAAAGTGTCCGAGTTAATTCAACTATTTGCATCTAAACATGCGAATAGACTTCAACTCCACAGCAACGAAGAAGCATCCATTCTTATCAATGATGATATATATTCAAGACGTTTAAAAAGAAAAAAACCTCAAGACTTAATGTCTAATATTTTATAAAACTAATTTAAAAGAAAAAAGTTACTTGTTAGTGTAAACTAGGTGTAATTTTATGAAATGTTAACTAAAATATAGTATTAAGATCATTTCAATAAAAAAAAAAAAAAAAAAAAAAAAAAGTATGACTCAGAAATTCCACTTAATTATGTGTGTATCAAAGCGTTGTTATCCTGTTATTTGTGCTTTAAAAAAAAACATAGCCTTACCACACAAGAATGATAAAAACAAGATTACACAGAGCCCAAGAAAAACCTCATAAAAGACTCTTTTCTGGCATTATCTAAGAGCTCTTTAAGAGCCCAAAAAACCCCTCATAAAAGACTCTTTTCTGACATTATCTAAGAGCTCTTTCTGACGGACCATTTTCGAATGTAATGACCCTCTTTTCTGAAGATTTTCGGAGCAATTATGATTGTTTTTTGAGCTCATAAAGAGCGTTAACGCTCCGAAAAAGGTGTCAGAAAAGACTCTTTTCGGACTCATATAGCTTGCTGGGGACCTTTGTTTAATCTAACTAATTTTTTTTTGTAGGAGAAAACGTTGACATTGAGGATCAAGCGTTATTAGGATATTTGCATTGTCTGAGCAAATGATTTATTAATTTAGATTTTATTTAATAATATAACAAAAACAGACAAAATTTTGACAAAAAACGAAAAAATGCAGTTTTACCTAAATACATTCCCAAAGGGTTTAAACAAAGTTCTAAATGTTGTGCACTACTTATTTATTTTTAATCTAAGGAACAATTAGGTAGTCTAGTGAACAAATGGAGTGTAAACTTTTATTAAATCAAGTTTTAATTTCTCACACGTGATAAAGCAAATATTTTTCGATGTAATTTTAATACAAATAAGGGAAATAGACAGCAATATTTTCATGTAAATATTTTTTAATTTATGTAAGAGTTCAAAAGATCACAAGTTTTATTTATTTATCTTTATTAATTAATATTTTTATTGTTTGTTTATTTTTGCTGCCAAAACACTCATTAAATACTTCACATCGTTATTAATTTAGTAATTGCATTTGTAAAAAAATAAGTTGTAAAACAAACTCTGGCCTCATTAGTTTTTGTTTTTAAATATTTTTGTAATTAAAATACAATTACACGTTGAATTCATCATTGAACACTTGTCAAGGTTTATATTTTAACAAACAATTAGATAATTTAAGGTTACCAGCAAATTCATCTTTAAGAAGAATTCATTAAATTTTTTACACACACACACACACCTTAAAACGTAATTCTCCCACTGGTGGTTTGGCATAAGGTATTCCCATGAACGCTCTCATATGACGCCCTAAATGGGTCAACAAATGACGACCCACCAAAACGCCACCATGTGAAAGTTCAACTTTTAGTACAGCAGAAGTACGAGCTTCGCATGTCTTTAAATCATTTTGCAAAATCAAGCAGAGCGTTACAACAAATATTGAAAAAAAGTTATGAGCATTAAAATGCCGCGCGAGCCGATCCGTACGCGTATTTGACATCTTGTGTGAACGTATTTAGAACTCAGACTGAGGTTTGTAGATGGATGTTGTCGTCGTTTAATATTAACTTTTTGAAAAATCTTGGCTTACACCGATTGTTATATTGGCTGTTGTTGTGTATTGGGGCTTTAAATTGTTTACTCGTGTTCAACATTGTTTATTTGTATGTGTTAATTGTTTAGTTTTCAGTTTTATTTGTAAAAAATTAATAAATTAACAAATTTGTTTATTGCAAAACTAGACATTTGAGCATTTTTTTCGATAACTTTTATGGCCCAAACTAACAATTTAAAATGTTTAAACCAGTTTTTGATCTGTTTATTTGCTGTTAGGCATATTATTTTTTTAGAATTTAAATAATTTGTTTACTGGTAATATGTAAATTTTATTATCAGCATGTTGGCACTGGAATTTAAATTTGTTCAATTATGATACTTAATAAATACAAATACACTTTTTAATGTTTTAATCGGCAGATGGTTTATATTCATATTTACATGTGATCAACGATTTTAATGTTGTTTAATAGAAATGCGTTTCACTTTATTTACCTAAGGTTTTCTATTCGTTAATATCAACGATCTTGTCAACATGTTATTGGTGGTATTAATTAAACATTAAAAATCTTTAGTAATAAATTCTTTTTATTGTCAAGGAAATTTAGCTGACATATCTCATATAGACTTTAGTTACATACATGGGATATGTTTTCTCCTTGTATGTTTACATTAATTGTTACCGGCAGGATAGGTATCCTTCATATAAGTGTTTGATCTAGTTTAGTAAAATCATCGATCTATTGAATTTTCATGTCCCGTATATTACATTTCTTCAACTTCGAATTAGTTAATTGTAGAGGAATCTGAATTTAATAATCGCTATCCACACAAGTTTTATGGCAAAATGTAAGGCTTTCGGAAATTCTTCTACGTGCAGCGTCATTAATGATTAGAGTTGATTTCCATAAAAGTTAAACTGTCTTTGCCATGTAGGAATAGCTTATTCTTAACACTGCGAATGAAACCGGAGTAACTTAAAGGAAAACAAATTGCAGGTCTTTACAAATTCTTCAAAATAGAATGCTTTTATATTTACACTCTGATAAGCATGTTTCTTTTAGAGTTTCTTTTTTATTGATCAGTGAAGAGTTCTTTAGGCTGAGATCACAGCCGTAAATAGAACAACGAACTGGTGAAGTAAAAATTTCTTGTAGGTTTCTACATGACTATGAACGGGAGTAGGACGTACAAATGTACCTGAATTTGAAATGTAATAGCATTGTATGAAGAGAATGATGTTTCGGTCTTATCGTGTAAGTGATGGCTCCAAGAGAAACTGTGTAAGTCCTGTTTCATACTTGAACTAGCCATTTTTCGTTCTCTTTACCATCAACTTTCTACTTTTTCATGCGAACAACTTCGCGTAGAATAAGACGTAGAAAATAAATGAAGAAAACAAAACGAAATAAGAACTTTGACTAGTACGGTCAAGTTTGAACCCCTTTTATTCTCTTTTCCTTTCTCACCCAAATATACTTGCTCTAAAGAGTCAAAATTGAAGCGTGTAGAAGTGGTCGTAAAACCATGACGGCAAATAACCTCATCAGGCACTCATCTAGCCAACTTTCTTCTGCAAGACATAACGGATCTATTGAAGACGGATGTCAGAAGGTTGTTCACATATGGGTAATTGATTATATGCATACCCCTGCTACTCAGTCTTATCTTGGCTGTCTGTTTAACTAACATAAGGCTCTTTAAACTGCTTTAAAATATTTCATCGTAATACATTTCGTATTAACCCTGCTGTTAGGTTAAAAAAAACTTACGAATTCGAGGTTAACGGACCATTTTGGTCTATACTAATTTTTTTTGAAAACAAGGGGCGTAGGTCTATTTTTTATACTTATTTATTTCAATTAAGTATTTGGCAACAAATATTTTCACTAAAAGTTATATTTGTATGCTTAACAAATCGTTTGGGCTATTCATTTTGTTTTGAATGTTTGTTATTATATTTCATACAAATTAAATTTGAAAACAAAAGGTGTGTAACTTTTTGCCAGTGTTCATAGATTTTTAGTAAACAAAATTTAATTTTGTTTTCTTTTAGGAGGCGTAGATACTGTCGACCAAAAGATTGGCTACTACTACTAAATTTTTTGTACATCCTGCATAGAAGCGAATAAATAAAAAATTACAATGGACCAAAATGGTCCTTAACATAAAATTTGTAACTGTTTATTTTTCTCCCTCCCAATTTATGTTAGACACTTAATTATTTAAATAAAAACATTGATTTAGAAAAAAACCACGTGAGCTGACGTTTCAAGTTGATATGTTTTACCGTTGAAAAGATAGAAAGGAAAGAAAAAAAATTTGACCAAAATGGTCCAAACCTAACAGCAGGGTTAAAACAAACATTTGAGATAAAATACTTGTGAAAATGTTAAACTTTTGGTTGAAGTTTTTGCCTTCTATTCTGACGTTTTTTTTTAAACTTTTCTTTTACATAGATAAAGCGGCACTATTTAATTATTTAAATAGGCTAATCTAAACTTTCTGCATTACTTTAGTACTTGTTTTAGAATGTGTTTTACCAACTTGGTTAAAATTACCCAATGAATTTCAAAAACCAGCTTAGTATGAAAGTGTAAAAATATGACGAATACATTTAAATAATTAACCCAAAACAAAATCACAAATTCAATAAATATTGTTATAATTTTATTTCTACGTATGTATATACTGAATTTATACTCAAATTTTTGCGGTTTATACATACGAGTATATAAAAAGGGATGGGTATCTTTTATTTACTTTTAATTTATTGAGAATTACGACAATTGACAATTAGTTACAACATTTTATAACAAAAATACTTATAAATAATTGCATGTCATGAATTAAATAGAATTTCTTTTAAAAGTTTGTTTTTTTTAAACAGTGGTTGTGGTTGTTTAAAAACAACTTATTGGTCGTACGAAATACGTAATAAAAAATTTAATTTACAAACAAGACAGCAATAAACAAATACAATATTTGGGGTAACTTCAAACAGACATTATTGAAATTCCATTTTAGAAATACATGTTATTATTTTATTTTTAAGATATAATTATGTTCTTTTTTTTTTTAAACGTATGTATATTTAAGCGACTCACTTCGTATGCAAAGAAAAAAATGCTTTTGTTTTCTGAAAAATGTTGGGTCTAGTGATAACCGTTTGTAAGTGGTTTTGGAAAAAGCATTTTGAAAATAAGCAATACATATACATAACATCATAAAATAACAGAGGGGGTAACAAAAATTCATTTTTCTATGAGTCGTTTAAATGTAATACTTACTACAATTATTTTACTAAGAAAAATTAAATAAAATATTTTCCAAAAAATTATTTTTTAATCAAAGTTACCTTCAAGTTAAATATACAATTTATTATATATTATTAGATTAAAAAAAAAATTTTTTTGGAAAATTTGTTGATTAATACTCGCAAGAGGAATAATTCTCATTTAATTTATAAAATATTTTCGCTTTTCAATATTTAATTTTTTGTCGTAGCAAATATTAACCAAAAACGTTCTTTAAAAAAAAACACACACAAATTTGTATGATTATCTTTTCTTTCGACAGATTTAATAAAAACAAATAATTAATTCTAAAATGTTTCTTTAAATAACTTTTATCCAAATCAAATGTTTCCAAAAATAAAACCTGACATTACATACGTATACTATATAACTGAAATTTATAAGTATTGTTACGAAATTATATGTCAATTTAAATTTAAGTTTTAACGGCAATTGAAAGGGACTTTCGATTGTCTTCTCTAGATGCTGCCGGAAATTACTAGAATATGGCGCTATTGTATAAATAGAACAACCAGGGCCACTGAAAGTAGAGTTTATTGTGAGTAATCGTTAATAAAATATTAAAGTGTTCTTAAACCGTAATTTAAGTGTGTGTTAAAGTAAAATATAAAAGAGTATTAAAAGACAGAGTGTTAAATTATTTTTTACATCTGAATAACTACAGACAGGAAATAAAACACCGTTTTTAAAAGGAAAAACGTGAAAATATGTTTATTAAATGACTTTAATAAAATAAAAATTACATCTGTTTTGATTTTGACATTTCCGATCACTTATCTCTTTCATAACGAAAATAACGGCCGTTTTAGTAAAAATATGAATGTTTTGTGGAATTTAATTTAAGAAACCCAAATTTTAATTTATAATTAAAAAAAAAAATTTAAGTTCGGCCTGGCCGAAATTTACATACTCACCACCAAAACATATACATGCATGATCAATTATTTATCACAAGTTTAGTCAATAATAGTTCAGTTACCAATTGATGTTTAGAAAATCAAATTAATATTGGGAAAATACAAAATGAAATCAAGAAAGCCAAATTTTAATTATACCCTATACCACAATAGTAGGAAGGGTATATTGGATTTGTGCTGATGTTTTTAATATTGGTCCAACACCCATCTTTCTGAGTCGATTTAACGATGTCCGTCCGTCCTTCTGGCTGGCTGTCAATGTAAAGCTTGTGCGCAGAGTACAGGTCGCAATTTTAAAGATATTTCGATAGAATTTGATACGTGATATTTTTTCGGCTAAAAGATGGATGGGATTGAAACTGGTGGAAATCGGTTCATTATTTCACCTGGCCCCCATACAAATGTCCTCCCGAAATTGGGGTTTACCGATCATAAATGTTTGAATTGTGCAAGTATCCAAACAAATGAGTGGTAAATGAAGCCAAAACACATCAACAAATGTTGTGCATATCGGTTCATAATTACTCGTAACTCCCATATAAGCCCACTTCCGAAAATCACTTTAAAGAGCATAACACTCTCAAAAATGTAGGTATCCAAATAAAATTTGACACAAGTAAGTTTCTGATATACAGAAATAATGACACCTAATTTTATAATGGTCGGTCCATAATTAGCCAAAAATCCCATATAAGAGCGTCTCCGTAATTCACTTTAAGCTCCATAAATCGTTTAAAAGTATTTATATCTAGATACAGTTTAACACATATGTATGTACATATAATATTTATATTCACAGACATCATGACACTAAATTTTTGGATGATCGTTCTACAATAGGTTATATCTCCCATAGAACGACCATTTCTGAAAAACTGTTTTATTTATATACTGGGTGTAGGGTATTATATAATCGGGCTTGACCGACTATACTTTCATACTTGTTTTTTATTTTCTGAATGATAATTTCGATTTCTCTTTTGAAATTTGCTTCTCTGAATTTGTTTTTTAATTGTTATTTCTAATATTAAATTAAATCTAATATTAAATTACAATTTAAATTAAAGTAAACTTATAATAACCAAATACTTCTTATCTATCCAATAACATCATACTTTTAAATATTGTTAAGTTGTAATAATGGGCCTTAGATTTTGTGTAGGCAAAATCGCTGCAATATAAAATGTTGGCCCGGTAGCTGTTTGTGGACCATTTTAAGGCCGATATTGAATTTTGTTAAAACTTTGTCTGCTTTTCATTACGATTCATATATTTCTTATTGTTGTGGGTTATTAATATTTATATAAAACTATGTAGAAACATTTCTTATTATATAAGTTTATTTGACCTTTTTCATTAATATTTCAATATGTAATTGTTTAAGCTTAAGGTGGACGATTCTATTCTGACGGGTGCAACATTTAGACGCTTTAAACATCTTTTACTAATAGAAAGAAACACATTTTCAATTAAGACATTTCTAGAAGGGGTAATATTTTTTCTATATACTATTGTTATCTATTTACAAGAATTTTTATTAAACGACCAAATAGCCACGAGAGAGCTGTAAAGTGTATGACGGGTGCAACCAAATTGGCCAACTTTCATAAGTTCATACCACAAAAACACAAAACTCTGATAATTTTTAAACTTTTATTGTATTATTCTTTTTTATTGTAAAAGATGAGATATCAGATGATGATTATCAAATCAAACATCGTAGAGAAATATAATCCAATAATAAGACATTTGCTCTTTAAGCCATGACGGGTGCAACATGAATGAATTTTCTGTTCGCGCCAAATCTATGAACCTTAATGCTTCGAGGTGCATAACAAATTTATATTTAAGCTTACGTCTAAAATAATTATATTATTATAAAATATAGATATTTTACTTTAAATTTACATCAAAAAAAGTATCAAATAGTGGGATTTGAAAATTGATGTTAAAAGTTGTTTAGAATAGAATCGCTCAGGTCTTTTTTAAATATAATCTTTATTTTCTATAAAGATTTTTTTATTCTTTATTTTTTCTGCTTAAACAATAAACAATTTAATCCTCACAGTTCATTTAATAATGTCAAACCTTCATTGTCTTGATGCTTATTTACAATAGACGTTACGTAAAACGATGCGAAATGATAAAAAACGATGAGATATATTTGGGACTGTCTTTATGTAAGAGCTAAAGTTAATTGTGATCAGATTCTCACAGTAATCAATAACTTGATTTTTCGACATGTTAAAAACAGAATGACAAACGAAATATACATCCCCATATTTATGTAGGTAGGTATACGAGTATGTATAAAAAGAAAATAAAAGCATCAAATGTTTGCGAATTAATTATTTACTCGTATAAAAAAACGAAAGTTTAAAATTAATTTAATTAAAGTCCAGCTAAGCGGAAGTTTAACAAAATAATAATATTTATTAAATTTTGAATTGCATATTACTACACCTGTTATATTTTCTTTAATTGTCTGATATTTATCTTTAACTTGTATTTACATTGAGAATTTTGTTGTTTTGTGTATTTATGTATCGTATGCTAATCTGTTAATGTATTTGAATTCTAATTAAATGTAAATGTTTATTTAAAAATGAAGAATTATAAGATTATTAAAATTAAATAAATGAAAAATGTATGATCAAGATCATTACAACTATATTGCGTATAAACATTTTTCATTTTATTTTGTTAATTGTAACTTGTTTTAATTTCTAATTCTAATTTCCTATGATTTTGTTACCATATCGGACGGATACTGTTGCCAACTTTTTCTTAAAAATGTCACTAAAATAGAGAAAACAAGTAAGAAAGTATGGTCGGGCTTGACTATTATGGATCATCTAAAAATTTAATATTTTGTATGTTAAACTTTATCTCAATATAAACACTTTTAAAATATTTATGGAGGTTAAAGTGAATTAGGGAGATAACCTTTGTGACAGCTTCTTTGTGGCAACCGACCGTTATAAAATTATCTTTCACGATTTCGGTATGTGTTGAATTTAATTTGGATACCAAAATTTTTAAGAGATTTATGATGATTAAAGTGAGTTTCCAAAGTGGGCCTTATATGGAAGCTATGAGTATTTATGGTCGAATCATCATATAATTTGAGCGAATGATTATTATTTTTCATTTGCTTCTCAAAGTGATTTTCGAAAGTGGGCCTTATATGGTCAATTATGGACCCATCTACACAAAATTACTTGGAGTAATTAGGCTTCATGTAGATTATTTGTGGTGAAATTTGCTTGTATACGTGCATAAATCAAACATTTATGAACAATATACTCCTATTTCGGGAGGATTTTTTACATGCGCACAAAGCTTACGTGGACAGTCAGCCAGCCAGTCAGACATTTTGTAAATTAAAAGCCCTAAAAAATTAATCGTTAACCGTTTTTATATACAAGAAGTCAAGTCTGTCTTGAACGATAAAATATGTCACCTCCAAACATTATACGATTTTGCTTTCGGTTTCAGATGACAGATATCAATTTAAAACTCAGTTATTAACCCTTTAATACAAATACCGCCTTAATGTATATATATTGAAGACATACAGAAAACATACATGATTACAATTAAATAACAAGTGCAATATTAAATGTTTAACTTTAAAGTTCTTATTTTTGATGATTGCAACTAATTGTTTTATTTTCCTGATGATGCTTACCGATGGTAGGCGAAATATTGAAAAATAAATAAATAAAATAATTGATTATAACACATACCTCGAGCCTGATTATTTACCTAATTTTTAAATAACAAGTTTAATTCAAAAAATAAATGTGAAGCGATAGTCATTTCAAATAAATTTACAATTTGAACCCAATATTCTACAATTGTGTTTTCGTATGTTGAATTTGTTCCAATTTTGTATACAACTCGGTACTTCGTAATTTTTTAATTCGTTTAATTTAAAACCATATGTACAGAATTATATGTATAAAAAGTTAATTTAAAATAAAATGTGAAATTGCAAATTCTAAACTGTTTATCTTACGTGTAACACTGCATATATTGTATCAATAATTAATCTTATTTAATTTGTTTTAATTGGCTAAGAATCCACTCAACATTAGTACTCTAATTCTGCGTAAATTGCGTTCAAAAACCGCTAGAGAAATTTGCTAAATTGGCAACAGTGATGTCAGATGAAATTCTGATTATAATTGCATGAGAAAAGATTTTACAGTACCAAAGAAAGTTAGCCAAATACTGGCTTCTTTTTTTCACTTATTGAAAATGTCGTGTACTTTTTATACCCTTCAGCACCACAAGTGGTGAATGAACAATACTTGTGGATCAAAATGTAAGACAATCTCCATAAAAAATTGATATTTTTAAACATTTTCTTGCTATATTTTTAAATATAGTGCAGATTATACCATGAAAAATTGTATACATTGTCTTTATGATAAAAGAAGAAAGTGTGAAGAAAATAGTAAGAATACTTAGTCAATGATTTTATATAGCCACATACAAAAATCTTCCCGAAATATTGCTCAATTATACATAAATGCCTATAAAATTGGAATATCAATACAAAATGCAGCAGGAATAAGTTTCATGCAAAAAGAAATCGCAAAATGAATTTTTTAGTTCGGTCCATGTTTGACCATAGATGCCACATAAAGTCCACTTAATGTTAAACGGTTAAAATTTGACATTAATAATCCTTTTAGGTAAATAAATTGTTGGTCATAGCTCCCATACAAGGACTACATCCGAAGAAGCCATTTATCTTTATATATGTATATCGTATAAATATTGGTACCGACTTAAAACTTTGCACAGATCATTTACATATATGCCAAAATCAAACTGCTGGATTTTGAGAATATCGGTCCATATTTGACTATATCCCCCATATAATGTCCACTTCAGAAATCTACGTTAATACTAATATATATCTTAAATATATCGTTATTTTGAAATTCGACGTGAAATATCCTCATAAACACAAAAATGACTGTTCCATAATTTAAGAAGAACGGCCCATAATTTGTCATAGCTGCCATATAAGAACCATTTCTGAAAAACAAATAAACCCACAAAAATGTCTAATACATATCTACGAGTATATCGAACCAACTTTTATGTAGATCAGTAATTTTAATCCAGAAGATATACTACTATCGGTTATACGGCAATTATGCTACTGGATTTTGTAGCTGTTCGTCAATAATTGGCAATAGCTCCCGAATTAAGTCCACTTTCGAGCGTATTTGAGTAATTCAAAATTCCTTCGTTCTACCATTACAACAAAAATTTATATAAATCACTTTTTAAACATTTTATACTTACATTTTTATTACAAATAATATTAAGCCTTCTCGGCCAAAATAAAAATATATTACATAGTAATAAAAAACTACCTGAAATTTTAATTAAATTAAACACTTTTTAAGTTTATAAAAAGAGCAATCGAAAAAATTCCGTTGCTAAAATATAAGCATAGAAAAACGTAACTACGATCGTAATTCAGAATACCTACAATCGAAAGAAACGTAGCGGAATCGAAATGTATAAACTTTTTTTATATAAACTGAAATTTGTCCATTTTCAAAATCGTTAAGGTACGAACCAAGCGTCATTTCATAGCAAATTGTTAGAAATTGCCTAATAAGAATAAATAAAAGTTAGTATTCTTTTGAAAATGTAATTATTGTTATGAAACATCAACAAAATATCAATTAATGAGGAGCTCATTAACCCTACTCTTTAAAAATTGCACACATTTTAATAAACTGTTTGCAACTATACAACAAATAGCAAACATCAAGTGTAATTATAGTAGAAACCACATTAGTGGATACTGGATTTAGAACATATCAGTCCATAACTGGTCCACTTCTACTATGCCACCCATATATCTATTGTAAATAATATTATTAAGATCAAATTCAAACATAGAAGCCTCACCTTATATCTTATTCTTTTTTATACTCTTTGCACTTTTTAGTCCTATAACCAGCGTAGTTTCTGTATTTCTTATTACGTTTAGGTGGCGGGTATTAAATATTCGGCACAGCCGAATACTGCACTCTAACCTGTTGTTATTCTTGTTATAATCCATATAGTTTCTCAATCATAGTACATAAGTTTTATGTAAACGGAATTGTCTACCAATTTATGTAGAATTTCGGTCACAGTTACATTTAGGTCTTTAATTAACCTTTTAAAGAAACATAACCGTTTCGTTAACTAATACTTTAGTAATACAACATTTATAATCTCTAATATGGATTTACATACAAATCAACGGAAATAATCATTTAGCGGTCAATCTATTTTGTTAAAATTTTGTTCATATAAAATAGTATAATAATTATTTTCAAATCTCATCATTTTGATCCAATTTTGCTTTTATTGTTTTAAAATGTCGAAAATTTTCAATACCTAACATTTCTGATGAACAATGTCGGATATTGTCGGTTTAAATAAAGCTAATGCTTAAGGGATAGAACAATATATGTCCATAGTCGTATGTATGCAAATCTTAATCACAGATCGTTAATAAAAAGGAAGCTTAAAAAAGTTATTAAAAGTAACCAGCAACTTTCAAAGAAAATACTACGTTGAATAAAGCAAAATGTGGGCCTCTATATATAATTATATAAAATAGGGCCTGTAGACACGCTTGCTGTTATTTTATTAAATTTTACCACTCTTCGGTTAAGTTTTGACTTGAACTAGTTTACTGTCATTACCCATAACTTGCTATGGATTGACCTTATTGTCCCCAACTTCGGCCAATTGTAATAAGTAAATTGTAAAGTTAAAGCAAAGTGGTGTTATAGTTCTTGGCAAATGTTAGCGATTTTGAATAAGTATGCACAGCAGGGTAGAGTTTTAATTTGTGATTAAAAAGTAGTCAATCGTTTTTTGTTACATAGGTATTAAAAACATTTATGCGACCGTATGTACAAAATCGGTCAAGTGTTTACTCGAATTATACACGTACATATATAAGTAGCTGTTGTAAGGGTATTGGTATAATATTGTGACGCACTGTATAAATGTACATACTACATATTTCCTCCAGTCTGTAGGAATTTGAATTTAAAGCACTATCATAATTCATATACAATATATTAAATTAATTATTACCACATGCCAATGTATTTATCAATGTCTATGTCAGTATATGTGTGTTTGTATAAATACGTATAGACATACATATGTGGATATAACAAAATATTTAACAATTTTGCATATTTTGTTGTTTCTCAAGAAGTACGAGTTTAGTATAAGTATGTACATATGTTTTCGCCATATTAAAATGTAATTTTGCAACTGAATATAAATAAATAAGTACTCGAAGGCCATCTAACAAATTACATTTGTGTGCAAAGTGTTCAAGAATTTTTCAAAGATTCTTTTCATACTAAACAATTCAAGGCTTTTTATTATGTGAACGAAAAAAACTTTTGCAAAAAAAAAAAACAGTTTTCTACATCGTTTATGATGGCTAAACTATGGTTAATTATGTCGTTTAAATAAAGTCTAGTTTTTTTTTAATTTTGGATAATATTTGTTTTAATGTCTTGCAGTAAATAAATCTAGTTTTTTTTTGGTTTTGTAAAATTTTATCTAAAAACAAAATTTGTTTTGAAATGGATGGACTTGACAGACAAACAGATTGTGCGTTAATAACGGCAAGGTGGTCATAAAAAGAAATACTAAGAAATAAACAAAAAACATAAAAACATGTTTACTTACAATTTTAATAACGTAGATATTTTATCGATTTCAACATCACTATTAACTTTTCATACTGGTACTTCTTGTCTTGAACAAATGTATTTGGTAATTTGATTTTGAATAGTAGTTTTTTTTGAGTGTTAACAATTTGTAAGATAAATTTTAGTTGAAGTTTCTCTTGGTTATGTGCCGCTGTTAGTAATTGATAAATAGTGAAAAAGTTTACGATTTTACATATATATTGGATTTGATTTTGTTATTAGCATTGTGAATTTACTTTATCTTAGTTTTATTATAAATAAATGATTTATTGTGTATGAAACAATAAATTTTATATTTGATTTATAGGACTTTTTCATTTTAATATAAGTTTAATAATAGCATGTACCTTAAAATGTACCAAGTCACTCATATGCGCACTGTTTGAAATGATATTTCAATTAATCAAATTTATTAGGCGCTATCTAGACTGTCAAGTTGTGGAGAAAAACGAAAAATTATTATTGGATAAACTAATTTTGTAATACCACTCAAAATATGATTTAGTTCCTGTAATTTAAGTTAGTCTTTTAATATAAATTATAGTTGAAATATAGTTACAATGCATGAATATATGTACGTATGTATGTCTGTTTGTTTCAAAGTATGTTTGTACATAAAGTTTTTAATCTGCTTGAGTGGCAATTGTTCATGCTCATATGTATGAACATTAGAGTGGCCCCAAAAGAAGTCGATGTTTTCAACAAAAGTTAATACTTACAATCTTTTTAGTTCGAATATTACAGACAAATTTATAAAATTGGTCGTTAAATCGAATACTCGATTTTAAAAAATGTGAAACAAAGTTATCATTAAAAATTATATTAAGGTGGATTTACCCATTCGTTCTGAACAAAATATTTGTTCGGACAAGGTTTTTCATGTGAAGTTTGAGTTTCTCTTTTTGAGAGAGGGAAAATATTTTTTGCGAACAACTCTCAGCTTGATACAACACAATATAGAAACAACAGGCTCCAGTGGTAAAAATAAAAAGGCGCCTTTTGTTTGAGTAAAATAATGTACTACTCTCAGAAACACTTGAAAAAGTATTACTTTTGACATACGTAAATTGTGAACAAAGTCAGTCAGCTGTGCTACTGCACTCACCTTGTATAATTACACTATGGGTCTAATCAAGGCATATTGATATTGATTGGGTTTAATTTTATATTTTGCTTGGACAAAAATGAACTGAGTTGCTAAGTTGGTTACATTTCTATCTGTGGTGTTTGTGAAATTAAATTATTCATTTCATTTATTCATTAAAAATTTTGTCAATTGTTTTTGAAAAACATATACAATATTTTAAAATAATTTAATTTTTGTTTATTGACTTTTAACCAAAGCAAAATAAACCAATGGCCGTAGTATTACCACTTGTAAAACTAATAGATTTTGTTTACATATGACAGCTTCGATTTTCCAGAAAAATCGTTCGTAAAAAAAATTTCTTCGGGAAAAATTTTTGCTTGGAACAAATGGGTGAATCCACCTTTGGCAACAAATTTCAATGATAATTATTAGCTATATTATGAATTGAGGCTGAAATAATCACGGCATTTTAAAACATGAGACCACTGAAAATGTACTAAAATTTTTTTGTGTTTTACAAATACAGGGCCTAAGTCGTTATAATCGAATTATAATGATTTTATAATAAACTATAAATAATTTAGTATCAATTAATAATCATTTGACTTATTAAAATTGACTATATACGATAATATGCCAAAGGTCTGTCAATTTCAAACAGTTATCGTTCTTTGGATTATTTCGATAACGGTATTTTTGATGTAACGGTCATCAACAGCATTTTAATGACAAGGCATTGTTCACATAAAATCCGTTCAAATAAATGTTTTAATATTTACGTAACAAAAAAAAAAAAAAAACAAATACTTTTGAACCGTAAATTATTACTTATTTAGTCATATCCAAGATAAACTAAAAAGCGTAACTAAACACATTAATGATTAAAAATCATTTCCCGCTTTTGTTATGATGAACCGCTTGTGTAACATGTAGCACAATATTTTGATCCTTCATACTTAATTTAAATCGCTAACATTTTGTGGTTGTCAAAAACCGTTTTAAATTTCCTTTGATAATAGCCCAATATTTTCCAATTGTTCGAAGTTGGGGATTCATATTGTTCTCATTATGATGACCTAATCGTTTCGGAACCAATTTTTTACAGCTTTTAAAACATGCCAGGAAGTAAAATCGTACATAAACTTTACTGAAGTGTGGTGATGTCTAATAATAGGCAGCAAAAGTTTCTGCAGATATTCTTCCATATAAATAGGTTTAAAAACCAGCATCCACACGTATTCTTCCTGCGGTACTTACACTGTTGTACTGTACTAACAGTGTTGTATTTTTTCCATGGTCATTGTCGGAGTAATCCGTTTCTTGTTTCTCTTAATATAATAGCTTTTTTTGCTTTCTTTTTGTTTACAATCTGTGATTAAGGTTTGCTTGTGTAGTTTTATAACTTAATTTACAGTACTGTTTGGAAACTTTAGCTTCTTAGCAATCATTGTACCCGACAATGTCGAATTTTCAAGGAATTTCTGCACGATTTTCTTTAAATTTTGACCTTTCATTGCTCAGCACTTGTGCAAATATATTTTAAAAAGATTAAATGTTTTGACTGAATCGAAAAAAAATCTGCAGGTTGACTTCCAATTCAACACTCTGTTTACATTATTCACTTACAATTTTTAATTCAGTGTAATACAAATAGTTAAATATTAGATTGTGTGTACTGTGAGCGTCAATATAAAGTTAACACCTTACTATTTAAAAAAAACGTTTTATTATACATACATATATACTACAAATTTTAAACAGAATATAATTCAAAACAAAATATAACTCATTAACAAAAACTAGAAAATTAAGGAACAGGTATATTAAAATTATTTAAAATGTTGTATGTAATATTTTGTTTGTAGTCCCAGTATTAGCTTTTGTCACAGCTGTCAAACTTCCAGACATAGAATGAACGAGTTGTTTAGTAAATCAGGTTATCCTTGCAAGAATATTTCCATTGAGGTCTGGGGATTGCACAGAATGATGTAAAGTGTCTTGGAAAACCACTCTTTCACAATTTTGTGAGGTATGCTTAGGATTATTGTCCTGTTGGTGCAGATTGTTTTTTTTTTAAATCTCGATATAATCTTCCTTTTTCATTGTAAGATGTCAGATTACCGACCCCCGATGCCGCTATACAATCTTGGAGCATTACTGAGCCACCACCATGTTCTACAATCTTGGTAAGATATTTATTACTAAAGGCTTCGTTCGCCATATTTTTAAGGGTTTTTTACTGCAAATATCTTAAACTGACTTTCATCAGTAAAAATAATATTATTCCAAAAATTTTGAGGAACCGTTTTTTTTTTCGAAATTCAAAAAAGGCTTCTTACGTGGCACTTTACCATGTAGGCCATTTTGATGTAAAGATCTGCTAATCTTATCCGCGCTTGCACTTTTTCCAAAAGTTTTCGTAACATTTTCAGCTATTTTTATAGCACTAGATGTTGGGTTTGCTCTTACTTCTCTTACTATAGCTCTAACTTTAGTTTTTGTAAGACGCTTTGATTGTTTTGCAAATTTTTTTACGTTATTATGTTTGGTATTTTTGTCTATTATTGTTTTTATTGTTACCTTTTCTGTTTGGCTTCCCATTGTAAATTTTTCACTACTTAACGTTACAACTTAATCTCTTTTAATGATAAATTATGAAATTTGTAATTATTTTGAACGGTATTTTACCGTTATACTTACAAACAAAGAATAATTAAAGAATTGCCACTATTTTTGGAATGACAGGGTTTTTTTGCATAATTTTGACGCATAAATATTGATCTATTTTAACAATAAATCAATTAAATTTTTATAAGCTTTTGTCTTTGTGTATTTTTTTGTGAATTAAATTCTACTTAAATAATTATGTGTATAAAAATGCAATAAAAATTTCGATTTACTTTTAATAATATGTGGTGTTGACATTTTTTTGACGCTCACAGTATGTATTTCCTGCATAGAAATTAAAATGTGAGTAGGAGTCGAATTTATTTTGTTAATACTTTACTTTTATTTACAAGGGGAGAGGGGGGCACCTTGCACACTTTTTGCTTTCAAGCCACATAAAAATTTATATTTTTGAATTATTGACTTTTTACATAATTTAACTAATATGTTTGGAAAAAACTTTAGTTTAAGTCTACAAGTAACTTATTTTTAGTTCGATTTAATTTTTTTTATTTTTTTAATGGATGAAGTCATTGTGTTCAAATGTGTCCCCCATACGGGGCAGCTTTGAACGGCAAATTTTCTTGTAGCCCTTATGCCCAAAAATAACATAAACAATTATATTTTATATATATATAATAAATTCGATTTATTTATTAAGAAAAACATAAACATTAACAATTAAAAAATAAAAAAAAATTCAGATCAAAAATAAGTTTTATATTATTAAGACGGAAAGCCCTTGCGATTTCAGGTGACATTACATTTTCCTTTAAAGCATTATGATCAGCATTGGATTCGTCATTTTCAGAAAATAAGAAGGAATCAACAATGTTTGGTACTTCGGTTGATAAATTAACATGTTCAAAGGTGCCCCTTTTTCTATGTTCAAACCTGAACTGGCTTGCCATTTCACGGAAATTTATAATAAATATTTTTTTACATAAATATCAAATACTTAACTTAATTTTGTTTGAAATAAATTTTGGAATGCAATAAATTTCTTTCACGAAAGAAAACGATCACTGAATACTTCTTACATTCTTACAAAAAAAAATAAAAAAATTTACAATGGCACTGCGAAAACTTGTTCACCCAACTTCATTCGGTCGACGACTGAAAAAACTAGCAAAAGTTGTTGACGTTACTAGAAAACAAGGTTACCATGTGAACAAATCGGTAAAGAGTCAGAAAAAATGTTAAACTGAGATTTTATCAACATTGTTCAGAGGTGCTCCGTGTTCAAACGTGCCCCCCTCTCCTCTACATATATTTTTAGGAACACAGTAAGCGTATTCAGTTTTTGTAGAAAACTTTTCTTTTACCATGAAATGCGCAGCAACTTCGACCCATTCCTGTAATCATAATGAGTTTTATTAAGTAAAACTTAAAAAAAAACAATATTTTTAAATACTATTCCTCTTATTTTCCTCCCACTGCCCGGTTAAAACGGATAAAAGAAATTCTCTGTGTAACCCCTTTTTTGTTTTAATATAATTTTTGAAATACTTTGTTATTGTTTTTGTGTTATTTTTGCATTGTTGTTGTTTTCATGAATCTTGTAAAACATGATTTATTGATGTTAAAATATTTATTGTTTTTAGCGTTAAAATATGAAAATTGTTTTACCATTTTTTTCTTCTATGCTTTTCGTGCTACAACAAAAATAATGAAAATTGCCAAAACAATTTCTACTGTTGTAGTGTTTATTCAACAAGAATGCCAACATTTTTTATCTAGACATATTTAATTTTTTTAAATTGTTGGGTTAGAATTCCCTTCTTAAAGTCAAACGTTTTTTGTGCAGTTCCTTATTTGCAATTGTTGTTGTTGATTATTTCATTTTATATATTCCTGCTATATGTTTCCTTTGGGTCAATTCCACTGGTTTCATTTAATTAAAAAAAAGAAGCGGAAGAAAACATTTATGTATGAAGTTATACAAACTCGCGGTATATCGAGGTATGCTTATGTAAATATTTATATTCTTGTAGGTATGTATGTATGTACGTATATAAAATTCATATATCCTTTTGTCCTTTCTTGCTTGCTATGTCATTTATCCCTTACCAGCCTTATTTAAAGCATATTTTTATTGTTATATTTATTTAGGTTCAGGTGAGCGGAGAGACATTTTTAACAACAACCAATTTTTTTCGTAAAAATATCATAAAAAACAGTTTAGTAAAAGGGAACACAATGAGCCCAGGCACTTAGTGGTGGCTTAAATATGCGGTTTCAATTTCTATAGAGCTTGTCAGGCGACAGCAGCCACCAAAAACAAACATCTCATGTTATTTTTATATACAGACCGGCAAACATACAAACTTTGTTACAAATCCCAAGAATATGAAAATTTGTTTTGAAGACATTAACTTGTTTAGGATTACAATTTTTGTGAAATCAATTTACGAAAAATGGGTACGGCACAGAAAACTTATTGGACCGTATTGTAATCGTATAGAAGGTGATCTAACAACTGGTCAACATCTTGTAGTGGATGAGTTGAGGATAAAGAAATAAGTAGAGATGAAATGAGTCAAAAACTAAATACCTCAAAACTTAAGGTTTTATGCAGGGTGCCCCGATAGACTAGGCGATAGAGTGCCGGACTATCAGTCAAAGGGTTGCGGGTTCGATTCCCGCCAAAGACTCTGGGTATACGAGTCAGACATATAGTATGTAGACCAGTCAGACATATGGAGATAAGTCACACATTTGTAGACCAGTCAGACATATATATACCAGTCAGACATATGTAAACTAGTAAGACATTTCGTAGATAATCTAAGACATCGCACCATATTAGTCTCTGGGTGAGAATGTGAGGTGACTCACACCAGCCTTCCTACCTAACCTAACCTAACCTAAGATTTTATGCAGCGAAGATGCTAGCCCTAATAACCGATACAAAAGCTCAATCAAAGAAAGTCAATACAACTGCGTTGAGGAGGATGCCTTAGAGGACTAGGCAGCCAGCTAAATACATCGAAATGTTGATCTATATATGCCAATGTATAAACTAATTAGAGACGACAATAGGGGACAGGCAAACAAAGTTATGGACTGGCCATTATGAAGCCATATTACACGACTAGTCCTTATCAAAACTATGTTTTGGGTATCACACTCAAACATGTATATCAAGACAGCTTATCCCAATATCCTGGATATTGCTACTGCGAATATTTTGTTCAAAATTAATGCAATACAATAACAATATTTTAAGTAAATATCATCATTAGATCTTGTATTTTTAAATTTGGAAAATCTTCGGTTAATCTTGCCTTCGACAATAGCTCAATATTGTTCAATTGGCCTAATGTGAGGTTTCCATATATTTTCTACTACGTCGTCTTGATACGAATCTATTAAAGCTTTTGAATAAGCAGCAAATATTTCTGCAGGCATTCTTTTATATAAAACTGCGAAGTAATAGTCATAGGTGACAAAATGGGTGCTATTCAGACCACAATTGTTGTCAAACCTTTTTAAAAAATTTAATCATTTTTGTATATTAATATTTTGGGTAGGCATCCTCTCCTATTGCTGCTCATTATATTTTGGTTCCGAAAATGTTTGAGGTAAATTTTTGCACATATTTCATCATCCATAATAAGACAGTTTGATAAACATTTTTCGAATATTCACTACGAGGCAGACCCACAACTGAATATTTTCAATAAAATTACAAGTTCTTGTAAAAATACTGCCACAAACTTGAGAAACATATCACAAGTCCATACATTGCGATTAAATGATTAATTACTTTAATTTTGAAAATCTCGTTTTGTTATTTTCTTCAACAATTCTACCTTTATACATTTTTAAACCCACCAATGTGTTTTACTACTAGAAACATATTGCAATTCATTCATCCTTTAAACAAAATTAACATTGGGAGGCTGCTGCTCTCTTATGTAATCTTTAATTGTTTATGGTTTGTTGGTCACGCCCACTTGAACCAGTTGTGCATTTGATGGTTGTGCTGCCAAGTAGAAATTATGACTGATTTACTTTGGCATTTTTTAATTTCGCGAAATTTTTTATTTTGTCAAGAGTCTTTCTTTTTTTTTTATTCATTTCACAAGTGATACTTGAGATCAAGTGCACTCAAAAGAAAATAATGAAAAAATATATGCATGCTATGATTTAAAACAAAAAAACAAACAAATAAATACTTAAGCAAAAACAAACATTTTTTAACTTAAATGCTTTTTAAAAAGTTAAAAAGAAATTTAAGAAAAAAAAAATATGCATTAGAATTTAAAGTGTTGCACCTGTCGACGGTTGTGAAAGCTGTAATAGAAATTTTAAAACTTAAATCATTTATTTACTCCCTGTAAATAAATTGATTTATTTATATAATTTTTTGGAGTGTGGAGTTTTAATGTTTTCGTTCATTGCATGCAAAAATGTGAGTTCTTCTAAAACTGATTATTAAATCAAGTATTTTTTAATTACTTTAAAGATTTTTATAACTTTTACCTTTAAGGTTTCGCCTTAAACCCTTTAAAAACATTGTCTGCTTCCTTAACAGTATGTGTAAATATGTTTGCTTTTGTCTTTAAACAACATTGCCATTAGCTAATAGAGCATATAATGGGTTAATTTCATCTGCTACTTGATTATTTCCTCAACTCGGAAACACTTGTTAGAAGAATATCTAAAAGCATGTTTTAAGTTTTCTATGTAAATATGTAGTATTGCTAATGGTGTGATTGTTAGTATATATTGACATACGATGTTTGTAATAAGTTTAATTAATACACAACAACTCAACATTTGAGGCATGTACAATATTCAAAACACATGTTTCATCAGCCATAATACTCTCACATCCATTCAAACAAATTTAACCACATTTAAATATGCATGTACTATATGTACTAGACAGAGTTAGTAGGGAGAATAACAATTAGACTTGATTCAATTTTAGAACTATTATTAAGTGAACTGAATATTCTGGGCGGCAATTGCTCATACTCTCATAGGGTGCCTGTGTCAGATGGTAAGAGTTTGACAAGGCAACAAACCATTCCATTCTTGTGAAGACCCTAAGGCCCTAATAGCGGTTATTTTCAGAACGATTGGTAGAATGGAACGATCGAGGAAAGGGACACTCCAGAATTCTCCTACCTATGTATAGAATCAGGATTTTATTGTGAGAATTTTTATCGAACTCCTTTGCATTAAACAATTGCGCATACAAAACGCATATATTTTTCAAGGAATGCCGGACGTCTTATAATGAGAGGGCTATACATTAAAATTTGCCACTCTTATTATGTTTTACTTGGGTGTTACACGATCAAGTTTTGTCTTTCATATTTTAATACACTCACGTTTTTTCACTTATACTTTTTTTCCTAGCTTTTGGAAGACTGCTCGTATTATTCATATTCCTAAGGCCCAGAACACCTAAGACCAATCTCTATTCTACCAGTATTATCTATGGTTTTTGAACATGTTATTAAGGAGCAAATACGTTGTTGAGTATTTTTGATGGCCAATATGCCTATTGTTAAAGGTGCCATCAGCCGGGATGTATTTTACATATGTACTGTCAAATTTTCGATCTGTAAAAGTTGTACACATCGTGTGATACATATGAAACTTTGCATATGTAAAATACATGTGGAAATACATATGTAATTTTTTCGATTAGAACACGCTCTATTTTCCTGTGACAAACATAAACAAAACAGCTGTTTTGTTTTGAAACAAAATTGTTTGAAAAAATATATTGTAAAAAAAATTAAAGAAAATTAATTTTTAATAAATTAAATTATGTTTATTATATTTATTGCAGTTAGATTGGCCAAAAGAAGCAATTATTGAAATTTATACACGTTAAAAAGTCAGCTTTTGTTTACATTTATAGGTTATGTCATACGGAAAAACATAAGCAGGTGTGATAGCAAAAATTATGAATCGTATGTAAAATGGAAATTTTGACATACATACGGAATTACATATGGATAAGAAAAGTGACAGTACATATGTAAAATACATCCCGTCTGATGGCACCTTAAGGATTTAACACCACAAAAATGCTTCTAAAAATTACGGATCAAATTAGGAAAAATCTTTCTAAAGCCTTTAATTCAGTTTTATTTGCTACTATGGTTGGGAAGCTGAATATAAATTTAATTTCACTGGTCGTCTAAATTACTCTTATTTAACAGATAGGTCTCAGTTTGTGGTTTTTGGTGGACAGCGTTTTCTTTTATCTGGCGTTCCTCGGGGGTCTGTATTGGTCCCACCTTTATTTATTTTGTATATGAAGAGCTTACCAGATGTTAATGCCGCTTCGATATGTAAATCTTTTATATATGCTGATGACATTTTCTTGCTTTTTCGGAGCAGTATTGTTTTGCCTGATGTGTTGCAAAACAATATTAATTTTTGTCTTGTGTTATTGAGTAGGCTTCTTGTAACTCTTTGGCTGTGAATCCTTTTTTTTTTTATTAAAGAGAAGTAACACTCAGGCAATTAATATGCCTATAAATAATTGCGTTACTTTCTTTGGAAAGTGGGTATATAGATTGAAGAAGTAAAGGTGGTGAAAGTAGAAGAAAGTAGAGAAAGAAAGTAGAAAGAAAGGCGCATTATTTTTAAAGCTTGATTTTATAGCCTTTATTTAATTATTTTACTTCGATGGCGTTTGAATGCTATACAACCGAAGGAGGGCGCTCTGATAAATAATAGTTATGATGGATAGAAGAAAACTAATAACACTGTGCTAGTTGGAAAATGTGACAAACGGGGCACCTGGCGGGTTAACCTAATTCGGGTACGCTGAATCCAGTGGTGCTAACCGTTTTTTTTAGGTTAGCTCGTTTTTTCGAAATATACCGTTATTTCGAAAATGGAGGAGGTTGCACAACATATATTCGCGTAACTCAAAAACGGTTCAGTTTATTGAATAAACTAAAAAAACCAAAATTCCGCAATGAAGTAAGGTTAAACTTTTTTCCAATATGCGCAGTCGTTGTAGAAACATAATTTTTTTTACCAAAAAAATAGTTTTTTTTAGCAAAATTTCAAAAATTTTGTTTTTTAAAACGGCATAAAAAATTGGAAAACGCAGCTGTGCTTCTAATTTTTTTCTAATTTTCTGCAGGTATAGCAAACGAAGTTCCAAACAAAACAAGACATAAATAATTAAAATCTGTCTACAACTTTTGATTTTATTGACAAAAGATGAAATATATAATAACCAGACGAAACTTCAAAAATTAAAACATTTATTTTTCTTGTTAATTAAAGTTTAAGTTTTTATTTACAAATTTATTCTTCTTCCTCCTGCAGATTCCAACAAATATCCCCTAATAGCGAATCAAGTTGATTGCCACTATACCAGTGTTCGAGTCTGACTGTTACTTGGTGAAATCTCTCGCCATGTTCATCAGACTCGGCTGGTGATTGTTCATTAAATTTTTCTGCATGACAATGCAAAAAATGTATTTTCAATCACATTTTGACGTTTAAGTTTTTAAATGCTGTTGGCATATCTCCAATTAAAATTCGTCAATTTTCAGACCGATGATTTTCTAATACATTTTATATTACCATTAAGAATTCCTGTAAAATAAAAACATTATGACCTGAAATATAAATCTAATTTAATAAAGTAGCTAGAGTTCATACCTTCTTTTACTTTCATGCCGCTTAATCGTGGAAAAATTCGGCGCAATTCGGTAAAAGCAATTCCATCTGGGTTCAATGCTTTTATAAAATTTTTTACAATACCCAGTTTGATGTGGAGTGGAGGAAGCAAAATCTTTTCCATCGGCACAAGTGGTAATTCAATAATATTATTTCTATGTAATCTGCTTTCCTCACGTATAACCCGAATTTGACACAAAAAAAAGTGTCAAATTCTAGCACAGTGTAATTATCAAAAACTGATGTTGTTTTAGTGGCAGCGGCTGGGAATCAACCTCGGGCTACAAATACCAACTCATGCTTAATAATCAAATGCGCTAACCAATTAAGCCCCCTCGAGAGTTTCTAAGACTAATGCTAATATGTTTGGCCCAACCATTCGGTTTCCCTAATTGAAATATTGTCTTCGACAATGTCAGTATTAACATTGTTGAACAACTCAAAGTACCATTTAGATGCTAAGCTTTCTTTTTGTACTCACATTGATATTTTAAGCTCTAGAGTTTTTCGTATTCTAGGCAAAATATACTCTGTTAACTTATGTTTTCCTATGCATACGATAGATGATATAAATTGGTAGATTCACTGTTGATGTCACAGTTTATATATGGACTGGACGTTTTTTTCTGGAACCTATTTTAGTTTATTTAATTGTGTAGGATTAATCGTTCGGTTAGTTCGGTTGTTCGTAGTTTTCTTGGTTGTACATTTGATGATTTTTTAAAATATAGGAATAATATGCTGTTTTACAATGTTGTCACGAACAGCAAACAACTTTCTCTATATAATTCATTTAAATTTAAATAAAATTTTTATACCGAAAATTAATTTATCTTTTTTTGAGAGATCATATGTTGTTAAAATTGCACGGTAGTGGAATACATTACAACATCCATTGCGTTTTTTACACACTGTAATAACGTATTTCGCTTAAAACTTGTATGCTAGTTTTCTGAGTCAATGTAGTAAAATACATTTCTTTGACTTTATGCATATATGATTGCAAAACAAATAATACCCATAATTAAAGCAATAAAACAAAGCTAAGTATTAATTATCTTTTAAAGAAAACAAATATGACGTTTTGCACTATGGACTTTCAAAATATAAGCAAATATTACTTTTTTCCGGCTAGATGGATATTATGGACCACTGTGCGTCTGGGGCTAATATTTCACGACACATGCAGATGTTGTCGTTCTTTGGAGATCTAAATGATTTATCCACGATCGGTCTGGAACACCTTAAAAATGCTTATAATATTATTCTTCATCTTACCATCGTATCGGTTAATTGATTGTTAAAGAAACATACCACCTACCAGATTGTCTCTTTGTAATCTATGTAGGATCAATTGGCAAACTTATGGGTTAATTTATTTTTAAATTTTCTTCGCGCTCTCTTCTCTCAATATCACATACATACATACATTATGGCCTTAAATAGCATTAGTGTCTAATTCATGAATGATGCTTGTTATGTTTTCAACAAAATGAATAGAGCAGATTATCAAGTGTATCCTAGCTTTCCCCACTAATTCATGTGAACATTAATAAAAGAAGGCTGTTTGTGTCTGCCTATACATGTCATAATACCTGTGTTCTGGAAAACTACAACGCCAGTTTTATAATCAAATTTTAACTTTTACATACAACATTTAACGAAAATTAATCTAATTTTGTCAATACACACAACAACAACAACAACACTACTCGTATTCGCATTTAAGACAAAAGCAACGACAACTTCGAAATAATATTTATTAAGATACAGTTGATGATGTTTTAAGACATCATCAGTGCCAAATGTTTAAAAGCAAAACTGATGAATATTAGTTTAATATGTATGTCATGATTTGTTTCTTTGGTGCCAGCCATAATCCTCCTGTTGATCATAACATGCCACTTTTCCTAAATATTGTTATAACGAATATTATTATATCATAATTTTTATGAGTTTAACAAAATCATTTAATTCCACTACAGAGCAGAGTTCGTCATCAATATTATCTCTCCAAACACATTGCAATGTTTGTGTTTTTTGTCGACACCCCTCTTTCATTCATCCAACAACGTTCCGTAGTTAATCATATCGCCACCAATCAAGCGTAATAATCTCCATTACTAAAATATTTCGTTTCCTTTTTGACGGAAATCAAGTTTCCGTTTGATTTTAGTTTCTGGTTCTTTTTGGTTTAAGGCAATTATTACATTTTGTGAATATCAATTTCGACACTGGTAAACAGCAACATTTTTGCTTCGTTTTGCTTTCACTGATGGACATCAAATTCTGTGCGGAATCATCGATGTTTTGTTTTTATTCATAGATAATGTTGGTGGTGTTAGGGTGTTGCTGTTGTGGTATGATTTGGTATCTCAACAGGAAACAGGAAGATTATGTTGTCAGTGTGCGAAAATCAAAATTCCTACTTGCTATTGTTAATCATTTGAAGGGTAAATGGAGGAAACAAAACAAAAGCCAAGTAGATTTTATATATTTATTTATGTGCAAATCGTTAAACCGTAACGTATTCGAAAAGTAAAATCTCTTTTAAATATAGTTCAACAACAAGTAATGAATATGAATGAAGGAAGCAATACAATAAGTGGCTGAAAAACATTTTAAAGTTTTGACTAAAATTTACTAAATTTTAAATCTTTAAATTCATATTAATCTAAACTCTTTGAAATAAAAATAAAAAACCACAATTCCTTAAAGTATGCTACAGATATTTATAATTTTAAATAGCCTAAAACTGAGCTTTCTTTATTATGCAGTATTAAGTTTTTATTTTAAGTTTTTTTTTAATTTCTCCTCTTTTTTATAATAACAAATTAGAGTATATTTTAAATCTTTAAATTTTGTTCTTTTCCTTTCATTTTTAGCATAAATATTTAAACTGGGGCTGCAACAACTGGCGAGGCAGTTTAAAATAAATTGGTGACAATAAAATGTCCCCACTAACAAGGTAAATAAATACTCGTATACTTATACTTATTCTTATTCATATTGTTTTTATTTTGTTTCTTGCATAAATGAAAATATTTATAATGAGATTTTGTCGTTAGGTGGACATAATAATAAGTATCAGAGAGACAGACAGACAGACACATACTGCCGTTTAAATATGTTTAAATTATTTTTTGTACGTTCCTCGTTGCCATTCTATTCGTTTGTGATTTTTCCAATTTTTATATTCATAATTGGATAAAACAACAAAAAAAGCCAGTGAGTGTCGTTACAATCACACGTTAGAGACACAGCCACTTGGTAACCAAATATTCTACAACAATGATAATGAAGAAAAATAATGAAAAAAAAATCATCTCTTTAAGTTCTTGGGAGGGTATTAAAATATTTTTCATTTTCATTATTAAAAAAAAAATGAAATATTATTATATTGTTTGTTAATGTAAAGGCAGACATTTTCTTTTCGTATATTTTAGCTTAAATATTATGGTGAAAAAATTTAATACCTTTGGGAGTAGTCTAAATGTGTTGTTAAATAACAAATGTTTGACACATTTACTGACAAAAGATGATTTAAAAAAGCTGCATTTTTTAATATTAGAGTCATAGCGGCTCATTGTTATTTAATATTTGTAATTTTATATCAAAATTTCGATTATTTTTACATTAGTTTTACTCAAAAATTTATTTTTATATGAAAATATCGACCGAAACCAAAAACTATTAATATGACATTTTTGAGGTAACTAATGAAAATGTCATTCGAAATTAAAAACTCTTGTAACTCTGTTAATATTGCGTCTTCAAGGAGCGATCACTTCGAGAGTTTCTCAAAAATCGTTTTTTATATGAAAATATCGGTTAACACTAAAAACTTGTATAACTCAGTAAATACTGCGTTTTTAAGACAAATAAGCTAAAAAAGTGATCTCTTCCAGTTTTGCTCAAAAATAAAATTTTTATTGGTAATGTGGATTAAATGTTTATATTTTAAACTAATAATGATTATCAGTCTTATTCAGAAAAAGTTAATTTAGGTTTACTATCCACTATTAAGCAAAATTCCTTAAAATATTATTAAGAAACGATTATTAGCTTAATTTGCAGACTTTAACGCCTTATTAAAAGTTGAAATTTTAAAGTACGTCCACCCCTACTTTAAACCTAAATTAAAATGACATTTTTCTTCAGCTGAAACAGTGTCGATAATTCCCAAGTATTTACTACATGTTGATTTACTGATATTTTCTATTATTATACAAAACATTATTATTTTTGCATGCATAGAAAACAAAAAATACTTTCAAGCAAAAAGTTGTAAATGCAATTGAGACGCTTAACATTTATATACTTACATAAAAACAATATGTACATAAATAAATACATATGAGTAAATAAATATGTACATACATATGTATGCATTCATATAAATTTATGCAATCTTGATGAAATGTATTGTATCAAAATAGTGATGTCCAGAAAACATTAACAAATCAAAAGAAGGTTACTGAGTTTTTTTTCGTCTCTTTGGTTTTTCTTAGTGCGTGCCAATACATGTACATTAGAGCGGCCCCGTTTGTATGGAGCAAAAAATACGGTATCGATGTTCCCGACTAATATGAAAATTTGATTCATTTTAAGATTACGTTTCTCAACTTTTTTTGTCCTGGGGTCAATATTTGGTGAGCTGGTCAAAGAATAAAAATGTCCTTTTTAGAGGTTTTTTGATTTTTTTCACATTTCTTCCAAAGGAACTATATGTAAATTTGGTATCATATGAAAGGTCTTTGAGAGGCGCATTCAATGGGTTATCAAAAATTTAAAAAAAAAAAACATTTTAAATTCAAACATTTTTAAAATTTCAGACAAAATTTTATTTTTTTTTTATTTTTTCATAGAATAAACATCATGCATTTAATTTAAACCAAAAGGGGTTTCCCGTTTTTTTTTTTGCAAAAAAAAAATAATATTTCATGTTTAAAAATCTTTTACTAAAAGACTAATGCAAAATATTTTCTTATTCAAAAACATTTCATATTTATTTAAAAGTAAACCAACTGACGAGTTGCCGTTACTGATAAAAAAGTATTCAACCCTGTTTCACCATAAGAACTTAATACTACGTTTCCACGGTACATGCTTCGCTCTCTATTCATGCTTCACACCCCAATCATGTGCGAAACAACTTGCTTCACCATACAAATTTTTAAGAGCGAATCAAGTAGATTCATATTGAATCTACTTGTTGTAACAATATTAATTTTTTCATATTGAATCTCTAATTTTTATCGCAAGTTTATCTGCACTAGCTGTAAAAATTTAATATTATTGTAAACAAAGCAAATTATTTTCTTGTTGTTGGAAGTAAAGAAAGTAAATACGTACGAATGTATGTTTTTTTTCAAATAAGCTAACTAATTTCCACTCACTTTTGTTTGTCCATTAAAAAAAATTATTTTCCACAAATTGTAAATTCTGTTTTTTTTTATTCTGTTTGTTTATTAATGGCAACTGTAATTCGAATCAAGTTTATTAGTCATGTAAACAGCATTATTCATAAACATGTTTCAGAAGGCGAAGCAGGTGATTCAAGTCGTCGTGGAAACATATGGTGTTTTCTTTTCTGAAATAAAATGTTACACCTTTATTATGTACATTTTTATAATGTTTACCCTACATTTTAAAGATGTCGCATTTTTAATGGTCAGAATAGAACATAAAATTGCAACAGTGTAACACTTTTTTTTTTCATGTACAGCTGATTTTGTTTTTATTTTTGTTAAAAAAGAAGAAGCAGATAGCTCCCCGGTAAGATCGCTTGAAATAAGACAATGAATATCTCTCAAAAAAGACCAATGACACCTTCCCGACTAATACGCAAATTCTTCTAAAACTATAAAAATTATATACATATATTGTCCTATGAAATTTTACATATGTACATCAACTTCAGAGTATTCATTAATTACGTTCTCTAAAAGCCTTTCACTCGCGGTTGTGGATTTTTTTCCATAATCATATAAAATATTTCATCATCATCAGATGATGAAGATGAATCCAACAAGTCATCCAAAATTTTTTCAGCACATAAAAAAGTAGTAATATTTTCCATTTTGTAATAAATAAAAATGCTTTTATTTCAAGCTCGAGGCCAGCACGCCGCAATACAGCAACAAAATGGTCTATAATAAATTTAAGAAGAGCTTGAAATAAAAGCATATTTATTTATTACACATAAAAAGGTCGAATAAAAAAAACTACTTGAATTAACCCCCTGGCCCACGATGTCGAACGATAACGTTCGTTTAGATAAGACTTAAGAAACAAACTTGATTGTGGAGTAAACAAAATTGATTGAGTAACAAATAGATACGATAAAAAGTTTGTGTCTTAAGTCTTATCGAAGCGAACGTTATCGTTCGACATCGTGGGCCTGGGGGTAATTTTTCATTTTGTATATTTTTTTTTGTTTCTTAACACAAATACACAATCATAAACAAAACAAATGTCAGCTGTTTTATCGTGCGATTCTCCCCCTCTAAAAATACAGAGTGTGAAAGGTGCACTATTTCTTAAATTTATAGTGTAACATTTATAGAAAAGAACACACTACACTTTAGCAGTGTTGATATTTTTTCAGAAAAGAACACAAAAAAATTAAAAAAGGTGCGAAATGGGAAAAACGTGTAACGTGTCTTAAATTAAATTTACTCTTAAATTACAAATTAGTTAATAAGCGTTTTTTGGATAAGAAATTTTAATAACCATTTATTAAACGAAAATCTCAAATATACTAATTTGCAGATTATACCGATATTAAATTTTTTTTGAACAAGACTAAATAATGTGTTTTTGAGAAAATAAGATTAATTTTTGAAATGTAATATGTGGTTTTCTTACCACTTAGTACAAGAATATATCAGTTTATCACTCCTTTTTAGAATACAAGGATTTTATAAAACCTGTCAAATTTAAAATCATCAACCAACCATCCCATTCAACAAACAACCACCAAACAAATCATCAACGTGTTGTCGAAATGTGTGTACAAATGTGAATATTTTAAATATGCAGGAATATTATAAACGTGTGTGTTGTTGCAACAACACATGGTTCATTTGTCAATCTAAACCGTTTAGGAAATATATTCGGTTAACAAGCACAACACATCTGTAAAATTATCATTAAATTTACGTGGGAATTATTAAACTGTACGACAACGAATACAAGAGTTTTATTAATGAAGCCTACATACAGGGGAAATATCCTGTGTATGATGTTTATGTGTAGAATTTCTGTATGTGTGAGTAGTTTGTAACAGACCGAAGATGAGTGGTTTTGCGTATGCAACATATTGTCATTTATTCATTTCATAATTTGTTTCTTCTTTTTTTTTTTTTTTTGATGTTCTGTGATTAAAACATAAAATATGAGTTTGTCATATTCGCATATTAAATGATAATTGTTGTGCTCGTATGATTTGATACTGTCACATTAATGATGATTACAGATGTTACATAAAAGCGCACGAGGAAATGTTTATATACTCGTACATACATATATTTTTTTTCTTTAAATGAAAGTCGATTAATTTCAGGGTTGAAAGCAAATAACATATTCCTATAAGTTTACATATATTTGTTAATAACTAGTTCTAATTTGTTGGGAAATAAAATATGAGATTGCAAACATTTTTTCAAAAATGTATTTAAAGTTTTCATATGAAAAATTAATTAAATATGTTTCTGTTTCGACCTTTTAAATTCTAAATAAATTAGGTAAATAATCAGGCTCGGAAAAATTAATATTTGATAAAGTATAGAAGTGATTACAAATTAAGCTTTAAAAAAAACGTATTATTTACAGAGTTATAAGAGTTTATAATTTTGATTGATATTTTTATATAAAAATTAGATATTTATATAAAAGATAGATTAGATTGAGAAAATCTAAGAGGAATCACTGATTAGCTTATTTTGTAGTATGCAGATATGATTGATATTTTGCCGGAAGAGATGTAACGAGTCTCTTATAAATGTAAATAATTTAAAAGAAAACTGTTAAAGACAGTAATAACGACATGGCCAGGTAATTAATATCAACATTTTCATATAAAATTTGATTTTAGATCAAAACCAGAAGTGATTACTTAAAAAGCCAGTAGTTACAGAGTTGTAAGTGTTCACAGTTTTTATTGGAGGAATCACTGACTGAAGTTTATTTTTTAGTATGTAGATATGATCGATATTTTCATATAGAAAATTGATTTTGGATCAAAACCAGAAGTGATCAGAGGTTGAGCTTATTTTACTTAAAAAGCCAGTAGTTACAGAGTTATAAGTGTTCATAATTTTTATAGACTTTTTTATATAAATGGGTCAATTAAAAAAAAAACCCACTTTACAGTACTATTTTAGGTAAAAAAAAACAAAAACAAAAAAAAAAACAAAAATGTGAGAGTGATCAGCTAGGAATATGTACCAAAAAATGTAATTCTCAAATTTGTATGTTTGTTTTTTTGTTTATACAAAAATCTTTTTTTTTATTTACTTTTTGTAAAATAATAAACTTTTTTTCGTTAAACTTTAAATTTGGCATTATTTCTTGTTTACGTGTAACAAAATATCCTGATCGTCACAAAATATCTTGAGCGTCACACGTAGTTTTTTTCCTTAAAACGCTTATAATTGCAGTTGCTTTTAAATGCATTGTTACAAGCCTATTACTTTGCAAGTAACCTCTAAGCTCAAGTTTTTTTTAACAAAAATTTACATATTTTCATCTTAAAATTTTAAATTAACTAGTCACTTTTAAAAAAATTTAAAAATCATGGTGAATCGTGATTTTTTGTTTATAATCGAAAAGGTGATTTTCGCAAAAGTAAATCTTGAGAAACAAACGAACATCGTAGTAAGCTTGAATTTCAAATATTTTTGCATTTTTAGCGATTTTTTATACATATTTGGTGTGTGACGCTCAAGATAGAAATCATAGAAAACCTAAAAAAAAAAATTCAAAAATATTGATTTATTTGAGAGCCTAAAAATAATAAATTGACCACTCTTACAGGCGAATTGAAAAAACTTTAAAAATTACTTATTACTCGTTGTGTACGTTTTTTTTAAATTAATCCAAATATTAGAAGTTATCTGACTTTCTCCCTATTCTTCATTAGACTATAAGTAATCATTCATTATATATTTTCCATAGAAAAACTATTTTAAAACTATTTTATAGTTTTGAAGTGTTTGTTCTTTAGTTATATTACGAATTGAAATTGTGCTTTCGTATTGATATAGGGTACTCAATAGTTACTGTTTGAGTGTTAACATTTTTATATTTGTTAAAGCACATATTTTCTTTATTTAGATAGGACTAGGCAAACTTCATCCGTTTAATGGATGAATGAATAAAAAGTGTGAGAAAACTCAAAAAAAAAAAAAAGAAAAAAAAAGACGAGAAAAAACTCAATTACGATGTTAAATCAACACTCTTGGCCAGAATGGTTGACAACTCAAATAGAATCGGAATTTAAACGCCAAACATAAGTGCCTCTTAACAGACACTTGACACTTTTTGTTAAAGGGCCGTGTTGCAAATGTGAATGAATACATATACAAACACACACACACATATAAACATACACATAAATAACAAAACCATCCCAATGCATTTATACACAGAGTCAGTCCTTGTTCACACTTTGAAACGACTGAAGGAAATTATGCAGATTAAATAAGTCACTCAGTATGTCTGTCTGGCTAACCATCAGAGGTGGTGGAGATGTCATGGAAAAATATTTACAAATGAACATCCACTCATTTCACTGTGAACGCCCGTATGTGTGGGAAGTTGACGTTTTTAGCTTGATTTTCTGTGTATTTTTGTAGGTTTTTTTTTGCGCAAAAATGACACGGTCGTCGCGTTATTACTTTCATTCATTTATTCATACCTATACATTCATGACGCTGTAAATTTCACACTGTTGGTTTTTTTCTCGTTTTTTTTTTGCATTATAAAAATCTACCCCTCATCTTCACAGACAATAGCACATGATGTTTGACGTTGTTAAAGTGTTGAATGCAACCCTCTAATTTTAAAATCAAACACTTGCTTTTGCTCGAAATCAAGTGTCAAAGAATTCAAAATTCAAAGTTTAACATTTAATGTTGTAATGTTGAGAATTTTTACGAATAACCCAGGAAACAAATGTTTTAAATTAATGACACCTTAAGCCTTTCATTTCGAATCTGTAACCAACAAAGCTTTGAACCGATTAGAAAAATTATATATAGGTGTATATGAAACGTTTCCCGTTTTAGATAGTAACTTTACTAATGTCTAATTACTTGGCTATGACCAATTTACTTATTTTTGTTTCATTTAATTATGTGCTATTTGTAATAGAAAGATGAGTCTATTGATTATTTTATACATCCCAAGTAATCCAGCTCCAAGCAAATTTTCACTTTATTGTGTCTAAGTTATCTAGAGTAAAGTCATTTCAAACTTTTTTTATACCCGTACTGCACTTTAAAAATAACTATTCAGAGTCAGTTTATAAAGTAACCGGGAGTGCCGCCTGTTTAATATTTTTAATTGCATTATAAATATTTTAGAAATCTGCCATTTTACACCCTACAAAGTATATATTTAGTTGTAAATTTACTGTCTTTTCTTAGACCAAACAGAAGTCGTTTCGATAGTTCAATTATATTTCTATTTAAAAACTGGCTACTTTACTCACCACTAGTATTACCTTTAAAATTAATTTTTGAAATGAAAATATCAACTAAAACTGAAAACGCATTTTTAAAGAAAATAAATTCAATTTATATGAAAATGTCGATCAAAACTGTAAATGCTTATACCATGTAAATGCAGTCATGAAAAGTTTTTCTCAAATATTAAATTATAAAAAGTTGATATTAATTACCTGACCATGTCGTTATTACTGTCTTTAACAGTTTTCTTTAAAATTATTTAACTTTATTAGAGACCAGTTACATCGCTTACGTCAAGTAATCTATAGATTCTCCCACAATTGTTGGGATATTATTTCCACTAATATTCATACAACTGGTGACATTAATTTCGTCTTTTGAATGAAAGGACATTTCTCTAAGTTATCAGATTTAATTGCTGTTAACTAGAATGAACATTTTATAGTCATTCTCGTACTTGTACTAGCAATAAAATATGGTTGATAAGCAAATGAAAGACGGCATGTAATACCTTCATATTACACATGACTTTCAATGATTTCACAATTCCATTTCGTTCTCTACAGGTCTACCAGTTGTAAAATTCAATACGTGTTTGTCGACATTTATTCCATGCATACTTGTATACGCAAATTTTCGCTTTTCACAGAACTGTCAACATTATTTCGGCTGTCTGTTTTGTTTCTTTGTCTGTATGTTATTGCCAATTTGTTAAAGTTAAAGGTTTGAGTTTGCTATTTGTTGTATGTATGAACTATGAAATAAGTGAACATGCGAGGGTTGAGAAGAAATGGTAAACCGTTTCAAAAATACTAAAGAAAACATCAACAAGTAAAGCAAACTTTATTACATATTTTAAAGGTTATTAAAAGAAGGATCTTGAAGTTTAATTGTAAGAAGATAAGATTATATTAATTGTTTACATTCTTTATAGGATGGTTACATTTTTTAAGCTAATTGAATTGTAAATATTTTTTCTTGTACTCCTTTAAATCTCTAACACAACTTCAAATAGTACCGAGTACAGTTAGAAAAATGACGGATGAATTGTAAGAATCTAATTCTCATTAATGATTTTGGAACTTACCTAATCATTTAAAAGTTTGTGTGTCAGTTCTAAATTTTGAATTTTTCTGGTCAAATTACATAGTTATAAAAGAAACAAGTAAGAAAGTATAGTCGGTCAAGCCCGACCATATAATACCCTACACCTAGTATGTATAAAACAGTTTTTCAGAAATGGGCGTTATATGGGAGATATCACCTATCGTGGACCGATCATCCAAAAATTTAGTGTCATGATGTCTATGAATATAAATATTAAGCTATGTGTCCACGATCGTCAGATATTACAACGTTGTCATATCTAGCAATGTACTGACATTGAAAAATTTTTTAGCAAAAAAAAAAAAAAGTCAGTTTAGACGACTGTAAGAAAACAAGTAATTTCATTTGCACACAATTGGCACACAATGAATTTATCTGTCAACCGAAATTGTCAGTTTACACGTTTGTCAGATTGTTGTGTGGCATTGTCAAAATCGTTTTGCAGCTCTGTGTGTGTGTTTAAAAATTTTAAATGTTGTCATGGAAAAAAGAGCATTTTATCTGCTAATGTCCTAATGCACACTTTAATTTAATTCTTTAATTTTCTTCTACTTTTTTCAAAAATTTTATCAATGCTTGTTTGTTTATTTATGTACATATATACAGAGTTGAATTTAGAAATAATTTGTATGACAATGCTGTCATTGTTGCGTCTGCGATTGTTAGATGTCTGACAATATTTTTATCTTCCAATGTACTGAAAATGCTTTTTCGTACAACGTTGGAAAGCAAAAATTTTAAGTTTACACGGTTGTTAGACATTTTCTGAACATTTTTCGGAAAACGTTGTAACATCTTATCATTGTGGACACATAGCTTTATGTATGTTAAACTTTATCTCGATATAGGTACTTTTAAAAGACTTATGGAGCTTAAATTGACTTACGTGGAGGGTATTATATGGGAGTTTCGAATAATTATGGACCGACTATTATAAAATTAGGTGTTATTATTTTTGTATCTAAGAAACTTATTTGTGTCAAATTTTATTTGAATACCAACATTTTTGAGCGAGTTTTCTCGTTAAAGTGATTTTCGAAAGTGGGCCTTATATGAGAGCTACGAGTAATTATGGACCGATCATACTAAAATTTTACCCTACTATTTTTAGGCATATGAAATATATTTTCGTTCAATATTATTTGGATACCGACATTTTTGAGAGAGTTATGCTCTTTAAAGTGATTTTCAGAAGTGGGCCTTATATGGGAGCTACGACTAATAATGGACCGATCACAAGAAAATTCTACCGTGTACCAAATTTTATCGAAATGTATTTAAAATTGTGACCTGTACTCTGCGACAAGCTTTACATGGACAGCCAGCCAGCCAGACGGACGGACGGACATTGTTAAATCGACTCAGAAAGTGATTCTGAGCCATGTAAAATTGCGGTTTCGTTTAAAACTGAACAGATTAAAAAGATTAATCCGACAACCACTTTACACCATTTGATTTGAACAATATTCAGTAGTAAGTCTGTGCATCAGCAGATTCTAAAAGGCGAAAAAGATGTAGAGTAAACTTTACTCATGTCAAAGCATAAGAATGAGGAAGAAAAAGTTGTAAACGTTTTTTTAAGCAAACAATGTATTTTTACAAATCCTCACGTTTTGTATTAAAATCTCAATTTTTATAAAAAGTGGACTTAGCGTGTTTAACATGAATAAAAAAATAACTTTGGAAAATTGGCGAAAGGTCTATTTGTAATAAATCCTTTTTATTTTTTTAAGAATTGTTGTGGTTTTAAAGACATAATGAAATAATTTCTATTATTGCCATACCACCCTCGTTCTTACAAAAGCTAGAGAACGTGTGAATAGTTCTGAACGCGTTGCAGTCTTTTGTCAGTCAGTGTTGGTTGTCATGATGTTAATTACCCAGTGTAACATCCAATCTTTACAACTTTTTACATACTGTTTATTATCATCAATTCTTTGTTGTTCTTGTTTTTATATTTATATTCAGTATTTTTCCCGACTTCATTATGAAAAAAAAATATATGTATATAAAAACAAAGAACTCTGTTGTATTTATGTCTGTATGTATGAATATCTTTATATTATTAGATGAAACATAACAGTATACGAGGATACTTTTGCACAAAAAATATACACACGACAAAGCAGATTATCTCAAAGGACCTATAAATCCAGTAATTAAAGTCAAAGTCACAAGACAGTTAGTTCTTGCTTACGATATGTTCATATACGAGTATATTTGTATATACATACATATATATGTATGTATGTATGTGTGATTTGGATATGTAAAGTGTGGGTGAAAGGTCCTTATTTTCTCTTATGAGTTGTTAGTCTTATCAGTTGCTTGCTGCTTTGTCGTGCATTTACAGCTACTGTCTGGCTTATAATGTTTCCATGTATGTAAGTACGTATAGTACTCGTATTTAAGAGTGTGTTTATAGGGTATGTTGTGACCACCACACCCTTGCCACTTTATATTTACTATATGAATTTTAAGATTTAACTTGGGTCTTTTTGTGAAATTAAGCAATTTCTTTGTTATCTTTATCTTTATTTTTTGCTTCTCCTTGTAAGCTACCAATTTAGGCAATAAACAAGTGTCTTTCTCAGTTTTTTTTTTCAAAATATTTAGAGGGCATTTTTAGACTCTTAACATTTTAATCATCATCATCATCTTCATCCTCATCATTGCCAGCATTTGGTATGGTAACATGTATAAAAAAAATCAAGGAAATGTTATATCTTATATGCAAACTAAAAAGCCGGTGTTTAATATTTTTCTTTTCCGTTCTTTTACAAAAAGGAAATTATCTACAACACCGCATCAAAATGCTATAAATCACCTAGGAGTAGTGGAAGTAAAATATGTATTTTTCTATTTAAACTAGATTAACTACTAAATGTTGCTCAGATAGCAGGAAAGCGTTTTTGGTATGTGTATTTGAATTGGTAAAAAACCTTAAAGTATGTACTTATATTCACATGTCCTGTCAGGTGAAGATTAACATATCCTTTTTAGCGTTTAATACAGCTTACAACATGACAGTTACAAGGAGAGTACGTAGAAGCCAATATATGTATATCAAATGTTTTAAATCAAATTAAATGTGCGAATCATTGTTACTAAATACAACGTTGTAACAAACTAAAAGTTGCAGTTATTTTAAATGAATGGAGCACGTCTTTTGTGTCCACAAGGTTCTATATCATTTTAAGATTTTATAAACATATACACATGTACATATGTTGAATCTACCTATACCAGTTCTTTTCAGGACTAACAATTGTATTGGAGTTTTCTTTTCCAGCGAAATAAAGCATATCGTAATACTTCAACTAAATGAGAATTACAATTGTAATAACTCTTTAAACATTTTTTAATGAAGGGAACTTTTCACTAATTTCACACATACATACATACATATCTAAATGCAATGAAAATTATTTAATCATGATATTTAACAAAAACCAAACATTTATATACGTATGTATATATTTATGTAGGTATACCTAATAACAAACAGCCAAAGAGCATTCATTGTCAAAAGAAATGTCAATAAAAAGGCATACTTACATTACAATACACACCCACCCACACACAACAATGACAAGAAGACAAATATTAATCTTCATAGTTCAGTTTGAGTTTGTTTACGAACAGATTTCAATAATGACAAGTGAAACCAGCTTGCGGCTTTTGTTTACCTCAAGATTTCGATATTTGACAAATTGATTCAATCAATAAAGAATAAAATGCTGAAAAAAAAAAACAATAATAAAAGTAAGAAAGCAATAACAACAACAGATGTTCGGTAAAACCAAAAGGCATGAGTAAGAAAGAAATCATTATAGACATTATTTAATGACACCTTAGGGTTGATAAACAAATGATTTTTTTAGGGTTTGTTTTTGGGGGTTTAAGCGCGCCGATTTAAATGACATGAAAATAAGTTCAATTTAAACAAACTTTAAATTAACAAGAAATTGTTATAAAAACAAGTAAGAAAGTATAGTCGGTCAAGCCCGACCATTTAATAGCCTACCTCCAGTATACTTATGTGTAAAAACGTATTTTCATGCTATGACCTATGCTATTACACATTATGGACCGATCCGATCCGAAAAAGTAGTGGCATGACTTCTGTGCATATAAATATTCATTGTGTTGAATTTTATCTCGATATAAATACTTATAAAAAATTTGGAGATGTTAACCTGATTTTTGAAGGGGATCTTATATGGGACTAATTATGGACCGACCGTTATAAAATTAGTTGGATGATTTTTGTATATGTATATGAAACTTATTTGTGATGAATTTTATTTGGATACTAACATTATTAAGAGATTTATGGCTGTTAAAGTGATTTTGGAAAGTGGACCTTAAATGGGAGCTACGACTAATTATCGATCGATCATCATAAAATTGTACCATATTATTTTTTGATATATAGGAAACATATTTGTGTTAAATATTAATTGGATACCAACATTTTTCAGAGAGTTATACACAAATTTTATAATGGTGGGTCCATAATTAGTCAAAATTTCCATATAACACTCTCCGTAATTCACATTAACCTCCATAAATCTTTTAAAAGTATTTATATTGAGATAAAGTATAATATACATAATATTTATATTCACGAAAGTCATGACACTAAATTTTTGGATGATCGGTTCACAATAGGTAATATCTCCCATATAGCGATCATTTCTGAAAAACTCTTTCATACATATACTGGGTGTAGGGTATTATGTGGTCGGGCTTGACCGACTATACTTTCTTACTTTTTTTTTTTTAGTTTTGCTCGTAGCAGTTCTTTCACATTCTTTATCTGACTACCATATATACGTAGGTAAAGCTAGATTTACACGATTGAAATTTTCTTCAAAATTTATCTTCAAAATGCTTTAAACTCGTGTAAACAGCAAATTTCCTTCAAAGTTTATTGATTAACCCTGCTAATATGTTGGAAAAAAATACACATGTTATGTTTGGGTCATATTTTGACCCCACATTTTTTTATTGAGAAAATTCAAATTTGTACATTTCGAAAATATTTTTAAGGCTTGTGATCAATGCAATATATCGTCGTTAGAGTGATTGTGTGTCGGTCTGACGGACAAACACGTTTTTTTTTTGAAGTTATGCAATGTTAAATACGAATGGGTCATCAAAAGACCCTAAACGTAGTAGCAGGGTTAAAATTTATTGAACAAAACTTTTGAAGATTTTGTAGATGCCGTGTAAATGAGCATCAAAATCATATCTGGCAATATTGATAACAATAAATAATTTGACAGCTTGTTCATTCTTTTGATTCAAAACCATATCAATACATATACATCTGCTGGTGCTATAATATTGAAGTGTTTTCTATCCCCGATTGAATTGGGAAAATTCCACATTTTATTTATACTTTGGGAAATGCTCTCCCATTCCTCTTCTGTTGCTGGCATCTGTACCAATAGATATTATTTTTGATATGTTTTTTTATTTAATAAATTAGGTTTTACCTTTAATAATTCATCTTTTAATACTTTATATAATGCAGCGCAGACTTCAGGCACAATATTGCATATCGATGATCTTGATCTTTTAAACAAGAACATCAGACTTGGGTAACAGTCCCCAGTCTCTAAAAATCTCAAAGTAATTGCCAGGCATTTTCCGGGGCATAAAGATTTCCGCATATTAGTATTAGCCTTTTCTATTGATGGGGTGACGAGATTAAGCAAATAATCAAAAATTCGCACAAAGTTTTTCTATAAGTCAAGATCATTCCTTATCAATCGCTCCCTAAAAGAGACATACCTTCCAAAAGAAAATATCGAACCCTATGTTCCTTTTGTTTTCTTCGTTTTTGTTTTGCATTATTATCAGCTACTTCTTCCTTCAATAGTAAAAATGTTGATTCTACGATGATTGTCTCGTCGTCCATACTTTTTAATTGTTTTTTTTATAATAATAAATTATTTCACAAAAGAAGCAAAACAGCTGATCAAAGTCAATATTTTCAATATAAAAAGTTTACCAATAGTGTAAATTAGCTTCAACAAATGTTGATCAAATTTTTATCAAAAGATTTTGAAATATATTGAAAGAATATTTTGATCAAATTTTTAAAACGTGTAAATAGAACATCAAAATAAATTTTCAAAATTTTTATAAGACTTCAAAATACCTTTAATCGTGTAAATCTAGCTTAAGTATGTTCTTTTTAAAGATTAGCTTAAGACAACATTACACCTTATTGTTTGTAGAAATTTATAACACTTTATATCAGGTCAACCTATAATGAATTACCATTTTTCTTCCCAGGATTCAGGCAACTGCGGCAATAATAACTGAAAATAGATCAGCATCGAATTACCACTTCTAAGCAGTACAGTGTTAGGCGAATTAATAAAATGGGGTGCCCCGATAGACTAGGCGATAGTGTGGCGGAATATTATATGGTGTTCAGACATGCATTTTTAATTGAGTCAATTATTGGTTAATTAAAAAGTGTTCACACATGCTCAATATTGCTAATTTAATTAGCGTTTGATTACATATTTGGTTCTATTATAATTTTCAGCCTAAAAATATTCTTTATTAATTTAAAAGCGAAACAACTGCCATTTTAGTTATTACTTGTCACAGTGTACTGTTCGTAGTTGTAATTTGGGCAGCTAAGACGCCTGGTCAAATATTCAAAAAGTTATTCCAGGTTGGCTTCTAACTTTGTAATTTATGTATCCATACAATGTTAATCGAACCCCTCTTCTCTTGTATTACCTTTTGTTACCACATTAAGTAAAATTATTAACATTTAAATATACAGGTGTTCTTGCATAAAACATAACTATAATTAATAGCGTTATCATTTACAACAGTAGTTAAATTCATCGAATAATAGTAATTTTTAAGAAAAGTAATAAATAAAAAAAAAAAAAAAAAAAAACCGTGTTTATTTGGCATTAAATTATCGTTAAGTTGATATACTACAAACCGTAGAAAAGTAAGCCAACGCATATGAACGCATCGAAACGCATGTTAACGCATGCTGGCTTCAACTCGATTATTCGGTAATCATTGTGTTTTCCAGGAATTTTTCGAAGTTTTTTCTTTGTCACACATAGCTTCTTTAACTTAAAGAATACCGTTGAGGAATTCTTTTACATCTAGCATTGCCCGAGGAAAGTAGTGGCTTCAACGCAAAAAAAAAAATATATAGTATTACTTAACCACCAATAACTGTCATAAAGCAGTTATAAGTTCATGACATTTGTGTCAATTAAATTATCAAGAAAAGAAAAAAAAAAATAAATTCTAAACATACTGCAGGTAATATGCGAAAATATTATAGTTTTAAACATTTATCAATCCCTACGTCTTTCCTCACAGCCATATTTTCCAACTTTGGCTCACACTTATCCCAGCAGGAGCTCATAAATATATTTTAAAATTCTACGTCTAATATTGTCAGCTTCGAGTAAATACTTATTTACAATAAATTTCTTAAAATTTTCTAAATACACCATATTTCAAATAAATTTCAAGGTAAGACAGTGTAATGACCAATAAGTTAAATATCGTTCGTTTTACGAGCCTTTATATATATTTTTTTTAAATAGATTGTCATTCTGTCTATCAAACTTCACAAATTTTAATATAAAAAGTGGTGGACTCATTTAATGAGCCACCACTGTGCTTTTCTCACGAGATCATATTACATTCTGGAAAAAAAAAACACAAAAAAAAAGCTGTGATCTTGATTACTAAACTGGAAGAAAAAGAGGAGATAGAAGAACATAAAAAAATCAGAAAACACATTGCAAATTTTTTTACCACTTCAACATTGATAACCATACCTAAAGCGGACAGTTTGTGAGCTAAACGGCTAAATTATAGATCTAGAATAGAAAAAAACTAAAAGTACAGTCTGAAGACATTTCTCGAAGATCCCAATACTCCAAAAAGAAAATATTTCTATATACTACCATCTCATCGAAGTCCAGCGGACATAACCTTCTCCGGCTGTACTGGTCACAATTCCTACGGTTTGCCAGAGTCGTGAACACACGAGCCACCAACATAAGTTATGTCACCTAAGTTATATAGTCTGGGTAAACTAATTCAATTTTTCTAAAATACCGACAGGGCAAATTTAATTCGCAATTAAAAATTTAATATTAAAAAACGTAAAAATTTTATTAGTATCCGAAAAATAATAACCAAAGTTACATAAAGAATTCGTCCAGACAATATTGAAGTGCCAATGGGACATTTGCTTAAGATTTAAGTTAAACTAAATTTACACTATTAAACTATAAAACAATTCTAATTAATATTTAAAGAACAAATATCACAGAAAAAAATGTTTGTGTCTTAAAACTAGTATTGCACTCAGTCTACATTGCCCTGTCAAAAGAAAATGTATTTTAAAACTATTGAAATTTAAACAAATTCGCTTATTCTACTATATATTAAGCAAATTCTAATCAAGTTAAATTTTATTTAGATTGTATAAGCCAGCGTTAATTTATAAGAGAACAGCTATAATTGCAAAACCTATCTACCTTTTGTTTTACACCTTTTAATCAGCAACCTACAGCAGTTTGAAAAGGCCTCTTCATCCCGCAGTTGCCGAAATGTTTATAGAATTGGTGAGTGATTATCGTTTTTATATAACCTCTATTGTTTTGCAATTTTAACTGATTTTTATATGCATAATTATCATTAAGTACCTTGAAAAACTACCTATAATTTGTTGAGAATTTATAACTTTAATGTAAAAAAATTTTATTACACAAAAAGTTCATACCCTGCTTATTGAGGTATGTCTGTTTGCTAAAAAAATATTTTTTTTCTTCTTGATCTTCTTTTTTTTTTGTTAAAATTTTTTTTCTGGTATCTGAACAACGACACCCGCAAAAAAACAAAAAAAAAAAAAAATTTAACAAAAACAAGAAAAAAAGAATATACTTGTTCTATTTTTAGAATTTACTATGCTCATTCATAATTTATTCTACTGAGAGAGCAAATGCATTGATCAACAAAAAAAAAAAAGCTTTTGTTATTACAGCTTCTGTACTTTGTAAGTAGCTTTCGTTTAAAGTTATAAATTCAATACAACTCGTTACAAAAAGTTAAGGCAGTAGGGATTACACATTATATATTTAAGAATTGTTAATATCATTTATGTAAAGTTGTATAATGATGTTTAAAAATAATGAATATAATAGGTGAATATAGAATTAGAATTTTTTTATTTTACATGAATTATCAGTGTTATATATTCTTTGAATAAATAACGAATTTATTATAATGGAACTTTAAAATTTCTTAATTCTTACATAATGTGATTGGTTTTGAATAAGTTGCGTTAGGGATCTTAGACTTTATATCAGGCGCCCTAAGATCACAGGTAGGGTGGGTAAAGAAGCGTCGAACCCCCAAAGACAGCTAGGGGAGTTATTCTACACAGTTGTATGATCATGAATTGACCCATTTCTGTTGTTATGTTGGTTAAAAAGGGGTATCCTTCAACATCAATTATTAAATCAACATCCTAGTCCATTTCATAATTACATTTTTTTTAGGGAGTCTAAAATAATATTTATGTGTTGACTGCCCATCGGTAAGAGAGATTGGCAAGACAAGAACCACCCCACCCGGCTGATTGCTAGCTTTTTAAATGGCTCCCGTTAGTCTTGACAATCTCTGAAAGCTAAAAGAAAATCACCGATGCAATCTCTGAATTTTGTTGTCATTCTTTAGAGAAAATAGTCTGGTTCATTACAACAGGGTTGTATTTTTAATTTTAACAATTATTAGAACAATTAACTGATAATGAAGCAATTGTCTTAATTTAAATTTTGTATGGATAATTAAATTCAATTACGGCGTTAATTAAAAATTTCAATTAAAAATGCATATCTGAACACCATATTAGTTAGAGGGTTGCGGGTTCGATTCCCGCCAAAGAATCTGGATGTTTTCTGCAGACAAGCCAAAAAGTTTCGCAGTTGATGTTTGTTAATTTAAAAAAAAACTTGTTTTCTGCATTAATTATTACGTTTATTATCGGCATAAAAAACACAACATTTTTCACTAAAAAATCAAAATTCTTAAATCGTTAATATTTTTTTTAATTAGAAAACGAGCTTCATTTGTGATCTCTCATATTTCCTAGTAAAAGTCGATATTTTTCAACCAACAAAAACTCAAAAATATTAAATCGTTAATATCTTTGTAAATAAGCGTTTAATTGAGAAAATGAGCTTCATTTGTGTTCTCTCATATATAGTAAAAATTTATATTTTTCATTAAAAACTCACTAATATTTGCTAGAAAAGTCTAAAATAAATAAAAACTAAAAATTTTTAAAATCTTTTTAAATAAACGTTTAAATGATGGTAGTAGTTTTTTTTTTTGTAATTTCAACCAAATATTAAGTCAGTTCGTTTAGCTGCAAGTTTTACTTTTTGTATTAAAAATATTCAATGCTAGTTAAAATAGTCTAGCAAACGAACGAACTAGCCCATTGTATACTCCAGGTTATAAAGGATTTCTTTTCCATCAATGGGGAATTTCTCTTAAATAAAACTACCCTTGCTAGTTTGCCTTCGCATTCAAATAGAAGCCTTTAAAAAAAGTAATTAAACAAAATGTTTGCCACGTTTGGTGATACTTTTTTTGCCACATCCTTTAAGAATTTCCGCCATTTTTGATAAGACTCATCTGTTGCGTGTATGATGCGGCGGTATAAAGCAGTCACTGACACATAAGGACAGACAGACTTTTGGCGCTTTAGATGCCTAAGAACTTTGTTTAAGCAAAAAAAAAAAAAAAGTTCTTTAAGAATGACTTTGAAAACAAACTTTTGTTTTAAATAAAAAAAAAAAAAATGGAGAAACTTTATAGGATACAATGGAAAACTGAATATTTTGAAGTTTTATTTTGTTTGTTGTGGGGTTTCTCAACATAGTCGGCAGACTTTTTATAGTTACACATAAAAAAGAAAAACAAACTAGGCCTAAACTAAGTGAAACAAAAATCAATAATTTTATGTACTTAAATACTCGTACATACATAAAGTTGTTGTTTACATAGACAAAAATTAAAACAAAAATTCATTTAAATTAAAATTTAATAAGTTTAACTTTAATCGCTTGATGGTTTAAAAAAAGTTTAAAAATTATCTAACCTAAAACCAAAGAGTTGGAGATAGGGGAAAAAAAAGTTTCGCAACCATTTCTAATTGTCATGGTTTACCGCAATGCATAAATCCAGTGACAGATACTCGTACTAAACGTGAGGTTATGTTTTGGGTTACTCACCAAACGGAAATAATGCAAGTAGATGGTTGTTCTTAAACAGGTATGGACAACTTTTTATTAAATAATGTAAATTTTTAACTTTACTAACACTAAGTTGCCCGATTTAAGTTTGAAGTTTCACTATATGATTTTTAAGAAATTCCTCTAACCGCTGTTGCGGTTTTATGTACATATATCGTTTCAAAGCCTTAAAGTTTTCCATACCTGTCTACAAGACATGTTGTTACCTATTCACTGAACAATTTAGATTACTTGCCATATTCTATGTTATTGCAATTCCTTTTGTTTTTGTTTTTGTTTCTGTAACGAGTTGTGATCTTAAATTTTAAAAAAGGTCTGTGGTTTTAATTCATGCTACGTTTCGCTTTGGCGCTCGCTCTTCGGTGTTGTAGTTTTCTATTTTATTTTATTTTTATTATGCTTAAGTTTCAAGTCATTCATTGCCAGCTTATATGTATGCAACAAATTCTGTTTTATAATCACAAAATTAGAATTTCGATTTAGTTTTCGTTATCCTAGCAGATGTTATACCAGTGTGAGTGTGTGTGTGTGTTTGTGTAGTTATGTTTGTATCTAAGCAAGAGTGTGTGTATTAAAGGCTTATTGCAGTATGTTACAACCAGGGCTGTCAGATATGGCGATTTCTCGCCAAACGTGGCGATTTTGAAACGTGTTTGGCGTCGAGATTTTCCGTTTGGCAACATGGCTATTTTTTGGCGATTTTTGATATCACTGGCGATTTTCTTGGCGATTTTCACCAAAACATCTATAATAAATTATGTGATGAAAAAAATCGTCTTTTTTTTTTGTTTTTATAAATCCAATTGTTAACGAAATGAATCATCTGAATTTGGAATTTCAATCGGACAGCATGGATGCAGGAAGCATGCATAAAAAAATATATTGTACACTTCTTATGTTTTCAACAAAAGTTTTGAAACCTTCTGTTTTATATAATACTGAAAACAATGAAAAATTTTTCAATGATTTACATGCAGCTATTGATTCTTCAAATTCATTTTTGCCTCTAAATGCAATTGATTTTGGAGCAGAGTTTGAAACAGAATTAAGAAATGCGAAATTGAGCGAAATAGAAATAATCGTACTTAAAGAAAACTGTTTTGTGTATTTAAAAAAACTTTTAAAAGAGATGCTAAGCAGATTACCAGAAAATATGAACTTTTTTAAAGCTTTTGGACAATTTTCTATTTCAAAGTGTGCGAATACATTATCTCAAACTAAATTTGGCATTGTTCAAGAAACATTAAAACCATTTATGGATCCAAATGTAGCAATAGGCCTGTATGAAACTCAATAGGGAAAACTTCCGTTCATAAATTGAAATAATTATTTTAATAACGAAATTTCAACAAATTTTGGCCAAAAGTGTTTGATTATCACGATACAGCAGGTACGTAGCATTTTAAGGAAATATCTTTGGCCGTTCTTACTGTATTGATAGTTCCAACTAGTAATGTCTGCGTTGAAAGGGTCTTTTCAATAATGAATTGTACAAAAACTCGACTAAGTAATAAAATTCAATATGAGCTTTTAAACGCTCTATTGAGAATAATTAATCAAATGAACGTAAACAAATTATGCTGCAATTCGTTTACACCGACTAATGAAATGATAAAAAAAATTAAACTCAACTATGTTTGAAAGTCAAGACTCTAGTAATGAAATCGCTGAGGATGAAGTTTACGAACTTTAGACTTATCTACTTAATTTTACTTTTTTTTTTAAATATGATCTCCATTTTTATGTAATTTAAAACTCTCTTTTAACAAAGTTTTAAAATTTTTTAAATAGTAAAAAATACAAAAACGGATATAAATGTGTATATGTTTTACTAAAATATTGTTTAATAAGTAACAATTAATGAATTAAATAAAAAAATGTAACAAAAACTAAAAAAAAATTATTTTTGGCGATTTTTTTGGTTTTTTCTAAATTTTTGGCGATTTTTGACTTAAAAATTGAACTAGGTTTTTTTTGTGTAAACAAAATTTATTTCTTTTAAATAATAAAAAAAATTAAAAACTGAACAAAATCGGATTTTGGCGAATTTTGGCGATTTTTTACATCCGTTTTGGCGACGAAGCTCAAAAAAATCTGACAACCCTGGTTACAACAGATAAAATGTGCAGAAGAGGAATTGTATAAACGACAGTTTGTTATTTTAAAAGATTTAAGGTGTATTTATAACATTAGATGATGTCGCTTTTCATCAGTAGTTTAAAGTTTAGGTTTAATAACATTACAGGTTTGTTTAGGTGGCCAACTTTTAATAAGTAGTAAAATAATATTTAATTTGAATTGCGAAGGTACTTGGATTCAAATATATTAATTTAAATGTTACATTTTATACATTTTTAATTGAAACACTTTCAGGCAGTATATACTTATATATATTAGATAATTCAAAGAAAACTTTTTACTGAGTTTAATTATTAAAAATGAATTATAAATATTAACCAACAATGGTCATACAATTTTCGTCCGGCATTCGCTAGACTAATAATTAAAATTTGTTAGATTAGTTGATTTTTAATGAATATATGTACAATAAATAAACAAAAGTACAAAAAAAATAATTATTTAGTTTAAAAAAATACTTGATTAACATCGAATTAAATCTCAGCACTATTCTCGGTTTTTTTGTTTAAGAGTTTTTAAAACATTTATGCCCTTATTCATAAAATTTACAACAGGTTTATAAGAGCTTTATAAAGAAAATTTTGTATGGAAATTTGCTTTATAAACCTGTTGTAAATTTTTATGAATAAGGGGGTTAACATATACACGAAACTCAAATAAACTTAAAAAAATTCTATAAAATATCCATTTTCGAATGGGCAGGGGGGTGGTTGCCAATCTGTTGCAACATGTCCTCCAGTTCCAGTGATGGATTATTTGTATATACAAACAACTAATCGTATATAAGAGAAATAGGTCATCCTATATACATATTCCGATTCTTTAAAAATATTATTATAATTAGCAATATTTTACCATATACCCCATATCATCTTCTGAAAACCACTTAAATACAAATTTCTTGTAAATATCGATATTGATACAAAATTTTAGTAGTTTCTGAAATCAATAATTATTCAACAGTAATATTGAGTATCATTTCAAAATTTCAAAACTTATTCAACCTTTTCTAATGTTTACCATACATATTGATAAAAGTATTAAATAACCGAATCCGGATACCGGTTAAGCAGGTTTTTTTCTATTTGAAAATCCGACTGGATTCGAATATTTCATATTTTCGAATTATTCGAAAAACCGGTTTTTTGTACCGGTAAACTGGTTTTTATAATTAAGAACTTTTTTTAATTTTTGAAAATGCAAAAGCTTTCGAAATAAAATGCAAAAAGTATACAAATACGAACGATTTTCTTTTCGAATCGAAATACACAATAACCCCCCAGGTTTATATAACACTTATATGGAATTTAATTATATCTTTACTTTAAGAAAATATTTAATGTTTTAAACTAAAAGAAATTTCAATAAAAATCCTAAATTTAGACTTTTTTGCAGCTATAAAGTTTTATAAATCAACTAGATATGAATATATGTATGTAGTTTTAAAAGAAAGAGTTGTCTAATTCTTTATAATTATTGTATACATATAATACACACCAGAGAATAGAATGAAAGCATTCGCTTTCATTGCATATTCACACCATTCGTTGCTTTTGCCATGTAGTCGCTCGACAACATCAACTATTGATGTTACCATGTCAAGCATTCATTATTTTTTTTGATTTCGTATTCGTTTTTTATAATGCCTTTATATATCAAGCAACGAAATGGAATGATGATACATTAAAACATTAAAAACATTCGCACCATTCGTTCAGTATTCGTTGACCTGTTGGAGTAATTAATGTATTTGTGTATAGTTTTGGCCTACTGATATGTATTTTAGTACTTCAAATAATGCAGCACGCAGAAATTTTGGAAAAAATAAATAACGGTGTTTTTCATACCATAAAAAAACTCAAAAAGTAAAATTTGAATTTGAACTTTTCATTTAATAAGCATTACAAACATTCGTACCATTCGTTTTGTATTCGTTGCTTTTGTGAGTATTAGGTGACATGCAATGCAATGCATGGTATTCGTCATTCTTTATTTTTTGGAATAGTGTCATATATTGCTTTTCTCAAATGATGTGAATTGACAACAACATACTCACATTTTGTGATTGCATTCGAAAGCATAAAATTCTGCATTCAAACCGTTCTCTGATACACACAGGTTACGTATACTTAATTTTAATTTCAAGAATTTTTCATATTTAAAATTGTACTTTTTCAAACGTGCAAATGTGTGTTGCATTATATTCATTACCTTTATCACTTTTACCAAGACTTTCTTAAGAATATTTATACATAATGCTTGCCAGCATTCAAACAAACTAAAACATTAATAATGTCTTTATAATTGTGAACTGTTACTGTTGTAGATTTTAGTTAAGCTTAAATATATTCTTGATACATTATTGATTAGTTAATAAGACAACAAAAACTTATACATATTTTCACAATTTGTCTTAATTCACTAAACAAAATATAATTAAATTAAGATTTTCCTCAGTGACAGTCAGTGACCGACGGAAAAGTTTTCCTTACACATGTACCCATGCATACACATTCGTACATATACATATATGAATGTATTTACGTACTTTTTCATTTCATTTTGTACAATTTTGTGTTTTATGACCAAACGTTCATGTACTTTAGACATAGTCATTACCATTACCATCACCTCAATGAAATGGTAAGTGGAAAATATAATGTAGCAGCAGCAATAACGATAACAACAACTGCAGCAACAAATAAATATCGATTTACTAACATACAACCTACCAACAGCAGCAGCAGCAGCAGCAGCACAAACAGTAACAACAACAATAATAATAGTAATACTCGTGGTTCCACAACCACATACTCCTACTGTATATATTGTAGTACGATGTTGGGGTTTGAGGTTTTGGTACGAATAGATATACATTCGTCGCTCGTTCTCTTAACGGAGGATGCATGCGTGTCTTTAGTACATGGGTGGAGTTTTCCAATGGCCAAAAGCAATATAGTTGTTGTATCTACGAACATATATAAATACTCACATACATGGCATGTATCCACAAGTGTTTATATGAACCAGAAACACATATAAGTATTAAAATACATACAAAGCTATATACATACTTACATACTTTCATGCATGTACACTGTATGAACGAAGTAAAAACGACCATACAAACGCGTCCAATCAGAATTGAAAAAAATAAAAACCTACACACTGACAGACGGACAGACTGTGACTGAAAACGAAGCACAGTGCTGAATATACAGGATGCTGAACAGTTCAGAGCATTTTAAAAACTGAACTGAATACTGACAAATCATACGTACAACTATGAAAATATACATATGTATGTACAAACAGACTGACATACTGACAGAACAGAAGTACAAAAGTAAAAAAGAGAGTAAGTGACAAAAACATCATCATGACGATGAGAATAAAAATAGGAAACAAAATTTCCTTTTATTCTTTCTTCATGTTCTTGTATTATTTTTCTGCGTTTTTTCTTTACTTTATTTATTTCAAAAATAAAAGACGAATATCATAAAGACAAAAAATTTTACATAGAAATTTACACATACGAGCACTCGCATTCATACATTTTTGAGGGGGCCAAATCGAAATACAGATGTATGCTGCCAAAAATACTTGCAAGAGGGAGATCAAATGTAGGGAATATTAAATTTAAGTGTATATTTTGCCTGTACAACACAATTGTATGAGTATATTAGTACATGTGTATGTATGTATAGGTGTGCAGTAAATACTATGTATGTACATCTGTAGTTCTCATATATGAAAAAGAATTTAGTACAGTGCCATAGAAAAGTGTACCCAACATTTTACATTTTATTTTGGTATACAAGATTAATATTTCTTTTAGAACACAAAATATTTATTTATATGATACCGAAACGTTTTTGCATAATTTTAGAAATCATTCCTATATTTCAATATACAATATGTGTGTATGTATATACAAATAGACCTGATTCTATAAAATAAAATATAACTTATTTGATAGACTTAAAATATGACCTCAATAAAATTGCTCTACAGGCGTTTGTAAGAAAAATAGAGGCTTAACATCATGTCCAATCTGCGTATATAATCTTAAATGCATATAGAAAACCAATAAACAAGAAATGCAAATTACTTTATTAATACTAATTGCATATTTTACGCAGAACAAAATCAATCAACAAGCGAGGACACAATCTTGCCAAATATACTTATAAGAAAATACAGACTTTTGTTTTGTCAAAATTGAGACTCCCATCAGCACTTATAACTAAAACTATGAATAAAACACATGTCAAGTTGGTAGATATTGCTAAAATGTATTGAACTGTTTGTGAAATCTAATCGCACTAAATTGAAAATCGCATTTAAGACTTGTTTCTCAACTTTGTTAGCAGATTTTTAATATTAATATTTAAAGGTAAATACGATCGTTCAAATAATCGAAAAATATCTTACGAATTTTCTATTTTCGTATAATCGATTAAAATTCGAATAATTAATTTATAGTGTATTTTTAAGATTTTTTATTATTTTATAATTAAACATTTAACACTATGTCTTTTTAATTTTATTTACAAAATAAGACATGTTTAATAAACAGTTATTTATATACGAGTATATAAATTAAATTATTTTATCTATCACAATGGACCGTATTGGTCTCTGGGTGATGGTGTGGGGACAACCTCACACCGGCCTTCTAACCTAACCTATATTATTTAATGATTTTTTTGATGAGAACATTTTTGAATTTCAGGAGTTTAAAAATTTGTCCAGGGGAAAAATACAATATGAAATTACATTAAGAATTTTTATTATAAATGAAAATTAAATAAAGTTGTTGAATCACTATATATAAAGCTCCTTAATTATTTTATAACACAATAAAATTCACTATTTTGATTTGAGTTTTTTTTCGGTCTCTGGTTATAAACCGTTAAATTTAAATTGAAATATTATTTCGTAACAGTATTATATGGATTGCGTTGAATGTCAAACAACATATTTATTAAAATGTTTATAAGTGATCCTATTAAAGGTGCCATTAGACCAGGGGCTTCCATTTCATAGCACAATTGTGCATACCACTACCAAGACATATTTTTATGCTCTTCAATTCAGTCGGCGATGTGACTTCGACAAGTGCACATGTCTAGCGGATGCTACGTTATTTTATTCAGGTTAACAGATGATGACACTCAAAAAATATTGTGCGGTCAAAAATGCTTTTGGTAACATACATAGCAAATTATAAAATATGCATATTATTAACATTTTTCTGTGGTATTCCACATTAGCCTTCCGTTGGAAAGCATAAATGTAAAATCATAGAGAGATATACAAAGAGACACTAGCAAAATGTAATGCATTTTCTGGCCTGCTAAAGCCTTCGTCAGCATTCTTTGGTGTTAATTTTCAAACCTCTTATATTCAACTTTTTAAATTAACTAATTGAGAATTTTTCCTCTTGCGAGTACTATTGTAAAAACTTTTTATAAAAATTTTTTTATTCGAAGATTTACTTCTAGTTAAATATAATAGAATTTGAAATTTATTTTTGTATACCTCTGTTATATTCCACATTAGCCTTCCGTTGGAAAGCATAAATGTAAAATCATAGAGAGATATACAAAGAGACACTAGCAAAATGTAATGCATTTTCTGGCCTGCTAAAGCCTTCGTCAGCATTCTTTGTGTCTATTGGTGTTAATTTTCAAACCTCTTATATTCAACTTTTTAAATTAACTAATTGAGAATTTTTCCTCTTGCGAGTACTATTGTAAAAACTTTTTATAAAAATTTTTTTATTCGAAGATTTACTTCTAGTTAAATATAATAGAATTTGAAATTTATTTTTGTATACCTCTGTTATATTCCACATTAGCCTTCCGTTGGAAAGCATAAATGTAAAATCATAGAGAGATATACAAAGAGACACTAGCAAAATGTAATGCATTTTCTGGCCTGCTAAAGCCTTCGTCAGCATTCTTTGTGTCTATTGGTGTTAATTTTCAAACCTCTTATATTCAACTTTTTAAATTAACTAATTGAGAATTTTTCCTCTTGCGAGTACTATTGTAAAAACTTTTTATAAAAATTTTTTTATTCGAAGATTTACTTCTAGTTAAATATAATAGAATTTGAAATTGTATATCTCTCTATGATTTTACATTTATGCTTTCCAACGGAAGGCTAATGTGGAATATAACAGAGGTATACAAAAATAAATTTCAAATTCTATTATATTTAACTAGAAGTAAATCTTCGAATAAAAAAATTTTTATAAAAAGTTTTTACAATAGTACTCGCAAGAGGAAAAATTCTCAATTAGTTATTTTTCTGTGGCTTTAAATAAATGCATTCTCTCAATTTTATTACTCTCTGGTACTCACTAATACGCAACCAAAACATTTCTGGAAGCCCCTGCTTTATACCAGTGTCAGGCACACTCCTTACAGTGATTCGGAGGCGATCGCTATACTTTAAGGTGGGTGGTGGGCCAATATTTCTGGGCGTTACAAACTTCAGCACAAATCCAATATACCTTCCCCACTATGGTGGTGTAGGGTATAATAAGCAGTTATTTATCTGATTATATGCCTACTTTTATGTCATGCAGACATTATGTAGTAGTTATTGACAAGTAGTTATTCAATAACTGCAAGTCATTACCAAAATCCTCGAAATGCTAATTAAATAGTAATAAAAGTAAACTAAGCATTGTCACTTTAGCATATCACTGTATATGCCACTTAAGTATATATTTTATGTATGTGCATAAAGTTGAGAATTTAACAAATAAATACAATTCTATTTCAGAAAAAAAACGAAAGAATTTTACTCGTGTACATCTATACCTAATAAGTATAACTTACACAAACAGAACATGTCAGAATTTGTATATAAATCGCCATTTTGTTTACATATTTATTTCGTTTTGTGAGATAAATTTAATATTTACAAAACTTCTATATCAAATCATGTAATTGTTTAGAAATTTTATTTATTATATTTTTTTTTGTAAAACAAATTTCAATTAATTCAAATTAATTATTTAATTAATATTATTAGCAAATTGAAGGCCACTGTATATTTGGAGCTTTTATATATAACAAATATGTATTTAACAAAAACCTCTAATAATTATTCCATAATACTGTGTTCAGATATGAAACTTAATTGAGTCAATATTCGGTTAATTGACAATATTATTTTAAGTGTTCAGGCATACGCAATTTTCAGTTTACTCAATAATCATTTGACAGCTGAAAAACAATACTAAAATACTCTAAATGGTTGTTGTGTTTCTATGTAAACAAACTTACCTTCACATTTATTTTTCAATGATTTCTTTTGTTTTCTTTTGTTAACATTTGCCATTTTATACAATTTTGTTCACTAAACACAGTTGTGAACAGTGTTGCATTCATAATCTTACTCAATATTATAAATATTTCGTACTTATTGCGCAATAATTAATTGAGATTTTATATGGAATATTGAGCTCAATAATGGCGTTTATTGCGATTATTCCTCGTGTTAAAATTTATCTCGATGTAAACACTTATAAAAGATTTATAGATGTTAATCTGATTTTCGAAGGGGATCTTTTATGGGAGCTATTACTAATTATGGACCTATCGTTATAAAATAAAATGTCATGATTTCTGTATACAGGGCGGCGCAAAAGTAATCCTCCTATCAGGAAAATGCTATAAATTTTGCGATTGGCCCCTAATGTCAGTTCGGCAATATTCCGCGTTCTGGAGCAGTGTAGCGTAACATTGTTTATTAACGTGTATTTCGCATGTGTTTACTACACAAATGTCAAAACAGAACTGACATTAGGGGCTTCGCAAAATATGTAGCATTTTCTTATAGGAGGATTACTTTTGCGCCACCCTGTATATGCAAATTACTTGTGTTTTGGAGACTAACATTATTAAGAGATATATGGTTGTTAAAGCCTTATATGGGAGCTGTGGTTAATTATGGACCTTCGTGTACAATTTTTTCTGAAGAGATTTGTTAGGTACGTCCATAAATCAAACATTTTTGACCGTAAACCCCTAACTCGGGGGGACTAGGTGAAATAATGAACCGATTTCATCTAGTTTCAATCTAAAGCGTTTTTGGGCCAAAAATATCATGTACCGAATTTTATCGAAATATCTTCAAAATTGAAACACAAGGTTTACATGGACAGCCAGCCAGCTAGACGGACGGACGGACGGACATCGTTAAATTGACGTAGAAAATGATTGTGAGTCGATCGGCATACCGGTTCAACTAATATTTTTAGCCGTTACAAAACCAATATACCCTCCCTACTATTATGGTGTAGGGTATAATAAATAACTGTTACCAGGCAAATCACTATCGTAACTCTTAAAGAAAAACCCAGACAACCGCAAACTTTAAAACTTTACTAAAATATCGATTAAACAAAACAATTTTATATAATCATTTGTATAAAAGCATATAACAACTAAACAAGTACACGCGTCTTAAGCGGAGTAATGAAATTGTTTTTGAAAAAATGTTTGAGGAAAAAACCTCAGGAAATGAAACCGGGCGCCATATTGGATGCGGTAATATCACAGTCCTCGGCCACGGCTAATAAATGTTTGCTCTACAAGTTGGCGGATTTTAAAAGAGGTAATAAATAATAGTTATGCAAATCTCTGGATTATATAAATTTTATACAAGGTGGGGACCTCATTGATGCCATTAACACTGGTGGCCTAGTGGCGGTGGAACAACTAATACGCGAACAATTTGGTGTCTTTATGTACAATGATGGCAAAGGTCAGGTTATTAATCGTGCTGAATTTTTAAGGTGGAAATATCGTGATCACACACAGGTAACAATACCCATAGAAGCCTCCTTGTCGATACATGATCCATTGGGCAAATGGAAGGATCATAATGCTTGCTGGCAGATGCAATATCGTGGCTCCTTGGGTGAAAGTTTATTGCATGTCTTGATTATATGTGATTCGAAAATACACACAAAATTGGCTCGTATATTGTTGAGAGTATTCCCACGTCTGGCTCTAGATGTTATGGAGGGTGAGGAGTATTTGGGAGCAAGTGCTTTGCACTTGGCCATAGCTTATAGCAATAATGAGTTGGTGGCTGATTTAATTGAAGCGGGTGCTGATATCAATCAAAGAGCTATAGGAAGTTTTTTCTTACCACGTGACCAGCAAAGAGCCAATCCCGCAAAGAGTACAGATTTTGAGGGTTTAGCGTATATGGGAGAATATCCACTATCCTGGGCTGCATGTTGTGCTAATGAAAGTGTTTATAATTTGCTAATAGATCATGGTGCCGATCCAGATGCCCAGGATACATTTGGTAATATGATTTTACACATGGTGGTTGTGTGTGATAAATTGGTAAGTAAGTCAGTTTAAGTTATTCGAAAAGTAATTTTAAAGCTATATTATTTAATATTATAAAGGACATGTTTGGCTATGCTCTGAGACATCCTAAAACTCCGGCCAAAAATGGCATTGTTAATGATTCGGGACTGACACCTTTAACGCTGGCCTGTAAACTTGGTAGAGCAGAAGTTTTTCGTGAGATGTTGGAACTATCAGCCAGGGAATTTTGGCGTTACAGTAATATCACCTGCTCCGGTTATCCTTTGAATGCCTTGGATACTCTTTTACCAGATGGCAGAACTAGTAATAGTTTTTGCACTTTATCATTCAATTGTGTAATACTATTACATTTATTTTCTAGACTGGAATTCAGCTTTATTTATTATATTGAATGGTACTAAGGAGGAACATCTGGATATGTTAGATGGTGGCATTATACAACGTCTATTGGAAGAGAAATGGAAAACGTTTGCACAAAATCAATTCTTGAAACGTTTATTGATTTTAGTGGTCCATTTATTGTGCTTGTCTACTTCGGTTTATCTCAGACCCGCCCATGATGGTGACGATGAGGATGAGAATGATAAAGTAGCTGATTTAAAAAACAAACAGAATAATAATAAAATAGATGAAGATGAGGATTATGATGTACAAACTATAGCTCGCTATTGCGCCGAGTTGTGCACCATTACAGGAGTTCTAAGTTTTCTTATATTCCAACAAGGAGATGAAATAAAAAATCAAGGTCTTTCGGCTTTTCTTAAGCAATTGGTAATGGCTTATTATTGATTTAAATCCATTAGTACGATTTGAATGGTTTATAATTTCAGTCCCATGCCCCAGCTAAGGCCATATTTCTAATATCAAATCTTATGATTTTGTCTTGTATTCCTTTTCGCTTGATTGGTGACACCGACACTGAAGAGGCCATATTGATCTTTGCTGTACCAGGCAGTTGGTTTCTCTTGATGTTTTTTGCTGGGTAAAACGGGCTTAAAACCAATTTAAAAATTATTTTTTCTTACCATTTGATGAATTTTTTCCAGAGCTGTACGTCTAACTGGCCCTTTTGTTACTATGATTTATTCCATGATAACTGGTGACATGTTCACATTTGGCATTATTTACTCCATTGTTTTGTGCGGATTTTCACAGGCCTTTTACTTTCTCTACAAAGGTCATCCTCAGTTGCAGTCTACTATGTTTAATACATTTCCCAGCACCTGGATGGCTTTGTTTCAAACCACTTTGGGCGATTATAATGTGAGAAATTTCAACAAATATTTCAGTTTCTTTAATTGAAATGTATTTTCTCTGTGTGTTTTAGTATCCAGATTTAAATCAAACAACTTATCCAAATCTCTCCAAAACGGTTTTTGTTATGTTTATGATTTTTGTGCCTATACTTTTGCTAAACATGTTAATTGCCATGATGGGTAATACCTATGCCCATGTCATCGAACAGTCAGAAAAGGAGTGGATGAAACAGTGGGCCAAGATTGTGGTAACACTAGAAAGAGCAGTACCACAAGCCGATGCTAAGAGTTATTTGGAGGCATATTCCATACCTTTGGGACCTTCAGATGATTCCGGTTTCGAGGTGAGAGGTGTAATGGTTATCAAGAGCAAGAGTAAAACTCGTGCTAAGCAACGCAAGGGAGCAGTATCTAATTGGAAGAGAGTAGGAAGAGTAACGTTGAATGCCTTAAAGAAACGTGGCATGACGGGTGAAGAAATGAGACGTTTGATGTGGGGTAGAGCCTCCATATCAAGTCCCATAAAGATTGCTAAACAAAAACTCAAAGATCCTTACAATCTGAATGCAGTCAATACAACTGGGCAATCAAATATAACTTGTGCCATGGATATGCTAAATTTCGCTAATGATGCTACTACAAGTTCGGGTACAAGTTTTAGAGCCTCTGCTACAGTGAATGTTCCAGCTCCAGATCCTTTAAGGGAACTAGTGTTAAAGGCTGATGAACATCCAGAGATATTTGATCCTCAATTTTATGCAGCCCTCAAGGAGTTGGCCAATAGGGCTTTTGATTTGGTTAAACATACTCTAAAACCTGAAGAGATAAAACCAAAAACTGTAACAGAAGCCACCAGCTTAAAAGATGTCAAATTGTTGAAACAAGTAGAACCAACGGATATTACGGCCATACCTCTGCCTGGTAACCTGACCACTCTCTTTCAGGATCCCAAAGATATGGTGGATCCGAAAAAACTGGAACAATTTTTGAAATTGGTTGCTGATGTAGAAACCGAAGAAAGTGATGGTGGAGGACCCATACTAGGAAAACTATCTTTAGCTCGTAGGACCAGAAATGCTCTCTTTAAAGCTCCTATAACAAAAGACACTCTAGGACAGAGTTCTGATAAATTGATGACATCTGTATGGGACCAAATTCCCCCTGAAGAGGATGACGGCATACCAGTAATTTATACATAACTAATTTTACATTTACTAGTTTCTTCTAACAATTTAAAATATCTTAAAAGAATTTCGATTTTCAAGAAGCCTTAGCGGAGCATGTTTTAACTGTGGAACAGGAGCCTGAAGTGGAAACTGAAACTGCAAATGATGATGACTCTTCAGAAACATATGATAATGATTTGCCCACCGTAGAGGAAGTTCATGCCACTATGAAACAGTTTCATTTACGTAAGCGTCAGTATCAACAGGATGATGCGGCCAGACGGGCAAAAAGCGCCAGAATACGTCGTAAAAATAAGTTAATCTAGGAATTACATACAAAACAATTAATTGTTCAGTAAACTATATAAAATACATTTCAGGGTTTCACCAGAATACCAGGGAGAAGACTCAGATTTTTATCAACGAGGTCGTTCAGCGCCAATGAAAAAGCACAGAGATGCGGAAACCATATCGCCACCAGATCCATTGGAACCCTGGAGTACAAGAGAACTGCAGAACATAAATAAAATTTTAGCTAAAAAATAAAGTGTTAATACGAGAGCAGTTCGGAAACTTCTTAGCCTAGAAAAGAAAGCGCAGTATAAACAGCAAAAAGTTAAGCTTTCATTAGAAACAGGTGCTCAAAAAAACATCTGCGATTTTTTTACAATGAAAAAATTAGAAATTCGTGGTGTCATTAAATATTTAAAAAAAAAAAGGTTTATCGAAACGAGAAATCTATAATAATGATATGATGAATGTGTTAGGTGAAAGTGCTCCTTTATATGCAATAGTAAAGAATTGGGTTGCTGAATTTAAATGTGGTCGTACAAGCATTGAGGATGAACCACATAACTAATAATTAAGACATGATCATAAATACTATATAATATAACATGTGGCTGCAACCATAATATGGTAATATTATATAATAGGTTAAAAAATAATAATATTATCATAATACGGTGGATCAAATTATGGTTCAAGCAATTAAGCAAGAATAATTTTAAAGTAAAAGTGTAAAATTTAATCACATTATCAAATGTTATTAGGGTCTATCTTCAATTGATACCAGGCCTACTGAAAATACTTCACCCTAGAAATAAATTAAACAGTAATCAATTATAAAAAAGGAACACAATTGTATTTATTTTTGTAAAGATTTAAAAAGAAACCCGCTATTCAAATGATACAACTGAAGTTTTCTATATAAAGTAAATTTAATTTAAATACATAAACAAGCAATCCTGTATCACCTTCATCTTCTTCAAGTTCATTATTTAATCTTTTAGCTGAAGTCTCAATAGCTTTAGAATTAACTTTAGCGTATTCCAAGTGTTGTTCCAAAAAACAGCTCCAATACAGATAAAACTACCTCAAAGTGCTATTGATTGTTAGAAAAGCAATAGTTTGTCTTTTTATAATAAATTAAAATTTTTTTTTAAAACGTAACAAAACAAGTACCCGGCAAAAACTTCACTTACATTCTTAATATAAATGCATTCCAGAATTCATTATTTTGTAGCTTTATTCGCCACTTTTTGTATTATTAATTTTATATAAAAGAATTACTTTTTATATATGGTGAATTTCACGTCAAGTGACCCAATATTAAAAATCCATTTGGACGAAATTTAATTTTTAAAATTTTTCTTTTTAATATTAAAATGATACATGTGCCAAATATTCAAAAATCCTATTCTTGAGTTAAAAAATAATTTTTTTATAGATATCCCAATCGCATCCCATTAAGCGATTATAAAGGCCTTAAAGGAAATTGTAGAAGGGTGTTTCCAAAGTAACGGTCGTTACCGATTTTCGAAGATTTTTTAAATAAAATTGCAACCTTAGAAAATATGCCACGAGGATTGCTTAATTTTGGATCTACGAAAGTTCAAGCATCGGTAGCAATCGAAAGAATTCATAAAAAATGTAATTTCAATACTTTTTTTGACCATTAAAAAGGTAACGGTCGTTACTTTATAAATGTGCTGTTTCGGAAACAAACATCATGTATTGTAAAATTTTGCACAGGATGTGTCAAGTAAAAACTCTTATTAAATTCTTTGAAATGTTTTTTTTAAGGAATGGGTTTAAATGTAATATTAGTGGAAAAATAAATTAAAAATAATAATTTTAGTTTTGAGCTGTAAGGGGTCATTTTCTGTGGAAACACCCATAAGCTTTCTTTAAAAAAGGGCCCAAATTGAAAAAAAAAAATTAAAAAAAATATTTTTGAAATGATTGAAGAAATAGCTATCTAAAGTCCTTTGGACAATTTTTGCTAGGACCAATAGGTGAAAAGTGACACTCATTTTAAAAAAACCCTGTATGACCAAAATTTACCAAAATGTCCAACTTTGACCCCCTCTAACTCTGGCACTTCTGGACTGATAGAGCTGAAAATAGGTGTCTGGCCTACTATCCAATAGTACTAACCTGGGTGCAAATTTCATCCAAAGCGGAAGACATAGATTTTTAAAATTGGGTCACTTGCCGTCACTTCACCATGTATCTTCAGAATGTCACAATTAAAAAAATCCGAAAATTTAATTAAAATAAAAATATTTAAAGAAGTTATTACATGATTATAAATAATTATTATTAACATTTTGCAAAAAGTTTCCTTAGTATTTGTTAAGTATGTTTATTTATTTTATAAGATTTTGATATCATCAGTCTACAACTAATACATTTAGTAGTAAAATAAGGTATTAAATTTTTGACTAAAAGTGGCAAAATTATAAAGAATTACTTTTGGGTCATCGCGAACAAAAAAAAAGAACTTTTTCTAGTAGAGTTGTAAGTACTCGTAGTCTGGTCGACTATTTCCTATTACTTTTTAACTTATATTGTAAGTAAAGATTTTGCTGGGTATTAGAGTCTGTTTTACATTCGTGTAAATATTGCGTAGGAAATTGAATACAATTCCACCAAAAATAAGTTTTTTATTTGCTTTTTGCAATAGATTTTATGTAAGTGCATATTGTATTTGTTTAGTATGTATGATGTTTAAACAGTTGTTAAAATTATTGAGAAATTTTTGAAATGATGAATTCTTTTCAACTGGGTTTAACAATCAATTGTGAAATGCTTAAATAAATAACATTTGAAGTGCAGTTGGTATTTCATAACGAGGCATTTTAAATTATGTCTTCTCTACCCCTAATATGCAGTATATTTAGATCCATATCAATGCCCCAAAAAACATTTTATTCAAATTACCAACACTTAACACTTTCATTGAAATTCTCGTATACATATTCATTCCACATTGTATTTTATTTGTTTTCATTTCAGGTAACCGTATGTATGTCTGCCCAACCCGTAGAGGGAGTTATTTATTATGCCAGAAGCATATTCAAAGCTTTCTTGATTTCATCCTTAAAGAACCAAAAATGTATGTGTTAGAGAGAGAGAGAGAGACAGAGAGAGATAGAGGGTTTTCTTTAAACCAGGTATTTCCTTTTAAAAGTATTTGTGGTCTTTTAGTTTTTTCTTTCTTTGGTTCATTTTATATGTGTAAATGCGATTTCATTACCAACCAAATCATGATGTTGGTGATGATGGCGAGCATCATGTTTGTTTTAAACCATGTTGTCTTAACAAGCGTTTTCTGTAAAACAATAAAAAGCTGAGCAAAACATTGGTCACGTTTCCAGTTGTATTAAGCCATCTGGCTGTGATATTCATGCTGATTACTAATTTCTCTGCTTCTAATGCTGCTCTTGTTTTTGTACTACATATACATACATAAAGTACGTTTTGTTCATTTCTAACAAATGAATAAATGAACAAGTTAGAGTGCAATATTCGTGCTGTGCAGAATCTTGAATACCCTCCACCTAAATAAAATGAGAAATACAAAAAATACACTTTAGTATTAGGACTAGAATATCATTAACCAGTGTTTTTTTCAACTAATAACTTTGCATTTTATATATTATTTTAAAGGTAATTTTAATAGAGTGTAGGAATTTTATCTAATTTTGATCATTTAATATTGATGTAATTACCAATTCTCACCATAATAAGGAGTTTGTTTGATATTCAAAACAATCTTGAGTGTAATTTTTCGATATTCAGCACAAGGTAAGAAACAGGTTATAAAAAAGGATCAGATAGATATAAGGTGTTGTTCCTTTTGGTTGAATTTGATCTCAATAACGTTATTTACAAAAGATTTATGGGTGGCGTAGAAGAAGTGGACCAATTATGGACCAATTGCTTCTAAATCCAGTATCCACTAATGTGATTTCTCTGTATTTTAGGATCATATTGGTTGAATTTCATCTCAATAGCGTTATTTACAAGAGTTGTATGGTTGGTTGTTATGCTCGGAAGTGGACTTAATTCAGGAGCTATTATTGACTGACATCTACAAAATCCAGTTATTAATATGGTTTCTGGATTAAAATTTCTGATCCATATAAAAGTTGGTTCGATATCGATATTTATTAGACATTTTTGTGGGTTAAATTGTTTTTCGGAAATGGTCCTAATATGGTAGCTCTGACAAATAATGGGCCTAATTTTTTATATATTGGAACAGATAATTTTATACATATTAGGATATCCCACGTTGAATTTCAATATAATAATAGTACATTTAAGATATATATTAGTATCAAAGTGCATTTCGGCAGTGAACCTTATATGGGGGATATGCTCAAATATAGACCCATATTTTCAAAATCCAGTATGATGTTGGTATATATTTAAATGCTCCGTGTAAAATTTTGGAACGGTATCGTTATTTATACGAGATTTATGAGTGTTGAAGTGATTTTCGGCAGAGCGCTTCATAAGGTAAATATGGTCAAATATGGACCGAGAGCCACAAATTTCTGTAGTATGATTTTTGTGTATAGGTAAGTGATCTGTGTAAAGTTTTTAGTCGATAGCGATATTTAGAAGATAAATGTAAAGATAAATGACCTTTTCGGATATGGTCCTTCTACGGGAACTATGACCAATTATGAACCGACCTACATAAAATGTAGTACAACAATTTATATATCAATAAGAAATATTTGTGTCGAATTTTAACCTGGTAATTATATTTGTATCAGATTTATACGTATTTAAGTGAATTTTAGATGTGGACTTTATATGGGGTCTATAGTCAAACATGGACCGAACAAAACAAAATTTCGTTTTGAAATTTCTTTTTACATGACATTTATTTTTGCCGAATTTTGTATAAATATTCCAATTATACAGGCATTTGTTTATCATTAGGGTATATTTTGGAAAGATATTCGTGTGGGGATTATGAGAAATCATGAACCGAATTTTACTGGTTTCCTCACACTTTCTTATTTTATCATAAAAATAACGCGTACAAAATCTGCAATATCAAATAATATCAAAAATTTTTATGGTGGTTGTCTCACATTTTGGTCCATAACTCTGGTTCTACTATACCGATATTGCTAAATTTTCAATACCAAACTGCTTAGGAGAACTATAAACGGCTTTTTGTTGATTTTAGTTGTGTATTTTGGACGTGAGAGTGTTTTACACAGACAGACAGATGACAGACGGACATAGCTAAATCGACTTAGAATTTCATAAGGAGCAATAATATATGTATATACTTTGTTGGGTCTCAGATGAATATTTCTCAGTATCACACACGGAATGACAAACTTATATATACCCTCATTCGCCACTTATGATGATGGAGGGTATAAAAAAAATATTTAAGATGCTTTTAGGATGCGAGGAATTAAACCAACTCAAACACATTCGTACTACATAGAACTTTTAGAAATTAAACACGCACATACATTTATACACATGTATGTGTAGGAACATGACAATGTTTTTATTTTTACCATATAAAAATCCCAATCAAGGTGTACGCGTGTAAAATGAGATCAATTTACTAAAAATGGACTATTAATGGCCCCTTCAGTGTTTCTTATTATTTTCATTTTCCTGTTTCTGTATTTTGTTTTTGTTTTTGCTTTTGTATTTCTTTGGGGTGATAAACGCGATGTTAGCCATCACAGTTGATGAAATGTGTTGAGTTTCAAGACTTGTTAATTAAAGTTAAGTCACAATTTATTAGATTTTCTTGAAAGCTGTTACTTTAATGTAGAGAAAAGTGTTTGCAATGTTTAATAAGAAGATACAAACAAACAATATTAAACGTGCATTAAATCTCAATATAACTATTGGATTGTGAAGATAGGAGATGCATTACAGGAGCAGCCTTGTTAACTGAAATCCAAAAAAATGTAACTAAAGTTTTATTTTGGTGTGGGATTTGTAATGCTTTGAAAAGTCGATTTCCACACCATCATCACAGTTGATGAAATGTGTTGAGTTTCAAGACTTGTTAATTAAAGTTAAGTCACAATTTATTAGATTTTCTTGAAAGCTGTTACTTTAATGTAGAGAAAAGTGTTTGCAATGTTTAATAAGAAGATACAAACAAACAATATTAAACGTGCATTAAATCTCAATATAACTATTGGATTGTGAAGATAGGAGATGCATTACAGGAGCAGCCTTGTTAACTGAAATCCAAAAAAATGTAACTAAAGTTTTATTTTGGTGTGGGATTTGTAATGCTTTGAAAAGTCGATTTCCACACACAGACGAACATCTTTAACCCGTGGTTTACACATGCAAGTGCAAGTTCGAAAAAGTCAATACATTCACACTTTTTTACTAACACAATCACCAATGCAGGCACTTGCAGCTCACTTGCAAGTGAATTTAGCTGGACAGTGATTTTTTGACACTCAGCAATAAAGTGACAGAAAGGTAAACAAAGTTGCCAAATAAAAATAATCAGAATAAATTTAATGGATTGTGGTAAAATAATTAATAAATATTTAACTTATTTTATGTATATTTGTAAAAAAAATATATTTTTTTTTTCAAATATGAAAAAGAAGTGTATTGATCCATTTTAGAGCATTAAATAATAATTAAAATAATAATAATAAATTATAATAATTATTTCCCTACAATTATACTCATGTGAAGGCCATGACAACTCTTGGTAAACAAATACAAACTTTGTGCGCCATTTGTTAATTTTAAAAATTATTTTATAAGAAATCGGACTTTTTAGAAAAAAAAGTAGTAAAAAAATTTATAGAAAATATTTTTACATACAATTTATAGTTTTTGCTAGAAAAAAATGTGAATAGAAATGGTAAAAAAATTTGGTTATGGAATTTATGAATTTTTTCTTTTTTTTATAGTTTTACTGGAACTACAACGTTCCAAAATTAAATCTGAAAATACAATTAAACCTTTTTCATACATTTTTCTTTTTTGATTTTGTCTTTTAATTTTAACAAAAAACTAATTTTTTGAAGTTTACGCTTTGACAATATTTTGAAAATGAACTTTCACTGTCCTGTGTAAACAGTAATGCTACTTGCAAATGATTCGAGTTTTTCGAATAAGTTTTCGTATATAATACGTACACAGCACTCGCATGCAAGTACTTGCATGTGTAAAGGCAGGGTAAATCAACTTCAGTATCTAGCGGTATACATAATGGCAAAGAATATAAAACAATTTGTAGTAAGGAGTTTTCATGATTATTGAAGAAGATTGACAGTGAAACATTCAACTTAATTCGTCTTTTGATGATGTAGCAAATTTCGGAAACAAAAACTAGTTATGATGTTAGTTCGCTTCAAGAAGTGTTATCTTCCAAAAGCGATTGTTATGTTAAGAAACATTAATTGTCGTGGAATTAAATGTAAGCATTTAATAGTGCATTAATAATTTATCATAAAAATAGTACATTCTTGAATTAGCTCCATTATATAATTCTCGACATTCTTTGTCAGGCACTTTCAAACTGGAAAGAAAACGATTAATGTTTCGTAGATTGTGAGAGATGGTGAAGCAGATAATTTTTCTAACTCAGTCAGAGATGATTCTCTTAATGGCACGCGTCATAAATATATTAATGAAAAAACTCATGATTTGTTATTCTAAATATATATCTTTAAAACCAAGCATTAGGAAAACAGCAATTTAATAATTTAAAACCGTTTGGTGGGGTTCCATATATGGCCCAATTTATACGAAGCAATTCTTATTAAAAAAATTGATACAATTTTTTCCTTGAAATTTCTTCGGTGTTTTCACAGCACAATATAATTGCTTAAATCACTCGTATTTTTATTTGAGAGTATACACACATTTGTATACACATATGTAATACAAATAAGAGAGTAACAATAATTGCTAGTACAATCTAGTATGTACTCGTCATATTTTACCCTCACCCCGATGTCTAAAATGTAACCAGCTAAGCTTACAGAAGTGCTTCGTGTAAATCTTAAAACTTAAACCTTGAAGGAAGAAAAAGGTCAAATATTTAAGTATAGTTTTGGACTGGAGTTTGTTAATACAATATTAAAAATAGATTAGAAAGTGCGCAGAAATATGATTTTTTTGCCGGATAAAAATTTAAAAGTAGCGGTAAACATTAAACAAATAACCGTATAACCCAAACTACCCAAATTTATCAATGAGAGGCAGAAAAGCTTACATCGCACAATCCAGGAACAAACTCAAATAACAGAACTAGTCTAGGTTTTCATATTGAAAACCAATTTAAATCACTGCCAAATCCACAACAGTACTATAATGAAATGTATGTAAAAATAGACATCATTTCGGTCTCAAGGCAGACGTCCATTATTAAGATTTGCGTAGAATAAGAGGCAAACAATTCTTAGTAGATTCAACTGATATTGCTCTGACTGATAGACTTTGAGATTGATCATCTTAACTTAGGGATAATCTCACTGGAGTTATGTTCGGCGTACTTGTATACCTAATGTCAAGGAAAATATTTTCCATCTTTTATTTCCTAAACTGCTTGCTTGAGTTTTAGTATTCAAGAAGATTATTTTAAAAATTACAAGTTTTGACGATACATTTTTTTGTTGTTTTCTGTTTTCTCCAAACAGTAGGAGTTGTCATGAGAAATAGAAATAGATCAGACTTATATTTTAAAGATTTAGTTTACTTTTAGTATTCCTTTATAAATATACCAATTTCAGAAGATATACATTATCTTTCCTAAATTAATTTAATTTATTAATAACAAAAATATATAAAATTATAATCACATCATAATTATTTTCCAAAGTTTTTGTAGTTTTTTTTCATCAAGAAAATTACTGCAACAAATAACATTTTCGTAAGGAGTTTTGTGTTCCAACATTTTTCTTATTAATGTAATGAATTTTTACTTAGATTGTTGTTGTGTTTGTCCTTTTGAGTCTTAATGAGTTGATACTAATGCGCATAATTATTTTAATTTTTTTTGGCGACGTGTATTTTTTTGTATTCAGTGGTAGATAGATGTACATATGCATGTATTTAGTGTGACAATAATTGTTAGAATTAAATATATAGACATGACAACTTTGGTGACAACTACACACGCCCCATATTATAACAGCTAAAAATATATGTATGTATGTATGTATAAGCCTGATTATTATTATATTTCGTTGTTGCCTTCTTATAAATGAGCATCGTTCTATATAAATACATTCATATGTCTGTAAGTGTACAATAAATATATTTTTGTTTTAGTACGAATCAGTCATTTAAAGGCTAGTGTTCGTTTTTCGAACCCTGGGGAAAAAATGTAAAACAAATGTTGTTTAAATTATAATAACAAAATAAATAGGTTCATACTAAAAATATACACTTGTTAGTCCACATTAATCTCTTTACAATTTGCTCCAAATACACTTTTACTTTATCTTTAAATTGTCGTCAATTAAAAAAAAAAAATAAAATAAAAAAATAGAATAGATTGTGTAAGGTTCCATATGAACCTCATGGAATGGAAATATATTGAGCTTTTAAGATAACTAATTGAATCTAACGATGAAGAGATGATTAAAATATTATGGTAGCTAGCGATAAGAATATAACGAATTCAGAGTAGAATAGAAGACCTCGCTGGTCATATTGAGAAGACTTCACTGGTCATATGAATGAAGACAAAACTCTAGAAATCCCTTGACCCAATGTCTAGCTGTCTAGTAACAGCATTTTCAATGTAGCTTTTATGGTTTTTCATTTAATGAATTTTTCAGTAAAATTGAATTCATTGTAACAATTGTAAAAGCTATGTATGTCAATACATACTATGTCAACAAGTAAAATGTCAAAATTTTCATTGTATTTTTGTTATTGTTTAAAAAAACCTCTTAAAATTTTTCAGTGTTTTAAACTTACTTGTGCTGAATTTAGTAATTATTGGTGCATATTTATCATAAAGGGTCCGCCAAATAACTTTTTTTTTTTTTTTTTGAAAATGCTATAAAAAAACTATTGAATATTTTCTCAAATTTCTTTTTTTATTTGAAAGTACAATTCTTCCGGTTAATAATGGAAAATAATTTCATTCATTATCGATTGTGTGCTGCTGTATTTCACCAATGGCTTCACGAATATTGTCCTTTAAAGCGTCAATTTTCTCTGGCTTGTCGTCGTAACACTTATCTTTGACGGCACCCCACAAATAATAGTCTAACGGTGTCAAATCGCAGCTCCGAGGTAGCCAAACAACATCAGCTCTGCGGCTGATAATGCGATCTTCAAAAACAGGGCGCAAAACATCGAGTGTAGCTTCGGCTGTGTGGTACGTAGCGCAGTCCTGTTGAAACCAAATGTTGCCAATATCCTCCTCTTCAATTTTTGTGAATAAAAATTCGTTCAATGTAATGGCCACTCCTTGCTCATTTTCGAAGAAAAATGGCCCATTTATGCCTCTGGACCAAAATCCGCACCGGCTTTTCAATGTATGCGTGCGGGTTTTCTGGGCCCCAAATGCGACAATTTTGCTTGTTTATATACCCGCCAAGATCAAAATGAGCTTCATCTGAAAAGATGAATTTTTTTTTGGCAAAATCGGCATCGATTCGCAGGCCTACTTAGCGAAGCGAAAACGCATTGGATGGTCAGTTTGCTTCAACTCCTAAACCAATTTGACTTTGTATGGCCTCATACCAAGGTCTTTGTGCAAACTTCGTTTCAATGCTGTCTCCGAAATGTTCAGTTGTTGAGAACGACGGTGAATTGATGTTGATGGCGCTTCACGCACACTTTCTGCCACATTAGCCATATTCTCGGGTGTTTGGCTTTTCACGCTTTGGTTTAACGCTGAGGATGCCAGTTTCTTTCACTTTTTTCACAAGATAACGAACACACGGAGCTGACGGTGCTTCTCTTCTTCCAAAATCCGTACGCAATTTTTCCCAAAGTGGTTCAAGCGTATACACAACCATATTCATTCAGCAGAAGGATAAAACTAATTATCTGTCAAATCAGACATGAACTAAGTGTTACCATTCACGCAATAAGCACTAGTTGAAAAAAAAACGTTAGATGGCGGACCCGTTATTAGCATGGGGTCTAACTGAAAGCATGAATCAGTTTCAAAAGGTTTCATTTTCGAAGCGTAAGGTGAACATGTACTAAATATCATTAAAATTTGCGAACTGTTTACATGGATAGACGGACTTCGTTAAATCAACTCAGAGAGAGATTCTGGAAGTGAATCGGTAATAATGCGGTTTGTATATTATGCTATTTGCAGTTTTTTTTTGATTTCCTCTCCCTCAACATAAAATATAAATTTAACTAGTAATATTATTGGCGAACGGAAATTAGCGAATAAACTAGTGTAACACACATAATAATGATATACCAAGTTAAAATTTAACGGAACAACAGGGCTTTCAGAGTTTCGATTTTTATCAGTTATTTTAATGGGCTTAAAAATGCTTTTAATGATAAGTAACATTTTAAGAAACATTTCTATAATAAAAATATTTAATGAATACATACCTTTAATGTCTCTATATAGAGCATGAGTAATATTTACGAGTGCGTCATAAGGTCGTTAATATTTACAAGTCAACTGAAAGATATTTTCCTTTTGTTTCTTTAATAATTCTTTTTCGTCTGATTTAGAAATGGTATGGCGCTCATTAAGATAATTGTTGGCAATTAACTAAATTGACACAACATTTGTTAAGTTCCAAAAAAAGAGCAATATAGAAAAAAAAAAGAATTTATATATAATAAATAAGTTTGTAAATACACGCAGGCATACAGTATATTTCACATTTTATATACATACAACTATATGGAAAAAGTGTTATGATTTCTGAGCCACTATATTTTCATACAAATTGTCTTTATTTACAAGACAAGACAAACGTCGTGTTTGAAAACAGCAATTGCATTTCGAAAATTGCAAAGGAGTTGCTTCTGCGACAGCCAGTTCTTTTCATAAACAATGTCTTAAATATTAATCACACATACGGATACACATTCATACATATTCATATTCATACAAAATACAATTTATAATTACAATTAGCTTGTAATGTCTTTTGTGTCTAATGTCTAACGGTAAAATCATAAATTACGCGCTCCAAAAGACGCCGCCTTCATGCGACAATTACAAACAATTTCTACACTACGATTGTGTTGTCTACCTTTAATATCATCCTTTGCTTGGATACGAGCAACTTCTTGCTAACTTGTTTAAGTTTATGTGTAGCTTGGTAAAGGTTTATCTAGTAGAATAGTCTATGAATGCACTGCTCATTCCTTTCGAGGAAGTGGGTATATTCATATAAAATACTTATGTATATGGTGAATTTCACGTCAAGTGACCCAATTTTAAAAATCCATGTCTTCCGATTTGGATGAAATTTGCACCAAGGTTAGTAGTATTGGATAGTAGGCCAGACACATATTTTCAGCTCTATCAGTCCAGAAGTGCCGGAGTTAGAGGGGGTCAAATTTGGACATTTTTGTCCATTTTGTTCATACAGGGTTTTTTTAAAATGAGTGTAACCTTTCACCTATTGGTCCTAGCAAAAATTGTCCAAAGGACTTTAGATAGCTATTTCTTCAGTCATTTCAAAAATATTTTTTTTAATTTTTAAAAAACTTTTTTTCAATTTTTTGAAAAATGATACATGTGCCAAATATTGAAAAATCCTATTCTTGAGTTAAAAAATAATTTTTTTGATAGATATCCCACTCGCATCCCATTAAGCGATTATAAAGGCCTTAAAGTAAATTGTATAAGCTTTCTTTTGAGAAAAAAAGAAAGGGCCCAAATTGTAAAAAAATAAAAAAAAAAAAATATTTAAAAAAAAAATTAAAAATTAAAAATTAATTTTTTTTTTAATTAAAAAAAAAAAATATATTTGAAATGATTGAAGAAATAGCTATCTAAAGTCCTGTGGACAATTTTTACTACGACCAATAGGTGAAAAGCTACACTCATTTTAAAAAAACCCTGTATGACCAAAATTGACCAAAATGTCCAACTTTGACCCCCTCTAACTCGGGTACTTCTGGACTGATAGAGCTGAAAACTTGTCCCTGGCCTACTATCCAATAGTAGTATCCTTGGTGCAAATTTCATCCAAATCGGAAGACATCGATTTTTAAAATTGGGTCACTTGACGTGAAATTCACCATATATGTAAGTATGCTCTTATGCTTCATCGTGTTCTTGCTACTCGTGCTTGTTAATTTTCATTATGAACGGAAATAAATGTTACTTACGTGGTATTTGCTACAACATGAAACACTAACGGATGTTTCTGTAATTAATCAAAAGTATGTATGTAATTATAACACAACAATTCCTGTCCTGTATTTTAAATAGATAATTATTTGTACATTTATTATTTAAACAATTAATGTTTACCTTAATTTTTTATCGGTCTACTTAAGTTAATTTTTACTAGGCTACTTACATTTTCAACCGAATATTGACAGCTAACAGCGATAAAGTCTTAAATATTATCCCCCTGGCCCACGATGTCGAACGATAACGTTTGCGTAGATAAGACTTAAGACAAAAACTTGATTGTGGAATAAACAAACTTGAGTGAGTAAAAAAATAGTTACGATAAAAAGTTTGTGTCTTAAGTCTTATCGAAGCGAACGTTATCGTTCGACATCGTGGGCCAGGGGGTAAATAAGCTAATTTCGTATCTTTTTCATAATATGTTTGAATTAAATAAGTGAATCAATTGCCGTTACAGTTTTATACCAAAACCCAGCTTGATTTTATATCGCACAATGTTTACGTTGAATGAAACTATGCAAACAATAAACATACTTCTTCTGTAAATTTGTTGCACTTTTTGCTGTTAGGACTCGATGTTGTCATTTGCAATGTCCTGGTAAATAATTCATATTTTTTCTTAACTAAATACTCTCACATACGATTACAAGCATTTTATTTCTTTATTAATAATTCATATGATTTTATTTAATTTTCACCACCTTTTAAATCTTTACAAACTTCAGCAATGTTTGGAATACTTACTTATTCCGTCTGCCATCATTTTCAAGTAAATGGTTTTTTTATTCTAAAAAAGACATGACAAATGATCGCGTAAACCTTTCGCAAATCCATTGTTGATTTCCTTTTCATAAGAGGGCGGTTTATGTTAAACTGCGGCACTAATGTTTCGGTTTTCGCAGTCTTTATTTTTGTTACAACACCAGCAACAACATTTTGTTGCTGAAATTCAAAAGTTGTGCCTCAACATAAGCAGGAGGAGAAGTAGGTCGTTAGTTAAGTCGTTAAGCGAGTCGTTTTATATCGTAAATCTTTAGCGTCTGTGTGACTTTTCTACTAAATAATGATAATGTTGTGACAATATAAACGATTATGTTGTGTCGGTGATACAATAAACTTAAACCAAAGACATTTCAGTTAAGCAATGAATAAAATTAAAGTTTTTCCTCTTAAACAAAGACTTTTTTCAAATAAGTTAAAGCTGCAGATGAGTTTCAATGAAAATAAATTGCAAAACCCTGGCAAATAATTTTCATTCCAATAAATTTTTTTTTGTATTTACTAAAATTCAATTTATTATATTGATTCTATGCAGTCAGATAATGTCTAACCTTATGCTCATCTCCCCTGGTTTTTTAGCACAAAACCTTTTGTAAATTTTGCTAATTAAATAAACGTAACGAAGCATTAATTTTTAATACACATGCTCACCGCCGGCAGACCAACCAGGAAGGAGCAACAACAAAATCAACAAATGATTTTTGTAAAATCAACTTGATGATGGAGCACTTGTTAACAACAACATTAAATGTTCAACCATGTTACAATGATTGTGGCCAAAACGTACAATTATTCTGGACTTATAACATTTTTTTACTTTTATTTTTATTTATCATAATAAAAGAACCACATTGTGGTTCTCTTCCTTCCCATCAAACATCAAGCTTTCTATAAAGCAATTATGACTGGAGTAGACTAAGGACGATGTTGTTGTTGATAGAAAAAAAAACAACAATGATTGGTCGTTGATTGTTTAAAATCAATTAAGTGTAATTATTATGGAACCAACAGGAGTAGGATAAGTTGGATAAGTTAGTAAATAAAATAAATTTTTAGATTATTGTGGTAGGAAACAAGTAGGAAAATTATTGTTTAGGATACATTTTTAAATAGTGTTAATGGACTGATGGGAGTTTTTACTTATTTTATGCAAATAAAAACGTTTCTTAGAAAACTAGTTCCAGAACGAGTGTCATCAAAACCATTTCAGATTCTTTATTGGTAACGTCGCCATTACTTCTAGACCTCGTTCTGCGGAACATTATTTCGATTCTACAAGACTTCTTTAGAGTTTTTCAGGAATTATTTTTAGCAATTAGTGAGATATTAGTTATATAAATCACTTATTAAACAACTTTATTAAATAGGTTGAAAACTGAAAAATTAAATATAAATGTAACAACTAAATAATAAACACTTTTTTTTTTTAATTAACAAACACAAACTGCGAAGCTTTTGGCTTATCTGCAGAAAACACCATGAGTCTTTGGCGGGAATCGAACCCGCAACCCTTTGACTGATAGTCCGGCACTCTATCGCCTAGTCTATTGGGTCCAGTCGAGCCGTCAAACATTCTCTTAACAACAACAACAACAACAAGTATTGAGAAAACAAACGAACAATAAGGTAAATCATAATAAAATAAAAAAGTAACTCATCAGTGTAACAAAACCGGTCAAACAGTAAGTAAGATAAAAAAAATTATCCTACAACCATCCTGGAGACCACTTGAATTTAATAAAACCCCAATTAAACCAAATTCAAATTAATTGCAATTTTATCATTAATTAAATACCGATAGGCAAGAATCCTAAATTTATTTAATAAAAGAAAAACAACTCGTTAACTCCCTTTTCTTTTATTCCCCATAAACCCACAATTATAATTATTCTATATGAGTAATTATATTCCCAAATCTCTTTATAGCATCTCTGCCTCTTTTACAAGATTTGGGTTAAAATATATCAGTTGTATTCATGGTATTCATAAAAAAATAAAGTAGGTTTGAAGTGTGCTTTTAGACAAAATTTTCATACAAAATTTTCTTAAAGTACATTTAAAGTCTACTTCAATTTTTAATGAAAGGGAGCATTAATTTATATTTAAGAATTTAGGAATTGAAAAAATCTCATGCATGAGGATGTTGAATGAATCGAATTAAAAACTACTAATGAAAGAATAATTTTTAGGTACTTGAGAGTGTGTACTCTGTCTACTCTGTATAGCTTCTTTAGAACTAGTTTCGATTGTGAGAATTTAGAACAAACATCATTGATGAAATAACGTTTTCCACAAATGTTCTAAATAACTTGAGCTAGCTTTGTAAAACATGTGTACGTTGGGTTGAAATGAGATTTAAAATCTTAGTCTCCCTACCTAAGACCTCTGAAGTCTGTGTGATCCGACATTTAAACGTAAACCCCAATAGTCTTCTGCTGCAGTCATGTGGGCTGTTTTCATAAACGCAGTATGCTATGCAACATTGCATAGAGTTCATAATAGCATTTGGAAATATAATTTAAAAATTTTTGTTTTAAGATTCTCTTTAATAGTCAATATCTTTATATTTTATGTAATAAAAGTTTCTAAATTATATTCTAAATGCTATATGAACTCTATGCAATGAAATGTTGCATTGCATACTGCGTTTATGAAAATAGCCGTGATTCAATTGAAGATTTAATACAACAAAAGATTGCAGAAAAAGTCCAAATTGTTCTAAACATATCTATCTAGATAACAGTATAACAATTCAAAATAGCAAAATATAATTTTTACCAGATTTTTTTTTTGCCAAAAATTGCATGAACATTATTTTCCATTTTCGTTTGGATATACACGTAAAGATATCGCTTGTGATGACCATAGGTTAGGTTAGGTTTCGTGGGTAGCCGTTTTTTGAAACAGCTCACTTGGGTCCATTGTGTTGATCCCATTGTGATACCCGTTGGTGGGCGACCTATCGGTTTCACTCCGCATTGGTTGCTTCCCTATCGAACCCTCCAGACTCCTTGGCAAAGGTGCTGATGCATCTTGGATTTATCCTAGATAGTGCACCCAAACGTGGAAGAAAGGGTGCCCGAGTATCCGTTCCCTTTTCATCAATAGGGCCGGGTATTGTGATGACCATAATATGATTGAATTTTATGATTGGCGCCACATTATATTAATGTGTAGCAACATTTAATATAATAATATGATTGTAATTAATCAAAATTGCATCTCTTAGTAAAACTGTAATTAGTAATCATAATATAATCATCATAACATATTATAATTGTAATACAGTCAAACCTCGATATAACGACCCTCACTATAACGAATTCCTCGATTTAAAGAATTTTTTGAAATCCCCTACAACGCTCCATAAGGTTTAATACAAAATAAACCTCTCTATTACGAATACACTTGTCAATAGCCTCGTTATAACGAATTTTCATTCACTGCAGACTAACGAAATAGAAAGAATTATTTACCTCTATTTAACGAATTTTGTCAACCATTATTCTATTGTTTACAAATTCGAATGCCAAAACAAATTTTTTCTTCTCTGTGTAGAACGCCTATTAAATAACGAAATTAACCCCCTGGCCGACGATGTCGAACGATAACCTTCGCTTAGATAAGACTTAAGACACAACCTTTTTATCGTATCTATTTTTTATTCAATCAAGTTTGTTTATTCCACAATCACGTTTGTGTCTTAAGTCTTATCTAAGCGAAAGTTATCGTTCGACATCGTGGGCCAGGGTTTAAGAAATTTAAAAATTTGAAGGAATTTAATTATTAAAGTCTATTTTAAAATGAATCTTTACAAGAATCCTTTGCAACATTAAAAATGTGTGTAATTTAAAACCTTTTAATGAAACCAAAATAAATAAATGAATGAATGTATGGTTTAATACTCGTATATTGAAAATACCATCCATTCATTACACACTTTTATGCTTGCTCGTATTTTTTAACTGGCGCAAAAGTACTTACTTTACTTAGTTACACCATAAATGTTTGGGCTATAAAATTTATTTTTATTATTATTCAGTATGTGTCTTTAATTTGCTCCAGCAATATTTATGAATCCTTGTAAGTAACACTTGCAAGGATTCATAAATTTATGCTGAATTTATTTATGTCTGTCTGCCTGTAAGTACTGTGTGTATTAATGTGTTTTCTAAGATGCCTTTGGATTTTTATTAATACAAATATGTGTGTGTAACAGTGTAAGTTTGTGGCACTCATTTGCATAATATTTTTTCTATAATCTGGTTCCACCAAAAAAAAAAAAAAAACACATCGTTTCTTAAGCTTCTTCCTTACTATTCTGCTACAGTTTTACAGCAACATTATGAACCATAAACATGCATTTGAATGGTTTTTCGAGCTGCCTTTATCCCGTCTGGTTTTAGATTGTCTTTTGGTTTGGTTGGTTGAACGCATTTTCAGCTTTTCCTTTTATTATTTTTATTAATTTTATTTCGCGCTTTAATTTGAAAAAATAAATTTCCTATTATTGTGGTTGCTATAGGATGTGCTTGATTGTGTTCAAGATTCATTCGCATCGGTCCATAATATTTGTTTTGCCTTTTATAATTTTTTTTTATGAACTTTTTCTTTCGAGGTTCATCTTTATCCATCCACTTTCTAGCTTTCAATTGCAGATTAAGCTTCTCTTATTCGCTTCTTCATTTATGTTTATATTCATTCAGTCATTCATTGCGGCATATCGCCCTTCACCATGGGCTGCTTGTTTTGTTAAAGCCATTTGCATAAATTACCACAATTGGCATCATTGTTATTGTTCGTACGTACGAGTATTTGCAGTATTTGCGCGCTTTGATTTAAAACTTATTGTTGGTATTGCTGCTCTGTCCGTTTGTGTTGTAACAAGTTGTTGCTTGTCTTTTTATTAAATGATTTGCTGTTGTCTTTCGGGCTTTTTATTTAGGGAGTATTTGTGTCTTATTAGTAGTGGATCAGCTGTTTGTTTGAATAAAAAATATAATAATAATTGTGTTGGAAAATATTGTTTTTTAAATAAGATTTCCTTGACTGACTGACTAGTCCTTGAATTTATATTATTTCAATATTTCAAGAATATATGTATGTACAGTCGCACAGTAAAGTATACATACACCCCTGTGGTAGCACTGCTTAAGTACGAAGTTCCATTTTATTTACTTTTCCACATAGCCGACTTTTCTATGTTTGAAAAATGAATTTTATATATTTTATATATTGTGTGGAAAAAAAATTTTGATCAAAATTTATTGTTTGTTGTTCGATTGAATTTGTTTGAAATGAACTTTATTGCTAAATTGTTCATAGATACCCCAAAACCCTGTTTTTCAAGGGGGTATGTATACTTTACGGTGCGACTGTATGTAGTTAGGCATTTACATAAAAGAATAAAAAGTTATTCTTCATTATAAATTTAGCCTAAATTAACTTTATGTTTTTAAGAAATGTATAGGAAGGTTACAACTTATGTTTTCAGAATTTAAATTATCATAATATTCGCAACGTTTTGCACTTTCCTCCTTGGAAAATTTAATTTTTTTTCACAGTTAATACAGCTGTCGTCATGTTGAGTGAGATTCAGGTTTGTGTTATTCTTGAACGATTAGTACTGTGTCAAAGAACTTGTTTTGAACTTGGGAATCATTCAGAATCCTCTTATTTTACTGTTTTTCCAAATTCGATCATGGATGTTGTTCGTTCCAGAAAGGTCTGTTATCAGAAACTATCGATGCAATGCCTGTGACTTGTCGTGAATTTCATACTTTTCTTTACTTCTGTTCTCCAGAGATGCATGTGCATCTCGCCGATTATACAATGGTTTGTGCACACTAGAGCCCCTATTTGCGTCGTTTCGATTTGCGTCGCTTTTCTAAATGTGGTTTAATCCGCTTTGCGTCGTTTTGATTCCAATCTGTGTCGGCTTTTAAAATTTGGAATCAATCTGCTCTGCGTCGTTTTGCTTTCGATTTGCGTCGCTATATACCATAATTCTATAATTGCATGTAAATATTTTGCCTACTTGCGTGTAAAATTGGGAATTCTCATTTTATACTTACTGACCACATGTGTGAAGTTACGTGCTATTAAATTAATACTGGGTATGTAAATAGATTTTTTCTCCTTAAATATTTTTTATTCCTTGTTTAGAAGTATATTTTCACTTATTTTTTTATAATAATAACAAACCTGCTGAAATAAATACAGTGGGTGACCAAATTATTAGTTACACATGCAAAATTGTTTAGTTTGAAGCCGTATAACTTTTTAAAATAGTGAAAATTTATCCTTTTATTTGTTCTTTTAGGTAAATTAAGTGTTTCTAATTCAATTAAAAATAATTTTTTTTGTTTTAAAAATATATATTTGAGAAAAAGAAATATTACAACATTTTTAAAAAAAAAAATCTTAATTTTTCGTAGAACCTTCTTTGGCATCAATTTCAGCTTGCACCCTTTTTGGCATGCTCTGAATACATTTTTGAACATTTTCTTTTAGTTATTCATCATGATGCCAGACTTTAATCAATTTAATTTAATCAATAATGATCTAATGTCACCAATCATTGTGGCAAAATATTTAACAGTATTACCAGAATTAAAATACGAAAATATCTGGTACAAGAAATAAATTTATATACGTATTAAAAGCGGTTGAATCTTAATTAATAAGTATAACTAATAATTTGGCCACCCATTGTATAATCTAACGTATCATAAGACGTTTTTTTTTTAATAAAAATATGATTTTGCTTGATACATTTTTAAATTTTGGACCCATTCAACAAAAAGTCAGTACATTTGTATAGAAAAAAGTGATTCGATTTGCGTCGAATTTCCCCGATCCCTATTAACGACGCAAATCGGGGCTCTAGTAGTATTTAAAAATTATAACAAGATTCCTCCAATGTGTGTTGTCTGAACTTTGGTTAGTCATATATTTTTTATTTCTATTCAGGGGCCAAATTACCGCATTCGATATCGAGTAAAATTGATCGTAATTTTCTTATTTGAGATTATGGCATTCGATATCGTGTAAGAAATTTAGTACACTTTATCATAATTTCGATATCGAAACCATTTTCGATACGATAGCTCATTCGATCATGAATGCGGTAATTTGAGCCTAGGTTGTGATTATCTTCGATAATCGGTTAGCTTTAAAATTTTCGATTTTGGTTTCATCATTATTCGGTTTATAATCTAGAACTAATAATTAATAGAGACTATCTGTAAACTATACTGAGAGAAAAAATATACATACATACATGATTACTGCAATCATTTCAATATTTATATGATTGCTTATATGGGTTTGATATGATTGCTGCAACTTGATATTCTAAATTTACTATAGACACGATTGTAGGCACCATTATATTAAAATACGCGTCTCTCGAATTATGTTTATCATCAAGATATAAATAATATGTTATAATCTTTGGTCGTGACAATCGTATGAATCGTAACATTAATTGCAGTGATCTTATTTAGTTAAAACTTGAGCTTAAGTCTCGGTCGGCTTATTTTTTTATTCTGGGCAACAACTATGAATGCAATACGATGGCATAAAGTCTTCGGCTTCCCAATGACAAACTATGTTAACACAATCCAACGAGATAAATGTACCGACAAAGACTTATTCAACAGAATATCCAAAGATATAAATAAATTTTTAGCATATTTGCAATCACCTTCAATACTTTTTTTTAATTATCAATAAGGAGCAAATTAACACCTAATATCGATTTTACCAATTGTTTCAGTACATTTATCAGAGCACTCATTTTTAGAAATTGGAAAACTTTTTCAACTTTTGTTTATATTCAAAATTGTTGATTTAATTTCATATTATAGTTTTTCACTAGACAGATTCTTTGACTTCAGATATTCAAAAATGCCATTATCAACAAAAGTTTAAATAATAAATAATAATAATTTGTGTATAACAAATATCTGTTTAATAAACATGTTTTATTTTGTAACTAACATTGAAACGTAAAATTATAAAAATTATCAACACTTTTAAAATAAAACGATAAATTAACATAATAATATTTATTTGTTTTATTCGATTATTCTTCATAAAATTAATTCGTTATTATTATTCGTTAATTGAAAATGACCATTTTGAAATTGTTCAATTATTCATAAGAACTTATTCGTTTATTCGAATGGATACCCTACAGGGACAGGGTAAAAGCTGAATGCTGAAGCGATTGATCCTTTCCGTCTTTGCTCATGCAAACAGCAAGAATAACTGTTGAGAATAAATCTTAGATACTTCCATTTTCATTCAGCAGATAATATGGTTGGTTCGTTATGGAAGCAAGGACAGCCGACTGAATGACCTGCTGCTTAAGAGTTGTATCTAAGAGTGTAATCTAACCTATCAATTCGCGAGTGCAATATGGTGCATTTTAAAGTGTCGAAAAAGTGCATTAGTATCAACTTTTATATTCCAGATTCATATGATTGTCATGGAAACACAGAAGAAACACAGAATATATGCGAATAAAGCTATTTTAAATAATGTCTTAAAAGATACATATTTGCATTTAATACCTTTTCTACTAAAAAAATAATATTATCTCTTTAATAATATTTGTAATGTCTTTAATTTCCTTGTACACATTCTAATGTCTTTGTCCTTTTTTTTTTTGTAAACATACATACTTACAAGCAAATTTTCAAAATTATTTGAAATAAAAAGTTAATTTACTAACAAACTTTTTCTTCATTTTTGGAACATTTCATACTTTGTTATGACCTTGACTTTGAATATTCTGTCACGCCAAATTATCGCTTCCTATGTACATGTAAACATTTGAACAGCAACTTTTCATATCCTGCAACAATACAGGTCGTTGGCTCTAACTTTCAAACATTTACCATATAAACACAGAAAGAGAGCAAGCTAGCAAATATACATACCAATACTTCTTTTACACTCGTAAGCCAACAAAACTTTAAATGATCTAAAAGTTTTAACAATTTACAAAAATTTCCTTACTTTTTTTTGGTTTTGTTTTTTTTTTTTTTTTTTTTTGGCTGAACAATATAAAACAAACCCCTTCTTTTCTAAGAAAGTTGCTGCGTTTTTATTTGTTTTCTCCCAGAACAGCAGCAAAAAAAAAAACATCATCTAAAAGTGGGGAATAAAGTTATTAAAACACAGTTTTCTAACAAAAGTTTATTGCAAATTAAAGCCAACAAACTCTCTCTCTCTGTGTGTGTCTCTAACCCAAACAAAACCAAACAAAACCGGCAACAACTAAAAAAAGGCGAGCACGAGTACGGAGGTTTCATTAAACTGGAGGAGAAAAACAGTCCCATACATTTTGTATCAACTTTTCATCAAAGTCAAAACAAAAGTTTTGGTTTTTTAATTTTTGTAAATTTTTGTTTTATTTCGAATTTTTATGTCTGCTCAATGTCTCGCATGCGTATGGAAAAACTTACGCATTGTTGCAAGTATTCTTTCAACAACTAGCAGCAGCGGTAGCAGCAACGACAAATCATTTATTGAAAAAGTCACAGGAAAATGAAAATATTATAGAGAGTTTGCCAAAACAGGACAGTGAATAAATAAACTCCTAACTAGTATGTATGTATGTATGTATACTTTTGAATGCCCTACTTTTCACATGAAAATAATTAGATTAATTGAAGATTATGCACATTTTTTCAAATGATGTTTCAAACTTCTATTGCTCTCTAAGAAGTGCCAATGGATTTTCGATTTCTCCAATTATTGCATAGGTACCCCTACCTATGCCTAAAACAAACAATAAGACTGTAGCAGACTGATGAAATAATAGAAGAACAAAATACTAACACCAGTTCTTAAAAAATAGCCGATCAACGAACTGAATTTGAACCAGAGTCTAGGAGAAATTAGTACAATTGAAAGAAAACCTCCAAGTAGATCAGGAATTGAAAATTCTATAAATCGGGATCAGTGGTTTAATGCTGTTAAGAGCGAACTAGATTGAATGGAGAAATATAACCACCCCTATCGTGAATCAAAATTCCACGTGAAATTTGTTCACTTTTATTTTTTTAACATTGAATTTAAATAGGAAAATGTGAAAAGTGAACAAATTTCACGTGGAATTCTTATTCACGATAGGGGTGAATGTTTAGAATGTTGTAGAAAAACCTGTGTTCAAGGAGGATATTTACATGGACATTCTAGAAGGTATGAACTTGAGATCAAGGCCGTATTCCATAAACCACTTATCAAATTGAATTTTTTAGCAAAGAGATAAGTGTTTCTGTTTCACAATATTCTTTTCAAATCTCGTATTGCATTAAGCACATTTTTGTAATGACTTTGCACTTTTTGACTTTGCAATCACAAAAGCAAACTAAAACATTGCATCATATGAAACACACTAAGGCATTAGAATCTCTATGCCGAGTTAAGCATGGCAAAAAGCTCAGCAGAGCAATAAATATGAAAGTAATCTTTTTCGTCTTCCATTTAATATTGAGCATTAACAAACCAGTTACTCAAAAAACAGCACTTGCTGCCCACTGTGCTATAACTGGACATCGATAAAACTTTGATAATGTAAGAGTACTTGTGAAAGATAATAATAAAACAAAACGAGAGAATTAACTACAAAACAGACACGTATAATTGAGCTCACATATAAACGAATACAAAAATAAGTGTGAGATAAATCTAGGACATCAACAGCGGACAATACTGCATTAAACTTAAAGTAAATTGATTGTTAATATAATTTTAAGAAAATTGTTAAACAGATTAAATAAATATAAACAAATTAAAAAGTACCAGTTGGTCGTTTTAGAGCCAGTTTTTAGGATGTAGTTCAACCATGTTTATTGTTTTAACTTAGTTTAAACTTCATATTCAGTTTTTCAAAACATATCAGCTGTTTAAAAGTACTATAAAATAAAAGAGCTGATTGTTTTAAGTTTTACTTTATAACATAAAATAAATTATAAAAAAAATTATAAAAAGGATTTTTCCTCAGATGATGAGGATTATAGTGATTCGGAAATATACAATAATTTAAAGTGCGGTCAGTTTTCTTACACTCTATTGTATATCTACAATTCAATTAATGTTTCTATTTCTTTCGAAATAAAATTGGTTGAACGTTTTAAACTATTTGTATTGACCTTGTTAATTTTTTATGATTTTTTATTGGTTTTTTCTTTTGCTGCTTTTATTTGTTTATGTTTTAGAGAAATTTTTGATATTTCTTTATTTAGGCTCGAGTTCATTAAATGTAATTTTCATTAAATTATTTTTACTGAAGGTAGGAATTTTTAACTGAAAATTATTATTAAATTTTCTGTTTCGAGAAACACCACTTTATCTCATCAGGGGCCAAATTACCGCATTCGATATCGAGTAAAATTTATCGTAATTTTCTTATTTGAGATTATGGCATTCGATATCGAGCAAGAAATTTAGTACATTTTATCATAATTTCGCTATCGAAATCATTTTTCGATACGATAGCTCAGACAAACATCAATCTTTTAACCAATATTACCACATTTATATAAGCAATTTTTAACGATGCCATATTTTTATATGTGTAAAATATGGTAACATCAAATAATTTGACGTTTCTTAAACTACCACTGAAAAACGACTAGGTGGATTAAAAAAAGTTTGAATGTTATTAAAGTTTAACTAAACCACTAATAAACCAAGTTTAATCCTTTTCCTAAAAACTGGCCCTTAGTTATACAAATTAATAAACCAGAGGTTGGCATAAATAAAATAGCCAGCTCTCTTTTAAACAACAATGATGTTCATAGAAGTTTATAGAAACTATCCAATAAGAAACAAAAACAGAAATTAGTAGCGGGTTAGATTACAGCAGAGAAAGAAAGTGCATAAATGCTATTATAATAAGCGTTGTCAACTTGGGGCACCATTTCGTACCATTTTTGGTGCTTTTTTAAATATTTTTGTGCGAAAAATTCCCTAGTTGGTGCGCGGTGCGGTTTTTTTTTGATTTCGGTGCGTTTTTTAATTTTTCCGAAAATGAAATCTTTCTTTTTACTAATTTTTAATAATTCATTATCATGAAATCTATACGATGAGAAAGGACCCCAATAAATGTATTTTAATATTATTACTTTTATTTTTAAGCGAGATCAACTTTTTAAAAAGTTTTATTGTTTATATATCGATGGTCTCATGTAGAAAGGCCCTTACTCGCATATTTGAAACTTTACAGGAGAAGGTGAACACATAATAGAAACTGTAATATTCAACATGTAACTTTTTTTGTACAACTGCTTATGAAAGCGTTATTTTTTACAATATTGCAATAAATTTTTGTGAGGAGGTGTATTTGCGTTAAATGCATTGGAATCGCAAAAAAAAACTAATTTCGAAAAAATAGCGAGTTAGGGCCTTTCTACATGAGACCAACGATAGTTTTATATGAAATTAAAAAAAATGTAAAATTAATTCAATAAATATTTTCAATAAAAAATAAATTCTAAACTTGGTGCGTTTTTTAAATGGCCCGTTTTTTTCTCCATTTTGGTGCGTTTTGAAATTTTAAAGTTGATAACCCCGATTATAATCCATAGTCCATTTGCTCATTATGTCAATCAGTGTTAAAATAAAGTACAACCTCTCGGTTGTACTCTGACGCTATTGACTGTCGTTTTTATGGCTTATTAGATAATTTGTAAAAAACTGATCATGTTTGCCATTTCTATGAATGCTAAACACTGACTTAAATTCTTTTTTTAAATTATATTAATTTCGGAAACTATTTATTAATTAAGGCAGAGCTGGAATACAGCAAAAGGGACCTTCCTTTACTTAATGTAGCGTAACATGTTTAGCAGCAGCATGTTTTTAACACTCTTACCGGCTTTTCAGTTACTACAAATATAAATATTATTTGTATTTGCAACAGCAACAGATTTATAAAAGTTTGTTTTCAACATTTAATTGCCAAACAAAATAACTTTTTGTTGTTGTGTGGCTGTCTGTGAGTTACCCCAAACAAACTTTCTTCGTGTTTCTTCTGGTGCGTATGCGCAAGTGGCGCAGTTTGGTTTTTAGGTTTGGCCCAGTTTTGTTTCATAACAACAACAACAACAACAAGAACAACAACCAGATAATAAAATATTACTTAGGACTGCGTCTCGTCGCAAAACTTTTTGACTTTATTTTTTTTTTAAATTTAATTTTAGTTGTTGTTTCTTATTGTTTTTGGTTTTTATGGGCTCATCTCTTAGTTCACAGTGTGTTCAGTGCTCTGTTTTCAGCTTTTTTTTTTTTTTGAATTTGAAAAACAAAACTTTTGTTTTGTTTGAAAAAGTTTGTTTAATGGGGTTTTAACCGGAAGAACTTTTAACAGGAACTAAATACAAGTGCAAAAAATTTATACTCAAACGGAAAATCAATATTATGCGTAGATTTCAACTTTAATAAGGAAAATTAGGCATAAATTTAAGCCAAACACTTTAATAATTATAACAAAATCCTAAACAAGATACATACATACAATAATCAAATTTAGATTTATTTCCAGTATGCCTCTTCCTATTAAATATACATACATTCGTTTTTAGTATCTTTTAACTACATAATTCCAATATAGTTTAATTTAATGATGTTATAAAGTGCTCAAATTTATTTCCTTGTAATGTTTATATTAAGCATACACACATCCTACTTTTAATATTCATAAGGAGAGATTTATGTTTCTATTGTACGCATATGATTGCTTATGAGAGTATTTTTATTTGCATTTTTATTATCATAAACGAGCACATGTACGTAGAGGGAGAGAGATTTTTCTTTTTGTGAGCAGATTTCGTGCAGGGAGTGTTTGTGATATTTATGTATGTTTTTCTAGAAATAATATTTTAATGGCGTAACCAAAAATATTATGATTATTGATACATCCATAAATATTATAAACTATTGTATTATTTATTCTTTTGTATGTGTTGGTTACTAAGTTTTACTACTCTGTTGCTACTGCTGCTGCTGGTACAAGGACCCTTTTAGAATTTATTTGTTTTTATTGATGTCATCACGTTGTAAGGTTATAGTGGGACAAAAGAACGAAAAATTTATAAAATGCTGTTTTCCAGATAACTTTTCCACCCCTAATATTAATCGGGAAACATAAAGTTAATTATATTTGATTTTAAATAAAGTGAGTTTTAGTTTAAGAGGTTTTTCTATTGTTATTTTTTATTGAATTAAAAAGAGCACAAATAAGGTTATGTATAAATGGCTTTCACGGCACTCTCGAACTCTTTTGTCCAAAGATCATTTTGCAATATGCCTGAATTTCGTTAATGCACTTAACTTTATGTTTGTTATTTAGGGACAATCGCTTTTATGACTGTCCCTTGTGGTGGTTCTTTATTAATTAATCTTAATTCCTAAATCTATTTTAAATCTAACTTAAATATTGTTCTTATTATCTGTGGGGAAATGCTGAGCAAGCAGAACTCATGCCAGTCAGCAAGGTGTATTGCTGTAGACGACACCTAACACCACAGACATAATTATTTGGTATTTTGTAAACAATCATGTAGAGCATATACAGCCAAACATGAGTGCTTATCAAGTACCTACACTGCAATAATGTGTTTATGATAAGTGTCGTATACCTTACGGATGGTAAGGTAATGAAGACACCTTTGGAACGCTATCATGATCGTACAGAAGGTATGGTCATGGTGACAATAAAAACACGCTACAAAGATTTGGGAGGTTATGGGCTTGTTGGTAAAAACCTTAGACCTTTGCTAATTTCACAAAAAGTAAGCCGCTTGATCTAGGTTCATACCCAGTCAGCGAAACATAAGAGTACACGACTAGGCAATGCCTTATGCAGTAATTGAATTGTTGCATTTGACTGTTGCTGTATGACCTGTGACACCGTCATGTTGAAACCAGAAGCCTTTCACATCAGTATTATCCAATTACGACAAAAAAAAAGACAGTAATCGTAAGTCAATGTATTAACAATCACTACTTGGCCAGCTCCATTTAAGAAATATGAGGTAAAAATTAACTACATTACAAAACTTGCTCGAACTGTGTCCGCTGTTAGCTGTTAAACTGTTTTCTTTTGCTGCCAATACTTTACTAAAAATGACGACTAACTTAAGCGTCCTTTTTAATTGCTAAAAATGTATTTTTAAAATAGTACTAAATAATTCTCATTTATTCTGAATCGAATGAGTCTAACTTTATATTACTGCGCTTATTATACTAATTTTTACTTCTATTAGAAGCAATCCTTGTAGCTAAAAAGAAGCTGTATTATAGTGGAAGGCCAATGTAAGCGTCATGCGGACGCGGGTGACAATCAGCTGTTATTTTTGCCGCTTGTACTTTTTAAGGTAGGCAAATGAGCGCGGCATGTTTAAAGCGGTAAATTTAAAAAAAAAATAAATTGATTTGTTTATGACATAATTAAAATCTTATAATAAACGTTTTTTTTTAGTGTGCACATAGCTGTATAAAGTATTAAAAAATGGACAATGAGTTTGAGGAGTGCCTGTTGCTTTATTCAGTTGGGTTTTGCAATTATATATTTTGTTGCACAAACTAAAAAAGAGAAGAAGAATATAGTTGCGTAAGCTCTACTGTTAGGGGGATTTATCTGTTTTTTTGCGGTAAGCAAATGATAGGGTACAATATTAAATTGCGACCAGAATGTCGTGGGAAGTCTTTGATGCGCAGCTGAATATGCTTAAATTTGTTTGGTGTTCACACATGCATTTTTAATTGAAATTTTTTAATTAACGCCTAATTAAATTCAATTATCCATACAAAATTCCAATTAGATAATTGCTTCATTAAGAGTTAATTGTTCTAATAATTGTTAAAATTAAAAATACAACCCTGTGACAAGTAGTAACTAATATGGCAGTTGATTCGTTTTTGAATTATTAAAGAATATTTTTAGGCTGAAAATTATAATATTACAACCAAATACAGTGCACTAGGGAAAACGTCAACTAATTAAAACCACGGGTGTTGACTTTTAACAAATTATAAAAAATCTGTTATTTTTTTCTGCTGTTTTTTTTTCCAACACTTGGAAGAGAGCCTTCTTTTTATTTATTTCATAAAATTTTAGAGTAGGTAATTTAAAAAAAGGGTTGACATTTTAGGATGTTGACGTAAACGAGCGTTGACGTTTTCCCGAGTGCATTGTAATTTTATTCTTTTTTGTCAGCTGCTGTCAAACGCTAATTAAATTAGCAATATTGAGCATGTGTGAACACTTTTTAATTAACCAATAATTGACTCAATTAAAAATACATGTCTGAACACCATATTAAGTAGAATTTTTTTGTACAACAATTTATATTTTTTTTATTTCTGAAATTAAGTTTTTGTCGTCGATTTTTTCCACTTTAATTTTATTCAAGTAAACTCATATGTCACATATTATGCCAGATTAAGTGCGATACTTTAAACTTTTATTCACTGGTAATGCTGTTACAATCCGCGGCCGCATGCCGCTTACATTAGCCTTCCACTATTAAGTTTATCACTTTGAACAACTGACAGTCTTGAACTTTCAAAATATGTATATAATTTTTGTAAAAAAGTACCTTCGTCGTCCTTGTAGTTGGGGTTGGAGGAAATTATTTTGCTAATTTGATGATTATTGCCGCAGAAAGAATTTGAGAAGAAACTTTTGCTTCAAAAATCAATTTTTAGTGAATCTATGTATTTGACTGACTGAAAAGACACCTACTGCCAAGAGTAGTAGAAAAATGGTTATATTTTATAAATATAACAAATAATTCTAAAAATTTGAATCAAGCAAAACTTATAATATTTGCTTTACTTTTTTCCCACTGTTATTGAATAGTTTACACAAATAAGCCTAAAAGTCTGCAATACTTTGTAATAAAAAATTCCAATGATGCTACCATACCCTCAGTAAAAATAACAAATAAATAAACAAGAAGATCTCTAACCACTCTAGCGTTTTTTATTGACACTCATACATGCGAGATGCTACACTATAATTACGACTGTATATGTACATGTTCCCACCCCTGTACTAATGAAATGTTGCTTGGAATTTTTTGTGAAAACTAAACTAAATTGTACAAATCACCCAGAAATACTAGTACGTAACGATTCGATACGTCCGTCCGTATTTGCTCTCATATGGAAACAACATCAAGAAAAACTATTACAAAATTCAAGATAATGTCAATAAAAATCACAAACAATAAAAGGGCAGAGAGATTCACATGTGATAGCATCATCAGCAGCGGCTATGACAGTAGCTTAGCTTAGACAAAGAGTATTAAATTCGATTGTAAATAAATATTTGAACAAAATACTTTGTCTTTTTCTTTTTTTGAGCCAATAGATTGAAATTGGGTGTGTATGTGTTGCATGTACGAGATGTTGCTATAAATTGCTGGGCCACATCAGTGGAGGGGTAACTAAATATTAGTTTTACATTAGCAGTCGAAATAATACAAGAGTTGTTAGGATTTTTTTTAAAGTTTTATCAAAAAAGGCTTTTTGTTGTGAAACATTGGTTCAAAGAGAGACTCGCTGAGTACATATTTGTTTTTATATTAAACAATTTAAAATACTTTGATTTTTGAAAACTATTCATGAGGAAGGGTTGCTTAAATGATTTGATTTATTTCTAATGCTATTTGTAAGGATTTTTTAACTGCTTTTGTTTTTCGTATATTATATGATTGATATTTGTACTTGTATTTGTATTCATGTGTACATTTGTTAAGGGCAATTGCTAGACTCCGGCCGTTTTTTCAGACCGAAACCGGACCGAAACTAATATTCGCTCAATAAATCAATGTTCGACCTAATCCAAAACAAACTGAAACTTTTAAAATATTATAAACTATTTATTTTGATTAAAAATCTTTTTATTTTATTAATGCGGCTTGAGGTCTCTTTTATTAAAAATATAAAATCTCTTGTTCGTTTGTAATTTTTATTATATTTTGAAAGAAACTTAAGACATTAACATCGGACAACACTGTATTAAACATTCAATTATATTTCTTCCCTGAAGATGATCAACAAAGTTGGTCGAAATATGGGAAACAAATAAAATATAATACAAATTAAAAACGCACAAGAGTTTTTATATTTTTAATAAAAGAGACTTCAAGCCGAATTAATAAAATAAAAATTCTAAAGACACGTTTAAATAATTTTAAGTTGCCCTAAAGTACCGCTAGTACTCCATAAATCTTGTTTTTTCATCTTAAACTGACAATTTTTTAAAAGGTTTAAACAGTTTTTAACGTATTCTTAAATATTTTACAATATTAAGCTAAGTATAGACGATATGTTGAATCAGCATATTTATGCTGAAAAATTTGTGACAAGTGCTTACATATCGTGTAAACGCAAAATTTTTTCAGCATACGTATGTTTAACAACATTTGCTAACAGTTTGTTAACAATATCAACAAACGTATGTTGGTAATTTTAGCATATCGTGTAAACAGCATATTATTAGTGTTTGACAAATTTCCTGCGTATGTTGACAGATATGTTATTTGTTGAAAAGCGTATGCAAGCTTTTCAGCATATGGCAAATTCATATGCGATCAGAGTTGTATTTTCTAATAAAGCTGATAAAAAAACAACAATGTCGGCTCATTGATTTAAATCACAAATTATAATCTAAACTTTAGATTCTAAATGACAGACGTTTAACATTTTTTAATTGTTTGTATAGTTTATACAATTTATTATATTCACATATAACAACAAAATAAACACAAATATTAATTTAAATGGCAGAAAACTGCGTTTGTTTACATTAGCAAAAACATATGTTTTTGCATCTTTTTTGTGTAATAGTGTGGCACCTATGACATACTTTGTTGCGATTTTTTTTGAGTGTAATAAAAATCGGTAAAATTTTCCAGTGAATGAATCGTACGATTGTGTAGGATAGTGTATCACGACCTTTAAGCCCAGCCGCCGATAGTTTTTTTATGTAAATAATGGCCGGCGGCATTGTTCAAATTAATCGACACAGGTCTCTGGAAATAAACTATAACCCCCTTATTCAAAAACGATTATTAAATTTAACAAACGTTAATTAAGACATATTTGCATTAAAAATTTGTTTAATAAACGTTTGTTAAATTTAATAATCGTTTATGAATAAGGGGGTAAATTATTATAAATGTTTTACATGTTTTCGTGCATTATTTGCATATTTAGTATAGAATTTACCTCGATTTTTTATATAAATATTTTATTATTTATATTATTGCTGTTTTTTACAATAAAATATGCTCTATTTCTTTATACCAATTCCTTGTATAATTTTACACAATAACCTTCTTCCTCTCGTCGTTCTACACATTTCTTTTCCCAAACTCTGCGTCTTATTGCTTTTAATTCCACTTCATCGTCATCCAAAATCAGCACTGTACAAGCAATAGCTAGACCAATTTCCTCCCACGTCATCATTTATGTTTTTTTTATTGATATTTTTATTATTAAATTTTATTTAAAAAAAAATTACACATAAATTACAGAAGTTGAATAATAATTAAAAAATGTTGTCAAACTGACTAATTTCACAAACAAATGTTTATACGACTCAGCATATCGTTGCCCCGCAATTATACTGTCGTATATCACAAAACCAAAAAAAAAAAGTTAAAAACGCAATATTGAAATTTTTTTCCAGCTCTATCGATCTGTGCTCTCGTAATGTTCCTACCCTCTATGTATAACGAGATATTCTCTGTTGGCTTTGACGTACGCACCACAAAAAACAATAGAATTATTCTTATTGTGCCGTATTCACCATTTTTTTGGATATACGGCAAAAACTAAAGCAAAAATACGGAATTTATAAACCCGCCATTATTGTGATTATGTGCTCTACATTTAATACGTGCAACACAAAATTCTGTAAAAAAAAATACTTTTTTGTATTATTTAGAAAAAGATAATACAATTCATCAAGTATGTAAGTTCTTCTTTTTAAATACATTAAACATTTCAGACAAACGTATATATTATCACTTTAACCATCTTCGTGATGAAGCAACTGGAGTTACTAAAAGCTTAAAAAGAGGCCTACATATTAAACGTAGTGTTTCTGAAGAATCAAAAAATAAAATTTTAGATCACTTTAAGAGTTTTCCTACGGTTGACTCGCATTATTGTCGAGCCAACTCTTCACGAAAATATTTGGAGGAGGGTTTAACATTATCCAAAATGTTTAGTCTTTTTCAAGATAAACATCCTGAAAATACCACTTCACTAACATCTTTTTCAAAAATATTTAACAACAATTTTAATTTGTCATTCTTCAAACCAAAAAAAGATCAGTGTGATCGTTGTACAATGTTTAAAAATCAAGAAAAAGAAAAATTATTAAATGAAAATGATAAAATCCAATATGAATCACACAGAAATCAAAACAGATTATTAAAACTTGAACGTGACAAAGATAGAAATAACTTTAATCGAAACATGCTCGTTATTTGTTTTGATTTACAAAGTGTATTTACTTTGCCTAAAGGATTTTCTTCAACGTTTGATTATAAAAGAAAACTTACTGTTTTCAATATAACTGTCACTGTATGTATGAAATCAAAAGAAGTGCCGAATATAACATATTGTGTGGCCGTTCAGGAAATGATATTGCCAGCTCTGTAATTAAAATTTTAGAAAAAATTTTAAATGATTTTAAAGATATTGAACACCTTATATTATGGAGTGATTCATGTGTGCCACAAAATATAAATCGAATCATGGCCACTTCGTTGCTGCAATTCATGTATAATAACAAACAAATTAAATCTATAACTACGGTGACCATTTTTGGGAAAGGAAAATACAGAACAAATACAAAATTATGTTAAAAATGAAAAGAAATACAGAAAAAATAATCATATAATATATGTATTATTATTATTATAAAATTAAGTAACAACAAAAACAAGTCTTCTTGACTAGAATAAAAAGTTTTTATATATTATAATTTAAAAAAATAAATTTGGTTTTATAAACAGTCTTCTTGACTAAGGCTAACAAAAAAATAGAAAAAAACTACATAAATGATAAATTTAGTTATGAAGTTTGATATTTTTCCACAGAATGGATTTTTTTTTAAACATTTGGATTGTTAATTAAAAATCCTTTAAATTCTGAGCAATTCATTTTAAAATTTCATTTTGTAATTAATAATGATCTTAAAGTATTTACTATTAATTGCGATTTTTCGGTGGTCCAAATATTATTCATTATTGAAAACACTCTCTCGATAGCAGCATTTGAAGCTGGCAGACATAGACAAAATTCAACAAGTATCAATATATTTGTATATGCAATCACATTTGTTTTAAAGTGATTAAAAATTTCAATCCATCTTTCATCTACTGATATATTTTTTACCCTCCATTCTTCTATTTTTTCATTATTTGCAAAATTTTTCACGCAGCTCACTTCATAAAATAAATCTTCATTATTTCTTTTCAATTCATTTCTAAATTCATTTAGATAGGATAAAGTTTTTTCAATCTTGTCCCAAGATAACATATTTCGTAACAATATCCAGTCTAAAATTTCTACATCTCTAAAAGCTTTATCCCACTGATTTAGGTAATCAATGCATGTTTGGTAAAAATTTGTTATATGTTCTTTAGTTATTGTTTCATCAAAATCATTACTTTTCTGTAATTGGAGAATAATATTTTTGACGGTAAGGAGTAAAAACAGTTCCTTTTTCCGTTCGACCAATTTAAATTTTAAATCTTTTAAAATAGTTGAAGCCTCAGGCATTGAAATATTTTGTGATTCTACATTAAGAATAGCTTTATGAAATGTTGAAGCTTGGCTATATGCAAAAGATAACCATAAGTCAGCACAAGGATTCATAAAAAAATTTCGTAATATTGTCGGACATTTTGGTTGAGACATAAAATATAATTTTAAAGCTTCAAATAGTTTTATGATTCTTTGCAAAGCTGGCATTAAAGTTAACCATCGAGTTTTGCTATGTCCTAGTAACTTTTTATATTCTATTTCAATATCTTCACATATTTCTTTGAAATTTTCAATTCTAACTGTCAGATTATAGGAAATTTTCCATATCCCAGTAAACAAATTTTTCACTTTTGGAAATGTAGGGAAAGTATACAGTTGGATTTTTATGATAATTTTGTATAAATGTTCGTGCAATGTATATGCTAAAAAGAGGACATTTGCATATCAAATTAGGAAATAAGGGACAATGTACTGTCCTGTATTTACAAAAAAATCTCAAGGGACAGCATGTTAAAAAACAGGACTGTCCTGTAAAATACAGGACGGATGGTCACCGTATCTATAACCCAAAAATTTTCTGAACCTGGTCATTCCCAGATTCAAGAAGTTGATGCTGTCCATACTTCAATTGATAGATATTTAAGATTGAAAGAGATCCATAACTTGTTAGATTTAATCCGAAAAACAAAAAATTATAAATCACCAAAAGTACAATTGCAAGTTATACAAATGGTTTCATCAGATTTTAAGATCTATTCTGAAAAATCTAATAAAATGCATTTTCAATTAGTACCATTTAGCCGGATAAAACTTATTAAATATGAAAAAGAAGATTTATTTAAACTATCTTATAAGACTTCGGCAGCTGAAATGGAATATAAAACTACTACATTGAAAAAAAAAGTCCAGGAAAGGTATAATGTACCAACACTAAATAATATATTTGATACAAATTTAAAAATATTAGCAGCAAAAAAAATATCTGCTGATAAAAAAGTGATATAAAAAGCCTTTACGGTTTCTTACCAAAAATTGACGTGCAGTATTATGACTGTTTGTTAAAATAATTAATAAGACAGTTAAATAAAGTCAGTACAAATATTTTTAATATACCTACTATATTTTTATAAATTGTTATTTTTTTTATAAAATTTTTTAAGAAAAATGATTTTTTTTCATTTTATTTTTATTATTGTAATAAAAAAAATGAATTGAAATTATTGTTTTTTTATGTTTCATTATTAACATTTTGTTTATAAATTATAAACCTCGGTACGTATAAATGTTTTCTTATGTACATTGTTATTTCTATTATTTTGCCGTATGTAAACATTATTTTGCCGTACGTAATACAACTGCAAATAATTTCGGCACAAATGGCGTGTACGGCAGCATGGTTTTGTGCAAAAGTCCTTTAAAATAAGGATTCTGGTTCTAAACTAGTTTTTTTTTAATGTCAAAATGAACTCAATAAATGACACTATGAGTGTGTAAAATATCGATAAAAGTTTTTCGAACTAATTTTTATTTATCTCGCTTCAAACTGAAAAATTAATTTGCCAAAACTCGATTTTCGGGATGTACGTCAAAATAATTGCGGGGCGACGATATGTAGCACCACATAAAATTCAACATATCGTATAAACACAAAAATCGTATGCTAACTCTTATGTTGACATTTCATTTGCTGACATATGCTGACATCAAAAAATTTGCTACTTTCAACATATCGTGTAAACGTCTAACATATGACATAGGAATTTGCTGCTAATTTTAATCATATGGCAGTCAGCATATATATGCTGATTCAACATATCGTCTAAACTTACCTTAATATAAAATTTTGTATTCTATAAATTATATTAAAAACCTTTAAAAATCCATTATATATGATTTTTCTTTACAAATGTTTTAGTTTCGGTATTGGGGAAAAATATGGCCACAAACTGAATATTGGTATTCGGCGAATTTTCGCCTAATCCGAATCCAAAACCAAATACTCGGTCGGACACTAACAATTGCTATTGCATACGTTTTGCAACAAATTACGGAATTATTTCTGAAAACAAAATAATAACTTAAAGTTATTGCTATTTTGTTTCCCCTTGCAAACTATAAATTTTTCATTGAATATTTTAGTAAACATTGTTTTAACCCTAAACATTAAATTCGAATTATATTGTTTAATAGTTATTTTAAACCAAACTATTTAAATTATGCTTACTTAAAAATACTTGCCTTTTTAAAGCTGATACTAAAATATAATTTGAATTTAATTAGAATCCCTTAAAATGTCATTATAAATTCATTACCTATTTTAATTTAAAGTAAATTTAAATAAAATTTAATTTATCATTTTCATTGTACATACTGTTGACATGTTGGACCAACCAACCAACCAACAACTATTGAACGGTAGAAGGAATGAACACACAAACAAACAAGCATATTGTCATTAGTGAGGGCACAAATCGAAAAGGAAGCATAATCAAGAGAGGATTATGTAATTAGTCTGCAACTGATTGATGAATGTTGGCAAGTCTTGTTTATACTCGTGTTCTTTTCTATAATTTTTTGTCCAACCACATTTAAATGGAAGTGTATTTAATTTTTTTTTAACAGAAAAGCTTTTATCCCAAACGTGTACGTTTAGCCGGGTTCGGGCTAAAACATCTTCCATTTTTATTTGTAAGTGGCAGCCACAAAATGTTTATTTTTTGCTTGCCGCATTTTGCAAAACAAGTTCGAATTAAAATAAACAAACAACAAGCAAAATAAGAGTAGCTTTGTATAGTTCCAAAGTATGAGTAGGCCATTTATGTTCTTAATTTTGTCGTGCTAAGAACATCATCGTGTTATTTTGTTTAATCTGCTGCTCTGTTCTCTGTTTTTGCCCCTGAAACTAAAATCGTGTAACATGGGCTCATTTAAAAACAGCACTAAGAATAGAAATTAATTTGTGTGTATGTTTGGGGATATATTTGAGATTGTGTGTGTGTCGCTTTAATGTACCCAAAATTAAGTTTTTATTTCTTCCTTCTTTGGCTGCTTGTTTCTCTGCTGTCCTTTATAATTTAGACTCTCCTGGTAGGTACATATTTTTTTGTTATTGTGTGCAGCTAAAGTTAAAGTTAGCGTGTGTATGCAAATATCCTTAATTTGAAAATGATTTTTAATAGGATCGAATGGAATTAGTTTATTACTTTTATTGAATTTTTTATGCTGTCCTTGCCGCCGTTCAACAACAAAAAAAAACCGGCAAAATAATACATCTTTTCAATTTATTGTTTACTCATAACAACAACAACAACAACAGCAGCAGCACCAACAACATCGCTATCATCCATTTCGTAATTCAAGTAATAATATGTATAAATAGACTCCTTAAGTGATACAAACTGGAAGTAGTAGTAGTAGTAGAAAACAGTGTCTATAGGGAGGAGCGAGCATTTAATCATTATTGGACACATTGTGTGGTAAAGTTAATTTTCTATAGAATTTATATTCTTTTTTTTTTTAATTAAAAAAAAAATAAAATATGTATGTACATGAAACAAGAGCATTGATTAATTTCCTTGATTTCGTTTTACAATGTTTTTCAATTTGAAAGAAACAAAATTGAATTGACTTTTTTTTAAGAAAATGTTTCTATTAAGTATTTGTGTGATAAAATCAAACAAAGGTTATAGTAAAAAATACTTTTATTTGAATTTAATAATGATAAAAAACGTTAAAACTTAAATCATTAAAATATCAATTTATCATTGCAAATCTTCAATTCCGGGGAAAAAAAAGTACAGAAATTATTATTTATTTCAGTGAAATAGTTTGAATAAAATTCGATTATATACAGATAAATAAAGTTTCATTTTAGTTATATAAAAGGGATAAACTCACTTGTAGAATAGGATTACTAAGTACATTGTAAGGAGGATCCCACTGTAAACTGTGCAGATTTGCAGGACAAATATTGCTATATTCCTCAGATGATTTATAGATTTCAGAGAAACACAATCATAGAGTTTTCATTTCAAAGATAAGTGTTACGCCGCGGCCATTGGTGAAATACAGCTGAACACAATCGATAATGTGCTTAAAAATTGGACCGATCATGTAGGCCATTGCACGGCCAGCCGAGGCAGCCATTTGAATGAAATTATTTTCAGAGAAACGTTTTTATTCAGGCTAATAGTTCAAATAATCAAGAATACTATTGTAAAGTACTGGAACAATTGGCAAATTGGAATGCATTTTCTACCCGGCCAAGGGCGTCCTCAGCAATCTTCATTGTCCACTATCACTCTGTAAATATCATCTATTTAACTCACCGTTTTTGAGAAATAGAGTACAAGAATTATCATATTTCTTTTTAACGTGTTGTGAGTTAGAACGAAATTTACGTACGTTTACAATGTGTGTGTATTCTTTATTATTATTTATAAAACTTGTATTATTACAAATTTGTTTTTGCTTTTCTTGCTGCGTCTACTTTTTTTGTAGATCAATAACAGCAATGTATGTATGTTTTTGTTGTCATTTCTCCTTTATTTTCTCCTTTTGGGTTATTTTCCATTATTAACCGGAAGGATTGTACTTTCAAATAAAAAAGAAATTTGAGAAAATATTCAGTTGTTTTTTTTTAAGGCACTAGCTAAACCCGGTGTGCTTTGCTACCCCCCCCCCCTCGTCATAAAATAAAATAAAACGTATTTATATATTTACAAACATTTATTTATTTAATTTTAATGTATTTATTGCAATGCTTTAGGCGAGACCATGCCCCTTTGTCCACTTACATAGTCAAGAATTTATTATTTCGTAAGAATATCCTATTGTGAAAGTTTAATGACGATCGGTCCAGTAGTTAAGACTATATTACGATTTTTAATTTTCCTAAAAAGGGGCGTGGTCCCACCAACTTTTCTTCTGGTACGTATTCCTAATTATGCCAATTCCATATGTACCACATATCATTGACGTAGGTCGAAAAATGCCCAAAATACGGCGATTTAAATATTTGGGTTATATGGGCGGTGCCACCCCCGTGTGTACAATCAAAACTTCATATAGCCTATTATTACTTCCAGAGTCACAGTAACATGCTGTGAAAATTTCATCAAAATCGGCTCAGCCGTTTTGGAGTCCATACGTTACATACATACATACATACATACATACATACATACATACATACATACATACATTGAATTTTATATATATAGAAGATAGATAGAAGATTTTCAAAAAAAAAAAAAAAAAAAATTATTTGGCGGACCCTTTATATGCCGTAGATTTCATAATTGGGATAATTTTCATAAATGTTTTCGATACTACAACACAGAAAAATTACGATTTAAATAATCAAATTTTTGTGGCCCTAAATTTTTTCATTAAATATTGAAGAATTTAGTCTAAATGACTGAATCATTTAATTTGCAAGAAATTTGGTTATCGCAAACACAACTATACAACATTACCTCGCTTTGCGTCGTTTCGCTTTGCGTTTTTTTCGAAATTGCGTCGCTGCTTAATTAGTACTAATTTTCACTATGCGTCGTTAGATTTTCGATGTTGCGTTGTTTTGGGTTCGAGTCTTTAATTTGTTTTGAAATTGTTGCAAAATCTGCAACATCATTAGATGCTAAAACGATGACCCGTACAAGAAGTACTTTGATGATCGAAATGGAGTCCTTGCTTTCTATTTGTATTAAAAATCAAGTTGTGCAGAGAATACCATTAAGTAAAATGGTATTTCAGACAAAAGAAAAAAGCTTATTTGATGATATAAAAAGTAAAGTATTATCAAACGACGACTTAGTATTTTTAACTTTTAACCCTAAAACCTATTTTCGATCTTTACATGGTTTGCTATAGAAAATCTTAATTTAACTTGCGTCGTATTTTTTTTTGGAACGTAACCCCGACGCAAAGTTAGGTATTGGTGTATTCTATATGTGACAAAAAAAAAAGAAAAGAAAAATGTTTATTAAAATCAGGAAAATAAGTGTAAAAAAAACAGTGTAAAAAAATATTGATTGTTTGCAAAATAGGTGATTGGTTCCTTATCTCTAAAATCTAATGTAATTAGTGATAAACGAGAATTTTTTCAGAACAACTATTCAGGTTTATAATATGAAATCACATACTTACATACATATTTATGTGTGTGTTAAATCAAAACCGTGTAAAAAAGACCGTATAAAAACAGAATTATGTATAAAGGCCCAACTATAATATGCATATGCTAGCTTAAGCAAACGTGCGAACACATATAAATTGTATGTGGCAAACTATAATGTACTTAACGAAAATTTTCGTTAAGTTTTTCAACTGTCATTTGCTTAAGCAAAAAGCGAAACTGATCGCACATTCTGTACGGAATCAGCTGTTTGTTGTTGTTTGTTTTTAACAAAATGGAGAAAGAAGAAAATATATTTATTTTAAATTTAATAGAAAATGTGGAAAAAATAAGTGCCTTTACAATAAAAGGGACCCTTTTTATTTTAACAAAAATGTCTTTCTGTCGCGGTTATTTCTCTGACAGAACAAGAGCGTCTTCTTCTTTTACAGTGTAGTTCACTTATTTCTTTTAATGTGCACAGGCCTTCAAGCGCTAACTTTATTATTTTTATATTATTTAAATTTTTAAGTTTTTTCTCCATTTTTGCAAACACAATACGAAAATTAACAAAACATATGTAAACGTTTATTATTATTTACAATGTAGTGCTGCCACAGCTGTACATTTTAGTACTTTTGCCGATAAATTAAAAAAAAGGAAAAATTAAGGGCTTTCTGGTACGAAGTTTTCTTTTAATTATAAAATAATATAATAATATTTATAAAATATAGTCATTTAATGGGTTTTTCTTAAAATAAAAACATTTTTTTAAACATAAATGAGCAACTGTGGACAAAAAGTTTCAAAATCATTGTAGCCACCTGAAAGTTAACTCTGAACTGGTTATGCATTTGACAGCCTTTTCGTTAACTTTTGCAATTTGCTTAAGCTTGCTTATGAATATTATAGTTGGGCCTTAAGTTTGAAATACTTATATATTGGTCAATTTCAAAAAAAAAAAACGTGCACAACGAGTTTTGTTTTGCTTAGTTTTAAAGTTTTTTCAAATCGCCTGTAAGAGTGGCCAATTTATGTAGAAATTGATAAAGAATCCGGTGGTACTTTAGGCTCTCAAAAAAATCAATATTTTTGGATTATATTTTAGGTTTTCTATGATTTCTATCTTGAGCGTCACACACCAAATATGTATAAAAAATCGCTAAAAATACAAAAATATTTGAAATTCAAGCTTACTAAGATGTTCTTTTTTTATCAAGATTGACTTTTGCGAAAATCACCTTTTCGATTATAATCAATGCAAATTGTGGGGACAACCTTTCTTTGCAACGCCAAATTCGCACTAATTAAGTTTTGACGACTATAACAAATCAAAACACAAGAAAGAAACGCAATAATTCGAAAACTGTTATTAAATGTTGCATATTTATTTTTTTCTAGATTTTATTTTATTTTGTTTACTAAAAATTCTAACGTAGGACACATGCTTTTGTTTGGAAGCAGTCAGAGGGAGAAACAAAACACCATTCTGAATAACCAAAAAAAAAACAAACATACACATTTGAGAATGACGTTTTTTTGTTACATATTCCTCGCTGCTCACTCTTACATTTTTTTGTTTTGTTTTCACCTAAAATAGTAGTGTAAAGTGCGGGGACAAAAAAATTGCGTTTTTTTTTTAAATTTACCCATATATTAATAAAACGCTTAAGATTAACCCCCCGTTGCCACATGCAAGTAATTACTTGCAAGTTGAGTACATATACATATTATCTACGAAAAATACCGAAAAACAACAATACTTGTTTGAGTGGCTACACTAGCAAGTGCAAGTTCATTTTTGAAATGTCGTCAGCAAAGAAACTTCACACAAAATTTTTTCATAAAATTCTGTTAATTTTCAAGCTCATAAGGATCCAGTATTGCCGTATTGTCAAAAGAAAAAAATACGGAAAATACTTTTGTAATTTACAATTTTTTTTTAATAAATGCATGAAATTAATATTTGAGTTGAGTATATGTACTTATGTAATTGAATATTTGGCTATTAGGGTAACCAAGTTATTAGATTTTTCTTTTGTTCGAATAAAATGAATAATACGAAAAAGAATTTTAACATTTTAACTTGTTGGAATAATACAATCACATACTGAAAATTAATCGAATTATTCGAATAATTCAAAAAATTTTAAATAAAGTAAAATAACAAGATTTTTCCTTTATCAAGTTGCACAGAAAGTAGTATGTATCGTCTTAAATTGCCTTAATACTATCACTTATATAAATTTTAATAAATTGCTCCTTTAACTAATTCCACGTAGAGATAAGCCCAAGAGGCAGGTGCTCCACGTTAATCTTGAACAAAGTTTACTTATTGCAATAACGTGTGCATATATATTTGTATAAGGAGCTAACAGAGCTACTCATCTACATATTATTGGTATCATGTAGAAAGGCCCTAACTCGCTATTTTTTTCGAAATTTGTTTTTTTTGCGATTCCAATGCATTTAACGCAAATACACCTACTCACAAAATTTTATTGCAATAGTGTAAAAAATAACGCTTTTATAAGCAGTTGTACAAAAAAAGTTACATGTTGAATATTACAGTTTCTATTATGTTTTTACCTTCTCCTGTAAAGTTTCAAATATGCGAGTTAGGGCCTTTCTACATGATACCATCGATATAGTGATTGAAAGACATTATTTAATTTTGGTTTATAATAAACATTTTACTTTTTTTCGTAGTCTTTTTCTATTCTGTAAATAAGGTTAAAATATTGCTAAATTATGACTTTTGTAATTATAAAATTATGAACATTTTTAAACAGAACGACAAATTAACACAAACATATTTATTCGTTTTATTCGACTATTCTTCATAAAATTAATCGAATTATTCGTTATTCGAAATGTTCATTTTGAAATTCTTCGAATAATTATTCGTAAGAAATTGTTCGATTATTCGAATGGATACCCTACTAACCTACTATAGAATTTGTATGTTAGTTGTAAATAGCAAAAAGTAAATGGACTTAGCATTAGCAGCATATTCTATATTCTCTTGTTATGAGCACTATGAACGAATGGATGAATGGATTATCTTCAATACGTCTTCTTCAACTTGAACAATTTTTCAATTTACAATAAAATGAATTTTTGCGTTCAATGAATTTCTAAATGAGGAAAATTATTTTCTTATAGTCTCTATATATTTGCTGTCTTTCTGTGTGTGTGTGTGTTTCTTTTTATTTTATCCCATTTTGTTCTTAAGTCTTATTTCTAAAACTGTTTGTATGCATACTTAAACATACATACACAAATAAAATATATTATATAAAAGGGGTAAACGTGCAACATCAGCACATGCTACAAAATATCAAAAAAAAAAAAAAAAAGAATGAAATGAAAAAATAAAGTTACTTTACAACAAATAGAAAATTGTTCACATTGGTTACAATGGATAGATGGATGTTGTTGTTGCTGTTACTGTTGTAAATAGCCATTAGCAAAAATGCTTATTAAAAATTTACATTTAAAGGAAAAATAAGGAACGGAAAAGTTTTTTTGGCTCACACAAATACTGTGATAAAATATTGAAAATGAGGCAACCAAGCAGTAAATGAATAAAACTGTAAACATTCACTTCCATCTTCATATTCACATCATAACGTATGGCAGCAGTAAAATAACCGGTTAGAGAGTAAAAGAGATAGAGTAAAGATTTTTGTATCACCAGCAGAAGATTTTAATTTCGTACATGGACAACTCATTCATGCAGTCCGTAACTCACAACTGTAAAGTTATAGCACAGTCTTAGGCACTCATACCCAGGCATAAACTTGGTATATTTTTAGGTGTTCATGCCAAGTTAATTTAATAAAATTGGAATTTAATTCATTTGCGGATATTCAAAACGGGCGCCGGAAGTCTTTTTTTCTCTATACTCTTTCACTTCCACTACATCTTGTGCTGCTAAAGCATTTGCATTTTGCTATTTCTCATAACAGGCCAAGTGTTTTGTTTGCAGTTTTAGTTTTTTTTTTTTTGTTATTTTGGAAAACATTCATTGTTTTTAGTCTTTGACGAGTATTTCGTTTTCAGCTTAACTGACCTTTTTGTTTCTTCCAGAAATTATTATGAAATGTTAAGCAACAAATTTAACATCAAGTGATTTTGAACAATAAATTAGAAAATTTTCATATCGAGCCTTAAACAATCTCTTCAATACTTTAGGGGTAATTTTCATTAAGAGCTTTAAACGAACAGAAGAAATTATTCCTTTTAATATTTAAAGTCCTTAAGCTTAAATATCAATAAATTGCAGAAATTGGAATTAATTGGAATTGAATATGAGAATTTTGTAAGCAGAGTTTTTCGAAAGCATTTATTTACATTTTCATTAATGATCTATATAAGGAATGTTCCGATGTTTTCAACTTAAATAATTTTTTTTGTTGAATTTGTTTTGTTTATAACAATTATAAGAATATATAAAATTTTTAGCAATAAATTACTAATTTTTAAGTTCCTGATCGTGTGGATCTTTGAAAATTTCTTTGGCACAAATATGAGATTAAGCTGGAAACTATCAAAAAGTACTTTCTTGTATCGCATTTGAAAATTGAATAAACCTCGACATTGCATTATCAGAACGCGTCTTATTTATTTAAATTCTGATAGTAGAAATAATTATTGTGCAAAAGTAAAAACTTACCCAACCTAAACTTTTATAAAGAAAGTTTAAAATGTGAAACTCTAATTCTATCTGTAAAAACAATGAGAAGTTTCATATGAATTTGACTCTGCGTGTTTTGGGGTTCAAATTTAACTCGTTTGTACAATTGTAGTGGAGAGGGAGGCACGGTGGAACACGGGGCACCTTTGAACAATGTTGATAAAATCTCAGTTTAACATTTTTTCCGACCCTTAACCGAGTTTTTCACATGTCAACCTTGTTTTCTAGCAACGTCAACAACTTTTGCTAGTTTTTTCAGTCGTCGACCGAATGTAGTTGGGTGAACAAGTTTTCGCAGTGACATTGTAAATTTTTTTATTTTTTTTGTAAGAGTGTAAGAAGTATTCAGTGATCGTTTTCTTTCGTGAAAGAAATTTATTGCAGTCCAAAATTCATTTCAAACAAAATTAAGTTAAGTTATTTGATATTTATGTAAAAAAAATATTTATTATAAATTTTCGTGAAATAGCAAGCCAGTTCATCAATAATTCAAATATATAAATTTTTATGTGGCTTGAAAGCTAAAAGTGTTCAAAGGTGCCCCCTCTGCCTTACATTTCTCCCCACAAATCGACGAGACATCTATTGGTTCATGAACAATTTTTTGTCACCATATGGTTTTGTGTCATGTAGACAACTCTTGTCAATGTTATGCCATTTATACAAAAAAAAAAAAAAAAAACTATGAACATCATCGACAAGTTTATCTCGCATCACTAAATTGAAAATTTCATTCCCATTTGCCTAAAAATGCACTATGTATTTGTTTTATACATATATTCAATACATTTTAAATTTATGCAAATTTCAATCTTACATACGAATTCAATTGTTTTGATTAATTTTTGGAAAATAAATTTGATTTGTATAACTGTGGCATACCATTTGGCTACAACATTCATATTTTATAGCAACTTCTTACCTGAACGAGCTGACTCTAAATTAGAGAAGAAATAAACGAACAAAAAAAAATATTTTTTTTTTTTTGTATTGCGGTGAGAAGAAATTTTACACAAAATTGTATGGAATAGATTATGCGGCTAACCGAAACAATTAAGGAAATTCGCATAATGCGGAAAGGTATATTTAGAGATAGAGTTAGAGAGTTTAGCAACAGCAAAAACTTGTCCCAAATAATAGTTGCAAGAGTAAGAGTGAGTGTCAGGGAAAGACATACATACATATAAATAAATAATACCATATTTTTGCATTTGAGTTTATACAACGAAACAAAATTTGTGGCAATTATACATATACGAGTTCTGATTAAAAAATAACCGATTTAAATTTCAAATTTCTTGAGTTACGTATGTTCGATTTTCGCATTTTTTGTTTCTGTTATGTTGATACACACAGTGGTGATATTCGAAACAATTAACAACCGGTTCGCTTAAAAAAATTATATTTTTGCCAAATTTTGATAAAAATAGCGAAAATTTTAAAGTCGCATTCCAGTAACAGACCACAAGCCTCTTAAAAAAAATAGTTTTGATTTTGCAAAATAAAAGTAAAAAAAAATTGCTTTATTTTATTCTCAAAAGATTAAAGAAAACGCTGTCGAAAACATCATCATCCAAGAATCCAATGTATGACCAAAATAAAATTCATTTGTTTGTACGTTTGGACAATGAACAACTGAACAATATTGTGTTTGTTGCCGAGACTATATCACCTTGATAAATACACATTATATAAAACCGTTAAAACAAAATACAATCACCCCAACAAATTTCATATGGAATTTTTATTCACGAGAAGGGTGAATATGCAACAACCGGTTCGAGCGAACCGGTCCGAACCGGCTGAATATCAGCACTGGGTACACATATCTGTTATATATGTTGGTATTGTCAGCCATTTTGGATTGTTAGTTTGTTTTTGACAGATAAAAAGGTTGGTCGTGTTTTGGTGTGCTCTTCGATTTTTTACTATTCGAAAAGATGGACCAAAGAAACTCTATTAAGTTTTGTGTAAAAAATTAAATTAAAGACGCAAGGACATTTGAAATGTTGACTGTGGCGTTTGGCGAGTCTACTATGAGTAGAATACAAGTTACATTGTGGTATAACCGGTTTAAGGAAGGCCGAGGAGATGCCAATGGCGATGGTCATCTTGGTCGCCCGAGCACGTCAACAACCGATGAAAACATTGAAGCAGTGAAGAAAATGATTTTGGATAATCGTCGAATCACTATCAGAGAGGTTGCTGATGATGTTGGCATATCGTTCGGCTCATTCCAAGTAATTTTTACGGATGTTTTAGGCATGAAACGTGCGGCAGCGAAGATTGTTCCAAAATTGCTAAATTTTGAGCAAAAACAACGTCGCATGGACTCGGCTCAGGAGCTGTTGAACATCGTCAACGATGATCCAGATTTCCTCAAAAAGGTCATAACTGGTGACGAATCATGGGTGTGTGACTATGATATTCAGGCATGTGATGGAAATCAAAACCAAAACGAATGAGTTTTAGAAGTCAATTTTTTCGTAATATTTCTGTATTGAAAAACTTTTATCACATAAAATATAAAGATATGGGGCTACTAAAGAGAATCTTAAAATAAAAATTTTAAAAATTACATTATAAATGCTTTAAAATGTATTTCCAAAATTGATTCGTTTTCGATTTCCATCACATACTTGATTGAAACGAAAGGCCAATCATCCCAATGGAAACGTCCAAAAGAGCCAAGACCGGAAAAAGCACGTCAAGTTCGATCAAATGTGAAGGTTTTGCTTATTGTTTTCTTCGACTGCAATGGCGTGGTGCATCATGAATTCTTGCCACAATAAGGAATACTACCTTGAAGTTATGCGCCGTTTGCGCGAAGCAATACGTTAGAAACGCACAGAATTGTGGAAAACCCAATCATGGATTTTGCACCATAATAACGCACCAGCTCACACATCGATGCTTGTGCGTGAGGTTTTGGCCAAAAACAAAACCATTATCATGCCTCAACCACCGTATTCACCGGACTTGGCCTCCGCTGACTTTTTCTTGTTCCCAAAACTGAAGACACCGATGAAAGGAAAGCGTTTTGCTACGATTGAGGAGATAAAAGAAAAATCGAAACAGGATTTACCAAAAAGCGCGTTTCACAAGTGTTTCGAGGATTGGAAAAAATGCTGGCGTAAGTGTATTATATCTGAGGGGGATTACTTTGAAGGGGACAAGATACTTATTGATGAATAAATAAATACTTTTTGAAAAATTTTAAAATAACGGTTATTTTTTGATTAGACCTCGTACATATCAAAAATAATCTTTGCTATAACGACAGACAGCTGCAAAGACAGACAGAGATAATTTTGATTTAAAAATTTTAAAGTTTGCAGTCATAGTACCTTTAGCAAAGCAACAGACATTCCCAAAGTTGTGTTTAAGAAATTGTGTACAAGTTTTGTAGTGCTTTTGTTGCATGTTGCAGTAAATTTTGTAATGGTATGTATGTAATGTGGGTTTCAATGGTTTATTTTTCGAGAAATTTATAATTTTTCTTATTTATTCCTGGTTTAAATTGAAAATAATTGCAAATACGTGTTTTGGTCAGTATCATAGTTCATTTTATTTTAGCAAATATTATTGTTAAATAGGGAAAGGAAAACTTTCAAGAATTTTAACTAATTGAACAGGTTCTTGGGTCAGTAGAGATGCAGAAACGAAATTTAATGTGTCGATTACGGATGTCAACCGAACCTCAGTGAAGTTGACAGTTGCCAAAAACATATTACAGATGGCAACTGACAACTGTAAGCTGTTAACTTCAGTTGCCGAACATGGCAACCGAGAATTTCTGGTTGCTTTGATTTTTATTTTAAGTGGTAAATTTTAAATGTTAGTTATTTTGTTGTTAAACTATTTATATTTTTAACATATAAAGATGGACCACAGGGTCTCTGAGTGGAAGTGCACTTAGTCCTATCCTATCCTAAGATTTGTTTTTTACTCGAAAATTCGAAAAACAGATTAAACACGAAAGTTGCCTTACATAATATCAACTTGCATGTCAGTTGCGTTGCCTCCAGTTTGGTTGCTATAAATAATCGACCCATAAATTTAAAGCCATGAAAAGATAACAGAGTTCTTTGGTATTATGATATTAATTTTAAAGACATGTGAAGTTCATACAAGTTCCGCGCAGACCATTTTCCCGATTACTTTCCTATACTGTTTACTTTATGATTCAAAAGAAAAATAATCTAATTAATTCAAATCTTGCATTATATTTGGAACTGTTTGTTGGTGTCCCTTTGAATTTTAAAACGTGCATCTTCCAAAAATTCACTTTACTATTTATGCCCTTCTTCATAAAACTAACAACAGGTTTAAAAAGCAAATTTCATACAAAATTTGCTTTATAAACCTCCTATAAACCTGTTGCAAGTTTTTATGAATAATAGCATGTTCACATATGCACCTTAATTGCGTTAAGCGCAATTAACGCCATTATTGAGCTCAATATTCCATATATAAAATCTCAATTAATTATTGCGCAATAAGTACGAAATTGTTATAATATTGAGTAAGATTTCGAATGCAACACTGTTCACAACTGTGTTTAGTGAACAAAATTGTATAAAATGGCAAGTGTCAACAAAAGAAATCATTGAAAAGTCAATGTGAAGGTAAGTTTGTTTACACAGAAACACAACAACCATTTAGAGTATTTTGTATTGTATTTGTATTGTTTTCCAGCTGTCAAATAATTATTGAGTAAGCTGAAAATTGCGTATGCCTGAACACTTAAAATAATATTGTCAATTAACCGAATATTGTCCGTATATTGAGTCAATATTCCGATCCAGCTAATTCCTTGCACGAATTAAAACAGGCACCTTTTATAGCGATATTCTCCCTTAGAGAAACAAAAATAATATTAAATCATTAATTTTAGATTCTTTTCTATACAGATCTATCTAAGTTTAAATGATATATTTCTACTTGTATAAACGATTTTTTAAAGTTTTTGCAACTCAAATGAAATTAACAATATTCATTTGTTAAGCTCAACAAAAATTTCTAAAGTCATGTTGTGACTCTCATCTTAAGCTAATTTAATGAGTTCCCATCTGTTTGGCAACATGTTAAAAACATTTACTTAAACATTAAGCTCAAAAACAAGATACAAATTTTTTTTATCGCTTTGTATACTTTTTTGTTTATCCAAAAAAAGGAACGCTGAATCTGCCTTTAAAAGATTCCCTTTCCTTTGAGTTACCCAAACAACAAGATGATGGTGTTGCTTGTGGTAATTTTTAAATCTTTTGAAATTTTTCATCATTTATCATTTCATCGAAACATCAAACTGATGACTGACATTGAGCGTCTGTGTCAAGACAGTGACGGCACCAACCAACCAAACCCTCCCCCAACCATAAACTTGTGCACGCAACGACGTTTACCGCACACGTACGAAATGTTTTTGAATGCCACAAAATGAGGCAAGAAGTAGCAGGAAAAAAAATTAAAAAAGTGAAAAAAATGAAGGAAAGCCAAATTGTGGCTTTGTCACAATTCACTAAGGGATTGCTTTAAATTTTGTTTCCCAGAATGAATGAGTCGCTAGCTAAATGACTAAAATACTGAATGGTTGTTGGCTGTTACTCCTACCAATGAGGAACAACAATGAATGAATGTATATTCGCGATATAAATTACTCTACACTTAAGTGGGATTTTTAAGATTTTTATCGCCTTCAAGTCGATTTATGTCTTGTATATTTGTTGCTTCCTTACAACAATGTATCTTTTACTTATATTTTGTTTTTATTTTGGCTGATCATTTAATGTTTCAATTGCTTGTATTTAAATACTTTTTGTTATTTTTATATTTTTCCTTAGGTAGGAAAAAAAACGTAAACAAAAACCTGTTAAGAACATTGAGAATGAAAAATGTGTCAATTCATTTAGTTGAAATTATCGCAACAGGATATCCGTTTCTCTATTACTTACCGTGTCCTTTTTTCTCCAAGTTCCCTTCATGTTGTATTGTTAATACGATACTTCCTTTGCCACTTGTCTGTTGCAGTTGAAAATCCTTCATTTGTTGCTGTTTTTGTGATTAAATACTGAAATTTGATTAATCTTTTAAAATAACCTTTAAATTATACCCACCCAGTGCTTAGTTGTAAAGTGAAAATATGATTTTAAGCTTTCCTAATGGCATTTTTAGACACAAATTGCTTTTGAAATGAATTGCAGAAATGTATCATTTTTAGTTTTATATCGTGCCGTTGTTGGTTGGTTGTGTGGCAGTGGGTCCATGACATGCTTAATGAGTTTAAGTGCTTTAAATGATCTTAGTGTTAAAAAAGCATATGTTTTCTACGGAATGATTTGTAATAAGAATAAATTTAATAATTTTATCAGTAAAAAGTTTTTTTTAAACAAAATAATATGGAAATTAAATTCCACGCATGTTTCATTTAGAAGTTATATTTATATTAAAACTTAGTTGTATAAATTCATCAGTAGATCAAGCAGTAAATAAAGTTTAACTACACTACGAGTATAAACGCTGGGTATTACGTCAGGGATATATAGGGGAGAGGGGGGCACGCTTATACACGGGGCACCTTTGAACTATGTTGATAAAATCGTCGTCGTCGACCGAATGTAGTTGGATGAACAAGATTTCGCAGTGCCATTGTAAATTTTTTTATTTTTTTTGTAAGAGTGTAAGAAGTATTCAGTGATCGTTTTCTTTCGTGAAAGAAATTTATTGCAGTCCAAAATTCATTTCAAAGAAAATTAAGTTCAGTTATTTCATATTTATGTAAAAAATAAATATTTATTATAAATTTCCGTGAAATGGCATGCCAGTTCAGGTTTGAACAAAGAAAGAGGGGGCACCTTTGAACATGTTAATTAATCAACCGAAGTACCAAACATAGTTGATTATCTCTTATTTTCTGAAAATGACAAATCCAATGCTGATCATGATGCTTTAAAGGAAAATGTAATGTCACCTGAAATCGCAAGGCCTTTTCCGTCTTAATAATATAAAACTTATTTTTGATCTGAATTTTTTTCATTTTTTAATTGTTAATTGTTAATGTTTATGTCTTTTTTTTTTAATAAATAAATCGAATTTATTATATATATAAAAAATATAACTGTTTATGTTATTTTTGGACATAAACGCTACAAGAAAAAATTGCTGTTCAAAACTGCCCCAGCCTAGTTCAAAGCTGCCCCGTATGGGGGGCACATTTGAACACAATGACTTTGTGCAAAAGAGTAAAAACAATAAAATCAGAGTACCATTGCAACATTTTGGATCAATTAAATGTAAAAATTCGAGAAAAACGTCCTGGATAACAACACAAAAAACTAATTGTTCATCAAGACAACACACCAGCGCACAAGAATGTTTTTTAAATGGCTTAAATCAACGAATTAAAGTACGAGTTGCTCGACCACCCTCCTTATTCTCCTGATTTAGCTCCCAGTGACTTTAAGTTGTTCCTAATCTAAAAACATTTCTAGCTGGCAAGCGTTTTACCTCAAATGAAGATGCAATTACAGTTGTAAATCACTATTTTGAAGGCCTTGAGGAAAACTATTTTCATCAAGGGATAGAATTGCTAGATAAGCGTTAGACTAACTCTTCTCTTTCTGTGCTAGGCTAAGAAGTTTCCGAACCGCCCTCGTACATCAGAAATATAAATGAGCGACTTTATAAATTTGCAGTGTTTATGTAAATAATTCAGATAATCCAACAAATAACGGGACTGTGAAAAAATAGTAAATAATACACGTAGAAGAAAAATATTAAAAAGGAATGAAGAACGTTTCAAAACCGCACTTTATTTTGTCCGACAGTGTACTTCTTCTCCTTCGATTTACTTCGCATGTATAAATCATTCATTCGATCAAAATTGATTATATATTTCCATGTACATATTTCATTTTGACTACTTAATATAAATACTTTAATATTTTCTTTTCTCACAAATAATTTTACAAAAGTGAATTTCTCTACCCAAAAAAAAAAAATATTTAAAATTTTTAATATACTAAAAATTGTTAGATAAAATGTTAGACAATTTCCTATTTTAATATAAAATATTTCTTTAAACTCCTTCATTGCCAAATGAATTTAAATTATTCCAAAACATTATTAATGAACGAAAATTTTCTACCCCGACAAAGACGCCACAGCAAAATGCTTAAATTTTTTATTAGCTTTAATTTTATGGTTTTGTGACAAACTGATAATTTAAACGATAAAGACTGCTTAAAGGCGTTACAAGGATAATTTTGTCTAGCATTAAAAATAAATTGAAAGCGAACTTCATTGAAAGCATCAAGTACCCTTTTACACAATTATCATTTTTCATAAGGCCATAAAAATCGAAATCATAAGTAATTATTAATATTACGCATAAAATTTATTTTCAAGTACCGGCTGTGCGATGCTGCAAATCGTGAAAATTCATTCTCCAATGAGGAAATTAAAAGCAAACTGTTGTACATAAAATGTTTGTCATAAATTTGTTAAGAGCAATAACACAGTAAACTAAAGTCTAAAGCGGGATAAGAAGACTATGTAAGTCTGTCCATTTTCCCGAGTTGTTTAGAGATGACACAAAAAAATCTAAAAATCTTTATAGTACAACAAACCAGCAAACAATTGTTGGCAATTAAAATCTGGTGTGTATGAAACTAGTAAACCAAAATAAAAATTAGCTGTTTTACTTCCCTCTACCCTAACTACTCTTCTACCCCCTTTAACAATTGTGCGACGAGTATTTATGATTCAATGGCCAATGGCTTCTTTTGTTTATAATTTTGTTGTATCGCGGCAAATGTCGTTGTATTTTGTTTTATATTTTTGTTTTTATTGTTAATGAAAATTACTTGTAAGTAAAAGAGCAGAATGAAGCACGAAGAACAATAATGAAACAAATCATTGAGTGTGAATGATTCTCGCCGTTGTTTTTTGTTGTTTCGCCAACTGACTGACTGTGATTTCCTCTGCATATTTTCGTCTTTCCTTTACTTCCGTCTCCGTCAAAACACTGTATTTGTGAGTTTAATTAGTAAAATGGAATTAACGCATTTTAGGGTATTTTTATGTTTTGAATGTTGCCGGGTGAGGGTTACTCTGTTGAAATTTCTTTAAATTATTGAATTTGTAGCACACGTAATTGTTATTGTTTGTGGCATTATTGGATTTTACTAGAACTTTAAGAAATTAGTTAATTTAAATTGATTCAAAAGATTATTTCATTCATTTTTCCCCTTTTTTGGTTTTACTTGCACTGGCAACTTTTAGTACAAAAACTAAACGGAATATGGAAAAATTTAGAATTGTAAATCCAGTAAAATTTTTAGTACTTGTTGTAAAATCACTAGTTCTAGAATGACTATTGATGAACCATTATAAATTCTTTGATAACATTCATTTAAGTAGTAATTTCTAAAGTGTAAAGAGATTCTCTAGTTATAGAAAACAGAAATTATTTCCGTAAAAAGCTCAAAAAAAAAATTTAATTTTGTTAAACAAAATTAAATGAAAGAAAACTTTAATATAAAATGTTGAATACTAATGATGTATTTGGACGGATTTATTAACATAATTGCATTAGATACGTAAAAAAACTGAACTTCTGAATTCAACAAATAAACAAATACATATCAAACTTTTTTCCAACTGGATTTCTTCATGGGCATTTATAAAAACGAATACAACAAACAGACAAACATTTGACAATTTCAAATAAAAAACATTGATGAAAGAATCGTTCTTAGGAAGGAGTGATGTAGTTTCAAAGGTGACAATTTCAAGCAAAAATTATCGATTTAAGAATTCCGTAGTAATTGCTCCTAATGTGACAATTTCAAACAAACACTGGCTATACGGGTATGCAGGCATTCTAGAACTAGTTGTGGCACTAATATAAATTGACGATATCAATTCATGAAAATTATTGTTTGTTTTGCAAAATTCCTATAAATTGAGTTTTTATCTGCATATTCATACAATGAGGTGTTGTATTGGTCACAAAATGTACTACTTTAATAGAGTTTAATATAAACGACTTAAATTAAACCTATAATCTCTTGCAGCCTTAAATAATACTTAAAAAAACTGTTTTTATTAAAATCAAAGCCACCTGCTCTCATTTTATTTTTATACACACACTTAACAATGATGAACAAGTTGGCACAAATGTAAAAAGTACCGCATTGAATGTAAAATCCAAATTCTTTAGTCCTAGGGTAAAATTGTATCCAAACATTGAAAACACCTTTAGATGTCTCCGAAAGTTTCATAAATGCTAATAGCTTTATTATTAAAAACATTTTATTTCAATAATTACTTGGTGCCTCTAACTATGTTTTGGTTGATATTTTATTATAACATAATTGTGGCTATATGTTGGTGTTAATACTAACTGCAACTAAAATGATAATCAGCCTTATTATGAGTGTCGTTTTCTTTTTACGACAACGACTGTTTCGTAATAGATTAAAGATAAAATTAAATTTGTTTCTTTAATCTATTAGTACACCCATAATAAGGCTGTATGATAACTATGAACATATTTACAGATGCTCCATAATATGGTCATGCCATTTAATTATTTTTGAGCTGGAAGAGGTTTTTTCACAACCATATTGTGGTTCCAGCTCAATCCAATTATGATTCCAGCTCAATTATAATATGATTGTGATACGACCATATTATATTTGTGACGGAATCAAATTATGTAAATGACGATATTGAATTGCCGGTTTATCGAACTTTAAAGTGAAAAGAAATTATGTTGAACATATTTATTTGTTTTATAATTAATATTTTTAGAGAAATTTTATTTGGCTTGTATTTATTTTAATTAATAATTCAAGGATTATTATTGTAAAGTAATATTGTTTTTAGACAATTGGCACATTGCAATTCATTTTTTACCCTGCCAAGTGTGTCACAGCAATGTTTATTGTCCAAGATCTACTTGTGAACGAACATCTTCCATTAAACTCACCATTATTGAAAACTAGATTTTGGGAATTAATCATATTACATGATAGAACGAAATTTACATACGTTTACAATGTGTGTGCATTCTTCTTATTATTATTACAATTTTTTTTGTTGTTTTTTACAATGGTATTCTTGGAATTATTAATTAAAATGAACTCAAGCCAAATAAAATTTATGTAATAATAAATATAAAATAAAATATATAAAGTTCAACAACAATTTATCTTTAAGAAAAACAGAAAACTCTTACAACTAAAGCTAAATGTACACGATTCAAATTTTCTTCAAAATTGCTCTTCAAAAAGCTTCAAACTTGTGTAAACAGCAAAAATTCTTCAAAATTTATTTATTTAATAGTTATAAATAAGAAAAAAACTGAAGAAAAAGGAGGCAAAATGTAAAATAAATGGACAAATGATAATTACAGCGAATTTCGAACCACCAGTGATACTGGTTAAAGGTTTGATATTTGACTGTAGGCTAGCGGGCGACGCAGTGGTGCAGAGGGTGAGAACGTAAAAAATTCTGATGAGAGAAAGTGGTGTTTCTCGAAACATATGTAAATTCAACCAACAACCCAGGTTCGAATCCTAAGCCAAGAAAAAATTATCAATAAAATTTTAATAATAATTTTCATGTAACAATTCCTACCTTCAGTAAAAATAATTTAATGAAAAATTAAATTTAATAAACTCGAGCCGAAATAAAAGAAATATCAATGATATAAACAATTATATTTTGTTTTTTGAAATTAAGGTCTAATAATTAATTTCGAAAAATTAAATATAATTGTTTAATAAATAAAAAAGTCGAACGATCAGTTAAATAATGAAATACAATTTTATAAATAAATATTTAAATCAAAATGATTCTTTTTTATTTTTTTATTCGAATTCATATTGTAATTGTGACATGTTCGTAACCATATAATTGTTGTGCTAAACTGTAAACTAATAATTATGGTTGAGTTGAAATCATAATACGGTTTAGCACAATAATATTTTGGCTCTGCTACTATTATAATATGATTGTTGAATTATCATATGATTATATTATGATTACGTATAAACAATAGGATCATATATGGGCATTTCCTGCAAATCGTCAACCAGGATCCAAAAATAAAATGTTGATAATCATCGTGTTTTATTGTTTATGATTATAAAAAAAAGTCTATATTTTTATAATAGAATGGGTTCATATCATATTTCAGCTGTTTTACATGAGGAAATTGGGCTGGAAAATGGAAAATTTTATATTTTGCTTTATGCTATTTATAAACCAATTTTTATATTTAATTACACTGTCCAACACCATTTTTGGAACAGAATAGCGACCCCATAATTCTGAAAGGGTATGTTGAGTAGATCATTTTTGTAGAACAAACTTATGGTCCAGCACGTCTGAGTTTTTTTTTACAGTGGGTCAAAGTTTTCATTTTTTGGTCGAAGGGAGCATTATACTATATGAATAAAATGTTGTAAGTTAATGTCTGAGAGAATTCTTATGTTCAGAGTTGTATTGTGGAATTGTATGAGGATTATTTTTGTGGAAGATCTTAACCCTCTAACTGGTCTCTTTATGGGTCAATTTGACCCTTTTTTCAATAAAATCAAAAAATATCCTTTAAAAAAGGACATTTAAGGATTAAAATATTCTACGAAAATGTTTGGCGGAAAATTTCAGTGGGGGTCGCCAAAGACACCATTGTTGTAAATAAAGCTCTTTACGATTAATTGGCAAAATTACACGCCAACACATACAAAGCAGGTGAAAACATCGTCAAGTTCGGCCGGGCCAAACACTGAGTTCTCGCGTCTAGTCAGCTGTGACTTACAAATCAGCTTACAAATCGTAAAGAGCTTTATTTACAACAATGGTGTCTTTGGCGACCCCCACTGAAATTTTCCGCCAAACATTTTCGTAGAATATTTTAATCCTTAAATGTCCTTTTTTAAAGGATATTTTTTGATTTTATCGAAAAAAGGGTAAAATTGACCCATAAAGAGACCAGTTAGAGGGTTAAGATCTTCCACAAAAATAATCCTCATACAATTCCACAATATAACTCTGACCATAAGAATTCTCTCAGACATTAACTTACAACATTTTATTCATATAATATAATGCTCCCTTCGACCAAAAAATTAAAACTTTGACCCACTGTAAAAAAAAACTCAGACGTGCTGGACCATAAGTTTGTTCTACAAAAATGATCTACTCAACATACCCTTTCAGAATTATGGGGTCGCTATTCTGTTCCATTCAAAAACTCTTAATTTGTTGGACAGTGTTATTTTACATGCAAAAATATGTTATTTATGCACTCTTTCTTCAAAATCTCTCCATTACAATCAATTCGTAAGATAAAAGTGTATCGAGGACAAAAAAGTTCGATTAACGGTAAATTTTTACTTTGTTTCTTATCTATGTTTTAATCGTACGTTCGCGACCGAAAATATCATTTTATTTTAATTGCTTTGCATTAACTGTCAACAGGTGTCAGATATTACAAATTTTAATCAAGTTCGGTGTCACTAATTTATAATTAAAAAAAAAAATTCTGGGCAACAATTAATTAAAATCTTTTTTATTTGCAAAATTTCGTACGTTCGCGACCGTAAGTAAATTTTTTTTCATAGGCAATGCATTTATTTTCTTAACACGCAAATTTACTTTCGTAGATGGTTAAAATATGTGATAAATCGCAAAACGAAAAACAAAAGCGTTATATCAATAAAATTAAAAGCGATCCACAAAAGCTAAAAATTTTACGCGAAAAAAGCTGCTGAGAGGATGCGAAAACGACGCTTAGCATTAACAAAAAATAAAAAGGTTTTAAAACAAATACAAGAAAAAGAACGTGCAAGGTTGAGAGAATACCGACAAAAGAAGAAAAAGAAGACGATCATGAAGCGTATTCGTGTAGACAAACTCTGGGCTGAAAGGGCATTACCAAGTGATTTGAAAAAAAAAAAAAAAAAAATTGAAGTTATTAAAGGACTATTTCAGAAGTATGTCGAACCGGAAAACGGGAAAATGGGGCAGGAAGTTAGAAGTAGTGAAAGATATTTACTTGCGTGAAGATGTTAGCGTTCATTCGGCAGCCAAAAAGGACACCCTCATTGTTGATGGACAAATTGTTGCTAAACGATATATGCTGCTAACTGTATCGGAAGCTTACGAAGTTTATAAAAATGAATCAATTGGAGAATGCGTAAGCAAGACAAAATTCTTTCAGTGTCGACCCAAACATGTTCAACTCTCGACCAAAATGCCGCATAACATGTGCGTATATATTCATCACCAAATAGTTGCACAACAGTTATACAGTCTTTCCCCAAAACCTTCGAAAGTTTTTTACAATTAGCCTGTTGCAATATTAAAAATGAAAGCTGTATGACCAACGATTGCGAAAACTGTACAAAAGATGTGAAATCTATTGTTCCAGTATTATACTTAACAAAAATGGATGAAATTGTAAAATGGCAACACTGGCGGAAAGTAGACGATAGAATAACTTTGACTGACTCTATTCCATAAAAACAAAATTATAAATACTGTTAATATTTTATATGAAATAAAATAGTCTATTTCTTGTTATAAGTACTACTACACAATACAAATTAAGTATTACGTATTTTGAATTAAATTAAGTTTTGATTTATTCGACCTTTTTTTTTTCAATAAAATAAAAAAAGTTGTTTCGAGTTTGAGGCCACGTATTTACGTATTTTGTTAAAGAATTTTGAGAATATTTATGGGAAAATGCATGGTGATAATAATAAAAATAACATATGGAAAAATCGTACGTTAGCGACCCGTACGTTCGCGACCGTTACTTAAGGCAATTGAACAAAAACCAATCGAGATCTTTTATTGTGTAAATAATGGATAGAGACCTACATTAATACACTTTTAAAATAAATTAATCCCTTTAGAATATTCCGTTCCATTTCGCAGATTTTTAAATTTCACTACTGTCAACCAAAGTTGACTTCTATTTTATGTACGTTCGTGACCACATGTTTATAACTATCATTATGAAAACTTACACTGTATAAAATCTATCTTTTGTATTAAACATAGAGCTACTAAAATGCTATCGAATTGCAAAAAAAAAAAATTAGGAAAAGTTTTGTTCTCTATATCTTTTGTACATTAAAAGCGTACGAGCATACGTTCGTGACCCGAGGAAATGCCCATATGTAAATACCACAACCATATCTTATTATTGCGTGTAGATCACAGGGTCATATGAGCTCATTCACTTCTTGTGCTCTAAGCGAAACTGGTCTTTTACTTAGAAGTGATGGAATTTGTTGCTAAACTTTAGTGTCTGATGGATCTGAACTTCTGAATAAACTTGAAAGAGTTACAGCTACTATGGCAAATACTCGTATATTATAAAATCATGCGATTGAAAGGAATCTTATTATTATTTTCAACAAATATATTCTTACAATTGGTTCCAAAAAAAAGGTACAATTTTAATGGTAGACATTTTTGTAATTTTTCTTTTCACATCCCATTTTCCAAATTCATTTTGTTTTGTACAAATGCAATTGTATTTGTTTCAGAGTAAGAGAGCAAATACAAGAGAGTTATTTCGAATTTGTTCATGTTTTATTGCTACAGTTTTTTATTTTTGTGTTTGTTTTTTTATTGTAATAAATTTTCTATTTTTTATTTTCACTTACAACAGAAAAACAACACTATAAAAACGTAGTACGAATTTCCATTAAAATGGCTTTTTAGAAAAATACAAAAAATAAGAAATATATATAAAAAGTATTTATGCAAACATACATTTAGCTTGAGTTCAGTTGCTCTGGTTGCCACTGCATTATTGCCAATTGTTGTTGTTGGATTTTTTTGTATCCTCTTTTTTTGTTGGTGTTGGTTTCTTCTTACTGCTTGTTGCCTTCTCATGCGCTTTTCATTGTGTTTTTATGGTTGCCAAAGCAATGGACCCGCCTTCTTTTGCACAAACGTAATCATTATTCACCTATTGTACATGCAACAACATACATTCAAACCTACACACAAGTTCATACTCTCGTTTACTAAAGAATGGCAGACTGAGCTGACGTTCTTTTTAGGTTTCACTTTGCCCATCTACTGTACTCTGAAATTGGTATTTGGTTGCAAACTTGGAAGTAAATTTCTTGTATTCTTTATTTCTCTTTTTGAATTTATTTTTCTTTTTTTCTAGTGGGAGGAAAATGTTGTTGTTGTTGTTATTGTTATTGCATTTTGTTGCTGTAACTGGAATAGGAAGATTGGTAGGGTAGTTGGAGTATAGTGGTTTGAAAATAAACACTGCAGGTTTCTCTTTCCCAACTCTCTGGTCAGTTGTAGGGAATTTTTGTTTTCTTTGCTGCTTAATAATAATAATGGCTGTTGTGTTTTGTGCCACTTACAAACTGATAGTAATGCCCTCAATAATGATGCTGGCGATGTTAATGTTAATGTTAATGATGATGAAGATGCTGTTGGTCTTTATCAATATCATCATTATCGCCACATAATGTTGCATGTTACTGTTGTTGGATGTCCTGTGCAACGACTGGAATTAATTTATTGCTTCTTTTTAATATATTGACATGCACTGGCTGGTTTCAGTTTCTTTGTTGGGGTTAAACTTAATGTAGACGATTTTATAATGTAAGTTTTTTAGTGGTTGTATTGTAAATCTCGTCTTTGTTCCTTTTGTTGTCATCAGCGAGAAGTTTGTCATTACATTTGTATTTTCTATCGAATTGATTTGTGACCCTTTAAAATATATAAATTTTGTATGTAATGATGTCCGTCAATATTTAAATGAAAAATTCCAAATAAACATATGTAAATATTTGACTAGAATAACAGCAAAATCGGTCGGTGCGAGTTTTTTTTTTGGTGAAGAAACCGTTTTTTAAAGAAAACAATTTTTAAGATTGTAGTAACTATTTAAGCTTTAGGTCTTTTTTATAAAAACATTTTATTTTATTTCAATATTTCGCTACTCTTTGTGTAGCTTCTTCAGGAAAAAAATTTTAATTCAATTTATTTTTCCTGAATTTTACTTTAATTTTTTTCCTGAAAATAGAGCGCAATATTAAAATAAAATTAAATTTTTTAAAAGAATTACTGCAATAGTAATAAAAAAGGTCAAATAAAGAATAATAAGAAATAGAAAACTATTTTTACTGCTTACATTTAACTTTAAAGTTCTCAGCCCATCTAAAGTTGTTTTGTTGAGGAACATGTTTTGTAAAGTAATTCTTAAAGTGTCAATGTGTTATCTCTGCATTACATTGTGTGAACAAAATAGCTAGAAAGATATATACAGCCGTTATCAACATAAGATTTATTATATTTCCTTAATTTAAAATATACTACATATATGTACAAGTATATTTTTTTTTGTATAACAATTAAGTATTGCAAATAGCACTTCATTTCCCATACGCCCAGTACACATAGTACAATAGTGTCTAAATGAAATTCTAATGTTTTATATGCAAATGTTTTCAATTGCAAATTATTTTCCAAAAAACAAATAATGCATTTTCTATTGATGTTTTCGTTCTACTTAGAAAAAACATTTAGTATGTGCAAAGAAAAGGAAACATTTAAAATAAAGTCTCAAATAATCTCGAAATAACAAACATTTGGCAAACTTATAGATGTTTGTTTACCTGCCGGAAATCTTAAAGTCATTTAAAGAAAAAGAATCAAGCGTAACAGCTGTGCCTTTCGTTTCGTTTTGTTTTTGCAGACTCTACTGAATTAATGAGAATTTATGTACGTGGGAGGAAGGAGTGTGTGTGTGTGTGTGTATTTGACGAGGAAAAAAAAAACAAACTCATAAACTACAAATGTACTTTATGTTTTTTATGCATATATTAAGTACTTGTGTATGTATTAGGATGGCCCCGTTTGTACCACGTAGAATTAAAGTTAAGTTTGTTTTAAGATATACCTAAAACATTGTTAGCGAGTTTTCACATACAAGTATAATTATTATAAGGTGCAACATTGGCCATAGTGATGCCAATCCCAAAATTTCGATCCTGATTTGGGATTACTCAAATACCGGTATTTTTATGTATGTATTTGTGTAACAGATCCAGAAAAGTATAATTGTTTTTAACTGATTTTTTGACATACACATTCTTTAGCATTTTTAATAAGAGAAATAAAAGAAAGTTGATTAAATCACTAATTGAAAAGGTCAGAAACATTTTGAAATCATTTACAAAGTCATTAACAAAAAATTTAATTTCACTAAAGTATGTCGAAGACTTAAAATTGATTTTGGATTGCCAAACTCAAACACACTATTTAATGCGTCTACGGTTTTTCGTATTTTATATTATTTTATTTCTTTTATTTGTTACTTTTTACTGACGTATCATGATTTAATATCATTAAAATGCTACACGTTCAATATTTATCACGAGATCCACGATCCGCGATCTGGATTTCATATTTTAGGCCATTCTGCGATATGGATCGCGATCCATAATGATACTAAAATTATCACGATATTTATTGACGTGTAGCAGCACATTTAGAAAAAGTAAAATTAAAATTTTTTTTCGGAATGAAACCACTTTTAATTTGCTATGTGGAATTGTAATTTTAAGAATTTCTAGGTTTCATTCCGAAAAAATTTTCGTTTTACTTTTTTCTATAGAAGCAAGATACGGAATTAAATCCACTTTCGAACGGAATTAAATTTTAAAGGTTTTTTTTTGGCATCCCTACTAGGCCATAATAAAAATTGTTGGAACTGAAAATTTATGATGAAAAAATCGTTTAGAACGTTTATTGGAAAATTTTTTCAAGAAAATTTTATTTTGAAAATAATTTTCTAGCTAGTGAGCGTTTGGAAATTTCCAACTACAATCACATAGAAATATTTATCTACTCAGAAACAATACAGCTCTTACTGGGAAAAATTTCATTAAGTTAAGCCTCAGTTAGCCGACTGTAACGGAATGTAGTGTAATGACGTAAAAATGTAAGGAAATTCTATTTCTTACAGATTCATACATTACGGTGTTGCGTTACTTTACATCTCCATAACCATTACTTTACACCCGATAGATTAAGCGATAGTGTGCCAGACTATCAGTCAGAGGGTTGTGTGGGTTCGATTCCTGCCAAAGACTCTGGGTGCCCAGCAAGCCATATGAGTCCGAAAAGAGTCTTTTCTGACACCTTTTTCGGAGCGTTAACCCTCTTTATGAGCCCAAAAAACAATCATAATTGCTCCGAAAACCTTCAGAAAAGAGGGTCATTACATTCGAAAATGGTCCGTCAGAAAGAGCTCTTAGATAATGTCAGAAAAGAGTCTTTTATGAGGGTTTTTTTGGGCTTTTAAAGAGTTCTTAGATAATGTCAGAAAAGAGTCTTTTATGAGGTTTTTCTTGGGCTCTGTGTAATCTTGTTTTTATCATTCTTGTGTGGTACAGCTATGTTTTTTTTTTTTGTTCAAAGCACAAATAACAAGACAACAACGCTTTGGTACACACATAATTAAGTGGAATTTCTGAGTCATACTGCGTGCCGACTCAGGACAGTAACAAGCAAATTTTTCTTTCGCTCCGAAAATGCTCTTTTGTTGGACTCTTTTCAGACTCCTTTTTCGGAGCGCTCCTAGAATGGTATGCTGGGTGTTTTCTGCAGACAAGCCAAAAGCTTCGCAGTTTGTGTTTGTTAATTAAAAAAAAGAAAATAACAATATCCATCAGCTGTTTCTTACTGTTGCAGTTACATTCCAATACAGTCGGCTAACTGAGGCTTTAATCGTTTACGAGTTACCAAATTCTTTTAAAAATAAATTATTTTTAAAACACTGTGCAGCTTAGAATTTTCTTCTATCTTTTAACCTCAAATAACTTCAAAAAATAAATTCAATGCTTTTATCACTGACTGCTCAGGAGTGTCAACATCTTGTTTAAACCGCATGTCTTCGACATCAATATCATTAAATTTTGGCAGAATCAAATTATAATATAATAATTAATAATAATTATATGATTTATTTAAATTATATTTATTTTATATATATTTATATTGCATTTTCGTGTTGAGTGTGATTATTTGTCGACAATTTGTCTGGTTCCTGTTTAAGAATATATGAGGACAGCGAAATGCCCATCTCGAAATTCTGGTACTGGAACTTTTTAAAATAACTTTCTTGCTAGTAAGCTAATAAAAAATCTATACGTTTTGGGGCCATCTTATTGTATATAGCTTAGAGTGTAAATGTGATAAGTCCACATTTTTATAAAAATATAAAATTTTTAAACAAAAACGAAAGCATTTGTAAATATAAACTGTTTACATTAAACATTTTAAGTTATTCACCTCTATCGTGAATAAAAATTTCTTATGAAATTTGTTCCTTTTTCACACTTTTCCTATTAAAATTCAATGTTAAAAAATTAAAGGGAACAAATTTCATGTGGAATTTTTATTAACGATAGGGGTGATTATGTTATTCGGTGGTATGCACACTTGCAAAGTTGAGTGGAGTTAACTTTAGATACAAATTAGAAATTAAACATCTTATCAAATTAAAAATAGTAAAACTAAGCTTTAACGTTAATGCGCCTACTCACCACCAGAGGCGCTGCAATTATGCAGTAAAAACAAATATAATGCGCAATTGCAGAGTTGTGATTATAAAAGCTTTCTTCTTTCACCACCTTTACTTCTTAAACTTTCCCCTTGCCAAAGAAAGTAACGCAAGTATATATAGGCATATTAATTGCCTGAGTGTTACTTTTCTCTAAAAAAAAAATTAAATTCCTTTAAAATTTGTTAGATTAAATGTAAATAAATATTTCAGTAATGTTGCTTCATAGCAATATTTGCAAACGTGAGGCTTCGTAGGGGCATTAGATCAACTAAATAATTAAATTGAAAAAAAAAGAAATACGAAAAAGATGATGAAAAGATGTGAAAAGTGCAATTTTATGGCGTAAAATAAGTTTTTTTTTTACCTGTAAAACTTATAAAACCTGACTTGGCATGTTTGCACTCTAAGCCTGTGATACATTTGTATTTATGTACTTAGTAACTATTGTTCTTGTTTAAATCACAAACACATCGTTTTTATATGTAAAATATTTTTTAAATGAGTATTATTGTAAATAACAGTAAAAATGAGAAAATAAAGTAGAAAATTTGTATTAAAATATGCTGCCAATTGTATTATAATACAGAACTGTAATAGAAAGAATTAAAAAAAAACAAGCATAATACAAAAGAAATTTCAATCGCTTTTTTAGAAAACTTAATTTAGTTAATCTTACATGATTAATGTTGGAATATGAAACCATTGGTTTACATTTCTGCCAAAAGTAAACTTTTAACTACATTTAAAATATTCTTTATTTGTATGTCGTTTTTTTCTACTTCTACTTTTTAATTTCTTTTTTTTCAAAAACATTTTCTCTTTGCCTCCCTAACAATCGGGCATAATTTAAAAATTGGCATTTGCTTAAATACTCACTTACAAACATATGCAAAGTGCTAAACTTAAGTACTTCAAACATATGAACTAAATTTAAAGGAATTCAGTCTTATAGAAATTAATTTAAGCTTAAATGAATTGAAACTAAAGAGTCTTTTGAAGAACTGCTGCAGTAAAGTAATTCCTTTGTATAAACACATATTCCAAGTATGTATATTAAACATTAGGTAAACCTTGGAACAAGTAATGTAAATTAGTACAAAAACAAAATATTTAAAACACCAAAGACGTAAGTGAATTCCTGCTACTCCTACAATTACAAACAAATAATTCACAAGATTTATTTTCCATTTGGCAAAATGTGAAAAATTAAGACATTCTCACTCATTTGCATAAGTAGCAAGCAGAAAGCGGCAACACCACTCACCACTTTTTACTTTGCAACTTAGTGTACAAGTAAAAGTGTGAGTTGTTTTTGTTGTCGACAACTGCTACAACTAAAAATTTGTTTTTGTTGCCGTTGCTGTGGGTGCTGGCTGATGTTTTTTAAATCTTGTGTATTTTTTTTTTTTGGTGCTTTCGTATTTTTGCATAATGTAGTCTCAATAGAAACATTTACCACACATGTGTTGGTTGCATGCTTGGATATTTTGTTAAAAAACAATGGAACAAATATATTCATACTTAAAAATACATACAGACATACTAGTATATTACCAGATTTCCTTACCCGTGCCAGCACTAAACAGCATCTGTACTTGAGATTCAATTTCAATAATGAAAAATTTGACTTTAATTAAAAACTCAGCAGTAAAATCATTAAATGCTAAAATAAACAAAATGAAACGAACAAAAATGAAATAACATTAAAAATTGAAAAACACTCATACGATCCCCAAAAAGAAAAAAGAAAACACAACAACCAAAAATAAATTCCCGCAACTCTTAAACACACACATGCCATTCTCTCATTGGAAATTGCTCATACGTACCAAACCATTTGGGTTTTATATTCAAACAAAATAAAATTAAACAAAAAAGAAAAATAAATATTTAATGTCCGACTATAGAATGTCGCTGCCCACACTTGCATACATTATTTTTTAATATTTTTTTTTTCATGTTTTATGTGAAAAAAATTGTTTTGTTTTCATTTAAGCCAGATACGGAAATCATGATTTTACCACACGCCTCAACAGTGAGTACAACACAGAGCTTGCATTGTATGATATACAAATAATGAAATGAGAGAGAGAGTTGGCATTGTATGTCCTGTGGCGGTCACGACTTAATTTAGCATCCTGTTTAAGAATATTGCTCATATTTAGTATACTTTTCCCTACTTAAATGATGATGATTTGGATTTTACATTGCATTGGCAACATATTAAATATGCAAGGAAATCGTAAAAAAAAATATTTGTATTTCAAAGAAGGAAAACACAAATTTTACATCATATAAAAGCTGCTTTAATACGCATAAAACAAACTAAAAATATTTTGCCCAAATATTGTATAATAAGGGTCCTCATGATGTCATTTAAAAATCGCGCAAACTGTGTATTTTTATTCCCTCGTAAATAAATTGTCAAAAATTACATGAAAAATTATTTACACATACGAGTACTTCGTAAATTTGGGGAAACATTTTTTGTGCATATAATAGCGTAGACAGACGACACAGTTAATTTCCATTAACAGTCTTAATTCAAATTAACTCGTGAATTATCCCATCTTAATGCGCATTAAGTTAGACGTAAATGCACAAAATCAGAGTGAGTTTATACTGCATTTAGCTATTTCAATATTGCAACATCGTCGAAAATCAATAATATGTTATCAAATTGTTTACTATTCTAAAATAAGAAGAAGACAATTGTAAAATTAAAATAATAAAAATAGATTTCCACAATTGCCTTTCTCTTATTTCAGAGTGTCCCACTGCGGTCCCCACATGTACCAACATGTTCAGGTTGATGGTTGCTGGTGCATGAACAAGTTTTGCATTATGAAACAGTTTCAGCAAAAGTAATTTCAGCTTTTTTTTTCAAAGAAATACTGTTTTTTCAGCAAATGCCAAACAAATTTTTTCATAATTAAATAGTTGTTTACAAACAAACAGCTGTTACCTAAATGCAGTTTAAATGCAGAAACTGTCGTCTGTCACGGTAAAATCTTAATTCAAATAAGATTTTAATGCGCATTAACTCTGTCGTCTGTCTACGGTATAATTAAACAGCTGATTTTTATTTACTTTTGAAAAAAGTAAGATGGTGAACATGGTGCAACTATATAAGGTGAGTGCAGTAGCCCAGCTGACTGATTTTGTTTACAATTTACTTATGTCAAAAGTAATAATTTTTCAAGTATTTTTGACAGTAGTACATTATTTTACACAAACAAAATGCCTGTTGTTTCTGTATTGTGTTGTATTTGTTGCCGATTTGCACTCACCTTGTATAGTTACACCATGATGGTGAAGGTATGTTCTGTCTAAAGATAGTTCTGATAAAGAAATTGCTTGCAGAAATGAGATCCATGAAAAACTCCTTCATTTTTAATCAAATTTAGAGTTGTTTGAAATCCATGACAATAGACCCGCAAAATTTGTTTAAAACTGCGCTCATTTAAACTAGGCAGCACATCGAATAGACGTGTGATTTCTAGACTGAGCGATGAACAAATGGCATTGCCTAGTGATAATATTCTCCAGCTGCAAGAACATAAGTGAAGTATCCAAAGTTAATTATCTATACACAACCAAAACAGAAATGTAACATAGTGACATACACAAAAGGATTTATGCTTACCATTATTTTTACCAAACAAAATTTAAGCTCAAACGGTAACTTCTTCAAACAATCTGAGTAATTTAGTCGTTTGGCTTTCTTTTGGAATTTTTAAAAATAAAAAATTTTAAGTTTATTTTAGTTTATTTTATTTATTTTTGAATTAACGTTGTTAGATTGCACAAAAGTTAAATAGCGCCTTCATGACACAAGTCTCGCAAGTTTGCCCAATTGCACAAACGGCAATCTTAAGATATTAACATCATTAATGTGCTTGTAGAGTTTCGTGATGGAAAATTCAATACTATTGTACTATTTTCAGTACTTTTTCATAACAAAAATACCACAGTACCCCCACATCATATTTAGTACTCTTTGTAATCTTTGTTTGTTTTGCTTTGTTCCCTGTTTAGAAATCCAGCGTTACTATTTTTTTAATCATTGACCACATTGACTTTAAAACAAGAACATAAGAAATGAATTCGTTATTCATGTTATTTAATTGTTTCTTTTATGCTATTTATTTATCTGGGATCAGCTAATCTACAAAAGTAAACAGATGCATTAAGAATTAAAGTTGTTTGTGGTACTATTTTGATAATTTTTTAAAATTTTTTTTTGTTTCGTACATTTTTGTAATTCTCATTTCTTGTTTGAGATTTTTTGTGTATCATATGAGTTTGAAAACTTCAAACATATTGGTGAACGATCTATTTTTGATATGGCATTAACACTAACAAAATGCAGGCATGCTCATATGTTTATTATCTTAACTCACAACAAATAAAAATATTTTTACATAAAAATGAATTAATTTCTAGTTTGCTGTTATAATACTTTTTTTTATTAAACTGAATTAATTTTATTTTAGAATGATTTTTAGATGGATTTTTAATTTTATGTTTGAATAAAAATAATTTTTTTTACCTAAATTCTTCCCTATCAATTCGTTAATGTAATGGGTATTAAAATAACGTAAATTTTATAAGCTAAAAAACGGGAAAAACATTTTGGGTTAAATTGCATGATGTTTATAATTACGAAATTTCAACTATTTATTTAAGTAAATTCTATGAAAAAATAAAAAAGCACTAAAATTTTGTCTGAAATTTTCAAAAATTTTTTAATTTTTAATAACCCATTGAATGCGCCTCTCAAATACCTTTCGTATGATACTAAAATCACATATAGTTCCTTTGGAAGAATTACGAAAAAAAATCAAAAAACCTCTAAAAAGGACCTTTTTATCCTTTGATCCAGCTCACCATATATTGACCCCAGGACAAAAAAAATTGAGAAACGTAGTCTTAAAATGAATCAAATTTTCATATTAGTCGGGAACATCCGCAATATTAGTTTGGGGCCACCCTAATGTACATATATGCACTCTAAGAAGCTTAAAAGTAATGTAAAAAAATGTATGACAAGTTCATTTGATTGTATGCACAAAAAGGGAATTTTCCTAAATTTATGCTATCTACAATTGCTCTGACCAGTAAATTTGCTTGTATCTACAAAAAGAGAATTCTCTAAAATTTGAAATATGAACATTTAAAGCAAAAATTAAATTTAACCAAAAAAATTTAAGCCCAAAAGATTTTGAATCGTGCTAAATGGAATAAAATCGTGTAAAAAGAATAAGATTTGTTTATTTTCAAATCGTGTTAAACCAAAACCGTGTAAAAATTTAGTGTGTGGAATTTAGTTTGGAGAAGTACCTTTTTAAGAGATTTATGGTCATTAGTGTACTTTTCGGGCCTTGTATGGGAGCTATAATCAATTATCGGCCTTTCTCAAAAAATGTTCAAATATTATAATTTGTATTTGAAATTTATTTGAATACGTATTTAAAATAGATATTTTTGATCGATAAAGATATATTTCTGGAGCATATTTGTATGGGGACTGGTCGAAATAAAGACCAATTTCGACCAATTTCAAAGAAAATAAAAGGTACCAAATTTTGCACACCATTGTTTACATGGAGACTGAGATAGACGGACATCGTTAAATTGATTTAAAAATCGACTTTACATAAAATAGTTACAAACATCAGCACAAATATGGTTTTGTAGGGTATAAAAAAGAGGCTCGAAAACAACCCAATAGCCATTAGGAGGTTAAAATGTTAGCTTGGAATTAGATATTGACAAGACATGTCGTACAAATGTCATATTTTAGGCAAATATAAACGTAATCACACTTTTTTACATTTTACTTAATATGTTTGTAATGTAGGGTACTATACGAAATAATTTAACTCAATATAATTTTCTACCAATTTTTTTTTTGTTCTGCTGCAAAAAAGCTGAATATAAATAAACATATTTAATGTAAATTACATTTAAAAGATAAACATTTTATTCAGTAACAGTCACACAAATACATACATACGAGTATATACATAAATACATAATAAAAAAATTATTTCAAAATAAAAAAAATACTTGGTTATAATTCATTCACAACTTTCTCTATACATAAAAAAAAACGAAAAAAAACACAAAATAAAATAAAGGCGAAAGGATTAAATGTATTTTAAAATGTTTATTTATCTAAAGGGTTTATTTACCTTGTAATTAAGTGATTTATAATGTTTTATTTTTTGTTGTTTGTTTTTGTGATTTTGCTGTGATTCTATCACACCATTTTGCGCTTTTGTTTTGCCATAAATCGTGTGACTTTATCTTTTTTTTCTAATTTAATTTCGTGACCTTGAATATTTGTTTAATTCTAAGTTTTTGTGTACTTTTTTGTTGTTGTTGTTGTTTTATTGTTTAGTAGACTTTTTAACCCAGTAAAAATTTATTTCAAATCACACAAAAATTAAAAGTTTTTCTTATATTTTTGTTTAGGAGTTGGAACAAAAAGTAAGAAAAAAAACTTTACGAAATCTTAACTTTGTTCATTTGTTAAAGTGTTAAAACGTATAAATGGTTTTGTTGTTGTTGTTATTTTATTTTGCCGCTGACGTTGTGGCTGTGACGTCATTATCGTTTTCATTACGTTTCGTTTTGCGTACGTAGACTAGAACGGCGACGTCGTCTTTGTTGTTTTCAAAACACGATTTAACTTTGAAAACTTTAGTTTTGAAAACTTTGTTCTTTTCTTTTTCTACTTTCTAAGTTTTCACTCATTTCTTCTTCTCTTGCACATCTTCTTTGGCTTGTTGTTTTCATTCTTTGCTGGCTGGCTGTTGTATTCTGCTTTTTGTTTCATTCTTCAGCTAGTTAATAATAAAAATTAAAAATAAAATAAAGAAAACAGCAGAAACTTTTACGCCAAACTGTTTTTCAAGAAGTGGGAATAATAAAAAAAAAACATATTTTACGAGTACGTATGTATGTATGTGTGTATGTATACTATGACGCTCACACTCTTACTCACGAAAATTATATATTGCAACACTTTTTGGCCTAATTTTGATGCTAAAAATTAGCCCAAAAGTTTTTATTTTTAAAGTCTAGAAAGTTTGTTTAAAACCAAAAATATATGTATATGTATATACATTTCATACAATATTTTGCGGAATAGCAGCAAAAATGAGACTTTTACAACTTTATGGAAATCAATATTTTTAAATATTTTCAAGTATGCAGGATTTAAATAATCTGAAATTAAGAGTTAATTAAAAACTGCGCAATAAATAAGAGTGACACTTGTGGCAATGATTATAAACTACTAATGAAAAATATGTTTAATAAAAACACAATTACACTTTCATAAAATTCATAGTTAAATTATATTTAACTTTATTTATGAAATTCTCTTATAAACAAATATCTAATATTTTGGTTGGTTTTTATTAATATTTACTTTCAACTTCAAATGCCAAAATAGCCACCTCAAAATTCAAATATGTTTTTTTTATTAAACCCTTCAGCCTTAACAACCTCAATAAAATCATGTAGTGAATTTTTGGCAGTTTCTAAAATAAGAGAAATAATTTGTTTTTGGTTGATACATGAAACATTGATCTGAAGCAAACTCATAAAAGCAACATAGAGAAAATGTGTATAAATATGTAGCATCAGTTGTTCAAATATAAAAAAATCAAGTATTTGTATGTATAAAATATCAAGTGTCCAGTCAATATTTGAAAATATTTTTGTTTTGATAGATATTTTTTAATTTTGTTGGTAACAAACAATTTCATACAGCTTGTTTTTAGTGAGTAAAATGAAAGAAAGAGAAAATGAAGAAAGTAAAATGAAAACAAATTATAGGCTCCATATTACAAAGGGAAACTATGTGACAATTGGCTATACAATAGATTACAAATTGTAAACCTGTACATTAACTATAGATATCTTTATTATCAATTGGACACTTAAAAAACAAAATCAAACTGCGAAAGGTACGATCACTTGGAAAATATTTGCCGAAAAGAAAACTTTTCTTATTTAGGTCAAAGCACAACAAATATTTAGTTTTAAATTATTTGATGCTGTTTGATCTTGCAAAACTCTTGTAAAAGTAACCAAAGTCAAATAAATTTGTGTTAAAACAAATGGTTACGCTTTTTTGAGTAAATATTTGCTTGATAGTCCAGTACACTTTTATCTAGACTATCGATCACCTTATAGACACTAGAGGTCTGCACAAATGTATTTGGCAGCCAAATGAGTGTTGTGTGTGTATTTGATTTTCAATTCAAATGTGTAAAACAAATGACAGCTAGTCATTCACGTTCAATCATTTTAAATGAAAGATCAACACAACACCGTTTATGAAAAAGTGAAACACATACACTAACACTAATTGTGTGTGCGTCTCAATTATATTGTATTGCTTGATAAACTCAAATTCATACATCTCACAATAAAAAAAACCTGTGTGAAGTTAAAAATCACACAATGCATTCGTGTGTTTGTTGTGTTTCTTATTTTGTTAAAATTGGGTTTTCCCTTATTTAATAAATTTCCCTAACGTTCTTTGTTTTGATACGGGCGTTTACTAAGTTGTTGTGTTTCGGTTGCCCAGCAGTCTTGTTTTTTTTTTTTTTTAGTTTTGATTTACATAAATACAATTGTATTTACTCGTGTAAAACAGCATATTTGTTATTTACAGTTGAATCAAATATTTCTCTCACAACACTCACGTAATGAATTGAACGCATGTGTCGTTTAATCGCATACATGCAGACCTCTAATAGACACGTGGAATGTATTGAGTAACCAATAGACTTCATTTTGCAAAGGGAATCTATTCACATACATGTCAAATATTATTATATATAGCATTATTAATTAATACACTGACCACTTGTATAATAGCTAGGAACTGTATGAATCCTCATTCAAGCAAATATGACTGTAAAATACTTCTATTTTATTACATATTTTAGTAATCCACACTTCATCTCCAGTGAAGACAATTCACAAGCATCTAAGTGACAAATACAATTTTTGCAAAGTACACGGTTTATCTTCCTTAACTCAACTTTATTCTAAATTATTTAAACTCTTTCAGATAAAAACTCATCCATCTTCTATATGCAACAACAAAATTATACAAATATTAAGTGAAAATTTTAATATGTCTGAGCACGCAACGTAATTTCAGTTTAATTGGGTAATTATGCGCGCATGCAGAGCAACATCCTTACAAAAGCACATACATACATAAGAACATATTCTAGCATAAATATAAACAATGTCTGGATAAAGGTAAAAAACTACTGCTACTTCTTACTACTACTAGTTTTGTGTACATCTCTAAATCCTTATAAATTCAACTCTTTCTTATAGCTGTGCATATTTATTCATACAACACTATTATGGCATATTAGGGAATAAATTTGCTAAGGATTTACTAAATATTTTTACTAGACAGACAAAAACAGCAACAAAAAATAACTGCCAAGAAATTTCTACAAATACATAAAATTAAAGAATATTTAGTAAAATGCAAAAACATACTTTTCACATTTGCTGACGGTTGTCGTTTGACAAAGCTGACATTTTGTTTAAAATGGAATAATAAGTAAGGACCAGTTATATAATACGAGGGAAGTTTAAAATATTTAGTTCATGTAATATTCCCACCCCAGAAACTATTGATTTCTAGAAACCATTTATTAAACTAAGGTAAAACTTAAGTTATACAATAAGAACAATAACGTAATATTTTATCTCCTGCATTAATAAGTAATAATCATCTAGCAACAAATAGCCTAGTATATAGCGGTAACATTTCTAAAACTTATTAGTTGCGGATGAATCAGTTGAAGGAATTTTATCAACATTTTTTAGCCTTCTAAAAGACAAAAGTCAAGTGTTGATAGATTTATAGGATTTATCAATTTGTCTGGTCAAATTTTTGCACTGCAACTAATCTTAGAAGAGACATTTTCTAGCAAGATTCCTGGGCAAAGGAATTTCGTCAATGCTAATTATAAAGGAAATCTAGGAAAAAGTTGCATTAAATGAAATAGACATTTGCTCCTTCTGGCGCTGATGTTACAAATATACTAGACTTGACCGGGTCGGCAAACATGGTACTGTTCTTTTGATACATTTTAGACTCAGTTGGTACCGCGGTACTATTATGAGTCAATTGGTACAATTTCAAAATATTTATTCATTAAAAATGATGAATGCATGACTATATTAAATTTTATTAACATTTTGGAACTGATATCTATATGATCTTTAGATATGTATTTAAAAAATTTATCACGAAGAGAAATTGTTGGTTGAATTATTGAACAATGAAAGCATTTGAATTAGTATTTCACATTAAAAAAAGTTTAGTTAATCACGATTCCAAAATCTGTAGAATTTAATCCTTCTATTTCTTCAATACATTTTTGAAATAATAAATCTAGCAATCGGAGGATGCACGAATATATATGGTGAATTTCACGTCACGTGACCCAATTTTAAAAATCGATGTCTTCCGATTTGGATGAAATTTGCACCAAGGTTAGTACTATTGGATAGTAGTCCAGAGAAAATTTTTCAGCTCTATCAGTGAAAAATACATATTGAAAAAATTCTATTCTTGAGTTAAAAAATATTTTTTTTTGATAAATATCCCACTCGCATCCCATTCAGCGATTATAAAGGCTTTCTTTTAAAAAAAGGGCCCAAATTTAAAAAAAAAAAATTATTTTTAAAAAAAATTTTTTGGAATGATTGAAGAATTAGCTATCTAAAGTCCTTTGGACAATTTATTTAAATAATGGTCATTGAAGGGAAAGATTTTATTACGAAATGTTTTACGAGCTTTTTATGGCTTTGATTTTCTAAGCAATTCAATTAACAGAAATATTTTCTCTTTTTGTCGAGAAATCAATACCAAATCTCAATTTCCATTAGAGATCGACGATACCTTCTTGATATCCTGATATAATTGTCAATGTTATGAATTTGATCATTTGTTATATTAAGTATAAAATTGTTTAAATATTCGTTATAATATAATATTATGAGGTAATGTTACAAATTTGGTAGTTTTATTATTATTAAATATATATTACAAATGTTACCATGGAGGTCTAAAAAGTACATTTTATTTATATAGTTGGTACAAAATCGAGAAAGCTATTTTCCATCTCTTGACTCGACTGTTAATTGTGAGGGTATTGGAAAGAAAATATTGAGGTTGGTTTTTAAAGAGGATTTGACCATAATAATATAAATGAGTAAATGTTGACAATGACAATTTAAAGCAAAATAAGCACAAAAGCTACATTGGCCTAATAAATAGTTTAAATGCATAGGCGTTTCGCAGAAGATGCCGATGCTATTTAACGGTACTGATACAAGTTAACTTGCTAAAGTTGATGAAGATGATCTGGATGTATTCGAGTGGCAAATTTTTGACAGAGAATACAGGCGACGTTATATGACGAACTTTATTTTTTACAAAACTATCATTTTGGCAGTGTTGCGGACTCGTTTCATATGAGTACAACCTGTGAGATCGATCATAGACATTTCCTAGGTAGGGTATTTGAATAAAAGTTAATGGACAACGCCATACGACAATTACAATCAATTTCTAAACAAGGACCAAAGGAGGAATATTTAAGAATTTACTGGTACTTTATTTATTTTTATATAAGTCCGTGCTGCACAAAAACTTCGGGTCCAATATCATACCAAGTTACTTGCCTTCTTTTGAAATTCCAGAAAAATCCCATGTTGGTGTGGTGATGCATTTCCGATTATATCTTGTGGTCAGAATACCAATTCAGTTTTTCACGGTTTTATATCCGGATTGGTCTCTCTGGCCCAAGTAAGAACGATTAATTTCTCATATATTGAATTATTGTCAAGAGAAATTTCTCCCATTCTTTAAGTGAGAAATATTTTTACTCTTTTTTTTTGTTACCTTTTATTTCCAAAAAAGAATCATTATGCAATGTATTGCCTTCGTCGTTCAGAGCTGTCTGTATGGACCTTCCCTGTATATATGTGTTGATTTGGAGAAATAACATGTTGAAAGAATACTCCTAACATGTACATTTATTGGCTACTATCTAAATGTTTTAGCTTAACTGAAACGGAAATGATTGCCGCAACTTTTGCATAAAACCTCGTTATTTTTTATTAAAGTAAATTTATAATACGAACCGTGATAATGAATATTTTTTTTGAAACATATGCATTTTATCATATTTTACTCAGACCAAACAAACAGAAGCAGCACCATAGTATATTTTCGTATGATTTTTTATAATTAAAGTAAATATTTTTGATGCAGCTAATTTATGACTAGAAAGTCTGTAGTTATTTGTTTGTGCCACAGAAACATAAAACTACTATTTACTACTGCAGCACACACACTACAAATAATTAATAAAAATATACACAGAAACTAAAACAGCAAAGAGGAAAACATATGAAATATAAAACTGATGAGGAGCATACACCTTAGAAGCAACATAGATATACATATGTATATATATACATACCTATACATGCTTATGTACATATCTAGGAATAAGCAGACACATTCATACTTTAAATTTCATATCCAAAGGATATTAATTATTTTAAAACATATAAATCGTATATAAAATTCAGTAAAGACACAACGAAAAAGATAAATGCTTTTACGAAAAGTAAATATTTGTGTCTTAAGACATCAAATACGGATTGATTTAATTAAAAACAAAAAAAGAAAGTAACATTTTGTGCCCGCTAAGAATTTACTCATTGTGCTCTTGCTACTTGCTGTAAGGAAATTTAATTAAAAAAGTCTAAAAACAAAAACAAAAAAAATTCACCCACATCTCATGTCAAATATGTTTTATTTTGCTGAGTTTTTTTTTCAATTTAATTTTGAACTTTATGTATGTAGACATGAGTGTGAATGTTTTAGAGGCAAGTTCATCTACACATAATTTAAAATATCTATGTGTAGTATGTGTGTAAATGTTGCATGGATTCATCAGTATATTTTAGATACCGACGCATAAAATTAAAAATCCTAAATCAAAATTTCGAATCTCATATGAATTATGTACTTGTACCTCTGCAGACATATATTAACATTTACATATGTACATACATATATGTTTTAATGTTGATGTTAATAAACTCTTTTATTTTTTTTGTCAGGACCTCCCAACAAACCATGCATACATATATGTATGTGTATATCTATGGATTTACATGTTTATTCCGTATATCCATCCATATGTGTTCTTGTTTGAATGTTTTCTTTTTTTTTCTGTATCTATGTGTTGATTTTTCTTTCTTTATTTTCCTATACAATTTTCCTTGTTGTTGCGGAGATCTCAAGGGCATAGTGTCGTCGTTATATTAACAAATGAAAGGGTTACACAATTCAGCATATTGTATGCGAATTGTATTTTAGCTCATTATCAACCAAAGCCCGTAGGTTCAGATTGTAATAATATATGGGCATTTCCAGCAAAAGGTCAACCGAGACGAAAAAATTAAAAGTTATTGATAACAATGTTTGATGTCATATTCATATAGGGAAACAATCAAATTTAAGTTATTTAAATACATTTTACATTTATTCATATCTCATTGCGAAATATTCAGATGCAAAGAGCGCAAATGTGAAATATTGCTTATTTTGATATTTCTTTGGTATGTCTTGTCTTTATAACAGTTATTAAACACATACATAATGCATCGACTTTTGCTTGCTCAAATCTTTCTGGGAGTATAAAGAACGTAAAAACAAAATCATAAGTAACCACGCAATAAAAGATAATGGTAAATTTTTGATTTGCTTTTTCGTTTAGTTCGTTGTCACGTTCAACATGCAAAAAAAACATTTTTACTCAGTGCGTCGGAAGAGCATGCAGTAAGCTAACAAAACAATTATTATAAATTGAGTTTATTCATGCGAATTAAAAGAAAAAAAAACCGGGAAAAAAATTAAAAATTTGTGTTGTTTTAACTTGTATAAAGTTGGTCACGAGCGACATGGTAAGTGAGAAATTCAAAATTAAATTAAATAGATTTTATTATTAATTATTAATGTAAATACGCACTTTACAAATTTGTAATTGTAGATGAGCACAAACAACGATGAAAAAAACAAAAACAGATGTAAGCTATATAGAGAAAAGTTAAAGGAAGATGCAATTAAATTGCAAAATAATAAATTAAAAAACAGGGAAAGAATGCGAAATAATAGGCAAAAGTGGAAAGATTCGGTTAAAGGAAATAATAAAATTATTGAAGTAAAAAGACAGGATGATCGCATACGCAAGAGACGAAGTCGGGAGAACGCTGCAAAAATTAAAAAATCAAAACAAATACAAATTTTGGTTATTTGATAGAAAGCTGCGCTGAAATTATACCTACATTTCCTAGAAAATTTGAAAGCTTTCTTAAATCTGTTTGCTGCAACATTGAGAATGAAAATTGCAGGACCGGCAAATGCAATGAGTGCTTAACAGATTTAAAAAATGAATACATTCCTCTAGATTATTTCTCAAATATGGAAGATGAAGTGAACTGGCAGAATTGGAAAAAAGTAGATAATGGAATTCTCCTTACTAATACAATTGGAACTTTTTCGGATTTAATAGTTGATGTGGAAAAAAAATTGCCCTCCTTTAAAACTCATTTTTTTGTGAAAAGAGCTCAACAAAAATATTTTGAGGAGACTAAAATCAACTTAAAACCTACGGAAATAGCCATTCAAATAGATTTTGCGGAAAATTATAGGCTAACACATCAAAATGAGATCCAAAGTGCTCACTTTAGCTATCGCCAAGCATCAATTTTTACTTGTGTAGCTTGGATGCCAGGAGTAACAAATTCGTTTGCTGTCATCAGTGACAACCTAACACACAACAAACACGATTCCTTTATTTTTTTGATAAATCTATTAATTGAAATGCAGAAATCTTATGGTAGTCTCTCAAAAATATTTATTTTCTCTGATGGGAACCGCTCTCAGTTTAAAAACAAATTTATATTATCAAGCCTACATGATTTTATACTACAATTAGGATGTTCCTCAGTAGAATGGAATTTCTTTGCAAGCTCACATGGAAAGGGAGCCGTCGATGGAGTCGGAGCAATTATTAAAAGGAAAGTGTGGTAGATAACAAAATCAAAAAATGTTGTCATACCTGACGCACTTTCATTTTATCAGTGTGCACAAAATAACATAAATGGAATCAAAATCTATTTTATGCCATCTGATGAGATTGAAAAACATGCTTTGTTTTATAATTTAGACGAAAAATGGAAAGCAGTTAAAAAAATACAAAGCATTTCTCATTTGCACTTTTTTTCTTGCGATGGTCAAGCAATAAAAGCAGCTAAAACTGCCTATTCTGAAAAAAAAACAGTGCTTGATATTCATAAAACCATTGATACTTTCACAAAACCATACTCATGAAATTTTCTTAAGTTTTTTATTATTATGTTTGAATAAATATTTTGGTTGACTTATGCATAGTTTTTTTATTTGAATTTCATTATAGAGCACAAATATGGATCACAATATGGAAATATAGATCACAAATATGGTGATCGAAAAAAGTGTCACGTGCGACATGTCACGTGCGACCATCTCTTTTATTAAATAAAAAAAAATATATAAATCCTTAATGTCTACAATGCTAGCCATTTTAAAGGAACATCAATACACATAATTAAAAAAAAAATTACATGAAAACATTGCTTCCCATTTCGCTGAAATCCGCGTTTGAATTTTTTGCCACGAAAACCACTTCTGTTTTTGGTCACGTGCGACCACCTTGGTTTTTTACAAATATTTTGAAAACGGAAAATGGCCCAAAGGTTAACAATACCAATAATTAACGGCCTAATTGAGAGCTATAAGATACGCCTATTTTATAAAAGAATAATATATTATTTTGTCATATTTTTCACTTGAAATGTGTACAACAGTCACGTTCGACACCATGGAAATGCCCATATGTAAGAAACAAATACAAACAAAATAAAATGTAAATCAGAAATTAGAAAAAAAGAAACTCATGCAAAATTTTGCTTTAAAATTGACAGTGGGTTAGAAATGTATGTCAGTGTAAAAATTCAGTTTCACAGTGGCATATAACTTTATATACAAGGTGGCGCAAAAGTAATCCTTCTATCAGAAAATGCTATAAATTTGGCGAGGCCCCTAATGTCAGTTCTGTTTTGACATTTGTGTAGTAAACACATGCGAAATACACGTTAATAAACAATGTTACGCTACACTGCTCCAGAACGCGGAATATTGCTGACTATTTATTTGTCGGTGACAGCCAAAAAACATCGGAAATTTACTTTTGCGCCACCTTGTATATATGTATAATTATAGCAAATGTAGTGGCGATTATTTCATATTTGTACAAGGTCCGTCACACAGTCAATTTGGCCTTATGCTACAAAGGTGTTTTAGAGTGTTAGGTTTGTGAGTTTAGAATTTGTAAAGACATGTTAGATTTGCGACCATTTTGTTTAATTTTCTCACCAGACAATTAAGTTTGGCATAAACCTTTGACTTGAAATAATCCCATTGAAATGCAATTACCTGATTACCGAAACTAGGGAAAACACAATGGCAAATTCAAAACTTGCATTTATTTTGTGATACCCTACATATTTGATTTCGTTTTAATGCTCATGATAAACTGCAATTCATTTATATTTATTTTAATTCAAAATAAAACACATTATTGCGGCAAAAACAATCTTTGATATTTAGTAGGATCCGAGTTATAGGCCAAAGTTTCAGACAATTTCGAGTTCCACTTAATTTAGCACTAATCTAATTCCAGCTTTTTCTCATCAGAATTATTAAACATACTTCTTAAAGTATTTTAAATATCAAATAATTTGTAGTTTTTAATTTGAAAATTAAATAAAAGAAACCCTTTTTAGAAAATTTGTTGTGCTTGCATATATGAATTTAAGCAAATATGTTCTTCTCATCCAAACCTTAAAATAAAGGATGATGTGTGAGAATAACTAAACACACATACATACATCCTTTTTTTCGATACCTATGTATGTGTATCTGTTTGCAGGATACTAGCATATGAAACATAAAACTCATATATCATCGTAGACTGGTTTTTAAAAAGGGTTCGCTCTACTCCACAATTTCATTTGCTGTCTTATCTTTAAGCACATGTAGAAGATGATCTATTGCCTACCAGTATCAAAATCTATTTAAAATTAAAAAGAGTAAAAGACAAAATAAAAAATTAAACAAATCACCTTGAGCCAGCCAGTAGAACTTCTCGTAGCAAAGCAGTCCTGTTCATGAAAAATAAGCCTCTTTTCATTTTTGGTTTTTTGATTTTTAAGCAGGCATATGACAAGTTGCCAGCAAGTGTGTATTGTTTGAAATGTACAGCTTCTGTTTGTGTTGCTGTCAATTTCTATTTCAAATGCCTAGATTGAGGGGTTAGGTGGCATCTTGATTTGCTTGTATTACTAAAGTGTGGTATACCACCGGTTTTTTGTTTCGACAATAAGTGTCTCAATCCGGGTACCTTATGTTTATGTTGCCTTATCATTTTATTTTTTTATCTCAACTCGTTGCTTGTAAGATGCATAAGAAGAAACAGCGCGTGTGTGTGTTGTTGTTGTTCATCTATAATCAACAAAGAAGGAGGAAGCACTTAATGGAAACATGAACAATTTTGACATTGATTACAGAGTAAAATGTACGAACGCACTAATTCCCATTCCATAAAGACCATTATTTACATTGCTGAAACATGCTCGTGCTGTAGCAGTTCCTAAAGGAATGAATTGAATACATATAGTCAAACTCAAGCCAGAAGAGATGGAAGTAAATTTAAAATGTATCAGTAACTGAGTCACATAAGTTTAATTCACTAACACAATTCACAAATTTTTCTTTTTTACTTTTTAAAAATGAAAGCAATCTCTTACAGCCCTTTTAATATAAAGAATTTTTCATTTATTTTCTTTTTTTTATTTGGTAAAAATTTAACTCTTTTGTTTTTATAAAGACTTTGTGAAAAACGTTTTCCTTCTTGTTCCTATTCTAATGCCGCTTCCACATCATCTTGATTTCGTTGGCACAACTTTATTTCACTGTTAATTCAACCCTTATCCCGAAATCATAAAATACACAAATAATTTACAATAGGAATTTATTTCTATGTTTAATACACATTGCCAATCTGTGTTATATGGGTACGTCCTTTTTAAACTTTAAACTCTCGTACATGTGCGTGTATTTTTTTTTTTATTATTTATGAAAATCGTCATCGTCAAATATTCTTATCGGTTTCCCAGGGCTGTAGTGCTGCTGCTGCTACTGTTGTGCCACTTCCTACCGTTTGCTGTTGTCTCATGCAAATATTTACAACCAAAAGCTTAAGGTTGTGATAATTAAAATTGTATCCGTTATATACTTATTTACGTATTTAAAACCAAATAAAAAAAAATATATTCAACCCTTCCACTTTCAGCTTTACATTATTTCTCCATCCTTTGGCTATACTTACCGCGATACTTGTATTTGTGTGTATGTATTGGCTGATACAAGGCTTACGACTTTAGCCAAAAATATTAGATTTTATTGTTTTAATTTTTAATAATTTAACTGCGTGCAGAATTTTATGATAATCACGAAATACAGCTTTAAATTATTTGTTACACGTTTTATGTTCCTCTTTTTTGAAAATTCTTGTAATTATAATGGCAGGACATTACGTTTTATTCCGTGTGCTTCATTTTAAAAGCATTATCGTTTTAAAAGGATTTTAAGTTGTTGTGTTTTGTTTTAATAAATTAAAAAAAAACAAGTTTCTTTAAGATTTTCGCGTCTTTGTTGATTGCTTAAGAAATTAAGAAAATAAAAATGTTGCTGTAAATGGATTTTTAAAAGCAAGTGGAAAAGTGAATGCTAGGACCAATAAATAACTACCAAATCTTTTCAATGACCTTTCAGGCTTTAAGAGCGAAATTCTTTATTATCTTAGACTACTTGAAAAATAATGCAAGAAATATATGACATTTTTCTTATGAGATATAAAATATTTGTTCCTTATCTGTGTTCGTTAAGGGTTGATTCATAAACCCTACTGGGAAACACTTAAAATTTTTTGTTGTTTTACTGTCGTGTTTACAAATCCGGAACTATTATTTTGTTATAAATTATTGTATAGATTAAAACCACGAAAAAGAATTTTATAATTTGTAATTTGTAACCCCACTCAAAAATGTTCATATATTTTTTTAAAAATTTGACAATAGTTTTTTTAATGGCGTTATTGAATAGCATAAAAGTCAGAAACATTTAGATCTGTTCTTTCAATTATGTATATGAATTTTCAAAAGTCTGTAACGGAATTCAATTTAAAAAGTTATCTAAATGCTCAGTTATAAAGATCTATGGCGATTATTATACTTCCAATATAAAAATATTATAACATTTGACTAAATCTAGATTTTCACGATTGCAATTTTCTTCAAAATTGCTCTTCAAAATGCTTCAAATTCGTGTAAACAGCAAAATTTCTTCAAAATTTATTTATTTAATAACTATTAATAACTATTGAAGAAAATTTCAATCGTGTAAATCTAGCTTAAGTTTCGAAGTGTAGCTGAATTTTGCTTAGATCAAATGTTCTTCAACTTTTATTATATTGCTAAAGCTACAGTGGGTGGCCAAATTATTAGTTACACTTATTAATTAAGATTCAACCGCTTTTAATACGTATGTAAATTTATTTCTTTTACCAGATGTTTTCGTATTTTAATTCTGGTAATACTGATAAATATTTTGTGCAGTGCCAACAATGATTGGTGACATTAGAGTGCAGTTGTAGATTATTATCTGCCATTCTGCTCTGAAGTGTGAAATATGCAATTTTGAATTAATTGATTAAAGTCTGCCATCGCAATGAAGAACTAAAAGAAAATGTTCAAAAATGCATTCAGGGAATGCCAAAAAGGGTGCAAGCTGTAATTGATGCCAAAGAAGGTTCTACGAAATATTAAGATTTTTTTTTCAAAAAATTTTGTAATATTTCTTTTCCTCAAATATATATTTTTAAAACAAAAGAATTTATTTTTAATTGAATTAGAAACACTTAATTTACCTAAAAGAACAAATAAAAGGATAAATTTCCACTATTTTAAAATATTATACGGCTTCAAACTAATAATTTGGCCACGGCATGTGTAACTAATAATTTGGCCACCCACTGTATGTATAGACGATTGTCAGATATTACGTTGTCCGAAAAATGTTCTGAAAATATATAACAACCGTGTCAACTTAAAATTTTTGTCTTCCAAAGTTGTTCAGTACATTGAAAGACAAAAATATTGTCAGACATCTAACAATCGTGTAAACACACAATTTTGTCATTGTTTTAAGACAATTGTCAAACACTTTTCATTGTTGTACGTGCAAAGTTTATGCATCTGCCAATGGCAGCATTGTCGTAGAAATTATTTCTAAATGCAACTCTGTATATACATAAATAAACAAAGAAATGTGCGTTAATAAGATTTTGGAAAAAGAATTTCGGTTGACAGATAAATACATTGTGTGACAATTGTGTGCCAACGAAATTGTTTGTTTTCTTACAGTCGTCTAAACTGACAATTTATCTTTTGCTAACAATTTTTCAATATCAGTACAATGCTGACACATTGTTAGATCTGACAACGTTGTAATATCTGCCGATAGTCTATACATAGCTTAATAAAATGTTCCCTTAAGCTACGTACAGACGCTTGTCAGAACTTACAATGTTGTCAAATCTAAAAATGTGCTGGTAATGTACTGAGAATGAAAAATTGTTACCAAAAGGTAAATTGTCAGTTCAGACGATTGTAGGAAAATCTTAAAATTTCATTGGCAGATAATTGCTATACAATTAATGTAGTAATGGCAAAAATTGGCAGATTCGTTGTCGAACATTGCCAGAACTATATGTCTGTATATTAAATTAAAATTTTTTAAATGTTGTCATGTAACAATTTTCGCTGCATATATGTATGCATAGTGAAGATAAAAACAAGTGAACAAAAACACGCCTCAGTTTGTTTTTTGTGTTGTAATTACATTATCAGCCCAATCATGGAAAAAAAATTCCGTGGGAGTTTTTCCCTTTTCCCATTTTTCCTATTCAAATTCAATGTTAAAAACATAAAAAGGGAAAAAACTCCCGCGGAATTTTTATTCATGATTGGGCTGTATATATTTTAAGTTTTTTGCTTTCTCTCTCAGTGTGTTTTGCAAGGCAAATAAACTAGGAAAAATATCGGAATAAAAACGCTTATATTAATATTTCTCTGACAATGGTGCCATAGTCAGATAAACTTTGTTTATTTGAGTGTATGACAATATAATGACTATGGCAACGAAAAGTGTTCATATGATTGTTAGATGTGTGACAATATTTTTGTCTTACAATGCACTAACAATGCTTTTTCTGATAACGTCAGAAGACAAATTTTAAGTTCGCACGGTTGTTAGACATTTTCTGAACATATTGTAAGATCTGACAACCGTGTGTTCATAACTTTAGAAATTATTTCTCTTCATAACATTAATAATTAGTATAACTAATATAGAAACAAATACACAAATAATATTGACAATTTACATTGAATACTTGTTATAATAGATATTTTTCACGTATAGACACTGCGTAACATAAAATATCAACTTGATATTGGTTAATCCATTTTTGTGGTTTTTTTTAAATCATTATTCGAATCTGTAATTTCTGGTTGGCTTGTGAACTTTTCATATGACCACACAGCTATTTCAAAATACTCATTTAAAAAATCAAAATTATTTTGCTGCACTCAAATTTTTAAAGCTTTACGAGTACGACCATTTTCCTACTTAATACAACTAAAATATATATTTTTATTTTTGTTGTTAATATCTTTTGTATGTTTTTGTTTTGCCTCGCCTATAAATATTTAAAAACATCCGCTTATACAGTTAATACTATTGTTCTGGTGACACCAACATGAAATTCCTTACAAATTTTCTATAAAAAAATATACGAATAGAAAAAATCCCCATAAACTCTAAATATACTTAAGAATCATATTTCCCATGATAAAGTGTGTTAAGTGTACCCTTAAGGCCAGGCCAAAAGTTAAAGAGACGGAAAGAGAGAAGCAAAGATAAAAAACGTCATACAAAAAAAAAAAAAAAGAATACTTATGAAAAAAGAAGTAAAGTTAAGATTTTTAGAAAAACTCTGAGAAATTCCTAAGTATGTCCATTGCTTGAATACCAGTTGAAGTAAATACACTTCTTACAGTGATGTAAGCTGCTTAAATTATGGGCTACATAAAAAGTTACGACAAGGATTTTTTTCATTTTTTTTTTGTTCTTTGGTTTTATAAACGTATTTTGTATCAATGACATTTACGGTATATTTTTCTATTCTTTGTTGTAATATCCTTATTGTATGTTTAATAGGAAATATGGGAAATATGAAGTGGTTTACTTATACAAATTTATTACTTTTAGTATCTTGCACAAAAATCAACATTAATACTGGTTTGCTGGGTAAGGTGGAACAATTCTATAGAAAGGGAGAAAAAGTCAGTCTATTAGTTGGTATCCTAGAATAAAATCAACATGTGAATAATGTTGTGGTTTTTTCATTCCCAACATTCTTAAAGGAATTGTGTTTATCAATACTTTAAGTGATTTTCGCATCTTCTGTATTTTCAGATTGTATTTTCGGGAAATCGGGAAAATTTTTGATTTTTCTGGGTAAAATGCTGATTTCTGCCAACAGTGGCTGTTATTGAGTAAAAACTTCGTGATGACTTGCAATCTCGGTCATCACTGAATGGGGTTGTGCGAACAGAGTCGATTTTAACGCACGTGTTGTTTATTAACGCACAACAGATCATGTTGCTTCATCTGTTTTTATGGGCGGAGTAAATATTAAGGAATCAGACGCTCTTGACGTTCTAGGCATGAGAATCCAGTGTGATGTCCGCTGGACCAAACACATTTTTCAAGTGTCAAAAGAAGCGCTCAAAAGCCTTGGTTTTTTAAAACGGTGTAGAAAATACTTCACTCCATCTGACCTTCTTACTATTTAGACCACCTATATTCTACCGAAAATGGAATACAACTCTCATGTATGGGCCGGTGCTTCGAAGTCTATTTTGGAGTTACTCGACCGCGTACAGGAGAGGGCGAAGATGCTTATCGGTAACAGTAGGGTATCCAACTCTATTTATTCATTGGAACATCGTCGCAATGTGGGTTGTGTTTCACTGTTCTATCGATACTATAATGGTATGTGTTCTGCTGAAATCAGGGAACTTGTTCCTGAAACACGCAGTTTTTTACGTAATAAACGTTCTTCACTCAGGGCTCATCCATTTGTGGTCGATTGGACAGTGGATCGCACAACACACTACAGGGAAAATTCGTTCTTTAGCCGTACTATCCGTATATGGAACAAACTACCAGCAATATGGGAGAATTCAAGTCAAATGTTCACAAACACTACTCCCTCTATCCTTCCTCCCATAACCTATTTTTCTAGCTCCAGCATAAGTAGGGGTCGTTCTCTGAGTGCTGGTGCGAGAAAAAAAAATTCTCTTCATATTATGACGATCGGTCCCTAATTAGTAAAACTCCTATATAAGGCTGCAAGAATATCATTTTCGAAAAACAAATTATTGACTATATGGTCAAGTTTGAGTTTCTTACTTGTTTTTTTTTCTTATTATTTTATATGTCTTATAATAATCCAGCATAAATTTGCTTCCATTTCGTATCTTGGATCTCAATGAAGTATAAACAAATGCCTACTAGCTATAATCTATAAGTACAAGAAAGTCCTTTTAATCTCTACTTATACACACACACATCGTGCATTCAAAATAAACACTCATACATACATTTATGGTAGTATCATGAGGATGATAACAATTTGGTCACTTTAAGTGAAGCAAATTTATTTATAAGCAGTTTTTTATCCAAACAAGGCATTACTTTCCTACACTTTCTCCCCTTTTTTTTGAGCATGAAGAATGAAAAGGGAGATTTGATTTTTTTTAAGGATGTTATTTTTTACATACACATATGCACACTTGTGTGTGTGTTGTGTTTGTACATATGTATGTGTGTGTGTGTGTTTTAGTAAATTGAACTAAATGTGCTTTTTGATGGGCAAGTTACATAATTTTTATATCTGTGTATATCTTGTAAGAGTTTGTGTTGGCGTCTTAATCATGTTTTATGTAGCGTAACACATTTTTAATGCTTTTGGCAATGATTTTTTATTTGTTATGTTGTTGTTGTTTTTTTTTTTGTTTGTTTGCTAAATTTTCTTCTTTTTTTACTTTACTGATTGTAGTTTATGTACGAAATGTTTTCACAACTAAACTTAAGTTATTTATTGTTGTTGAGTGCTCGTACATTCGCATGTGAAAGCAATAGTGTGTTTTGTTGTTGTTGTAATTCTATGTAATTTCATTAAGTTGTGATTTCTTTATATTATTCTGTTCATTGTCCATTTTTTATAACAAGTCCTGTCTGTGTGGTCTGCCTTTAAGAGCGTCGTAGGGGTTTGTAGTGTTTGGTTGAAGTATGTCATGTGTAACTTTATTTGGCACTTGAACCATCATAAATAAACAATTACATTAGAATTTCACTTACACTTCTAGCAAATGGGTTCATTAATAACAAATGAATATAAGATAAATATCTATAATACATATTTGCAATTGTTTTTATCATTCAGTATATTTCCACGAATATCAGTTACTTGTTATTAATTTTATTTGTTCAAGTTTTTTTTTAGAGGTAAAATAAGTAAACAGCGTAATGAATGATAGTGCAAGATTTTATAGTTTATCATATTGACGTTTTTAATAAGAAGCATAATATTAAAAACTTCTCCTTTGTCAAGATGTTGAAACATTTGCTTATAAAGTTGTTAACACTTTTTTAACTTGCAGCCATTTTGTCAGCTGTCAAGTGATTTATGTTTAGTTAGGTTTGGCATTTGAACATGAATGAAAGTTGTGCAAATTTATTTTTCGGTGAGTGGGCCCAAAAGCAGATTGCAGTTGATCTTGATTTTCATAAGCGAATTTTGTTTAGCGATAAAGCTCACTTTTGGTTGAGTGGATACTTTTATAAACAAAACTGCCCTATTTTGAGTAATGATGATCCTTAAGTATATGTTAAGACATCGTTACATCCAGAAAAACGGACTGTTTGGTGTGCTTTATGTGCTGGTGCAGTAATTGGTCCGTACTTCTTAAAAAAGCTAAGCTGGTGACCGCTATAGAACTATGATTACATACTTTTTCGTTCATCAATTGAACACTCATGATGTGCAGCAACAAGACGGCGCAACATGTCACACAGCTCGTGCCACAATTGATGTATTGAATGATACGTGTGGTAATCGCATAGTTTCGAACATAGTTTTAACACAAGGAATAGTAACAACTTAAGAATAGCCTTTTGCTTAAGTGAAACAACAAAGAAACGTGTCGAACACTCTGGTTGTAGAGAATATAATAACTTGCCTACTAGTATTAAATGCGTATCAAGACTTTCACAATTTAAATCTTCTTTGAAAAACGTTTTACTTCAAACTGTTGATGAGCTTCTGATATAATCACCCCTATCGTGAATAAAAATTCCCCATGAAATTTGTTCCCTTTTCACACTTTTCCTATTAAAATTCAATGTTAAAAAAATAAAAGGGAACAAATTTCATGTGGAGTTTTTATTCACGATAGGGGTGAATATAATTGTTCAAATTTTATTTTAATTCTAAGTTATATTTTATTTACATAACTTAAATTTATTTTTTTATCTATTTATCTATTATTATTTAATTTAATTAATTTAATTTTTATATTGTAAATTCTTTTTGCCAACAAGCCTCTATAAATCTGGCGCTGAGGCAAAACATGTATATTCGATTTATAATAATTTATAATAATTTATAATAAAAATTGAATTAAAGAAAAAAAATTGGCCTTCAAGATCGTGCGATTTAACGCCTATGGGGATATGTGAAGTCGCTAATCTACGCCGATAAGCCCGAAAATGTTGGAAAAAGTCATTCAAAATTGGACCTCCATATTAGACTACCTTCGAGCCAGCCGTAGCGGTCATATGCCGGAATTCATATATAAATTATAATGCAAGAAGTTTATCTTCAGCATAAAGTAAATTTAAAAGTTTTATACATCTAAAATAAACACCCTTTATCAAACATATTTTGTATGGCGTATGGAACCGCAAAATCTTCGTCAATGCCATAATTTTTTCTGTTTCGATGAAAAGACTGATGTGACATAATCCTTCCAGGAGTAACCATATGAGACCTTCACTGACGGTTCCTAATCGATTGATAAGAGTGTGTCTTTTAGACTATGGCTGGATGCCTTTATACGTGTTTAACTATCACTATTAAGACTGTGAATTTAGCCATTATTCAAATTCGTAAGACAACAAAACAATTGCAAACTTTATTTTCATAGCAACAGCTGTTATTTGACTAATAGTTAACCAACGACGTTTGGGGGTTTAACTAATGGCAAACTAAGCATTGCGAATAAAGAATCATTAGTTAAGCCTTTGTCATTAGCTAACTAAAGACTGTGAATTTAGCCATTAGAGATTAAGATGTGTTAGTTATTGGAATTATTTTCTTCGTAATCCCTATCAACCCAGTTATCACAACGTGACCCATGAAGAACCCAAGTGTATCACTCTAAGAAATTGGCTGGCTATTTAACCGAACTGAACTATGTTTCTTAATACTGGTCGAAGTTGTTGCCTATAGCTGAAAGACAAAATAACTTGCCAAGTGTTCATTGCAAGGGATACATTTTATTTAGTGAGCTGATGCACTTTAGCAGACTTTCAAGTTATTTGTGTCAGTTTAAATTCAATGTAAAATGTCGAAGTTGATTTCGTTGTGCTAAGATTGCAAAATTCATTAGATGTCTGAAACTCTGTAGACAAGATGCATATGAAATTAATATTAGTCACATTGATACATGTAAATGTGTCTACTGACTATCCTATTTAGTTGTACGATATGTCAAAAAAATCGTGTGTGGCCCACGAAGTCGAACGATAACTTTCGCTTACATAAGACTTAAGACACAAACTTTTTATCGTATCTATTTTTTACTCAATCAAGTTTGTTTATTCCACAATCAAGTTTGTGTCTTAAGTCTTATCTAAGCGAACGTTATCGTTCGACATCGTTGGCCAGGGGGTAAGTTAATTTAAAAGGTGGAAAACTGCGTTTGTTTACATTAGCAAAAACATGTTTTTGCATCTTTTTTGTGTAATAGTGTGGCACCTATGACATACTTTGTTGCGATTTTCTTTTGAGTATGATAGAAAACGGTAAGATTTTACAGTGAATGAATCGTACGATTGTGTAGGATAGTGTATCACGACCCACAGTGGGATTTTTTGTGCAATAAGTCATTTTTTCGACACATAAAATTTAAAAATGTAATGATGCAGTTTTGTAGAAAATTGATTCAGTATGAAGAATCCATAAACAGAATCTAAAAAAACGTTTATTTGTCTTTGAAATAATGAAGTAAAGTCACATGTAAATTTTGGTCCAAAATATTGAAAACTGTTAAGGCACTTCTAAAGTGTTTGTACGTAAGATAATTTTATTGCTCTGATTTAAATAGCTATATTCTTCAAATATGGCCTTTTCTGCGTATTTAAAAAAAAACTTATAAAATTCGCTCATATGGTTTAAAAGATATGATAGAATAAAATTTGTTCTATAATGTGCCGTGATTACAAACTTCCTTGGAAAAAAAAGGTTGCTCGGTCGTGCTCGGTGCTCTCGCTATAATAAAATGAAAGGTAAGACTCCATACTATCATTTAAAAAAAAAAAAAATTTAAATAATTAATAATCTTTTATAAAATCATAAAATTGGTTTTCCGATTTCATGAAATTTTTAATTTTAAAAAATTACAAAAATATATTGCATAATTTTAGGCACGTGCGTTATAATGACATTAAGTTACAACAATAACTTATTTAGAATAGATTAAAAACAAAACCATATGATTTAACAACAATAAAAATAAAACAATTTGTGAAAATATCGAAGTGGAAAAGATATTATTAAAATGAGTTTATTTTCTATTGATGGTGAAGCAATCAAAATGGGCGTTTCCTTCTTACATGCTCGCATAAAATTTATGGAGTGCATACTTCATATCGCCTACAACAAACCATTTGAAAAATGGTCCGCGCTCAAGGACGAACACAAAAGTCTTAAACTGGAAAACAAACTTCGAAGTCAGAAGGCCTCAAAGGAACAGATGGGTATACGAGTGGATGCAGTTCAACAAGGAACTGGGTCTACGAACGATGGAAATACGTCCAGGCGTTTCTTTTCTAACCCCGCACTTGTTGCCGATGTGACTGGTGTAGAGGAGCAACTAATTGATCGATTTCGCATTATACTACAAATAATAACATGTGGCAAAAAAGTTAATTCCTTGAAGTTCAAGAATTTTGCTCAGGATACAGCAAAACTTTTTGTTGAAAAATATAGTTGGTATTATATGCCAGTAACAGTACACAAAATACTAATACACGGAAAGGATATCATGGATGCGGCAATACTTCCTGTTGGCATGCTTTCTGAAGAAGCCGAAGAAGCCAGAAATAAAGATTATAGAAATGATAGATTAAGGTTCTCCAGAAAATGTGATAGAGTTGCAACAAATACAGATGTTTTTCATCGACTTCTAGTATCGTCAGATCCTTTTATAAGTAGCATTAGATGTCAACCCCGTAAACAGGTTATGGAACTTGATGATATAGTTACAGAAATGATAGATGATGAATAAAAGTCTATATTTAAATGCATGTATTGAAATTTATTTATAAAATAATTAGTTTTGGTAATGAAACAAAAAGTTGTGGGAAAAAATATAATATGGATTATATGGGCGGTGGGTAGAGGGCGTAGCCAATTTTGATGAAACTTTATATTTTTCTTAATTGAGCTAACCAAAGGCTCTGTGCCAAATTTCAAAAACTTTGGGCCAAAAATTAATTTTGGGTTCTATGGGCGGTGGGTAGTGGGCGTGGCCAATTTTGATGAAACTTTATTTTTTTCTTAATTAAGCTAACCAAAGGCTCTGTGCCAAATTTCAACATTCTGCGAGCACTCCTTATATTTTTTGCCAAACATTGTATGAACAAATCCCTCTGTGCGACCTGAAGGAATTGAGGAATTTTGATAATAATATTTTGTATCGAAGGACAAATGTCATTTATTAAAAAGAAAGTAACTTGGACATATTTTGTAGCATATTTCACTTGTGCTGCATTTTTTAACTTTTTGAAGCGGTTTAGTTAACAAATGAAGAATTGTATGCAAATTGGATATTTAAGTTAATGTGATCGTGATCGTATATACAATAAAATTATTTAAAGTAAGGCAAATTTCGTAGATTAGTTTCTTTTTAACTAAATAATTTTAATTAAAAAATATTAAAGTTTAATATTAAAAAAAAATATTAAAATTTAATAACTCCTGAAGAAGATTTCCAAAGGAAATCGAAATATCGAGTAATTTATATATAAAAATAAAAAAATCTTTTATAAAAAACAAAAAGTGACCTCAAGCTTAAAAATTTTTTAATAAAAAAATCATACAAAAAGGTCGAAAAAATTAGAATAAAAGTAGATTAGTTTCCTTACTCTACCAAATGCATGCACAATTCTTTAAATTACTACACTTTGTATGAAAACTAACAGTCTCCACTTCTTTAAGGTTATTGTTTTCTTATTCAAAGGACATGTTGTTGAAATATTACAACAACACTTAGAAGAATGTTTGTTTGTTTGATGCCAAGTAAAATATAAACAAATAACCCCAAAGTAAATAAAATTAAAACTCTTAATTTCCACAAAATAAGCAATTAGCTTAAAAAACTTTACCTTAAGTGTCCAAACAAAGTGGCTGCTGCTCATGCTGCTACGTTCGTTTCACAGACCAGCAGACATTAAGGCAGACAACTTGAACCCGAACGAAACAACAATCCTTTTGTAAATGCGGCAAATGCAGTTTATAGTTAGTACCGACAGTGTATTTGTTGTAAGTAGTATGATGCAGAAAGTAATAAACACAGAAACGAAGTACAAATACAAACAAACAAACAAACAAACAAGCAGAAAAGGACACTTGATTTTACTACTTAGAATGTTTGACACTTTTTGGCACCACATCATCAACTATAGTATAAAAAAACAACAACAACAACTAGGACTAACTACTCACTTCAAGTTTTGAAGCTTTTAACAGTTTGGAAGAAAAGCTGGAATAGGACTCGTTTTCTTTTACATAACAATACATACATGCAACACTTCCTGTATTTCTGTTTGTATTTGGAGAAAATGAATTTGCAAAATTTTTACTTTTTTATTTGGTAATATTGCTGCTGTGAGTGTGAGAGTTAAATAAAACTAAAAGGACTTAAATCTTTTAAAGTATTTAAGTTGATATTATGTAGCAATTATTTTAATATCTTTATAATAAAGAACACACTCCTTATATGAGCTGTTAGTAGATGTCCGTCTTGGCAACTGTCTGTCACTGTTCACTCCACTCACCCACTCACCCACCTACTCGTGTCATTGAAAACATTTACAAAACTATTTTGAGACAAGTGTGAACAAGATGTTTTTCTAACTGGTGGTAAAAAACAATTCATTTAAGTAGAATATTTCCTTGTTACTACAATATATTCTACACTTGGTTGCTGTTGCCGTTGTTATCCTTGAAACTTCAAAGTCATTTCATTTAAGAAAAGCTACATATTCCTTCCACTATTTCCATATGACATACATGTTGTTCCTGGTTTACTAGTGGTAGTTGTTGTTGTTGTTGTTGTGACATCATTAAAGAAAGAACCCTTGTCAAGTGATTTCCTAGATACTATTTTCCTAAAATAATAGTTTTGTCCTGCCCAAACCAACCCATCAACCCACCAACCAACCATCTAACTGATAGACAGTCTAATGAAAGCCTTTAAGATTTTTGTAAAGTCATATTGTTGTTTTGTTTTGTTAATGTTATGTGGTGTTGTCGTTTTCATATTCCTGGTCCAGGTGATAGTGTGTGAAGGCATGAAATACAATTTATATAGAAATAAATGATTGTTACTTTTACAGTCGGTTCGTCCGTCTCTTACAGCCACAACAATTTTATTTTTGTATTAAATATGCTTAAAAATGTTGTATGTATAGTAAAGTTTTAAAGTGCTTAGATTATTTGTGCAACATGTACAAACAGTGGATAACAATTAGTACTTTATATTTCGGTTAACAAAAATTCACCTGATATATTAATGATGTCGAACAGTTATGAACATTTTAACAGAATTTGAACATTTTACGATGATTGAAACAAGCTAATATAAGGTTATTTTTTTAATCATCTTAGAAGAAAACTTGTACATCCAGTAACATTTGTTTACAATAATACCAATATATTTAAAATATTTTAATCCGTAATAATATTATGGTTTTTAATGCATTTAACCCTGCTACTACGTTTAGGGTCTTTTGATGACCCAAGTCGTATTTAACATTGCATAACTTGCAATAAAACGTGTTTGTCCGTCACACCGATCACAAGCCTTAAAAATATTTTTGAAATATACAAATTTGAATTTTCTCAATAAAAAAATGTGGGGTCAAAATATGACCCGAACATAACATGTGTATTTTTTTTCTAACATAGTAGCAGGGTTAAAGAGTTTTTAATTAAAAACTTTGTGATCCATTGTGATTAAGTTTTTTTTTAATTTTTAATAAAACACTTGCAAAATTAGCAATTTTGCTATACATCGTGCAGACATATAAAAATTAATTATTTAACAACTTTTGAAATATTAAATAGGGGAGGGGGGGCACCTTAGAACACTTTTTGCTTTCAAGCCACATACAAAATTATATTTTTGAATTATTGACTTTTTACATAATTTAACTAATATGTATGGAAATAAACTTTAGTTTAAGTCTGTCTACAAGTAACTTATTTTTAGTTTGATTTATATTTTTTTTATTTTTTTAATGGATGAAGTCATTGTGTTCAGTTTGGTCTATTATTCTACAATGAATCGGCTTACAAACGAACAACGCTTGCTTATCAAAATTCGTGCTCCACTGACTGATCCACTTTTTTTTATCAGAAAAAATGCGTCAGCTATGAAGCTCATTTCTGGTTGAATGGATACGTAAACAAGCTAAATTGTCGTATTTGGTGTGAACAGCAGCTAAAAGCATTGCACTCCATACATCCATATGCCAATCCATACAAAAAATGCACTGTTTGGAGTGGCTTTTTCAAAGACAGTGGTAGTTTTTCAGGGTGCTGTAGCTTAATTGGTTAGCTGGTGGTATAGCATTAAAACGCCACCGAAGTAAAATAATTAAATAAAGGCTATAAAATCAAGCTTTAGCATTAATGTGCCTACTCACCACCAGAGGCGCTGCCCTAAAAACAAACATTATGCGCAATTGCAGAGTTGTGATATAAAAAGCTTTCTTCTTTCACCACCTTAATTCTTCAAATATCCCCTTTCCAAAGAATGTAACGCAAGTATATACATATTTGGAGAAAACACATATACATTGACACAATGTGTGCATGCATGTTAAAAGGGGAATCAACAAATTCGTGTGTATCAATGCAATCTGAAAGAGGTAATGACCAATTTTGGTTTTATCAGCAAAAATGCGATTTCTTTTGCAAGGATTACCAGATTTTAAAAAAAAACTTGTTTGGGTTTTTTTTAAATTTTATCCGTTTATGAGGGATTTTTTGGTCAAAATGGTTTGAAGTATGAGTCCGCGTCCGGTAATTAGAATGTCAGGTTATTGGAGTCATATTTGTATGGAAAAACTAATAAAATGGTTGTGTTCACGAAATTTGTCCGGTTATTGAAGGTGTCTGCAATGTGGAGTTTTACTGTATAGGCATATTAATTGCCTGAGTGTTGCTTCTATTTTAAAAAAAAGAAAAAAAAAACAACGAAGGCAGGAACATTACTGTGAACTCCAAGTGTTTCCGTGGGTTGATGAATTTTTTTTTTTGCCCAAAATGGAAGAGCTGGATTTAGCTGACATGTGGTTTCAACAAGATGGTACCACATGCCACACAGCACGCAAAACAATGAACCAACTGTACAATGAACAGTTTATTTTACGTGTGGGGCCGGCCAATTGGTCGCCTTGATCGTGGGATTTAACGCCTTTAGACTATTTTTTGTGGGTCTATGTTAAGGCTCGTAACAGGGACAAGCCTGCAACGGTTAACACACTGGAAGCTAATATTGAAGAATTTATTTGAGAGATACCGGCTGATGTAGCAGAGGCTGTGATAAAATTTTACCCAGCGTATGAACCATTGCAGCCAGCATATGTAGATCGTTCTATCGACAAATTGTATGTTTTTCCGAAAGGCCTTAAAAAATCACTTTTAGATTTAATTTGTTAGCATGCATTACTTTCAAGGCCATATTTTTCATAATTTATTTTTAAAAGAATATTTGTGATTATTTTTATCGTATTGACATTATAAAGCCTCATTTTAATCTTCATTGTATATTAATAACATTGAGTATCTGAGGATATGTTTCGCACACACACACACTCTGTTTATCCGTCACTCAGTCATTCATTGTAAATCATCAAGCATATGTGTTTGAAAGTCAATTTACTTCAGAATGCTCTCTAGTTTTTTTTTGCTTAAATATTTAAAGTCTGTAAAATTTAATGCATAAATTTAATTACTATGCCAAAGACAATACTAAGACAAAGACAAAGACAAAGACATGACAAGATTATTATTCCACAAATATAAAATAGAAAGGATTTAAGGAATCTTAAATGTTTGTCTACATATGTCTACATAACTAAGTAAAAGGTATATATTATTGAATTACTACAAAAACATTTCAAACTAAAGATCTAAATTTAGTTTGAGACAAATTGCAATATAAGAAAATTGATTTTGAATAGAACTAGAACTAGAACTAGAAAATATTTTTTATATATAGAAAATATTCGCTCAAATATAAATATTTAATTTAGTTAAATATTTTAAACAATATATATATAAATATATTTTAAAGCTGCTTTTGAACAATTAGGAGTAATATATACATTTCCTGTTAAGCTTTTCTTTTATCAGAATCTATACCTTTTCCGTTTGCAACATCCTTTAAATAAAAGTCGGTTTTTAAAGGAAATTGGTTCAGAAAAAATGAAATGCCACAGACAATTATGGCAACACATTGGAAAACTAATGACTTTGGTTAAACCATAACTATTAAGACAACAACACAACATCAGTGTATGTATACTCCAGCATATCCTGTCAACAGTTCTTAGCTCTCATTTTTTCCCAACTTAAATGTGGTTAATTTGTTTAAATGTTTGGGTGCAAATGCGCTCAAAATACCCAAAGCCAGTGTAAAGACCTAAAGTCTTACATTAAATGTTACATTAAATGTTTAGCTATAACTCTTTGAAGACCAAAAGAATTAAACTCATATACAACATTAACGAACAGAAAACCAACAACAAAATGAACATTAACATTTGCTTTTAAATATCTAAAACCTCAAAGATACAAAGAAGGCGACAGACATTCATTCTTCTTTCTCTGACTACGCGCTTGTTGTATTTGGTGTGAGTCACATTGTAGTTGTTACTTTCGGCTTTGTAAAAAACATTTTGCATGCTAAACGCCAAAAATTCAAGATGTTTGACTAAAATGTGATTTTTTTTTTTGGCCAAAAAATAAAAGGAAATCCCACGTAATGACCGTAATAATCGCAGTTAATTAGTCAGACAGCGTCGTCATCTATTCGACATACACAAAAGGTACAAGGGTTGTTTGTGAAGTTCTGGGTCTAATTTAGTTAATTCATCTGCCGAAGTGATGGTGATTTTTCAATTTTAATCTAAAGGTGTCATTTGTCCGACTTTGGATTTTCCTTATTTCCTTAGCTGACAGACAAGATCACGAGTGTCTTATATGTTGTTCAGACATGCATTTTTAATTGAGTCAATTATTGGTTAATTAAAAAGTGTTCACACATGTTCAATATTGCTAATTTAATTAGCGTTTGACAGCAGCTGACAAAAAAATACATTTATTTGGTTCTAATATTATAATTTTCAGCCTAAAAATATTCTTTATTAATTTGAAAGCGAAACAACTGCCATTTTAGTTATTAGTTGTCACAGGGTTGTATTTTTAATTTTAACAATTATTAGAACAATTAACTGATAATGAAGCAATTACCTTAATAGAAATTTTGTATGGATAATTAAATTCAATTAGGGCGTTAATTAAAAATTTCAATTCAAAATACATGTCTGAAGACCATTAAACATATTTTAGTACGAAACAATTTGAGAATTTTTCCGAAACATAACAAAAACATTAAAAGTGCGCTGCTTAAACTCAGAGAAAAATAATTTCCAAAGTTAAGACAGAGAAGTTTAATTTAGCATTTAGAAGTGCTGAATTATAGATTATAAATATTATTGTTATTTATTGAATCTGATGGATGTTGTGATCTAATGTTCCGTTTAATTATAATGTCGTCTTGTCCCAAAACTAGCTGAGTAATAAAGCGTATGGTCAAACATTTAAATGTCCTGCTGCGTATGTACCAATGTTTAGTTAAAGGAAAATGTCTAGAACTTTTAATGGATGATGACGATAATGAAAATACACAACAACTATACATTTTCTAGTATAATGAAGTACATTTATTTTGACTATTGCCGCTACTAGCTCCCAGAGAAGAGAAACAAAAAGAAAGAGTAACATTATCAGGAAACACAACAATAAGATATAGAAACGGAAATGTTTTTAACGTCTGTCTGTCTGTCTATATGTCTCTAGTAGTTTTCTACACTGAATACTCTTAGTGCTGTTATCTGCAAGCACAAGAAACATGTTTATTTTTAACGTTTATGCCACCACACTGTCTGCTCGAAATTTGTGAAATGAGTGGCATTAACCCAACATTTTATGACTTTACCACATTTATTTTAAAATCGGCAGTCATACCTTTAAATTAGATTGAACTACTTCTACTTGTACATTTGCCATCATTACATTATGAATATACCCTTTCTTTACTTGTTGTACGAGTATGAATAAAATTTTTTAAGAGACTGAGTTTTTGAGGATAGTTGTTGATGGTATCTTAACTGCCAAAATGTGCTTAAATGTTTTTGAAGGTAGTAAATGTTGATTGTTACCATTGCGTTGATGGTGATGGCTCCGATGATAGGACATTGCATTCCATACTTGCTCGTTTAAATAGATTTTTTAAATTGTTCTAAAAGACGTTAATATAGTTAATTTTAACGGCTTGATTTTATTTATTTTACCTACAGGCCAAATATATGAATGAACATACATATGTAAGTAAATTTTCTTAGTTATTTTCGTATAATTGCTACATACAGTTGATTCAAAAAGTGAGTGCTCATCTATAAATTAAATTTTAAAGTACATATTTTAGGTTAACTCTATTGTTCACAAAAGAAGTTGACACCAGCTTTTGAGCGGTTCTTTAGTAATGTTTAAAACTAATACAAAGAAAAAATAAAGTTATTAATTAATTCAAAATCACAACGCATAATTAAAAATAGTTCAGTTTTTGGATTTTTTTGCAATTAAAATCGCTTAGAAAGAATATTTTAGTATTTAGTATGGAAGCACTTGTTATTAATTATGTCTACCAGTCTTCTGGGAATAGGCTCCACTAAGTTTTGGGTCACCAAGGGTGGAGTTTTATTCCAGTTTACCTATAAAGCTTTTGTTAGATCAATCCTATTTCTTATTTCTCTCCCTCTCTCTCTTTCTCAAAATTTTCTGTCTCAGTTTTTTCACAAGTTTTGAGCCGTGTATTTGGGGTCATTGTCTTGTGTAAATATGAAGTATTCTGATGGAAATGAGTTTTTAAAATGTCAATATACTTCCCATGATCCATACCGCATCGTAAAATTCCAACTCCTGAAGCGCTCATACATTTCCAAACTAGAACTAAGACGCCCCCATGTTTGAAAGTTGGACACAAATTTCTTCATCGTTTGCAAATATATTAAATTTGCTGTCATCCGTAAATCTGTTCCAAAAGTCGTGAGATTTATTTCAATGTTCTTTGGCGTATTTAAATCGTTTAATTTTGTTTACTTTGCTGATATACGAATTCTTATGAGCAACACGACTGTTGTTCCTAGACTCATGAAGCTTCTTTCGTGCTGTATGTAGACAAATGGTTTTCTTGAAGTTGGTATTATTATATTTTGTTATCTTTTCTTGCCGGTTCCTTAGTTTCTTTTCTCTATTTCCCTCACAATATACTTTATTCACTATTGTAATAAAATTTGATTATATTGGTAATAGGAAATATTTAATTTTCATATTCAGTTGTAGAGTTGTATCAAACAAAAATTTATTTTTCAAAATTCCAAATAATCGGTGCAACTTGAGCATTACTAAATTCATATAAATTATCCTGATTATTTTTTAAGGATTTCCTTAACTATTTTCTCTTTTAGAGATGTAATAAATGCTGCCAAGGAACCGATTCAATTATTATAGAACCTTTTATTATTTCTGCGTCTAATTGTTTTCTATTGCCATTATTTTGTTTATATATATATCACCGTTTTGAATTTTACATTCCCTTTGCTCATGCAGACCTTGTTGATATTTGGAGCAGCAACAAGCACTCAAAAGATGCTCTAATAAAGCATATACTGGAAAAAATCAATAAAAAGAACTTAAAGGAAGATCTCATTCGTTTGATTACGAACCAAGTGAAAGATTTCAGCAAATATATTAAAAAGCATATGCCAAGTTGCAACCGAAACATGAAGCGATTTAAAAACAGAGACTCAAAATGGATTACTGGTAATATAGTTACTGAAATTGATGAGTCATATGTATCACCAGACAATATCGCTCGACCAAGCTTCAGTTATGAGAATGCGGGCTCTCGGCTAAAAAGAAAATTAACATCAGAACTTGCGTTAGAGACTGAACATTCAACGCCGTTCGTAATACACGCTGCTACAGTTTAAGCCAAAAAATCAAAAGACAGAGACATGGTCTGATAATATAAGTGAAGTTAGTCCAACACCAATATCTGCTGATAGCGCATTGGCGTTTTTAATAGAAAATGGTTTAACGAAACAGCAATAAGTTTAAACAACAACCAAAGAACATGGTTGTGACATTTATCCAAGCTTTTCGAAAATAGTGGAATCAAAATCAAAATGTAGGCGACAGAAGATCTCATGCCGGGCCGTAGTCGACTGGAGAATATTACTGATGTTTTTAACAGAGCTATGGATTCATCAGATCCCATATTGTCCAGCCTATGTTTGAAGTAATCGCGATATTAGAATCACCATTTATAGATCGGATATATATCAGCTATATGAAATAGTGCACCAAATCATATGAAACTTGGTAGGTCATCTTGGGAGCATAAAAAAATGTACACAAACCAAATTTCAATTCAATAGCTTTAAATTTAGAGTTTATGCCAAAATAAACGAAAAAAACCATAGTGGATTGGGCCGATTTAAAAGCAAACGAATAATATTACATATTTATGGGCAATTATTTATTTATGAGTTTTACAATATTTAAAGCGATATATTTCTGGATTGGAAAGTTTTTTCTCAGCCTTTGATATACACTTTGAATTGTTTTCTATATAAAAAACTGATTTTTTTTAGTTACAATTGACTAAACTAGCAACAGTTGCCACTAAGCTACCATAACTTAATAATACCCTTGCAGCTCCTTAAATATAAGTTTTAACTATCGATAGAATATTATAAAATACTCCCATTCAGATTATTCGTATTCCCCTAGTAAATGTTATTTGTTCATTATTTTCTAAAGCACAACTCTTATAATGAATATTTCCGTTTTGTAAACCTAAATGTTTTAATATTTGAAATAGTGTAGTGGTCATCCTTTTATTAGCATGATTTAAAATTAATTTGCTTAATATTTGCATATGAAACGCCTTTTACAAAACAATTAACTGCATTAAAATACACTTATTCAATTAAACGTATTCATGAAATTCATATTCATTTCGTTGTCCTCCTTGTATGTAAGAAACGTATAATTATTGTCTTAAATTACAGTGCATTAACTGTAGTACAAACTCACGAGTAAGAGTATGAGGACATATGTACATATGCTCATGCAAGACATTAACTTATATTATGTTCTCTAAAATGTCCTTGTTGTCGTTACAGTTAAGCTAAGTACAGCTAAGCATTGTTGTAGTCCATGCATAAAAACAACAGCAAAAACAAACATACATATATGTACATTAGGGGGGCCCCGTTTGTATGGAGAAAAAATAAGGGATCGATGTTTCCGACGAATATGAAAACTTGATTCATTTTAAGACTACGTTTCTTAATTTTTTTTTTCTTGGGGTCAATATTTGGTGAGCTGGTTTAAAGGATAAAAATGTCCTTTTTAGAGGTTTTTTAATTTTTTCACATTTCTTCCAAAGGAACTGTATGTAAATTTAGAATCATATGAAAGGTCTTTGAGAGGCGCATTCAATGGTTTATCAAAAATTAAAAAAACAATTTTTTTTAATTCAAAAATTTTTAAAATTTCAGACAAAAATTTTTTTTTTTATTTTTTAATGGAATTTACCTAAATAAATAGTTGAAATTTCTTGATTATAAACATCATGCAATTTAAGTCAAATGGTTGAGAAACGTAGTCTTAAAATGAATCACATTTTCATATTAGTCGGGAACATCCGCAACTTTATTTTGGGGCCACCCTAATGTACATATATGAATTGTTTGTAAATACATATATTTATTTTTGAATGTGTGTTTTCCTTTAAGTGGTGGTCATTTTATTGTACAATTTGTGCGGCCTCATAATTATAACTTCCGTTTCGGTTTTTGTTGTTTTAGCTTAAAATGTTCTACTCACATCCGTTAGTTATGCTTTTTTGGTTTCCCTTGCAATAACCTACAAATAAAAGGTACAAGGACTATTAAGTAGCAAGAACAACGGCAACAATAATATTAATAACAATAACAAACCTAATTTGTATATGTACATTATTATTTGTATTTGATATTTGCTTATATCTACATATATCTACACACAACCAATACTTACATACATATGATAGACATACATAGTCTATGTACTTGTGTTATTGTTGTTGGTTTAAACACCTAATTCAATTGTTAAAAGACGCCTAGCAAAGTTTGTCTGTCTATCATAAACTTGCCATACTTACCCTGCCAGCAATTGGAAGTTTCTTTCATCGTCCATCGTCAAAGACGTTACGTCTTACTCACTTCCAGATGTTAATTGGAAGATAACAATAACAATTTACATTGCAGTCGTCTTTTAATCATCCAGACGACGTTTGGAAGATTGTTTGTTGTTTACAACCCCAGCCGAAAATGACATGCCCCGTTATAAAAGAAATGAAAAGAATGCCAAAAAGAAGTTTTCGACATCATCGAAATTAGTTTTATTTTATCATTTGCTGTGGTCGGTCAGTGGTAAAGTGTGGTTTTGTTTTGTTATTGTTGTAGTTTTTACATATTTGTTATCCCATAGTCAATATGAGTGTATTATCTGTAAAGGCAAAAAAAAAATCAAAAGCAAAAGAGAGGCGGCTTCTTTAAGTTAAGCAGAAGTGACTTCTTGAAGTTACGCTGAAGTGACTTCTAGAAGTTACGCTGAAGTGACTTATTGAAGTTACTTCCGGGGGGTACAACTTCTCAATACGGAAGACACTTCTACGATCAGAAAATGGTATCGCAGAAGATGAGTTTCAACTTCTTAGCGTCACTTCTGAGTCACTTCCGCAATAGAAAATGTTGGCAGGGTATATGTCTATACATACTTGTATATGTATGTATGCACATATGTATATGTATACCTATAGGTATAAACCCTGCCAACATTTTCTATTGCGGAAGTGACTCAGAAGTGACGCTAAGAAGTTGAAACTCATCTTCTGCGATACCATTTTCTGATCGTAGAAGTGTCTTCCGTATTGAGAAGTTGTACCCCCCGGAAGTAACTTCCAGAGGTCACTTCAGCGTAACTTCAAGAAGTCACTTCAGCGTAACTTCCAGAAGTTATTTTCTTCGCCTCTCTTTTGCTTTTGATTTTTGTTTGCCTTTACAGATAATACACTCATATTGATTATGGGATAACAAATATGTAAAAACTACAACAATAACAATAACAAATCGAAACCACACTTTACCACTGACCGACCAGAGCAAATGACAAAATAAAACTAATTTCGATGATGTCGAAAAATTTTTTTTTGCATTCTTTTCATTTCATTTATAACGGGACATGTCATTTTCGGCTGGTGTTGTAAACAACAATCTTCCCAACATCGTCTGGATGACTAAAAGACGAATGCAATGTAAATTGTTATTGTTATCTTCCAATTAACGTCTGGAAGTGAGTAAGACGTAACGCCTTTGACGATGGACGATGAAAGAAACTTCCAATTGCTGGCAGGGAAGTGTCTATATCCTGTAAGTGAGTTCATGTGTGTGAGTCTTTAGAATAGTCTGTTATAATTTGATTTTTCAATTTTGTAAAGGATAATTTAACAGCTTGTTATTGTTTCGGTATTATTTCATTTGATCATTTGTGTTTGTTTGTATAATGAATATTTAATACTAAACAGGCTTAATTAATTTAACTATTAATAAAACTTTAATATTCATACATATTGTTATTTACCTACTTATTTTAAACAATGTGGCTTTTGTTGACTTTTTTGTTGTTTTAAGAAGTTGATGTAATTAATCTTTTTATTTTCCTTTTGTATCTTTTTTAGAAACATTAAGTGGTTGTACGGAAACATAAATGTAAATTAATTTTTTTTGTTTCTTTGTGTAAATATACATTTGTAGGTAATTAACTATATAATTGCATATATTTATATTTTACTTGTTCCAAGTTTACTTAATATAATATTTAATTATTTGGTTAATAAATATTTTCAATTTACTTAGAAAATAGCCAGATCTCGTATTTTTATAAATGTCAAAGACACATGAATTGCGCATTTGAAAGACATAAAAATTTTGGAAAATATGTTTTTGTTCCAACACTTTATAAAGGTTGTCCTAAATGGGTACATTTACAGTTCAAACTATGTAGCAAATTATAAAACATTGTGGATGCATTCATTTTTTCTTGAAATCGCGATTTGTTAAATCCCTAAAGGCAAACTTGTCATTAACTGCTTTTTTTTGAAATGCACAAATATATAAATAAATAAATCAAAGATTATTTACCGTTTTTTGTAAAACACAACGCCACAGTTTTCTAAGCGTTGCGTTAAATTACATTTTGCAAATCACGGTATTCAAGCAAGTGATGGTTTGCGTTGTAACAGCTGATTCTTACGTTGTTGTTAATACAACTGTTTGAAATTGTGTATTTTGTAAAACGCAATGCTGAATTTTTTATCAGTTGCTTTGTCAAATTTAACGCCTCCGTTTTCTTAGCGTTAGTTTTAAAAGTTGAATTAAAATATTATTAAAAAACAATATTATTCAATTAATTTAATATTTTATAGGAACTTTATTAATACGATGTAAATAAATACGAGTATTAATAAACATATTAATTTCTTACGACAAGTTTTGCTTCTTTTAAAATAGCTGTCACACGTTCCTTTAGAAAGGGACCTATCTCAAGTAATATATATGAAAACGTTTTCTTGTTCATTCGGAAGTTCATCTGAAATCTTTAAAAAGTAACTTAAAAATATTGTAAATCTCCACAGTGTTATTTTACTTACTCATTCAGGCATCTGATGGAATTCGAAAACGAATGAGTTTTAGAATTAAATTTTTTCGTAATATTTCTGTATTGAAAAACTTTTATCACATAAAATATAAAGATATTGTGCTACTAAAGAGATTAGATTAGATTATATTAGAAATGCATTAAAATGTATTTCCAAAACTGATTCGTTTTCGTTTTTAATTTCCATCACATGCCTGATTATTCGTTAAATTCATGATGTTGATAGTAGAGCGCAATTGGTTTTTTCCAATAGATATGTCTAGAACGCTTGAAGAATAATCATCATCCAAAGAAGAGGACATATTCATAAGCGAGAACACTTTTTTTAAACCCCTTAGTTTCTTTGTATTTATAGTTATTTGCTTTAAAAGCGTTTTTCTTTAAAGTTTAAATTTTTTTCTTAATAAAAACCAACCAAAATTATTGAACAGCTGATAGGTTTGTAGCATTGCCAATGCAAAATAAGTGCAGCTCTATGTAAGTTTTTATTTTAAATTTCAATGATTTGACAGTATTGTAACAATGAAATATTTCTGCGTTTGCTAAACGCAATGACGCAGTGATTCAAAAATGCTCATATTTTTGGTGATGCATTCGCAAAAGCGCTGGTGATGCGTTTAACGCAAAATTAGGGCCTAAGTCATCAATAAAAATTTAAATCTTACAAAAGTATGTCGAAGAAATAAAGATGGAAAATTAAAATTAATTTTGAATTGCCAAGCTCGAACGCACTATTTGATCTATCTACGGTTTTTTGAATTAGAAATTCCTATAAAAAAGCTTTGATTGATTTAAAAGCTCCACACATGACAGCTGAAGAATTAGTTTTACTTAAAAAAATATTTTCATTTTAAATCCATTTAAAGTAACAGATGAAACAGTGATATGAATCTCTTCCCATGTTGCACTTTTATTTATGCTCCAAGAGATATCAATCTCTCCTTACTGAAACCAAGAAAGAAAGATGATTTACTTAGCACTTTTAATGAGATAATGAGAATGAATGAAATAATGAATGTAATTGAAAAATGTAAAACACCTAATATACCTTAAGATCAAACGGTAGTATTATACTGCCTTTAAATTAATACAGAAATTTAAGGTGAAACGATATAATTTTTTTGTCAATGTTTTTTTTTAGATGATTAATAGTTTATACAATTTTGTTTACAAAATACAAAATTTGGTTTATAAACTTTTAACAAATATAAAAATTATAACTATGAGGACAGAAAATGTTTGTTTTCGAGCTTATTATATACGTTACTTTTTTGAAATAAATAGGGTTTTTTTTTATTATTATAAACTAATTTTTTTTAATATGAACCAAAAATCCCGGGATTTGCAAAACCGGTCCCGTTTTTTTATTTAAAAAAAATTCTTATTATTTACAATATAGCAATAATGATGGCTCAGCGCCCTTTTAGGCCTTATAGAGGCGGGTTGGTAAAAATATTACATAAATTAAATTTACTTTAAATAAAAATAAAAAAGAAGAAAAGTTTAAGAAAAAAATAATATGTACACACAAAAAAAAATATATTGTGACGGCAAATAATTTTAGCATTTGATGATTTTGCTATTGGGGTGAATAAAAACTTGTTGGAGTAAATGAAAACCTTTTGTCGCAAGAAATTTTCCAACAATATTTTTTTTACCACAACAACATGAAAGTATTTGAAGTTTTTTAACAGCAAAATTATTTGTTGCAAATAGAATAACTTTTGTCGTTAAAGGTTTTCCTCTAAAATAACGGCACATTGAAAATTGCTGTTAACGTAAATGATTTGCATTTGCAGGAAATAACAATTTTTGTTGCCATAAAATATTTATTTTTTTGAATCAAATAATATTACTGTTGTCGTAAAAATATGTGGCAATGCCGCTCTTTAAAATGAACTAAAACTCTCTTTTTAGTGATTCAGTTAAAAGGTTATACTACGACTACAAAACAATTACAAAAAACAGCAGGTAATTTCTTATTTTGTGATACACTAAAGCGATCTGTCAATGTTGTTTTTGTAATTGAATTGTAGACGTAGTATAACCTTATAACTGAATCACTCTACAACTCTGATGATTGTTACTTTATTATCATTGCGATCAGTATTGAGTAGTTTGTCAGAGTGAAACAAGTGAAAAGTGTGCTTTTTAGTTTTAAAGTAATTAAAATAAAAATTAAAGTGTTTCAAATAAACAAACAACAATGTCGGAAGATATTTTTCAGGAAACTATTTGTACGGTGGATTTATCCAATGAAGTGGTTGCATTGCTTTCAACAATGAATATTTCACTGGAAACAATTTCTACATTCATAGAATGCGGCATCAACAAAGTCGATATTTTGAAAATAATGCATTCAAAAGACATCGACGAAGTATTTTCAAAATTAGGAAGGGGGTTTATCGGAGAAAAAATCATTTTTCGCCATGAATTGCAAAAGTGGCGGAATCAAAATAAGGTACGTAAGGTTAATTTGTTCATTTACTTGTACATTCTTATGAACTTTTTGCACGCTTGTAACAAAAGTTACTATACATAAACTATGTATAGTTTACATATTTCCAAAACATAAAACATACATTCATACATATGAAAATAAGAGAAAATAGACAAAATTTTCATTAACCCCCTGGCCCACGATGTCGAACGATAACGTTCGCTTAGATAAGACTTAAGAGACAAACTTGATTATGGAATAAACAAACTTGATTGAGTTAAAATATAGATACGATAAAAACTTTGTGTCTTAAGTCTTATCTAAACGAACGGTATCGTTCGACATCGTGGGCCAGGGGGTAATATTCTTGCACTATAATTCAAATGTACATACAATAAGAATCTTAAAATGTTTGTATGTATTTACTACATTCAAGACCACAGGCTTTTTATCTTTTTGGGATTCCCCCTTTTGCATGCACGTATTATTGATTAATCAACATTACGAATAAAGAAAAATGTAAACAAAAAAATAGTGTTACCGTGTTGTAAGCTGCAAAATAGTGTTACCGTGCTGTTATAAGAATAGACAATAAATGCTAATACATACTATTGTACAATTATGAAAAAAATATTATAATTATTTTATGTTTTATATTTATCAATATGGACAGCTTCCATTAATATTTTGCTGTGGATCGGACATAACAATCACTAATTCAAATCAAACTTCAAACGAAGTGAACAATTGGGTTAATACCAATCAATCTTACCCTCATAATTATGACATAAAAAACATTCTAAGTAAAACAATTACAGGAATAGACATTCTGAAAAATTATGAAAAAAATTATATGTTATCTGACATTGAACAAAATAATGTGGTTCGCATAGTTATTGATAATTTTATCATGAATGGTATTAAAATGGATGCCAAAGTCATGACGGCAGTGGCACAAGCAATTACTTTTGTTTTCCCGAACGAAAATGAATGCACTTATTTCATTCCACGTAGTGCCAAAAAAAATGCATCAGGAAAACTATATGACAGATACTACAATGAAAAACACAGGCGCAAGGCCATGGACTCAAATTCGTCAAAAAAGTTTAAATCTGCTGAGCAAAGCACTGTACAAATGCCTGAGTTGAATTTAACAGAATATAATGACTTCATGTCTAATAAAAATTGGCTAGTACACAATATTCCTACAAATTTGAAACAAATATGGCAGCAAACATCTGAAAATCGGCTAAAAGAAAATAAAACATCACTGGACGAATTTTTAAAAGCATGGCCTAGATACAAAGACCCTAACGGATTTGAACTTATTGATGTGGATTTCGAAACAATGCATCCAGGAAAAAAATCTTTATTGCTTGAAAAAATTGATTCCTTTGAGAAAAACGTTTCCGAAATATTATTCGCAACAAGTATCAAAGATAAACTAAATTTGCAGAATTTTGAAAAATATAAATCGGCAGAAAATCTTGGTAAGTTGATGAGAAAATATATATTATTTGCTTTAATTTATTGCATGAAAAATATTTTTACAGATTCGCGACATCTTTATTTATTTTATTTACTACATGCTGTTATAACTCCTCCACGCATCAACAAGGGAGCGAAACCATCTATATCTGATGCACAAAATGATATGATTGGCCATATAATAAATATAAACAATTTGATCCAGTGGGAAGATGATGCCAGATCTCTTATTGCGAAAGAAAAGCTTACATTGCAGCCTAAAATACTAGTGGTTGGTGAATCGTTGGATAAGTTGAGCGAATTTTACGTACTTTTTAGTGGCGTACGATATAAGGTGGAAACCTTACTTCGTGCTGTCGATTTGATAATTAAAATATGTTTCGTCATGGATTTAGAATATTCCAAAAAGAGCAAATATGTATGGGTATTTTTACAAAATTACGTTTATAACATTCCTTCACAAGATAAAATTGCAAAATTAGAAACTATATTAAACAAACTTAAAAAACTTTAAACGTTATCAAAAAATTTTATTAAAAAAATGCCCACACATAATTGCTCTATTTGCTCCGACGTTTTTGACAATGCTTATTTGTTACTTTCTCATTTAAAGGATGTGCATATGACTCCAAATACCTTTCAATATTATTGTAATTTTAACGAATGCAATAAGTATTATCAAAATTTTTATAAATTCAAACAACATGTTATAAAACACGACAAGTGTATGGTATATTCTCAAAAGACAACATACGAAGGCAACATAAATAAAAATCTACCAACAACAAGTCTTAGCACCTGTACAAAATCAACTGAAGAACCAATATTTCAACTAAATATTCCGGATATTAATAACTTAAAAGCATCTATTTTGAAAAATACCATATCAATGAGTTTGAGATTGCATTCACGATCAAATATTGCCAGAAATAATGTGCCGGAAATACAAAAAGATATAACATGTGTTATTACTCCTTTAATAAACACTCTTGACTTATATATTCCATTTCTTCCTGAAGATGCTCAATCTTCATTCTCCGAATTAATTAATATTGCCAGAAACCCGTTTCAAGATATCGATTCAGAATATAAATTTTTCAAACAGTTAGAACAATTAGACCTTTTCAAATTTCCAAAGCAGTTTTTAATATCAAAAGATTTAGATGAAATATTTGTTCGTGGACAGCCAACATTGGAAGCCAATAATACTGAGTGTTGTTTTTGCGATATAAAATACCAACTACAAAAATATTTCGAAAGTCCCAATGTTCTAGATTATACGCTGAAAAATATTGAGCAAATAAAATCAAACGGTAAATTAAACCACTTTATTATGGGTCATTTGTGGAAATCAAAGATGGAAAATTTTGGAGATAAAATTGTTTTTCCGATATTTGTTTATTTTGATGACTTCCAGATAAACGATGCACTTGGACCACGTAAACATTCTATTTGCGGTATTTACTTTTCTATACCAGTAGTTCCTCAACACCAGTTAAGTTACTTAAGAAATATTTTTGTAGCTGGTTTTATTAATGCAAAAGATTTGGGTTATTTTGGCAACGAGGCCTCACTCAAACCTCTTATTGATGTTTTGGAAGATTTGAGCATCAACGGATTAAATTTTGAAATTAATGGACAAACGACAACTATATACTTCGTTCTTGGACAAATATTGGGTGATAATTTGGGACTCAATGAAGTTTTGAGCTTCCAAACAAGTTTTAACAGCAATTATTTTTGTAGGAATTGTACGTTGTCGAAAGAAGAATGTAAAAAAACTTTTTCTGAAATAGAACAAAAAATTCGTGATAAAAATGTGTACTTAGAAGAAATTGCTGAAGCTAGCTCACAAGGGGCTATTGTGTCAGCAGTAAAGGAAAATTCTGTATGGAATAAATTATCTTACTTCCATGTCACTGATAACACATGTTACGATATCATGCACGATATTTTTTTGGGTGTTGCAAAATATAATATTCCAAAAATTTTAAATTATTTTATATATGATAAAAAATTTTTTACATTAGATGCTTTTAATTGTCGAAAACAGTTATTTGATTACGGGTCTACAGATTTGCAGAATATAAGTTCTCCCATAACCAAAACGCAAATCAAAAATGTTAATATTAAAATGAATGCCGCCCAAATGAAACTATTTTTAGAAACTATTTTACTTTTAATTGGCGACTTGGTAAATGAAAACGACATAGTATATAAGTTTCTTATTAATTTCATAAAAATTGTTCATCTAATTTTATTAGATGAATTTGATAATGACATTATAAAATTATTACAAGATTTGATTTTCGAACACAACAAATCGTATGTAACAATTTTTGAGGAACATTTAAAACCAAAATATCATTTTCTTACACATTACCCTACAGCCATAAAAAAAATAGGTCCTCTAAAGCATGTTTGGTGCTTCAGATTTGAAGGAAAGCACGCTGCTTTCAAACAGTATGCCCATGTTATCGGATCTCGTAAGAATATACCATATACATTGTGTGTAAAACATTGTCTTAATTTTTCGCTACATTTAGTTGAAAACACTTTCTTTAAAGATGACTTTGAGTTTAATAGAACTAAAACTATTGATTTGACAACACTTAATTTTTACAAAAATTTATGTACAGATTTAACCACTGGCTTTGAAATTGAAAAAATTATTTTTAAAGGAATTGTTTTTACAAAAGGAGACTTTGTACATTTTAGAAATGTTAAAGCAATTATCCTTAATATATTTTATAAAATGGAAAATGAAATATACTTAATACTTCAGGAAGTAAAAACTGATTTTTTTGAAAAATTTCAAGGCTTTGTTATATTACAAGAAATGAATGCTTATTATTTAAAAAAAATTGAATTATTTTTAAGCTCAAAACCCCGAAAAATAAATATTTTAAACAATAAACTTAAAATTGCAAGAATTTAAAATAAATATTCTCAAACTAAAAATAATGTTTTCATTTATATTATATACCTTACCAATATTTGCATTTGCGACAAAAGTATATTAAACTGTTGAGGCAACAATTTCTGCATTTGCGACAAAAGTATATTGAACTGTTGTGGCAACAATTTCTGCATTTGCGACAACAGCAACTGAACTGTTGAGGCAACAATTTCTGCATTTGCGACAAAAGTATATTGAACTGTTGTGGCAACAATATTTGCATTTGCGACAAAAGTATATTGAACTGTTGTGGCAACAATTTCTGCATTTGCGACAACAGCAACTGAACTGTTGAGGCAACAATTTCTGCATTTGCGACAACAGCAGCTGAACCGTTGGGGCAACAAATATGACATTTTAGGCAACATTTTTAACTTTGCCTCTACAATGAATTTACACTTTGGGACAAAAGAAACAGACTTTTTGGTACAAATGCAAAATGTTGTTGGGCACAATCCGAATGTAAATTCTATTTGAATTAAAATCAAATTTTCTTGGCATTACAGTTTTTTTTTTTGTGTGTAGGTATAGTAATATAATAATAAATAAGTTAAGTTATTTTGAGATCAAAAGTTACTGTTTATAATAAAAGTTCTCTTACATTTTGCAGTAAATAATTGGCACCCCAAGTAATCAAATGTGAGTTTACTGAGTCTCAAATTCGGCAATTCTTACTATTACCAAAACCTCAAAATGACCATGTGTTTCATTGGAAACTTTTTGAAATTTGATTAAAAAATATATTTATTTCTCCCTCTGTTTGTTGATTTGATAAAACTTTGTTTAGTTTTGAATAACAATTTTATTGATTTCACTATAAGTTTTGTAGAACTTCCTTTAATTTTGTTGTTGGTATTAAAAGATTTTGTTCTGTGTTTAAAAGTTTTTTTTAATAATTTAGTATGGACGCAAAAATCTACTTAAATTTACATATTGCCTATTGTTTGAACTAAATAACATATCAGACTTTTTAACCCGAATTATGCACAAATTAATTTTGTTTTTCCCTCCCTTTACATTTTCTAACACGTCCACCTACATACGAGTATATCAAAATAACGTACATATCACCCTTCACCACGTAGCCGACAAAACGCTACCATTTGTATCAATTAACCAAAAAGGGTTAATTTACAAACTCAGCACTGACCATTGCCTTTATCAATGGCCATCACTTAAGCCTTAATGCTAACACATTCGTATGGGAATACCTAAGGGTAGTAACATTAGACTTTTCTAAGTATTTGAACTAAAAACAATGTTCCTTCAACTCATTAGTTTAGCAACCATGTTGTTGGTCAGTCCTAAAAAAAGAAAAACTAAAATCTGGGTGTTTTAACGTTACTATTACGAGCATGTTAACAGGGTCATAAAACTAAAACTCTTTGGGTTTTAGTTGAGGGGGGTTATTAAATGAAAAATCAACAACTCGTTTTAACCTTAAAATAATAAATCAAGAAGGTCAATTTTGGGGCTAAATCAGAGATAATTAGTGTGATGTTTTCGATGAATCGTATACGTATGTATATTATTTTACATTAACTTGTTCACATCAACTAATTAAGAAAATGTTAGATATTGTACAATACCTATAATTAATTTGTTTATTGGAATACGTAATAAGTGAAGCAAACTAAATCAAAAGATTTTGTAGTCTAAGGTATCAGCCATATTTTTTTAATTTGGAAATAATAAGATTTATCTTTCAAATAATGTCTGTTCGTACAAGTTAGATTAGTATAAAATCCTTTCCCGTACAGATTTATTTTCAAACAAAAAAAGATCAGGCCGGACAATATAATACCCTACACCCAGTATATGTGTAAAAACAATTTTTCATAAATTTACGCAATGTGGGATGTAAAGGGTGTCCCAACTAGAACGCAATTTTTAAATTTTAAATAAAACACAGATATTTAAAAAAAAATCGTGAAACTTTATTATATCGTAAAGTAGACAGAATGAGGTTATGTGTGGAACAAGATATCGTACAGATGGCCGCCGCGGCTTTGGTTGCACACACGCGATCAATGACCTTTTTGCATAAATGCTGCGGTATTTCATTAATGCAGCGTCCAATTTCCTCTTTTAAGGCTTGAGTCGTCGTCGCTTATCAAAAAACCCCAAAGAAAAAATCTAAAGGTGTTAAATCTAGGCGGCCAATTCTGGTCTCCAAAACGCGAAATAACACGACCGGGAAATGACTGATGCAGCAATTGAATTGTTTCTCTGACTGTATGACATGTGGCGCCGTCTTCTTGAATCCACATGCCCTCCACATTCATTTCTTCAATTCTAGGCAAGAAAAAACTGGTTATCATTTCACGATACCGAACACTATTGACACCATTGCATTCCAGTTGGGACACCTTTTATAACCCATTAAGAACAGATCATCCCAAAATTTAATGGCATTACTGTTATGAATATAAAAGGTTTTTGTGTTAAATTGTATCTCGACTTAAACACTTTTAAAAGATTAATACATGTTAAAGTATTTTTCAAATGGGATCTTATATGGGAGCTTGGACTAATTATGGTTCGACCGTTTCAAAATTTGGAGTGATGATATCTATATATATGCATGTGAAACTTATTTGTTTTCAATTTTATTTAGATATCACCATTATTTAGATATTTATGGTGGTTAAAGAGATTTTGGAAAGTGGACTCTATATGGGAGCTATGACGAATTATGGACTGATCATCATACATTTTTTTTAAGAGAAGTAACGCTCAGGCAATTAATATGCCTATATATACTTGAGTTACTTTCTTTGGAAAAGGGATAGTTGAAGAAGTAAAGGTGATGAAAGAAGAAAGCTACAGTACCCTTTTGCCGAATAATTTGTGGATATATGAAACATATTTGTGTTGAATATTATTTGGACGCAAACATTTTCAACGGAGTTATGTTCTGCATGTGAAACTTATTTGTAGCGAATTAAGTTTGGATACGTGCAGGAATGCAACATTTATGACCGTGAAACCACTATTTCTCTAAATAAAATAATGGACCGATTTCAACTAATTTCAATCCCAACTGCCTTTGGATCGACGGAGGTCTTTCAAACGACAGAAAGTGATTCTGAGTCTATCGGTATTCTGTAAGGTGGGTGTTGGACTAAAATTTATTTGGGCATTACAAACATCAACCCTCAACCCATTATGGTGGCGTTTTTGCTGGTATTATTAATTTGTATCATCTTTAATAATGCTATTATATTAAACTTAACTTCACATACATTTTAAGATCATGAGTTATTCATAGTTAAAATATATTTCCTCATATATGTATGCAGATTTGTTGGCAGTTAAATTTTTTATTGCTTCTACAATCTCTATTCATACATACGTACATAAATAATAATAAAACTCACATTTAAAAACAATTCGAAAGTTAAATGTTAAACAATTGTTTTTAAATAAATCTTAAATCATTTTTTAACATTAACTCGTTTCTTGCAAAAGTGTGAGTGTGAGAAGTTATGAAGTAAGGAAAGGGTAAGAGAAGTGACACACTTTATCGTTGAAAAAGTTTAAAACATTTATGAATGTGTGATAAAAACACACATACATAAGTATATAAAACATTAATGTACATATGTATGTTCTTACTATATATTGTACATGATACTTAAAGATACTCACATATGAAATATAGTAGAGTAGATAAAAGAAATAAAGATATTCAAACTGCCTTAGGATGTCGTGTGCCAATGTGTGTTGTAAGTTTTTATAAACGCTAATATAGACTTTATAACGCTGCTGTTTGTTTCAATATTCCTTCTGCTGTCTTTGAAGCAAAGACATCTATCAATAAAAACAACCCTTTTTCTTTATTTTTCTTTTTTGTTTAACCACAAAAACAAATCATCATAAACAATATTCTATTAACCACACAATGATACGAGTGCAAAAACAAACGTTACTTCTTGTGTCTTTACGAAGTCAGTTTGAAAAGTGACTTTAGTTACTGACAATATATTGTCAATTAATATTGGGTATTAATAATAATTCTTTTATGATGTTTTGAATAATATTTAATGATCCTTCCTGAGGATGTAGATTTTTAATTATTATTCAAAGCATCCTAAAAGAATTATTATAAATACAGCTAAAAATCTTATAGAAAGTATATTAACAATAAGTGATAAGGAATGCCACAAGATGAATATAGATACAACTAAAAATACATAAAACAATAATACTTTCCCTATTACAGACGAACTTGCCTATAATGAATAAATATTAGAAATATCAATGATTTAAAATTAACAGTTCAAAATAATAATAATAATTGTTCTTAAAAACAGAAAACTTTAAAAATTAAATAAAACTAAAACTTATTTCGTTCCTTTAGAACAAATATGAACAACATTTTTCAAAATGAAATCCACTTAAATATTATCGGGTTTCTGTGGAACATTGTGCATTTTGTCCTTTAGTATATTTATTATACAAAAATTAAATAATAACAAAACTTGCTTTTATATTACGAATATTGACATTATTATTTTGGGCAATCCTAATGTGTAAAATATTCAATAAATGTTCATTCAATAATACATCAACATCATTATATTCAATCATCTATCAATGTCACATTATGATGTGATCATATTTGGATTTATGTGCCGCAATACAAAAAATAGAGAAATATATGAAACAACCATTAAGACCAGGGCAATAAAAACAAACTAACAAAATCATAAAGGGTAAAGGAAGCAAACGTGAAGGGTTAAATATTGTACGAGTATGTACTACTATAAGGGTGTTGGAGAAGAAAAATTATGTTAAAAATATTATTAGAATAAAAACGAAATGAGGTGTTAAAGCGGATTCTGGCAAACTAAGTCGTAAAGGTTGTAACATTATGGCTTATAATTATTTTTCAATTATTGTGTAAATGTACAACAATTTAATTTTATTTATTTCTTTTAAGCACTTTTTAGATATACGAGTATGGGTACATAGAACTATTAAATTAATTTTAGTAAAAAATAATTTCAATATATTAAACCATTTTTAATGTAACACTTTTCTATTGGATATTTTTATACGCTTCACCTTCATGAGGAGGGTATATATAAGTTTGTCATTCCGTTTGTAATTTCCACAATATAATTTTCCGACCCTATAAAGTATATATATTCTGTATCCTTATAGATAGCGGAGTCGATTAAGCCATGCCCGTCTGTCTGTCCGGGTGTTGAAATCAATTTTCTGAAGTCCCCAGATATCTTCAAGATCCAAGTCTTCAATAATTCTGTCAGAAATGCTTTCGAGAAGTCTGCATTTTAAAATCAGCAAAATTGGTTTACGCCAACCAGAGTTATGGACCAATATTTGATATTTTTGTCCATTTTATTGCAATATTTTGAAATATATTGCAGATAATAACATGAAATTTTGTATACATCGTTTGTATGATAAACGAAGAAAGTGTGCGGAAAATAGTACGAATCGGTCCATGATTTCTCATAGCCCCCATACAAAAATTTTCCCGAAATATTTGCTCAATTATACATAAATGCCTATAAAATTGGAATATCAAGACAAAATTCTGCAGGAATAAGTTTCATGCAAAAAGAAATCGAAAAACGAAATTTTTTTATTATGTTGAAATTCGACGTAAAATATCCTCATATGCATGAAAATAACTGTTTCAAAATTTAAGAAGATCGGCCCATAATTTGTCATAGCTGCCATATAAGAACCATTTCCAAAAAACAAATAAACCCACAAAAATGTCTAATAAATATCGATATCGAACCAACTTTTATATGGATCAGAAATTTTAATACAGAAATCATATTAGTATCGGTTATACAGCAATTAAGCTACAGATATCTTCGGGATCCAAATCTTTAATAATTCTGTCAGACATGCTTTCGAGAAGTTTGCTATTTAAAATCAGCAAAATCCGTCCATAAAGAACGGAGATATGAGCAAAAATCCGAGACAACCTCTGAAAATTTCATCAAAAAAACTTAGTGTATTAATATTGTTCATCAACAGATGACGTTGATCAAACAAAGTGTTCGAAAACTTTAAGTGTGTTCTTAAACCGTAATACAAGTGTGTAAAAAGACAGTGTGTTCATTATACCCTTTTTTAAAATTGTGTTTGTTTATATTTAAATAAATAAAGACTCGTTATACATATTTTCTTCAAACTACTTGACGCTTTTATTTTACAATTAAAAAGAATCCGGTTTATTTAAAGGAAATAAACCACCGTTTTTAAAAGTTAAAAAACGTAAAAATATTTAAAAGGTAAAAACGTAACAATATAATATATATGTATATGTATGTATGTATATAATATAATTATGCACCCACAACAAAGGTGAAGGGTATATAAGATTCGGCATAGCCGAATATAGCACTCTTACTTGTTTTTAGTAGTTTTGAAACCTTTACTTTTTTAAACAAGAAAGAAACCCATAGACGACTTGCTGTTCTAAGGTAGAATTCCTCAATATTCGAGTGTGCATGTACAAAAAATCCTTAATATTATAATTTTACTTTAACAGTTTCACCTAAAATATGTCCCTGTTTATTTTTTTTGCATTTAACTTATTTTAATTTAATAAATATAGAAAAAAACTTTCCTTTGTCTTACATTTTGCAAACACTGTTCTATTGCAAATATAAAAAAAAGAAACCTAAATATACTTGCTACTTCTAAAAGCAACATCCATATACAAGATTTTGTGTCAATACAAACATACTTACATGCATATACATATGTATATTAAAGTATGTGTGTAACGTGTAGCAAGGAAATTTAAACCACTTGAAGTTGAACATTAAAGAGTCATCATACACGAGACTTCTCATGCAACATCAAGTAGTATTAACATTAACCCGACAAAAGACGGTAAAAGGATGTGTTCATAACATTTACAGTTATTGATATTTGAAAAAGCGGAAAATTTATAACGAGCCAAACGAGCTGGCAAAATGTAAAAAAATACGACAACATGTGGTGCTCTGCCTGTTTATAGTACGACTGAGTATTTATTTAGGAAGTATTCAAACAAAATATGAGCCATCTAAAAACAACAACAACACAAAAAAAATTAAACACAATAAAGGGTGGATGCGGGTAGAGGTAACATAAGTTCAATATTCAATCAAAAATCGATTACATATTGGTTTGTGTTAAACTTTTTAGGGTTTGACGGAGGAAATTTTTCCAACAGAAAAAATAAAATAAAGTAAAGGTTAGAAGGTTATATGAGACTTCCATGTTTACATACAGTTTGCCAAGCGAAATACCAGACGTTAAAGGTAACGGAAAAGATTTAGAAATTGGCGATAAATTGTTTGTAACGTTTAAGGTTTTTATTGTTTAGATTTTTATGAAACGAAACGTTTTTTCTAATAGGACCCTTTGTTACGACTTGTCTGTAAAGATTTCAGAGAACACACAAAAAATAAACATGGTTATGGTGACCATAATCGAACCGCGTACCTATGAATGCATTTTATGTTAGCTGTCAAATTTCGCGCCATTTTTGGTGTTTTTTTAAATTTTTTTGTGCGAAAAATTGCTTAGTTTTTTTTTAATTTTTCCCAAAATGTGATGAAATCTTTCTTTTTACTAATTTTTAATTGCAGTTTTTCAATAATTCATTATCATGAAATATATACGTTGAAAAAGGACTCCATTAAATGTATTTTAAATACGTATGTATGTCAATCAAATTCATCGTATGATGGTTATTGCTAATGGTGTATAGGATGAAAATCTTTGTTTGAAAATAAAATAAACATTTTAGACATGGAAATAAAAATTCTTGTTTAGCCTGATGATTTAGTCTGCTGAACTAAACCAGGGTTAGAGTCCTAGTGGAGCCCTAACAAATTTTATTGAAAAAATTCAAATAGAAGTATGTACTTAAAATAGAAAACAAAAATAATTAAAAAACGTACCAAATATGTACTTAAATTAGCCCCTTTTTTACCAATTAGTACTTCAATTCCAATATGCTATTCATTTTGTGAGTTAAATTTTATGCGGTTAAATGCTTTTAAAAAGTTTTATATAGAATTTATAAAATTAAAAAAAAATTAATTTCATATCTAGTGCAAAGGAATATAAAAAAATTTGTTTAGTATATTTTTTATGTTTTATTTTTTTTTTCTAAAAACAATGGCCCATAATCATAGTCATAGAAAAAGCATACTTTAAGCAAAAACATGCTTTTGTTTTAAATTCAGAACAAAATTTTTATGTTTTTGTTGTTTAAAAGTCTACTTTTACTTAAAGTATCCCAGCATACCATTCTAGGAGCGCTCCGAAAAAGGAGTCAGAAAAGAGTCCAACAAAAGGGCATTTTCGGAGCGAAAGAAAAATTTGCTTGTTATTGTCCTGAGTCGGCACGTAGTATGACTCAGAAATTCCACTTAATTATGTGTGTACCAAAGCATTGTTGTCCTGTTATTTGTGCTTTGAACAAAAAAAAAACATAGCTGTACCACACAAGACTGATAAAAACAAGATTACACAGATCCCAAGAAAAACCTCATAAAAGACTCTTTTCTGACATTATCTAAGAGCTCTTTCTGACTGACCATTTTCGAATGTAATGCCCGTAAACGCTCCGAAAAAGGTGTTTTTTCTATGACTATGATTATGGGCCAATGAACTGTAGAATACTGTTTTATTGTTATATTTATAATACAAAAATATTATACATTTTATGTAAAATTAATTCAATAAACATTTTGAATAAAAAAGAAATTCTAAACGCGTTTTTTTTATATGGCGCGTTTTTTTCTCCATTTTGGTGCGTTTTGAAATTTCGAAGTTGACAACGCTGTTGAGATATGACATGATTCACATGACTAAAGGCTTCATTAGTCTTTACTTTCTGTTGCTATTATGTTCCGTGTCGTTCTGTTGTTAAATTTTTGTAGTTAGTTTTTCCGTATAAACGTATCAGCTGTTTTATGTAAACAGACAACACACCGCGAAAAAAAATAAAAAAAATACAAATCAAAGTTTTTTTTATTGTACAATATGTCATTACTTTCGACTAAAGTAATGAGTTTTTCGTCATCCATCGTTTATTTTTTCTATTTTTGTAACTTTTATACAAAAACTTAATTAAATTAAAAGAAATTAAAATAAACCAAACATTTTTTTCTTGTGCAGATGTCAGCTGTTTTGTGCTGTCACTTACAATTGCTTAGCAAATTTTTCTTTTCAACAGGTTCGCCCGCAACGGCACGGAAAGTAACAAAACAACTAACGACTTCTACAAATTTTCTATTTACAAGATTCAAGTTAGCTGATTCGAAACGGAACAGAAAGTAAAGACTAATTCTGCCTTAACGTTCAAATTTGTTAATTTTCTGTAGTTTTAATAAAAATTTATTTTGAGTGTGACTTGCAGCCTTCATTAAGATTTCAGTTCTAAAAATTATTCTATCACTTAAAAATATATACACTTTTCATGAAAAAATAGTTTAACTATATTTGTTGCAGATGCAAAATAAAACTTTTACTCTCTCTTTCCATAGATTATAAACCGCATCGTTTTTTTTTTTAATAACAGACAATCAACATTTGGTACGTTAACGTTTTCATTCAAATAACGGTTTTGTATTTTCAAAGTAAAACTGTATTTGAATTCTTAGGCAGGTTGCTGCTGTTGCTGAAAGAAGGTCAATAGTTACCTCTATAAGGACTGGGATTATACGGGTATAAAACAATTTGTATGCACAGGATATATATGGTTGTATATTGTATACAAACTTACATACATACATATATAAAAAGTATGTGTTTGTAAGTGTTTATTTGGGCATATGGTACTGACAATGAATTATAGGCTGTCACGTATTTTACACACATATACATACATACATATATATTTTTTTTTGGGACCACTATTCTTAGTTACATCAGCTTTTTTCTTTTAAGATTTCAGGACACATCTCGGTTGAGTGTATTTCATGCTTACGATAGTAGTATGTATGTGAAATTATGAGTGTGTAACTAACATTGACACAATTTTAAAAATGCTTCGATTTTTATTTTTTTGTTTTGCTTTACTTGCAAACCAAGCCAATGTAAGGTGGTATGGGGAAATGCCACCTGTGCCGTAGTCATGGCAGTGTCAATGATATTTGGGTTTATTTTAGTCGATTATGAATTATGGCACCCAAATGCTAAAACTGAAGACCTAAGATGATGATGATTTATGCGTAATTTTTTTTTATTTATTGTATTTTTCATATAAACAATCAAAGAGAAACCCATTTTAACTAAATTTCTTAGACATGCCTTTATATCTTTGTAGACATACATATATTTTTCTTAGTGGCAGACATTATGAATATGTGAAAATATGTGAAACATATTTTATTCACAAAATGTTGTATTATTTTCTTTAGTTTTTACTTTGCTTTAGTTGGCAGAAGGTGGTTTAAAAAATATTTTCATTGTTTTTTCTTTTTCATTTGTTACCCCAAAATGTATGTTTCCCTGTGGCCTTTTTTGCGATCCAAAATAATTCACTTAACGCGCTTCAAATCACTCCAAAGTACTTCGTTATCCAATTACAAGCTAACAATAATAATATGTAGCTTGAAAACCTGAAAAAAACAAAATACGCAAATACCACCCTTTGTGGCAGGTTGTCTAAACAGAGAAAAAAAATTAAATAAAATCGCACCGGAGTTAAAATCAGTAAAAATTATTTGCCGTTTTTATTTTCGCGAAATATTTAGCATACGTTTAAAAATTGTTAAGTAAGTTTATGCAGAATGTTGAAGACACTCTACAGCTTTGTGGAGTATTTGAAAGTTGTTGTGCAGCTATTTAGATGACATGATTTTTAATAGTTTAATAAGTTTAAGGAAACAGTTTGCAGTATACAGAAAATTATCTTATCAGAAGTTCTGTACTAAAAATTTACTTGTTTTATAAGTCTCTTAAATCGCACTATTTGTTTTAGTAATTATTTTTGCTAATTAAAAAAAATATATTAAGAAAATAATTGTCATATTGTGATGAAGTTTTATTTTTCGGAGGGCATGAAACATTAGCGTAGCATTAGCATTAGGTTAGGCTAAGTAGAGAAGCAGTTTTATCCATGCGACTAAATGAAAGACAGTTGCACAGATAATGTTCCAGTATTTCGTGCTCTTTCTCACCAGCTCTGCAGATCGCATTGTCGGATAGATCGATAGAGGTCTTATTTATATACGGCTACCAAAGCCAGGTAAAGACTTGACCGTACCATCCTCCTATAGACCAATAAGCTTACTTCCTTGCTTATCGAAGCTATTCGAAAAGGTGTTCCAAAAGAATATCATACTATTTTTCAATGAGAAAAATATAATCCCAGTTCATCAATTTGGTTTCCGGGAACGCCACGGAACAAATGAACAAGTTAATCGTATAACCGGAGAAGTAAGGAAAGCCTTCGATAAAGTATGGCACAAAGGTCAGGTATATAATATAAAATGCTTGCTACCACCAGGCACCTATAAACTATTGGAATCTTATCTAGTGGACCGCTTATTTAGAGTTAAGTACAACGATTACGTGACAAGAGAATATAGGATTGGAGCAGGAGTACCACAAGGAAGTGTTCTTGGACCTACCCTCTATTTGACTTACACCTCCGATTTGCCTACGAACGATATACTAACTCCCAGCAAGCCATATGAGTCCGAAAAGAGTCTTTTCTGAAACCTTTTTCGGAGCGTTAACGCTCTTTATGAGCCTAAAAACAATCATAATTGCTCCGAAAACCTTCAGAAAAGAGGGTCATTACATTCGAAAATGGTCCGTCAGAAAGAGCTCTTAGATAATGTCAGAAAAGAGTCTTTTATGAGGTTTTTCTTGGGCACAAATAACAGGACAACAACGCTTTGGTACACACATAATTAAGTGGAATATCTGAGTCATACTGCGTGCCGACTCAGAACAGTAACAAGCAAGTTTTTCTTTCGCTCCGAAAATGCTCTGTAGTTGGACTCTTTTTTGACTCCTTTTTTCGACGCTCTCCGAAAATGCTCTTTTATTAGACTCTTTTCTGACTCCTTTTTCGGAGCGCTCCTAGAATGGTATGCTGGGCTATTTCTACATTTGCTGATGACACCGCAATTATTAGCTCACATAAAACTCCATATATAGCATCTAGTATACTAGATAGCTATCTAAGATGTGTGGAACCATGGTTAAACAAATGGAGAATACGAGTAAATGAGTTAAAAAGCAAACATGTTACGTTCACATTGAGTAGGGGATGCTGTCCACCTGTCACACTTAACAATGTAAATATACCTCAGTCCGATTATGTTACATACCTTGGTATTCACTTAGATAGACTCCTTACTTAGCGTCGTCATATAGAAACCAAGAGACTTCACATGAAGTTAAAAGCATCTACACTTCACTGGTTAATCAGTGACCAATCTAAGCCAAGCCTGGATTATAAAGTCACCCTGTATAAAACCATTTTAAAACCAATTTGAACATATGGAATCCAATTGTGGGGAACTGCTAGTAATACCAGTATTGAACTTATACAGAGGGCTCAATCAAAAATTCTTAGGACCATGACGGGCGCACCCTGGTACATAAGAAATGAAAACATTCACAGAGATCTAGAAGTATCATTGCTAAAGGATGAATTCAGAAGGATCCGTGAGAACTACATCAAAAAGCTACAAACCCACCCGAATCCGCTTGCTAGAATTCTAGCTCAGAGCCAGACGCATTCGAGACTTCGTAGAGCTCATTAGCCAATAAAAAATTAATGCTCTGTTAGAGAGTAATCAGATTTAACTTTAGTTTTAAGATTTGAATACTTATTGTTAGGCCTAAGGAAGTAAGGCAGATTCAATAATTAATAAAAAAGTAAAAATAAAAAAAATATACGGCTACGGCAAGATATGACCTAAGGTTACAACAAATACAATCAAAATTCTAGAAGTCTTGTTTTCGGATTAATATTTAAGTAAATTTGATACCCTAATGTATTTCTTATGCACTTAGTTCTGTTTCACTAGCTTCAGTTTTAGCTGAGCAGTTTTTGTGTAATTCTCTTTTGAACTTGTCATTTCATTCACACACGTCAATTCAATTTCTGTACTATTTAATGCAAATTAAAATGCATAAAATAAAAAAACAAAAGGAAATAAGAAAATTGACTAGTACCTTTAAGTTTGTACCCCTTTTATGTTCTTTTACCTTCTCACCCATAAATACTTGCCGTGACGAATTAACCTAGATTTACACGATTGAAATTTGCTTCAAAATTGCTTTTCAAAATGCTTTATTAATAACTATTATTTTTTATTTAATAACTATTATTTTGCTGTTTACACGAGTTTGTAGCATTTTGAAGAGCAATTTTGAAGCAAATTTCAATCGTGTAAATCTAGCTTTAGAATTGAAGAGTGTGAAATCGGACTCGTTTGCACAATTTTTACAAGTGATTTGAAGAGTTGTATATGACTGTCGTCCATGATCGATTGTACATAAGCAACTCATGACAATATTGTTAAATCCGCGAAATTATTTTTTTTTTTACAAATTTAATCCAATTTAAGGCTCTAATGTATAACAGCGAAGACATGAGGTAATAACAAGAACAACAAATTAACTATAATCTGTTAAAATATCTATGTATGTATGTATGTACTTTGGTGCTTCCGACTTTGGCTGCTGCTGTTCATCATCATCATCATACACTGTGGAATAAGTGAAAGGCACAATTACAAGCAGTGAGTGTGGTAATTTGCAATTTAACCACCTTTCAAGTTCAGTAGTCCGCGAAATGCTCAAGCTGCTTAGCACTCGTACTCCTTGAACAGAAAAGGAACAATGCTGCTTATAAGCGAGGCGATTGATGTAAATTTTAATTTTTTGTTGTGCAAATTTTTTTTACATCACAGAAAGTGTGCGCTCGTAAAGCAAAAAAAAAATAAAAAAAAACAACGAGCCATAAACAAATTAAATGAAAATGAAAACAAAAAAAAAAGATTTTTGCAATGACAACCCAGATTGTTTATTTTGACATGTGAAAAAAGTGCCCTTTTTTTTGTTAATAAATTCGCGATATTTTTCCCTGTACGAGTATTGTGTCACATGGTGGAGGATGGTGAAAGGTAAATGTGAATGAATGTATGTCTGTAGGTTTACCTTGCGGTAAGGAATGTTAACTGCTTTAGGTATGATGATTTATAAGGAGGAGATATTTTGTCTTGGGGTGCTTTCCAACATACATTATTGTGGAGAGCAAAAAAAAAAAAGAAAAACAAACGAAATAAAATTAATGTTTATTTGTTGATGGTTGTTATGTTGAAAAGGCAAATCATCAGGAATGTGGCAAAAAAATCCCTGCCACACATAATCTTGCATACATTTACAGCTGAGTGTATTATGAAACTGTAGGTGGTCCATGAACTTTATGGCTTACAGATTTTCCCCATCACATACCCAGTGAAAAAGCGTAACAGAAAATAAAATTTTAATAATGAGCTGTTATCAAAATAATAGAAAAAAAACTCTAAAAAACAAAACTTGTGGAACTGACAACCACAGATTCTGATACAGAAAAAAATTAATAAAAAATTCGTAAAAATATAATAAATTCTAATGAAATAAAAAAAGTGATTGCATTATTATAATAACCTTGTTAAAAGGTAATATAATAAAATAAATCATTTTTAATTTACTTTACATATTCATACGTGATATTAAATTGCATTACTTTAAGAAACACAATTATTATTAAAAAAAATAGTAAAATACATGTATACATACATATGTAAATATATTTGAAAATAGTTTTTGCTTAATTTGATGTGTCCCAGGTTTTTGTAAAAGAAAATCTTCACTTTTGGTTTCTTTTGCTGTGGTTTTGTTCAGATTACTTTTTTATTTACTCTTAGTTGAAAAATAAGGAAAGCTTTTATACAAATTCTGCTTTTTTCAAAACTTCTCTTGTTTTTAAGATTTACTTTCTTCCCTTTTACTTTTTACCACAAAACCTTCTTGCAAGAATGTCGGCTGCGGTCACTTTGTTTTTGTAAATTCTATGTATTGATAATCATTTGAAATGTAAGAAATATTTCAAGTAAATTACCATAATTTGGCTAAGGGGTTAATCTTACAAGATGTTTACCATGTTTGACATCTTTAAATGGATTTCATTAACATATGGACAGATTTTTTACTATTCAATCAATTTTTTACTACCTTTTAAAAGGTCAGAGTATGAGAAAGGTCATCAAAAGAAATACTATATAAGCTGGTAGACAGCCAGACAGATGCCTTATAAGTCAAAGTACAAGTTGTAATTATAATAATTGTAGTTTATGTCTACATTGTTGTATTCACATTTGAGGAGTTACTGTTAAAAATGATTGAGTTTAGAAGGTATGGTAATATGCAGATCTGTTTACCATTGAAATAAAACATAACTTAACAACAAAAGGTATTTTTATACCTTACACCCCCATAGTGGGTATATGATTTGGATTTGTGCTGATGTTTGTAACGCCCATAAATATAAGGACAACACCCACCTTAAAGTATACCGATCGATTCAGAATTACCTTCCAAGTCGATTAAAAGATGACCGCCTGTCCGTCCTGCTATCCGTTTGGCTGCTGGGCTGGCTGTCCATGTATAGCTTGTGCGCAAAGTAGAGGTCACAATTTTGAAGAGATTTCGCTTACAACTCAAGGACGGTTGGGATTTAAATTGATCAAAATAGGGGTTTATCGGCCATAAATGTAGAGGGGGGTACGTTTGAACACAGGGCACCTTTGAACAATGTTGATAAAATCTCAGTTTCACATTTTTCCGACCCATAACCGAGTTTTTCACATGGAAACCTTGTTTTCTAGCAACGTCAACAACTTTTGCTAGTTTTTTCAGTCGTCGACCAAATGTAGTTGGATGAACAAGTTTTCGCAGGGCCATTGTAAATTTTTTCATTTTTTTTGTAAGAGTGTAAAAAGGTTTCTTTCTTAAAAAATTCATTTCAAACAAAATTAAGTTAAGTTATTTGATATTTATGTAAAAAAAATATTTATTATAAATTTCCTTGAAATGGCAAGCCAGTTCAGGTTTGAACAAAGAAAAAGGGGCACCTTTGAACATGTTAATTTATCAACCGAATTACCAAACATTGTTGATTCTCTCTTATTTTATGAAAATGACGAATCCAATGCTGATCATGATGCTTTAAAGGAAAATGTAATGCCACCTGAAATCGCAAGGCCTTTTCCGTCTTAATAGTATAAAACTTATTTTTGATCTGAATTTTTTTATTTTTTAATTGTTAATGTTTATGTTAATGTTTTTCTTAATAAATAAATCGAAAAAATGTAACTGTTTATGTTATTTTTGGACATAAGGGCTACAAGAAAAATTCCCGTTCAAAGCTGCCCCAGCCTAGTTCAAAGCTGCCCCATATGGGGGGCACATTTGAACACAAAAAAAAAATTTAAATCGAACTAAATATAAGTTACTTGTAGACATAAACTAAAGTTTATTTCCATACATATTAGTTAAATTATGTAAAAAGTTAATAATTAAAAAATATAAATTTTTATGTGGCTTGAAACCTAATCATATCTACAAATTTTGTGCTGATCGGTTCCTATATAAGACCCACTTCCGAAAATCACTTTAAAGAGCACTTTGGTATCCAAATAGCATTCCACAAAATTATGTTTCATGTATAGAAAAATCATTCGACCCAATTTATATATTAATAATGTCAGTATCCAAATAAAATTCAACACAAGTAATTTTTATATATACAGAAATTATGGCATCTAATTTTATAGCGGTCGGTGCAAAATTAGTCAAAGCTTCCATATAAGATACCCTTCGAAAATCTCCAAACATGTATAAATCTTTTAAAAGTTTTTATATGGAGATAAAATTTACCAAACACCAAACAAACACAAAAATCATGCTCCTAAATATTTGGATGATCGGTCCATAATAGCTGACCTATAGTTCCAATATAGCGTCCATTTCAGTAAAACTCTTTTTAAATATATACTGGGTGTAGGATATTTTATGGTCGGAGTTGGCCAACTATACTTTCATACTTGTTTTTGTTAAGTTATGGTAAATTGTGGTAAATTGACTAGAGTTCGACATAATGCGGACTCTCTGACCAGCTATGGATTGTGATTTTGGTTTCTTATTTTATAATTCCTATAAACTTTGTTGACATTGGTTTTGTTTACAGATAAATAATCAATCACGTACGTCCAATGTTTGGCTCATTTATTTGCAAGATTGCTTTCTTATCCATATTAGCAAGTTCTTTTGTGAAAAACAAATTGTTATTTTATTTCTGCTTAAAAACAGACACCTGTTTAACTAGTTATTATTTTGTCTCTAAAGTTTAAAGATATTTTGCAATATTTTGCAAAATGGCTTGATGACAAAATGTACTTACATACACATTTGAAAAATTACTCGTACACATATCAATGATATTTTTTTAAATTTATTTTTATATTACAACAAAACTTAAACTTAAAACCCAACTAAATTTTATTAAAAACTGAACTAAAGTTCTCTGCATTACTTTGAACTACTAAAGAAGATTTTCTTTGCGTATCCTCTTCCTATTCAGCCTTATAATTAATCCTTTACCTACATTCTTTATTCATAATTGTTATTCACATCACGTGACTCAATTCAATTAACTAGAGACTGACCCCTTCATATCAACGTATTGTATTTGTATTCGTATTAATTGTACAATTTAATTAGAGGCGTCCATTGGCGAGTAGTAATCAGTGGCAAATGACCCCAAAAGCAAAGTAAAAGGGTGTTCGCGCCACTTTAGCCTTTGGTTGACTGGCTGCCACCTGCTAAATATTTTAATTCCCCTCTAAGGTTACTACAGCTGAGTGATACTGAGTGCGTGTACTCGTATAAGTAAGGACGGGAGCGTGTGTGAATGAATATAAAAATCCCAATATGAAAATGAGACAGACACGCGTTAAAAAGGGTTATTAACTAGATCAACTAGCATGGACATAGGCATATTTAATATTACAGTTTGTTTGTGTTTTAGGAGGAAAAAAGGTAATTGATGCTTTTGGAAATCACACACATACATTCAAAATCACATGCATACTTACTTACTTACTTACTTAGTAATACCAGTCGGTCAACATTAATTGTACATTTCATTTTGAAAGGGGAAACTGTTTAATCAAATATTGTGCGTGCCTGTGTTCGTATGTGTATTGCATTCCTATTAAGTCCTTTTAGCTTCTTTTTTTTAAATACTCATATGCGTTGAGAATGTGGAAATATAGATTGTATTTAATTGTAAGTATACGTTTCCCAGCAAGTCATATGAGTCCGAAAAGAGTCTTTTCTGACACCTTTTTCGGAGCGTTAACGCTCTTTATAAGCCCAAAAAACAATCATAATTGCTCCGAAAACCTTCAGAAAAGAGGGCCATTACATTCGAAAATGGTCCGTCAGAAAGAGCTCTTAGATAATGCCAGACAAGAGTCTTTTATGAGGGTTTTCTTGGGCTCTGTGTAATCTTGTTTTTATCATTCTTGTGTGGTACAGCTGTTTTTTTTTTTTGTTCAAAGTACAAATAATAGGACAACAACGCTTTGGTACACATATAATTAAGTGAAATTTCTGAGTCATACTGAGACTCAGGACAGTAACAAGCTAATTTTTCTTTCGCTCCGAAAATACGCTTTAGTTGGACTCTTTTCTGACTCCTTTTTCGGAGCGCTCCTAGAATGGTATGCTGGGTTGTATGTGTGCATGTATGTGTATATATTGATGGACACTTTTGTTATATCTTTTTAATAAGTTACTCTTAATGTCACTCTATATGTCAAGTTGCTTATGCGTGGTCACGCATTATTATTGTTTGAAAGGTAAATATTTGTCAGTGGAATAAAAAGGGTTAATGTTAATGTTTAGGTTAAAGATATGGGTCATAAGTATTAAAATAATTAAGATTTTAAATAAATTAAATTGCTTGTTTGAAAGTGATACCCAATAATTAAGATATTATATTGTAAAACGAAAAAGTTTTGTGGGAGTTATTAAACATAATGAAGATTTCAATATAATAATCAGGAAATTATATGGAATACATATACATTGTTTAATTCTTGTTGATTCTTGTTTAAAAAAAAACGAATATGTGTAGGACTCATAACGCCTTTCAAATATTTTAACTAGATACAAGTTATAAGAGGGAAATTCATTTATAAAAGTTATTTCATATAAATTTAAAAATATAATTTCTGTTGTTTTAGACATTCCATTAACCCATTACCGCCCACTGTCCCCATATGAGTACACATGTTCAAAAGCTGGAAACTCTAACTTAAACCGACATATATACCGCTTCTTTAGGCTTAGTTGAACTTATAATCAGAGACACGTGCTATAAAATAAGAAGTATTTGCAGTATTTAGTATTTCTAATATTGCATTTTGTTCGGGTGTATTTTGTTGATCATCTTCCAGTTTTTTTCAATACTATTGATTTAAAAATTCGTTTTTATCGACAAAATATTTTGTTTAGAGTGTTAACAATCTTTAAATTCCATTTGTTTGACAAAAAAAAGTAAAAAAGTGATTTAGAAGGGATAGTTTTATTCGACTGTCCCCAATTGGGGACAACGGGCGAAAGTATTAATAAATTCTACAATTTCACAGGCTTTTTGATCTTCTTCAATATGACGCACAGAAATCTTTTTAGAGGTCGGAACAGCTTTTTACGACTTGAAGATGCTGTTAATTACATAATGGAAAATGATGATGATGATACATATGATATTTTAGTCATGCCACCAGATGCTGCTGCTGTAAGTGATGTCGATAAAGGTGATGAACAAGATTTACTTTGTACAAATATCACAAATTATGTACCGGGAGAAATAGAAATTGCTTTGAAACAACAAAATGATAATTCTACGTCAGATTGGAGTGATAGTGATGATGAGCCACTCTTAAGTTTTCTAAGAAAAGAGAATCAAAATAACCAACAAAATCCTAGATAGAGACGTGAAGAACCAGCTTATAGCACAACATATAATAGGAATGATGCAATGAGTAGTAGAGTTGATGATTTCGTTAAAAATGTGAACGGCCACAGCCTTTGAGTTTTGTTTGAAAACATATTTGACCAGTGTTCTTGGTTTGGTAGTCGAAAACCAAGTCGAAAACATAGTCGAAAATCATGAGAGGCAAAAATAGTGGTGGCTAATATTTGAATATATTTTAGATTTGGCAGTAAGTAACGCGATTGCACGTAATACTATGTAAAGCTGAAAATACCACTCTGATGGCCTATTTGCAGCCCAAAGCATTAAAGTGGCGTCAAATATCATCCACTATAGTTGTTCCTAATCTCAAAAACAACGGTCGTAATCCGTAACGGATTGTAAACCAATTGCGATGTGTTGTTTGTCATAGTAAATGTCGCTGGAGATGTGTATTATGTACAAAAACGCTTTGCGTTGAAAAAACTGTTTTGGACATTTTCATACTTAGTACGCCCAATGTCCCCATATGAGGACACCCAGTTTTCTAAAAAGTGAATACAAATTTTTAAGTTTTTTTTTATTATTCCATTTATTTAGTTGACATTGAATTAATAAATAACAACAAAAACATTTTTTCACCTACAGTTGCCTTTTGGGCGTTAATGGGTTAAGATGTTGTCAACAAATTTCAGCATACAGCTTAAACTAACTTACTTTTTAACCACTTGTGGAAAATCTCACAGAAATACTCTTCTCAGAACCCACAAAGAATATAAATTGTGTCCCGAAGTTCGCATAAGATATAAGATAATTTAAAAGGAATTAAAGTGTGCCATCAAAATAATCAAAGGCGATAAAGCACTTCACTGTATACTTCCGATTTGGGGTGAGGGCAACATAAGTCCATACTTCTTTGAAAATGAGTCTGTATAAGCAATGACTGACAATGTGATGACATGATAACAGAGCTCTTTTTTCTACCTAAATTGGATACTATTGAAGTAGAAGACAAGATGTGAAAGTCCCAAATCCAATTACATTTCTGATGCTTTATTTTTTTTTTTATTATTATTCATTTTATTTTTCTGATACATTTCCTGGTCGGGTAATTTCTAGTTTTGTTGATCAGAATTTCACACAAAGAAAACATAGTTGCGGTGACCATAATCGTACATGGTCATTTTATAATTGAATTTTGCGGTTACTGTCAAATTATATTATGGTTCGTATATGACCAATATTATGGTCTAACATGTAGCATTTCATAACCATAAAATGGTTGTATAAAACATGAGGATTGTGTCACAATCATATTATGGTTGAGTCAAAACATTTTTTTAATTGCAGTTTAATCATAATTCATTATTTTTTTAACCTATGTATATGCTGGCATGTCCATATTATGAAGTATTTCTAAATCTGATGAAATCCACTCAAAAATTTTCTCAAAATTAAAATGTCGCTACTTTGAAAAAATTAAATTTTCTTCAGTTACCATTAATATGGCCAAATTAATTTAAACAGTGAGGAAATCTAAAATTTATTAATTTTTTTTTTTATTTATTTAGTCTATGCATATAAATCCTTGCAAACTATTAACAAAAGAAACTTATTTTTAATTAAATTAGAAATATGAAAATAAAAAGAAAAGAAACTTAACAATTGAGGAAGACATAAATAATTTTACATTTAATAATACTAGAATTGAGACCAAAATCCACAAATTGGTATAAATAATTAAATTGTCTACATATTCTAACAAATGGGTCTGCAACAGCATAATTTGTACTACAGAATTTTACATGCAAAGGCTTATAGTATCGAGAATTACGACGTGGAACATTAAATTTTACAAATTTTAAAATATATTCACAATTTATATTTCCATTTACAGTAATCAACATAAAACATACATTTAACATAATACGACGACTTTTTAAGGTGGGTAATTTAATTAAAGCCAATCTGCTCATAAAAGATGATAAATTAGAGTAATTCCATTGAAAACTTCTTAAACAAAAAAGCAAAAATTGTTTTTGCACGTACTCAATTTGTTCATTTTAAATCTTAGAATAAGGATCCCATATGATGGATACATATTCCAGAATGGGCCTAACTAGCGATACATACAGTTGTTTAGTTAAGTATGGATCACAAAATTCCTTAGCCCACCGCTTTATAACAGCAAGGACACCTCTAGCCTTGTTTACAGTTAAAGTTATATTAGGTATGAAGTTTAATTTTATGTCAAGTAGGATTCCAAGATCCAAACAAGATCCAAATGATGATTACCGAGGTAATAGTTGACCGCTAAGAAATTATTTCTATAAAACCGAATGTATTTACATTTTTTTAGGTTTAGCTCCATCATATTATATTCGCACCAACGGAAAAAGTTATCAATATCATGGTTAAAAGAAAAAAATATTTTTACATCGTCAGCATACATTAGGATATTACAATGGTTTATAATATTAGGGAGGTCATTTATAAACAATGAAAATAGCAGTGGTCCAAGATGACTTCCTTAGGGTACAACCAATGAAACAGATATGCATTTAGATGTACAGTTGTTAAATCGAACATTCTGTTTCCTGGAGGTCAAATATGATTTTATCCACTTTAAATTATTAGAAGTAACACCCAAGAGATCTAATTTACGTAAGAGAAGCGAATGATTGACTTTATCAAACGCCTTGCTATTTCAAATGCAGAATTAACTTCAGTTGTTAACTGAATAACATTAGTTATAGTCCAGCAGCCTTTTCTAAAATCATGTTGGCAAGATGATGTCTGATAGCATAGAATATCAGTAATTATGTTTTCAAATACTTTTGGTATCGCACTTAATTTAGCAATTCCTCTATAATTAGAAATATCATATTGATTGCCACATTTATGCAGAGGTATAATATAAGATTTTTTTCCAAAATTCAGGAAAATAGCCAAATTTTAACGAAATGTTGAGTAATATAGTTTTTTTTTAAATTTAAATGATTATAGAACACTATTTTTTAGAAAATTCTTATAGTAAATTTCCATACATGTTAAATCTCTTACACCAACAAAAAATCACATTTAAATTTACTGAAATAAATTAAATTTTTAATAATTTCGTTTGAAAATTTACAGAATTTTATGCTTCTCTATCAAGTACAGTTTTGACCAATATTGTCACATACATTAAGGGTTGAATAGTTGCCAATTTTAAGTACATGAGTCTAAGGAGCTTTAAAATTTATGTAAATGTCATAAAAATACATGAAATCAAAAACTACTGCTATATAGTCTACAATAAAATACAAGTAACGAAATCTAAACAATTAAATGCATGGGTCATGGTTACAGAGAAGCAAACTGTACCAGTATGTATGAGTAATTTACATAAAACTAAAAAAGGATCAAAATAGCCGTGAAGACCTTAAAAATACTTTTAAATTTAAACCCAACAAAAACATAATAATGGGACTACATCATCAACATGGTTATTGTTTCTAAGGCCGGCCAGCATACCCTAAACAAAAAGCCAATAAAGTAGCGTAATAATCACAAATAAAGTACAATTTATTACAAAAATAATGTGAAATTTTAAATCCTTTTCATTTACAAACTCATACTAACGAATTTATCTAATATATACAGGATATTTTAAAGATTTACATATGAAAGAAGCCCATGTCTTTATAAAATTCTTATGCCTAATAAAACATACAACCCGCCGCCAGTCATACATATTCACATGCTTACTGAAGACATTAGAATGCAGGATTTCGAATGTTAGCCAAGATTTGCTACACATTTTACGGTAAAATGTCTATAATACAAATTTAAACAGCCTTTTTAATAAAACACAAATAAGAAAATAAAATAACAAAAGAAAAAAAAAAAACGTACCAGCTTAGAATATAATTTAGCCTTTTGAGATGCATTAATTTCGAAAGGGTTTTTGTGAAATCCTGGCCCTCACACTAGTCATAAGTAGTTGTGTACATAAATATATGTACCGTAATAAATGAAACAATGAAATTGAACACATTTTGTAACTATCTCGGGATTAGCTTAGAGACACATTGTGTAAACATACACATACACACATACATTCATACATATATATACAGATCCAAGGACAAAGACTCTGTTAAAACTAGCAGACACCAAAATGTTACGTTTCCTTTTCCTGCGGTATTTATAGTTGTAGATGCCCAAGCGTTTGCATTATATTAGATATTAGTTGTAGTTGTAAGTAGTATGGTTTCTTAACTCCCTGCATACGTTACATATGAAAACAAAACAAAAACAAAAAAAAACATTAGGACTATTTGAGATTTTAGTTGGTTTTTGCCCAGTATGTAGAGGCAGACTAACAACAAACAGTCTTTTTGTCTGAGCTCACGATTTATGAAATTACTATAAATAACCAAATTAGCAAAATGGCTGTAAATATCTTTTAATTTTAAGTGTGAGTCAAAGAAGTCAAAGGAATTTAGTTTTTAGCTGGTGTTGAATTTCTCATGAAATTCAAATGGTTGTTCGTTGTACATATTTGAAATGTAAGTTCCAATTTACACAAAGCATTTATTTAAGCTAAGCTGATTACCCTTTAAAACATCGTGGTGAGGGGAAGATAAGACGAGTGCACACATGATTGTACGAGCAATTCGTGTTACTCAATTATTTGTATTACATATGAGTAAACAAATGAGTGCATACTTTTAAATAAAAATACGATTGATTAAGGCAATGAGAATTGTGTTGTGTGAACACCGCACAAATATCAAGAACAAAACTGTTTCAATCTTTTCAATAAAAATTGCTTCGTGTAAATTGGGACTAAGGAAACTATAGGATTTCTTAATTTAAAACCCCCTCGTTTAATTTAAACATTTATGTTCGCTTATATTTCCCCTGTACTGGGCATAGATTTGTATGTGGCGTGTTTAGTTTATATTTATATTAATGTTGCTGTTTCTACATATTTCTTATTCATTTATGCCGAAATAGTTTTTCTTGAACCCACAAAACAAATGAATACAACTGTAACTAGCAATCAACGGGAAATAAAAACCCCACTCACTACATTGGTTTATAATAGAAGAAGTACAAAATTGTATTACGGTTCATTTTTAAATATTTACAGCTATGAACAAAATAATAGAAGTACATTGGCAATTTTTAACATGGCATTGTTATATTTTACAGAAATGTGTTGACAGTAACGGCCTTCTTCAATATTCATCTGTTCAATTCACAAGTAATGTTGTATGTTGTACATTGTATAATACAACAACTATATGATAATGAAATTTTGAGCAAAGTCGTATGTTTATGTTGTCAAGCAAAATGTCAGAAGTAAAATATTAAAAAAACTGAATGTCGTACGTATTTTAGAAAATATGTATATAGAAAATACCAACAACATTTGTACAACTATTGTAAATTCTGAAGACTTGCAACTCCTACGACACTACAACATTACTTGTGAATCGAATAATTGCTTTGGTTGTCAATTGTAAACATTATACATATGTATATGTATGTAGTCGTATGTATAGGTGTATTAACTTTATCCAAGATTTAACTATTATGTATGGAATAGCACGTTAACTCTTTTCTAGAAAATTGATTTTGAATTTTGTTTCAATGCAAGAGTGGTTGTTATTAGATACGCTCTTTGACTTCAAATAACTCCATAAAAAATAATTTCACGATCTATGAACCAACCATGGTGAAATTAAATACTAGGTGACAGCATTGCTACAACAATTACAACAAGGCAAGAACAACAGGCATTTTTGTTTGTGTAAAAACTTTCGTCACTGTAAAAAACATCTGGCATAAAATAAAGAAAACAAACAAAAACAGAAAAATTTTTTTAAGAAAATCATGTCTAAATTATTGTGTCTGCCACTCAAGAAGCCATCAGAAGTTGATGTGGAAAAGACTTTTAACAATCTTATAAAAAGTACATATAGTGGAGCTTCTGCGGAGGCTAAAGAAACCTATACAACTGCAGTTCAAAAATTTGCACGACAACGATAAAATTGTTTAATATAATAAAGTTTTAAACTATTTAACGCAGATAAAACGGCGACAAAAACTCACTTTTTCAAATACAAAATAATTTTTTAAAGTTTTTTTTTTTATATAAACTTTGACTATTTGTAAACAACTTTTTGACATTTTCAATTTCACCATGAATAATCAGCTGACGCTATGCTGTCACCTAGTATAAATTCACCTTGGAACCAACTCTGATTGCCGAAACCAGAGATTAGGAAATGGCTCAATTTTAGGAATGAAATCACCGTTAAAAGATCGTGATTATTTGAGTTGACATATGAATAAAATCGTGTTTTGAGCATTTTATTAAAAAAATCTTTGAGTTTTACACAGGGACCGAAAACAACAGGTTCACTTTTATTTTATAGATGAATTGTCACCATTTGCCATCGTTTTTTATTTCATATCACTGAGAGAGTGATTTATATGAGAACATTTCAAACAGAAATAATCAAGATTAGTTATTTATAATTAAATTTTCTTCGAAAAGGTCAGGATATTACTTTTGTTTTTGAACTTTAACAAGTAAAGTGATTCTGAGTCGATCCGTATACTTTAAGGACCAATATTTCTAGACGTTACAAACATCAGCACAAATCCACCCCATTATGGTGGTATAGGGTATAAAAATGTAAATTTTGAAAAAAACTATAAAAATAATTAAATTGAAATTATAATTTATGCAAACAATTTAATAATTTACATATCATAAAATTTACAAAGAATTCAAAATTTATTAATTCTACAATTGAAATTTAAAAAATTAATTCGTATTCAACGTGTTAATTTTACAATTTGTTAAAAATTCATTAAAAATATGTTATAGTATGTAAAGAAAAGAGAAGGAATGTTAACAGTAGGAAGACAACTGGGACATACGACGTATTTCGACCATAAAGACGAATTAGTCAGTGACAATTCGCTGTGTAAATTCGTTGTATGAAGTAAAACAGCTGATAGATAATGCGGCCACATTTTATAAATATGTAAAAAATAAACATTAACAAAAACACAGGTGAAAACAAATAACTATAAACAATTTTGTATATTTTATTTAAATTATAAAAAGTAAAAAATAAAACAATAATTAAAGTAATAATTAACATTATTTAAATATAAATAAATATTAGACAATCTTATTTTTCGAGATTAAGGTCAGTTTTTTTATTTTTATTTTTTTTTTTTTATTTTTCTATTTTTTCCAATATTTTGCTACACAATGTGTAGCATCTTCAGGGAAACAATAACAAAATTAAGAAATTTAATAACAATAAAAATATTTTTCAAAAAATAACAGTAATTGTCAGAATTTAAATATTACACAAACAGAAATATTGATATGAAAAATATTTTAGTTTTTAGTTTTTGTGTTTTTATAAATTAAGTGTCTATAAGTTTGAGCAACATTATCTGTATCTACTTTAAAATTGATTCTAAGATTTTTTGGTACATTAATAATTTCTAACATTTCTAACATATAACGACGTTTATAATTATTTTCTGTTTTCAAAACTGAAATGTTCTCAAAGTCGGGATAGTGATTAAAATTTTTACAATGTGATGATAATGCATTAGAATCAATTTTAAAGTAGATACAGATAATGTTGCTCAAACTTATAGACACTTAATTTATAAAAACACAAAAACTAAAAACTAAAATATTTTTCATATCAATATTTCTGTTTGTGTAATATTTAAATTCTGACAATTACTGTTATTTTTTGAAAAATATTTTTATTGTTATTAAATTTCTTAATTTTGTTATTGTTTCCCTGAAGATGCTACACATTGTGTAGCGAAATATTGGAAAAAATAGAAAAATAAAAAAAAATAAAAATAAAAAACTGACGACTTTTTTAATTATTTAAGCTTGAGGTCTTTATATTAATAAAATATTATATTTATTATTTTCGATAATATTTTTTCATAAATTTGTTATCGTTTTTTGTTATTTTTAATAAAATTTGTTAATTAATTTCCTGACGATGCTAACCAAAGGTTAGCGAAATATCGAAAATAATAAATATAATATTTTATTAATATAAAGAGCTCAAGCTTAAATAATTAAAAAAGTCATTATAAAAATGAAGGTCAAATAAGAATAAAATAACATTTAAAAAAACTGACCTTAATCTCGAAAAATAAGATTGTCTAATTAATAAAAAGGTCGAACAATCAGTTAAATAATTATAAATAAATATACTAAAACAAAACATGTTCACTACGTATTGTTTGTTCACATTTCGCCGAACGTAAAAATTAGAAATAAATTTAATTTCGACGCCACACAAATGTGTTGTACTTTTGGCAATGAATATTCGCGAAAATTCGTCGTTCGATGCAGTTGTGTTCGTAGCAGCAATTGAATTAGTTTGTCTCTCACTAAAGCATTAAAAAACATCAAAATGCTATAAAGTTATTATTTATTTATATTTTTTAAAACAAAATATAAATCACTATTTTGTATTTTAATTATGTGTTTCTACTTGGTTGTTTTAAAGTGAACTTTTTTTGCATTAAGTTTGAAGTCTGTTCAAGGTGGAATCTTTTCTTAGTTCTGTTTCACACACTTTTAGCTGACCAGTTTTTGTTCAATTCTCTTTTAACCTTTATGTCAACAGCTACATACCCGGGTATGTTTTGAATTTTAAAAACACTGTATCCCTGAAAGTGGCTATTATATCTATCTGAAATTTCATGATATCCTCACTAGAAGTGTTTTCTACTATATTCTGATGTTTGAATAAAATTGGACAAATCAGATCATAAATGTGGTCATTTTTTCATTCCTTGTTGGATTTTCATGTTCATATAATTGAGGAACTAACAAGTGTTTGTCCCTAATTGTAAATATTCATACATGAAGACGAAGACAAATTTTAAGTATTCATGCATAAAAACAATTCAAAGTAGGGGAAAAACACAAACAAAATCCAAGTAAAACATATAAAAACAGAAACATATTTAGAAATGTGTGAATTCCCATATAAAATGTGCTTGCATACCTGGGTATGCTTGCTGTTGACGTAAGTATAATTTTTCAGCTGTTGACATTAAAGTTAAACTTGCCATTTCATTCACACAGGTGAATTCAATTTTTCATACTTCTTAATGCAAATCAACATGCATGAAAGACAAAAAACAAAAGGAAATAAACAAAATTGACTAGTAGTGTTAAGTTTACTCTCTTCTCCCTTCTTAGCCAAAAAAATAATTGCCTTGACGAGTCGAAATTGAAGAGAGTGAAAGCGGACCTATTACACTAACATTCTCAACTCAACTGTTCATAAAAAAGGAAAATAAATAGTGAAAATATACACTCGCATTGAATTTATAGAAACCCGTCGTCTTAACCACAAAATAAGTGCAAATAAAATTGTGGCAATTACCACTTAACCTCATGTATGCCACACAATATCTAATACAATTTATATTCAAACATGACACACATGTGTTAAACGTTATTCATAAACTATTGCTTGCATACCATGTATTGTAAAACTCGTAAATACTAAATATTACAAAAAGGCATTAATACTACACAGATAAATACAAAACATAAAATATACATTTATTCATTCGTACATTCAGCAAGTCAATAATATTTGTATCTTTTAACTCAGACAAGGACTTCTTTAAAATGTTATTGTGTGTAACTAACTGAGTTCATGTTAATAGATACAACACAGCCTGGTGTGTTTTAGTTCATTTATAGTTTCTCGTATTCTTACATACATATTTTCTTTATTATGCGGTTTATACCAACATATTTTTTTATTAGAGGAGTTTATTGTTGATTGCAAACTGTCATAATAACGATTGCTGGCTGTCTTCGACTATTTAAACTACGACCGTAAAGTTCAAATTTTATTTTGTCATTATAACGATTTTATTGTTTATTGCAGTTTTTTATTACACGTTTCTAGTATTTGTTGTTGTTTTTTTTGTTGTTCTACCTTTATCCATTAAGTTTAGTTTTTCTCTTAAATACTTAAATGTAATTTTATGTTCGTTCATTTGGTGCTACAGCAAGTAATTTCTCACTAATAAATCTGTGTTTTAGAGGGATAAAAAGCAATTTATTTTCTAAATTGAAACGATTAAATGGCAATTGGAAACGCATTTCGCAATGCGACACCTAAAACATTTAAAAAGGAATTTGTAGGAAGCAACGATGATGAAAACAACCTACAACCTCTCCAACACCCTCTAACAAATCTCTGTACAAGTACAATAAAATTTATAATGGGTTAAGATGTTCTCCACTCCACCACTACTAACAACACTTGTGTATTATGCTCATGATTACATCATCATATTCTTAGATTACACTACAACATGGGAGGGGCATTAGGATTGTAGAAAGTAATAGTATGTACAATGTTTTTCTTATTTTTGTATCGATTACCCCCTTGGGTAAAATTTATTTGCTGTCATTGCAACAACAACAACGTTAATGTTACATACCCCCTCCCCCCTCCCCCTACCATTATTTTTTGCTAGCATTCGACGTAGATTTCATATCATGTTCCTTTTTAAGACAAGTTATTGAATGGTAAAAGATTTATTTGAGATTTCATTTGATATAGAGTTTTCTTCTCGGAAAATTCTTTATTGTTCTTTAATTTTGAAATTTATCACTAAAGAATTTCATTTGTAAAATGTATTTTTTCTTTCTTTTTAAGTGCTAAATATGTATTACATAAATGTTCTCGTTATTTCTTGTTTGCTTTTTGTTTTTCTTAAATAAAATTAGAAAAAGTGTAAATACTGAGGCAGTTTCGCACATCACTAATTAAATGTTGTTTCATGTTGTCTCGTGCATTTTCCTTTTAAGTAGCGTCTTGAAAGTTGTAACGGCTTCTACTTGGTCTTTCTATAAAGATGTTTTTCTTTAAAGTACATATCGTCAACATTTTATTTATTTTGGAGAATATTTGGTAGACGCTTTTTTAGCAACACAGAGAGAAATTTAAATGATGGAATAATTTGCAAGGTTTTTAATTTGCAAGATGAATTTGATCATGAAAACTAAGTCGTAGTTTTTTTTTTATAAATTTCTTGGGATTATTCGATTCTAATGATCATGCCTGAATTTCAAGTTAAGTCATAGAGTGAATTGCACTAGAATTGTAAAATGTCATTACTTTGGAAAGTGTCTCGTTTCTGTAATCTCAGATATGATGTTTGCATGTTATGAAACACATATTGCTATTACTAAATATCTCTCGACTTAACAATATCAAAGGAATTATTCTTTAATATGGTGTTCACACATGTATTTTTAATTGACATTTTTGAATTAACGCCTAATTGAATTCAATTATCCATACAAAATTTCAATTAAGGTAATTACTTCATTAAGAGTTAATTGTTCTAATAATTGTTAAAATTAAAAATACAACCCTGTGACAAGTAATAACTAAAATGGCAGTTGTTTTGCTTTTAAATTAATAAAGAATATTTTTAGGCTGAAAATGATTATATTAGAACCAAATATATAAATTTATTCTTTTTTGTCAGCTGCTGTCAAACGCTAATTAAATTAGCAATATTGAGCATGTGTGAACACTTTTCAATTAACCAATAATTGGCACAATTAAAAATGCATGTCTGAACACTATATAAGTCCGGTTTCACATTCATCAGTTCTGACTCGTCAAGTCAATCAAGTATTTTTCAATGAGAAGGAAAACGATAAAAGATAATTTTCAAGTCAAGTATTTTTCAATGAAAAGGAAAAGATAAAAGATAATTTTCTCTTTCCTTCTCATTGAAAAATACTTGACTTGACGATCAGAACTGATGAGTGTGAAACAGGACCAAGGAAAATATTATAAAATAATTATGACAATAAATTATTTAAAATTTCTAAAAATATAAAAAGTAGAAAATAATTCCCGATCATTTCTTCACATGCAAATCCGAGTAACAAATCTAGCAAACAAATTTCGTCATTAATGCTAAAAATTCGTTATTGATGTCGTTCTCGAACTTTTGAAAATTATGCTTTTGCAGTCGCAAGCTGAGCGATAGGTCAACATATTTCGAATCACTTTCGAATATTTGTAAGAAAAACGTTCCAAAGTTATACAATATTTTTATTTTTTTTGGACGATTTATTAATGTTCTCATTCAATATAAATTTTAAATATATCTGACTATATTATTTATTTAATATTTATACTTCTTATTCGTTTGAGACTTACACAATATTGTACATTTTTTTCTTTTAGATGATTATGGAAGAAGGATTTAAAATACTGATGACTAAAAAATCACTGGATATTTGAAGAAGCCCAATATTTCAAGTAGAAGGAACCAGGATGAATGCTATTTACTTGTACATGTGTATATACATACATATATGTTTATTGCTATTACAATTGTATGTATTATTTATTACATACATGAAATAAAATATAAAAGATGATCGTTAAATATGTGTTTTGTTTTGGTTAATTTATTTAAGTTTGTAAGTATTTCTTTTTATTGTGTTCTGTCCCGTTTCATAAAATTTAGTTTTGTTTTATAAATTAAAAAATAAATATTATATATATTTTTTACTACATTTCAATTTATTTGTGTTATTCGAATTTTTATGATCTCTTTTAATATCACAGTACTTTTGTTTCATTCCGTTTGCTCATTTATGTTTAAAGTGTTTTTAAACTTAAACAATTTTCATTGGCCACTGTGCGTTTACATATTTTCATATCATCATGATCATGAAATTTTTTTTATTTTCCAATTTTTAATTTTGCTTAAGATCAGTTCTTAATGCCAGGCGCACAGAATGTCAAAAAAAACAGCAAGGAGTTTATTCCTAAAATAAAATTTGCTAAAAAAAAAACGCAAAGCATAGTTTCAGGCTGTGGAAAGTATTTGAGTAGCCCTGTTTTCCGAAAAACACTTAACAGGGTGATTCAAATACTATTTACATCCCCAAAGTATGCTTTGATTTTTTTTGTAAAAATTTATAAAAAAGTTCAGCTTGTTGTTTTTTTCACTTTCTGTGCGCCTGGTATTAAAAAACTGATTTAAACATATTGGAAAGGAAAATAAAATTTTTGGTGACGTCGTAAATGATGATTGAGAAAGAGAGGAAGAAAATAGAAAATTAAAAAAAATGTTTAAAAATTATGCAGAATTAATTTAAATTAAAGTCATTGAAAAGAAATATTTATTTACATATTTTATATTATTTTATTGATTTTTATATTAAAATTTAATTAAGTGCAGTAGTAGTAGTTCCTGTGGAAAATTTTATATAATTTAATGAGTCATCATCCATCCATCATCGTGTTTACATTCCCTCCGTATGCATTTTTTGTAAGATGAGGTAAAAGAACATTCTGAAAATAAGAAAAATAAAATTAGCTATTTGTTAATAATATATGTATGAATAATAGAAAACAAAAACAGCATTATTATTTAAAAAATTAATATATTGAAAATCTAAGAAAAACAAATTTTTTTCTCTGTACATTTAAATTTTCGGAAAAACCAACTTTAGAACAAATTTTCTTCCTCCTTTACTTCTTTTTTTTTTAACCAGTCTTGCTTTTAACATATTTTTTATGTTTTTAGCTTTTGCTGCTGCTGTTGTATTAAATAGTAACTATGGTTGGCTTGTGCAACAGTGCGCAAGCAAGTGTGCTAAATTAACAGTGTAAGTAATTAAATCCTTTGGTAGCTAATGAACTCTCTTTCCGTAAGTAACCGTGAAACTTAAGTACTTTGTACCTTTGTACAACTCAACATTTGATGATGCTTCTTGTTTTCTCCAGCAAGTTTTTTCTTTATTTTCTTTTTGCTATAATTTCAAAAAAAAAAAAAAAAATATTAAGCTACAAAATGAGCAAGAATTTATTACAAAAAAAATACACAAAGTATAGCAACGGGGGATTTAATATTTACGCATATGGGTAAAATATTTAACTAAGGGGATACTAGAGTAAGCTAAACAGTGTTCTTTAAAAAAAAGTTGTTGAAATTTACCAATCACGAATTTAAGTTTTATGCTAAAGCTTTGTATAAACGGTTGTCAGATCTTACAACGTTGCCCAAAAAATGTTCAGAAAATGTCTAACCACCGTGTGAACTTAAAATTTTTGTCTTCCAACTTTATAAGAAAAAGCATTGACAATTTACCTTTTGCTAACAATTTCTGAATGCCACTATATTGCTAGCACATTGCTTGATCTGACAACAATGTATGATCTGACAACCGTCTATACATAGCTTAACAATGTTTCTCAACATTAGTTCAATAGAAGAAATTACTAAAATCTAGACGGAAGCTAGTGTGTTTTAGTTTGAGTTGAGGGGTATTCAAAATGTATCTACATATACTTATGTGTATACAGCTGATAATTTTCCCTTGCTATTGCAGTAAGTGTGTGGCTTGTCTATAGCTGCAAGCGAGGACACATAAACTTTATTTTTGTCCTGTTATGATTTTTCATATCTTCAGCAAGTGTGTATTTATTTTAAAATTCATATAATCTATAGTAATAATATATGAATGTTGAAATGTTCAAATGTACAACGAAACACCTAAAGTTAAATTAGATACAAATGTATATTTACATAACGTAGTTCGTAAACAGACACTAGCCGAGATTACATACTTAACATCAAATTGTGGAAATCACCAAATTATGGCTGTATTTTGTGTGCTGTACCATAAGGCAACAGTTAGAAAGGGATGCCATTTTTTCTTAAAAACGACATATATTTATACCCTCCACAACAATAGTGGGAAGGGTATATTGGATTTGTGCTGATGTTTTTAATATTGGTCCAACACCCACCTTAAAGTATACCGATCGACTCAGAATCATATATAGGTGGTCTAAATAGTAAGGAGATCAGATGGAGTGAAGTATTTTCTGCACCGTTTTAAAAAACCAAGGCACTTGAAGGCTTCTTTTGACAAAATGTGTTTGGCCCAGCGTCTGGTTCCTTAATTTTTACCCCGCCCATAAAAGCATATGAAGCAACAAGATCCCAGGTAGAAATTAAAAACAAAATGTTGCTGTATAATTGAATTGAGTTGCATTAATTTTAACATTTGCCCTAAATCCATCTTAAAGTATTCCAATTCCCAGAATTACTTTGCGACTCATAAATTAAGGTATAGTTATATTATTTGCATTGTATGGCATCTTTTCAAACACAATTCAAATGTTTCCGGTATGTGTAGCATCCTGTAAACCATTTTATTGCCAAAGTGTCCCATTCATATGAAATTATTAAAATATTCTTGCATTTTAAACTGATGTGTGAGAAGCAGAAGGACAATAAGGTAAAGTTATAAATGAATGAAACAAGAAATAAAAATTTACATAAAACATTTATCCATTTCATATTTATTATCATAACGAGCTGTATTTTGATAAATGAAGTGTTTATCCATTTTATGGTCCTGGTTACTGCCGTTTTATGCTACTTGCCAGCACATTGACAAGACGACAACGTGAACGACAGACAACATTGATGATTCTGGTAAAAACGTATTTCACGAAAACCGAAACAAAAGTTTATAACTTGTACAGTGTTTAGGATTGCCTTTTTACAACATGGCATAAACGAAAGATTATCTAGCACGTATGCAAAATATAATTAGAATTTTATCGCAGAAAAGGGTATTATTATGATAGATAGCAAAAAAACTATTGTAGAATATTTTGTGTAAGTTGTGTTTTAAGAGAAAAAAAAAATTAATCTAAACAAAAAGGTCGTTAAAGTTTTTAGAAAGCAGCAATAATAAATGTTAAATTATGCAAATCGTGAAATAACTTAAGTTTAAATAAAGAATTTTAATTTTATGAAATTGGCCGTTTTTCTTTTTAAAAATTTTAACAATTTCAGTTATTGTTTAATATTAACAATTACTTCCGTCTTATTAGTTGATAATTCATTTGTAAGTGATACATTCCATTGCCATCTTTACTACACTTGCTCATTGATTGTGGCACAAGTGAGGTTTCGTTTAGAAGAAAACAGTAAAGTAAACTAAACTAATTCTTTTGGTCAGTTTAACAATTTCACGTCATTATGTCATCATCATCCACTTCAAGTGCTTGGGCTTGCCTGCCCTTTTTGGCGACATCGTTGAAAAAAATCCCGAATAGGAAAATAATCTGAGGAAGGAACAAATAACAAAAAAAAAAAAACACACACAAACACAAACACCCTCTTTATTTGTCCACATCATAAAAAAGTAATATCTATAATTTTTTTATGATATGTTTTCATAACAATGAAAACAGAACAATGGCAAAGATTTCTATGTTTAAAGGAATTCAATCATTCATGACCAGAAGTCTGGAGTTATTGGGGAAAATTTATAAAAAAGGCGATAAATGACACTTTTTTGAATAAAACCAAAAATGGGATACCTTCACTTAATTGTAAATAAATAAATAAATAAATTCTTAATTTTTCTAAATTTGTTTCATCAAAATCGGACAAGTGGTTCTCGAGTTATGTTAAACTACGTTTTTGCCAAAATGTTACAACTAAACGAAAAAACATCAAGATAAGGAAAAAATTTAAAAAGTCATAAAAAAAACTGACACATACAAACGCCAAACCCTTTGAGGGTTTTACTATACTGACCTAGTACCATCACCCTGACTTGGAATTGCTCACCCCCCAGATTGGCTGTTGTACTATGTATTCATTCATAAATTTGACAAGAAAATGAGTTTGAAATTTGACAAATTGTGTGAAAATCTGCGATCCTCATACAGAATTATTGAATTCCATAATCTAGATTTACAGCCATGTCACAGAATTTAATTCCGGAATTAATTTAGTTTTTTGCTCCTATAGAAAAAGTAAGACGAACATTTTTTTTGGAATGAAACCCAGAAATGCTTAAAATTACAATTCCACATAGCAAATTAAAAGTGGTTTCATTCTGAAAAAACTTTTCGTTTTGCTCTTTCTATAGAATCTAAAAACGAAATTAATTCAACTTCCGAACGGAATTGAATTCTGTGATATGGCTGTTAGTCAGGCAATACGATCGACTCATAACAATTGAGAAGTGCCTAGGTATAATAAGCGTATGCATTACCAAAAATAAATTTTTGTTACAGATATGATGGATTTCCATATTTAACTGTCTTATAAAAAAAATATGATTTTGCTCAACATAAAATTAGTTTCTGGTATTCGGAAACATGTTCCCGAACACTTAGAACGTAAATATGTATATCGAATTACCCTATTGAAACATTGTCTTTGTTTTAAAATATTTATGACAGATGTGGCCGAGTAAATCTCCAAACAATACAGGAAAAGTACACAGCAAGTGGCAAGTAACAAGCATCATTATAAAGGCCGCGTAATGTCAAACAAACTCTTGCAATAACATAATTTACATGTTTATTAAATGAACGATCATTTTCCAAAATAACGCAAAATGTTTTATATTGTGACACAATCTCCAAAAGAACATTATCGATTAATATTCTCAAGTTAACACTCAAATTATTAAAAAAAAAAATCATGACTTTACATTCAGAAGGGTTTAATTGCAAAGAATTTACCCTAGACAATTCGATTACATATTAATAGAGTTCTGAAACCCTAGCAAATCAGCAATTTGTCAAGTAACTCAAGAGTTATATATCATCAGCATAAGTATAACAATTTAAAAAATATAATCTCTGAAACAAGTCGTTAATATAAAACAAGAAAAATAAAGGTCCCAATGTTGAGCCTAGAATTTAACGTCCCTACTTGCACAAATTGCTTACGATCTCATGAATAAGAATAAATAAGTCTGCAAGCGCACCAGCCAAAATGTATTGATTAAGTAGTTTTCCCACCAAAATATTATGATTAACAGAGTCAAATGCCCTCCGAAAATCAAAAAATATCAAAGCACTCACATTTCCTTTATCCAAATTTTTACGATTTCAGTTATATCAAATAACACTGCAAGTGTTGTACCCTTATTTTATATTTTAAATTAGACTAAGAATATAGAAAATATTCGAGAACTTTGATTACGAAATGAAAAATAATCGAAATATCATTAAGAAATGACTCTATATTCTTCTTATTGTCCAGGGGCCAAATTACCGCATTAGTGATCGAATGAGCTGTCGTATCGAAAAATGAAATTATGTTAAAATGTACTAGATTTCTTGCTCGATATCGAATGCCATAATCTCAAATAAGAAAATTACGATAAATTTTACTCAATATCGAATGCGGTAATTTTGCCCCAGTATTTTTATCTAGTTTCAAGTTGGCACTTGAATTTGTAATTCGAGATAGTTTAAGTTCGCACTTCAAGTAAAGCGAAAGGCGGTTTAAAAGTAAGTTTATTATTGTGTAGGACAATTTTATTTAATTAGTTCTGATTCCATAATCAGACAAACAAAAAAAAAAAACAATTTTTTTATAAAGTTTTCCCCGTTTTTTTTTTAAATTCAACCTATTTAAATTTTTATGATTTTTTTTAACCTTAATTCTTCCCTATCTGACAATCTCTGTTAACTCAAATCGTTAATGTAATGGGTATTGAAATAACGTAAATTTTATAAGCTAAAAAACGGGAAAAACCTTTTGGGTTAAATTGCATAATGTTTATAATCACGAAATTTCAACTTTTTATTTAAGTAAATTCTATGAAAAAATTAAAAAAACTAAAATTTTTTCTGAAATTTTCAAAATTTTTAAATTTAATTTTTTTTTAATTTTTTATAACTCGTTCAATGCGCCTCTCAAAGACCTTTCATATGATGCCAAATTTACATATAGTTTCTTTGGAAGAAATGTGAAAAAAATCAAAAAACCTCTAAAAAGGAAATTTTTATCCTTTGATTCAGCTCAGCAAATATTGAACCCAGGACAAAAAAATTGAGAAACGTAGTCTTGAAATGAATCAAGTTTTCATATTAGTCGGGAACATCCGCAATTTTATTTTGGGGCCACCCTAATATACATACGTACATACTTAGTCTTGTACTGATATCAGAGTTCTTGTAACAGATCAGTTAGGTCAAGTTTAATAATCTTGTAAAAAAATGATAAATTAATTAAAAGAAATTTAAAATAAAGATTTGTTACATTTAGAGAGAAGTGGAGACTTTTTGTTTGAATTAGAGTTATTTTTCATTGCTACTTTGGGAAATAATCTCAAATAATTTGACTAGCGATAGAACTGGTTGCAGGATTGTTGAATTCTAAAATTTAGGTATACTGCTTCTGATTTATTTAATTACGAGATGTAATGAATTCAATGCTTTACATACCTGCCCTTAGCAAAATAACGAGTGAGCAGAAAAATCTCAACCTGTGGTCGTATTTTTTTTTGGAATTCTTCCACCAACCTTTCACAGCCATAGAAAAATATCAAGCATTTTTAGAATCATTGAACACAATTGAGTGAAAGCAAGAAAAAATAAAAAGAATTAACTGTTTGTAAGATTTCGATATTTTCCCTAAAAAAATGTAAACGAATAAATATTGAAAAATATCGTTTTGTCATTTTTATTATTTATGTATGTATGTATGTATGTGCTCTTTTCACATGAATGCTTGATTGGACATTCAAGTATTAAATGTTGCTGTCGTTACTGCTGCTCTCGAGCACTTCACTGAATATCCTGGCCATCATCTTACATTCGCTATAAAATGAAATTATAGCGAAAGATGTTTGCTGAATGATAAGAAATGAAATTGTTAACAAAACGGATGTTTTGCCCCATCAAAATTGATTAGCGGCAATAAGTCAAAAAAAAAAAAAAAAAATTCTAGTTTTTGTTTCATAGATAACAAATTTTATTTGGCCAGCAATTTGTTTCTTGTAGCTAGTCTGTCTGATGTTGATTAAAATGATTTCATAAAGTTACTCTCACTTGATTACTCGAATTGTTGTTGATATTTTTGGCTGGTGGTGGTGGCAAGACTTTATGCTCTTTATATAAATACTGCCCTCCGTATATTTGTTAGTTAATGTTTGTCTAAATTAAGTTATGGTCAAGTGTTCAATGTTCTTGCTGTTAATAAATTATATTGGCAAGGGTGAGTTGGTTAAGCAAGAATATTTAATATTCTCTTATGTTTAGCCATCAAAAAGAAAAATTAGACAGTCTCCAAGGAAAGAAATGCTTGATGACCAATTGTAGCAATTTTCTATCATAACTCTTTATAAATTCATGCCAGTCCAGTCAGCTCTTTATTTCGGAGAGGTACCTATCAAAAACTTTACTAATCAAATTATGTATAACATATTACGTAGCAAATAAATAAGACTATTATAATTTGCCTGCCATCATTTGGCATCATATGAAAGGTCTTTGAGAGGCGCATTCAATGGGTTATCAAAAATTAAAAATATATTTTTTTTAATTCAAAAATTTTGAAAATTTCAGACAAAATTTTAGTGTTTTTTATTTTTTTCATAGAATTTACTTAAATAAATTGTTGAAATTTCTTGATTATAAACATCATGCAATTTAACCCAAATAGTTTTTCCCGTTTTTTAAAATTCATCCTATTTAAATTTTTATTAATTTTTTTTTATCCCTTAATTCTTCCCTATCTGACAATCTCTGTTAACTCAATTCGTTAATGTGATGGGTATTAAAATAACGTTAATTTTATAAGCTAAAAAACGGGAAAAACCTTTTGGGTTAAATTGCATGATGTTTATAATCAAGAAATTTCAACAATTTATTTAAGTAAATTCTATGAAAAAATAAAAAAACACTAACATTTTTTCTGAAATTTTCAAAATTTTTGAATTAAAAAAAATATTTTTTTAATTTTTGATAACCCATTGAATGCGCCTCTCAAAGACCTTTCATATGATGTCAAATTTACATATAGTTCCTTTGGAAGAAATGTGGAAAAAAGTCAAAAAACCTCTAAAAAGGACATTTTTATCCTTTGATCCAGCTCACCAAATATTTACCCCAGGACAAAAAAATTGAGAAACGTAGTTTTAAAATGAATAAAATTTTCATATTAGTCGGGAACATCGATACCTTATTTTTCTCCATACAAACGGGGCCACCCTAATGTACATACGTATGTATGAAATATTAGATAAGTTATTAGTAGGGGAAAAACTTTAAAATAATCAGTATTTGGCAATTGTTTCTTTTCATATTTCTATACATATATTGTAATTTTATGAATTTGCTGTCAACTATACTGATAGTATATATAAGTGCCTATTATGAGCAAAATTCGATTTTCAACTGTGATCGAAAATGCTTATCGAACGAATTTTAATTTGGTATTATGGTGCACATTCGATGAAAAAACGCTATTGTGAAAATCACTCTTTTTGGGTTATTCACAATAGTACATTTCTCTCAGCTGACGCTATATTTGTTTAAAAATTCTTTAAGAAAAATAAATTAAAGTTGAAATGACCACCACGGAATTATGGTTTAATGATTCGTCTGATGAATAGAATTAAGCTTCTTTAGAGCAAACACCTTTTACCAACAGTAGATCTTATTTCATAAGAGAAACGAGCTTCTGCAATTGTTGCTTTCTACTTACAAACTTAGACCTGTAGGATATTAACAAAAGTAATTTACAAGTAGTATTTGGTTGACCAAAAAAAAAAAAAAAATACAAATATTTACATTTTAAATAAATTCTGCACAGTTTTATACAGCGTCGACAACAAATTTGTGTTCGATAAAAAATTCGCTGAACAACGAACAGCGATGCCAACTCATAATACAAATTTTACATTCGATAGTCCATTTTGGGGTACATTGAGCATACATACTCGTATATGCTGTGAACCAAAAGATAGTGAACTATACTTGATCAGATAGAAGTCAGGGAAAACCTGATGGGAGACCAAAAAAGTTATTAAGTGCAAATCGAATGCCAGAATTGATTTAGGTACGAAAGTAGGAAAGACAAATTGAACCATCTAGTAGCTGGTTTCCTCTAAAGGTTTCTTCAGGATAGCTAGTGCATTTAAAAATTATGGTTAATAATTGTATCTGGTAAAGCGAATGATTACAGGCTTTAGGGTGGAAACGATCTTACCTCACCTTTATTGGTATGAAAAATATTTTTGTGACATATAGGTAATCTGCCCAGTAGGCGTTTCAAATCATATTTTTCTATTTAAAAGTTTAAATCTTATGATGGTATAAAAATGTTAAGTATTTTTGTTTTTAATTATTAAGTCAATGGATTAAATCCTTACAGACTATTAAAAAAAGTATATTGAAAATTACAATTAATTTACAAAAGATTAACAGTCTAATTCATAAAAACTTATCAAGGGTTTATAACAGTCTTATAGAGCAAATATCCATACAAAATTTGCCTTAAAAGCCTGCTCTAAACCTTTGACAAGTTTTATGAATAAGGGGGTAATTATTTAATAAACTAATTATTTAATGCTTAATTACATTTGTTGAAAGAGAAAAATCAACTATTTCATATAGATTGTTAAATGCACAAAATAATCTTCTTAATGGGCAGCTTGAGCATAATTAGTTCAGACATGTTTGACATACAGTGGATTAAATTGGCGTGAGGATCATTAACGGCCGAATTCACAGTCTTTAGTTAGCTAATGACAAAGGCTTAACTAATGATTCTTTATTCGCAATGCTTAGTTTGCCATAAGAATAACAAGTATTAGTTAAACAATAGTTATAATTTTAGTTTACCAATGGTTAACTAATGACCGAGAATTCAGCCATAAAAGTAACATTATTTACAAGGAACTCGGAGCAGATTTCACCATTAATTATATTGATCAGAAATGGTACATTAAGCATAGTTCTTCTACTATATAGAGTTGGTAATTTAATCAATTTAAGTCTATCGATGTATGATGGAAGGTTAATATCAGGATTCCAAGGTAACCCACGTAGACAGAAGAGTAAAAATTGTTTCTGTACAGACTCTATACGCTGAATATGAATATAATAATAAGGATCTCAGATAATAGAGCCATATTCCAATATAGGTCTTACTAAGGAAATGTAAAGTTGTTTTGTGACATAGGGATCATCAAAGTCCGTAGCCCATCTCTTTTATTTTTTTTTTACAAATTTAAATATATTTTAAAAACTAAAAATAAATAAGCAATGTTTTCTCTGTAGTTTTTCATTGCATATGAAATATGTATAATCTAGTATATTACTTTACATCTTAATTAAATAAGTTCAAAAAAAGAAATCTATATAATGTTTTATCAAATACGCTAGACAGTTCGATTATGGACCAGTGTGTAACACTAATACTTGTATGCTAAATTATTTGTTTATTTTTAGTTGAATTTGTTATTAATTGATCAATAAATAAACTTATAAAAAAAGTTTAATTTGTTGTCTAGTAAAATTCCTAGATCAAGAAAATTTTCAACAATTTCCAACCGGTAATCACCCAAAGTATAATTAGCAGGAATATAATTACTTCTGGAAAACTGCATAAGTTTACATTTTTTTGAAAAATGTCCTTCTACCAAAATATCATATTTCACCAAAAATATTAGATTTAAAATTTTTTATAATCACTAATTAAAGTGCATAAAAATTACTGCCTGAAAATCTATTCCAAGAGCAACTATAGAAGAATTCAAAATTATTTCACGATTCAATCCAAAGTGAAATCATTCTTCAAAAATAAGTCGGAAACAATCATAAAAGTCTCAATACGAGAAAGTTGCATATGAATACTATAATATACTTATAACTTTAAATATTAATGAAATATTGAAATAAAGTTGTCTTTAACTTGACTCATTTCTTACTTTACTTTTCACAACTTTCCCAAATTTGCCACCAATTAAATTTCTTATTTTATGCCAACAATCCTTCAGTAAAATAATGAGTGGAATGAACAAATTTAAATGTTCATACTAGTGTATAAAAATAAGTACTTTATGCTTTTTATTTTCTTTCAAAAAAAGAAAAATAATATTTTATGATGATGCGATTTTTTACTGACATCCATATAATTTTGTAATATTTTTAAACATTCTTTATTTAACCCACCACTAACAATACCACCCTTCTGAAAACAAATTATTGGTCTATGGATGCCACAACTCCACAGCCATCACAAAAATGTGGAAAGTCATAAGAAGCAGCGGCAAAAGCATTAACTTGTCAAACCTCTGCTTAAGCAAACATATTTTTCGTATTTCAGTGCGGTAATGTTGTAGTAAAACGTTTACAACGACGACGTTACCTAGTCGTACATAAAGAAACATAAATTGTTCATATTCAATATGTTTCTAGGCTTCACAATTTTACAATATTATTTGTAGGTCTGAGAGTTAAATAAACTACTTATTTGTGCGGATGTGTAGTACAATATGTAAATTTTGTATAATATGTAATGTTTTGTAATATTATGCGCGATTTGAACGTGATTATAAAAGCTTTTCGCAATATTTTTCTATAATTTATATGCCTTCATAACATCACAGTTTTTCTTCTGTTTTTTTTTTCTTATATATTTTTGGTTTTGAACATTTCTTTATGTTAAATTATGGTTTGTGGCAAATTGTAAAATGGTTATACGAGTAAAAATCTTTGTTGAAACATCTTCAAAATATATATTTTCCCTGTAGTAGCAGCCATGATCTGTGCTGTTGTTGCTTTTATTTTTTGTCTAATGCATCGCTTTAAATGTTGCTACAAGTTGTGCTGCCTCTTGGCAGCAAGCATCAAATAATGAAAGTGTAACAAGTGTAACAAGTAAAATGAATGAAATAAATACCAAATGAAAATTTATGTCCGCATTATGAATTTTTAGCAGGCAAATACAATGAACAGAAAAAAACCTATATTCACAAAAATAAATACTTCTAACGTATAATGAAATACTTTTGGTTTTGTAAAGATATTTACTTAAACGTATGTATTTTTACTTTAATGAAAATTTAAAAGTTAAACTAGTTTACAAAAATTATATGCAAGTCCGGAAAAAAGTCTGAATTTTGAGATTATTGAAATCTTCTAATATGTGCAAGGATAGTGCTTTATGGTCAAGTCCTAAAGTATACCGAATTGGTAATTTACCTCGAACATGTATCTGTTTCAGTTGTTGGGCCTACTGCATAAAGCTAGATTTACACGATTGAAATTTTCTTTAAAATTTCTCTTCAAAATGCTTTAAACTCGTGTAAACAGCAAAATTTCTTCAAAATTTATTGATCAACATTTATTGAACAAAACTTTTGAAGATTTTATTGATGCCGTGTAAATGAGCATCAAAATCGCATCTGGCAATATTGATAACAATAAATAATTTGACAGAATGTTCATTCTTTTGATTCAATACCATATCAATACATATACATATGTACATGTGCTGGTGCTATACTATTGATGTGTTTTTCATCTAATGCCCCGATTGAATTGGAAAAATTCCACATTTTATTTATACTTTGGGAAATACTCTCCCATTCCTCTTCTGTTTCTGGCATCTGTACCAATAGATATTATTTTTGATATATTTTTTTGTTTAATAAATTAGGTTTTACTTTTAAAAATTAATCTTTTAATATTTTATATAATGCAGCGCAGACTTCAGGCACAATATTGCATATCGATGATCTTGATCTTTTAAACAAGAACATCAGACTTGGGTAACTGTCCCCAGTCGCTAAAAATCTCAAAGTAATCCGGGGCATAAAGATTCCCGCATATTAGTATTAGCCTTTTCTATTGATGGGGTGACGAGACTAAGCAAATAATCAAAATCGTCTGGTGACATTCGCACAAAGTTTTTGTATAAGTCAGGATCATTCCTTATCAATCGCTCCATAAAAGAGACATACCTTACAAAAGAAAAGGTCGAACCCTACGTTCCTTTTGTTTTCTCCTTTTTTTTGCATTATTATCAGCTACTTCTTCCTCCAATAGTAAAAATGTTGATGCTATGATGATTGTGTCGTCGTCCATACTTATTAATTGTTTTTTTTATAACAATAAATTAAATTATTTCTCAAAAGAAGCAAAACAGCTGATCAAAGTCAATATTTTCAATATAAAAAGTTTACCAATAGTGTAAATTAGCTTCAACAAATTTTGATCAAAATTTTATCAAAAGATTTTGAAATATATTGAAAGAATATTTTGATCAAATTTTTGAAACGTGTAAATAGAACATCAAAATAAATTTTCAAAATTTTGATAAGACTTCAAAATACCTTCAATCGTGTAAATCTAGCTTAAGTGCAAAGCTTCTCTTATGTCAAACTTAATTTTATTTTTTTTTTATTTCTTTTATTTCGTCTCGAGTTCATTAACTCCCTGGCCCACGATGTCGAACGATAACGTTCGCTTAGATAAGACTTAAGACATAAACTTTTTATCGTATCTATTTTTTACTCAATCAAGTTTGTTTACTCCACAATCAAGTTTGTGTGTTAAGTCTTATCTAAGCAAACGTTATCGTTCGACATCGTGGGCCAGGGGGTAAGTTTAATTTTTCATTAAATTATTTTTACTAAAGGTAGGAATTGTTACATGAAAATTACTATTAATATTTATTGATTATTTTTCTTGGCTTGGGATTCGAACCTGGGTTGTTGGTTGAATTTACATATGTTTCGAGAAACACCACTTTCTTTCATCAGAATTCTTTAAGTTCTCACCATCTGCACCACTGCGGCGCCCGCTAGCCCACAGTCAAACATCAATCCTTTAACCAGTATCACTGGTGGTTCGAAATTTGCTGTAATTATCATTTTTTCATTTATTGTACATGTTGCCTTCTTTTTCTTCAGTTTTTTCGTCTTCTTGCCAAGACTTCGTCTCGAAAAACTGAATACATTTTTATTATGCTTGTTGTCTACTTTCGTCGACATATTTTTTTATGTGTACCACTTAAAGTACAACTAAAAACATTAGCTTGTGCCTTCAGTAAAAATAATTTAATGAAAAATTAATTTTAATGAGATCGAGCCGAAATAAAAGAAATATCAATGATTTAAAATTAACAGTTTAAAATAAAAATATTCAGGCATGTCACATAATTCGATCGGAATGGTTTCAATTTCGTATTTGCAAATCGATCGTTTTTACTTTGCATACTCTAGATTCCGATCGATTTTGTTTATTACAAAAAAAAATTTAAATCTCGACTTTTAACCTAAAAACAAAAAACATTAGTTTTTTTGTAATAAAAAATTTAACAAAAGTGAACAAAAAAAAAAAAAAAACGCTAACAAAGAAATTTTAAATAAAATTTTCTAAAAATGTCCAGAATTTCAATTGTTGCTGTTTTAAATGAACAAAAACATCAAAACGCAGTTGAAAAGCTACAAAGAAGAAATTCCTCTGTCATATTCCAGTGCTGTGTAAATATTTTTAATTTTTGTAATTTTTTGAAAAAAGTTTTCTTGTTGCTGACACCAACTTTGAAATTTTTAAAATTAATTAGAAGTATCAATGAGAGAACTAAAAAAACAATGAAATATTAAAATTAATTACTTAATTGGCATTTTAAATTAGTAGTATGAGTTTTTTTCAGTGTAAAATCATAAAAAATAACAATTCCACTTTAGAAATCTAAAGTGGTTTCATTCCGAAAAAAAAAAATTCGTTTTTCGTTTTTTAAAGACGCAATTTACGGAATCAAAACCACATTCGATCGGAATTGAGTTCTGTGACATGGCTGATTAATTTTATTATATCAGTATTTTAGCGATGAGAAGGATGGTGCTTTAATGTCGACAACGATTAAGCCTTTACCTAGTAAAAAACGTTGATGATTTGGAAGCAGTAGCAATCGTTATTGCTTCCATATTACTACCAATACAGCTGCTGACAATATTAAGCTACCGAAACTTGTGAACAAATCCAGTAAAATAAGGCCAAGAATCTGTAGCTCGTTTCTGTGTTTCTCGCATTGTAAATTTTTTCACATGAAATGTGAAACAAAAAATTCCATCGTTTCTCGATCTGTGAGAAAAAAGTGTTTCTGTATTTGAATGCGAAAACAGACAACGCTGATTCTATTTTTATTGGAATATTTCCAGTAGGTAAGTGTCAAATGCAAAAGCAAACGTCAACGAAGAAAAAAAAAACGAAATAAAAACAAAACAGTAAAAGGCTAAAACAATTATGCCCTTATTCATAAAACTTACAACAGGTTTATAGGAGGTTTATAAAGAAAATTTTGTATGGAAATTTGCAAAATTAAATGTAATGAAAAATTTGTATGGAAATTTGCTTTATAAACCTCTTATAAACCTGTTGTAAGTTTTATGAATAAGGGCATAATTGTTTTAGCCTTTTACTGTTTTGTTTTTATTTCGTTTTTTTCCATACAAAATTTTCTTTATAAACCTCTTATAAACCTGTTGTAAGTTTTATGAATAAGAAAATTTCCATACAAAATTTTCTTTATAAACCTGTTATAAACCTGTTGTAAGTTTTTATGAATAAGGGGGTTAATATACAACAATTGTGTTTTATTATTTAAATAAAATAAGAAATAATAAAAACATTATTTAAATAAAAAAAAAAAACAAAATGTATTTATAATGATAAAAAAGACTACATATACATTAGGCCGGGCCAATTTGTATGGAGCCGAAAAAATCGATTAGAGCCGCCCCCTAGGATGATTCTATGGACAATTCTAAGCAACTTTGGTGAAGGAACCATGGGTCTATCTCGATTTTCGAGTCTCCCACTTGTCCTTGGGCATTTATCTAATTTTTTTTACACAAAACTCAATACAGTTTCTTTGATCCATTTTTTCGAATAGTAAAAGATCAAAGAGCCCACCAAAACACGACTAACCTTTTTAGCTGTCAAAAACAAACTGACAATCCAAAATGGCTGATATTACCAACATATATAACAGACATATGTACCAACATAACAGAAACAAATTCGAACATCGAACATACGTAACTCACGAAATTTGAAAATAACAGTTATTTTTTGATCAGACCTCGTATATTTATGTATACGAGTATATTTAAAAATATCTCTATATTGTGAATTGTGTGTTTCTCGCACCAATTTGAAACGTGAATTCTATTTACATTTCTTGTGAGAAACTCTTCGCAAAATATTGTTACAGAAACAGTTTTTCTCACATCCTTCTAATAATTGCTGAAAATTTATTTAAATGACAGATAATTTTTCGCAAAGTAAAGATACAGAAACACTTTTGTGAGAAAAAACCGTTTTTGTTTAATTTTACACGGTTTTGAATATTTTATGATGCGAAAAATACAGAAACGGGCTGCTGGTATCACTTAATCATACTAAAGGTATGGTCACACACGACAAATAATTACTCAAAAAAGTTTACGCACATTTATAGCACACATTTGTTTTACGCTATTTGATCTTACAAGTGTTTTGCAATGTAGTGTGCACATAAATTGGTGCAACAACACCTCTTTCCAAATGCCACCCGTACATGCAAGTTTGTGTAAGTGATCGATTGTGGATTTCATTTAGAGTCAAAATTGAAGACGTCTTTTAATTAATAAAGAAAAAGAGATCCTTTTACAATACCAATTTATGTGCACACTACAGCAATATCAAACAGTATTTAAGGAAATAAAACTAAAGTTGTTGGTATGTCTTGTTTTTTAAATAAAATAAGTTTTTGCAATTAATAAAATAATTTGAATATATAGTGTTTATTTTACTTAGTGGTTACGTTTTTTTTTAGTCAAATATTTGCCATGTGTGACCGTTCCACAAGGCAATTTGTGCAATTACATTTCGGGTTTTTTGTGCTTGGTAAAATTGGTAAGTGCTTTCTATTTAGTGAAAAATTACCTGATTTCTGTTCATGATTCCTGGCCTAGTTGGTTTGTCTTAGTCTGATTTAGTGGTTCCAGGTAGTAGTAGGCATTTATTCGCCTGTTCTGTTAATAAGGTGCAGCCTAACCAAGAATTTGGACTGAGTAAATGTGAAGCTATGTACAATTTCGCTTCCCTCCTTCCTAAAATAGTCATACAATACTTATATATTCTATCCACTATAAATTTAATGAAATTGATTCATATTTATTAACAAATTAATATTACATTTCTATAAAAACTCTTGACACAAATTGCTGTTAACGTTAATAGATGGCCATAATTTATTATCCTGTTATGCATTGATGTTTGAAACAAATTAACAAATGTGTGGGAAACAAAATAAATAAATAACTGAAAAATTGGCCTTATAAATTGATGACTGACCATCAATTTGTTTATGAGTAAATAAAACATGCCGAAGATAAAGTCAAAATATGACAAATGGCCATTAAAAGTGGACAACATGCATAAAATAAATAACCACAACGACCGCAACAAACAAAATTGGCCTTCATAAAAATTACCATAAATTCCTGCTCACACTCATCCAACTCATGCCATACTGAGGCAAAGAGTAATGAAGCAAATACATATTTGTTAAATGTCAAATATAAAAAAAAAAAAGTTCAATACATAAAACAATATTGACCAAAGTCCTTCGAACGTTTAAACTTGCACAATATTTGAGCATTAAACATCAATAAACCAACAACCAGTTCCTGTCAATTTGGGAAAAGAAAGAAAGAGTTTAACATGAATATCTCATGTTACCATTTTTTCTGCCAATACCTAAAATTCGACCATCAATTGCTGATGTTAAATAGACAAATTATTTTTTACATACGTTTTCCCATACACACACACACACACACACACACACACACAAAAGACTTTGAAACCACAAATATCATGATGGTCATACCGGAGTAACGAATGAAGAAAAAACAAATTCTTGTTTACAGAGTGTGAAATTGTGGCTTTATAGCTTTTTACAAAATCTCTACTCAATACACAGTCCTGGGGATTTTCCAAGCATGCAAAGAATTATTAATGGTTTATGCTCGTATATGGACATTCATGCTAATATCAAATAACTTACTCGTACTGTATAGCAAACAAAAAAAAAAAAAAAAAGACTATCAATTTTCAAAATCATTGGGGTTCACACACTTCACAATGTTTGTTATATAGATGTCATGTATTAAGGGGTTAAGCAGAAGTGCAGAGTGATGTGAGCGGTTTATACATATCTATGTATGTACATTGTACATGCATGGAGTAGCAAGCAGTAAAGTGATTGATTTTAAAACGTTTTTCAATTGGTAATAATACTCACATGTTAAACACGACTGTTGAATATGTTTGCTGCCATGTACCATGTAAGAGCAAAAATACATATTTGTCCCTCCCTATAAATATGTGTTACGTTTACGTTTATGTTTGTATTTATTTAATAGTCATGTTGAACAATTTGATTTGACAAATGGTTATTTTGGCATCACTTTTATGGGTAAATTACTAAATAAACTGGTAACATAGGCACATTCTTAATAGAGTCATTCATACCAATTTACACAATAAAAAAGTGAATGATTTATAAAAAAATGTAACCATCATATCTGTATACACTCAAACCTCGTTTTATACGATTGATCCGTTCCAGAGACCTTCGACCTTTTTTATGATTTTTATTAAATAATTTTTTAGCTTGTATGTTTTATAAAAGATTTTTTATTTTTATATATAATTAACTCGATATTTCGATTTCCTTTGGAAATCTTCTTCAGGAGTTATTTTAATATTATAACAAATTTTCTATGTGTAAAAAAATATTTTGATATAAGTTTGAAAGGGGTTGACAAACTCTATCAATTACAGTAAGAATCGGTCATTACATCAAATATAAATGGTGAAAATTAGATAAAATTTCAAAACAGTTAAAATAAATTATATTGGTCGTAAAAATGTCTTTCAGAGAATATATCAAAAACTAATAAAATTTGCACTAAGACTGAATAGAAAACACAGAATTAGGATATAATAGTCCTATAATCAGTGTAGTTTCTGTATTTCTTGTTACGTTTAGGTGGAGGTTATTAAAGATTCGGCACAGCCGAATATAGCACTCTAACTTGTTCTATGTTGCAGTATGTGTCAATTTTGCAATTGTTGAGTTTTAATCAAGAATTGAGTAACATCTGAAAATTTAAAACATTCAACTAATTTTGTCCATTTAATCAGACGCTACATGTTTTTTTTATTTTTCCCAAAATTCGGTTAACGTGTAACCAGCGAGTTTTGAATTTCACCTACTCCTATATTTTCTTACTTGTTCTTGTTAAAAGCATTTTTTTTTTAAAGAAAATGTCAATTAAACTATTAAAACACTTATAGCTCAGTACATTTTAAATTTATTGTGTAAATAACCAAAATTTTGCAAAGATATAAAGTGTTGTTTATTAATTCCAGCTACAGGTTTTGAATATGGCCAGAAAATGATTTAAGGAGTTTAATGGTTTAAACATTAAAATCATGATTATCAACAAAATACTTCTTTTAATGCTGCGTTCGCATTAAAATAATGTTTCAAAGTCAATAACAATTTGGGTTTTTTTTCGGTTTTATTAAGACATAAAACTTTCATTGGTGCTTTAAGTTAATGCTGAATATGGCCAAACACTGAATATAAATTTTATATAAAATTAATCTGTGCCTGAAAAATTTTACTTGCAACAAAAACCATAGCAGCAAAATGCGAAAAAATATAAATGTATGAAATGTGTCTAAGACTGCTTAATGTATGGCTGAAAAAAAGCTAACAACCGAACATACAGACGAGTACATAGATTTATTAACAAGAAAAAAGTCAGTGAATGAGTACCGACATAAAAAACCATTAATAAATATTACATGCAATTTTCAATGAACTCATACATACACACACCCAGACATAAAATGTTAAATGTAGACTAATTTACATTTTATTACACAAAATATTTACAATATAAATCATAATTTGTGTATGTTTACTTGTTTTGTGCCTTCCCGCCCCTCAACTACCCAGTTACGGAGCTTACAAGAGCGTCCTGGTACTCACTCAGACTCAAGGGAAATTTACAACGGACTTGGCATTAATTTTACAATTTTTCATTTTGCATTTTTTTTTCGTTTGTGATTTAATGTCTACTTTAAAGCCATAAAAATTAACAAATTGATTAAACAGTTTTTTTGTGCAGTTTGGTAACAATGACAACGAAGGCACTAACTAGTCAACCTAGTATTTAAGCACACATGAGTGTAGATTTACTCATACTAAAACATTATTTGTTGGAGTTTATGCGTGATAAATGAAGTTATTAAGTGAATAGTCTACATTAAACCCTTGCCAAACGCAACCATCAAATCATATGAAAAACTCTAATTAGGAATTTGAATTTGTTTATTTATTATAGACATACGAGTATGTAGGTATGTTAAGACGATAAACGATTAGCAGTGGTCTAGGTTACAGGTTCGTTGTAATTGGAGTAAGTAATTAAATTGCTGACAATTAAGTAAATATTATGGAAATACCTCAATGATATTCAGTATACTAATACAATTGCCATACAAAGCTACTTTCAAAGGCCTTTCTTGAGAGTATAATTGCAATTGTCGAAACACAGTTTATTTTGCAAAAATTCAATAGAATTCCTTAATTGGCGACATATCCGATTGAACGTTTTTTCCATCGCAATCTTTGCACTAAATTATTCATGCTACAAATATGTAATTTCACTTTAATTTTAAGCAAAACATTAGAAATCATGTGTTATATACATATATTCATACCTCAATAACTGGCGAAAAGAAAAAAAAGAACAACAAAATATAATGCAAACAAGCGACAACATCAACACAATACAACACAACGGAAATAGAATAATGGAATTTCCGAAAATCGATGACACCCCAGGGGCACATTTGTTATCTATCGTATGTTTTTTTTTTTTTTTTGTGACAAGGAACAAATAAACATACATTTGTATGTTTTTAGAAACACTCTCATATCGTGCATAAAAACAACTATATTGTATAAAATAACAACATCAACAATATTATAAATATTATTGCAAAAAAATCACCAGCGAATTTAAATACCCTACACCTTTGAAGAGATGGTGTTAAGAGGTTCATGGCTATTAGTCTTGATTTGCAAAAGCAATTAAATTAATTGAATCCGCGAATTCACCAGAATTTATAATGGAAAATGGAATCTAAGCTACGTCTTGGGAAGGTAAGAATTTTGAAAGAGTCTTTGGCGGGAGTCAAAAGCACAAAATTTATAGATGGACTAGTCCATCAGACATATGTTGGAAATCGAAAACGAAAAGGAATGAGTTTTAGAATTAAATTTTTTCGTAATATTTCTGTACTGAAAAACTTTTATCACATAAAATATAAAGATATTGGCCTACTAAAGAGAATCTTAAAACAAAAATTATAAATGCATTAAAATGTATTTCCAAAACTGATTCGTTTTCGATTTCGATTTCCATCACATGCCTGTATCTCTCAATAAATCCATGACATTTGACACATTTTTTTTCTTTCACCACAGGGGAAAGTTGTCCATCTTCTTGAGGCCATTCCATTCCGGGCAGAGATATGGCGAAACCAGTAGCATGAACTTGCAAGGATCAAAGCTGGATAGAGTTTCATTGATTTTAACACCCAATGAAACTTAAAGCTGTGTAGAGTCTCTATCTAATTTTAGAGGAGACTTGTCCCTAATTTAACTCTTGGAGTACAGTTCCCCAAACTAATAATTGGTTGAGATCCCTTTGGAATACACGTAGTGTCTGTGCTTGATACCCAAAGCGGGGAGAATGGCTGTTTGTTGAAAGACTGCTGTTTGTTTGAGCAGCAAATTTCGTTCCACCAAATTATCCTAGGTGCTGTTGCTGATAACAACACAACCATTGAAGGTAGTAGTGACACTAGCTCTGTGCTTGGGAAATGTACGGGAATCGTGGCTTTCGAGGCATTTGTGTTGATGATCCGCTTTTGGATAGTGTTAGATTGCGGCTTCTGGTGACCGCAACTATTCCGATCTTCATCCTTAGCAGTAGTGATCGGTCGATATAGTGTTGTGACTGCTGCTTTTCTAGTGATAGTCCTGGGTCTTGCTAAGTGACTAAGCTATGAAAGGTATTTAGTAGTGGCAATTAGCTACGTGTGTCAGGAAATGTATTGGAATGCATTCGTGGCATTTGCGCTGGCAGCCCTTCCTGGTTACAAAATATAGTCTGAGGATTGCAGCAACTTCTCCAACTTGGCATCAGTTTTTACGTTAGTATCTGAACAAATATATTTGATTTAGTGGTTACGTCTCTTTCGGCATATATATGCCAAGTGTGACTGTACTTTAAGACACATATTTTATGTTCTTGCTGGGTATAAAATGCGGTGATGAGACCAGTTAACCCTGTGTTTAAGTGCGGCGTGAGAGTTGGGTCCAAAACGCAGGCATCTCACGGTAATCTTAAACAAAGTTGTTCTTCTTTCATTTAGAAATAAATCGAATTAGAACATGAAAATAATGAAAATGAGCGATTATGTAGAAAAATTGGTAAAATCTTATCGACTTAATTTGTTTGTCTTAAAAACTGTTGCAAAACTGTCGGACAAATTAGTGAAATGAATCCAATATATTGCTTTTAATTGTCTTGAGACATTAATTGAACGGCCTATGGCCTCAATAATTATCAACCTGTTTTTTTTTTGCATGAACTACGAAACCGAGTCACAAAAGTTTGTTTTATGTTGAACATCGAGATCAAGGTGCCAAATATTGAAAAATCCTATTCTTGAGTTAAAAAATAATTTTTTTGTTAGATATCCCACTCCCACTCGCATCCCATTAAGCGATTATAAAGACCTTAAAGTAAATTGTATAAGCTTTCTTTTGAGAAAAAAAGGGCCCAAATTGAAAAAAATTAAAAAGAAAACTATTTTTTAAAACAAAATTAAAAAAAAAATTTTTAAAAATTAAAAAAAAAATATTTCTGAAATGATTGAAGAAATAGCTATCTAAAGTCCTTTGTACAATTTTTGCTAGGACCAATAGGTGAAAAGTTACACTCATTTTAAAAAACCCTGTATGACCAAAATGACCAAAATGTCCAACTTTGACCCCCTCTAACTCCGGCTCTTCTGGACTACTACAGCTGAAAATTTGTGTCTGGCCTACTATCTAATAGCACTAACCTTGGTGCAAATTTCATCCAAATCGGAAGAAATCGATTTTAAAAATTGGGTCACTTGAGGTGAATTTCACCATATGTATGTAAATCGCTCTAGTAAATTTGCTAAGTTTTTGCTAGAAGAAGTGATTAAGCATATATTGAAATTATCATTAACTATGTCATTCAATAATTTATTTATATTGGTACCGGTGTAGGGTATCTTATTTACAGCCATGCCCGACTAACTGTTCTTATTTGTTTTTGGATTGCATTGAAGTGAAAACTCAGTTCTTGGGAGTGTTGCTTGCTGGTCGGACAATCGCAATCATTGAAGCTTAAAAAACAAGTTGTCTGTGAAATTTAATAGATCCGTTTTTGTTTATTTTGTACAATTTGGGAAAATGTTTACCAAATAAATTTAAATATTATGGCCTTTAAACACAAACAGTAAGGAAATGTTGCCAATAGAAAATTTAATAAAAAATTATATTTCATGATTAACAATTGACTCACGTGTTAACAATTTGTCTTGTAAAACATTTATTTTATTTGCTTGTTTTCTATAAATATACATACATACATATTTAATGTCATTATTATGAAAAAGGCTCCAAGACATGCCCGTGCATGGTAACATTTCGCCAGGGATTAACTTATAATTTTTTAATAGATTTTTGGGTTAACATTTCTTTCTTTTGTAAATATTTTTATGGATAAATATTGACAATGGAGAAAAATAAACTGCCAACAAACATGCTCATCACGTAACAAAAGTTCGAATTTAATATGATTTTGTTTTTTTAGTATATTGTAAAAGACAGTGGTGTTGAATGAAAATTGGCTTGCTTTCTTATTTGTAATTCGAATAGTTATTTGAAAAATCAAGATTCCTTTCGAAAATTTATCGAATGTAAAGTTTTTTTAATTATGTGATAATATCCAAACTTCTTCTGCACTTAGACACCACTGTGTAAAGGTATAAACATTTATCTAAACCAAACAAGATACATATAATTTGTTGTTATTTTCCAAAAATACTTTACTATACAAATACAAATACAGATAGTATATAAATATAACTCTGCAATAAACACACATATGTACATATGTACTTGTAACCACTCAAAGGATATTTCAGTATTCAACAGGCGTTCCTCATATTCGTTCAAATGTCGTCTTTCATCGTTAAACACTACAAAATACACAAACAAACATATTCATGTATTTGTTGTTTCCACAAAGGGGGAGGATACTTAAAGGAATTTATTGAAGTTTTTAATTCTTTTTTGTTGCAAATAAATTCTGATTTATTGGCAATAAAAGGCCATAACAAACACATAATCAATCTACTTACTACAGTCAGCCATCCAAGCATCTAGCCATACTACTCTGCCACCATGAATAACCTAAAAGTTCAAGCGAAATCCTAAGCACCAAAGAACACAAGAGTATATACATTCATACATACTTCAAAAACAATATGTTGTCATTATTGTTTTGAAGATGAATACACTAAAACGTGTAGCAATAATAGTAAAAGTGGTGGCAGTTCATATTAAACAGGACATAAAGCATCCTTTGGTCGGTCATACCAAGCCATTAACCAACAAAAAAATGAAGGACAACATCAACTTTGAACAGGTCAAATATTGTTTTTTTTTCAATTAAATTTTTTTTTATAAAACAAAAAGGGGCACATTACGAAACATCTACTCTTATATGCAACATTGTTTTACTAAGGAATTGCCTTAATTTTTATTGAAACATGTGAGGAATTGACAATTTGTTGTACTAAATACCCAGCAATAATAAACGAAAAAGGAAAATACAAACTTTGCTACACTTGCAACCTTTTTTTTACCAAAAAAAAAAAAAAGAGTCCATACAACAGATGTTGCATGTTTTTAATAACATCATTGTCATTGTATCTTCCACAACATGTGGTGGGAGTGTTTGTATATTTGCCGGCCGTTACTTAGTGATTATTAAAAGATGTCCTTTGAATTTTTTATTTTTCGTCCTCATTCTGAGGTCACTATGAAAAGTGATTTTGAAAAACTAAACTTTTGTTTAAAACACTTGGGAAATTCATAAAATAAGACCAAAATGTTTAAACATTGAAAAACCACAACTGCAAATATCAGCAATCATCTATCGACCACAGAATTATTAATGAAAGAAATAAAATAAACACTGAAAGCAGTAGATTGATAATTTAAGAGTATGTGCGGTAAAACAAAGCAGTGACAGGGCTGTAAGTTATTAAAAATATCAGGCAATGAAATCTTTTTTACATAAACTTTATGATAAACACATTGCACATTTATGGTCTGGTTGAATGAATTCAATGTTGAAAATTTGAGTTGAGATAAAACAGAATAAACAGACAACTCAAATATTATGGAGCAATAATAAGTGATTCTGAGTCGATTAGTATAATTTAAGGTGGGTGTTGGACCAATATTTATGGGCATTAAAAACATCAGCACAAATCCAATATACCCTCCCCACTATTGTGGTGTAGGGTATAATAAAAGCGAACATATTGCAGAGAAATAGTTTTAACTATGTATTTATTTTATTATTTTCGTGTTGAAATAATATTAAATGATGTCTTCGAAAACAGCTATTTGCCTCTTTTTATCAATTTTGAAATGACAGAAGAAGAGAAGGCTGAATGCAAGTTGTATTTTTTTGTGAAGATGGGTTTCTCTGGTGTTATAGGTTGCGTAGACGGTTCACATGCAAAGATTCTTGCCCCTAGAAAAGAGGATACAAAATTTGTTCTAAAATAGACATTCAAAATAACAAATAATCTTTAAGTCCCTCCATAATTAATTCATAAATTTATATTTTTAAATAATTATCTAGCCTAAACTTTTACCAACCCTCAATATCTCTAATAGTCGTTCCTATTGAATTAATTTTGTGGCTTTTTCTTTCCGCTCTTGTTTGAAATTGTTAGAAGTTGAGCTGCTATGAAATTCTTTTGCTAAACTGTGTTTCTTTTCAAGTTCAGCAATAAGGACCTCAAATTAATTTAAACTTGTTGCCTTTTATTTTTTTCCATTTCAAGCTTTTAATTTTTAAAATATTCTTATAAATAAGAACAATTATTATTTTTATTTTGAACTGTTAATTTTAAATCATTGATATTTCTTTTATTTCGGCTCGAGTTCATTAAATTTAATTTTTCATTAAATTGTTTTTTTTGAAGGTAGGAATTGTTACATGAAAATTATTATTAAAATTTATTGATAATTTTTCTTGGCTTAGGATTCGAACCTGGGTTGTTGGTTGAATTTACATATGTTTCGAGAAACAACACTTTCTCTCATCAGAATTATTTGCGTTCTCTCCCTCTCTCCCGCTAGCCCACAGTCAAACATCAATCCTTTAACCAGTGGTGGTTCGAAATTTGCTGTAATTATCATTTTTCATTTATTTTACATGTTGCCATAAATGTGAATTAAGAAAGTATATTTCTTAAAATACCGCTTTATTACTTAAACTTTTCAATAAAAAAAACTAATAAAATCCCATAAAGCTAATTGATATGTCCACCTCTTGCAAGTCATGGAAGTAGTATGTTTAAATTAATGAGTAGTATGTAAAGGTATTTCGATTTCTAATAGTTTTTAGAGAATAGTTTAATAAAGCTATAAAATCTGAAGGATTAACAAAATCTACCTTGTAATTTTACTGTAAAAGATAAAAAAAAAATATCTAAAATATATCGCTGTAACTTTTTAACTTGACAGCCTGACACACTTCATCTAAACTTCCGCTTATTTTTGATATAAAATTAAATTAAATAAAATTTTCAAAATCTGTAAATTCAGGAAATAACAGCCAACTGCCTGACTGACTAAGAGTTTGATGGTCAAATAAATGGACAACGATACAAATTATTATTTGAAGCAACGCGTGGCCATATGACATGATGATTATCCATGATACGTTAAATATATTTTAGTCACGTTTGACGTTATAAAAATCAACAAATATGACAAAAATTAAAAAAAAAAAACCAAGACACATTGAAACACACAGATGTCAAACTTAATGCCTGACGAGATACGTACGTATGTATGTCATTTTTTGATGATATGTACGAAGATAAACTGACCCAAAAAAAGTGAGGGAGTATTTATTACACTTTACTTACTATATGAAATAGACATGTGAGGGAATTGTGTGTGGAAGAGCATTAACAGTTTGTTGACAGCAGTATTTAAGAGATGTTCATGTCATTACGATGGGGGAATTGCATTAAAATTAGAATTAATGATCACGACTAAACAAAAATCAAACGAGCTGAAATTATTCTTAACGAAAATGTTGGCTAAAAAATATGTCCATGCTCTAAGCCAAAAATATACATAGTACGTAGGTATAAATAAAAAATTGCAATTTCCATAATAAGCTTAATGATGAAAACATATTCCCCAAAAACACAACATGTTGCCACGAATAAAAAACAACTTCTTTGTGTGCCACAATGGCAATTTCATATGCAGGCATATTGTTATTGCCACTCGTACTTTCAAACATAGCACATACTTGTATTCTACATGCTTATTTACCTGACAAAATCATCATCATTATGAAAAAGAATAAAAATGGCAAGCAAAAAAAAAAAAATAACATTGAAATACTTAACAATCATAAGCTGGAAAATAAGCATGTGTTGTATTGTGCGACGTGTGTCATCATACAGTTAGTTACCTATTGTCATCACCGTCATCATCAAAATAACATTATTTTCTGGGACCGAGAAAAAAGAGCCAGCAACATAAAAAGCACAATAAGGAGAGAGAAAACACAGTAAATGGATACACATGCGGCAGTTCCGTGACTTTTTTTTTGTATTAAAGCAGACATTGAAACATTTTTTTTTGGGGAAAAAACCAAATAACAATTGGCTATGACAATGAAAAGTATGAATGAATATTGTTTGCTTTTTATAAGTTAAATTTAAAATTCAGTGGATTTTGCTTGATATAATTATGGATTTATCTATGAATCTTTAACATATTTTCAGGTTATCAACAACTTTCAGCGGTAATATAATGTTAGAGATAAAATTACATATTCGTTTAATTAATGAACTAGGCAATGGAGAAAATCAATCAAGTAATCTGTGAATACCACTAGATGGAAAATAAACAATACAGAACTCGACCCCTGATTGGTTCTTGGTGGTTTAAGTGCAGGTTCCTGTGATATTGCTAAAACTTTTATATTAAAGGTCATTACTCTAATATGTCGATGTGTTAGCAGGAAGTGCATTGACTATATTTGGTTAAAATTTATTGATAAATTGATACATTTTTAACTTTTTATTACAATTGAAATTGCCCTCTTTCAATAATGCTCAGATTGGTCGTGATATCTGGAAAAGTCAATGGTTTTGCGAATATTTCCTGGACTATAGCTATTCGTCTAAGAGCGAAGTTGACAAATTCATTTTGCATCAAAACGTTGTTTTAAAAAACTGTTAAAAATATTAATATAATTAATTCATCTACTGAATGAGAATTATTCCTCTTGCGAGTATTAATTGTAAATTTTTTTTATAAAGTTTTATAAATAATTAATTCATCCTAAAATCAAGTTCAACAACCAAATAATGAAAAGTAAATCAGTAATTTAAAAAAATCCAAAATAAAAATATTATTTAGTTTGTAACAATTTTGTAAATGCAGTGTTGGATATATGCAACATTAGTCTATTGTGTAATTTTTGAAAAATAAAAACTTATTTTTGTAAGCACATTCTAAGATGCGCCCAAAAGGGTGATTTAGGCTGAAATTTAAATATTTACCGACTTTGATTGGGCTGATTCATCTGACAAGGACAATGAAGAATGAAGATGCAAATATGGACAAGAAATGTCGTCCATAATCACCAGCTCCATCATCGCCAGCTCTTACGAGTTCTAAATAAAACTTCTATAAAAGAGCATATGTTGCAGAACCTGCAAAATCCCTATGAATTGATGGTTGTAATCTTTGGCCGGAATGGGGAATAAGGGGCAGATGTAGGCTATGCAACACTCGGTTTCCAAGCTTTAAATGCAGCCAATGTAATGTACACAATGTGCTCCAGTACTCAAAAAAAACTATTTTGTAACCTACCATACATAAATTGAAAAAATGGCATTTGAAAAAAAATCAACTTGTATTTAAATTTATAATAGCTATTGAACCAGTAGATTCACTAGGTTAGGTTAGGTTAGGTAGGAAGACTGGTGTGAGTCACCTCACACCCTCACACAGAGCCCAATAAGGACCATTGCGATACCTTAGATTCTCTACCAAATATCTGACTAGTTTACATGTGTCTGACTCGTCTATCCAGAGTCTTTGGCGGGAATCGAACCCGCAAACTTTTGACTGATAGTCCGGCACTCTATCGCCTAGTCTATCGGGGCACCCTGCGATTTACTTTTAAAACTTTCAACAGGTTTTACCATTAACCAGACATTTTGATTCACTAACCTTTTTTTGGCAGCGGTAAACAGTTTTATTTTTTTCTATATTCAAATTAAAGTTACGTGGCAACTTTGTAAATATAAGAAAAAAGAAAAGAAAAATAGAAAAAAGCAATTCAAAAATCATTTTTTTTTTAAATTTTGAAAAGCAAGGTAAGTACAACATTGCAAATAATTATTATTGTATTTATTTTAAACTACATTTTTATTTATTTTGATAGAATGAATACGGTTACTACCACCAAAATTATCATCTAAGTCACGAAGATCCCGCCGGTTGAGTGAGGGAGCACTATCAGCTGGCTCATTATCAGATAAATTGTGGGCTAAATACTCAAAAGTCATTATATTTTTTTTAATTAAAATTAGAATTAATTATTTATATAAAGAAACACATTTCTAAACAAACATTAAACAGCACCAAAAATATTGGCGTTAATAAACCACAATTTGTTTGGTTAAATAATAACAGCTGATTGAAACAGCTGACTTTAAACGTCAACAGAAATCGTTAAAGTGTTAGTGAATAGTTCATTTTGTGATTAAAAAGAGAAACAATTATCGTTAAAGAAGCTTCCTGAATTGCACTAGAGAACACCTAGGAAATTTTTGTCAGTTGTCAACTCTATCTTATGTATCTAATCACACAAATTTTTGCCACACCCATTTTAATTCGGGCATGAGTGGGTTTAAACATTATATCAAGCTAGAGAAGGAAATATGTTAAACTTACCTTTGCAGTTGTTCAAAATTCTATGTGTAATTACAACATTGAAATAATTAATAAATCGCATACGCCAAAGTAGGAATTTTTACACTCCAGGGGCCAATAAATTTTTAAAAGGCTTTTAAGTTTGAAAAAAATTCAGGTCTCTTTCCGATATTATATATTATATATAATTTGTTTTTATGTTTTGAGGCTTTTCATATATCCCAATGTTGAGCACGAGGTCGACTTTCAATATAAGCAAAGGACACACATTTAAACAGTTTGTTTTAAAAATTTAAGTAAGAGTACGTATTAGGGCGGGTCGATTTAAAAATCGCCCATGGCTCAGTGAAAATCGTATTCTAGGCATCAAAATAAGACACTTTGCCGAAGGAACCATACCTCTAAAACGAATTCTACTACCCCCCAACTGTTGAATTTTGTCCCGTAGGGTCAAGTTTTGAAAAATCCCACTTTGACCCATTTAGAGTGCCCCAATCGTGTCCAAATGTATGACCGACCCCCACTAACTTTGGAGGGGTGTGCCACTTGGCATGGGTGGATCGGCCCTCCAAAAATAGTGGGACTCGATTGGGGCACTCTAAATGGGTAAAAGTGGGATTTTTCAAAACAGTTGGGGGGTAGTAGAATTCGTTTTAGAGGTATGGTTCCTTCGGTAAAGTTTCTTATTTTGATCCCTAGAATACGAATTTCACTGAGCCATGGGCGATTTTTTTGCCTCCCCACAAATCGACCCGGCCTAGGACGTATGCTTTCTAATTCATTATTTAACTATGTATTCTCATGCCATTTTGCACAACATAAAATTAGCTGCAGCATTTCATATTGTAAGATCCCCCCAGTGATTGTGCTCGTAAAGTGACATTTTAGGCAACTTAAGTGCAACTTGAGTTAACAGTTTAACGCTTTTGTTTTTTCCCAAATATTATACTTATTTAGCATACATTTAATATAAAACATATTACATTGGTGTACAGGGAGGCGTAAATTTTCACTTGACACCATTGAGCAGCACAACCATACATAAGACCAACAACAACAACAACAGTCAAGTAAAATAATACCACAATTTAAATCTAAAAAGACTAGAAATTTTACTGGAGTACTCTGCTCAGCAACTACACTCCTCTTAACCACACTGCATGCAGCAAGCAGTGGTACGAACGACACTTTATATGGCCCCAAGCTTTGTATGGATTTTTTGTTATCTTTATGTTGCAAGGGCAATGAAGGCAATTTGAAGCGATCAAAGAGCGTAAAATTATGTAAATTAATTTCACGCCTTTTTAGATATGTAGATACGAGTGCGAGTAGATACTTTAACTGCGAGTAGATAAATATGTATGAGAATGGCAGAATGCAAAATAGAAAAAACTGCTATTGTTTGTTTTTGTTGGCTGATGATGGTGTTGACCGATTTTTATATATTTTTTTCACCTTGTTGTTGATGGCAAAAAGCAGCAAATAGTAGATGTAGTAATCTAGAGGGGAGTTTTAGTAGAATGAGTTTTTTTTTTATTTTGAAATAAACATGTATTTAAAATTGACTATATTAAAACGTTTTATTCGTTTTTTTTTTTTTTTTTTGAAATAAAGTGTTTACATATTTTAGTGATAAAGATTAAACGCTTTAATGTCAGAGATAATGACCACTTGGTGTCAAAGTTAAGTTTAAAAAGTTGTTTGGTTTTAGAAAAAAGGTGTTAATTGTTTATTTGTTATGTTGCAGAAAAAGCTGAATAAATTTTAAGATTTTCAAAATTTTTGATAAATTGTCTTAAATTTAAATAGATTCTCCATCTACACATATTAATACGTATGTTATATGTCTGCTTATGTGTAAAATATTTGCACACATACATACGTGTTCACTTTCCTAGTTATAAAGGACAAATTAGTTATTTAGGGTCTTTGTTAAGTTTTTGTCTTGCATCTCTGCTATACTCGCACATAAATAGCTGCAAGTCTTAAATTTATGTCCCTAAAAAGATGAACAGTGACTTTACATACATCCAACAAACAATTAATTATGGTTCTCTATAGAATAACAAAGAAATTTATAATTGAATTTTCGAGCAAAAGATGAACAACCCAGCAACAAGACACAGTACCTATAAGAAGTAGCTAAAGAAAAAGATTCACCATAAAATCGCAGTAATGCATTTTACCATAGATGAAGGAATACATGTTGTACAACAAAATAACCAGGTGTATGAGGTTGATTTTGCACAAAAATAAAGAAAAACTTGAAAGTTTCTTGATTACTTGCGACCACATATGGCTTTTAGTGTTGTGGAGTTTATGATACGAGACTTGCAAACAAGTGTGAGTTTGAAACATTGACATGTTATACTTGCATGTCTGTGTCATTTTAAGGTAAATTTATAAATTAGAAAATGTTTGTATGTGTGTAGCATGCTGTAATTTAGGGTAATATGTTTGCCAATATCTCTTACCAGCTTAAAATATTACGAGTACTTAATCAATTTAAAGAAATAATAAAAGCTTTAATTATGTCTTAAATCGAATATATGTATGTATCTTTTAAAAATACAATGTATTCGATTTAAGGGGAGTTTTATATATTGTTAATAAGCAGACTTATGGACCTTAAAATCTCAAAATGGAGAAATAAAACACGTACCCACTCATTGCTATTTTCTAATACAATTTGAAATTGTTGCTTATAAATCAGCAAAACTACCCAATAGACCAAAACCCTTTAGAAAAATATTATAATAAAGGTTGCGAGCATAAGCCTTAGGTTTTAATAAGACTTCAGAAACTATAGAAAAACACTTTTAAATTATTGTAGAATAATCAAAAAGGAACCCTCGTGATAATAGTACTGCAATAATTATTTAATAAGATTATATTCTCAATTTTAGAAAAAGCTTCTCCAAATAATATTTTAGTAAACTAAATAAAGATAAGTTTATACCTACAATTGTAGAATAAGCTTATAGCAACAATTGTAGAATTTGGTTATGCTTGAAAATAAGAAAACTCGGAGCTTTGGCTACCGATGACAAGTCTTTCTCCATAAAAAAATAAATAAAAAAAACCTTTAACGGCATTCATAGTTAAAAAAGGAAAAAGTTACCCCCTGGCCCACGATGTCGAACGATAACGTTCGATTAGATAAGACTTAAGATACAAACTTTTTATCGTCTCTATTTTTTACTCAATCAAGTTTGTTTATTCCACAATCAAGTTTGTGTCTTAAGTCTTATCTAAGCGAACGTTATCGTTCGATATCGTGGGCCAGGGGGTAACTTTTTCCAAAAAAAAAAAATCAAAACTTTTCGGATAAACAAAGCATTTTTACAAATATAATTTTTTATTTTAAATAAAAATTAACAATGACAAAATATGACAAGCATGTTTAATATATGTATATTTATTGTATATTATTTATTTATTATATACTATGTTTAAAAACATATTGTGAAGGATAATAGTTTCTCAAACATGATTAAAAAAACTTTAGTATTTTTTTTTAAAAAGCTTCTTCTAAAGTACTAGTATACTTTACTTATTTTTTGGTCTGTTGGGTAGTTCAAAATAGTACGATAAGCTTATTTAAACTTAGGTACACCAATACTTCGCTTTGAATTTTTTTGAAGTTGCGTCTCTGCTTAATTAGTACTAATTTCCATTGTGTGTTTTAAGATTTTCGAAGTTGCGTTGTTTTGAGTTCGAATTGTCAATTTTTTTTTAAATTTTGCAAAATCTGCAACATTATTAGGTGCTAAAACGATGACAGTCACACTCATATGGGTGCGTGGACATGGAGACATAATAGGTAACTGTATCGCAGATGACTTGGCAGGTAACATGGCACCTATCATGTTACCTAACGATAACATTGACCATCTCTGCGGCATTCCGCTATCGAAATGTAAGCAAATAGGCAGCAACTTTTACTATGAGTTAGCTCAAACCAGGTGGGGAAAGGAACAAAACTGCACAGACACACAACTGATCTGGCCTATATTAAATAGGAAACGTACGTTGTACTTACTATTATTACAGGAACCACAACTTAGTAACTTGGTGTCAGTGATCAAAGGACACTGAAAATTTGCAATCATGCAAAACGACTGGATTTACCTTATAATGATTTTTGCAATAATGAAAAAGAAGAGGAAACGGTCTCTCATCTTTTATGTCATTGCCCAGCAATGAGTGAATCTCGTAGCATTCTTCTAGGGCAACCATCCTTTGACGACTTATCTGAATTCTCAGTTTTGAAGTTGAAGAATATTGATGCTTTTATCAGAAGCAGTAATTGGCTGCAGTAGTCTAATCTATCTATCTGGGCATCTGCGCTCTTGAAAATTTTTTTTTGGTCTGCACATTTTTCACTCCCCTCACACTCTACACATCCTTTTACTATTCTTCGTATTATTCTTCTCCATCTCCTCTTTACATATCTTCTTCTTTTATATCCAATCAGGTGATACAATAAGACCAGCAATATGGACCTAAGTGGGCCGTACTATACGGCCGCCTGCCAACCTAACCTAAAACGATGAAAAAAAGTACTTTAATAATCGAAATGGAGTCCTTACTTTCAATTTGAAGTGAAAATCAAGTTGCTCAGAGAATACCATTGAGTAAAATGGCATTTCAGACAAAAGCAAAAAGCTAATTTGATTACACACAGCAAAGCATTATTCAACGATAATGCTGGTGGTAGTAAAGCCCTTATGACACTACATTTTTTGGTCATTGAATTGATATAGAATTGATAGAAAGAAACAGAAAATGTTAGAAAAAGCAAACTATAAAAAATGTAAACAAAAAAGCCTTTTAGTTTTTTTTATTAAATGTTGTCAACTTTTTGTTTATGAGAAACATAAAAACAAAACGAACAAAAAAACGGTTAGTCGCCAAATTTGCCCATAAACCGCTGATTCAGCAACACTTTTAATATTTCAAGCTTGAAATGTCAATTTTAAGTTGAACAATTTTACATTTTTTTTGACATAACTTCAGTTTTTATCGATAACTTTAGTAAAATGTTTGACAGTTTGCCATTTATGTTAATACTGCTGAACTTTTTGCACTTGGTAAATTTTTCTATTACATTATATTTGTACTGTTCACCAAAACTTGAACAATGCATTAAAAATGTAGTCTCATAAGGCCTTAATACAGGCAATTGCTACAAGAAAATTTATTTTACGTTGAAAGAAAAAAAACTGTTTAGCAAACATTGGACCAATATTTTTGAGAAAGAAAGCCAACGACTTAGTATTTTTGTAACCCTAGAACCTATCTTTGATCTTTACATGGTTTGCTATAGAAAATCTTAATTCACTTTGCTTCATTTCAATTTGCGTCGTGTTTTTTTTTGGAACGTAACCCTGACGCAAAGTGAGATATTGGTGTATTCTCAAGTATTTATGTTTTATATGTTTTATTTTTTATATTTATATCAGTGTGACAGTGAAAAGATCTGGAGCCAAATTACCGCATTCGATATCAAGTAAAATTTATCGTAATTTTCTTATTTGGGATTATGGCATTCGATATCGAGCAAGAAATTTAGTAGATTTTATCATAATTTCGCTATCGAAATCATTTTTCGATACGATAGCTCATTCGATCACGAATGCGGTAATTTGGCTCCTGAGTTAAAAATAATATCTAAACAAGTAAGAGTGTTCGTTAAAGTCAAATCGGATACAAGGAATGACTAACTATTTGTGACATATTTGTTAATAGGCCCATGTTATATTAGGTCATGTTTTAACTTGTTTAAACGCCAGCACGATGGTCCCTTTTTTTTTAATACTTAACATTTTGAGTTCTACCAGAAATTACTAATTAGAATTTAGCTTTAATTGTATTTTTTTTTACCAAATGCTATACAAATTGCTTTCAGAGTAAAAAAAAAATTGTGAGAACAATTTGACAAATTTAAATTCTAATTGTGTTTGTGTATATTTAAAGTTTCTCTGCCAATTTAAAAAAAATATTGATTTTGCTTTATGTAATCTTGTGAGTGCGTGTCCTTTTTTCTATAAATTTAATTTTCGAAATATTTTTTTATATACGTATGTAGGTATTAACATATGAACAAATACTCGTATTTGTGTGGGTTTAATTAAGACTTAACAAGGTCTTTACACTTTTCACTTTGTTGTCATTGTTCATACGCAGTGTAGTCACACAAACATACACATACATACGCAGCTATAAACATATGACAAATACCCGTACTCTGAGCAACTGTTCACACATACATTTGCCAAAATTAAATTTTTATTTTATTAGAACCACAACTTATAAAGTAAAGTGGATTTTGAGAGTTGAGACCCTTTTTTATGCTTGAAAATTTATAAAAAAAACAAACATCAGCAACCTTTCTAACAGCGACAGAAACAAGTAGCCGTTCGAACGGCCAGTCAGCCAGACATGCATACGTTTGAAACCCCACAACACAAACTCACATATACACTTTTTATTTACAGACAGCTGTGGCCTTGTTGTAAAGCGGGACACTTGGCGTATTATGCCCGCATTAACACTGAATATAACAAGTAATTCATGAAAAACAGGACAAGAGTAGTATGTAAAAATCTTTATCCCTTTTTTTTTATTTATAAATATGTGTGTGTGCGTGCACGTATTGTGTGACTTATTTTAGCTTTGGGACATTTCCGCACTTACTAAGCAACTTCAGTCCAGTAGCCCCCAAATTAAAAACAAAATGACTAAACATTAACAAACAAATTTGGATACAAAGCACATATAACAACAAAAAAAAAGGAATCCTTAATCATACTGGTGGTATTGTGTTGAAATTAACAAAAATGGGTAAAACTTATTTCAAAATCGAATGTGTAGATTATGCATTTTGTATTTGTTTTTATACAGTTGAGGGCAAGAAAATAGCAAATATTAGTTTTCCACAATATATCCGTTAATCGAGCTTTGTATCAAATGTGATACATTTAGTTTTTATTTCAAATATTTCTGTGAATGGCAACACTGTAGGTATAACATGTTTTCACAATTTGTTAATATCGTTATTCCCCGTATTTAAATCATCGTTTGAAAAAATAAATGTAAGTAGGCTATGAGAAATTGAAAAAGTTTACAATATTGTCTTTGTATCATATTTGATACATACTGCAGTTTGGTGAATTTTGTGATAGAACAAGTGTTTTTTATTTTGTCGCTCGTGTTGTTTTGCATAATTTTCTTTTTTTTGGAAAAAAATTGTTTGTGCTAATTGATCAAAATGTCTCGTTCACGGTTTTTGACCTTGGAAGAACTTGTAAATGATGTACTAAATGAGAGTTCTAGTGAAGTAGATGATAATTTGTCAGATGCCACTGATGTTTCTGATATATCTGATCATGAGTCGGAAGATAAGGAAAGTAGTTCTGATGATGACGAAATATGCAACACGAACTCTGACCCATTATATATAGCCAAAGATGGAACTTCTTGGAAAAGAGATCCTTATCAAACTGGAACTGGAAGATTAGGAAAGCAAAATGTTATCAATATGCGCCCAGGTGAGTCAAAAGTGATTTGAGAAAAGAACAATAACGGAATCAATACTTTTAGGTGTTACAAAATTTGCCTCAAGTCGTGTTAGCAATATTCGGGACTCATTTTTACTATATTTATCGCCACAAGTTACAAAAATTGTAATTGAAAACACTAACAAGTATGGAAATCATGTGAACGGTGTCAACCATATTGATGTAGACGAAGAATTACTATATGCGTATTTGGCTATTTTATTATTGGACAAATGCACAATTGTCATGAGCACAATGCATCATGAACCAAAAGTTTTGGATGGACCAAAAAAATTACCAGAAATAATATCGTTTTATAACTCCACCAAAGGAGGAGTTGACACTGTTGACAAAATGTTGGGTAGTTACAGCTGTAAACGTAAAAACAATCGCTGGACTATGGCTGTTTTTTCCAACATAATTGATGTTTCTGCCTTGAACGCCTATATTATTTACAACGAAATAGACACCAATTGGAAAACCACTCAGAAACATACAAAACGTAAGTGTTTTCTTCATGAGTTGGCAATATCACTTGCAAAGCCATATATGGACAAACGTAAAAACCTTCCTCGAAGTGAACTTTCTTTGGCGATATACTCAAAATTGTCAAGTCAAAATTTAGATGAGTCTAATGATAGTAAAGCCGGTCCATCAAAAAGAAGAAAAGTTGATAATTATTCGACGAAGAAACGTGCAAGATGTCAAAAATGTTATAATTTGGGTGAAAACAAGAACAAATGGACGTCTTTTTTTTGCTGCTTGTGTAAAAAGCCATGCTGCAATGATAAACACTCTAAAAGTATTTGCGTAGATTGCATTAGTAAGCCATAAATTGATATTTATTTATACATATAATCTATTATTTAAACAAAGCCTCAATAAAAAGAAGTATGTATCAAATATGATACAAAGGAATAATTGTGAATTTTTTTTTAAGGCTCGATCTACGGATATTTATAGAAAATATAACTATAGAAAATTTAAGTTATCGATAAGTTTTCTTTAGAAATTCCAACTTACCGATAACATTTTTATAGAAAATTCAACTATGGAACATTTTTCGTAATAGATAACTTTTCTGTAGGAAATTAAAGTTATCCATAGCTTTACTATGGAGAATCCTGCTTATCGATAACATTTTTTTTAGCAAATCCAACATATCGATAACATTTTTACAGAAATTCCAACTTATCGATAACATTTTTATAGAAAATTCAACTATGGAAAATTTAACGTAATCGATAACTTTTCTATAGAAAATTAAAGTTATCGATAACTTTTCTACAGAAAATTCAAGTTGTCGATAACATTTTTATAGAAAATTCAACTATGGAAAATTTAACATAATCGATAACACTTTTATAGAAAATCCAGCTTATCGATAACATTTTTACAGAAAGTTTAACTATGGAAAATTTAACGTAATCCATAACTTTTCTATAGAAAATTAAAATTATCGATAACTCTGCTATAGAAAATCCAGCTTATCGATAAAGTAAGTAAATCCAACATATCGATAACGTTTTTATAGAAAATTAAAGTAATCCATAACTTTTCTATAGAAAATTAAAGTTATCGATAACTTTTCTACAGAAAATTCAAGTTGTCGATAACATTTTTATAGAAAGTTAAAGTTATTGTCAATGTTTTTATAGAAAACTAAACTTTTCTATAGCAAATTAAGGTTATCGATAACTCTTCTATAGAAAATCCAGCTTATCGATAACACTTTTACAGTAAGTTTAACTATAGAAAATTTAACGTCTTCCTGATTTCTGCTCTGTCCTTCAAGCAGAGATCTCTGCCATTAAGCGAGCTGCAAACTGGCTGAAGTATTATCAAGTATCTGGAGATATATGCATATTTACCGATAGCAAAGCCGCCGTAAGTAACATAGCAGGTGTCTATTCGACATCGAGGTTAACCGCAGAATGCCGGATATCTCTGAACGAGATAGCGGAACATTCTAGGATAGCGCTGATATGGGTCCCTGGACACAGCTCGATACAGGGTAACTATATTGCTGACGATTTAGCCAAGGAAGGTACAATGCTGGCTGATGAGGAGATTGACTCCTTCACTGGCATTAACATGAAAAGTCTGAAATCACTGATTCAAGATGAGATGTTCAGACTTGCTCAGGTAAGGTGGACGAACGAAATCACCTGCTCTATCTCTAGGTCCACTTGGCCCTTATTTGATATGGGAAGGACGAAATCTTTACTTAGTTCTCGTCGCGACCTAATTAGGCTTATTGTCTCTCTACTTACAGGTCACTGTACTTTTGGGACACACGCCAGAAGACTTGGTCTACAACATAACGACTTTTGTAGAAGCTGTCATAACGAGGAGGAGGAGGAGACGGTCATCCACTTCCTTTGCGAATGCCCGGCCCTATCGATGAAGAGGGAACGTATACTCGGGGCACCCTCTCTTTCATGTTTGGGTGCACTATCCAGGATAAATCCAAAATGCATCGGCACCTTTGCTAAGAAGTCTGGATGGTTTGACAGGGAAGCAACCGATGCGGTCTGAAACTGAGAGGTTGCCCACCAATGGGTATCACAATGGGACCAATATAATGGACCCAAGTGAGCTGTTTCAGAAAACGGCTACCCATATAACCTAACCTAATTTAACGTAATCGATAACTTTTCAATAGAAAAATAAAATTATCGATAACTCTGCTTATCCATAACATTTTTTAGTAAATCCAACCTATCGATAACGTTTTTATAGAAAATTAAAGTAATCGATAACTTTTGTATAGAAAATTAAAGCAATCGATAACTTTTCTATTGAAAATTAAAGTTATCGATAACTTTTCTATAGAAAATTAAAGTTGTCGATAACATTTTTATAGAAAATTAAAGTTATCGATAACTTTTCTATATTATGTTTTTTGTTTTCTATGTATCCAAATAACTAATATTATTTCATTATTCAAATCTCTTTTTGTTATATTTTGCTAAATTATTTTTCTTAACTGTTTGAGATTTAAGCAAGCTAGGAAATATTTATTTACGGTAAAGGACATTTAGGAAAATGTATATAAAACAAGCATATGTGTGTGTAAGGACCCCCACACATTATGTTGTGTGTGTTTTCCCTTTTTAACATAAATCTGATTAAATTTTTTAGAATTTTGCCTTTTAATGTGATTTTTGATCAAAATGTACTTAGTTTTTCCCATTCATGTGTCCTAGAAATTGAAGTAGGCAAGAATAAAAAAAACCTCATACCTAAAAGCAGAATTTTGTAGCATGAGTAATATTCAAATAATGTTACGCATTACTATTTTGTTGGGGTTTCTTTTTTTATATTGTTTGCAAGTATGTGTATGTTCTATAAAATGTTTAAATACTAAACATTTCTATCATATAATTATTTCTTTTATTTGTTGTAGTATTTTTTATTTTTTTTTTTATTTAACATTTTATTTTTTGTTAATTAAATGCAGAGAAATTCATATTTTTGTTTCATATAAACTTTGAAGTACATACGTATTTAAATATTTTTTAATATCTTTTGATAATATTGTCTCTATGTGAAGCTGTGCGCTTGTGTCTTTTATATCCTTTTATTACTATTTTAACGATTGCAATGACTTAATTGTAAATATTTTGTATATAATTAAAGCTTTTTGGGGCTAGTGAGGTTTTAGTAATTCAAATCAGATCTGTTTGTTTTAAATAAGTCTTTAGAAGACTGACAATTTAAAAAGATGTATAAAGCCTGTAATAAAGCAACTTTATACTAACAGTATTATATTTCATCTTTTTCATATTTTATAGGACTGCAAGATATGACACTGGGAGAAATTATGATTATTACATATTGTATATACAATATTCTAGATCATAAAAATCCTGTAAATAGACGAAGACAGCTTCAGATTGAAAATATCACTTCCACCATAATCGAATACGACCTGAGAAAGCAAATCAGGCTTGTTAGACTTCGTGATTTATTCATGTTTTTCAGTATTTATATTTTTTGCCAAAATTAGTTTTTACCTAATGCCGCTCATACAAGGCTCAAGTCTGACACTGCGCAAATTAAACTTGCGACTCACACTATTCAAGTAAACATGTGGAAGTTTTTTTTTTTAAGTTATAAGCGAAGAAGGCAACATGTGCAAATAGTGTGCTGCTCTATTGCTTGCTTGCAATAAAAAATCGGGGTATTTTTCCTTCAATATATTAATTAATTTTTCATACGCTTTGATTTTCATTACGCGTTTGCTGTAATCGCTGCTTTTAATGCGCCATAATGCAGGGGATTCTTTATACAGCTCTAGGAACTCTGTCCAAAATATTTTTTCTGCGCTCATTTTTTGTTGTTACTTTATTAAAAACCGCGACACAACTGAACGTTTTACACATACACTACACAAGTTCACCGTACAGTTTTACAGACTTGAGCAAATATTAAAATCATTTTGATTTTTACTCAGTTAACTGCGCAAATACACTGTACAGTGCTAGACTTGAGCACTGAACTTGTGTAGTGTATGGGCGGCATAATCAATATTCTGTAATTTTATTGCTTCAAGAACGAATTTAAAAAAACCATTGAAAGCATTATTTGAATTATATTTTTTTAAAACTATCAACTTGTCCAAATAAAAAAAATTAACCCCCTGGCCCACGATGTCGAACGATAACGTTCGCTTAGATAAGACTTAAGACACAAACTTTTTATCGTATCTATTTTTTTTTACACAATCAAGTTTGTGTATTGCACAATCAAGTTTGTGTCTTAAGTCTTATCTAAGCGAACGTTATCGTTCGACATCGTGGGCCAGGGGTTAATCTAAATAAAATACTTTTAAAAATATTTGATTAAAGTCTTTTCTTATTTACAAAATTTACCAAAAACAACAAACCCCAAAAATAAAATATATGCAGACACACTCATTAAGTTTCAATTTAATAAATTAAATTTTATCCTTCAAAACTCACGTTTCTAAATTAAAAGAAATAAACACACTTTTACATATGTATGAAGAACCAACAATATCTTATGCAAAATTTATTAAATCTCAAACCCGTCCGACAAAACACCAAACAAAGTCAAATACACTGAAATTAAAACAAAAACATGTTTTGTAAAATGACCTTTTAAGACTTCTTCAATTTATTCGGTCGAGAGTGCGTGTTTTGGTCATGTAATCGCATTTCAATTGGATGAAGATGAAAGCGGTCAACATTCAACTCTAACCTTTAGCAGACATATGCCACACACACACACACACACACACACACACACACACAGAAAACAACAAATAAAACCACAAAAACCTTAAAAGACTCCAAGGAAACACGATTGGAAGAAAATTGAAAATTCCTTAAAGTTAAAACCAAGATAATGGCTTCCTTAAGATTTTGTGACTAAAAAATAATAAATACTTGTATAGTTTGACACAGCTCTTGCTACGTATTCACTCTAATGTCTGTGCAAATGTACATATATGTGTAACAGGATGGATGCCGAAAACTAGTTTTGGTATATTGGGTTAGTCCTTTAAGGAAGAGTATTTAGATGTGTAGCTGTAGTTTATAAGAAAGTTTAAAGAAAGTCGTAAAACGCTTTCAAGCATACAAATTGCACAAATAACACTACGGGGCAGCTTTGGACAGGATAAAACAAAAACAACAATATTAATGCTAATATACACATGTACAAGAACACACATACAAACAGCAAATTGTTTATGTGAAGTTATGTGTGCAAGAGTGTAATATCTATCTATGGCTGTTAGTATTAGTACAATCATTAAAATATATACAAAACTATTTACGTTATACGAATATGTATATGTAAGTGCAGTTGGAATTTTCTATATTATTTGGAAACAGGACATGTTATTTATGTATCTGTGTGTGTGTGTGTGTTTGAGAAATGAAGGTATGTTGCTGTTATTGTTGTTTATTTGTTTGCATGTGCACTCAAGGGTTATAAAAACTTTAAATACAAATACATATGTTTTCTTCATAAAGCTACATAAAATAAGATAAACGCCAACGCACAGTGTAACGTATTGAAAGTTCTTAAACAATGTGATGTTATATTTAAATTATTGGAGTTAAATATTAAGAAACGCATACGCATGTCATTTTTTAGACACAATCCGATTGAGACTTCTTATTTTATTGATACTGTTATTTTAAATAAAGTTCAAACCATATGGGATCTTGGCATACTGTTGGATCATAGACTTGATTTTCCCCATCACATCTCTATAATTGTAAATAAAGCCTATGGGGTACTTGGATTCATGAAGCGCTGGTATAAGGAATTTTTAGATCCTTATATTACACAACGTATATATACTTCTCTTGTTATTCAATTCAATTCAATTCAATATCATATCAATAGTATTGCATCTGTACAAAAACAATGTTTAATTTTCTGTCTCCGTGGTCTTGGTTGGAATTCTTATGTCTTGCCACCGTATCAAAGTAGACTTGCTTTGATAAAATTGCCAACTCTTAATAGTCGACGATTGATGCTGAGCGCTTTCTTTGTTCTGGGCATAATTCGTGGTGATGTTGATTCGGAGTTCCTGCTTAGTCAACTAAACTTCAATGTTCGTGTTAGACCAACCCGCAATTTTGAACTCTTAGCATTAAAAACCTACTGTTCTGTATATGTTAATAATGATTCTTCCCAATAGACCAAAACCCTTTAGAAAAATATTATAGTAAAGCTTGCGAGCATAAGCCTTAAGCTTTAAAAAGACTTGAGAAACTATAGAAAAACACTTTTAAATTATTGTAGAATAATCAAAAAGGAACCCTCGTGATAATAGTACTGCAATAATTATTTAATAAGCTTATATTCTCAATTTTAGAAAAAGCTTCTCCAAATAATATTTTAGTGAACTAAATAAAGATAAGCTTATACATACAATTGTAGAATAAGCTTATTTCAACAATTGTAGAATTTGGTTATGCTTGAAAATAAGAAAACTCAGAGCTTTGGCTACCGACGACAGGTCTTTCTCCCTAAAAAAATAACTAAAAAAGACCTTTAATGGGATTCATAGTTAAAAAAGGAAAAAGTTACCCCTGACCCACGATGTCAAACGATAACGTTCGATTAGATAAGACTTAAGACACAAACTTTTTATCGTATCTATTTTTTACTCAATCAAGTTTGTGTCTTAAGTCTTATCTAAGCGAACGTTATCGTTCGACATCGTGGGCCAGAGGGTAACTTTTTCCAAAAAAAAACAAAGCTTTTCGGATAAACAAAACATTTTTACAAATATAATTTTTTATTTTAAAACAAAATTAACAATGGCACAATATGACAAGCATGTTTAATATATATTTATTGTATACTATTTATTATATACTATGTTTAAAAACATATTGTGAAGGCTAATAGTTTCTCAAACACCTTATGGACATATGTATGTGAGAGTAATGACGTACTAAAGAGAAAAATTACTTTATATCTAAACTGTTGAACTAATTATTTATATATATGATGAATTTCTCGTCAAGTGACCCAATTTTAAAAATCGATGTCTTCCGATTTGGATGAAATTTGCACCATGGGTAGTACTCTTGGATAGTAGAGCCAGAGACAAATTTTCAGCTCTATCAGTCCAGAAGTGCCGGAGTTAGAGGGAATTGGACATTTTGGTCAATTTTGGTCATACAGGGTTTTTTTTAAATGAGTGTAACTTTTTACCTATTGGTCCCAGCAAAAATTGTTTAAAGGACTGTAGATAGTTATTTCTTCAATCATTTCAAAAATATTTTTTTTTAATTTTTAAAAAATTTTTTTTTTAATATTTTTTTGAATTTTTTTTTTTAAATATTTTTTTTTTAAATTTTGTCAATTTGGGCCTTTTTTTTTTATTCTCAAAATAAAGCTTATACAATTTACTTTAAGGCCTTTATAATCGCTTAATGGGATGTGATTGGGATATCTATCAAAATAGTACTAACCTTGGTGCAAATTTCACCCAAATCGGAAGACATCGATTTTAAAATTGGGTCACTTGACGTGAATGTCACCATATATTACTGTTTTGTCATTTATATGTAGTCAGTAAGGATGCAAAATCTATTGACCTAAATAAATAATTTTTTTTAAATATTTTTACCTTTTGATGTCATATTTATTATATGCGAAAAATAGCTAGCTGTCTTCAAATATCGGGTCCTAGTTGATTTGGCATTCTATTATCATATTCAAAACCGACAATTTAAAGTTATAGATAAATTTTCTATAAACAAAAGAAAACTAAGACTAAACTACAAAAAAACTTAAGTTATCAATAACTTTTTTATAGAAAACTAAAGGTATCAATTAGTGCTTTACGAAAATAAATTATCGATGGCTTTTCTATAGAAAATAAAGAGAAAAGTCTTATCAAAGTGAATTTATTTTTGACACCAAGGTATTTGATTTGAAAATGTCAATATATTTATAAAGTACTTGACACACTGTGCTTCTTTAGGAAAACTTCATGGCACATTTTAAACTAATAAAATATGTGGCCCTGTATTTTAAACTATTTTAATGTATCTACATGTGTACAAATAACAAAAACCCCTTCAATTGTATAAGTGACTCCAAGTTTAAGTAAAAAAAGTAAACTTACACATGTAATATTCTATTTATGTAGTAGTTATGTTGGTTACTTTAGCCATCTGATACTTTTCGGTAGAATAACAAATTTTATAAGATTTCTATTTTTAATGCAGGCATTATCAACCATTAGTCAAGGGGTCTTAATTTGCTAAAACATAAAATAAGAAAAATACTCACACATGCCAACTAGCAGGAAAACAAAAATCTTAGAAAATCATTCGTACACAGAAAAAAAAACTTTCTTTTAAAGAAAATAGCAAACTTACAATTATTTGGTGTTGTGACCATTAAAACTGTTTGTTTGCCTAACTGTCTGTCGGTCTATTTTTGAATACATGTGTGCATGTATTTGAGGGTAAATATTTTACAGATTCATTTGAATGTGTTACTTATGCACGACTGCATTTGGTCAGAAATCTGTAAGACATTTCAAAAGATCTTAAAGAAATTAACATTTTTAAGATGTACTTGAAAGAACAACCTAAAACCCCATCCGCTTCCCTCAAAAAAAAGGAACACTTAAATATTTTAAGATTTTACAAATCCTTAACAGCTATTGACCAAAACTACCCATAAAAATTTGCATATCAAAGTCAAAAACATAAGAAACCAACACACGTTTATTACAACAAATAAATGAAAGATGTTTTCTGCCAACCTCTTGTTCATACTAGCACAACACACACACACACTCTCTCTCTGCCTCTCTTGCCCTTTATTTGTTAATTTATTAAGAAATTAAAAAAAATGTATTCAAGATTTAAATTGTTTATTAAAGCGGCTCATTTAAAAAAAATTAGTAAAGAAAATGAAAATGAAAAAATTAAATATAAAAAAGAAAATAAATTACGCGTTTCCCACAGACTGCACCACATCAAAGTGACCACTTGTTAACTGACTGACTGAGCTGGACTGCCGCCTGTCCAGCTGACTGATGTCTATTTATTTGCCTTTTTTTTTGGTTGTTCTTTTTTTGGTTTATTTATTTTTTAAGCTTTTTTTTGTATTCCTTGTAACCACACAGAGTCCCTTCATTAACATTTTTCACTTCATAATTATGCTCTTTTCTAGTAGTAGATACTACTACCAACTGTTTACTGACTGTTGCAGCATTCCCCAAGGCTTTTATTATATAAACAAAAAAACAACAACAAACACACGCACATTATGCAGCAGCGTCCTTTCAGTAGCAAATAAAAATAAAAAAACTCTGAAGAAATTAAAAAAAATACATCATAATTTTCCATAAGAAACCATTAAAATCTAATTCAGTCATGTAAGTATGTGTGTCTGTATCTGTGCTGTGGGTATTCCTAATTAACATTAATGTCTACTTCAGTAATTTTTTGGAAATTTGGTAGTAAAAAAACACAATTTAAAATGTATGGAAAGTAATGCTGTTGTCAAAATATGACAGTGCAAAACTAAGCAAACATATGAGTGATACTTTAAATAAATGAACTCGCACTGTTATTCTTTATAAAAGAGAATATTGGAAATTCAAATCGGTTTAAAAATCATTGATTTAGACTCATAATACTCGCAATATTCCGACCTGCAACAGTCCTTAATATCAATGTGTATTTTAATTGAGTCAACCAAATTGCATTCGTGCTGGATATACGTTTCAGAAAATGTATATGAGAAAACATTATCGATATGATCACATAACTAATCGCTGACAACTCCCAAGGCGTTAGAAGTGGAGTTGTCAGATTGAGAACGAGTTACACAAATTAGTTGTGTGTAAAGAATGTCAAATTATTAGAACCCATAGAAGTTATTTGTTATAGCCCTATATTCCAAATAGCAATACACAGTGAATATTTCCGCCTACTAACTACTCGTTTTGACGTCTTGTAGTGTACGAAATATTCCAAATACCCTCAAAGCTCTCGAAGAGAATATCAGACAAGAACTGCTGGAATTTCTCGCGCAAATTATTAACAAGACGTTAAACAGCACAAATGCTGCACGCGAGCAGTTAAAAGGGTTTTAGCGGATCTTAACATAAATAAGTCTCCTGGGCCAGCTGGTATACCTGCACTGGTCTTGAAGCAGTGTCCTTCGACGCTAGCTCATCCATTAGCTAACCTTTTCAACACCTTATACCGTGCCGGTGAATTTCCCATGTGTTGGAAGGTTGCTAATGTAAAGCCAATTCCTCAAAAGGGAGAGGCTACAAACCCTGAAAATTATCGCCCAATTGTAATCTGTTCTGCACTTTCCAAAGTCACGAAAAGTATGGTAAATACCATATTGTCAAATATCTAGAGTCCAACAATTTACTTAGCGACCGCGTCCTCTACGGAAGCCGTACTGGCATCCTATCGGAAAAATGGTGTCGTTCTATACATGGTTTTGGTGAAAGTAAAGTGGTGTCTCTAGATATTTCTAAGGCGTTCGACAGAGTCTGGCATGGTGCTCTCTTATCGAAACTCATTGCTTTTGGTGTCGGTGATAACTTCTCTTGATTTATATCGAGTTTCCTCAGAAATCGCACTATACGAGTTGTTATAGATGGGATCTCATCAGACGAGTTCAAGATTAATTCAGGGGCACCGCAAGGCTCCGTTCTTTCTCCCACTTTATTTCTCAGCTTTATAAATGACCTTCTTTGTCAAACTTCAAACCCTATCTACTCTTTTGCAGATGATAGCAACATTTGCCATTCATACTCATTTAACCATAGACCAAACCCCATGGAGATTGGGGAAATGAGACAGAATATGAATGATACGCTGAACCGAGATCTTGAGACAATCTCGGAATGGGGTTGTGCGAATAGAGTCGATTTTAACACACGTAAGACTCAAGGCGGTGTAAGTATTAAGCAATCAGACGCTCTTGACGTCCTAGGCATGCAAATCCAGTGTGATGTCCGCTGGGAAAAACACATTTTGTCAAAAGAAGCCTTCAAGTGCCTTGGTTTTTTAAAACGGTGTAGAAAATACTTCACTTCATCTGATCTTCTTACTATTTACACCACCTATATTCGACCGAAAATAGAATACAACTCTCATGTATGGGCTGGCGGTTCGCAGTCTTTTTTGGAATTACTTGACCGCGTACAGAAGAGGGCGAAGATGCTTATCGGTAACAGTAGGGTGTGTAACGCTATTGATTCATTGGAGCATCGTCGCAATGTGGGTTGTGTTTCACTGTTCTATCGATACTATAATGGAATGATTTCTGCTGAAATTAGGCAACTTGTTCCCGAAACACTCATTTTTTGCGTAATACACGTTTTTCAGTCAGGGCTTATGCATTCATGACCGACTGTACAATGGATCGCACAACACATTACAAGGAAAATTCGTTCTTTAGCCGTATTGTCCGTATGTGGAATAAACTACCTGCACAAGTATTCCATGTAACTTTCAATATAGGAAAATTCAAGTCAAATGTTCACAAACACTACTTCCTCTATCCTTCCTCTCATAACCTATTTTCCTAGTTCCAACACAATGCATTGCATAAGTAGGGGTCGTCCCCTGAGTGCTGGTCCAAGAAAAAATAAATGCTGCATGCTGAAAGGGCAACAAGCCGATATCATCTTAAGACTGAAATACAAATTTGTAGTAATTACAAACGGAATGATATACAAACATAGACGCAGAAGAAAAATACAATTGTGCATAATTACCACAACTATTTCAACATTTTTAAACATTTTTTTTAATTACTCTTTAATTATTTATATGATTTCTGCAATTATAATATGGTCAAGTTACCATTAATATGATTATAGCAATCATATATGATTATAGCAATTATGTAATGTTTGTGATTCACAGTTTTATACTGAAAAATTATACCACATTATGTTGTTCTCTAACATAATCAAAGAGCAACAAGTTATGACAAATGGGTTCATCAGAAACATGATTGCAACAAATATATACATAGTTACTACAATCGTATATATGATTATAGTAATTTTTTTTTTTTTAATTATTCATTCTGTTGCTGCGGTATTTTTTCTTTTTGTAGTAGCATCTTTACACAGACAGTATTGCGACATGCCGCAGGAATGAATAATTACATTTTACATATTGATCGATATTTTTTTAAATAATTAACAAATCCAAACTGCAAAGCTTTTGGCGTATCTGCATAAAACACCCAGAGTCTTTGTCGGGAATCGAACCCGCAACCCACCGATTGATAGTCCGGCACTCTATCTATCGGGGACTATCGGGACACTCTAAATCATCTGAATCGTAACTTAATCATATTATGGTTACCGCAATCATAAAAATAATTACAGTGAACATAATATTGTTGCAAAACTTGTAAAAATGTTGACATTGTTGTGGTAAACATGTACAACTATAGTTTTTGTCTGTGTGTACACGCCTATCACTAGTCGCTACAAAAACTATTAATGATGTCAGTCACTACAACAAGTAGACAAAAAATTAAATTTCTCAGATATTAGTGGGGCTACAGCAAATCAAAAATAACTCAACATAATTAGACTGAACATTTCTAAACCTAGATATAAAGCAGATAAATCACTTAGGGCCAGTTTTTAGGAGAAGGATTAAACTTGGTTTATTAGTGGTTTAGTTAAACTTTAATAACATTCAAACTTTTTTTAATCCACCTAGTCATTTTTCAGTGGTAGTTTAAGAAACGTCAAATTATTTGATGTTACCATATTTTACACATAATAAAAATATGGCATCGTTAAAAATTTCTCTAAAACAAAAACAAAAAAAACCGACAAAAGAAAAAAACATTTTATTTTAACATGTGCGCAGTCTATTGCAGTAATGACTTGGAAATTTTGCAATCTTATAAAATTCCTGTTTGCTAATGGAAATCTGCTGATGTGATTTTGGAAATATTATAAAATGGTCCTTCAAAAGCGCAATATAATGGGACACTCTAGTTACTACTTTTGAAATCGTTGACTTAGATACACCACTTACATCGCCTATGGTCATTAACATGCCCCCAGTGGCATATAACCTCAAAGTTATTAATAACATTTGTTCTTCTGCCAAAGCATTGTTCCTTAAAAAGTATTTTTAAATTAAAGTATTAATAAAAATCTTTCTATTTTATTAGTTCGGTTTGAGGTCCCTTTTATTAAAAATATAAAAACTCTTGTTCGTTTTTAATTTTTATTATATTTTATTTATTTCCAATATTTCGACCAACTTTGTTGATCATCTTCAGGGAAGAAATATAATCCAAAAAACATAATTATTATAATTGTAACAATTTTCTTAAAATTATATTAACAAACAATTTACTTACCCCCTTATTCATAAACGATTATTAAATTTAACAAACGTTTTTTAAACAAATTTTTATATGCAAATCTGTCTTAATAAGTGTTTGTTAAATTTAATAATCGTTTTTGAATAAGCGGGTTAATGTTTAATACAGTGTGTGTTGTCCGATGTTAATATCTTAAGTTTCTTTCACTGACTGTTAGTTTTTTTGTTTATTATTATTTTTGTATTTGTTTATTGAATGTCTATATATGTGAGCGCAATTATCAGTGTCTGTTTTGTAGTTCATTCTCTTATCTATTGGAGTATTAATTATATGTAACATCTCTTGCATGTATCGTTTACTAGTATTATTCTCTTCCACAATTATTCTTACATTATCAAAGTTTGGTCGATGTCCAGTTATTGCACAATTAGCAGCAAGTGCTGTTTTTTGTGAAAATGGTTTGTCATTTGATTTTAGGTCCGATTTATGTGATGACAATCTAGTTTTTAATTTTGTCTTTGTTGTACCTACGCATATTTTTGGGCATATATCAGTATTTAAGTATTAATTTAATTAACAAATATTTACCAACTCGCTGGATTTTTAATGTGTGAACCAATAATTTCCAAAATTCTATACGCTGATAGCTTGGACAGACGGAATCGCTGATAAAATTCGCCATCATCATATAAATGAAAATGGTTGGGACGAGTTTTTAATGTCCGGGGTTTTCTTAATATAGTTCTATATAATTCTCATCATCTGAGGCAAAATCCCTTTTATTATAATTTATTTTATGTTATAAGGTAAAACTTAAAACAAGCAGCTCTTTTATTTTATAGTACTTTAATGCAGCTGATATGTTTTTACAAATATGAATCGAGTTTAAACGCCCAAAGTAAACTACATCCTAAAAACTTAATTTGAAGTTTAAGCTAAGTTAAAACAATAAACATGGTTGAACTACATCCTAAAAACTGGTTATTATAAAATCAACGTTAACAAAACAGAAACTTTAAATTAGTACTTTGATTTTAAAGACAGTTTGGCTGCAGAAATGTTCCATAAACAATAATACTTCAGTATACAGCAGAATCAAATAAATCAATCAAATAAATTTCCGGAAATAATTGTCGATATATATTTGAAATATATATATGATGAAAAATAAGTAGACAATAAACTATCAAATAAACCATTTAAACTAATAATGAAATAACAAAAAAGACAACTCTGATAACTTGTTTACGAATTTAACAATTTAACATCAATAAAAACACATTAAGCCTCCTAATCAAAATGCTTTAACAGCTAAAGGGAAGAAATACTGTTTTCTCCAGCCAGAAGTAAAGAAAGGTATGTTTCCAAAGCAGTTGAATCCTTTGAATATTTTACTTTATTTAAAATTATCTAAGAAGGATGGATTGGTAACCATTAAAGATGATGTCAAATCCGTTTGATAGCAAATGTTTCTTTTATTTTATTTTTTTGTTTGTTGCTTTTGTAAATTGTGCGCCGGAGACTAATAAAATCAACGATGTGTAACTTGCAAAAAAAAAAAGAACACAAACAGAAATAAAAGCAATGAGCCTGAATTGTTAAGAATAATAAAACATAGAAAAAATATTCAAACAAAAATACTGACTAAGAAAATTTATAAATTCATTCAAGTTTGGGTGTTTAAAAGATTTTTGCATAAAACTAGCAACAATTGTTAAGAGTGAGTCAACTTGCTTTTTTTTTTTTTGTTTTTGCCTCGCTTTATAAGGATTATGTGCAGCAAGTTAAGGAAGTAGTCTGGCTTAATATGCTATTTTTTAAGCAAAAGAATGTGATTTTTCTTTTATAAAAAAAATAGAATAGCAAAAATTATGTTACCAGATAATTTCTATAGCAAGCAAAAATTTCTTTATAAGCAAACAACAAAAAAAAACACAATTTAGTTGACGGTCTGTGACCCGTATTTAAAAGCAAAAAAGAAAACATGAAAATCTAAAGAAAGGGTTAGTTATAATCCTTTTTGAAAGTACAAAAGGGTGGCACAAGTAGAATTCTTTATGATTTGTATGGTGGTGCTGGCACTGCTGGTGGGGTTTTAATTTTATGAGGGCTCTTTTTGCAATTATGTATTAATCACTTTAGTATTGTTTTATCTCTTCGTAAAGCTTTAACAACAGCAGCACAACACAACACAAGACAATGGTTTTTAGCCAAGCGGCAAAACATTAAATTTGTTTAATTTTTTACCAACCATTTTTATATTAAACTATCAACTTATTTTGGGTGTTTTGTGCAGACATTACCCTTCTGTTAAAATTCACTCCCAATTTTTAATTGATTATCCACCAATATCTTTTAAATTTTTTCTTGAATATAACAATTTTAATGATTTTGTGTTTGGCTTAATTTTATGCTTTATAGTAAGAAGGCAAATATTTGTTCTGTTCTTTTTTTAAAGCATTTATTTGAAAGTTGAGGGATTTCGTAATGAATTAAGTTTGGGAAGCTGTTTGTAGCCATCATTTTTAACTGGCTGGGAATCTATGCACAAAATCTATGGAGAAAGGGAATGAAATTAAGACAAGTCATCCTTTCCAAACCAATCGAATTATACAATACATTCTCAAGTTATCTTTAAGATTTCCAATGAATTAATGTAGAAATAAAAGTAATTACATTTCTTAATTTTAAAGCCTCAAGTGTAGATTTAGATGTAAAACCTATAATGCACTGTATGCTTTTGTTCACTCATTTATTAGTATACTACGAAGTTTGCAAGCCAGAGAGTTGTAAGTTGTAATTCCTAGTTTTGCTACAAAAAAAGCAAACGTCTTATCTTGAAGGGTGCCCACAATTCGCTGAAAAGCCAATGTCCATGTTGCCTATTTTTTTCTAAAATTGTTTTCTCAAATTTAGCTGCTATTTCTTAATCATCTTGTCGCCATTAATAAATCACAGTCATTAAAAATGCAAAAGCATAAAAATCTATCCAGCTGCGTTTAAAAAAAAAAATCCACTTTTACTTTTATTATTATTTTGTTAATGTGTTTGTTGTTGTTAATTTTATTGTATTCCCAACACCGATCCCAACACCATCGCCAACACCAGTGTGTTGGTGTTGTATCTTAAAAACAAGAATAGTGTAACAATTCATTATTATTTTCCTTTTTAATTCGTTTCCTTTAATACAAAAAAAAAAAAAACATTTTAAAAGAAAATAAGAAAAAATTAAATGTTAAAGAAAAAAAAACGGTAAGCAATACCCTTGATTATGCTGTCCACAATCTTGGCTGTGGCACAAGTGTGAAAGCAAAATATATTTTAAGAGTCCGTGTCTTCTGGAATAAAAAGGACACTTTACAACCGAATGAATCTAATTAAAATGTAATTATAAATCTAACCATTGAATGAAAGTAACTACGGGATACTATCTCATAAGCGCTAAAGATACTTGTTTCCCCTTGGCATGTCCTTAATTTTTTATAATTTTGTTTTGTCTCCGTCGGCAGGGAACAAACAGCAAAATGTACACGCAATATAATTAAGCAGGGAAAATTAAATCATAAAGAAATTAAAAAATATATATATATATATATATATTTATAAAACAAATTGCGATTTTGTAACACCTAAATAATTTTATTAATAAGAAACTTTACATATGGAGGTAAACAGATTCAAGCAAAGCAACGATCGTTTCTTTGTAGTAAGTACTGAAGCGTATGAGTAGTTTTTAACTTCGTATTTACAGTACATTTAATTCAATATTACTTATACGTTCCTACGTTCTGTAGATGATTTCTCATAAATTTCTCATATGATAAATGTGCCTGAGGGATGCAAAAGTTGGTACAATTGTATTTTTTTAACCTTATATCAAAAGTACAATAGCTTTCCAATGTATAATTTAGCAAATGAAAAATGAACTTAATAAATTAATTTTTACTAAAATTTAAAGAATTTCTAAAGGAATATTATCCATTCCACATTCATCTGTAAAAACGGGAAGGATATTTTCGTATCAAAATATAATAAAAATCAAAGAGAGAACAGACTGTTTGTTTCGACTGTCTCCAATCTAAACCAAACAAAGGATTTGCTGAAGACATCTAGTGCCCCGATAGACTAGGCCTATCAGTCAGAAGGGTTGCGAGTACGATTTTCGCCGAAGTCTCTGGGTGTTTTCTGCAAATAAGTCAAAAGCTTCGCAGTTTGTGTTTGTTATTTATTAAAAAAAAATATATATAATATATATAAAATTCGTTTTGTTACAATTTAGAAATGAGTAAGAATTTGTTAGAAAAAAGAGTGTCATAAATAATACTTTTATATTCAGATCTCAACAACTAAAAGTCTTTATGTACCTTTTGAAATTAAAACATTATTATTAATTGTTAAGTTTATCTATATACGAGTATATGTAAGTACTTAGTACGAATGAATTTTAATTTGCTTTGTTATTAATTGTGCAATTTGTTACTTCTTACACTCTTACAAAAAAATAAAAAAATTTACAATGGCACTGCGAAAACTTGTTCACCCAATTACATTCTGTCGACGACTGAAAAAACTAGCAAAAGTTGTTGACGTTGCTAGAAAACAAGGTTTTGAAAAACTCGGTTAAGGGTCGGAAAAATGTTAAACTGAGATTTTATCAACATAGTTCAAAGGTGCCCCGGTTATAAACGTGCCCCCCTCTCCACTGCATATGTACGTTTTTAGTTAATTTTTAATAAAGAATATTAGAAAAAATTAAAAAAGAATTTAGTACAATTGGGCTGAAAAAGTACACATTTTCTTGAAATTTAGTACGATTTGTAAAATCTTATTTTGTATCCCTGATATGCCTTCAGCCTCACAAAAACCGTATTCGTTTATGAATGTTAACTTGACTAAATTCTACACAATGCCGTTTTAAACACTGGGTTCAAAATTGATACATGTCTTACCGCTTATAAATCAATTGTAAATGATAAATGTCTCTAACATTTTTAAATCAAAAATAACAAGAAAAACGGTAGTAATTAGTTTCCTGTGTGCATGGGAGCTGACCAATTTTATACTAATATGATATAGAAATCGTTCTTTATTTTGAAAATATTATTCATTATAGTATTACTCAATATGGCGTTAAGCTGTTTGTGATATGCCAACTGTTTATTTGTGGTTAGCACACTTTAAGGTTCTTTAAGGTTCGTTCTGAACAAAATATTTGTGCGGTCAAAGTTATTTTCATATAAAGTTTGACGTCTCACTTTTACAGAGATAGAAAATATTTTTTACGAACAACTCTCAGCTTGAGTTGATTTAATTTTATATTTTGTCTGGACAAAAATGAACTGAGTTGCTGAGTTGGTTACATTTCTATTTGTGGTGTTTGTGAAATTAAATTTTCATTCCATTTATACATTAAAAATTTTGTCAATTGTTTTTAAAAAATATTTTAAAATGCACCTAATTCTGTTTTAAACGGTCACTGGTTCCAGGAGACTTCGTGTAAAAAAAAACCGTGTAAAAAATACATTGATCGTATGCAAAATAGGTGATTGGTTTCTAATCTCTAAAACCTATTGAAATTAGTAAAAAAAAAATATTTTTTAAGAACAACTATTCTCAGGTTTATAATATGAAATCACATATACAGTGCGTTTTTACACAAACATCGTTATTAAAGACAAAAATATATGCACTCTAAGCTTAAAAGTAATGTAAAGTATTGTATGCACTAAACTGAAATTCCACTAAATTTGTGATATTTACAATTGCTCTGATCGGCAAATTTGCTTGTATCCCCAAAAGAGCAATTCCCCTAAATTTTTAATATGAACATAAATGTTTCGCAAAAATTAAATTTAACAAAAAAAAAAAAAATCAAGTCAATACATTTATAATCGTGCTAAATGGAATAAAATCGTGTAAAAAAAATTAAAGTTTGTTTATTTTTAAACCGTGTTAAATCAAACTCGTGTAAAAAAAGACCGTGTAAAAACTGAATGAGGTGTAATTTCATATTTATTTTTAGATACTTAAAAACCTCAAAAAATGGCCGCAGTATTACCACTTGTAAAACTAATAGATTTTGTTTACATGTGACAGCTTTGATTTTCCAGAAAATTCGTTCAAAATAGATGAATCGTGCTGCAAAAAACTGTCAGTAAAAAAATTTTGTCTCTTGCAATTTTGTCTGCAGACAAAATTTTTGTTCGGAACCAATGGGTGAATCCACCTATTTTGATAAATTCAAATCTTGCGTGGATTTTCGGATACCATTTATTTTAAATGTAGCAATTTATTTCAGATTTGTCACTTTGGCAGAACTTTGTTTTCTTTTATAGGTTTTGGCCAGAAAATTTTTGTAATCCCATAAGTTTGGTTTATGTCTTCTAAGAATCTCCAGAAACTCGTGAATATAAGTGTATTGGGTGTATTATTATATTATTTGTTTTTATTATCCTTGCAGTGATCTAAACATCAAAAAGATATTACAAAGCTGAAATTATTAAGAAGTGTTTAATCACATTGAAGCTACAAAAGATCTAGTACATTATGAAATTATTAAGAAGTGTTCATCATATAAAAAATCTAATACATTATAAAATATATTGATTTTTCTGATTTAAATCATGAGTATAGAATTGTTAAGCTTTAAGATTTTCTTATTAAATATACTAAAATATATATAGGTTTAACTTTTGCCCATTTATCCATTTTTGATTTCATTTACAGCTGTTGAGGTTTTAATTTACCCCAAATTAAAGAAAAAAGACTGAAACATGTACAAAATTAGAAAACAACTCACACCTTTGCGATTGAAAAATCTTTTGCGGTGTCTAGAAAAACAAAGGAATATAAAAACGGTTATTCCCAAACGAGTCTTGGTTAGTAGTACTACCGGATGTGATAACAGGCCATACAACAAAACGTAAACAAAAAGAACAGAGTACTACAATACCTAGAGAAAATTTCGAAGCGAAAATAAAAATCTGTTCATTGTTTTGTAAAAGGTTGTTAAATGCAACACACATACATTTATTTGCAAAAGAATAGTATTGGTTTGTGTGAGAGTGTGTTAAATACACAATAGTGCCATAATAAATACTTAAACTTTTTGTGCGTTCGTTAGTAATCAATGTGTTATTATTGGTTATAAATGTATGCATACGTACATGAATGAACGTTTATTTAGCCTTTTTAGCACACCCATACACTTGAACAAAGGGATACAATACACACTCATAATTAAATCCAAGTACTTCTGTGTACACTCACACACATACTTGTACAAATGACTACAAATTAAAGATTTCTCTATGGGTCTTTGTTTTGTTTAGTCCTTTTTATGGCCCACTAGTAACTAGTTTCTGTAAATGTGCGTGTGCGTGTGTGTGTGTGTTTGTGTTTAAGAAAAACGTCCATTTAATTGCATGTGTATTTGTGTGTTTGTTTTAGAATTTCCCCTTTGGCTTTAAGTTGGCTGATGTTTTTCTTAGAAAGCAGCAGTCATTTGTTCAACTCAAACTACCCACCCCTCTTGCTCACGCTGTTATATTCGCCCTTATTGTGTTTGTATTAAAGTTTCTGTTGTCCTGCCAAAACATTAGCTTAAAAATTCACTTAAAAATACTCATCCTTTTTATCTGCTAAGCATCTTCTTTAACTGGTTTATCCAATTACTTCAATAGTTCCATTGAATCTATTGAAGTTTCTGATATCAAAGGCTTCATCTTCATTATCGCCACTCTGTTGTTGCCAGCTTGTTTTGTCTTTTATAGCCAAACATTCATTTCATTATTTGCTTTTTTGTCTTTTAAGTTGTTGTTTTTTTCTGTTTTGGTTCTTGTTTTAAGAATTTAACACTACCAAACATTAAATACTTTTCATTTTGGTTTATAATGTCTTAAGATTTTACAAAAGAAGTTCGTTTTCAGGGTTTTTGTTTCTGTTATGCTGGAGTTTATTTGAGAATGTCTTTTCCTTTCAACACTTGAAAGAAAATTACAGAAAGACAAGTTGGCTGGCTGGTTGACTGAGTGACTGACTGGCTGCATGATACTTTAATGAGTAAATTGTAACGTGAAACACTAACAGTTGGTATTTATATCCTACATCACCATAGTGGGGAGGTTATAGTGGATTTGTGCTGATGTTTGTAACATTTATAATTATTAGTGCAGCACTCAACTTGAAATATTCCGATTGACTCAGAATAACTGACTCCATTTAACGATGTCCGTCCGTCTGATTGGCTGTCCATGTAAACCTTGTACACATAGTGCAGATCACAATTTTGAAGATATTGTGATAAAACTTGGTGCATTGCAATTGGTTGAAATCGGTTTATCATTTCACCTGGCCCCTTGCAAATATCCTCCCGAAATAGGGCGTCATCGGTTGTGAATGTTTGATTTTTAAATGTATGCAAACAAATTTCACCAAAAAAAAAAAACGCACACAACGAGTTTTGTTTTGCTTATTTTTAAAGTTTTTTCAATTCGCCTGTAACAGTTGCCAATTTATGTAGAAATTGCTGAAGAATTTAGGCTCTCAAAAAAAAAACAATATTTTGGGATTTTTTTTAGGTTTTCTATTAAATCTATCTTGAGCGTCACACACCAAATATGTATAAAAAATCGCTAAAAATGTTCTTTTGTTGCTCAAGATTGACTTTTGCGAAAATCACCTTTTCGATTATAAACAAAAAATCACGATTCAACTTGATTTTTCATTTATTTTTAAAGTGACTATTTATTTTAAAATTTTAAGATTAAAATATGTAAATTTTTGTTAAAAAAAGACTTGAACTTAGAGGTTATCGGCAAAGTAATAGGCTTGTAACAATGGCGCATATTCAGAAATCGTAACTAAAGTCGAAACTTATTAAACAGAAACTAAACAATAGTTCACAAATAGTTAAAGATCTTATTCACAATTCATAACTAACTTAGCAACTGCTTTCATCTGTTAAAAGAAATGCAACACTGCATTAAGTAGATTTTTGTTGACGAAAAACACATCTCTAGTTTGTTTACTTTTTTTTGTGATTTTTTTTTTGTCAAAATGGACACAATTAGCAAAGAAAATAAGGTAATTTTATTATTATTGTTAGAAAAAAATATGTATTTATTGCTTTGAAAAAACTACATTTAAAGAATTGGTGGCCAAATATGTTAACTCCAGCAACGACAAGAAATAAAAGCAATCAGCTGTTTTTTAAATGTATTTGTTAGTTGACATTTAGTTACAGCTTTACCCTTAATTAAGTTGTAACTTTTCGTGCTGAAAGTAATCAACTAAGAATAACTTAAGTTGGTACTTAAAAAAGTTTAAACTTAATTATCATTTCTGAATATGCGCCAATGTATTTAAAAAACTGCAATTATAAGCGTTTTAAGAAAAAAAAAAAAAACTAAGTGTGACGCTCAAGATATTTTGTGACGATTTTGTTGCACATAAACAAAAAATAATGCCAAATCTAAAGTTTAACGAAAAAAAGTTTATTTTTTTACAAAAAGCAAATAAAAAAAAACAAAAATTCTTCAAAAAACAAAAATTTTCATACAAAATTAAACATTCACATATACATACTTTGATGTCTTTAACAAGACTGGAAAAATGGAAATAATTCTTGAAAGAAACACATATGTAAATATTTGACGCAACACAATAACTTAACTTAATTTAATTTATAAATTGTCATTCGAATTCTGATTCTAAATCTGTATAAACTTCATGAAATGACAAGCGGTTTTGTTTTTTTTTTTTTCATTATCATTAATTTTTACCACTTTCGAATTAAGTGTGTGGCAAAAACAGAATCCATCAGTAAAAATACAAATTAAACTCAAATATACCACGATTATAACATTCTTTCATCTTTCTTTTATATTCGTCATTACACGCTTTATAGAGCTTTATTTTCTCTCGATGTCTGCGTGCTCTTTCAGCCGCCGTTAATTTTGTTGTTTTACTTTTGAAAATTAAAAACTAAAATCTAAATTAAGCATTTTAAGCTATGAAGCAATATATTGCAAAAGTGATGCTCATGAAATGTTTACCTATTTTGTTTTTTTTTCGTCGGCAATTTATTTCTCAAATTATAAAAAAATGAGTTGAAACTATGTAAACAATGATTGTCAACTTCCATTTTTTACATTTCATATATTCACTTTTAACAAAATTAGCGTGATGCTCATGAAATTTAACGCGCCTTTACCATGGTGTTCACAAAAACCACCCAAATGCACACTTTTTTAATAGATTTTTTTCACTTTTTCACTTTTGTAATAATTAAAGTTTGTACTTTCCTTACGTTATTTACTTTAATTAAACTTGAAATTGAAAACTAGTAATATTACTTGTTTTATAAAAAAAAGTGAAGCTCAATGCAAATTATGGGGACAACCTTTCTTTGCAACGCCAAATTAGCACTACATAATTAAGTTTTGACGACTATAACAAATCAAAACAGAAGAAAGAAACGCAATAATTCGAAAACTGTTATTAAATGTTGCATATTTTCTTTTTTCTTGATTTTATTTTATTTTGTTTACGGGGGACACATGCTTTTGTATGGAAGCAGTCAGAGGGAGAATTAAAACATCATTCTGAATAAACAAAAAAACAAACATACACATTTGAGAATTACGTTTTTTTTGTTACATATTCCTCGCTGATCACTGTCACATTTTTGTTTTTTTTTTACCTAAAATAGTAGTGTAAAGTGCGTGGACACAAAACTTGCGTTTTTTTTTAAAAATGACCCATATATGAAACTTAATTATACTTATACTGTGTGTAGTATATTATATAGTCGGGTTTGATCGACTTACTTATACTTTGTTACTTGTTTTTGATGGATTTTTGTCATCACTATTAACATCAGTGGGTTGGTCATGTTGCCCATAAACAATTGTCAACTTAGTGGTGTTAAATTAAGAAAGGTAAGAAGTGTGTTTGTTGTTATTTAGTTATTTAAAGATTCTAAATGTTGAACATTTAGAATCTTTTTTAAATGTTGAACATTTAGAACCTTTTCCCTTTTTATTTTTTTAACATTGAATTTAAATAGAAAAAATGAGAAAAGGGAAAAAAACTCGCGCGGAATTTTTATTCATGATTGGGCTGATAGTGTAAACATCGCAATGCCGGTTTTCATGCCTATTGTGTAACTTAATATGAAATATAAATCGTAGTGAAAAGCAGAATGCTGTTGCTAAACAGACGCGCTTTTCTTACCAAAAAGTTTTATCAAAACTCAACAGACTTTTTTCATAGAAGATTTATTGTCCAATTTAGCTTTTAAATTAAAATCTGTAATATTTTTGGTTTTTGACAATACTTTACTGCACAGTTGTGGCAAGTTGAAAGATTTCAACTTGAATTTTGGAACACCCTCTTCCATATGTGGTCTCTTGGCTACTTGCTTTTGCTAAATTTTAATTACATACATTTGTGGCATTTACAATAGAAATTAAATCAAGTTTAAATTTTGAGCTTGCATTTCTTTAAATAAAAACAGTAAATATTGTTTCATGATAAGAATCTCTTTGGAATAGTTGAGTAACTAAATAAAACAAAAATAAAACGAAATAACCAATAAACACTTTTCCCATTATATATGAGTTTATATAATTTTCAATGCCTTGCAATATTCGTTTGTTTTGCAAGCAATTTGGCAAAGTGTTTGGCGGTGTTTATGGTTTTTGGCCAGGCTATAAATAATACACTCAAAAAATTATGCACATTCATGTGCCTCGAAAGCACTGAAAATGTTTTCAATTCATTACTTTACTTCTATTATGTTTGTCATATATTGTGATCTTATCTCTAGCCAAGAGACAAGTTTTGCATTAGCTGACTTTATTTTGAAGGTATTTCTTTCAATGCTAATGTCAGCAAATGCCAATGTCCTGCTCATTTTGTATGAGTGCTGAGACTTTATTTTCTAACTGAATTTCTTGCCTGTATTATATACTTCAAAGATATGCTGTGATTGCAATAAATTATTTACAACTTTTGTAAAAAAGGAATTTTTATGGCAATAACAAACATTTTGCTATGAGTACTTTTCAAATAAAAAAAAAATTCAACAGAAACTAGTGGCTGTAAAAATAAATAACAGCCACAGACTGGTACCAGAAAATCAACTCAGCCAAAAAAAAAAAAAAAAGGTTTTTTAAATATTTAGTAAACATTTCAACGTTGATTTTTGACTTTGGTTAATTTGGAATACAAACCGATTTGCCTGGTGTTTTTCTTTATTTTTTTATTATCAAGGTAGGAGTTATATGCTCTACTCCTTTCCTTTCCATTGATAAATTGCTTTAATTTTGCTGTTGCTGCTGTTTTTATGTAATGCATTTTTTTGGCTTAATAATTTTGTGTTGGCAAACAAAAAGAGTAGGAGGAACAACAAAAAATAAAATAGTGGTAGACTAATTTAAAATTGTTAAGATAAAATGCAAATGAAATGCCACACAACTAACTGCTATACGAACTAGGTAAATGCTAAATCATATTTTGCCACCGGTTTTTGTTGGCAATACTTAACTTTTTTTTTATATTTTATAAATACAGTCAGAGATGGGAAAGTTGTTGATGTTTATCTAAAATCTAGGGCTATAAAATATATGAAAAAAATATCGTGAATAAACATGTCAAATACATTTTTTACAAACATTGAAATTTGCATACATAACAGGAGAACTAAAAAATTAGTTAAATTTCCATCCCTGGTAAAAGTGCAAAAACTGGTTGAAAAGCGAAAGGTAGGAATAAAAAGCCGTATGAAGAAGTTGAAGCTAATACTCGTTTAATTTTAAAGTTCGAAGGTGTTGCAGATAATTTTTTCTCTCAACGTTTCATTTGGAGCATAAAGTAACAGAAAAAATAAGAAAGGATTGTGGATTTTACACAAGTAAGTGTTTCCTTGCTGTGCATGTGTATTAAAACCAAAACAATAAGAAGCTTTGAGCAAGCATCCTCTTTAGTAGATCATAAAAATACTTTATGTGAACACAAGTAAGAGTTTAAAAGGAATAAAAAAGTAACACAACGTTTTTAACTCTCATATACGATACGATATATATTTAACAACAGACAACGACGATATACAGCAGCACACTTCCTTAAACTCCTACCCCAACGAATAATACTTTTTGGCTGCATAATATTTGTCAGATAATATAATGGTGCCAGACATTGTCTTATGAATAAATTGTTATGGAAATCGAATTAATGAATACTGAGCTCTAGAGGCTCTTACTCCGCACATAAAATACTGTTTCTTAGCAGTATGACAATGGTAGCACAAAAGCAGCAGTGGCAGTAACTAGTCGAAGAAAGTAGTTGAAGTTGGAGGTTAATACCTGAGCTTATTTGTTCAACTCTTTCGTTTGTATGTAATTTAATTATGTGTTATATCAAGTGTTTTTGTAGGGGAGTGAGTGTGTGTTTATATTTTCAAAATTTCTGTCTGTATGTTGTGCATTTCTTGGGTTATGTTTTATTTTATTTTTTCTTTTCGTTTAAGCTAAAAACCAAAAATGAAGGTTTCTGTTTCGTTGCCTGTTTTTCTTTCTTTAATTTTTTTTCCCCAAAGTTGATTGTGTATGAAGTGTGGTTTATATTCTTTATTTTCATTTCTCATCATGTGGAATAAATTAATATAATTAAAGTAATGAGTGGTTATGGATTAGAAGATGCTTTCTTTTCTATATCCTTTAGAGGATACAAGTATTACGTATATATACATATGTATATATAAGTATATCAAATGAAGATTGCCAGGTAAGATAAGCAAGTCTATAAACTGGCTGTAAAAATGTTTGTTATTAAGCTATTTTTTTTTAATGAATATTACTTGATCATAGAAGACAATTCTTAAGTATTATCAAATTTAATTATTAAAATAAATTTTTCAGTTCCGCAATATATTATGCGGTAATATTTCTTTCTGTAATTTTTAAATGCAAATCAATGCAAGAGAACAATACATATTAAATATAGTCATATATATGGTGAATTTTACGTCAAGTGACCCAATTTTAAAAATCAATGTCTTCCGATTTGAATGAAATTTGCACCAAGGTTAGTATTAAATTATTTTTTAACTCAAGAATAGGATTTTTCAATATTTGGCACATGTATCATTTTCATTTATATATATTAATTTTATAAAATTATTTATTATTATTCTTATTTAGTATTATAAGTAATAAATAGGAAAAAAAATGAAAATAGTGCATATGGTACAAATTGTAACACTTTCTTCTTTGAGTTGCAAATTTTTTTTATAGATACCCCACTTGCATCCCATTAAGTGACCACAAAGCTCTTAAAGGAAATGGTCTAAAGTTTCTTTTGAGGAAAAATAAAAAAAAAACATTAAATTATTTTTACTGAAGGTAAATAATAATTTTCATGTAACAATTCCTACCTTCAGTAAAAATAATTTAATGTAAATTAAATTTAATAAACTCGAGCCTAAATAAAGAAATATCAAAAATTTAAAATTAACAGTTCAAATAAAAAATAATAATTCTTAAAAAAAATTCCATTTTGAAAAAAACAAAATAAAAAAATGGGGGAAAATGAAAATGATACATGTGCCAAATATTGACAAATCCTATTCTTGAGTTAAAAAATAATTGTTTTGATAGATATCCCACTCGCATCCCACTAAGCGATTATAAAGGCCTTAAAGTAAATTGTATAAGCTTTCTTTTGAGAAAAAAGGGCCCAAATTGAAAACAAATTAAACATTTTTTTTTTTTAAATTTTAAAAATTAAAAAAAAATATTTTTGGAATGACTGAAAAAATAGCTATCTAAAGTCCTTTGAACAATTTTTGCTAAGACCAATAGGTGAAAAGTTACACTCAATTTAAAAAAACCCTGTATGACCAAAATTGACCAAAATGTCCAACTTTGACCCCCTCTAACTCCGGCAGTTCTTGACTGATATAGCTGAAAATTTGTCTTTGGCCTACTATCCAATATTACTAACTTTGGTGCAAATTTCATCCAAATCAGAAGACATCGATTTTTAAAATTGGGTCACTTGACGTGAAATTCACCATATATATATTTTTAGGTTTTATGGGATGTTACATTGGGTTTACACAACATGCCAAAGATATTAGAAATTATATATAGTCAAATACAACATTAAACGTGGATATACTTTAAGTATTAGGGATATATAAAATAGATATAGTTCTAGTATCTAATTTTGACAAATTAAAATCAAATATTAAAAGCAAATATGATTAATTTAAATTTATGTCTTATTGCCAGTTGCAAGCTCTTAACTTACAACCGTCTTTATACATATGTTTTCGTAACAAACTCATACATCTTTCTTCTTGGAGGATAAAATTGGAAACTAAAAGTTTTCAACGAAAATGTCTTATAAAACTGCTAGCCGGGCAATGTACACCAAATTAGTTTTATGACTTAAAAGTAATAACATGTTTTGTAAAGATTAGTTCTAGACTGTATTAAGAATCGTCTACAATTAAAAATCCATTATTCAAGGCTTAGCTATTGTATTTTGGCTTCCAGCAAAATAAAAAAAATAACAACGTAGTACTTAACCTCTAAATTTAAAGTAAATATGAAAACAAGTACATTGTTTTCCTGTAATTTACATAATGTGATCAAAACAGGTACTTAAAAGTATAAAATCAATATGATGAGACAATTTTCTATTACTATAATAAGTGGTAAAATTCAGCTTTATATTTTAATTTCGGTTCGAACTCAAAGAATTCTGATGAAAGAATGTGGTGATTCTTGAAACATGTAAATTCAACCCAGTTGCGATCCCCAGCTCAGCCAAGAAAAATTATCAATAAAATTTTAATAAGATTTCATGTTGTAAAAACAATTCCTACCTTCAGTAAAAATAATAATTTAATGAAAATTAAATTTAATGAACTCGAGCCTGACTAAAAATTATGAAAAATTGAAAAATTAACAGTTCAACTAAAAAAAAAAAAAAAAAAAAAAAAAAAATTAAAAAAAACGATTTAATACTTTTAAATAAATAAACACCACTCACTTGAAACTTCTATATCTTTTTAGCAACTAAAAAAAACTGACAAATTCGTAACTGCATTTGGGACCCTAGAGCTAAAAATAATAAAAAATAAACAAAACAATACTTAAGTGTGTTCCATAATCTAAACATACGCATTTAACAATCTCAAGGTACAAAGTATTTATATGAGACTTTTTAAATAAATGCAAATATATAAAAAAAAATTAACGCTCATTACCATAATTTTTACAAAACAAAAACACAATTACAACTGGTTTACTCGTACTTTAAAGCGTTTGATGTCTCCTTTAACCTAAAATATTTCAGCAATTCTTATATAAACAGTTTGTTTAAATCCTTAAAGCTTTCAAAACAATACGCAAATATTTTACACAAAATAGAAACATAGCTTTACTTTAATTACTTTATTTAGGACTTTTAATTAATTTAATACAATTTGAGTGTTGATAGTCCAGAAATACGTAATTCCTTTTTTATTCTACACTTCTGTTTATATTTGTAGTTCAAATAATCCTTTTAAAGTTGTACACAGAGTTTAGATGTCATAAAACAACATGTCAATTTCTTTAAATAAATGTTGTTTTAACATCATAAAATTACTGAGATTTTGCTTCTTTATTCTTTTAGTTGTTGCCTTTTTTTCCCAACATTTTCTACTGCTGTTTATTTAGGTCTGGCCAATAAAAGACTTATCATCTCAATAAAAGTATTTAACACAAACGTTTTACTGCCTTTTTCCATTTTTTACTGAAAAAAAAAACACTAACAAAAATTCTTTTAAACCTTTTTTTTTTTTTGAACTGACTAAAGAACAGCTAGAATAAAAAAATGTTTGCATGTTTTACAATATGTACATTTTCCAAATAAAAAAATATATATCTACTAGGATTGAATATCTTGTTGTAAAGATCCCTTAATCTTTGAAAATGTTATGCAATTATTTTGTACAAGCCTCCTGACCCACCACCACTAGCAGCACCACTTTCAGCTTCCACAACCCTTTTTTATTTACAACTACATCCAAAATGATACTTAAGTGAAAGTGACCCTTTCCTCTGAGGATTTAAAACTGGGGGAAAAATAAAGAAATTTTATGCTTGAAAATTTCCTACATTTGTGATGTTTCCTTTTTATCTTGTTTAAGGAAACAGCTTCCATTGTTAAACACCTTCTTTATCCATTTATTCAAAGAAATTGGTTACAAATCAAATTTGCATGTTATTATATCATTCTATGCACACTTACTTATTGTTATTCATAAGATCAATTGTGTATCGGCAAACAGTGACCCAAATTAACGAACTAAAAAAATTTGAATATGATATTTAAATTTAGTGAGGGTGGGAATATTGTAGTATGAGGAAACTTAGTCGCAATTTACAAGAAGCAATTTTTATTGAAAGGATTGATATATTTTTTTCCTGAAAATTTCTTCGGTGTTCACACAGCACAATTCTTATTGTTTTAATCGCTCGTATTTTTATTTGAGACTATACACATATTTGTAATATGAATAAGAGAGTAACACGAATCTATCTATATATATAAAATTCAATGTATGTATGTATGTATGTATGTATGTATGTATGTATGTATGTAACGTATAGACTCCAAAACGGCTGAGCCGATTTTGATGAAATTTTCACAGCATGTTACTGTGACTCTGGAAGGAATAATAGGGTACTTTTTTTTACCACGCCCAATTTTACGCCCACTTTTTTAAAATATTGTAATTGGAGACCAAACCTCTGGACCGATATTTTTGAAATTTTCACAGCATTTAACTGGGACTTTGGTATGATTAATAGGGTACTTTTTTGACCACGCCCATTTTTACGCCCACTTTTTAAAAATTATGTAATTGCTCCCATATAGTTTTTAACAGATTTACTTAAAATTGTATACACATTATATACTCCAGGCGAGGTAAAAATAAAGATTTCTTAAGCCACGCTCCTTTTCACGCCCCTTTTCACGCCAAATTTTTTAAAGTTTTATTCTATATACAAATTTGTTCATTCCAACGTATTTTTTTTATTTGGTAGTATATTGCTCTTAATACTGTTAACGTCGCCATATAACTATGAACTACGCCTACTTCATAGCCCCCTTTTTTTAATTCAGATACTTACTTATACCACTAACAATGTTTGCTATACAAAATACTTTTTTTGTAATATGTATTTACCTAAAGTTTTTTATACTTTTTAACTACATACATTTTTTTATTACCAAATCCCCATTTTTCGCCCCATTTCACCTTAAATTATATTGCTTTTAATCTATATATATATATAAATGAATGTGTGTCTGTATGTTTGTGCTTAATAGGAGGCCAAACCATTGGACCAATCTGCCTGAAATTTTTACAGCATGTTACTGTGACACTGGAAGGAATAATAGGCTATATGAAGTTTCGATTGTACAAACGGGGGTGGCACCGCCCATATAACCCACAAATTTAACCCGCCATATTTTGGGTATTTTTTGACGTTCGTCGGTGATATTTGGTACATATGGTATTGGCATAATTAGGAATACGTACCAGGAGAAAAGTGAGTGGTACCACGCCCCTTTTTAGGAAAATTAAACATCGTAATATAGTCTTAACTACTGGACCGATCGTCATTAAATTTTCACAACAGGATATTCTTACGAAATAATAAATTCTTGACTATGTAAGTGGACAAAGGGGCATGGTCTCGCCTAAAGCATTGCAATAAATACATTAAAATTAAATAAATAAATGTTTGTAAATATATAAATACGTTTTATTTTATTTTATGACGAGGGGGGGGGGGGGTAGCAAAGCACACCTGGTTTAGCTAGTTGCTAAAATAATCACCCTGATGACTTAAAGGTAATCAGCTTAGCTTAGGAAATTGCTTCGTGTAAATTCTCACCTACAGGATGGAGACTAAATTTAAAAAAAAATATATAAAGGAAATACTTAAATTTACAAATATTGAAATCATTTTCAATGGAATATGGAAGAAGCTGTAGTGTAATTGATGTTAATCAATTCGCTTGCATTTTATTTATTAGATTTGAGTAGGGTTTTGCAATGAAAGACTCTTTGCCTCTATTTTGGAAAAAAAACTTATTCTAACTGTGCCACAAGTAGTGAAAGGAGAACTTTTTTTCTTAACAAAGATGGCAATTGTTGTGAAATTTTTGTTAGCAGGTGGATGCTTGGAAGGCCAAGAGTTCTTCATTAAACGAGATATAGAGTTGTTCAGCTAGCAGTGGACCAAAGCCTGCTTTAACATATATCTCATCATTCAATGTAATACAATTTTTTTTTTACACAAAGTATCAAGATCTTATGGATCTTGTGCTGCTCATATTATATTGGTCATCTAGGCTTTTAATGCCTTAGCTTTCTTATGGGCTTTCTAAGTTACTTTGTACAATGTTGAAAGCTTGTTTTACACTTTTTGACTATATCTCTTAAGGTACGGTAACACATATTTAAATATTTACTCAAATATTTACTCAAAGAAACGTAATCACTTAGTTTAGCACAAATTTGTTTGACATTGTTTACTCTTACAACAGTTTTGAAAAATCAAACGTCATCAAATAAATTAGAACTAATTTATCGTGTGTTTTTTTCTAAACAAACGCAGGTTTTTAAATAAAAAAACGAATTCAAAAATATTTTATTTAGTGGTTACGTCTTTTTCGGCAAATACTTGCCAAGTCTGACCGTAACTTTACAAGCATTGCGTAAGTTGAAATTATTTTCTTTTTAAAAATGTGACACGTATAAATGTGCTTCAATTTCGCTGATGCAGCATTTTTTTTTTAAGAGAAGTAACACTCAGGCAATTAATATGCCTATATATACTTGCGTTACTTTCTTTGGAAAGGGGATAGTTGAAGAAGTAAAGGTGGTGAAAGAAAAAAGCAATTTTTTATATCACAACTCTGCAATTGCGCATTATGTTTGTTTTTAATGCAGAATTGCAGCGCCTCTGGTGGTAAGTAGGCGCATTAATGGTAAAGCTGTGATAAATATTATGACGGATAGAAAAGAAAACTAATAATTATCAGAAACTGATGTTGTTTGAGTGGCAGCGGCTGGGAATCAAAACCGGGCTAAAAAATACCAACTCATGCTTAATGATCAAATGCGCTAACCAATTAAGCTACATCACCCTCAAGTTTAAATTGATTCTTCAATGATCGTGTGATGCTGGGTTAATGGAATATAGGAGTACACTTTTAATCTCCCATAACTCCATTAATAGAAATCCAATGGTAATTGTACACACGTTCTAGGAACCAATGACAGAAACAATAAAGACTATATGAACAGGAAATATCTCATATATATCGGTAACTCTTTCACGGCATGTAGGCACATGTCATCACTAATATTATACAATTTATTCAATATAACTCTGCTATCATATCTGGATAGTGAGTAAAGGCAACAGCTTTGGCCAGACTTATTTTCGTAAGATGATTTTAAGTCAAAAGTCTTTCATTATTCGTGAAATTTTGTTTTAAATAATTAAAATACACAAACTGCGAAGCTTTTTGGTTTATCTGCAGAAAACACCCAGAGTCTTTGGCAGGAATCGAACCCGCAACCCTCTGACTAATAGTCCGGCAATCTATCGCCTAGTCTATCGGGGCACCCTCATGCGGTAACAGTTTTACGATTTAACATTGAAAACGCTTTGTTATCTCGCTTAAAGCTTCATTTTTACTAGTACTAAACTGTCAGCTGTCGAACTGTTTTTTTTGAAGATCCCGCCTGGAGTCTCTCCGTATACACGTGCGCCTCTAAAAAGGGGGATCGAGTTGACAAAAGTGTCTACATCTACGAATTTAAGATAAGGACGTAATTCAGGATTCCATATGGTTGTAGCACTCTTCAGTGTGAAATATTGTATATTATTGGCCAAGTGACTTACATATAACAGGTTATGGGTGCATGATCACGGTATTAAAGACTTTTTTGAGGATGACTTAACGGAGACAACAAGATTATGCTGAAATGACTTCTGCAGCAGCTGTCACGACTATTTCTTACCTTCTCTGAAATACTGAAAAATCCTTGAATTATGTTTAGGGAATATCGTGCCTATGACATTCTTTTGCATCAAGACATTTATCAGGCGCTATAACTGGCTGCAGCAAGATACTTGACAATTTATATGATATTTCAATGTATTCTCAGAGTTTCAGTCACACGATGATGATGTATTCCACAAAACCTGCATGCAGTAACTTTGATATAAAGTATGAATAATATTTTGACGAAATCAAATCAAAACAAACAATAATCTTGGAGTTTCATTATCAGGAGAAATAGAATTTAATAGCAACTTGGGGGGTTACTCAGTATTTCGATTCGAAAGCAAAAGCTTTCGAAATACAATGTAAAAAGTATACAAATTCGAATGATTTTCTTTTCGAATCGAAGTACGAAGTAAGCCTCCTGTACTGAATAGCAACGGGAATTATTGTCAGTTTTATGCTGACTAACCAATACTCTACATTGGTCTTATAAAATGGATTACGTTCACAATCTCTTAATCAAATGATTAGAGAACGAATCTCTTCTGTAGACGAATAGCAAAGGTATAAGTTTCAAGGCTGAAGTTTGTTTATTCAGGATGGAAATCGAAAAGGAAAATGAATGAGTTTTAGAAGTAAATTTTTTCGTAATATTTCTATATTGAAAAACTTTTATCACATAAAAAATAAAGATATTGGGCTAGTAAAAAGAATCTTAAAATAAAAATTTTAAAAATTAGATTATAAATGCATTAAAATGTATTTCCAAAACTGATTCGATTTCGATTTCCATCACATGCCTGATTATTTATTTTATGTTTTGTGGAAATTAAATAAATTTAATTTTTAAAAATTTACTGAAATGTTCTTTGGGTTACATATTCATGTTATTTAGTAAAACATAAACGTTGTTGTCGTGTTGAATCATAATTCTTTTTAATATTTTGTTCTCATATTCATACATACCCGTACTACCTTGACATAATGTAGAAAAAACAACAACTACATGTTACACAGGCATATATATCTCTGTATAGATGAATAGATATTGTACTTGTAGGTTTATTTGTAGCCGACAAACCTAGACATTGTCGAAAAATTCTTTTGTCAACTTTTGAAATGGAATATAAAAATAAAAAAAGCCAAACAAAAATTGGCCTCAAAGTCATACCACTTTTGCTTGTTGATATTTCAACTTGTTAGATAGATGGATGAACAGCACTATCTCTTGTTACAATTTAAAAAAAAAATTCCAAAACGAAATATGAACATACTCGTATGTATGTATTTATGTTTCTATAAAATATTACAAAATGGAACATATTCAACAATAGATTTGAATGTCTATGGAGTATACAGGGTGGAACAAATTGCAGTATCAGTTGTTATAACATGGCTTTACTTGTGGCCAATGAACAATTGAAATATTTAGTTAATACTTTTAGGATACATGGGGACCATCTCAAAGATGAGACTAGGCTTAATAACATCAATAAGAATAGCATGCTCCACAGCGAAAGAACAGAGGCCGCGTATGATCAACTCCATATCACAAAAATATATCCATGTTTGCAGCACCCGGTACATGATGCAGTAAGTGGTTGTGGGCAAAATTTTAGTAAAAACAAGCTGAATGGCCTGGAAAATGTCAAACATGTTCTGCTTGTTATTCACTAAAGATTTTACATTTTTTTGCTATAGAACAAAGCAAAAAGGAAAGGATTTTGTTTTGTAAATGTTCTGCAAAAAAAAAAGAAGAAAATGAAACACAATTGTCTGTTGGATTGTGTCCTGTCAACAAAAAAGAATATTGTTTTAAATATTTCGTACAGTATATGTCTGCCAATTGTGATCATGATATTGTTTTTCTTTTCCATATAAATTGACCACAAGCTGAAAGCCTTAAAACTATTAAGGGAAAATAATTTAAGCTATTAAGCAATTGCACATATCAAATTGGCCTAAACTTTATTATAGATTCATTTGGATTATAAGAAACTTTAAACTACAGCTTATCTTCTCTGCTATAAATTTAAATATATTTTGTTTAAAATTTTATACAGTTGCTTTAATTATTTTATTTCTTTTATTTTTAATGGCACAAAGCAGCAAGCAAAATACATTTCACCTTTATTATCTGTACAAAACTTCATACATACACATTTTTTAGATCACAAAATTATAAGAAGGCAACAGTGCGTTCTTTTTGCGTCAGTAGACAGACAGACAGACAAACAGACATCATGTCAGTTGTAATTTAGTTTGTCAAAAACATGTTCTTGCTTCCTTTAATTTCATGTGTATTCCTGTGGAAATCTCCTTGGATATAATAAATGTACGAGCAAAAGGTGTAATTCCATAAGGTATGTCGATTTTCATTAAATAAACCAACAAATCTAAAAATCTCTAACTGCCACCACCACCATCACCAACACTAGCACTCCCACCAGCGCCACTGACAACTACTTTTTCCAAAATACATGTCAATTGCCAACCACTATTAAAGACCAGTGCCAAAAATGTGCTCCTGATACCTCCATCCCATCAAGCTAAACTAAATAAAACAAAAACATCTCATAATGATAATAAATGAAGTAATAATTTGGCAACCAATTTCTTATTACAGCTTTCAGAATGAATGCCTGTGTTGCTAATTTTAGTTATATTAAGGAGGGGAAATGGTTGGCAGGAGGGTCTTCTGGTCATATTGCTCTTGTATTATTATTTAATTACTTGTTCATTAAGTTTTAAGGAATAAATGTGAGAGTGTATGTGTTTATCTTTGCTAGACCCGATTAATTGAATATTACTGTTATTGACGTTCAAGTTGATTCAATTGCAGAAGAAACGTGTCCAAGTTGTTATTAATTTTTCTAGCTGCGGTAGTTTTTTTTTTTTGTTTGTTTGGGGAAATTAAAGATTTGTAAAAAAAACTACTCATACGTTAATTATTATTTTTGGCATTTTTTTTGTATAATAATGATGATGCCACTCAATAAAATCTACTAATCAATCAATCTTGTTCAATTATATTAAAAAAAAACAAAAAATTTTTGCTTTAATATTAATTAATATTTTAGCCAGTTACTGCTGATCAAAATATGTATTGCTAAAGACAATTTGACATCAACCCAGCAAAAAATAGTTTGGTTATAACAGCAAATGCTCGTATTTAGCTTGAAAAATACATTCCACCATCTTTCATCAAATAAATAATTCGCTTAAAAAAATTATGCTCTTAAAATATAAAAAATATGCACTATATTACATATTTAGTTTTTGTTTGAAATTCAAACTAATGCTAGGAACACAACTGGGACGAACAACGATTTTTTTTTTTTATTTATTTATTTGAAAAATATGCCGCAAGCCCATGGGGCCAAAATTAGCAGTACTACTAACAATTTAATAATATTAATACAATTATTTAGATATATAACAATAATTTTAAAAAGACAATATAAAAAAGTTAAGATTAAAATAATAACAATTTGCACAAAACCTCTAAATAATGTATAATTGCAGGAAAATGATTGTTAACCCATGATAAAACATACAAACAAAACACAATTTAAAAAATAAAGTTTTTTTTTTTATTACAAATAATGGCGCTCCTAATAATTTTGCCTGTTTGAATGTACCATGGACAGCTCGATATAGAGAGAAAAATATTAATTCAATATTCATTTATAAATTTGACAAGAAAATGAGTTTAAAATTTGATAAACTGTGTGAAAATCTGTGATCCCCATACGGAATCATTGAATTCAATCATCTCGATATAGTCACGCAATACGATCGATTCATAACAATTGAGAAGTGTCTATGTATAATAAGCGCATGCGTTCTACTAGAACTTTTTGTCTCTAAAAATAAAAAAACATACAACGTAAAACATTTTATAGAAGTAGACTCTATTTCAGAGTTCGCTGCATATAGCAATTTCAGCCGACATCGTTTATTCTATTTTTTACGCAGGCGAACGAAGAAGAAACAATACGGGGTGATCAGGTTTCGTTTTAGTTTTTAGTGTTTTAAGGGTATATTGGATTTATGCTGATGTTTGTAACGCTCAGAAATATTGGTCCGACACCCACCTTAAAGTTTACCGATCGACTCAGAATCACTTTCTGCGTCGCTTTAAAGATGTCCGTCCGTCCGTCCGTCTGGCTGGCTGTCCATGTAAAGCTTGTGCGCAGAGTACAGGGCGCAATTTTGAAGATATTTCGATAAAATTTGGTACGTGATATTTTTTCAGCCCAAGGACAGATGGCATTGAAACTGGTAGAAATCGGTCTATTATTTCATCTGGCCCCCATACAAATGTCCTCCCGAAAATGGGGTTTACCGATCATAAATGTTTGAATTATGCAAGTATCCAAACAAATTTCATCACAAATGAGTAGTAAATAAAGCTAAATCACATCTACAAATTTTATGCAGATCGGTCCGTAATTACTCATATCTTCCATATAAGGACCACTTTCGAAATTCACTTTAACGATCATAAATTTCTTTAAAATGTTGGTATCCAAATAATATTGAACGCAAATATATTTCATAAGTATAAAAATAACACGGTACAATTTTATTGTGATCGGTCCATAATTAGTAGTAGTTCCCATACAAGGCCCACTTCCGAAATTCACTTTATCGGTCATAAATTTCTTAAAAATGTTGGTATCCAAATAAAATTTGACATAAATAAGTTTCTTATATACATAAATAATTTTATAATGGTCGGTCCACAATTAGTCGAAACTCCCATATAAGACCTTCTCCGTAATTCAATTTAAGCTCCATAAATCTTTTAAAAGTATTTATATCGAGATAAAGTTTAACACATTTAATATTAATATTCACAGTCATCATGACACTAAATTTTTGGATGATCGGTCCACAATAGGTTATATCTCTCATATAACGCCCATTTCGGAAAAACTGTTTTATACATATACTGGGTGTAGGGTATTATATGGTCGCGCTTGACCGACTATACTTTCTGACTTGTTTAGTAATAATGTTGATTTTTACTGTAATTATAGTTTTATGTTTTTACTTTATACATTTTTGTTAATGTTTATTTTTTTATATATATATATTTAAATATGGTTATTCTACCTATCAGCTGTTACACCAAAACAAAAACATCAAAATATTAAAAATATTTATTAGTTTTCGTCGTTATTGTAATTCTTACGACGAATTTACACAGCGAATTGTCACCAACTATTTAATCATGTTGAGCGAAATTCGTCGTTCGTCCCTATTGTGTTTTTAGCATAAGGTTGGAACGACATGAAAATAGTTGGAGTCTTTTTTATTAGTTTATATAAAAACAAGTAAGAAAGTATAGTCGGTCAAGCCCGACCATACCCTACATCCAGTATATGTGTAAAAACTTTATATGGAGCGATCATCCAAAAATGTAGTGGCATGACTTCTATGCATATAAATATTGTTAAACATTTATAAAAGATTTTTAGATTTTAAAGTCATTTTCTATGACTAATTATGGATTGACCATCATAAAATTAGTTTGCATGATTTCTGTATCTATGAAACTTATTTGTGTGCAATTTTATTTGGAAGCTAACATTATTAGGAGATTTGTAGTTGTTAAAATGATTTTGGAAAGTAGGCCTTCTATGGGAGCTGTGACTAATTATGGACCGATTGATTTTTGGGCGTTACAAGCATCTCTTGTTTTTTAATTTGGCCTACTATTAAAGGATTTATAGCCTATTTTATAATTCCATATAAAAATCGATTTTTACACAGATTATTCTTAAGTTTCAATTTGGACTATTAAAGGATATAGAGCCTATTTAAGAATTCTCTTATTCATAAATATTAGTGATTATGCTTCTTTGTAAATTTAAACACAAGTGATCACATATGATCACATCTATATTTTACAACCTCTACCACAATTAAAGAATCTACAGCCTAATTAAGAATTCTATATGAAAACATTTATTTTTTTCACGATTTTCGTATAGTTTATACGTTATTGCATATTTTTGGCTGCCATTTTTATTACATTTGCACAACCTATTTAAGAGCGCTAATATTTCTTAGAAATAACATTAGCATAATTTTTATCAAATCCGCAACACAACTAGTTCACTGATCTGCTTTAATTTCTCCTTAATAAAAACACAAATTCAGTTTGCACTCCAACACCCAGCTCGTAATTTAAAAGAAATAAAGAAAGGGGGGGAAAAAACACAAAGTAAACATTTACGAGGCGAGCAAGTACAGAAAAATTAAGGAAATTAGTTTTTTCCACATGAAAGAAATGAACAGAAAACAAAAAGAAATCAAGACACAGACGAAAAAACTTATTGAAACAACACAAAAATAAGTAAAATAACAAAAAAGCAAATAGAATAAATAGAAAAATGTATCAAAGAAAGACTCCCTCATATATGTACATATGTAAATTAGGGTGGCCCCGTTTGTATGGAGAAAAAAAATAAGGTATCGATGCTCCCGACTAATATAAAAATTTGATTCATTTTGAGACTACGTTTCTAAATATTTTTGTCCTGGGGTCAATATTTGGTGAGCTGGATCAAAGGATAAAAATGTCCTTTATAGAGAAAAGAATTTCAAAAAACGGGAAAAACTATTTGGGTTAAATTGCATGATGTTTATAATCAAGAAATTTCAACTATTTATTTAAGTAAATTCTATGAAAAAATAAAAAAAAACTAAAATTTTGTCTGAAATTTTCAAAATTTTTGAATTTAAAATTTTTTTATTAATTTTTGATAACCCATTGAATGCGCCTCTAAAAGACCTTTTACAAATTTACATATAGTTCCTTTAGGAAGAAATGCGAAAAAAATCAAAAAACCTCTAAAAAGGATCTTTTTATCCTTTGATCCAGCTCACCAAATATTGACCCCAGGACAAAAATATTTAGAAAGGCAGTCTTAAAATGAATCAAATTTTCATATTAGTCGGAAACATCCGCAACTATATTTTGGGGCCACCCTAATGTACTCGAGCACGGTAAATGTTTATAAAAAGAAATAAAATAAAATTCAATGTAATCCTGTAAAAGTAAGTAGTAGTAGATGCTGTATGTTTATGGTGGCAGTTGTAAATAGTAGATATTAACCATATAAACATGTGAGTCGGCAGTATTATCTAAAGGCATCTTGCTACTAATGCTATTAAATTAAATTGCAACCAAAATAAAGTAAACGGGACTTACACGAGACAGCACACGTTGGCAAAAAGATTTGGTTAAAGGATGAATATGTTTGCAAGTAAAAAATTTACTCTCACACTAACTCTCCCAGTTTTAAAAGGAAATTAAAGTTCTTAGATGACTATTACGTTTTTCAGTTCGCGATTTTGCTTTTATATGTTTTTCACCATAAAATGATAGAATATCATTCAGTGGTATTTAATAATAAAGAAATTTGCGAAAATATGGCAAAATTAAATTGTATGCAACAATTTTTGTTGCTGGAAAATAGCAGGTGGAGTTCACATGCAAACATTGCACTAAGAAAAACTATTTCAAATTTCAATGGAATTTTAAGTTGTGTTTATTTAACGTTTACAATATATTTCACTGCAATAAGTGTGGAGCTATTAAATCAAGGAACATTTGCGTTATTGTCGAAAAATATCTTTTAATACAAATTTGATTCCTCACTGATGTCATTTTTTTAGTAAAGTGTTTCACACTTTTCAGTTTTAGCTGCCCAGTTTTTGTTCAATTCTCTTTTAAACTTGCCATTTCATTCGCACACGTCAATTAAATTTTCGTACTTTTTAATGCAAATCAATATGCATGCAAGCAAAAAAACAACCTTTTATTCTCTTCTCTTCCAATAATTCTTGCCTTGGCTAGTGAGAATTGAAGAGTGTGAAAGCCGACTTAGTTAACCCTAGAACACTAACGTTAGTCGATTCGACTAACATCACTTACGTTTTCGCTCACATTTTTATATTTTTTTTTACCGATCACTCTCAACTCTGTTGTATATTCAGTAGTCGGTGTTTTCTCGTTGTAAACGGTCGCATTGCTGAGGTAAGTGTTGCAATTTTGAAGTTATATACCTCGTGTTAGTCTACTCGACTAATGATTAGATCAACAAATGTTTTTAAAATCAAAAAAACTAATTTTTTTTGAATTTAATTTTTATATAATTTAAGTTTTATTGTTTGTAATGAATTCTGTGATTTTATTTTTTTATTATTATTTTTAACAACTGATCTCAAAAGTATTTTTATTAAATATATTATCTATTTTAAATGAATTGTTTAATCAAAACTAAAATTTGTTATGTTATTTACATTTATAATAAATCATATATCAACCTTTATTAGATGTGTCAATTTTACATATATAGATACCGAAAAAATCGGTTATATATATGTTAGTCGATTGGACTAATGATTAGTGTTAACATATAAAAAAATAAGGTTAGTGTTCTAGGGTTAAAGTGCAAACCAACAATTTGACAGCTCCCAGTTTTTGTAGGTTTTTATTAAATAAATTATTTTAAATTAATTGTTTTATAAAAACTAAAATTTGTTATTTTATTTATTGATCCATATTCCAGAATGGGCCTAACTAGCGATACATACAGTTGTTTAGTTAAGTATGGATCACAAAATTCCTTAGCCCACCGCTTTATAAAAGCAAGGACACCTCTAGCCTTGTTTACAGTTAAAGTTATATTAGGTATGAAGTTTAATTTTATGTCAAGTAGGATTCCAAGATCCAAACAAGATCCAAATGATGATTACCGAGGTAATAGTTGACCGCTAAGAAATTATTTCTATAAAACCGAATGTATTTACATTTTTTTTTTTTGCTATCGATAACTTGAGATTTTTTATTTCATATAACCTCAACAATCAAATATCAGTTGTAAGAGATCAGTTGACAGGTACGGATCGCAAAGCCATTTTTTATTTCTAACAGTTTTCACAGAACGCTGAATAACCTAATACAGAACATTCATTTGGACAATACAGCCAAATTGATGGAAAATGATTATGAACAATTTCGATAAAAGTGTGTCCAAAAAGCTATTCCATACATATTCATATTCAACCCATCTCTGCGCTGGACCAGCCATCAGGCGGTTCTAATTATGCAACCTATGGATATTTCTTGAAAAGTTAACTTTTTTAGTTGACCCTTTGTCCGCTTTCACAATCTTCAATTCTGACTCGTCAAGGCAAGTATTTTTGGATGAGAAGGGAAAGGAGAATAAGAGGCGTACAAACTTGACGGTACTAGTCAATTTTCCTATTTTCTTTTGTTTTTGTTTCTTTCATGCATGTTGATTTGCAAGTACGAAAATTTAATTGATGTGTGTGAATGAAAGTTCAAAAGACAATTGAACAAAAACTGCTGAGCTAAAACTGAAGAGTATAAAATAACACTTTCTGAAATATTTGTTTCTGTGTAAATGTAAATGTGTAGAAACATCCTCGTGGGAGTTTCATTGCGAGTCTGAGTGCAGCATAAGGTTGACTAAACGTGTATTTGTACAATGCCCGTATTTGCAAAGGAATTAAATGAAATTATGCGCTTGGTCAGTGGTGTTTTTTTTTCTATTCTAATGGTCATTATGGTTTGACCGCAGCGACCAAAAAATTCTACAGAAGATTTGCTAGTGTTTGGTTGCTGTTGTTGTTTGTTTTTGACCGGTAACCAGTGGTTGGTGCCCTAAACCGCAGTAAATCACTGCAGGACACAATGGTCAAAAACTCACTACCGCAGGAAATACGGATGCGTGTGCGGTATGTGTGTGTGTGTGTAAGTTTGTGCATTATTTGTCCAAGGTGCTTCCTTTGTTATACATACAACTGCTGTTAAAATAATGCTTGTGTTAAACAGGGCGGCCACATTAACAACAAAGTTAAGTTTGCTAAAGAGCCTGCATATGGTTGTTTATTTAGTTGTAAAATTAAAGTATTTTTGTGAGTATTTATTTGTATGGCTGTGTGAAACTCATTAAAATTGAGTTTATTTTGCAATTAACGCCTGTTGCTAAAAATTGTTAAGTATTTCACTGGCTCCACATTCTTATTACTCCCGGTTTGGATGACATTACCTACAGGTTTCTATGTGGCAAGATTTGATATAAGCGGGGAGGGGGGAAACATGTTGACACACAAATTCAACATTCATACAAAAGCCTAAAAGTGTTGAAGTATGTGCGAAATTTCTACACTAATACGAAAGTATTTTCATTTAACACTCTTTTAAATACTATTGTAATTGTAAAAGGGTGTGAGTTTAGAATATGGCAGGCAGCAGCAGTAGGAAGTGGTAATGAGTATAAATATTTTGTTTTTGTTTCATCTTCAAGCTGTAGAGGGGGGCAAATGTGAACAATATTGTGTGCTAATTTGTGGCATATAAACTAATGCCATCGAAATATTAACTAAGGCTGCCACATAATAAGTTTGATTTGAAGAGCACAACAGGTGTAAATGGGAATTAATTAACCTCAGTAACTATTATTTAATACACATATACACTTACATAGGTTTATACATAAATGTAAATATATTGGCAGAATATAGTAAGAGGTTTGTAATTTGCTACTGACTTGATAGATAGGAGATTTAAACAACTTTTAGTGAAATTATGTGTAATTTGTCAAAATTAAAAAAAAAAAACTCTTAAAGTTAAATTCATTGATCTATAAAGGAAAACTGTTATTATACAAATAATTATTCCGTACACCACCATAATGGGGAGGGTATTACAGTAAGGGACAAAACTGTTTGCGAAATTAAATTTTTTGAGACCTTACTCAATTTTTTTGGTTTGTTTTATACATTGTAATGTTTGCATGTATAGAGCCTATGAGGTTTATTCTAATGCATTGTATATGCCTGGCAAAGGATAATAAACGCCACTGTCCTAGGGATAAAGGCAGCTTTATATGCCTGAAGGCAGTTTGATATGCCTGAGATCAAAATATACTCAAAGAAGTTCTGTGTTGATCTGATTTTTATTTAAAATTCTTATGGCTTATATACTAACAATGAGAATCTTAACAAATCTAGGAGTTGAGTAAATCTTTAGTTTCACTCAATCTATGAACTAGTAAGATATTCTTACATATTACTCGATCTGAGTATAATCTAATATAATATAATATAATATACATGTTCTTAAGCTTAGTCAACTTACGAAATAATTTCAATACAATGACACAGTTCTTATTTTACAATTTACATCATAACAAATTCCACCAAGTGAACATCAATTTTTGTAAACTAAAAACTTCTATAAAATATAAATTGAGTACTTTTTAATAATTTCTTGGGTGCCGCACATTTTGAGGAAATTCTTGCCGTTTCAGCATAATTGCAACAAATGAACGTTGCATCACGTTCCATATTTGTAGGTCTCCAATTGCTCATACCTATTAATTAAAGTTTGTCGACTCGTAAAAACGTTGAGCATAACTGACCTGTCACAACACAATAAATTTGGATTGATTTTTGTTGTTACTCATTTGTTTCTTTAATTACAAAAAAATGTTGTTCTTAAAACAAAAGCGTAAAAACTTCAAGTAACCCAAGAAGCGTTGTGATTTAACATATACTTGAATAAAGCTTGATTTACATGACTGAAATTTATTCAAAATTGTTCTTCAAAATGCTTCAAACTCGTGTAAACAGCAAAAATTCTTCAAAATTTATTTATTTAATAGTTATTAATAGTTATATGTTTATGCCGCTGTTTCTAATGGCCAAATCAGAACCTGTACTTGAATTGATTTAACTATGCCCGTGTGTTTGTCTGGCTGTCAATGTAAAGGCCCAACTATAATATGCATAAGCAAGCTTAAGCAAATTGCAAAAGTTAACGAAAAGACTGTCAAATGCATAAGCAATTCAGAGTTAACTTTCAGGTGGCTACAATGTGCTTACGTGACTTTGAAACTTTTTGTCCACAGTTGCTCATTTATGTTTAAAAAAAAATGCTTTTATTTTAACACTATATTTTATAAATATTATTATATTATTTTATAATTAAAAGAAAACTTCGTACCCGAAACGCATAATTTTTCCTTTTTTTTAATTTATCGGCAAAAATACTAAAATGTACAGCTGTGGCAGCACTACATTGTAAATAATAATAAACGTTTACATATGTTTTGTTAATTTTCGTATTGTGTTTGCAAAAATGGAGAAAAAACTTTAAAATTTAAATAATATAAAAATATTAAAGTTAGCGCTTGAAGGCCTTTGCACATTGAAAGAAATAATTGTAAAAGAAGAAGACGCTCTTGTTCTGTCAGAGAAATAAACCGCGACAAAAAGACATTATTGTAAAGGCACTTATTTTTTCCGCATTTTCTATTAAATTTAAAATAAATATATTTTCTTCTTTCTCCATTTTGTTCAAAACACAAACAAACAACAACAAACAGCTGATTCCGTACAGAATGTGCGTTCAGTTTCGCTTTTTGCTTAAGCAAATGACAGTTGAAAAACTTAACGAAAAGTTTCGTTAAGTACATTATAGTTTGCCACATACAATTTATATGTGTTCGCACGTTTGCTTAAGCTAGCATATGCATGTTATAGTTGGGCCTTAAACCTTATGCGCAAAGTACATGTCGCAATTTGAAATGTGTGAAATAAACAATTAAAAATTTCGCGGTCCGCATCTGTCAACTTGTTATACACAACTCTGTTTTTTTTTCTTTGAGGTTATGTGAAGCTAGGATGGAAATCAAGCCTATTTAAATTGGTCCAGGCTTCATACAAGTGCCCTCCCAAAATAGGGTTTTACCAGTCTAACATGTGTGGATCGGTCAATAATTTACTATAGCTCCTATATGATCCACTTCCGAAAATCACATAAATATCTTGATAATTCAGTCACTTTAACGCGTATAAAGACCTTAAAAATGTTGGTATCCAAATAAAATACGGCACAAATATTTCAGTAAAAAATAGTCGTGTTTTTTGAAGCACTTAAGAGAAAAAGCGCATAATCGAGCGCTTCAATAAAAGCGTTTTTTAAGCAGTAAATGCTTACGAATAAAATAATAAAAAATGCTTTTTTAGTGCTGACAACGAAGAAGGTTTTAAAGCGAAAAAACAAATATGAAATTATATGCTCGAAGTGACGTAAAACACTTTAGGAAAGTGCTTTATTTGCATGCTTGATTAGGTTAAACGAAGCGCTTTTTGTCTGCAGAAAGTAGTCCTCCAAACCGGAAACACCTCATAGAAAAATCATGCATTCCATCAGCAGCTTTGAAGCGATTTGAGGTATGAATTCATACATAAAACCTGCACCTTTTGGAGCACATTTTTTACTGGGATGTTTAATACATACACAAGTTATAATACATAATATTGTGAGGATCGGTTCATTATTTATCAAAGCTCCCATATTAGTTCCACTTTCGAAAATGACTTTAACAAGTATCAATATTTTGAAAATGTTGGTATCCAAATAAAATGCAGCACAAATAAGACTTCTGACAAAAAAAAAACGTATAAATATTTTAAAGAGTTTTGGTAACCACAAATACAGTTTTGATACATTTCCAAGTTGTAGGGTTTGATATGGTCGGCCCTGAGTGATTACGTTCATAATAGTTAATTGCGTTTTTCTATATATAGAAGATCTTTTCTAAATTTATGATTTCAATTGAAATATTACAACAAATACAATTCTTAGTCCCATGAATATTCAACTTATTGTAGCAAGAACCCTTACACACAAGAAATTCCATTAGCATTAAAAATCTAGCAATTGAAATTGTTGCAAATTTGATCTGTATTTAACCATGGTTTATTTAACTTAATGTTTCCATTAGTCCCAGGTTTATTGTCAAAACTTTAGCTTCATCTCCATGCAACATTGTTTGTATGTTTGTTTGTTTGCCATTTCATAAGCCAATTGTCTGATTTGTGACTAAATGACATTTTATTGTCAAAGTCAATTCAAATCAAATGATACGGAAGCAAATCATTTGATATGATGTTGTTTTTTTTACTGCCACTACTACAATTGCGGCATTCATCCATTCAGCGTTTCCATCAACAACAATATCCTCATCATCGTTATTATAGGAAACACAACAATTGACAAACTTTAATAACACATATAAATATACATACGAGTACGCATATACATATATTTTCAAAATTCCCATTCATACATCTCCTGCCTCACTTGTTACACACTGACTGATTTTACCTTCATACGCCACAACCCATGTTCTTTAATACGTACCTTTTTATGATTTTCCATCAATGTTTGTCTTAATTTCAAGCAATTTCCGTTCGAATTCACTTGACTTTGTATTTATGTATGTATGTATGTGTGTTTGTTCGAGTAGTGTATGAAATATGCTGGAGTATGAGTGAGAGAAAACTCTTAAAATTGGCGGCAAATGTAGCATTTTGCTATAATTTAACATACGCTTTAACGTTAATATACTCATATTCACACACACTCATTCTTAAACTTTATCGAGCTAGCGCAGTTCAATGTGAGTTTGCACAGTGGGTGTGAATGAAAAACAAATGCTACGTTTATATTAATAATGTAGAGCGACTTAACGTTTTGTCTAATTTATATAAAACTTTCAATATTAATAAAATTATTTTAATATGTTCTTCATAATCACAGCAATCATTTCAATAATATTACAAGTTGGTTTTACAAATATTATGGTTCCTCGAGTTATTTATATGATTGCAGTAACCACTATATGTTAAAGTTGCGATTTAGTAAATCATTATTATTTTGTTGCTCTAAAACTATGATTACCATAATCTGAGAACAAAATAATATGAAATAATCATCTTAATATATTATTGCTACAATCATGTGAATATTAGAGTCATAATAAAGGGTATTTTTTTAAATGTATAGAATTTGAAATAGAATAAAATAAAGATTTTTTTTTTAAATTGATATGAAATTTACTTTATTGGAAAGATAATCTTCTGGCATTATGATTTAAGTATGGATTCTGGCATATTACCGATATGGCTGTCTCCTAGTGGTCAATCATTTCGGGCGATTTGACATATCCCCATAGAAAATAGTCAGACGGCGTTAAATCGCACGATCTTGGAGGTCAATTCAAAGGTGCTAAACGTGAAACTATGCGATTACTAATCGTGTGCGTCAATAAATCAATTGTGATACAAGCTGTGTGAAATGTTGCGTCGTCTTTTTGAAACCATAATAAGTCCGAAAAAACAGTATTTTTTTCTATCTAAAAATGATAAGTTGAGTAATTGTACTCCAGCTGGGAGTACAAATTGACTCTATTCCAAAACAAACCAGCTGGTTTGTTAAACAACTATTACGAATTTTTAATGATTTTATGGATTTTTATATTTGTTACAAGTAGTAGCGTATATTTTTCATTATATAAATCTGTTGAAGCTATAAGTAACGTAAAATCATAACAGCTCTTCTAGTTCTATTTACTGCACCAACATATGTATCAACAGTTTAGATATTTTACATTTTTAAGTTTTCAACCCACTGTTATCCATTTTGAAAGGTAAACTGCTGCTACGTACAAAAAATATTATATTGAATGTTTTGGGATTTGCTAAATGTTTTATTTAGCTTCCTTGAAAAGCCATTATACAACTGTATAACAAAACATTTAAGACGTTTTTGTACTTATTTTCTCTTATATATTTTTCACGAATTTTGTAACAATATTAAGTTGTAGTTAAGGATGCTTATGTATAGAAATTATTTGATTTTATATGCCAGAGCACCAGGTTATTGTTAGAGAACAAATAAGTTTTGATTATTTATTTGTAAATAATAATTAGGTTTACATTAAGGATATTAAAGGCTAAGTCAATGTTCAAATAATGTCAATGTGTTTCAATAAATATGTTGTTTTTTTTTTTACAAAATTTCAATACATTTTGCAGCATTTAAGAAACGGCACTTGTGAGTGAATGAAAATCCATTTTATATAACAAATGTAATCTACATACATACGAGACAAGATGTGAGATTTTGGGTTGAATCCGAAATTTTAACCCTCCGCCTTACACATGTTTTGATTTTCACATTCGTATTTCATAAGGAAAATTTCAATAAAACTTGTTCCTTATGAATTAACTAGATGAAGTTACTTGTTAGTATGTTTATTGGTTTTTCCCGAAGTAACCTAATCTCACCTTGTTTAATAGATATAAATAAATAATAATAGATAACTGGAAAAAAATAATTAAAAACAGCAAAACAAAATATAAAAAAGAACATTTACAATACAAAATCTATATGTATGTGTCTGATCAGTCCCATGTGTTACAAATGTAGTGTGTGCAGTAAAATATTCGAATAAGTGTCCTTCTTCTGTCCTTTACTAAATTTCTTTTTTAAATATTAATAGCGAACTAAATTGTAGAAGGGTACCGGAAAGTCTCTAACTAAGTTTTAAATATATTATAATAACATTTCAAATTGAAAAAGGTCTGGCCAGACTCATGTGTAAGACGAAGGGTTAAAGTAATTAGTAAATTTTGTAAAACCTCTCAGTGGAACCACAATCTACGAGGTCTGATCAAAAAATTACCGTTATTTTAAATTGTTCCAAAAAGTATTTATTTATTCATCAATAACTATCTTGTCCCCTTCAAAGTAATCCCCCTCAGATATAATACACCTATGCCAGCGTATTTTCCAAATCCTTTAAATACTTCTGAAACGCGCTTTTTGGTATCGCCAACAGCTCCTGTTTCGATTTTTCTTTTATCTCCTCAATCGTAGCAAAACGCTTTCCTTTCATCGATGTCTTCAGTTTTGGGAAGAGGAAAAAGTCAGCGCGGGCCAAGTCCGGTGAATACGGTGGTTGAGGCATGATAATGGTTTTGTTTTTGGCCAAAAACTCACGCACAAGCATCGATGTGTGAGCTGGTGCGTTATCATGGTCAAAATCCATGATCGGGTTTTCCACAATTCTGTGCGTTTCTGACGAATTGCTTCGCGCAAACGGCGCATAACTTCAAGGTAGTATTCCTTATTGACCGTACGACCATGTGGCAAAAATTCATGATGCACCACGCCATTGCAGTCGATGAAAACAATGAGCAAAACCTTCACATTAGACCAAGTTTGACGTGCTTTTTTCGGTGCATGCCATAGCCAGGCACCCATGATTCGTCACTAGTTATGACCTTTTTGAGGAAATCTGAACCGTCTTTGACGATGTTCAACAGCTCCTGAGCGATGTCTATGCGATGTTGTTTTTGCTCAAAATTTAGCAATTTTGGAACAATCTTCGCTGCCACAGGTTTAATGCCTCTAACATCGGTAAAAATTGCTTGGCATGAGTTGAACGATATGCCAACATCATCAGCAACCTCTATGATAGTGATTCGATGATTATCCAAAATCATTTTCTTCATTGCTTCAATGTTTTCATCGGTTGTTGACGTGCTCGGGCGACCAGGACGAGCATCGTCATTAACATCTTCTCGGCCTTCCTTAAACCGGTTATACCACAATTGAACTTGTGTTCTGCTTACAGTAGACTCGACAAACGCCACAGTCAACATTTGAAATGTAGTTGAGCATTTAATTTAATTTTTACACAAAACTTAATACAGTTAATACAGTTTCTTTCATCCATTTTTTCGAATAGTAAAAAATCGAAGAACACACCAAAATACGACTAACCTTTTTGTCTGTCCAAAATAAAATGACAATCCAAAATGGCTGATATTACCAACATATATAACAGACATGTGTACCAACATAACAGAAAAAAAAATGCGAAAATCGAACATACGTAACTCACGAAATTTGAAAATAACATAATACAACTTCAGAAGACTTAAATGTTTTATATTGTTCAAAATTTTCTCAAGTTCTTAGCAAATTTTTTAATATGTATTAAAGTTTTTTTTTTTTTTTTTTTTTTTTTTTTTTTTTTTTTTTTTTTTTTTTTTTTTAAAGAGAAGTAACACTCAGGCAATTAATATGTCATGAATATCTTATTTGTATTTTTTATAAAAGGAAAATTTAGCTAACATTTTAGCATTGAATTGGATGAAAAGGATGTTCACTTTGCTGCTTTATAAGGATATTGCTAAAAATGTTTGACCAATATATGGTATATATGTATAAACAGCAGTTATCTATATATATAAAAGAGATTGTGTGTTTGTATGTATGTTTATTATTATTAGTTTGGGACCTATAGACCAGAGAACAGAAAGATACCATTCACATTTGCTAAACATTCGCATATTCATTGCTTTTGCATTGCTTTTACTCGACAATAATAAAAATATGCATTGCTGTTTGTTTACTCATTCCTTATTACTATTTGCTATTTTACATTCCCTTTTTGTTATGCGGTTATACATCAAGCAACGAAATAATTCAATGTCACATGAAAAAACTAAAAACACTCACACCATTCGTCCAGTATTCGTTGTTTTCAGTGAATGAAAACATAAAGAAAGAGCAAAAACAATACGAAACCTAATGAGAAAATAAATATTTTTTGGTTGTTGCTTTATGTGCGATTTGTTGACAGTAAACTAGTAAAGTTTAATATTTTTTATACTTATACTTATACAATCAGCATTTAAACCATTCATACCATTCATATGTACGAGTATACGCGTACAAGACATGCAATGCAAGCATAATTTTTGTTACACTCCGGTTTGTGAATAATGACATGTATTGCTTTACGGAATTGATTTATGTTGTCAACATGAGGTTCGTTTTCTGTGATTGTATTCAAAATCTAAAATTAACCAAACAATCCGTACTCTGCTATAGACGGTTAAACGGCTGAACCGATTTGCTTGAAATTTTCACAGTATATTTCTGTATGTCTGGAAGGCTACTTTTTTCCTGAAATTTTAAGTGGGCGTGGTACCTCCCATACAAAGTTAATTTTAAAAATCAAATACTTGGGAAACTATAATAGCTATAGTTTTGCATGAGCAATTCCATTGTTTGTTTAAATATTTGCGGAAAAAATGGGAGTAGTAGCGATAGGGGGCGTGGCACCTCTCATATGATGATAATTAAAAAAAATCAAATATATGGTATACAATAAGATATATGGTACGGTTATTCTACCAAAAATGGGCGGACTATCAATAGTGGGCGTGGCACCTCTCATTGATATGATGACAAATTATATATAGGGAAAGCTATATCAGCTATCAATATTAATATTTAGGACACCAATGTGCTGACTAGCAACAATCTATATATATAAAATTCAATGTATGTATGTATGTATGTATGTAACGTATAGACTCCAAAACGACTGAGCCGATTTTGATGAAATTTTCACAGCATGTTACTGTGACTCTGGAAGGAATAATAGGGTACTTTTTTTTACCACGCCCACTTTTACGCCCACTTTTTTAAAATATTGTAATTGAAGACCAAACCTTTGGACCGATATTTTTGAAATTTTCACAGCATTTAACTGGGACTCTGGTATGATTAATAGGGTACTTTTTTTTGACCACGCCCACTTTACGCCCACTTTTTAAAAATTATGTAATTGCTCCCATATAGCTTTTAACAGATTTACTTCAAATTGTATACACATTATATACTCCAGGCGAGGTAAAAATAAAGATTTCTTAAGCCACGCCCCTTTCACGCCCCTTTTCACGCCAAATTTTTGAAAGTTTTATACTTTTTGTTCTCTATACACATTTGTTCATTCCAACGTATTTTTTTTTATTTGGTAGTATATTGCTCTTAATACTGTTAACGTCGCCATATAACTATGAACCACGCCTACTTCATCGCCCCCTTTTTTTAATTCAGATACTTACAATGTTTGCTATACAAAATACTTTTTTTGTAATATGTATTTACCTAAAGTTTTATATACTTTTTAACTACATACATTTTTTTATTACCAAATCCCCATTTTTCGCCCCATTTCACCTTAAATTATATTTCTTTATATCTATATATATATAAATGAATGTGTGTCTGTATGTTTGTGCTTAATAGGAGGCCAAACCCTTGGACCAATCTGTCTGAAATTTTTACAGAATGTTACTGTGACTCTGGAAGGAATAATAGGCTATATGAAGTTTTCATTGTACTAACGGGGGTGGCACCGCCCATATAACCCACAAATTTAACCCGCCATAATTTGGGCATTTTTTGACGTACGTCGGTGATATTTGGTACATATGGTATTGGGGCATAATTAGGAATACGTAGCAGGAGAAAAGTGAGTGGGACCACGCCCCTTTTTAGGAAAATTAAACATCGTAATAAAGTCTTAACTACTGGACCGATCGTCATTAAATTTGAACAACAGGATATTCTTACGAAATAATAAATTCTTGACTCTGTAAGTGGACAAAGTGGCATGGTCTCGCCTAAAGCATTGCAATAAATACATTAAAATTAAATAAATAAATGTTTGTAAATATATAAATACGTTTTATTTTATTTTATGACGAGGGGGGGGTAGCAAAGCACACCGGGTTTAGCTATATTAAATAAATGTTAAAATTTGTAGACATTTGAAACCCTTATCTATATATAAAAGTGAATGTGTGTTTGTTTGCTTATTTGTATATTGCAAATCATAATAAGATAATATAATAAGAATTAATTTGAAGGGAAAACTGTAGATTTTAATAACTTAATAATAATATTTATATAACTCTAAACTTTTTATTTCATTACGATACGAGTAGCGAAGCACACCGGGTTTTAGCTAGTTTATTTATAAATTTCAAGTAATAGTCAAAAAAACAATATTTAATTCATTATCATACACCACTAATCTACCCGAAAATTTCTCTAAACTTGGTTGGATTTAGAAACATAATATGGAACTCTTTTGCAGCAATATTTACTGTTTCACAGCTTTCTTTAACTGTCTCTGAAAGGTAATATGACAACAATTATGTCCAGCCAAAACAAACAAAGAAACCTATGCACAATACAGTTTAAAAACTTTACTGTAAAGACTTTAACATATGCAGCATTTTAAATTTCCTTTTCTTTGTTTTGTGTTGATTAGCTTCGCCAATACAATAAAAAAAACGCGACATAATCTCACATTAAATGTTGACAATAACAATTGTAAATGGGGAAAAAGCAACAACGAAATCTCACAACAATAAAAAGAAATTTTAACTATGAAATAAAACATAAAGCAGTGGTGGTAGGAGAAGCAGGAGGATAATCTGAAAGTTTTGAAATTGTAAATATGTATGTTTGTATGTAGGAATATGTCCCCAAATGTGGCAACGGCGACCATAATAGAAAAAAAAACAGAAACCGGCATAACTATTATAAATAAAATATAAAAACGACAACAACAACAACGCCAACAAAAATAAAAAAGACACATCTGCTAAAGATGCCTCGACATTTCTTGTAAACTTGGGCTAAATGAAGGAAGAACAGACAGACAGACAGACAGACATCTTCATACACTTTCAGCTGCAGTAGTTTATGAGAAGAGTAAACAAAAATTCAATTCAAATTGTAAAAAGATTTAGTCGTTGTTGGTTTCTTTGTCTGCTAGCTTTAATACAGCAAGATGTTGCTGCCAGCGACCTTGTCGCGTTGTTTAACTGCGTGCAGGAATAAGCGATTGTGTAGAATTTTCAGGACACTTTACATGTCCTGCGGTGGTCGTTTGTTTATTAAACGCATAAATCGTACTCACAATACTTGTCCCAGTGGCGGCTATGACAGTTGTTTTGCTTGTTTCTAATAACTTTTGTATAAATAAGTGTGTATGTGGTTGTCTCACTCTCTCTCTCTCTCTCGCTCTCACACACACTCTTTTCCTCTTGGTGTAAATAATGTACAACATGTTTTACTTAATTATAAAGCATAAGGGAAGGTAGTTTCCGTTTCAACTACCCATCTACTGCTTTAAAAACAAACGCTTGCTTGTATTACCTTGTTATTGTTGTTGGTAGGTGTAAATTTATTGTTGTTTTCCTTGGTAAACATTTATAACAGTTCGCTAGAAAACTTGTGGAAGAAAATATTTGGGAATTTATAATAATGGTTGATACCGAGTTTAAGAAACTGAGAAGTTATCTTTAAATGATTGTTCATATTCTCCGGCTCTGTGGGCAGCATTGGTATTTTGTAAATCATCATTTAACCCTTAAGCAAACACCAAATTGTGTGCACATAAGCGAACCCCAAGGAACTTTTTGGAACTTTTTATAATTTGTATGGCTTTAAATTAAAAATCTTCAATTTCTAACTCGTTTCCAATATCAGAAGGATTGTCTTCATTTCCATCAACCTTACTCTGAATTTCGTTTTCTATATCATTGGCAATTGCCTCTGCCAATCTGTCATAATTAGGGTGAGATTTTGAAACTGTTTCAAAGATTGTAACACTATTCACACTTGTTAACTGCCAACACAACAATAAAAAAAAAACTAATTTCTGAAACGTTCGAGCACATTGATTCTGCTTTTTATCGGTTTAATCTCTTTTGTTTTGATTTTATTTGCTGCATTTTCTACATAATAGGGGCTGGCTGGATCCTGGTGTTACAAACATGTTGAGAGTAATTAACACGCCTAGAGATAAAAAAATTTAAGTTTTTTTTCAATTTTTTTGTACAAAACACCTTTATTGAGGAATTCATAAAAAGTTAAGGGGCTTCGCCTAAGTTATCTAAGTAAAAAACTATAAAAATGTTCAAAAATGCCTGGCCAGGCTCTGGTGTTCGCTTAAGGGTTAAACCGTCCGATCTAATATATATTTTATTAGTTTATCTCACAAACTAAACTCAGTAAGTAAATACACACATTTTAAACATTTCAAAGAACAGTTTCTAAAGCAATATAAAATATAAACATTTTCCACATTGCAGACGTAGGCCACATTAAATAGCCATCTGACTATTGTTATCTACTACTTTTGTTATTGACTGTAAATTGAAAACAAAAACAGCTGTGCTTGTATTTACTTTCCTATTGTGTTTAAAGCGACTTTCAATATTCGACTTAAAAATTTAATGTTGCTGTATTTAGATTCCAATTTAATTTTGATTACTATTTTGTTTGTCCCGTCCATTCACTCTATCTGTTCAAAATTATTTCATATTCTGCTTTTTTAAACAAACATTGATTCCCTTTTTTTATACTGGTCGACCTCAAGTCAATTTTAACATGAATATCCACTCTTAAGTTTAAGTTTTTGAACAAATATTAAGGGGGTGAGTTAGATAGAGCGGGAGAGCACAAACAAGTATGAACATGGTGTCAGCTGCTTAAATTTCAATTTCAGTATTAAGTATTTTTGGGTGTTATTGTGCTGTGTTGTCCTTTAAGATTTCTTAATCTGACGTTCTAATGAATGTCATAAATTTATTGTCGAGCACCCTCAAGCTGAGTCTTGTTACTGCTTTATTTTTGTTCATTATTTTTTTTTTTTTTTTAAATGTAATTTTGGGCAGACATTTTCGGTAAGTATTTGTGGCAATTGGCTTCGTTTTGCTGCATTTCGTTAGAATTTTATATTTTTGTCTGTTGATCAGAAAACAGCAAATACATACATATATCAATTGAATTGTGATTTCGTGTTTGTTTTTTGTTATTCTTTATCTGAGATTTTATTGTGTTCGACTAAAGCTTAACAAATACCAAGAAAACTAGATTTCAACAAGATTCCCTTAAGGGTAAATATGCTAGTTTAGACTGTGTACATCATCATTGTCGTCATCGTATAGAACAACACCACCACTGACTCTTCGTTAGAGTTTGCTGCCACAGACATTGAGTTGATATGAACTTTGAAGTGGAAGGAGATGCATGATTTTTTTTTTTTTGGTTTAGAAAATCTAGATATTTTTAGTGGACATCACTTGAAAATGGTCAAGTAAAAAGTATATTTTATTTAAAGGAAAATCGCACAGTGTAATGGGTTATATATGCAATTGGAAAATTATTTTCATATTTTATTTGTTCATCAAAATGAAATACGGAATTACAACTCTTGTAAAACTAGTATTCTCAAATGTAGAGTGTTGTGACAAAGTGTTCTACGAGGGCAGTACAGGTATCCCTCGATTTATGCTGTACGTTGGGACCGAATAAAAACCGCGTAAATAAAGATTATTTATCAATACAAAATTCTGTTTTGGGACCAGAAATATAATAAACTACGCAAATTGAAACACTAGCTATATACAAAATTTAAATTTGGGACCAAAAATCCGTATTTAAAATATGCTTATTAGTATAATATAATTTGAATTAAATTTATTTTATTTTTACTTTTCAGTAGATACCACAAAATATTATTTTTAAAAATAATATTTGAAAAAAAAAATTAAAAATTTTGTTCTAAATAAAATGGCGAAATGCGAGCAATTTGAGGGTTGCTACTATTTTTAAATCGCGTTATACTAAAAACGCGTAAAAAAGCGCGTTATACAGAAAAACGGTCACTAATATTAAATCGCTTTCTATCGAAACCGCGTACATAAAGTACCGCGTAAATCGAGGGATACCTGTAGTTAGTTTTTCAAAAACATTTTCATTTTTTTAATACAATCTCCTGAAACTTCAATACACTTAGTCTAACGCTTATCTAGCAGTTCTATCCCTTGATTAAAATAATTTTCCTCAAGGCCTTCAAAATAGTGGTTTATAATTGTAATTGCATCTGCATTTGAGGTAACACGCTTGCTAGCTACGATTTTTTTTAGATTTATCAACAGGTTAAAGTCACTGTGATCTAAATCAGGAGAATAAGGAGGCTGGTCAAGCAACTCTTACTTTAATTCGTTGATTTTAGCCATTGTTAAAACTTTTGTACGATAGTGCGTTGTCTTGATGAGAAATTAGTTTTTTGTGTTGTAAGCCAGGAAGTTTTCCTCGAATTTTTACATTGAATTGATCCAAAATCTTGCACTAGTACTGAAATTATTGTTTTATCCTTTTGCAGATATTCAATCAATAAAATGTCTTTTAAGTCCCACAAAACCGTTGCCATAACCTTACCAACAGATTGAATTGTGTTTGCCTTCTTGGGGCCACTTTCTCCAGCTTCAGTTCATTGCTTGGTTTATTCTTACGTCTCTGGAGTATATTGGTGGATCCATGACTCATCAACAGTTATAAAACGACGTTTAAAGGCCATTTAATTTTTTTTGAAACGATCCAAACAAGCTTGAGAAATTTTCATTCTTATGCGTTTTTGCTCGACTGTAAACAACTGCGGCACCCATCTTGCAGAAAGCATTTTCATCTATAGTTCTTCATGCAAAATTAAATGGAGTCGGTCACTTGAGATGCCCATGATATTGGCTATTTCACGCACTTTTATTCGTCGATCATTTAATACCATATCATACACTTTACCTACAATTTCTTGTTGCTGTTTTTGGACGTTCATCCTCAATACTTGTACGACCATGTTTAAATTCAGCAATCCAATTATTTACTGTTGCACATGAAGGAGCAGTTTCAAGTAAAACATTCCCCATATCATTATGAATTTCTTGTCCCGATAAATCTTTTTTATTTACACCACGAATTTCTAATTTTTCAATTGTAAACAAATCGCGGCTGCGTCTTTTTTGAACACCTGTTTCTATATGAAGAAGTTGCCAGATTGAAAAGAAATTTAACATGTGTTCATAGCAGAGATGGAAGTTTCGAAATTATTCAACTTTTTTCTGTTTATATCGCGCTTTCTGTTCTAAGTTAAGAAGTTTCCGAACCGCCCTTGTACTTTTGGGATTTTGAAGCATATATTTTTGTTACTATTGTTTCTTAATTCAATCTCTGAGATACGATCAGCATTCACATGGAACATGTTATTAAGCCATTTAGTCCCCCTTTGTTATATGGTTTCAGTTTTAGTTGTTATTTTTAATGTTTTGCTAAATGTGAATTCCAGAGTTTTGCTTTGAAAATGACCATTCGTTATACTGTGCAGCATCATCATTATAATGTAGCAACACAAAAGATATACACGCACAATAATAACAATCAATTGAATGGAGGATATTATAAATGGACAATACTGGAATGTATTTGCTTGTATATTTTTCCCATTTTTTATTTTTCGTATATTTGTCAGATTTTTTTTTTCCATATTTATTTGAGAGGTTAAGTTGGGCGTCTGTCAATTGTTATCCGATAAAGACAATCGACACATTTTGACATGCACAATGTTATAACAAGATAATCACATTAGTCAACAAGACAAAATACTACAACTGCGAATAAAACAATATACGAACAAGACAAAACGGCAACAAATAAGTGCGTATGGATTTGATTTAAAACTGAGTAAAATAGAAAAAATCAGAGTGTTTGTATATAACACATACTCGTACTCGTATATGAATGCAATATTGATGTGAAAATTATGTACAAAATTGATGTATTGTTTTTCGTTTCTTGGGTCCAAGTCCTCAGATAAATAAATACACAAATTTTGGCAACAACAAAAGCATACTTTCTGTTAACTTTAAATAAATACTTCTTAATTTTACTGTGCTCTTTAACGTTAATATCACAAACGCAAAAATTCTTTAATAAAACGTACAAGAAAAAGAAATTTCATTTCATTAAGTAGCTTGTTATGGTATTTTATTTATTACAAAAATAATCAAATAAAAATGAGAAAAAAACAAAGAGAATAAAAAGAAGAAATACCGTCCAACACAATACTGAAGAAATGTAACGAGGAAAAAAATCGTTAAAAAAATTTTAACAGTGATTTGAAAAAATAACAATAAAATTAAATTTACCTTCTTCACTTTTACCCTCCCCTCACAGTTGAGAGTTCTCTTTCATTTCAACAGTTGGAATCTAATTATTCATCTGTTTGTAATAAGTAAGTATTTCATTTATTCTATTTCAGTTGTCCACCCCCTGCTTCGTTTTCTTTTGTTTTTGCACCGTTTTGTTGGGAAAATAGGCCATTGTTTGGTTTTTATGAGTGAGTATTTTTCTTAAAAATTTTCCAAATATTTTTTATGCTGATTTTTTGTGAATTTATTTTCGTTGTTTGTTGGGAAATATTTATGTATTTACATGTTTGGCCATCATACTTTACGCTCTGTTAATTAGCTTTGATTTGTTGATGTTTTTCTAAGATTTTTTTTTACCATAAATTGACATTGATTTTTATTTTGAAAAGGCGTTTTGGGAGTTTTAATTAAAGCGACATCTGTCATTTGTACAACAGTAAGGGGAATTGAAATATTTTAAATTCTTAATGCTCTTAGGGAAAATTATATTGTTAATGAAGGTTTAACTTTAACTTTAATTTTAATATTAGTTGTTGTTTTTTTCTGCATTTTTGGAACTTTTAAAATGTATTAGTGATTGATAAAAAAAAAGTTGCAATTCAGCTATTAGAACTTAATTTTACGGAACTTGGTTGGTATTCTTAAAAAAATTTGGTTCTACTGAACACTCTCACATGGTCAATAAAGCTTGCAAAGCGTACACTGTTAATTAAACTGTTTGACAATTTGCAAAGTCCAAATTTAGACGAGGCAATTTTTGTTGAAAATATTGATACAATTTTTTCCTTGATTTTTCTTCGGTGTTTACACCGCACAATATAATTGTTTAAATCACTCATATTTTTTATTAGAGAGTGTGCACACATTTGTATACACATATGTAATACAAATAATACTATGTTTCCACGACGACTTGAATCACCTGCTTCGCTCTCTGAATCATGTTTATGAATCATGCTGTTTACATGACAGTTGTTTTTAATAAACAAACAGAACAAAAAAAAAAACAGAATTTACAATTTGTGGAAAATATTTTTTTTAATGGTCAAGAAAACTGAGTGGAAATTAGTTAGCTTATTTGAAAAAAAAAACATACATTCGTACGTATTTACTTTCTATACTTGAAGCAAGTTGTTTCACTCATGATTGGGGTGTGAAGCATGAATGGAGAGCGAAGCTTGTACCGTGGAAACGTAGTATAAGAGATTAACACGAATTGCTACAACAATCATGTGTGTACTCGTCTTATATTCCTCTCACCCCAATGCTTAAAAAATAATCAGTTAAGCTTAATAAATTGCTTCGTGTAAATTGGGTCAAACTTACATTTAAAATCTGAACTTTTTGCAATTGAAAATGAAATAACAAACTCTACATTCAAGATTAAATAAAAATGTGTTCCCTTTAATAGGTTTTGTATCTAATGTAATAGCGTGTTCAAATATGAACCTTAATTGCGATAATCGCAATTAACGCCATTATTGAGCTCAATATTCCATATAAAATCTCAATTAATTATTGCGCAATAAATACGAAATTGTTAAAATATTGAGTAAGATTTCGAATGCAACACTGTTCACAACTGTGTTTAGTGAACAAAATTGTATAAAATGGCACATGTCAACAAAAGAAAACAAAAGAAATCATTGAAAAGTCAATGTGAAGGTAAGTTTGTTTACATAGAAACACAACAACCATTTAGAGTATTTTGTATTGTATTTGTATTGTTTTCCAGCTGTCAAATGATTATTGAGTAAGCTGAAAATTACGTATGCCTGAACACTTAAAATAATATTGTCAATTAACTGAATATTGACTCAATTAAGTTTCATATCTGAACACAGTATAAGACTGACTACCCTTTACATATATATGAGCAACAACACCAGCAAACATTAAGGTCTTCAGGATTTACCAGCTGTTAAAGATCATAATTAGAGTAAATTTGAAAATTTGATCGAAACGATAATCAGTTAAAAAATATTTAAAAATAGCAGCTTAAAAAACTGTAGTTAATATATTTTCGTATTTAGTTCTTCAATACACATTGTCGAATGGTATTTATATGTTAACGTAATGCTCTAATGTAAATAGAAACCTTTCTAATACAAATTTTCACAAATTCTATTATTTTAAAGCAATATGGCATAAAAAGTACTAAAACGTTCTAAAACTATTATGTATTTTGTCTACTTTACTTAAATTTACTAAATTTAACTATAAAACCTTTGTTTAGCTGAAAAGCTCTTGAAAGTGGATGGACAATTGGAAGAGATTATCAAACTCTCTGAGCCGAAACCAAATCGTTTAGAATTTGATACTCAGAACAATTTAACAAACAATATAAAAAGAAATGAAAGAAAACAAGGAAATTATGAATTTTTTCTTATTATTTATTAAATTATTTGAACAAAGGATTTCCTACCAGTAAAGGAGAATAAGGTGAACAGTTGAACGGTTAGTTTGTATCTGACGAAAATAAGTATTTACGATCTTTTTAGAATATTGCCATTTTATTTAGCACTTTGTGACTACCGCATTTTTAAGTTATACGCCCAATAAGTTCTGTATCAAAAATGAAAACTATTTTAAATTTTTTCCTACCAAAAAATGTGTTTAAAATAAATATTTAAACATTCTTATAAAGGTACGGTTACATATTGGCAGATTGTGTATGACATTTTTTTTCAACATAAGAAAATTGTGATAAACAATCTGATGATGTTTAACAGCATTATTTTATGTTGGAAAACATTTTAACAATTATTCATATATACTCGTATGTGGTTTCATTCACTAGAAGGAAGAAGAGATAAAACTAAGATTACTTTACATGTTTAATTCATTGCACTTTTCAAGATCAATTACCTATTAAAAACACTGTGTTACAAAAGTATAACACAAAATTTGAGGTGTTTGGTGAGAGTTCTGTTTAGTACAGTCCTTAGAGTACAGTATGTACAATATTTATCGATTTTTGCGATCACTTTGTCAAGAATCTTAAGTTTATTCTTTTGAAACTGAATTAAAGATGTACTAACCGAAATGTAACAATGTTACAGAAAATTGTGTGATATATTTATTTGGATGACTGTTTGAAATATTACGAACGACAAGATTAAACAAATGCTTTACAACATCTGTTTTAAAATAATTGTATTGGTTTCATAAGTTTAAGTATGTATAGGAAATTCTCGATCCTGGTCACAATTATTGGACGAAATTTTACTACTGTTTATTTCAATAGGACCACAATGATTTGAAAATTACTACATGTAGAGTAATTCAATATATAGACGAAATCTAGTTGAATTAAAAGATTTTTTTTTCTTAAATTTTTAAATTTTCTCACAGATAAAAACTATGTACGCATAACGGACTGCAGCAAACGATTTGAATAAAAAAAAATTATTTGAAAAAATATATATAAAATTAATTAAAATTTCCTTATAAAAATTAAAAATTTTAAAATCGAAATCGAAATCGAATCAGTTTTGGAAATACATTTTAATGCATTTATAATCAAATTTTTAAAATTTTTATTTTAAGATTCTCTTTAGTAGCCCCATATCTTTATATTTTATGTAATAAAAGTTTTTTAATACAGAAATACTACAAAAAACTATACGTCTAAAACTCATTCGTTTTCGATTTCCATCACATAGCTAAATAAGTATTTGTTAAATAGATTAATTTTAAATAAAGCTTTTTAAATGCATACAACTCAGAAACATAAATGCAATTCGTTTTAATTAATTTTCAAATATTCAACCAGCTCTAGTGTCTAAATTCCGTTAAAATTTTCTCCTTGCAACAAAACACAACACGAAATGTTCGCATACCAATAGAGACTGAGACGCAATGTTTCCGAAAGTAATTTTTTATTTTCTTACCATCAACAACACACAAGAAGTAAAAATCTCCGAAATTAAACGAAAGCGCATGTCTAAACTCTTAACAAATTCCACATCACATATTTGTAAGGACTTCCCTTTTCTACAAGGCAAACAGGCAGAAAGAAAATAACAACTTAAAGGAACCACATAATAGGTGTATGTTTGTGAAAGAAGAGAAAGAACGCCTACAATTCCAATGGGCAGCAGCTAAAACACACACCAAAGGACAATAACAAAAAACTGCATATTCCAATGCTGTTTACATACATCAGTGCTTATATACTTATATATGTGTATTTGTGTATGTGTGTAAGTATAAAATATATACTTGTACATTGTGTGGTTGTTCTTATGTGTTTTATTTTTAAGGAAAATGTTTGTTGTAGTGTAGAATTTTTTCATAATATAATTCTTTCGCTGTATGCTCTACTTGCACACGCATTCACACATACCTATACATAGCACAAGTGTGTGTATGCCTGTGTGTGTGTATATAATATATACAAGTCCTTTTTTCTATATATTTATGTATTTTTTTATTTTTTTTTGAAAGGATACCTTTCGAAATCCATCAATGTATGTGCTTGCAATTTTTGCTTGGTTTGCTTTTCTAAATATATGAGCTTTTTTCTATTCTATTTATTGCTGTTGTTGTTGTTGTTATTGTTGCAGGCAGCAATAAGAAGAAAAAAGTGGAATTTAATTAATAAATAAGCGTTTGAAAAATATGCATTCGTGTGCATAAAACTAGAAGAAGTAGTCGAAGTATAAGTAGGGATAAATGTCATTCCACCTGTGCTGTTTTGTACTGCTCCCAGCACTGTTTGTGTTTATGATGGGAGTAAGAGTGTGTGTGTGTAGTAAATATGTTTTAATAAGATACACAAACTACAAAATACTTGATTATATGCATTTTATTTTTTAGTTTTGTTTAAACATTTTCTTTTCTCCTGCCTGCAGTATAATAAGATTTAAGTGTATTTTGCAATATTAATACGAGTATCGTATTATTGCATCGTATCTGCAGCACTGACACACTCAAACAAATATCCTTATAAACATTTAATTAAAATGTGCAATCAAATCAAAAAAAATTGTTTTCTTTCTGCTTTTTGCTCGTTCTTAACGCTCTAATAAACTTGAATAAAAATTCTTAAATAGTTAAAGTATTAATGTTGTCTTCATACCTTACAGCTATTCAGATGAATATTAAAAATTAAAAATTAATTTTCTATTTTTTTTAAATAACATGTAAGAAAGGTGAATTAAGCGGCCTATATACATAAATACGATTATACAAATTACAAATATGTTTACATTCTAGTCAAAATTATTTTTATTAGTTTCATGACTATTTTCGTGTCTATAAAAATAAGCAGAAAATTGCTGTTGTCTGATTTTTTTTAGTAATAGAAAAACTGGACAAAGTATTAGCTCTCTAAATTAAAAGAGCGGGATTCTTAAAAGATGGCATAAATTTTGAATGCGGTTTTAGTTTTATCTAATTTTAATGTCATTTGAAGGATACATATCTGCCAATTTATTCTCAAAAAAACTTTGATTTCAAATTTTGTGCCAACAAAGCGCCGTCTGAGAGAAATTGCGCTGTTCTTCTTTAATTAAAAAAAAATATCGCTGAAGCACACCGCTTATCACCGAAGCTTGTGGTGAATGTGTTTCATAGGTTCCAATGTGCGCAATATGGATTATGCGGTTTAGTAGAGGTGATTTTGACATGAAAGACAATGATAGCTTAGGATTGCCAAGAAAACTTGAAAACCAAAATTGGAGGCATTAAGCGATGAAGATTTTTTTAAACTCAACTTATTGGAAGCTATTCAGGCAGCAATTTCAAAAAATTACCGAGCAGCAGAATTCAACATTATACCATATGAATTGAAGCTAAGAGATACTAAAAGTCGATTTTGCATATCCGAAATGTTGCAAAAATAAGGCATTTTTTCACGGACCCATTATTTGAGATGAAAAATATTATTATATTATTATAAGCCGAAGCGTAAGAGATCCTGTGTGAAGTTCGGTCAACCAGCTCAAAATGGTGAACTGTAGCATGAGCTGCAGAAATATGACTAGACGATCACAGGGATCCTGTGCCTAATACAAATAGGGTGCTGTAGCTTAATTGGTTAGCGCATTTGATCATTAAGCATGAGTTGGCATTTGTAGCCCGGGTTCGATTCCCAGCCGCTGCCACTCAAACAACATCACTTCTGATAATTATTAGTTTTCTATCCACCATAACTAATATTTATCACAGCGCCCTCCTTCGGTGCTATAGCATTGAAAGGCCACCAAAGTAAAATAATTAAATAAAGGCTATAAAATCAAGCTTTAAAATTAATGTCCCTACTCTCCACCAGAGGCGCTGAAATTCTACACTAAAAACAAACATAATGCGCAATTGCAGAGTTGTGATATTAAAAAAGCTTTCTTCTTTCACCACCTTTACTTCTTCAACTATACCCTTTCCAAAGAAAGTATCGTAATTATATATAGGCATATTAATTGACTGAGTGTTACTTCTCCTAAAAAAAAGCGTAACATTCCATCATTACAACGTTCGGTCACATGTTGGAAAAAAAACTGTTTAGAAAGAAGTATTAGAGAAATTTTTCTGATTACTATTTCGATCGATATAGAACGCTTTCCCTGGAATACGTTACACTTCACAAAAGTGTTTCCGAAATTAGCTTGGATCGTTCTTGGCCCCACAGAAACTAAACCCATTTTCACCAATTTCAGTTATAATTTAACTATAACTTTACTCTTCAATTATCATAATTTATTTTTCACCAAATTTTGTTAAAATTTAACTTATAAATTTAACAGATAACTTGGAGTTAAATATAACTGAATAAATTTTTTCAGTTAGGTGCTAACTGAAAGAAATATGTAAGTAAATAATATGGAAATATGAATGAAATTTATATATTTTTTAACTATTTGGACACGATTTAATTTCTAGCGTCAATTGGGCATTTTTATAAATGTGTCGATATTAGGTTATTATTTAAACGTATATAAATACATTTTTATGTAAATACTATGAAATATTTAGAAAGTATATGAAAAGTGTAAAGACTCATCTATAACAATTGTAAAATTTTTGTTCATACGACATTCGTGTGTCCTTTTAATCGCTCAGTGATAACTTTACTAAAAATATCAAATCTGTGAGAAATATATTATTTAAATGGAAATCATTATTTCAATGGAAATCATTTCAGTAATCCATAATCTTGAATTGGAACTTCGCGAAAATTACCTAGAAACTGCACACGGCGGCGAGCTAGGAATAATTACACTTAAGTTACGGTCACACTTGGCAAATATTTGCCGAAAAACGCGTAAGCACTAAATAAATATATTTAACAAAAACTCAGTTTATTTAGGACAAGACACAACAAATATTTAGTATTATTTTATTTGATGCTGTTTGATCTTGCAATAGTAAACAACATCAAACAAATTTGTGCTAAAACAAGTGGTTACGCTTGTTTAAGTAAATATTTGCCATGTGTGACCAAACCTTTAGGAATAGTTTTCCGTTATAATAAGCTGGCATACAAACTTTACAACTGCCCCAGCTATTACTGATAAAGATTCACTGGCATGGCTGGGCCATTTGCCACTCATATTTGGAATTAGTATAGCTTATACGTTCATTAATAGTTGAGATATAGTGGATATTGTAATTTTTGTCGTGCCATAGAGCTTACAGCAGTAAAGTTGAATAATTTTTGTTTTATATTGTTTGTTTTACATTTAAATTTATCTTTATAAATGACATAGCCTAACACGAAATTAAATTTTTCAAGTCAATTTGTATACAATTCTTGTAACTCATTTTTTTTTTTGGATCAGGTCTAGTTTTCGGGATATAATTTAAAAAAAAAAATACGTAGTTACACGATTTTGAGTAACATAACTGAAGAACAGTTTATCCTACATATTGAAAGAAAATATCAAACTTTAACTACAGTATTACCTTTAGGCTGCCCTAACATAATATTTACTCCACTCAGTAGTTTTGGATATATTGCCCAATATATGACAAAAAAAAATTATTACAATTTTTTTTGTTTTTCAAAAATTCATAAAAATAGAGATAATAACAAAAGTTGCAATATTTTCTACAGCCACATAGGCAGATATGTCCTGAATAAAATGCACTATTTCTTGTTAATATGGGCGCAATAGTTTTGATTCTATTATAATTTTGTGCAACTACATCGTGTTTTTTGCTTGTTGTTTTACAAAATTTTAAAACCAATCAATCGAAAGTACCACAAACCTCTGTGTACTGTGATATTTATTTATAAGAAATTTTCTGTTACTCATATAGAGTTACTTTATTACTTTACTTTATTTCCAATAAAACCCACAGTTGTGAATGGATTTTAACAAGACTATAAATGTAACATATTTTCCTATATGACTGAAGGAAAATAATGGAAAATATGTCATCTTTTCTATTTTTTATGAATTTTTGAAAAATAAAAAAATTTATAAGAATAAATTTCCCATGCAAAGTTGAGCGATATCTCGATATACTCTATGCTTACCCCAATAGACTAGGCAATAGTGTTCTGGACTATCAGTCAAAGGGTTGCGGGTTTGATTGCTGCCAAAGACTCTGGGTGTTTTCTGCAGATAAGCCAAAAAGCTTTGCAGTTTGTGTTTGTTAATTATATTATAAAAAAGAAATCTTAAATAATGTTAACCCTGCTACTATGTTAGAAAAAAAATACACATGTTATGTTTGGGTCATATTTTGACCCCACATTTTTTTATTGTACATTTCGAAAATATTTTTAAGGCTTGTGATCAATGCAATATATCGTCGTTAGAATGATTGTGTGTCGGTCTGACGGACAAACACGTTTTTTTTGCAAGTTAGTCAATGTTAAATACGAATGGGTCATCAAAAGACCCTAAACGTAGTAGCAGGGTTAATGCAGCATAAAGATAATATTGTAGCCGAATTTCGGTTTTAGAATGAACCGTTACTATAAATCGAAAATTGGTATTCCAAACAAAAACTGAATCGAATGAACAAGAAGAAGACAACAATGTTTACAACACCAATTTGTTACTATGAAATGTGGAATACGAGTAGAAACAAAGAAATAAGCAAGTTTGTTACTATTTTAATAATCAAAAGTCACAACAAATAATAAAACTAGGAAAATAAAAAACGTTGTGCGATTAATAAGGAGAAATAATAAAAATAAAATGAAACAAAAGACTTCTGAATTAATAATAATAAAAAGATAATCATTTTTGCTTGCAAAATATTTAAGAGCTAAGAATCCTGTCAAGCCGTAGGTGGTATTTTTAATTTTTGTATTTAAAGGGGAATTGAAGTCCATAGCAGTGGCTTTATTGGTGGAAGAGGAGAACAACGTCACTCAGATCACAGAGGTAAGGCTTGAAAAGCTTGAAAATAAAATACCTGAACTTAATTCTTGGATCGTTTATGCTAGCCGCAAGCAATATCCTGTTTTATTAATTAGAGATGGAAAATGAACTGATATTTCTTAATTTTTAAGAGAAAAGTTTTTATTCAGGCTACTAGTTCAAATAATTAAGAATACTATTGTAAAGTACTGGAACAATTGGCAAATTGGAATGCATTTTCTACCCGGCCAAGGGCGTCTTCAGCAATCTTCATTGTCCACTATCACTCAGTAAATATCATCTATTTAACTCACCGTTTTTGAGAAATAGAGTACATTGTTGACATTAAACTTGCCAGCTTTTCGTATTGTTCTGCTGTCGTTATTTTTGACCTGCAACAATAAATAAATAGGCTGCTTTCCTGCTTGTAGAGACAGTAATTTAAAACTCCTTCGTTCTGCCATTTGATTAACCATGTTCTTTGTTGCTGCATATCACCTCTTGATTGGCCGTACAACAAAAATGTATATAAATAACTTTTTAAACATTTTATACTTACATTTTTACTTATTTATTCATTTATTTGTAATATTAAGCCTTCTCGGCCATAGTAATAAAAAACTATCTGAAATTTTAATTAAATTAAACACTTTTTAAGTTTAAAAAAGAGCAATCGAAAAAATTCCGTTGCTAAAATATAAGCGTAGAAAAACGTAACTATGATCGTAATTCAGAATAATTCGGAATCGAAAATCTGAATACAAATTTTGCCAAACGGAGAAAATTTCAATTCGAATTGAAAGTCAGAATAGGGGTGAATATATCGAAAACTAAAGCTGCTAGAAAAAAAGTGAATTATAGGCATTGAAGACCAATATTAGATTAATACAAACTGACTAAGAAATCTAAGGCACCAGAAAAAGTTTTCATTTTGTCGGGCTGTGTATTTATTTAAATTTCATTAGAAATACCTCAGTTTCTTCTTTCCAAATCTAGTAAGAAATTGAAAATCGGATCATTATCAACAAAATTAGAGGCTTATAAGTGCGCAAAGGTACAAAAATCGGGTTTTCAACCCTAAAAACGGATTTAGGAGGTGTCCGGCATATTTCACTATTGGAAACTTGTTTTACTCGAAAAAATAATATCCGGTCCCAGGTTCTTTTATTTCATTAAGTTTTGTAACACTGTGTAATTTCTCTAACTAAATGGAGAGTTCCCAACATAAACTAACCCCCTGGCTCACGATGTCGAACGTTAACGTTCGCTTAGATAAGACTTAAAACACAAACTTGATTGTGGAATAAAAAAACTTGATTGAGTAAAAAATAGATACGATAAAAAGTTTATGTCTTAAGTCTTATCTAAGCGAACGTTAACGTTCGACATCGTGGACCAGGGGGTAATTGTTTTAAAGTTATATAACCATTTTTGAAACTATCATTTCTAACTGTAGCTAACGGCGACTTTTTACGTTTAACCGTTAGTCGGTTAATATTAATTTTGGTAAAAATGGCCGTAATAATTTTAAATTTCGTTGCGTATACTTACTGAGTTTGTAACTGAGTTTGAACTTTTCAATGTTTGCTGCCGCCTGAAATATAATGAAGAGCAAAATTAATTGTTTTCTTATTTTAAGAAATGCTTGAACAATTTTACCAATATTTAATTACTAATACATAATAACAGACCAGCCTACTTAAACAATAAACTTAAATTTCTGCTTTAAAACAAAAAAAAAAATTTATAATTAATGTAAAGTTTGCAAAATGTTTTAATTTACCGCAAAACTATGTATGTACATAATAATCGAAAATATTTGCTTTTGCACAATAGATAATTATATTAGCAAGTAGAAAAGTTTAAGTGATGAACATTATCATTAAACTATTTCATTAAAAACACCCATAATTATAGAACTTAGACAATAAGCAGAGGCAGGTGCCTCAACTGTCTTTGTGTCTAGTCATGCTAATTTCTATAATTTCTGTATTTTCGCCAGCAACCACCCTTAACTCTAAAAACATACAAAAATATTTAGTTTAACAACCATATACTTGTGGCAGACTTATGAGACACGTGAATTGACATAGAAATTAGAAGGTCTACGTAATAAAATATCAATAAACAATAGCGTGCTGCAAAAAATATGTTAAAGAAAAGGAAAACTTGTAAAAAAAAAAAAAAAACAAACGCAAGAAAATTGAACGTGTTTTAAAGGCCATAATTTCCAATCTAAATCGAATTAATCGATTATAAAACTCTGACGGCATTTCGTTTCCGCTTCCGTTTTAACAAACAACGGAACTAAGCAATTGCAACAAAAAAAAAAAAACAAAAAACGAAGACAAAAGAGTTGCTGCTTGTGACTTACATACATATTTCTTTTCACATATACATACATAGTTTACTAACATGTTTGTAGTAGCATTTGACATTTAGACTGGTTAGAATAACAAAATACACACATAAACACACGCTGGTGCTGGTATGCTTTTTGTTCAATTGCTGTAAGAACAGTTGGCAAAAGGGTTCAAGATTTATTGACGACACAACAAATATTCTTTGGGGAATTTATGCAAGTCTTTTGTAACCAGAAAACACTATTTGCGTTCTAAGAAAGTATTTTTCAGTCCAACTGCTTAACAATGCTTTGGCTTGACTTTTGATTTCTGTGAGTGAACAAAATCGCCTGGACTTTTTGTATGTGAAACAAAATAAAAGCAATAGAAATATAGATTTTTATTGGTATCAGCAATTTTCAGTTTGTTTTTGGTAATTTATTTATTTTCTGTAACATGACAACATGCAATTTGTATTTAAATGATGGATTTTAGATTGTTTTTTCGCTTTCCTAAATACGCTACATCTGTTACTGTTTTTAAAAATATCTCATACATATTTTTTAAGTTTCTGGCAAAGTTTATTCAAATCGGATAATATTCACTTTGATATTTAGTTTATAAAGCAATGTATAAGATCTAGTCGATGGCGTTTCTGGCTATATCATGTAAAGTTTTGCTTTTTTGGGATTTTATTACCAAATATAAATTCATTACTTTGCAGAATTTCTTAACCAACTTTTTAGGAATATTCCTAACATCCTGGTAGGTTATGTGGCAGCTCACAGCATACAATTAGCTAGAATCTATATGGATTGGTTTTGTCAGTACCGCACCACTCACTGAGATCCTTGAAAACAAAAATTACTAGATTCAACCATGTCGCATTCAATTATCCAATAAAATCAAAAAGTCTGAAGAGATGTAAAACTACTTTTTCTATTTAGAAGTCCTTCCGGTTTCTAATCAAGACTTGTGTACTGCCTTTGTGCCTTCATTTTTCAGCTTCACTTCACTTTTCAGCTCAGCCTGCTTAATAAAGTAGAAGTTATGCGAAGGCGCACTTACGTACTAAAGTATATGTAAGTGTTCATAGTGTCTCCACATTTTATATGCTTTCCTAATAACTGAACGACTTAAAGATAATCTCAACATCCTAGTTAGACAAACAATTATATAAGAGTTTTTGTAAGTCTTAAGATTACAAAATTTTTCAAAGCGTTTAAATTTTTACATGGATCTTAACTTACAAATCGCCTGACCATTGAGATTTTGAACAACTCGAACATCTTCTCATCGACTTTTTGACTATTATATACTGTATGTTTAGACAGAAAATTCGCTATGGATTACGATTAGATTATTTGCAAAAAGTATATGTAGGGGAGAGGGGAACACGTTTGAACATGGGGCACCTTTGAACAATGTTGATAAAATCTCAGTTTAAAATTTTTTCTGACCCTTAACCGAACTTTTCACATGCCAACCTTGTTTTCTAGCAACGTCAACAACTTTTGCTAGTTTGCGACCGAATGTAGTTGGGTGAACAAGTTTTCGCAGTGCCATTGTAAATTTTTTTATTTTTTTTTTTTTTTGTTATAGTGTAAAAAGTATTCAGTGATCGTTTTCTTTCGTCAAAGAAATTTATTGCAGTCCAAATTTCATTTCAAACAAAATTAAGTTAAGTTATTTGATATTTATGTAAAAAAGTAAATATTTATTATAAATTTCCGTGAAATGGCAAGCCAGTTCAGGTTTGAACAAAGAAAAAGGGGGCACCTTTGAACATGTTAATTTATCAACCGAAGTACCAAACATTGTTGATTCTCTCTTATTTTCTAAAAATGACGAATCCAATGCTGATCATGATGCTTTAAATGAAATGTAATGTCACCTGAAATCGCTAGGCCTTTTCCGTCTTAATAATATAAAATTTATTTTTGATCTGAATTTTTTTTATTTTTTAATTGTTAATGTTTATGTTTTTCTTGATAAATAAAGCGAATTTATTATATATATAAAAAATATAACTGTTTATGTTATTTTTGGATATAAACGCTACAAGAAAAAATTGCCGTTCAAAACTGCCCCAGTCTAGTTCAAAGCTGCGCCGTATGGGGGCACATTTGAACACAATGATCCATTAAAAAAATAAAAAAAATAAATTTAAATCGAACTAAAAATAAGTTACTTGTAGACTTAAGCAAAAGTTTATTTCCATATATATTAGTTAAATTATATAAAAAGTCAATAATTCAAAAATAAAATTTTTTATGTGGCTTGAAAGCAAAAAGTGTTCAAAGGTGCCCCCTCTCCCCTACTGTATGTTTAGACATAAAATTCGCCATGGATTACGATTAGATTACTTTCAAAAAGTCTATGTATATTTAAATGTTACTTAAAATACGAAGAAGATATCAATGGTTCGGTGCAGCTGAACTTAAAACTTAATGCTGTAACTATTGTTCGATTAACTATAATTTATAACAAAATTGTTTTTGCTTTATTATTATTATTATTTTGCTGCTTATATGTTTATTCACACGCTTATAATCAATATAACTTGTATGACTATAATTTGAAATAAACAGGAAATTTCCACACTAAATTAATCGTTATACGAAAGAAATTTTCAATAATAATTCTATACTTGTACAGCAATAAACAAACAAATACAGACATAAATGCAAAATAAATTACATACTTAAAATTTCAAATGCTGAGCATTAGAAAAAGTATTGTCATTTAATGTACATAAAAAATAGCTTAATATTTAATTTTTTTCTTTTAAGAATTTGCAAATAACAACAAAGTCTGTGAGATAATGTTCTTAAATATGTTTATGTTATGATTATTACACCACTATATTATTTTTATTTTAAGAATGTATGATTATTTTATGTATATTTATTGCTAACAACAACTCAATTGTCCTTGTCCACTGTTTATTTTTTCCTTTATCGATAACAATTCCTAAAACTAAGTTCTGAATTATATTTATTTATTTATTTGTACATATTTCTTTTATAGACGATTCGCAAAAAAAGAAGAAATTTAAATTGAATTTTATGCAAATTTTATTTATTTGTAATATGTATATGTATGTGTAAGTAAATGTATAAAATAATGGGTGTGTATGTGTGTTACAGTTCATGTTCATGTGTTTATTGTTATGTTTATTTTATTTTATTATCAACATGCGTGACAATTTATATTTCTTGTTAACAAAACAACTACTTAAGTCAATTGTAAAAACCTTAAACACACGTACATATACATATTTATGTATGTATGTGTTCATGTTTCCATGTATGCATGTGCTGTCATTATAGTTATTTGTATGCTTGTATTTTACATTCCCTGTCGTTTGTTTGTGACTGCCTGTCAGGAAATATAATTTACGCATGTGACCCAATGTCCAAAATGTCAACAATAGAGCAAATTTTTACTTGTAGTATGCACAAGTCTAAAGAATTTTCTACATTATATTTAAACAAATATAACAATTGGTTTGTATTCGAAAGGCAGAGTTTGCAATTTCTTTAAGATTAAGACTTTTAAATGTATAAGACTTTAATTGTAAACTGTTTTGACTTTCTCAAGCAGTTTGAAATACTTTTCAAGTAGTACTTTGTTTTCAATATGGTCAAAACTAAGGAGAAAATATTTAAATTTTTAATACGATCATTTCAATTATGAACTTTCAAATCCACTTCCTAGGTGTATAGTTATAATATGACTTTCCTCTTCATTCTCATCAATGCTATAATCAGCTCAAGTTCAATCCCTAAGTTTCTACGTAGCCTATCAATTTTATCCGACCAAACATTTCCCCGTATTTACGTGTGCCCTAGAACTAAATTATTCATATGTTAAAAATCGTATTGATCATGTGAATAGAAGTTTGTTTTTAATCCCAGGACCAGTGCTTCGCAAATTCCTTTCTAATAGCAGAATAATTTTTCATGGCGTTGTGGAGCCAATATTCGTGCCAAGCTAGTTTCCCAATTAATAGAATTTCAGTCAGAGAAGTTTAATCCTCCTTCCAGATTAGAATGAAGAAAGCAAGGAAATTAAGCAAGTTTCTAAGCAAAAGAAAATTCGTGGAAATTTCTATGTCGACAATCAGACGGCATTTATGTCACATAAATTCAACACAAAGTCTTGAAACTTGTCGAAAAATAGCTGACCAAGTTAGGACGTGCACTGTTATTACTCCAGTTTGGGTATGTATTAGGCCGGGCCAATTTGTATGGAGCCGAAAAAATCGATTAGAGCCGCCCCCTAGGATGATTCTATGGACAATTCTAAGCAACTTTGGTGAAGGAACCATGGGTCTATCACGATTTTCGAGAGTTGCTTAGAATTGTCCATAGTATCATCATAGGGGGCGGCTCTAATCGACAAACAATTTGGCCCGCCCTAGTATGTATATATATTAAACTGTGTTTTTTTTAGATATATTGTATAGTACTTTGAAATGGAATAAAACAAAGATGATTTTTTTAAATTTACATGAAGTTTACTTTATTTGAAAGATAAGCTTCTCGCATTATAATTTGGCATATGACCGCCAGCCTGGCAATAATGCGGCGAATGTTGTCCTTCAAGTGGTGGTTTTGGGCTCATCAGCGTAGACTAGCGACTTCATATATCGCCACAGAAAAGAGGCAAGCGGTGTTAAAGCACACGATCTTGGAGGCCAATTTACGGGTCGAAACGTGAAACTATGCGGTTACCAAACGTTTTCTTCAATAAATTAACTGTGGCACAAGCTGTGTGACATGTTGCGCCGTCTTGTGAAAACCACAAATCCTGCACATCATGATTGTGTAATTGATGAACGAAAAAGCCAGTAATCGTGGATGCATAACGGTCACCATTGACTGTAACGTTCCGGCCAGTTTCGTTTTTAAAGGATTATCATCACTACAAATACGGCTATTTTGTTTACTGACGTATCCATTCAACCAAAAGTGAGCTTTATCGCTAAACAAAATTCGCTTATGAAAATTATGATTTCGAATAGAGCCATGATTTTCAATATTAATTTACACAATTTGAAAGCTTTGCTGAAACAAACTAAACATAAATCACTTGACAGCTGATAAAATGGCCGCCAGTTAGAAAAGTGCTGCGAACTTAAAGTTTTATACATAAAAGGCACCCTCATTCGCAGAGATATTGTAAAATCGTTTAATGTTTTTCCCTATCCTTACAGTTACGACAATGGTCATTAAAAGGGAATCCCAGGTGATTTGCGTGCTTGCCTAACTGCCAGCAACCTTGATATATCCTTCCTATTCCGGGTTATCAGTTGCATAGTACGTTTCTAGTTGAAAGATGGCCACATCAACTTGGCTATCCTACATGTGTCTAAATTACGCCATCTATACTCAGCCTTTGTAAGAAAATGTCTGAAGATGATAGTCCCCAGTGGGATTGCTACTGAGGCCACATCGGAGATATCTAAGGCAGATGCCGTTCTGGCTAGTTCGTCTGCCCGTTCATTGCCGTAGTGGTTCCTATGCGCAGGCACCCAAACCAACGTAATGTCAGATAGACGATCTAGCCTTGACAGAAATTGTGTAGGCATTAAGTGAGAGGAGTGCCGCCTGACTGTCGACAAAAATACCTATATTGCCTCTAATGTTATGATCGTGTAATGTATTACAAGCTGCCATGATTGCAAAAATTTCCGGCTGAAAACACTAGACTCATTCGGAAGACGATACGAGATGTCTACCCCAGGTTCATCACAGAAGACCCCAGAACCAACACCGCAGCTCATCTTAGAACCGTCTGTATATATCGTAGTGTCATATTTGTGCATGATATTACCCATATTCCACTCACTCCTGAGTGGAATTAAGACCTTGAATACCCTACCAAAATTTGTCAGATGGTTGGAGAACGTTTGAAGGCAACTGGCCAAAAATCCCCGCGTGTCCATATTTTCTCGATCTCCAACAACCGGACGCTTGAAGCCTCGCTGCGCTGCAGGCAGAAGTGGCCATTATGTGAAGGTCAATTGGCATAAGGTGCAATATAGTGTTCAGTGCCTCTGAAGGACTAGTTCTTAGTGCGCTGGTTATGCCAATGCAGGCTAATCTCTGAACTTTTTATAGTTGGTCTACGACACCAGAAGGTTGTTGGTTACCTGAATGCTACAAGTTGGTTCTAGTTCTATTTCCACTAGCCTTGATAAAATTCTTAAATTTCTTTAAGTGTTATGGTGTTATGAAAACGGACTCGAATTGATATTATTTAATTACTTGCAGGCAGCGAACTAACAAGTAAAACAAACAACGAGATTTCTGGAGTCTACCCCACAACTTTCAAGATCGTGCTTGGATTAGTTCCCATGTTCAACCATAACAAACCCGGCATTTCCAGTCTAATCCTTTCTAAACCAGCGCATCAATACAGAAGAATCCCAGGACGACAAGCAGGGTAAATCTAATGAACAATATCATTTGATCCATGTTAAAATTCTGAATTAAATAGCTATTGTTGCCTTATTTAAAGAATCAATGAAATATAGTCTGTGACCACAATTCAAAATAATAGATTGGAAGTCAAGTATTTTATACTTCATCTTTAAGAGAACGTGTTTCATTATGCTGGGTTTGTTGGAAATTTTACCTTGTGCAGGCTCTACCTTTTTAAATTTAATAAACAGACTGCAGAAGAGGCCTGAAATTGCCTTATAGCGTGTTCAAATATGCGCCTTAATTGCGTTAATCGCAATTAACGCCATTATTGAGCTCAATATTCCATATAAAATCTCAATTAATTATTGCTCAATAAGTACGAAATTGTTATAATATTGAGTAAGATTTCGAATGCAACACTGTTCACAACTGTGTTTAGTGAACAAAATTGTATAAAATGGCAAATGTCAACAAAATAAAAAAAAATCATTGAAAAGTCAATGTGAAGGTAAGTTTGTTTACATAGAAACACAACAACCATATAGAGTATTTTTTGTATTGTTTTCCAGCTGTCAAATGATTATTGACTAAGCTGAAAATTGTGTATGCCTGAACACTTAAAATAATGTTGTCAATTAACCGAATATTGACTCAATTAAGTTTCATATATGAACACAGTATTAGCCTCTGCTATATTTCTAAAATAAGTACATTTTTATTGAATAATAAAAAAGTATCCATTTAATTACTTGTTCTAATATTTCCAAAATTTCGATAACCCTGGTTACAACTTTTTACTTATTTTACATACATACGTATTTATTGAAATCAAATAAAACCATACTTACATAAAAAAAGAATCTATAATTTATTTTGGTGGTTCACACATGAATGACCATCAAGGCATAAAAAAAAAATTTAGTGGCCACAATCAAAACACTCACAAAAGGAATGTGGTGCCACACATTCATATTTACACTGAGGGTGGTGGTTGGACAAGTAAGTGAAAACAAATAACACATTTTACTGTAACAAACAAAAAATTTGCTATTTTTGCTACACAAATAAAATCAATCACTTCATTGAAAAGTTTGCAGTATTTTTCAAATGCCAACAAACAATCACATAATCACAACTGTAAGTTCATATGAATACATATGAATTTTACAACAAAAAAAAAGAAAAAAATCTAAAAATTTATTTTATTCATAGAATTGCTGTGAAATACAATAAAATTCATAACATATTCATAAATTTACATATTGAACCATGTAAAGTCATGTATGTAACATTCATACATGTGTATTTGAACCCCAGTCATATAATGTAAATACCCGCTACTTATTATTTTCTTAGCCTCAGGCAAGGACACTTTCCTGTGGCACCCTCTCATTTTCCATTTGATTTACATTTACAAGACATTGTTTAATATTGAAATATTGCAATTTGTACCGGGCAACGTTTTCGTATTGGGTTTGGAAAGCAAGACAAACAAACATTCATTTGTATTGAAATTCATACATTTGTAATAAACCATGAACAAAAGGGTTTGTTTTATTATATTATTTGAGATTTGTGAGTGTTTGGAGATTTTTGTCTTGAAACACCCTACATGTTGCAAATTGTAAAGAAGTAATTGTAGATATACCAAAGTAATGGGATCTATGCGAGTTGCAAATGTTAATAAATAAGTTGACGAAGAAATGTTGTCTATACCAGAGAACGATTTGAATGCAGAATTTCATGCTTTCAAATGCAATCACAAAATGTGAGCATGTTGTTGTCAATTCACATCATTTGAGAAAAGCAATATATGACACCATTCAAAAAAATTAAGTATGACGAATACCATGCATTGCATTGCATGTCTTCCATTAATGTCACCTAATACTCACAAAAGCAACGAATGGTACGAATGTTTGTAATACGTTGAAATTCAAATTTTATTTTTTAATTTTTTTAATGGTATGAAAAACACCGTTATTTACTTTTTCCAAAATTTCTGCGTGCTGCATTATTTGAAGTACTAAAAAACATATCAGTAGGCCAAAACTATACACAAATACATTAATTACTCCAACAAGTCAACGAATACTGAACGAATGGTGCGAATGTTTTTAGTTTTTTAATGTATCATCACTTCATTTCGTTGCTTGATATATAATGACATTATAAAAAACGAATACGAAAAAGGCAGTCAACAAAAACAATGTATGCATTACATGGCAACATCAAGAGTTGATGTTGTCGAGTGACTGCATGGCAAAAGCAACGAATGGTGTGAATATGCAATGAAAGCGAATGCTTTCATTCTGTTCTCTGGTCTATACGAGTGACAGACGTCATATGAGAACTCAAGACAATACCTTCACTACTTATTGTAATTTGTTAAGACACAGATTTCTAAATGAACATGAGCAGATCGGTCTATCTGTGGTATTGGGAAACTGACTGTGTGACGTCATTGACTACCTGAATGGTCACTAGCTGTATCTAGTGTTATTTCCACTTTAGAGTGTTTATCATTCTCATTGAGTACTATGAAAATGGAATCATATCGGCTTCTTGGGGATGGCGAAATACCATATAAAATACGAGTTTCAATAAATTTTACAACAAGATTATATATTGAGCGAATTAGAAGACGTAACTGTCAGAAAAGAAGTCATAATGTATAAACTTGTTAAATCCAATATAAACTAAAAAAGGTCCGAAGAAACTGGGGAGTAATCAAGAATCGAGTGCGGTCAATTTTCCTTGTAGGAATATTTAGAAGAAATATCTTCATACTATTATAGTCGATGGTATTTAAAATTCGTTACTGCCGAATATATCATTTTAACTTATTATTATTATTATTATTATTATTATTATTATTATTATTATTATTATTTATATAACCTCAAACTCTTGTTTGTCTGTACTCGTACTTTAAATTGAAAGAGTAAAATTTGCTTAAACAAATAAATATTTGTGGAAATTTGTATCTGAATGAACTTTATAGTTTGATTTGTTATGAAGGCTGTCAATGATGTTTTGTGTAAATACAAAAGCAAATGTTTAAATTGTGATTTCTACAAAAAAGAAAATATTTGTTAATAGTAAGCTAAATTCTAAAACCTATTAATAGATCAGATTTATTGATTTTCATTATTAGATGAGGGACCTTTGCACCTGATCTCATTATCAACATCTTGTAAGTTACGAAAAAACTTGTAACAACACTTGTTCAACATTGTAAAAACATGCAGTAATTACAACAAGTATTTTACCTCTTGAGTGCCAAATTGAAGGTGGTTGTATTGCACTCTTCAATTTATTACCAAACACTGGGAATAGTTGTAATGCAGTCTACCTATGTCAATATGACACTAAATTTATTTAATAAAACTAAACTTTACTAACTAAACATAATAATCTTAAAACACACATGCGTACTATTAATATCCTATCTATTGTTATAATGAATGCGTGTGCTAAACAAACACACGATTTATAAGAATAGTTTTCTTCAATGCATGCGCCAAGAGACATGAGTCTCATTCATTATCTACCGAATGTAGATGCGTTTAGAAAGTTATAACATTTTCCATAAATATTACAATTAAATAATATGTTCAAATATATTTTAACATTCTGCCAGAGAAAAACCACCCAGTAAAAAAATTCGTGTTTTTTTGAAGCACTTAAGAGAACAAGCGCATAATCGAGCGCTTCAATAAAAGCGCTCTTTTGAAGCAGTAAAATCTTACGAATAAATTATACAAAAAAGATGCTTTGAAATGAAATTATAGCCTACAGATTTATGTCTGACAACGAAAGTCAATTAAAAACTAAAATCGCGCTTCTCAGTTACTATGAATTTTTTTTTAAACGAAAACATTCAGATAGAATTAAAAAAACACTTCAGCAAAGTGCTTTATTTGCATGGTTGATTAGGTTAAAAGAAGCGCTTATTGTCAGCAGAAAGTAGTCCTCCAAACCGGAAACACATCATATAAAAATTATGCATCCCATCAGCAGGTTTGCAGCGATTTGATGTATGAATTCATACATAAAACCTGCTTCTTTTGGAGCATATTTTTTACTGGGCAAGCAATATAATAAATTATAAATCACGAATATACACTGTCGGACAAAATAAAGTTCGGTTTCAAATATTTCCTGTTTTTTAATTAAAACATGTATTTAGTATTTTCTAGTAATTCTAAATTATAGTTTTATTTTAAATTCAGTTACTATTTCATCCAATATTTATGTATTTCTTTGCAAAGTCTTTTTTAGCTTTTTCTTAACGAACATAATTTTGAGACCGCTTTCGTTGAGTTTTCTTTGGACAGTTCGAGTCAAAATATTTAACCCTCTAGTTCCCAAATTTTTTTTTATTTTTAAAAATTATTTTTGGATTAGTTTTTAGTCATATATGAAGGAGAGAGAGGAAAAAAAGTATACTAAAATCAATGAAAAAATATTCATTAGTGTAATAAAAAATAATAGAAAAAGTAATACTTTTATTTTTAATTTAATTGTAGCATATTTATGCAGACAAAATGAATTAAAAGTAATTATTTGTGATGAAAATAAAAAAAACAGTCCTTTTCCTGAGTCTGACATAGGTTTACGTTACATTTTCGGCATATTACTTGTGTTTCGGAAACGGAAAACGGTTTCTTGACATTGTGTCCTGAATTATTTGGAAAGCATATTCACTCCAGTATGAACGAACGCTTGGGTAACGGTAAACTGACATGAAAAATAGTACTTCCAAATTTGTTGTAGAGAAGGAAGTCGTTATATTTTTTGAGCAGCATATATATTCGTCTGCTCTACAATGTTATCGATGATGGTGTCATCCAAAAAATATATGAAGCACTTGTATGGTGTATCCAGTTTCTTTAAATCTTCCCCAAGGTCGGACTCACAAAATGCGATCATAGATTGATCAAGCACAAGGTTTTTTCGCCGCCACAACCTTTTTTAAACTTGTTTGATTTTGGATCTTGTATATCAGTAATGGATCCGCTGAATACTCCAGCGTCGTTTACGACATTGTGTTAAGTCTGAATGATCAGCATGCTCAAGGCGTATGTGCTTCAGTGCACGAGGTGTTCCAGAAGTAACTGAAGATGAGGTGCTTGGAGACGATACACTCGTATCTAACACCGTTGCGTTCATTCCACTCATGCTTAAACTAATCTCCGCGACCAGATCTGATTCCGACAAACTTATTACTCGATCAATCACCTCATTATCTTCGTCCCTTGGCATATAGATTGGATCACAGACATCGTCATCGCTACCAAAGTCGTCTTCTGTCTCGTTGTCCGTACCAAGATCATCTAAAGTCAAATTGTCTAATTCTTTTTTGATTTGTTGCTCTTTTTAAGGGACGATAATTTATAATATTGTCGACGTTGCATTTCTAAGGATACCAAAACAAATTAATTTGTAGTAAAAAAAACAAAAAAAAACTATTTGAGTTGCAAACTTACTCGAAATATTTTTTTCTCACTTTGTCCCAAGACCGCCTTTAGGCAGCCTGTCTTGTAACTCAAATTAAAAGTTTTCAAAAACTTTTTTTTTTAAACTAACGCTATTTTATATTACTAAACACTTACGGCTATACGCCAATATTTTTTTTCCGATATGTGCACGAATTATATTTGATTTATTTTTTTGTTTATTTATGATTTTTCCAAATAATTATTCTTATTGATTTTCACGAAATTCCAAATTACACTGATTGTTGCAGATGATGGACGCATCAGAACTTGTTGCAAATGTAAACAAAAGAAATTCGGGAATTCCCCAAAACACATTAAATAAGAAAAACATAAAAAATAAATAGAAAGGGAAACTACCCACGTAATATATCTAGGCCGTCTAAAGGCGGCCTTGGGCACTAGAGGGTTAATTCTGGTTCCTTCTTTATATCTCTGGCTGTCGTAAAAGATATTTTCTTTGCTAGAATTGGTTTTTGTTAGATTCCTATATCTTATACTTAGAACTCAAAGCTTTCTGTTTTATTCGATTTTGACGACGTAATGCCAAGAAATCTTTTTCCTTTTCGGTTACACAAATTGAAAAAAAAAATCCGGACTACAATTCTTATTTTAAGGTTAACAGAAACCCGCAAAGTAGTAAAATGTCAAAAGCAAAATATTGAAACAAAAACAAAACTCAATAAATAAAATTAATAATACTACAAGTCAGAAAAACAAAACAACTTTAACATTTTTACAATTGAGTCAAGCAAGTAAAAAAAAAAATGATTGTATTTCATAATAATAAATACAACAATTTCAATTATCTAAATTTGTTGTTTAATAAATATATATTTTTGTTTTAAATTTATCAATCAATTTATGATTTGAGTGTTACCGTTTGTTTAGTTTTTTAACTAAAAATAGTGACTTTTTGATTGACATACATATTTGAACTTTTGGTGCAGAGGGTGAGAACGTAAATAATGCTGATGAGAGAAATTGGTGTTTTTCGAAACATATGTAAATTCAACCAACAACCCAGGTTCAAATCCTAAGCCAAGAAAAATTATCAATAAAATTTTAATAATAATTTCCATGTAACAATTCCTACCTTCAGTAAAAATAATTTAATGAAAAATTAAATTTAATGAACTCGAGCCGAAATAAAAGAAATATCAATGATTTAAAATCAACAGTTCAAAATAAAAATAAAAATTTGTAATTATAGCTAAACTAATTAGGCAGGAAATATTATGAACATCTCTTAACAGTTTATTTCCTTTAATGTAGAGTAAGATTAGTATCAAGTGCAAGTAAATAACCTAAATTTAAAATTATCAATTTAAGCTTTAAACTTTTGACTCCCCAGATAAACAGTTTTAATAGTGTCAATGACTTTGAGGCTGATTAAAGTTTTTACAACCCCCTTCCCCAAAAAAACAATCTTTGTTGGCAACATTAAAAATCTAAACACAAACACTTAAACTTACATAATTTCTTGTACAACAAACAAGACAAATTTTAGCATTTAAACTTATACACCTTAATAAGAAACTATTTCTTATACATATTTAAATACATACATGCATGACATTGATAATATCAGCGAACTAAGTTTAGATACTTACCTACATATATTGTGTTTGTTTTTTTCTAATATTCTAGACTATTTTCTGCAGTTTTTTTCTTTTTTATTTTTGTGGTAAAACTTAAAACTTAATTTCATTTTGCTCTCATTTCATTCACTTTCTCTATTATTGCCGCCAGTTTTGAAAATAATAATAAAACTAGAGGATAAAGCAAAAAAAAAAAAAAAATACCGAAAATAATTCTCAACGCGAGTACACTTGTTTGCTCAGTTGTTTTTGTAGTGAAATTATTCAAAAGTTTGCCGACTTTCTTAACAAACATAAAAATTACTACGTATGTACTCGTATATGGCTGTGTTAGAAAAAATTAAAAACTTTGTATTCATTTGCCGTACGTCTTCATAGTTTTCTTTTCAGATTTTTTTTTATATTATGCAAAAAAAGAAACAGAATTTTTTTTTTTACTTTTCATTTCTTGACTACGACAAGTTTTTGCTTTAATTTGTGCCTTGGTGGACTTTTTTCGATTAGTTTGTGTGCCGCCTTAAAAATCTATATTGAAAGTGTAGAATTTTCGATCAAAATAGGCTGACCAAACTCAGAGATTTTAAGAATAACAGTGCTTAACAAAAATCTGTAAATATTAGCAAATACCAAGTTTCTCTTAAATTTTTAAATTAGTTTAAAAATGTTTATGATATTTTATCAGCTAGTTATCCATGTATCCTTTGAAGAGTGTAACCACTTTGCTAAATGGTTGCTGCGGTTACTGCCACATTTAATAATAATAAAATTAAAAGAAAACTCTTTTCTTTTTTTATGCAACTGGCAAATAAAGTTCTTGTTGTTGTTGTTGTTATTATTATTTTTCCTAGTATGATTTGCCTTTTTTATTTTAATTCACATATTTTTTTGTTGTTGCTACTCTGCTTAACCAACAACTCACTAATGAAGTGTATAAAATTGAAGAAGTACCAAAGAGAGCATAATTGCATTTTTATTACTTTGTGTGTTAATTCAGCTCAACAACAAAATTAAAAGGGCTGATAAAAAGGAATAAAATTACTAAAAAGCCTTCTAGCTTTTTGTTGGAAAAAAAAGAAAAATAATAATTTGCATAGAAATATAAAAATAAATAAAACCAAGATTGAGTTAAAGACCATCAGGCAGCGGTAACATGGCCCATTTCGTAATGTTGTTGAATATGATAGTGAGTGAAGGGCGTGAAAATGTAAATGTTTAAAAATACAACATCAAAAGGTGTAAAATTTGTAGGTCTAAATGTTAAAACATAAAATCCTTAGAAAATTTTAAAAAAAAAGTGCAATCCTTTTAGGGGGAGAGTCAATTTTCAAAGATTTTGAACGCTAAGAATATGGTGTTTAAATATTATTAGAAAAAGTCATAAAATTTATAAAGAAGTCCCTAATAATCATAAAAAAGTAATATTAACTCATTGTGAATTATAAATAGTTGTGTTTGTTCTCTAAACAAATAATAGGGAAGTACTTATTTTCTGGTTTGCATTTCTTTTCCTTAATTAAAAATAATAATTTTTTATAAAAAGTAAAAATACCCTTTCAACAGTTGTTGTCACAGCTGCCGGATTTAAGAAAGAAGAACACTTTATTTTATATTATGTCCAGCTGTAGATAGTATACATCTTAGCGAGGGGTGTTAAAATTAGGCTATGTAAACTTATTAGATATATAACCGATTATAGATTGATAAAACTTGTGCCTTGTGCTTCCCAGATGATCTAACGAATTTGAGTCATCCACCAAACCATTCGTTTGAAAGTGTCTCACCTGCTGACGACCCACAGTGCTTTGTCCCATAGGATTAATTAAAATAAAATAAGGTGCTTAGAATATTCAAGTAATATACATTTTTGTAAAGCCAACAAAGTACTTTAAAAAGATTTGTAAGTAGAGAAGAGATCATAAACTCTTCTTTTTGTTAACAGTAGAGGGCGCTAAAGTCAGAAAACGTTTGAGGTAAAACTGTTGAACGCAAAAACAATTTTTACTGTGTTACAAAAAAAAAATTGTCAAAATTTAATTTTTTATTGTTATGCTTCGAAACTTAACAGTTTTGTTTACTACTATAGGTACAGAAAAAAAAACAAAAATAATTTTTGTTAAATATTTTTTATGGAACAGTTGTTTGTGCCATCGAAAACTTTTGCGATTTTTTTTTGTAATTACCAAAATGCAAAAGAGTAAAATAATTTTTTTTTTATGAATAGGTAATTTTTTATTTGTGATTTTAGTACATTTTAAAGGGCTCACATAGAATATGTAAAGAAGTTTTAGGTTTTTTACCCGGAAATGTAAAAATGATATGAATTTTTTAACACATTTTTCCTAAGTTTCAGAAAAAGTTACCAAGACCTAAGTTTATGGTACTGCCAAAATTTAAAAAAAAAAATAGTTTATACAATTTTTTTTTATTACTATAAAAAAATAATCAAATTTTGATGTAGTGTATAATTTTTATTAAATAGTGACAAATACTTAACAAAAATTTAAAGAATTTTTTTTCTTTTTACAAACTTTAAAAAAAATTTAAAAAATATATAAATAAAAAGTAGGCAATTTTTTATTTTTTATTTATAGAATCTGTTAACAAATCTAACCACTAGTAAAAAAAATTGTAAATTTTTAACCGGAAATTTGAAATATTGTATTTTTTTGTATATTTCTTAATTTTACAAAGACCTAAAATATGATTATAAAACATTTAAAAAAAAAATGCATGTAAAAATTGGTGATACAAATATACAATTCGTTAAGTTTTATTAGATTAAAGTTATTTTATTAAATCATGCTAATCTAATCGAAACAGGTTTCCACTCTTTTGTTCGTAACCGTCCCCGACAACCCATTTACCGAATCAACCGGGGAAAGACTTCACAGCGTACTCCACTGTCTACTCCTTTTCTTCTTGTGATTCAAAATACGTACTAGCGTGAACCATATTCCGTAGACAGTAAATCGGTATGTTTATCAGGGGCAAAATTACCGCATTCGTGATCGAATGAGCTGTCGTATCGTAAAATGATTTTGATATCGAAATTATGATAAAATGTACTAAATTTCTTGCTCGATATCGAATGCCATAATCGCAAATAAGAAAATTACGATCAATTTTACTCGATATCGAATGCGGTAATTTGGCCCCAGATTTGCTTAGTTCCCATTTACAAGACAAAAATATTGCAGCAAAATTGCTTACCTTTTAGACATCGGATTAAGGAGAAGATAAGACGATTGTGCAGCAATTCTTGTACTTGTTACATACGAATAAGAGAGTAAAACATATGTGTATACAAATGTGTGTCTAGTCTCACTCAAATAAAAATACAAGTGACTTAAGACCTGTGATGGAAAATTCAATACTATTGTACTATTTTCAGTACTTTTTCACAATAAAAATACCACAGTACCCCCACATCATATTTAGTACTCTTTGTTTGTTTTGCTTTGTTCCCTGCTTAGAAATCCAGCGTTACTATTTTTATAATCATTGACAACATTGGCTTTAAAACAAGAACATAAGGAAGGCCCAAATTCGTTATTCATGTTATTTATTTCATGTGGAATCAGCTAATCTACAAAAGTAAACCGATGCATAAAGAATTAAAGTTGTTGGTGGTACTATTTTTAAAATTTTTTAAATTTCTTATGTTTCGTACATATTTGTAATTCTCATTTCTTGTTTGAGATTTTTTGTGTATCATATGAGTTTGAAAACTTCAAACATATTGGTGAAAGATCTATTAATGATATGACATTAACACTAACAAAATGCAGGCATGCTCACATGTTCATTATCTTAACCCACAACAAATGAAAATTTTTAAAACATATATTTTTACATAAAAATTAATTAATATTTGGTTTGTTGTTGTAATAGTTTTTTTTTATTAAACTGAATTAATTTTATTTTTGAATAGAAATATATGTTTTCTAAAAAGTACCAAAATGTTGAAAAAAGTACTCTTTTTGTTGACGGTCAGTACCAATTCAATTTTTCATTTTTCCATCACTGCTTAAGACAAACATTGTGCTGAGTACAAATAAAAGAAATTTTACGGAAATAATTGCATCAATTATTTTTTTATCGTGTAAATCGGGACTTAGTGATGACAGGCATACTTAGAGTTTATATCAAGCGGTTTAACAATCAATCGGTCAAAATCATCATCTGAGCGTCATAAGACATTACAACGTCCTGACTAGCAGTATAAATACGAATATTCCCTTGTAAACTGAGCGAAAACCTCAGCCAGTTCGTAATTCTTCCTGATGCTAAGATATTAAGCTGGAGAAGTTTGACACCACACCGGTCCGGTTGTTGAGAACGGTCGTGGACAAAAAATGTATTGACATATTATTCCTGGCTAGTTTAAGCTAACGCAGAGAGTTATATCCAAGCTATTTACATGAGGTGGAAGGATGCGAAACAAATGAGTTTCAGTAGTAGTGAATTTATTGCAAGTTTCCACAATAATTAATCTTGCGGAGTCTTGCGATTCGCCATTGAAGAGATGGTAGCAGCACTTATAGTTGGTTAGAGAATGATCCTACAGATCAGATGTGTCTCTATGAAAGCCATCATAAACAATACCAAGTCCTGAAAAAGCTGCTGCAATCGAAACTTTGTGACAATATTTTTGAGGACTCCATCTACATATGTATATTTAAATATGTATTTCACGTGCTCAAGAGTCCTCACAATGCAACTCACAAGCGTGTGAAGCACCATCTCGACTGATTTGCTCTTCATAGCAGCATTTTCAGAAGCGGATGGCAGTATAAGACATTCATTCGTAGATTAATATCAGTCATCCTTTTCGGAGTTTTGAAATGGAAGTGGAATACACTAATAGGTATATAATACTTCATTTTCGTATAAGTAGTCTTTCCACATGATCCATAATTAGGCAATATATAAAACTATTAAAGCATATATTTTCACACAAGTCAGTGCAAAATCACAACTTCCTTACATTGCTGATCAGCCAGTATAACCTCTTTAAGGGGAGAACATTTAGGAAAAATAGATGAAGCACCGTGCCCAGCAGTTATCCCACGCTAACTTAAGACTTTGGCTTCGAGAATTATTTCAGTAATTATATTTTTATAAATAACTTTAACTATAATTGTACGACCCTACTAACCTTCCCAGAGACTTAAACAATATGCCCAACAAAGCAGTTAAAGTCTCTTAGCGGTTTGATATTTTGCATAATTTTGTAACCTAAATAAAATATGATGTGAATTCTTAATTAAGCCACCAACAAAGGCATAACAGAAATATACAAAATAAACAAATGAAAAAATGCATAAAAAATCAAGGAAAAAATCCCTTAGAAAACATTATAAAACATTTATGTTCAGCGTAAAAAATCAACGTACATATGTACGAGTATATTTATGTATGTATACAAGCACGTTCTACAAAACACTACAATTTCCAGCGGTGTCTTCTATGGCGGTCACGTGGGAATTATGAGGCAAGCCTATAAAACACACCAGAAAGGCGAATGGGACAGTCTAACAGTAACAAGTGAACACTTTAAATATTAAATATGAACATTATTTGCCGACTTTAAATATGAAAATAAAAAGTAATACTCATAAAGAAACAAAATATGTAATAAAATAAAAAAGTAACATTCCTTAAGGATTTCTTTCTTAACAATATCAGGCAGTCTAGTTTCTGTAAAAACAAACACCTTTTTTCCATGAGCAGAAAAAAAAAAAAAAAAGAAGACACAAGAAAAAAACAAAAACGAAAATTATAAAATTGACAAATTGATATTTGCATTTAAATTGAAAATTTACATTTGTATAATGCTTGTTCTAAGAAGTCTGAGTGTCATCTACCAAATATGCTGGAATAAAACAACCCAAACGAAAAAACAAAAAATATGTTGGCTTGTGGTCACAATGGTATAATTTACTTTAAATACCGTATTTTTCAACCAACACCCCCCCCCAGTTTTTACTGTCACTACAATTCAATATTATGTATTTTCATTCTTTGTGTAGTGTTTTTTTTCGCTGTTGTTTTGACATTTCGTTTTCCTGTTCCTTTGCATGTTTGACAACTGTATCCTTATATCATTTTGTTGACAACCAGCCATCAATATTTCCAAAAGTCTACTTTAAAATACTACAGTTCAGTTCAGTTGACTTGTGTTATAAGATTCATGTGGCAGCAACATTGCGTTCATGTTTAATGCATCACAAGAATATAGAATAGCAAACAAAAACATCAGGGGGTGATTTGTTATTTTTTTTTTTTTTTTGATGTTAGAAAATAAAATCATAAATGATGGAAAAATATACATAATTTACATAGATTTGTGTAATGATAATGGTTATTTATATTACAATAATAATATTTTTATATATTTTACTCTAAAATGTACTTGAGGAGTTTTTAGATAAAGAATTATTTAAATTAAATAAATTATTAAGTCCCAGTATATTTCTTTAAAAAAGTTTTTATATTTCTAAAACTTGTAAAAAATGGATTCGATGTGGGTTCAGTTCGGATTCAGTAGTTCGGAGGACTGAAATATGATTATTAAACTCGGTGTAAAATGGTTTAATGTTTCGCGTTACTGGCCGCTGCAGCTTAATTTTTTAAAGTGCTTCATCATTCATTAAGCATGAGTTTATGTTGGATGCGATTCCCAGATGCATTCTCAGTTCAAATCCCAGGTGCGTTAAAATTTGTGGTATTGGCCTTACTAAATACATACAGTGTAAATTCGATAATCCGGATTGATTGCAACTCTATAAACCGGATTGAATAACAATCAGTGTTGTCAACTTGGCGCGTTTCGCACCATTTTTGGTGCTTTTTTAAATTTTTGGTGCGAATAAATTTTTAGTTGGTGCGCGGTGCGCTTTTTTTTAATTTTGGTGCGTTTTTAAATTTTTGCTGGCACCAAAGCAAATTCAACACAACTTTTTGTTTCAGTGTTTCATTCAACGCACAGCGTTTTTTAATTTTTTCGAAAATGTGATGAAATTTTTATTTTTACTAATTTTTAATTGCAGTTTTTTAATAATTCATAACTCATGAACTCTATACGATGAAAAAATGTATTTTAAATACGAATGTATGATAAATGAAATCAAATTCTTCAAAAATCTTTGTTTGAAAATCAAATTAATATTTTACACATGTAAATAAAAATTCGAACAACCAGGGTTAGAGTACCTGTGGAATTCTAACAAATTTTATTGGAAAAAATCAACTAGAAAACAAAAATATATAAAAAAGTACCAAATATGTACTGAAATTAGATTTTTTACCAATTAGTACTTTAGTTCCGAATATCATATTGTGAGTTAAATTTTGAGTTCATTTATTATTTTATCTTCATTTATTAAAAAGAAGGTTTTTACTATTACTAATAATCGTTGATAAAAAGTTTTTTTTATAGAATTTACGATATTAAAAAATTTCAAATTAATTCAATAAATATTTGAAACAAAAACGAAATTCTTAACTTGGTGCGTTTTTTTTTTTTGTAAATGGTGCGCTTTTTTCTCCATTTTGGTGCGTTTTGAAATTCAAAGTTGACAACGCTGATAACAACCGTTTTTAGTTGTTTTTTATTATTCAATTCAAAATTATAAAAATTCAAACAGCATGATTTGAAAAATACAATTAGAATAGTGTGATACGAGTATGTTTGCACATGCGTTTTTAGTTTAGTATTGATGCAAGATGCCTTCAGTGAAGAGATCACAGAAGACTCTATCTATTTTAGATAAAGTAAAAATTGTTGAAGATCTTAATAAAGGTATGAGTGGATGAGTGGGTGTTGGCTACATACATCGTAGTAATCCGGTAATCCGAATAATTCGCTAATCCGGATTATCGAATTTTTACTGTATTTCCTTAATAAAACCATGACCTTAATCAACATATACTCGTACTAATGCCTATTTAATATCTACTACTAGTATTTATTATCAATTTACTTATAACCATACTTCTTCTATGTATCTCAAAATAACCATCTAAATTGTTTATTGGCTATAAACAAAAACGTCTAAACAAAACAGTATAGAAAATGCACATTGGCCAAAGCAAAACATTTCACATCATTAAGATTTACTGATACTGATAACGATACTCTTGTGCTGCTAATGTGATTTGCTGTGTAAATATTTTGCAATTAACACCAGTAATTGCTTTTTAAGAACAGAAAAAATAATATTTACTATGCATTAATTGTAGGCACAAGTTGTTTACGTAGGCTAAACCACAGCAAGACTAGTTAAACTTATAATAGTGCGTAAGCTATACATAAATGTTCCATATTTAGTTTATAATAGAACTTATTTATTTATAACTTGTCGATCTACATACAATGCGTGAAGTTTATACATTTTTAATTGAAAGCAATTAAACTTTCGATATTAAACAAAGACAAGACGATTACATACATATTAGATATTACACACACGCATTTAAACCATTTAAAGTGTTTTAGTTTTTAAAATTGATTGTGGTGTTAAGTAAATGTTTTATATTACGCACCAACTCTAAGAAATAAATTCAGTTCAGTCCTGAGTAGACGTGGTGTGGTTGGCGTAAGAAATAAAATATCTATACTTTAGATTATAAGTACTTCTTAAACTCTCTAATACTTGCACATGTTCAATAATATATGTAGGTATTAATAGTTATATATGTAATTCAATATAGTATAGGTAAAACAGACACACATACTTAGTGCCTGCAATATTTACATACATATGCATTTAAAAATATTTGTATATCCTGCAGTTTTGTGTTGTTGAATACCTCTAACTTTCAACTAGGGTATCCATATGAATGTTGAGAGTTCGTAACATCATTTTTTGAAAAGTGGGAGACTCGAAAATCGAGATAAACCCATGGTTCCTTCACCAAAGTTGCTTAGAATTGTCCATAGAATCATCCTAGGGGGAGCCTCTAATCGATTTTTTCGGCTCCATACAAATTGGCCCGGCCTACTGTACATACACACATATATTTATATATATATGTATAAATTATTAGTTTGACAAAAATTATATGCCATTTGGCTTTTAATTTCTATATTTATATATTTAAAAATAACAGAATATTAATGATCGTTCTTTAAAAAGCTTCTTAAAAATATTAAGCCATCTAAAGTGTCATCAGATAATCTGGATCTAATTGTGTTACCAATATATGATACTGATGAAAAACATCGTTCACAATCAACGCTTGTGAGCAAAATTGTTAGCAAATTGTTGTATGCTGATTGCAAAAACAGTCCTCTCTCACCCCCGGACATAAGTAATTCAATGTCTTTTTCAATGTCTGATTCCGTACCATTACGGACGTTATTAGGTGTTTTGTTTGGACTTCTGCACATTTCAATAGCATTATTTAATTTGTTTATGATTGAAATATTAGAATCATCATTTGTTTCCTCAATCATTGATAAATCCGAATCAGAATCATTTGAAGGTGAGCCACAGATCTCATTGCCTTTAAAATGAGCAACCAACGTTTTTAACTCATTTCTAATAACAGACATTTCTACGTTGCACCGTGGTGCCATTTGAGTTTTTTCGTTGCAAAAATCATAATTTTTTAACCGAATAAGATAATTGAATAACTGTTCAGCCTATGAAATGAGCAAAGTTAAAATTAGTAGAAAAATCAATTTTATGGTAACTAAAAAAAATTATTTTTACATTTTTAGATTGTTTTTATTTTTTTTTCTTTAGGGTTTTATGTTTTAAATTATTACCCAACAAATTAAAAAAAAAATAATTTTTTTTTTAAATTTATTTTTTCAATTTTCTGTAAAATATTCATCCATTCTTCTTTCTTGGATTCTTTTAAGGACAGCTTTCACCAGTTCATCACTTAATTTGCAATCACTTTGAAAGTGCAGCATCGGTTTTACAGAGATTCATATCACTGCGACAAAGGGCTTCAACTGTTACTTTAATCGGATTTAAAATAACAACTATTTGTTTAAGTAAAGCAAATTCATCGTCTGTCATCTGTTGGGTTTTTAAATCATTAAAGCTTTTTTAATTGGAATTTCCAGTTCCAAAAATCGTTGACACATATCAATTAGTGTGTTCCAGCAGATTTGGCAATCCAAAATTAATTTTAATCGCAAAAATATTTATTTATTGAATAGCAACCATTCTGTTCGCATTGATTTATGTTAAGTGTAGATGTTTTGTATTTGTGTATGCCAAAAAAAAAAACAAGTAAAAACAATTGTCTGGATCTTTTACACAAATAAAAATTTTCGAGATTTATTAATCCCGAAACATTTTCGGGATTTTCGGGATTTATTACAGATTTATTTCCCGAAAAATCCCGGGATTTTTTTTCGGGATCGGGATAACGGGATTGCCATCCCTAATACTTACATACATTTTTAAGAAAGTTTGTTTTTTAATTTGAAAAACGTTATTTTTCCTCAACACATACACATGTTTACCAATCGGTAATGCCAATTATAGCACTCTAACTTGTTTTATCTATAATCGTGAGAATTATATAAATGTCATATTACACAAATGCAGTACCAACAACAACAACAACAACAACTTTAATAAACGAATGACAAAAAAAAACGAAAACATAAAAATATAAAACAACTAAAACTAATTAAATTCAATTATATAACAATCAAACAATGTCACGCGGTAGCAGTCAAATGTTGCCTGTTGACTGAATGTCCAACACACAAATATACCTCCCTCCCTCTCTCCCAAACACTCGTACACTTGCACAAAAAGGACATCAAATTCATGTATACTTTACTTAGTGTTGAAAAAAATTAACAACTGTTAAAAAAAATAAAATAATCATGAATAGAGAGAAAAAATCTAGAAAAACGTTTACTTTTTATAACGCAATTATAATGTGGTCAGCAGTAGGGGAGAAAAAAAGGGCAGCTAGAAAAAAATTTTTATTAAAAAAATTAGTTTTTTTTTTGTGTATATATGGAATTTTCCTAAAGTATGGAACAGGATTTGAGATTGACCATGAATTTCTCTTATCTATTAGTTCAATTTGTTTTTAGTTAACAAATTAATGTTACAGCAAACATATTTAATTTCAAGTTTTCTTAACACAACTGAATTTCTATGGAAAATTTAACTTGATTTTCTGCTCATGATTGTAGCTGTTTCTACAATTCTGCTATTACTTAGGAAACATTTTCCATCTGTGATTTATCATTCTCTTACTTTTGTTCTAGCTTTTCTCCAACAGCAATGAAATTGACACGCGATTGTTAAAGTTAAACATGCAAGTGACAGAAGTTACAATGTTGTTGATTATTTTTTTTAGTCGTTTGTAGAAATTTTTTGTTCTATATTTGTAAGTTTATTTAGTTTATAGCCTTGTTTTTATTTTAAAAGCTCATTAATATTTCTGTTATCATTAAGATTTAATTTTTTTATATATTAAAATACTAACAAATTAAATGGGACAAAGTACAAATTTCAATGAATTTCTTTTCTTACATTTTTTATATTTATTTCATTTATATGAACAGAAGCCAGGATATTTAAATAATTGAAATATTGTGAATTATTATTTAATGAACTTTGAAATTATTACTTTTTAATCTGTTCTGGTGTTTCTGAATGTCATGCCGCAGACGTAACATGTATTTTAATGGTTTATTATTTAAAGAGAAGTATAATAAATAATATAATAAACTATTAGTTAAAAAAACCTTTAATTAATTAGAAAAAACACCTCTAATATCGTTACCGTAAAGTGGTGCAAATTATAATAAAACTTGAGTATACTACTTATTTAATTTATTTACGTATTGAATTTTTTCATTTCCTGTACAAGACTAAAGGCTCAGTTAGCCGACTGTAATGGAATGTAACTGCAACAGTAAGAAACAGCTGATGGATATTGTTATGTGTAAAGTAATGCAAATGGTTATGGAGATGTAAAGTAACGCAACACCGTAATGTATGAATCTGTAAGAAATAGATTTTCCTTACGTTTTTACGTCATTACAAAACATTCCGTTACAGTCGGCTAACTGAGGCATTACGTTATAAACAATTTTATCATGAGCATTAACAAACTAGTTACAGAAAAACCTATATTGATAACATCTAACGTGAAAATTTTATATAAAAAATTTCTGAAACTTTTAGCATTACTAAATATTTGTTGATTTCGTGCAAGATTGTTCCTAAGACGAGCGGCATATACATAAAAGTGCCATTCAGACACTACGTATTGATGTCGAGGTATTATAAATATTATAACATTTCGATTTCGAGACGATTGGAAGAAACGTATTTTTTCAAATATATATTTGGGTGTTTGAGTATTTATTATTTTGTGCAAAAATACAAGAATACGAATTTTTAATAGGCTATCAAGTGAAACTCCGTAAAGCAAAAACATGATCAAACCTTCTCAATCCATACACATGTCTTATAATGTTGTTAAACAATATATTAAGCTTACTTTTACTACTTGAATCACAGCTTCCAAACAACTCGCACCCATAAATTAGAGAAGGAATCAGATACGTCTTGGTTAGTAAGGTTCTTATTCTTATTGGTGTAAAATATTGTGTAGACCAGAGAGCTCGTAACTTTATGTATGTTTGACCAACCAGTGAGTTTATATGATCAGTCCATGTCAGATTGCTATTGAAAATTATACCGAGATTTTTCGCTGAATTAAAAATTTCAATTTTTTCGCCATTTAAAACAACTTAAGCTCATTTGACATATCACAATGCATTTAGATTTGTGTGCATTCAAACCGAGTCCATTTGCACAAGCCCAGAGGTAAATTTTTTTTAAATTCCCATTTAGAGATGATATGCCTGAAGCTATATTTTGAACAGAGCTACTTAGAGTAAGTTGTATGTCATCTGCGTATAAATGGATGTTGCATTTAGAGAATTAGTTTGGCAAATCGTTTATATATAAAGAAAATAAGAGTGGTCCCAAAATAGAGCATTGAGGTACTCCTCTATTAAGGGATACGCTAGCTGACCATGTATTGTTCACAAACACCGATTGTGTGCGGTTCGTAAGATACGAATATATAAGTTTAGTAGAAGTGTCGTTAAACCGAAAAAAGTGATTCATGGTCTACTGTATCGAACGCCTTAGAATAGTCTAGAAGTACTAAAAAATTCATACTGCCTTCATCTAATCCTTGACGTACTATGAGCCTCAAAAGTGAGTAAACACCAGTGAATTTTTTGATTTTTTTAGGATAATGAAAATCCTAAAATCTATCCATCGATTGAAATTTAAAAGTTCTGTGTTGTTAGATATTTGGTTGAATAATAGATTCGGTTATGAAAAAAAAATTTAAGTTGAACTATAATGCTTTTCATAATCTTAAAAAAATCAAAAAATTCACTGGTGTTTACTCACTTTTGAGGCTGTGTGTATATTTTCGCTAACCTCCAAAAGAGCCGTAACGCAGCTGTGATTCTGACGAAACCCCGATTGCGTGCTGGAAAGTAAACTATGAGTATAAATATATTCCATCATTTGTTTATACAAGACCTTCTCTAAAACCTTCGATAGAAAACACAAGATAGCTATCGGTCTATATTCTCCATTCGATTTAGGTAATGGTAAAATTTTTGCGTATTTCCAGTTTAACGGCTACGTACTGGACATTCAGGGGTGTCATAGAAACCAATATTGTCAGAATTGGTTTTAAAACCGACAAGAAAAAATGCTTTGGTGTCATAGGGCAGTGCTACACGTTCAATAAATATCAAGATATTTCTAGTATCAAGATATTTCTAGTATCACGTTATTTATTGACTTCAAAGCATTTTATCCTGTCGGTTTTAAAACCAATTCTGACAATATTGGTTTCTATATATGACACCCCTGCATTTGATTTTATCAAAGAGCTTGTTAAAATAACGTCATATTGAGTAACGCACGAAAATTGCAAATGTTCACTAATTATTCCAGTATCTGTATTTGGCGAGCTTGAGGAAAAATTAAAAAAAAGTTGGATTAGCCTGTACTACAGGTATGGCAGTTTGGGGGATGGGGTATTTCGCAGAGGTGCACTTGTGCGGAAAGCTATCTGTGCCTGTCATCCACTTGGGGATGACAAGAAGCGATTCCTCTGCTCGAAATTCCCAAGCAGCTCACTACTTCCGGTCTTATACCAAGCATCCCCTGGTAAGGTCTTTCAGACACCCGTCTGTCGACAGCTAGAGTGAGAAGGCACACAGCTGAGTAACCTGAATGGCATGCTAAAACCGATGCGTCTCAGGTAACTAGGTGGCCACCGAAATGAAGAGGCACAGAAACTCAACTGTTTGACCTGCCTAGAAGTTGTTGGCAACCCCAACACTATGATCGGATGGGAGGCCTAATCAGTCCCTCAATTTTAAACTAAAATGATTACTGAAACCGCAACAAATTGGCGGCCCTTTGTTCCTACTAGGAACCACAGGACATAATATATATATGTACAGGTATGGCAGTGAAAGTTTTGTTAAGCATGTTTGCATCCACATTACAATCTGTACGATTATTAGTATTGCCAATTCCTATTTGGCGAATGGTATTCCAAGTTTTTTGAGAATTGATTGCTGAGTCAAAGCGTTTGGAATAATATTCAGTTGTTGCCTGTTTAATAGGTTTATTTACATTTTTCCTGGCATTGGATTTTATAAAAAATCTTTACAAATTGTTAAAACTTTTCATAATTACAGATTACACCAATACCTCGTTTTGCGTTTTTTCGAAGTTGCATCGCTGCTTAATTAGTACTAATTTGCATCTGTGCGTCGTTAGATTTTCAAGGTTGCGTTGTGTTGGGTTCGAGTCTTTAATTTTTTTAAACTTTTGCAAAATCTGTAACATCACTAAATGCTTAACCCATGGATGACCCGTACAAGAAGTGCTTTGGAGTCGAAATGGAGTCCTTGCTTTCTATGTGGATTGTATATCAATGATAATGCTGGTGGTAGTAATACAAACAATTGCTACAAGGATATTTATTTTATTTTATTATTTTGGACCAATTTGTTGTGACCCTAGAACCTGTCTTCGATCTTTGCTATCGAAAATCTTAATTCATTTTGCGTCGTTTCAATTTGCGTCGTGTTTTTTTTTTGGAACGTTATCCCTACGCAAAGTGAGGTATTGGTGTATTATAAAAAAATCAAAATGTTTAGATTACATATTTGAAATAATATTCCTAGAAAGAAGAAATGATGGTAAAATTTCACACATAATACTAAAATCTAAGCTCTTCTCTATTACGTACTGCTTCTATAATTAATGTTTAATACAAATTATTCCACCTTGCCCTGCCAACGAATCCTACGACTCTCTTTACTTCAACATTATTAATTTTTTCCAAACAACACCTTTTGTGCTTGATCACTTTCTTCCATTTACACAACAAGACTTAGGGCACGGCCATACATGGCAAATATTTAAAGAGTAACCACTATTTTTAGAACAAATTTGTTTACTCAACCACATTTTCATACAGAATTTAATTATTAAAACTTTTTTAAACTTTAATAATATTTTAACCCTGCACATGTTATGTTCGGGTTCTATTTTGACCCCACATTTTTTTATTGAGAAAATTAAAATTTGTACATTTCAAAAATATTTTTATATTTTTAAGGCTTGTGATCAATGCAATATATCGTCGTTTTTTTGCAAGTTATGCAATGTTAAATACGATTGGGTCATCAAAAGCCCCTAAACGTAGTAGCAGGGTTAAGATCACCGCTATAATTCAAATTAAGTATATTACGATACATATTTTTAAACTCCAAAAATTACTAATTGCCTTTACAGCCTCAATGCCTTTTAAATATTTACATAAACATTAGAAAGTCTAGCTTAAACTGCTTGTTACCCCTGCATTATTTCTCTACCTCCTTTGGTTTTGATAATTTCTGCGCCACAAAGAAAGTGTTAATCAACAACATACTACGACTCCATAATTACAGGAAACGTCCTGCTTATTTTTGGCAACAAAGAGAAAAAAAAAGTTGAAAACGTTTTCTATAAAACTCAGAAAATAGAAAATATAAATGAAACAACTTCTGACTGAATATTTACTTTAAAGGCACATCAAACGTGAGCGAGTGTCAACGGAATATTTAAATAACAACAAGTAAAGACTTTCTTCTGCAATTGTATGTAAAGATGATAAAATTTAAGTCACAAAGCTATTTTATGAAATGAGTTAAAAAAAAGAATAAATACAAATTTACATAGACAAAAAAAAAAAAAAACAGCAAAAATATATCTGAAATACAAGGAAAAATATGAACGGAAATTCAAAGACAAACATAATCAACTCATTACAAGAGCAGACGGAAATCAGTGGAAATGCATTCATACACTCAGTCATTTAAAGCAGCAGACTATGACTATACAAGACACAAAAATCACTAGGAAATCCGTGACGTACTACATATAATTATAAAAGGACGACATATCCCAGTAAAGTGTTCAAGAAATCTTTTAGCAAGCTTAACAAAGATGTAATGCTTCGTAACAATAATATATTTTGTGGGTTTATTTCGAAATACAATTTACAAATACAAAACCTTGGGATAATGCATTAAATTCCGTTTTACTGGAATAGTGAAAAGAAGGCACAAATGTTGTACAATACTCGTAAGTATCAGCCAGTAGAATATTATTTCTGAAGGAATTTTTAAGAATTTCTATCATCATCTTATGGAATTGTCACAGGCTCCAGCTGTGATTTTTTTTATTTTTTTTTTTTTTGTATTTTAGCTGTTGTTTTCTTTTTACATTAAAATACTGTTATCCTTTTTTCAGTTTTTATTTCAAAAATGTCTTTTACTTGCTCTAAATAGGTCTTGTTAAAATATTACGTATTTCGTGCCGTCATAGAGTAAAACCCAAGAAGAAATCACTGCATCTTTTTCATACCAATGGCTGGTAGAATTTCTTTTAACATTTGGCGAATGATACAATGGAAAAAATACAACAAACAGCACTGCCAAGTGAAAAAATAGAATAAATAAGAAAAGGATTTTGTTTTTGCGGTTGTTGATGGCAGAGATTATGTGCACCAGTGTGAAAGGATTTTTTGTATCTTAGACTCTTTCTCTTAAATAATGCAGTAACGTTTCTCATGTCAAGTATTTTAAGGATACAGGGACTCTCTGCCTCATTTCTTACACAAAAGGAAACAAAAATAGTGTTATAATGGTTGTGTGTTTTTTTCTTAAGTGACTGTCTTGAGGTTGGGTGGGTTGTTGTTACATTTCACATTGGGTTTATGTGATTTTTGTCTTGTTTTGTTTTTTAGCAAGACGAGTAAATGCTTTTTAGGCAACATGTTTCTTTTTTTCCAAATATCATTTTTCAATTTAATTTTTCATTTGGAAATTTTCGCGCGCCATCGCTTCTCTGATAAATGAAATTAATTGCTGAGATTTAATGTGAGTTTTCGCTTTTAGGATTATCGGTATTAAAGGTTAAAATTTTTATCATTATTCTATTTAACTGTTTTAAATTGGCAACAATGTATTAAATAATGTAATGAAGGAAATTGCGAAATTAAGTGCGCGAGTATTTGATATGCGGCTCTTTAGTTTGATTATTGTTTTTAACTCAATGGCTATGTTAAATGAAAAATACATTGATTACAGATACAAAATATAATTTGGTTTTGTTTGGAAGAGATATTTTCTGTAGTGGTCTCTCCAGATAGCAAGCTGTCTTAGGAATTATTACATACTGTTTAATGAGGTTAAAAATCTATCAAATCTTGTAGGAACTTGTATAGTGACATGCAAGAATCCTCATAGTTGAGCTGTTTCATTTTCAACAGCTTTCCCTAGTTACATCTTGACATCTTGTAACATCTGGTTAACTAGCGGACTACGTCCATCAGAACCTTAACGATAAACTCTTGTGGGATATGTGAAAAAATCACTCGATCTTAATGATATTGTTGCAACCATTTGCTCATCTTGTCTGCAACGAAATCAACTATTTGGTTGTTGTTCCGTTTTATCCGTTATGTTGGTATAGCACCGAAGAAGCTGTCGTCATAAATAAGTGGAATTGTCAGAATTGTCGTATACCATCTAATGATATATCATATATAAAGGCAGATTATTAGAAGAATGAATTCATTGACTCGTGCATCAGATTGAAAACGCACACGGGCATGTAATGTTCCTAATTGACAGAGTGTAATATGAGTATTACAAACTGACCAATCTATGGACCTAAGTAAAATACTAATGGTACTAATTTTGATTTAGTTAAGGTACAGTCACATTTAGCAAATATTTGCCGAAAAAGACGTAACCACTAAGGGCCAGTTTTTAGGATGTTGAACTACATGTTTATTGTTTTAACTTAGTTTAAACTTCAAACTAAGTTTTTAGGATGTAGTTTACTTTGTTTTAATTGGCGTTTAACCCTTCAAGAATGGGCGTTTAAACTCGATTCATATTTGTCAAAACATATCAGCTGTTTAAAAGTACTATAAAATAAAAGAGCAGATTGTTTTAAGTTTTACCTTATAACATAAAATAAATTATAATAAAATGAAATTTTCCTCAGATGATGAGGATTATAGTAATTCGGAAATATATAATAATTTAAATAGAACTAGCTATATTACACTGTATTGTATACTCTTTTTTGTTCACCAATTCAATTAATGTTTCTATTTCTTTCGAAGTAAAATTGGTTTAACGGTTTAAACTATTTGTATCAACCTTCTTCATTTTTATGATTTTTTATTCATTTTTTCTTTTACCGCCTTTATTTGTTTATGTTTTAGAGAAATTTTATAATGCTACCACATTTATATAAGAAATTTTTAACGATGGCGTATTTTTATTATGTGTAAAATATGGCAACATCAAATAATTTGACGTTTCTTAACCCTGGATGGTTACTGTTCGTCGAATCGACGAAGCTCATTTACTCTATATCATATAACTCATAAAAAAGAGTATCGAATTTTAAGATAGAAAAAAAAAAATTGTGTTACATTATATTTTTTTTGTTATTTGTTAAATATAATACTTAAATAAAAATATTTTTGTTTATTTTTAACTTTAAAAACTGTTCCGCTAAAATTATTTTAAGAAATTAATGTACAAAAATTAAGAGTAACCATTTAGGGTTAAACTACCACTGAAAAACGACTAGGTGGATTAAAAAAAGTTTGAATGTTATTAAAGTTTAACTGAACCACTAACAAACCAAGTTTAATCCTTCTCCTAAAAACTGGCCCTAAGTAACATATATTTGAACTCGTTTATTTATTTAAAACCCATTTTCGTATTTAGGCAAACAAATATTTAGTTTTAATTTATTTGATGCTGTTTGATCAAACAACGTCAAACGTTTTGTGGTAAAACAAGTGGTTACGCTTGTTCGAGTAAATATTTGCCAAATGTGACTGTACCTTTAGTCCTTAATTTGTCAATGTTATTACTCTGGGTATTACTTTACTTTACTCTCTCATAATATTGGTTTTACGATGAATTTGCTAGTGATAATTATTTATAGACATACTTTTGCTATTGTTAGTATTTATTTACTCTATTCATATTATTATTATTATTATTACATGCAGTAGTAATCCCAAATTCGATGAAAGCTAAAATAACTTGCAATATTACTTTAACACATTATAATTTTAAGTAGATTTGAAAATTGCCATCTTAAGTACTTTAAGAGCATAAAAAATACAAAATTCAAAACTTTGTGTCATTGCCATGTTGATGGTGTAAGCGAAGGACATATGAGGGCAGGAGGTACATACATACTCGTACATAAATGTGTTAAAAAAGGGGTTGTTGATTAAACTTTGTTTTTGTTCATTATGGTTAAACTCTTTTATTGAATGTCTGTATAATACAAAATTTTTACTAATTTTAATTTTCACCGCACACACACACACACCAACATAAACAAGAATAGAACAAAAGAGTTTATGCTGTTGTTATTTAATTGTTGTTGTTATTGTCGTATTTTGATATCTTTGGTTTGGCAGTAACAATAAGTACCCAGCATAAAGCAGCAGAAGCAGCCAGCAAGCACCTAAGCAGCTCAAATGTTTGACAAAGATTTTTCCAAGAGATGTATCTTAATGCTGAAATTGTCGTTACTTGCGGTTGCTGTAGATTCATAGCGGGACAGGGCTGGGAAGCAGGCCAACAAACTGACTCCCAGCCATGCAGTACGGGCTTAGTGTTTATACTCATGCACATCTCAGCCTCAATGAAAGAAACCACAACTAGCAACCACATAACCTTTACTCTACATACCAAGTCAACCCTCCAACCATTGCCATCAACAACCCCTACCAGAGTCGACGAAACCATCATTTCAGTTTATTGAAAAATTTGCACTAGACATGAATGCGACATTATTTTGCTTTAAAAGAAAGTGCTTGTAGTAATATAAGATTTGTATGCCCCTGCTTATTATTTTCTTGTTTTTTTTTATTTTATTTTATATTTTCGAAAAATATTTATATGTAAATCCTTCTTCATCTTAACGCAAATTTAACTCATTCATCTTGGTATTTGAAGTCTATGTGGAGTAAGTGCTCTGTAGTGTAGGACTAGTACTTAGTTGGTTTTGTTCTTTGTGTATTTGGAATAAGGAACACAGCGCTTTGTGTTCTGTGTTGATGCCAAAGGATTACTCAATTAATTTAATTATGTGCCGTCAATCATTTCTTGCAGCACGATTTGTATATTGGGTTGCTTGTTTTTCGCAGGGCATACAGTAAAATGAAACAAGTCCGCGTCAACTGTTGTAATGGATTTTCCATTCATTTTCATTTATGCAAAAATGTTGTTTTTCATTATTTTATGTGGCGCGCTTTAGGCAAAGTTTGGTAGTGAGAGAATTGTTTTAGGGTTTGTAACACTATGGAATACAAACGATATAAATATTATTGAATAAATTTTTCTTGGTAACTCTGGTTAGTTTGGTCAATTGTTAATGCGGAACTGGTTTTTCAATATCGGGATTTTATAAATGTAAATCCCGGAATTTTTCGGGATTTTCGAAATTCAATAATAAAAACTATTTATTTCAAAAAAGTAACTTATGTTAAATATAAAAATCTTCTAAAGAAAATCTTGATTTAGTTTTGTTATAAAGTTGACGAAAAACACATGTATGTAGTTTACATTGTTTGTGGGCAATTGTTAGCAAATTTTTGTATGCCGATTGCATAAACAATCCTTCCTCACTCTCTAAAACAACTAATTTTTTTTTCGTATACAATATTTGTTTCCATATCATAATAGACTTGGTTAGATGTTGTGGGATGCTTTTACATATTTCAATTGCATTCATTATTTCATTCATTTCGCAATCAACCCAATAATTTCTAATAACAAACATTTCTATCTCATTCGCTCTTACTTTTTTAAAAAATCATTCTTCTTTGTTGGTTTCTTTTAAAAAGATATTGTACCAGTTCATCTCTTAGTATACATACAATCACTTTTTGATATCTATTTGAGCCTAAATAAAAGTTCAATATCAGCAGTGATTTATATTACTGTTACAAAGGATTTAACTGGGTTTAAAATGACAACCATTTGTTTAAGTAAAACAAATTCCTTATCTGTCATCTGTTGAGCTTTTAAATCAATTAAAGCTTTTTTATAGGAATTTCCAATTCCAAAAACTGTAAATAGAGCAAATAGTGCGTTCCAGTATTTCTTAAGGTACGGTCACATTTGGCAAATGTTTGCCGTTTATTTATTTAAAAAAAAACTCTTTTCATATTTAGGCCAAAGCACAACAAATACTTAGTTTTAATTTATTTGATGCTGTCTGATCTTGCAAAACTCTTGTAAGAGTAAACAACGTCAAACAAATTTGTGCTAAAACAAGTGGTTACACTCTTGTTTGAGTAACAATTTGCCATGTGTGGCCATTTTTGTAAAATTGAAATTTTTCTTGATGACTTTGTAAACAAATTCTAGTTGTTGGGATTCTAGAATTTGGGATTTGCCAAATTGGAATTTTGAGATTGGCATTCCTAGGTCTAAAAAACTTACTTTTTATTGACTGCAACATTTGAATTACTTGGCAGAAGTCCATTAATGATTTATTTTTTAACTGTAACTAGTTTAAAGAAATCAAAGTAATCAGGCATGTGATGGAAATCGAAAACGAATGAGTTTTAGAAGTAAATTTTTTCGTAATATTTCTGTATTGAAAAACTTTTATCACATAAAATATAAAGATATTGGGCTACTAAAGAGAATCTTAAAACAAAAATTTTAAAAATTAGATTATAAATGCATTAAAATGTATTTCCAAAACTGGGGGGTTACTCTCTATTGCGATGCGAAAGCAAATGCGATGCGATAAGCGTACAATTTGTATGTAACCCCCCTGATTCGTTTTCGATTTCGCTTTTCATCACATGCCTGAATGACTTATTTGTAAACAGATGTGGTAAATCTTGCCCCAATGACTTCTTCCTTAAAATTAATTAAAAAGCTATTATGTTAATAGTTAAATATCACAAATGGCTATAGCTATTGCCACAGATTCTGCGGTTTGCTATTAAATAATCTGGTAAAAATGGCAATACTTCTTTTGTTTGCGTCAAAATAAAAGGAATATCGTAACAAATGTTTTGAATATCCGATATTGTGCGGTACAATCATTGCAAAAAACTTAAAGCATCCAAAAAGTACAGTAAATGATATTAAAGCCAACCTTAAGCAAAGAAATATTATTGTATACAACCAGGAACTTGCAAACAAAATGCACATTCAATAAATAAATATCTGGGTCTCTACGACATTGACCGCGCAAAATATTACCAGTCCAGTATGCAGATTGTCAGACCAGTCGTGCAATTCTAATCGTAATGAAAAGCAGAATAGTGTTTTTATAAAACTAACAAAATCCTGTTTGTTGTTTTTATAGTGTGAGAACATTTTAAAGGTGAGTTTCTTTATTTTTCAATATTCTGGGGCCAAATTACCGCATTCGATATTGAGTAAAATTGATCGTTACTTTCTTATTTGAGATTATGGCATTCGTTATCGAGCAAGAAATTTAGTACATTTTATCATAATTTCGATATCGAAATCATTTTTCGATACGATAGCTCATTCGATCACGAATGCGGTAATTTGGCCTCTGTTTTGTTAAAATTATATAAAACTAGCTGACCCGGCCCCGGCTTCGCTCGGTATTTCCTAATGATTTGTATTTCATATAGAAGGAAAAGATGGCTTTGGTGTCAGTTCTTCAAGTTTCTTAAAAAAATGTCTCTTATTAAGAAAAATGAAAAGTGAAAATGAGACAGTAAAATTTAGTTCTTTGAGTTTTCATAAAATTGTCTCATACTTAAAAAATGAGATGTGAAAAGGAGGCTTTGGCGTCAGTTCTTCAAGTTTCTTCAAAGATGTCTCTTATTAAAAAAAAATGAGCAGTGAAAAGGAGGCAATATATTAAAAATTTAAAATTTCCGAGTTTTACCAGGAATTTAAAAATTGTTTTTACAAACCATCTCCTTAAAATTTTGAATAGAATAAAAAAAAACGTGATGCCATTACATACATGGACCATTTCATTAAGTTTTCTTAATCAACCAGCCAAGTAGTTATTTTCACATCTAAGTAACACAGCAAATAGAGCCTGTAAAATTCTCATTAAACCTTCCTTTTAAGCGTTTAACTCAAGTGTGTCGCATGTACACCAAATGTTTTTGATTTCTTCCTTCAAGGACTTTTGCCTTGATATATTAAAAACCAAAAAGGAATAATCCAACTCATTTGTACGTGTGACAGTATTTTTAATTTCACCAACTCCATTAGCGGCATTATTCAAAACTTAATGCAAGAGAAGGGGTTGTTATTGCGAAGCTTTTTCACAAATGTTTTAGATTCACCAATTTGTGGTAATTTTAAGAAAATCAAAAAGAAAATGTTGGTTTATTGAATGAGACGTTTTTTTAAGTAAATAAAAACGTATTTTCTTTTCTCGAATTGTGTAACATTTGTAAATATACTCATTGTATCCTAAGGGTATCTTATTCTTAAAGAAAAAGTTTTTTTTTTCAAATTTGGTTTTTGTGGAGATATTTGCGGAGCACACATCATGTGTACATCATGTGTATATACATATACACCTAAATGTTTTTCACAAATATATCTAATATCTGTATGTGAATGTATGCATGCCAGCATATTTGTGTAGTTGTACGTGTGTTGACTATCCTGTAGCTCAAATGTCAGCTTTTCCATCTTAAGATTACAATTTCAGGATTTTAATTATTTTAATTACTCTACCAAAAACTCACATGTAGTCATAGACATGGTAAATTAAAAGCATTTTTTTATCTGTTTTTAATACAATGACTTATCACTTTGTTTTTAAAAATGGGTGACTTTTATAATGAATTTCCTTAAACGAAATATTGTGAGATATCTATTGAATAAAATAACAGTGAGTACAATTACGTTGTAGCTGTTTAATGGAAATGCTGATGCTTTTTCCCTACATCATGTACCTACTATTGGCGGTTTCAATTGTATATAATATTAAGAGTATATATACATGGTGGTTAAATTGTAAGGGCCGATGTTGAATGTGAACCACACCTAAACGCCAAGCTTTTTTCCGAATTCTATTTGACATTTCTCTATTTCAGACTTACTCAATTTGAACCATGGAGAGATACACAATCCAACAACGTGTTAAAGTTATCCAGACTTATTATGAAAATGGGCGTTCAAATCAAAATGCATATCGTGCACTTCGTGATTTTTTTGGTCAATTTGATCGTCCAAATGTGCGTACAATCGCAAAAATCGTGGAAAAATTCGAGCAAACCGGGTCTGTAGAAGATGTGAGAACACCAGTGCATGCTGGTTCTCACGGGGTCCCTTCGACCCTACTTAAGTGTTCGCACGTAGTGAACTACCACGTAAACGTAAACCAGTGCATGCTCGTACAGCTCGTACTGCAGAAAATATTGCTGCTTGTCGCGATAGTGTGGCTGAAGAGCCGTCCACCTCAACTCGTCATCGTGCCTAACAATTGCACCTCTCACGCTCGTCGTTGATGAACATTATGCATAAAGACTTGCATTTACACGCTTACAAGGTGCAATTGGCTCAAGAACTAAAGCCTCTTGACCATTCCAAACGTCGTGAATGGGCAGAATGGTGGCAAGAAATGGCAACAGTGGATGATCAATTTTCGAAGAAAATCATCTTCAGTGATGAGGCACATTTTCACCTCAGTGGATTCGTCAATAAACAGAATTACCGCATTTGGGCGAATGAGAATCCAAGAGTGATTGTCGAAAAACCAATGCACCCACAAAGAGTGACTGTTTGGTGCGGTTTATGGGCTGGCGGCATCATCGGGCCGTATTTTTTCCAAAATGAGGCCGGTCAGGCAGTTACTGTGAATGGTGTTCGCTATCGTGAGATAATAACGAACTTTTTATGGCCCGAATTGGAAGATATGGATGTGGACGATATGTGGTTTCAGCAGGACGGTGCCACTTGCCACACAGCTAACGAAACAATGGCTCTTTTGCGCAACAAATTCAATGGCCGTGTTATCTCACGTAATGGCGATGTCAATTGGCCGCCAAGATCATGTGATTTGACACGGCTGGACTTTTTTCTTTGGGGTTATTTGAAAGAAAAGGTGTACGTCGATAAGCCAGCAACAATTCAAGAGCTAAAGGATAGATAATTCGGCACATTAACGGCATAGAACCTCCATTATGCCTCAGGGTCATCGAAAATTTGGACCATCGGATGGAGGTGTGCCGCCGTGGTTGCGGCGCCCATTTGGTCGATATTTTGTTCCATACATAATTGAGTAATACCAATATATCATAATAAAATAAAATTACAATAATTTCCTAAATAGTTTGTGTTTTATTCAAAATCAACATCGGCCCTTGAAATTTAACCACCCTTTAGCTGGTGTCCAGATGGCAGAGATAAACTCTACAATTGAAATATATACATATATTTGTGCCTCTCTTAAGGTTAATCCACGAGTAAATACTATAATGAGATCTTTATATCTATATAGGGCGGTCAGCTAGTATTATATAAAATTATCTTGATTCAAGACATATGTTTAATTGAATTATTTCATAAATTAATATCATCAGCTTAAGGAAATAGTTTTCAACTGTATTAAAATAAAATATTTCCATTTAATTCAGTTTTAAGAATTAAAACAAAATAACTACTCAGCAAAACCATGCCTTACAAAGTAAGGCGTTACAATGCTATTTTAGTGTAACATGTCAATATTAATCTTGTTCGGTTTGGTCTATAATTTAACCATGAATTAACTTACAAACGAATTATTGAATTATTTATTGAATTTTATTATCAAAATTCTTGCTAGCTTAAGAAATTACATTGTGCACTTGTTAATCGGAAAGTTGCGTTCAGCGACGGAGCTCATTTATGGCTGAACGAATACGTAAACAGGTAAAATTGTCATATATAGTATGAAGACTAGCCAGAGGCATTGCAAGAACTGCCAATGAATCCCGAAAATTAAACTGTTTTATGTAGATTATTATTGGCAGGTGAAACTTTTTTAAAGACGACGAAGGCAGAAACGTTACTGTGAATGGCGAGCGCTACCGAGTGATGATTACAAAATTAGTTTTTAGCCGAAATGGAATAGCTGAAACGCTGCCACACAGCATGCGAAGCAATGACCCAAGTGAGAGATGAGTTCGGTGAACAGTTTTCACGTTTGGGACTGGTCAATTGACCGACTAGATCGTACGATTTAACGCCACTAGACAATTTTTTGTAGGACTGTATTAAAGCTCATGTCTATAGGGATAAGCCCGCAAAGGTTGACACACTGGAAGCTAGTATTGAAGAGATGTTGGAGAGATTATCACAAAATCAGACCCAGCGTATTAACCATTTAGAGCGTAGCCGCGGTCAACATTTACATGAAAACAAATAATATAATAATATAATATAAAAATAATAGAAAATTTGTTATTTTTTAAGTATTAAAATAAAATAACTACTGAAGAAGATTTCCAAAAGAAATCGAAATATCGAGTTAATTATATATAAAAATAAAAAATCTTTTATAAAAAACAAAAATTATTTAATAAAAAAAAAATCATACAAAAAGGTCGAAGAAAATAGAATAAAATTATTTATAAGTTAATAATAGTAAAAACAACTCTAGTATGTATAAATTGTCATTAAACAATTATGATGCAAAAAAGTATCTACTTATATATAAAATTATAAAATAGTCATTACCAAACTACTTCTTAATAACACGGATGACATATATGGGTGCCCCAGAAGACTAGACTAGACAATCAATCTGAAGGACTATTCTGAAGGACTATTACCGAAAAATACTCAGGATGTTACTACAAACAAAAGGCTTCGCAGTTTATGTTTGTTAAAACAGAAGCAGTCAGTAGTAATTGCAATGCATTACCAAGTTTTTGTTGGGTGACCTTTAATATTGCAATTATTCTTTATCGTGATATCCACGAAGAATTTGTATACTTAACAAGCTAATGCAAAAATATGTTTTGAAATAAGTTTTTATTCTGGGTATTAGCTTTTATTTTGTAACATTTGTCCAATATAAATTTTTGAAAGTATTGGCCATTGTTTGGAATGACGTTTTCCATGAATAAAAATTCCACGAAGTTTTTCTTCTTTTCTCATTTTTCCTCTTCAAATGCAATGTTAAAATAATAAAAAAGGAAAAAACTCCCGCGGATTTTTTATTCATGATTGGGCTGATAGATTTCACGTCAAAAGAACTGCTTGCTCATCAAGAACGAAACACACCAATTTCGGATACCCTGTTGTGAAGAGAGGTCGTTTTAAATCGATTGCAACAAATGGTAATCAGACTGGGCAAGGACTGTAAATGGGTCAAAACTTCCTAATCAGTTCATTGTTAATAGTTTTTCACAAATATTGTAGTAAGTGACCGAACGTTATCATGTTGAATATTACGATTTCATGTTTAGCCGCATATTGCGGGTGTTTTTTGGCTAATGCTCGCTTTAAACGAATCACTTGCATTCGTTACAGGCTCTCTGTGATGGTCGGGCCAGATTTCAGAATCTCATAATGCATAGAACACGGCCGGGCTCACATATGACCTTATAAGCTTCGAGTTATCATAATGGATACATTTTTTTATCGCAATTAATGATTCAGTGCAAAAATGATTTAAGCAGCATTTCGGACAAAATTGGCTCAAAATTCAACATTTAAAAAAATACGCCATAAATAAATTTATATTTCAATTAGCTTCAACGAAGGTACATATATGTACAGATGTTGGCAACTAATTGGAATACTCTTTTTATATTACTGCTTGCTTAAGGTGGCTATACACTACGTGTATTTGCCTTTGTATTTTTAAGTTTACAACCCACATGTTTTTCTTTATGTCTGTCAAAATTGGTTATTTTACATAAGGGTTTTAATTTTTGGTCACCAACTTGTATGTACAATTACACGTGACATCGCCATGATTATTTACACATAAATTTCCATGTCGTTTCTTTGAAAAATGCGTTAAAGCCGCTGCAAAAATTTTTGGTGGCGTCACTAAAATGCCGGTGTCAAAAATATTGATTTAAGGTTTTTCGTCTTTTAATATACAATATGTGGAGCTTGTATCAAAAATTTTTTAATAATTTATATCATTGTTATTAAATTAACAAAATGAGATAAAAAAAATATTTAATTTATCACATGCAAATTCTTCATACGGCCGGCTAATGATAGCGCAGATATTTAACCGTCGACAAATCTTTTCGCATGGCATATACATAAGAAAATAGAGCGTGTTCTAATCGAAAAAATTACATATGTATTTCCACATGTACTTTACACAAGCAAAGTTTATGAGGTCACCAACTATATGTTTATATTCCATATGTAAAATTTGACATATACAATGTAAAAAACACGTAGTGTATAGTCCCCTTTACTAACGTCAGGTTTTCTCTTCAAAACACTTGTTTTATATTTATTACTCTTTTTACTAAAAAATGCAATGCTTTTTGTTGTAGTTGATTTCTTATTCCCTTTTCAATTTTCAATTTAGTTTAATTATTACAAAGATGAAATCAAAAAAAAACGAGGCATTGGAAACGTGGGTAATTATTAAAATAATATTTTATGTTCATTTATTTGCGGTAATATTATTTTAGGAATATTATCACAGGATAGGTAACATTATTATCTTTAGACTGATAGGCATAAACTGCACTGCTGTCCAGCGTAGTTCCATTCATAAGGCTGGGAAGTCTTATAAAGACTTCCATTCAAAACAAAGGGATTTTAATGCTTTACAATCACATAAATACATATAACACTACAGTTAACGTTCTCTGCCACAAAAGACCCAGCGCACATCGACCGACTGTCATGGCGTGTATATAAAGCCGACTCAAGAAAATCATACACTATGATCCAACTCGAAATTCAAGAAAAATTTAACTATTTCGCGTCGTTTAGCGGAAGATAGGCTTCATTTTACAGCAACGCACAATAAAATTCAAAGAAAACGTAGTGTAGAATTTTTTAGATCACATTGGAATTGGACGACCTTCGACCAGCAAGTCCAAAGCGATTCTTCACGATATTTGATTACTTTGAAAATATTCAAAGAAATCTTGTTTTCTGAGAATTATTTTAAATATGGATTACAATGGATTATTATTATTATTTGAATAAATAGTTTTAATATACAATTCATTTGAAATAAAAACTTCGAATAAAAAAAAAATTTTTTTAAATTTTACAATTAAACTCGCAAGAGGAATAATTCTCAATTAGTAAATAAATAGTTTTGGAATCATGAAGAATACAACGATGATTTATGCGAAGTTCTTTAATGATCTAAAGATCTCTTTACTCTTCAATAATTAATTAATTACTTTACTATCGCGAATTTTTAACAAATTAAATAATGTAAATTTCAAATGCTTGAATATAATTGTTCAATTCACAGCTGATTTTGTAGTGTTGTAGTAGTTGTGCGGCGTCTGAATTTACAATAGTTGTACAAATGTAGTTGGTAATTTATATATAAATATTTTGTGCAACACCTGCGACATTTCTAATTTTTTTTTTCTCCTGAATTGTTTATTTTCCTACCAGTCTACCTACTTTTTTTTTCTTGCTTAAAAAAATTTAATTCTTATTATTTTTTTAAATTAAAATATATATTTCAACATAAAAATTAGATACTCATTTACTATATGAAAATTTTTCCTCTTGCGAGTATTATTGTAAAAAATTTTTTAAAAAAATTTATTTATTCGAAGGTTTACTTCTAGTTAAATATAAAAATTTTTTTTATTTGAAATTTAGGTACTCATTTTAGTTTAAAAAATATAATCAACCGGCAGCACTCAAATCATAAACTGATTGACAAATTTGAAACCAGAAATTAATATTTATAAACAATTTTTTTTAATATTGGATATTGTTAAAAATTGTTGAAAAAATATTCATATTTTATGTATTTGTAAATAACCGACTGTGCTCAAAATCGTGTTCACAATCAGATAGTTGTATCATATAATGTACAAGATACGAGGTCTGCTCCAAAAATAACCGTTATTTTAAATTTTTTCAAAAAGTATTTATTTATTCATCAATAACTATCGTGTCTCCTTCCAAGTAGTCCCCCTCAGATATAATACACTTATGCCAGCGTTTTTTCCAATCTTTTAAATGCTTCTGAAACGCGTTTTTTGGTATCACCAACAGCTCCTGTTTCGATTTTCTTTTATCTTCTCAATCGTAGCAAAACGCTTTCCTTTCATCGGTGTCTTCTGTTTTGGGAAGAGGAAAAAGTCAGCGGAGGCCAAGTCCGGTAAATACGGTGGTTGAGGCATGATAATGGTTTTGTTTTTGGCCAAAAACTCACGCACAAGCATCGGTGTATGAGCTGGTGCGTTATCATGGTGCAAAATCCATGATTGGGTTTTCCTTTTTAACCGTACGACTAAACTTGACGTGCTTTTTTCGGTTCTTCTGGACGTTTCCATTGGGATGTTTGAGCTTTGGTTTCAATGCCATAGCCATGCACCCATGATTCGTCACCAGTTATGACGTTTTGGAACAATATTCTCTGCCGAACGTTTCATGCCTAAAACATCCGTAAAAATTGCTTGGCATGAGCCGAACGATATGCCACTTTCATCACCAACCTCTCTGATAGTGATTCGACGATTATCAAAAATCATTTTCTTCACTGCTTCAATGTTTTCATCGGATCGTCATTGACATCTTCTCGGCCTTCGGGTTATACCACAATTGAACTTGTGTTCTGCTCATAGTAGACTCGCCAAACGCCACAGTCAACATTTCAAATGTCCTTGCGCATTTAATTTAATTTTGTACACAAAGCTTAATACAGTTTCTTTGATCCATTTTTTCGAATAGTAAAAAATCGAAGAGCAGACTAAAACACGTCTGTCAAAAACAAACAATCCCAAATGGCTGATAGTACCAACAAAACAGAAAAAAATGCGAAAATCGAACATACGTAACCCACGAAATTTGAAAATAACGGTTATTTTTGATCAGACCTCGTACATACATCATCATTGAATTGAGCGAGTTGTGGCAAATACATACATACGAGTATGCAAATATTTAGTATCTTTGCAAACGTATTTGTAAATTTAAAGCCATGTCCATGCTTAAAAGTATGTGTTGCCGATTATATATTCAGAAAAAATATAACAAATTATTTTTTAAAAATTTAGTTTTGCTGATATTTCTAATTGATTTCATTCTACATTTTCTGCTTGGATGTCAGCCATTTATAAATCGAATTTACTGGTTCAAAGTTTATCTGGGCTTCGGAAAAACTATTCGAACAGATAATTTTTGACTGATTGACTCATATACTTTGTAAATTAATATTGAATTATCTATCATTCTTTGTAGCGAATATAACTTTTATTTCTAGAAATATAAAAGCATATTTCAATTTCATTTAGCTTTATGCAATTTTGCGCAGCGGATTAACGCCTTAAGTTATTAAATATCCATATAGCGTAGAAAAATCGGTGTAAATAATCACAAAATATGAAATTAACACTTTGAGGTTCAAGATTCCGGGGCATACTTTCATTTTAATAAATGTTGAATTTTATTTAAAAATTTTTATATTTGCTCAGTAGTGAAAATATTCATGCATTTTTATTTTTCTATTTGTAATAGTTTATCAATGAAATTAAGCGTTTTGTCTCTATATTTAAATTATTTTTTGAAATTAGTTTCCATTATAATAAAAAACACTGTTTGATTTGATTTTTAAAACAACAAATATTTATTAAAATTCTGTGACACTTTTTTCGTAAAATAATATTTTTCACATTAATTTTCAGAAATTTGCCAGGATGCAGTCAAGTTGATGATGATTGCTCTCTGCTACCGGGACTTAACACACATCACGATGCATTCATGCAACAAATTAAAGACTCTGTCTCAAGGCATATAAGTTGCAATTAAGGATTTAGCAAAAAAAAACAAGAAAATTTTATACACACTGTATAGTTAGAATGCTTGGTACTGATTATCCGACGGATGGATTTTTTGTTTTTTAGCTTGAGCACAGCTTTTTGTTTGATTAATGGCTACAACTAAAACCACTTGTGTTTTTAAAGGATACTGCTGGAATTGGCTGAACGAACGAACACAATTTGGCTGCTTGTTGACACAAAGAAATTACAAATGCTAATGTTTTAAGCGTTAAAAAAAAGTAACAACAACTAGATGTGCCTAACAATGAAGGCGATGACGTTGATTATTATGATCATTACAGCAAAATTTCACTATATACCAAAATCACTAGTAAATTCAAGGCAAAGAAAAAAAGTGTTTAAATTTTTGGAAAATGCAAAAACCAGCAGCAGCACAAAAAACCTATTTGCTGCTATAAGCTTAATTTAAACAAAGCAACAAAAAGCATTGAAAATCGCCAGGATATTTCAAGGAATTCTTAATTGTGAAACAAGGTTTGTGTGAAAATTCCATGAAAAACAACAAAATCCAACAAAATTATTAATATGCCGGAGTAGTTGTTTAAATAGAGGGCGATAAGTGAGGGGGTGGTAACAAAACTATCAGCAGGAAATATCAAGAAAAAAGGGGAAATGAAAACAAACACGTGCTCTAAAGGAATTTAAAGCTTGGCTATCCGAAAAATATAACAGTTTGAGCAGAAATATTAAGGATATATGGAAGACATGCGCACTAAACACCAAAATAAGAGCATACCAGAGCAAGTGTTATACAAAACCCCTGCCACACTGATGAAGTACTGAGATGTGGGTGTTTGGATACTCCGAAATAGAAACCACCACTTTAGACCCATTTCCCTTAGATAATTTTGATACTGCTGGCAGCGCATTTTAATGTCTAAAACGTCTAGAGCATGGATGTTACTGTTTTCATTTACTCCTGTTTAGTTTAACGTTTCATGTTCAACAACAACGTCAAGTTTGTGGCAGAGAAGCGCAGGACACTACTATAACGCGTAACATTTCATTTCACATTCAAGTGAATACAAATGAATCAAAGTCGCTCTGTTCCTATGTGTGTGCGTGTGTTTGCCAGAAAACAAAAAAGTTCGACAACTTTGGAAAACTCTGCTCGTACACATTGATGCCAGTAAGTTGTGAACTTAGAACAGGTAGAGACGCCGCGCGCTTTACACACATTTCCTCGAAATAATTTCACACACTCTCATACAGGGTGGACCAAAAGAAGAATACAGAAAAAAAATGGAAAATAAAAACACAGACCATAAATAGTTCTTTTTTAAAACACAAACAAATTTCTGCTTGTTGTTTTGCCCATAAAACAACATCAAGTGCAATAACAACAACTACTACTACAACTATAAAAGTATATAAAATTTAGTTGCAATAAAAACAGCAAAAGAAAAAGACTACTACAAAGCACAACAAAATATTGAAAATTTTGGAAAACTATTTGCCGAACTTAAATTGGAAAGCAACAACAAACGGGAACATGATTTCTACAGCAGACTTGGTTTCTACAGCCTGGCCAACAGATGCACCACTCTAACACAGTCAGTTACAAACAATCCACGAACTTGGCAAATGCAACCTAAAAAATCAAATTTAATAATTTCGGAAAAATTGTAACAACGTTAACAAAAAAAAAAAAAGTTTTAAAACTAAAGTTTCCCAGTGAGAAAAAACATAACAAAATTTGAGAAGAAAAAAAAAATGCAATTGTGAACAAAAATAAAGTAAAATAATGTATTTAAATAAAAGTTAAACTAAGTTTCAAGTTTAAAAAACAAAATTCCCTTAAACAGCTGAATTAATAAATTAATTTTTAACCCACTAATAACTAAAACTTGTAAAACTAACAGCAACAAAAAAAGTCTAAGAAAGTTACGAACAAAAAAAAAAACTTTTCCCCAAAGTTTTTCGAAAATAAAATGAAAGTTTTTAGACGCGAATTTTAAACTTTTGCCTCGTTTGCGAAATAAAACAACAAGACAAGACAAAACAATAAAATATTTTATATATAAATGAAAATAATAAGCAAACATTTACAAATAAACAATGCAAATTTTACAAAATCAAACTGTTTATTAAGAACTAAATAGGTAATTAAAACATTTATTTATTCCAACAATTATTTCTGTTTTCCTTTTTCATTTCAATATAATATAAAGTTTTTAAATGAACTTTGTTTTGTATAAAACTAATACTTAAAAGAATAATAAAACTGAACAAAAAAATTCAATGCAACAAGAATTTTTCTACTAAATATTATTGAAAAATTATTTAATCAATAGTTTAATTTTATTTACTATTTACTATTATTTAGTTGAATTTTTATATTTGTTTTTTGATTTTAAAAGTGAATTTTAAATGTTACATAAGCTATAATTAAATTAAAATTTGTAAAGTAAAATTAGTTGGTTACTTTTTTCTATATTTTAGGCGAAAGTCCTTTGTTTGCAAGAAATTATTTCCTAATATTTTAAAAATCCCCAATTAGTCCATTAATGTTAGATTTGTGAGTAAAGACTTTAACTTCCATTCACTAACTTGATGTTAATATAATCAGAATTTAAAACAATTAATAAATTTAAATGCACTAAGTAAGCAACGTTTGCGGCTTTTCTTTTCCTCTTTAAATAATGCAGAGTTTAATCACTACACTTTACTTCTTAAAGCATACAGAATGCAAGTTGAGTTCTAACTTGCTAACAATATTAAATAGCGCTAAGATTAGAAGGCCGGTGTGAGGTTGTCCCCACACCATCACCCAAATACCAATACGGTCCATTTTTCTTCGATAGCGCTAATATACTTAAAACAAAATAAACTTAATTTAATTTAAGGCCCCGATTACCCTTTACAACACTAATGGTCGAATTCTCGGTCATTAGTTAATCATTGGTAAACTAAAATACTAACTCTTGTTTAACTATTACTTGGTATTCTTATGGCAAACTAAAGAATCATTAGTTAAGCCTTTGCCATTAGCTAACTAAAGACTGTGAGCCATAAGTATTTTAATGTTGTATGTTGTAAACTGCAATTACGATTCACAATATTTGTCAGCTTAATCGTATGAAAAATGCATGTTGTGTTATAGTCGAGACAACACAAAATTTTAGTGTTGTTTTATTTTTATTTTTAAATAGGAAATTTCTCAATGTTAACTCACCAAGTGTGTATTTTAATGGTTTTGTGGAACCTGTAAATTTTCCAACCAAGTTTCAAAACAACTTGGTTTGTTTTAATAAAAAAATGAATTTTGTTTAATTATTACAAATTCAGCTGGTATTGCAAATGAAGAAGATTTTACTTTTTTTCAATTTTCAAAATTATATTTTATTTGATGGTAACATCATCTCCCAACAGGACAGAGATGGGAACACCAATACCATCCTTCAGACATAAACACTCAAAATGTAGCCTTATTCAAAATTTAGCTGAACTAAATCTTCATTTTAAATAATAAAAGTAAATATTGCCAGCTCACCTGCCCATGGCATTTTTCTGATTCAATTGGTTCAGTAAAAAAGCTGCACTACATATATCTGTGCAGACAGGGCAACGATTCAAACTGCTGCCAATAATTCGTTCCCGGTAATAGTTAAAAAGCCATTTAATTGTGACAGTTTAATGGTTTGTTAGGGTTAATGCCGCTCACTGTACACAATCGTGTGCGGATGTTAATTGACGTCAGGGACAATTAGTCGCCCTTATACTGAATGACATCCTGGATGTCACTGAAATAATATCGAAAATCTAACTGGGTGCCTCGAAAAAAGAGGATCTGTCTTCATAATTTTATGATTAGAATGATTTGGCCAGTGAAATTAGTAATTAGAAACTGCCTGGTAAACAACACATTATATTGTCTGACACACTTGACAAAGCCTGATTGAGAATAATGCAACCCAGAAGCCACTAACAAGAGCTTTAGAAATTATGTTTGGGGATTTCACTTTCTGCTTGATTTAGGTATGCCAAGAAACATGAAGAAGGTTCTTAGAAATCACCCCTACGATCTTCGAGTTTGTATTATAGGGAAATTTTTTTAATTCCATTTTTACTTCTTTAAAGTATAAAGTATATTTTGTGCATTAGAACAATGTAAACATAACTCAAGTAAAAACTTGAGAAAAAACTGAAGAAAATAAATTGAAAAACGATAATTACAGCAAATTTCGAACCACCGGTAACACTGGTTAAATGATTGATGTTTGACTGTTGGCTAGCGGGCACCGCAGTGGTGCAGAGGTTAGAACACAAAGAATTTTGATGAGAGAATGTGGTGGTTCTCGAAATATGTAAATTCAACAACCCAGGTTCAATCCCCAACTCAGCTGAAAAATTATCAATAAATTTTAATAATAATTGTCTACCTTGAGTAAAAATAATTTAATGAAAATTAAATTTAATGAACTCAAGCCTAACTAAAGAAATATCAGAAACTTTTTTGTTTGAATTTAAATTATTTTACAGCGATTTTTTTCACTACGCCCACTGTTCACACAGCTAAGTTCTAATATAATTCTAAAACTGGCATCATTCATTCAATATGTATGTTAGGTATGAGAGCAAGTTAAATAAAATGCACGGTACTCATCTTTAGCGTAGCTCTGTTCAAGCACCATCTGCTCTGGTAAGTCCCAATTTACACGAAGAAATTCTTTAAGCTTAGCTGATTATATTTTAGCCATCGGGGTGAGCGGAAGATAAGACGAGTACACATTTGCTTGTACTAGCAATTCTTGTTACTCTCTTATTTGAATTACCAATGTGTGTATACTTTCAAATAAAAACACGAGCGATTTAACAAAAAGAATTGTGCTGTGTGAACACCAAAGAAATTTCAAGTAAAAAACTGTAGCAATCTTTTCAAGAAAAATTGCTTCGTGTAAATTAGGACTTAAGAGTACAGAGCATTAAGTGCTTCACAATATTTTTATTTTATTGTTGTTGCTTGTTGATTTCGATCTTTAATTAAAGATTTCAATTATCTATATTGATTTTTCCAAGACTTTGGTGCGAACAGAATTGAATTCCTACTAGAGACTAATAACCACGAATTAATTTATGTTAGATCTTAACTAATTATTTGAATTTTAGAAGAGGAAATTTAATATCATTGTCAGATAGATATTGTTCACGGCAGTGTTGAGAAAACAAAAATTGCACAAAGCTGGTTTCACATTAAAATATTTCTTCCCCAAATAGAAATTATAAACTAACTGTTTAGCATAATATTTTAAAAGGTTCATAATTTGAGAACATAAACTAGAACTGTAGAATTTTTTATATTATTAATTATATTTTCTTTATTTCATTTAAATATAATATAATATAATTTTAAGAATGCAAGTTTTGAAAAAATTTTAATTTAAACAAATTTCTAATTTTAAATATTTGATTTTAATTAAACAACAAAAAACCAAACACTTCTTTATATATATAAAAAAAAAAATTCTCTTCTTTTACTCCTTCACTCAAAATCATACATTCCTCAACAACACATGCACAACACAAAAATACCAAACAAATCAGAAATTAATCCATAAACAAAAAATCCAAAACCCAAAGAAATCGTCATCATCAACATTATAAAAAAAAAACAAAATTCAAAAATCCCTCATCATTCATAAAAAACAAACCAAATACCACCCCATTCCAACAATAAAATAACAAACAGTCAAGAAAACATGGCATTACTAAAACGACCCTTAACCAAGGAAACGGCGACAATTGTTGAAAATAACAACAACAACAACAATAACAACTGCGGTAATAAAGTTGACACAGAATATGAAACAGCTGTTAAACGCAAAAAACGTTGCTCACGTGATGATGACACCAACAACAACATAACAACAAATGTAAGCATTAAACAGGAAGACAAATTGTCATTGCCACAGAAAAAACGTACGATAAACTCAAACATAGATTTTGGCAAACCCAGCAGCAATAGTGAGGATCAAGACGATGAGACCTTGATTAGAGAGACACAGGCAGCGTTGAAAAGCTTATCGGGTTCTTGGCCAGAGGCACGTAACAATCCTTATCGTTTAAACGAACAAGATGAAAATCCACCGCCATTCCAAAATCTGTTCGAGGAGAAGCAAAAGTATGAAAACTTTTCAAAATATAACACTGATGAAACGTCTACTTATAGTTCACTTGACCTTTTACGTTTTCACAGACAAAAGGAAAACGATCAGGCCCGTTTGAATACCCAGGATGAGACACCGGTCTATGAGGATCGCAAAAAGAGTGCCTTCTCTCAGTCGTCAGCCTTTAAGCCCCCGCTAGATATTAAACGCAATGCTGTGATTGGTTATTCCTCGCATGTCAATAGCCCACACTATCCATCCTCGTATGCTGCAGCGGAATCAACTACCGGTTATATGAGTTATCCTCCACCACCACCACTACCACCTCCTTCCTCTACTAACACAATAACCCCACACAATACTCACGCTAACGCCACCGCTTCCCTATTGGCAACACGTTCTCCCTATGAGAATAAAAATTCTTTAGAATCTTTAAAAACTGAAAGCGACACGACTCATAATACTAGTCACAAGGCCCTGGAAGATGACAAACATTACACGACTCTACAGCCAGCTGGTGTAGGCAGTCGTGCTGCTTCCGTAATGCAGGATATAAATAGAGATACGTCTGTATCGCTCAGCGTATCATCCACGGACACACAAGTATCATCGACAGCCAATTTAATACCTCAGCCTACTTACTCGCCGGGCAGTTTAAATCGTGGTAAGTGGTTTTTAAATAGCTGTTTTCTTTACGAACATTTTTCTTTTTATATTCATTTTACTTTTTATTTGAGTTAACAAAACAAAATAAAACTTTTTTTTGGAATAATTGTGAATTGGCGTAAACTTGTGCTTAACTTCTTGTTGCATTGAGTTTACAATGATATTGTAATAGAATATGAACATATGAATGTTTTTTTTTTCTGATGTCTTATAGGTTTATAGGTAGTGGTTTATAAATTTGTATCTTTCTTTATCTACAGACCATTAGTTGGGTTTTAACTGGAGGATTCGAATAGTTGTTGTTATTGAAAGAGGTCGTGCTGTGCTGAAAAATTCTTTTCAGGGGCAAAAACGTTCGCTTGATACAGCTATCTCTGAGTTTACTATCTTCGACCGAGTTACACTCGGTTTGTTCCGGAGCGATGATTCAATTGAAGTGAAAACGTTCTGCTAGTTATGCTTAATGTTACAATAAGTTGTGAAACGTTTCAGTTCACCCAATTTCATCCATTCGTTTCGAACAAAATAATTGTTCGGACAAAGTTTTGACGCCTCTCTTTCTAAGAGAGAGAGAGAAAATATTCATATGAAATAAACTTTGTCGAAAGGGTGAATTCACCTTAACTTTTCGTTGTATTAATTATATTTCGACTAGATTTTTACGTAAGTTAGTTACGTTCGTATTTACGTTTCGATGTGTTTAATTGAAACATGACCAACTAGTCATTCTCTCATTACATTCATACAACAAAGTTATTTTATCGTAATTGGTTTTCTCTTGTACCAAATGAAATGTTTGTTTCTCTCATTCAGTGGTCAACACTTAAGCCTGAGTTAGCCGACTGTAACGGAATGTTTTGTAATGACGTACAAATGTAAGGAAATTCTATTTCTTACAGCTTCATACATTACGGTGTTGCGTTACTTTACATCTCCATAACCATTTGCATTACTTTACACATAACAATATCCATCAGCTGTTTCTTACTGTTGCAGTTACATTCCATTACAGTCGGCTAACTGAGCCTTTACAGCCATCAGAGGCCGAACATCATTGTTAATTTACATGTAAACAGCACGAACGTCAAACAAGTTCATAAAAATAAACCACATACAGTAACTGATCAGATTGTAACAGAGAAATAAAGAGCTTTTAAATATATATTTTGAATGTGCTCTTTATGTCGACTACTGCTTTAATTGCAATATTTCTCGTCAACCCGGTAAACAGAAATTAAGATTGCATACAGATGTGTGTCAAGCGAAGTTCATTGTATTAAAATTCTATGAACTGGAAATTCGAAAAAAAAATAATCTTAACAGCCTTTTTGTGGACACAACGAATAGTCCAGTCTACTGGGAGTCAAGTACAAATTGGTATAGAACCTCGCCTCCACTCCAATGCTCAAAATATGGAAGTTCAAAGGTTAGATAAATCTCATATATCGCTAATTATACGTACTACGAGTTTAGGTGTTGTACAATACACATATTGATAAAGTGGCTCAGAGGTTTTAGAAATAAAAACTAAAAATAACTGTGATGATTTTTTTTTTGGTGATATAATATATTTTTTCTGGCGTTTCTCTTATATCTCTTTAATTTTTAGATCGATTTTTTGATCTTTTAACCCCAACCATACTGGCAACTTTTTTATACGTTGACTGCTGATAAGGGTACCCGGGTATCCGTGTGCGTTAAGTTATCTATTACGGTTTAAATATCTATACAATGCCTTACATTGTAATTGAGGGGCATCCCAAAATTCATATTTTAATGTAAAATAGCAATATTTTGTATGTGTACGTAGTTTTTTTGCATTATCAGTTCTTTTCGTAATAAAATGCTTCAACTTAAATACGGGCACCCGGGTACCCTTATCAGGAGGTTAAGCGATATTTGACTTTCAGTAGCTCCACAGCCAACCCAAAAAAAAGAGAAAACAGGATTATGAAAATCGTTAAAAAACAAATGATTAGCTAATGGAGCTTGCGCAACCTCAACTTTGTCTCATTTATTGTTTAAAAGATATTTTACTTTAAAGTTCGCTCAGGTACCGGGGTAACCGAGTCAGGAGGGTTAGGGTTAATTGCACTCTATTAGTTGAAAACATCGACATATGGGGCACCTAGTGGGTAAAGCTAAATCATGTACGCTGAATCCAGTGGTGCTAACCGTTTTTTGAAGTTACCTCTAGTTTTTGAGATATAGCGTTTCCTTCATTTGTAAATAACGCTATACACCTAACTCTGTTGTTACGCGATAGATACGTTCCTCGAAAACTCGCGTAAAAACCCGCTTTAAAAAGATAGAGTATTCATATTAAATGAGGGAATTGGTTCCACGTATGAAATATCAGGTACAAAAAAATAAGATAAATAATTCATGTTTAAAATAAAAAAGTTTTTTCGAGCTCGAAAAAAGGTCGAAGAAATCAAAATTTAATTCAAATATATTTTATTTAAACAAAACCAATAGAAAAAAAATACCATAAAACTTGAAAATAAATATTTTTGTTATATAAATACATAAATTTTTAGATCGCGTTAAATCAAATCTAGTCGCATAAAAACAGAATAAAATATTTATTTGAAAACGCGTTAAATCAAATTCGCGTAAAAAAACTCACGTAAAAACAGAATTAGGTGTATTTATTAAATTAAATAAAAAACCGAAATTCGGCAACAAAATTATCTTTAAGTAGAATTTTTTTTTTGCAAAAAAAAAATAACTTAAAAAAATTATATTAAAAAAAAAACAATTTTAGTCTTACTAAAAGATATTTTTTGCCGTATTTAATTTTTTTAGTTCAATAAACCAAACAGTTTTTGAGATACGTGAATATTTATTGCGCAATCTATTTTTTAAATAAGTCAACGTACTTGATTTAGCTTTCCCCACTAGATGACCCGTTTGTCAGTAAAAAAAAGTGTCAAAATTGAGCACAGTGTTATTAAAAACATTTTCCAAAAAAATCATAATTTCAAATGAAAATTTAAAAAATTCGAAATGAAACCACGATTTTAAATTTCTTTAATTGATTCTCTCTATCTAAATAAAAATTAATTTAAGAGTTTTAAAGTGAAGTTGAGAAAATTCTATATGCGATTAAGAAATTCAACTTTAAATTGATTGCGAATTAAATTTAAAATTCTAAATTGAATTGCAAGAATTCCAAAGAAAAGTTCAGAAATATAAATAGAAATTGAGAAAGTTGGAAATGTAAATGAGAATTTCCATTGTAAATTAAAAAAAAATCTAAATAAAATAGAGAATTTAAATTTAAAATTGCAAGAAGACGAAATAAATAGAGAACTTCAATTTGAAATTGACAAAATTCCAATATAAATTGAAAATTAAAAATGGTGAAGTGTTCGGTAGAAAAGAATTTGCATAAATTCTTAAATTATGTATACCAAAACCAACACCACTTAGATTTTATAAAAAAAACACGCACAAGCTAACCTATAGCAATTTAAATATAATTAATATTCAAGAATGCAAAGCAACATTTTCCCCATTTTTTGGTGTGCTCGTTGCCATATCTAATCCAAAAACAATATATGTACATACGCTGTCATATTTTCATTTTAACCTAAACCTCAACATCCACACCTGTAACATGGTTCCAAGATGTGTAAATAATATTTTTGTTGTTAATATCTATTAGTTGTATAAAAGTGATGTTAAACCTATTTACACACGCATTGTAATTATAAGTATTTGTTATTATTTGCGCATTTTGCCAGCACTTAAAATACTTTCTATTCTATTGTTGTCATTAGAAATGTCTGTGGAAAGCATCAACAATAAAATTAGAAAATAATAAAGGAAAACTAAATACTAACGACAGTTATTATACAAGTAAAAAGGCAAGATTCTTTAACATGTACTTTAGCAGCACTTGAAGAAAAAAAGCTTTTAATAATTTCTACAACACCAGCCCCCTAACAGTGAAGCGTAACCAAGCCAAGTTAACATACCACACACATGCAGGCATGAGTTGTAAGGACTTAAATAGTTGTTTAGTCTGGCTGGCTTTGCTGCTGCTCGTGCATGGATGTGTGTATTAATAATAATGATTTAGGCCTTCAGTATGTCTAACTTACCGTCTGTCTGTTTAACTGATAATAACAATTTTGTCACACTAATTTCCGTGCATTACATACATTCATACATTCATAACCCCTTGCAACAAAATATTATTAAACTACAATAAAAATATAAACATATAGACGTAAAGTCGTAATGGTTTGAGTGAAACACTTTGAATATATAGAAATGTAAATGTAAATGAAATGGAGAAAGTTACTGCTCCAAAAAAACTTTATTTATACTAAAAAGCACATCACACATAGACAAAAGAAGACACACACACACACTGCCTTTTACATACTTTCTAACAACCACTTACGCATATTTATTTTGTCATTATGGCAGCATTATAACAATAATGTTAGAAACAACAACAATGATGCATATAAATGTGTACATAGTGAGTGTGAGTGTGTTGTTTTGGATTTATCCTTATTTTGTTAGGAAACCAACAAATTTGTATGACTTTTTAAATAGTTTCTTTTCATTTACAAACGCAACAGCACAATGCCAACAAAACGTAGTTGATAAAAAAAACACTAATAACTCATTAAAATTTGCTTTTTAGCTTTAAGCTAATGTTGCTTATTAAGCTTAGACAGTGAAAGCATTAGTAAAATCACTTAAATAAAGGGAGGGAGTGTTACATACATATGTATGTGCACTTATAATCTTAAATATACAGACAGTCTTTGCAAAAATTATTACCTTAGATTAGTGGCAAAAAAAAATCTTAAAAAATTTCAACATACGAAAAAAAATTCTAATAAAGAGCTCGCCAGATTACAACTTAGAAATTAAGAATGTACATGACTTTTTATCATAATAAATATTTCTTATTCTCTTTATGCGGAACATTGCTTTCAATCAGTGTATAACAAACTTGTTTGTTTCAAAATCATCCTTATCCAGGAAAAACATAGTTTAATATTCCCAGAAATGAAAATCATTTCAATTCCTTTATTTAAACAAATCTCGATTCTTGTTACTAATTTTTAGATTAGAGAACAGGAAGGAATCTTTTAATTTCATGTTGATTCGTGCCTCCCAGTGCAGATTGCATTCTTTTAACCCCTGATGTTGGCATAAAGAGAAAATGAAACAAATTTTATAATAACTGTCTCATATCTTTCGATTTTCCAAACAATATATATCATGATTACAAAATATGGACCAACTATGGGTTAAATCCGAAAAGAATATTTGATTTATTATCTAAAAAATTTAAAAAATCTATATAAGGGCTAGTTTTTTAATATAATTCGTCTAGATATTAAGCTTTAATTTAAGCTATGATATGTGTCTGTACGTACGTACTATAATCACAGAATTATAAGATCTGAAAAATTAAAAAAAAACATATTTTTGTTTCAAAATTTTACAATAAAGGATTTTCTTCTCTATGGGATACAGTTTGCCGGCTTCATATTTCCTGCATTGCCAGCCTACGGCCAGGCGGAAGGATTTTCTCCGGCTTCGCATAGTACAGATTGTATTTTTTTATACCCTCCACCACCATAAGTGGGGAATGAGGGTATATATATGGGTCAATTTAAAAAACAAAAAACAAAAATGTGAGAGTGATCAGCGAGGAATGTAACAAAAAAACGCAATTCTGAAATTTGTATGTTTGTTGTTTTGTTTATTCAGAATGGTGTTTTGTTTCTCCCACTGACTGCTTCCATACAAAAGCATGTGGCCACCGTTAGAATTTTTATTAAACAAAGTAAAATAAAATCAAGAAAAAAGTAAATATGCAACATTTAATAACCGTTTACGAATTATTGCGTTTCTTTCTTGTGTTTTGATTTGTTATAGTCGTCAAAACTTAATTAGTGCGAATTTGGCGTTGCAAAGAAAGGTTGTCCCCACAATTTGCATTGAGCGTCACTTTTTTATAAATCAGTATTCAATTTCAAGTTTAAATAAAGTAAATAACGTAAGGAAAGTAATTATAACAAAAGTGAAAAAGCCAAAAAAAAAACTATTAAAAAAGTGTGCATTTGCGTGGTTTTTGTGAACACCATGGTAAGGATGCGATAAAATTTCATGAGCGTCACGCTTATTTTTTAAAAGTAAATATATTAAATGTAAACAATTTAAGTTGACAATCATTGTTTAAATGGTTTGAACTCATTCTTTTTATAATTTGTGAATTTGAGAAATAAATTGCCTATGAAACAATTGGAATACGCTATATTGGATATATTTCTTACTAAAACCTTATTTCAATCATGAATATATTTCATTTAATCCTTTATGAATATAGATATCGTGCTTAGTCATTATCTTTAAGAAAATAATAAATCGTTTAAACCAATGGTTAGCGTAAAGAGAACATGACACAAACTTTAAATTAATATATTATGCACATTGTAGCTCTGTTGTAAGCTGATAAGTTACTGAATATGATTTTGGTTTCATATTTTATAATTTCTATGAACTTTGTTCACATTCGCAGTGGCCAATAAGAGCATACCAATAATTTAACCACTCTTATGGGTGCTGTAGTAATTGCTTAGCGCATTTGATCAGTAAGCATAAGTTGGAATTTATAGCCCGGGTCCAATCCCAACCGCTGCCAATCAAACAACATCAGTTTCTGATAATTATTAGCTCTGTTCTATCCGTCATAACTAATATTTAGCACAGCGCCCTCATTCGGTGGTATAGCATTGAAATGCCACCGAAGTAAAATAATTAAATAAAGGAAATCTTTAAAATTAATGTTCCTACTAACCACTAGAGGCGCTGCAATTCTGCACTAAAAGCAAACATAATGCGCAACTGTAGAGTTGTGATATAAAAAGCTTTCTTCTTCCACCACGTTTACTTCTTTAACACTTTAAATGTCCCCTTTCCTAAGAAAGTAACGCAAATATATATAGGCATATTAATTGCCTGATTGTTACTGCTTTTTAAAAACATAATTTAAGCACTCTTCTTAGTAAAGCTCTTATTTATAGTGAACTTTTTTTATGAAATGTTTGTAAAAGGAAATTTTATATGAACTCATTTCATTAACAAATTTCTCATATTGTCAATTCTACTTAATGGTGCTGAAAATGCCTTGGAAATATATTACATGTATTGTACAGCCTGGATGATCCTAATAGGAACAAAATAATTAGCAGAAAGGTAGAAGCTTTTTTTATTTATATCTCAGGCTTTTAAGCAACGATTTTGCAGATATTCAATACCAAATTACCCATGAATATATGGTGTATTTTACGTCAAGTGACCCAATGTTAAAAATCAATTTGGATGAAATTTGCACCAAGGATAGTACTATTGGTTAGTAGCCCAGACACATTTTTAAAATTGGGTCACTTGACGTGAAATTCACCATATGTATATAAACCGCAAAAAATTATTGCACTAAGAATCATTTCATTACATATATAGCAGCTTCAGTGCTTGCTGAACTCCCACCTATAGATCAGTTATAAAAAATTCAGGAGAGTGTAATGAATCTAACAGAATGTAGAAAACAGGAAGCTGAAATAAAAAAGAATGCTAGATCAGATATACTAAACAAGTGGCAGGAAAGATGGTTGCATGAGGCTACCGGTAGATGGAACTATCATCTGTTTCCAAATATTAGAGATTGGATCTAAAAATCACAAGAAAACGTTGGCTGCTATATGATCCAATTATTGACAAACCATGGAAGCTTCAACCAGTGAGACATGCGGAACAAATCAAGCAACAGCTAAGCATATAATTTTTGTATCTCCAAAGTAGGCAAATGCCAGGAAATTATTAAATACCAACCTATCTGAGACAACGCTAAAGTCAATGAAGAGTGAAAGCCTTTTAAGATTTAACTACATTAATACGGTTGTAAAAGAAAGATGCTCAATAGTTCCAAACCTCCCACGATAGAAGGAAGTAGGAACGAAACCATAATATAGCCAAAAACAAAACCTGATGAACTATTGACACAGTCACAGGGTGGTGGATTGAAAAAGTCGTATTAGCGCACTATTATTGGGTTCATTAAAAAAAAGATATATGTATATATGTACATTCATTCGAAAGAATTTTATAGAAATTACAAATGGTATAACAAACTTATGAAAAGTACGAAAACAACAACCTGTCTCAAAATGATTGACATTACCTAAAATTATTTTGTAATTAATGTTCTGATATTATACAATTTTTACTAACATAACTTTTCTACAAATATATTTCACCTCAAGAGTATTTGATTTAAGCTACACACACACACACACACATAAGTTCTTACTTTATAGAAAATACATTAAAATCAAGAATGTGTACATACGCATATTTTTGTATGTGCTTAACCCTGGCAAACTAAATGAAAGCAGCAGTAGCTTCTTTTTAATGAATAAATACTGGTATGAGTAACTAATTTTTTCGGTTTTAATTAAATACAATTTAGAAAGATAAGTTTTTCTAACATGTGACAAGCATATACGAGTATGTGTACCTTAAACTCTCATCCTAACACACATGTGGAAAACTGTTAGTACACAGTAAGATGACTTAAAATTGTTTTCTAAAAATATTTTATATAAAAAACCCCTTTTTACGTTCATACACACTTACTTTTATATTATGTTAAACATTATTAGAATTTTATAATAAGGATGTGGCAGCAATAGATTTGTTCCTATAATTTTTGTTTTTGTCATGAAAATAACAACAACAACAACTGAATAAGAACAAACACAGCAGACAGTTTTTTATAGTCCTAGAACGTCAACATTTTCAAATTATACACAAACACATGTGATTGTCGTGTATGGAGATGTATATATGTATGTTCGTATGTTTGTAGATTGTTTTCATGTCTCATGCGAGTGAGTAAATAATTCAAAAACAGTTTTCCATCAAATTTTAATTAATTATTTAACAAGAACACAGAAAAAATATTAAGTACGAAAAAAATACTTTCAAAATAAGTTGTTTGTCTTGGTTGAACAAAAAATAAAGAATGGTTTTACTTTCTTGATATTCTTTTAATTAATTAGAAAATATTTGCTTTCTGTTCTGAAGAGGGTGAAAAGAATGTATAATATTCTTTTAATAATATAAGACTAACTTTAAACTTTATAAAAATCCTTAATTACCACTACTTAAAAATTACTTCCTTTAAACTGTCATTTAAAAGCTGAAGCTGAAGTCAGATTTCCTTCTTCTTGATTTCTTTTACATAAATACCAAATACATATATCCTTTCGGTATAAATAGACTGTTTATAATAACATTGTAACCAGTTTCTTTGTTGTAATCTGATCAATTCTTTATTTTGAATTCTGTTTCTTATTTGTTATTGTAATTTGTGAAATTCGTTTATATTCGTGTTTACACCAAATTATTTTCCATAGAATTCCAATTTTTCTTAACCCTTAAGCGAACACCAGGGCCTGGCCAGGCATTTTTGAACATTTTTATAGTTTTTTACTTAGATAACTTAGGCGGAGCCCCTTAACTTTTTATGAATTCCTCAATATAGGTGTTTTGTACAAAAAAATTAAAAAAAAACTTAAAATTTTTTATCTCTAGACGTGTTAATTACTCTCAACATGTTTGTAACACCAGGGCTCAGCCAGGCCCTATTATGTAGAAAATGCAGCAAATAAAATCAAAACAAAAGAGAAAGAGATTAAACCGATAAAAAGCAGAATCAATGTGCTTGAACATTTCAGAAATTAGTTTTTTTTATTGTTGTGTTGGCAGTTAACAAGTGTGAATAGTGTTACAATGAGTACTAAATTAGACAAAATCTTTGAAACAGTTTCAAAATCTCACCCTAATTATGACAGATTGGCAGAGGCATTTGCCATGATATAGAAAGCGAAATTCAGAATGAGGTTGATAGAAATAAAGACAATGCTTCTGATATTGGAAACGAGTTAGAAATTGATTATGAAATTGAAGATTTTTAATTTAAAGCCATACAAATTATAAAAAGTTCCAGCTAGGCCCTAAGGTTCGCTTATGTGCACACAATTTGGTGTTTGCTTAAGGGTTAATGTTGATAAAGTACTAAATAAAACGTCAAAGTTTTAAACAGATCGTAAATTCTTATTTATAAACTAAACGTACACCTGTAAACTCATTTCTCCTCTACAAATAAGAAATCTTTTGTCAAAATAATATAATAAATATTCAGATAATAATCATAATTTCCTTCTTTTCATGTTGTTTGTTAAATTTTTCTGTGTATCAAAATTTAAACGTTTTGGTTTCGGCTCCGAGAATTTGATAATCTGTTCCAATTGTGTAGCCACTTTGAAGAGCTTGTCAGTTAAACAAATCGTGTTGTCCCCTGAGTGTCGACAACCTATTTTACAATTTTTAAGCCACACTGTTTTTAATAAAACCAAATAAGAATATTGTTACGTTATTTATTTCCTTTAAATAAACCGAATTCTTATTAATTGCGTATTAAAAGCGTCAAGTAGTTTGAAGAAAATATAACGAAAATTTATTTATTTATTTATTTATTTTAAACATTAGAAGATAATTATAAATTATAAACTAATGTAATACAATAGGCCATGACAACTTGGTCTTAGGCTCAATATTTTTATAATTACAATTAACATTTTTGGAAGATTATATTTATTTTATTTTTTATTTTTTTTATTATTTTTTTTTTATATTAATTGGTATATATGAAGTTCTTTTAAAAATGATATGATATGGAGGAGGTTGTTTTTGTTAGGCATGCCAAGTAATGATATGGGGTTTGATATATTCTTAAAGATCAGATCGCGTTGCCTCCTAAATTTTGGGCACGTTAGGAGTACGTGCTCAATGGAGCTTGGGGGTAAAACATTACAGTCGCAAATTTTATTAATGGATAATTTTAATAGATGTCCGTGGGAAAACTTAGGGTGTCCTAAGCGGAGTCTTACAATTTTTATTGTGTCTAGTCTGTTTAGTTCGGTGTCTTTTAGAAAATTTATAATAGTTGTTTGTTTTTCGTTTATAGTCTGGTACCAATTGGAAGTTTTATTGAACAAATTTGCATTCTCAATGAACTGCTTTTTATAAAATTTGTTTATATCGGTTTTGTTAAAATTGTGTGAACTTAGAAGTGGTCTATTGACCCCTTCTTTTGCAGTCTTGTCTGCAAACTCGTTTCCTTTTCTTACACAATGGCCTGGCGTCCAAATAAGTAATATGTTCGGGTACCTGTGAATTAAAATTTCTCTAATTGCCGTGGCATAAAGGTTATTGTTTGTCATATTTGAAATAGCTTTTAGAGAGGAAAGCGAGTCGGTACAGTTTGCCCAAAAACCATTATTTTTCTTAATAATGTTAATTGCCTCTAATGTGACGATGATTTCCGCAGTATATATAGATGTGTAAGGCGGAAGGGATTTCGTTAATATGACTTTTTCGTTTTGGGTTATGCTGTAGCTCACATGACTGTTTATTTTTGATGCATCTTTGAAGACGAATTTGTGTTTATCATATTGTGATTGCAATTCTAAAAACAATTTTTGAAATATGGAATGGTCTGTATTTGCTTTTATTTTGTCGTGAAGAGAAAGGTTTATTGAGTTATTTATTTTAAATGTACACAAAACAATTAAAAATTAACACTCTGTCTTCTTACACACTTTTAAGGCTTAAGAACACACTTATATTACAGCTACAAAACACTTTGATATTTACGCAACGATGACTCAAAATAAACTGATTTACTTGATTGACCCTGTTAGTCTATTTATACAGCAATCATAATTTCTGGAAGGTTCGGAGCTAAGATACTAGAATGTTCACGACTGCCAGTCTAGAATGTTCGTGTCTAGAATATTCGGCCAAAGGTGTTAAAACTTAATGTTGCCATATTGCTCAGCTATATTTAAAACAGGGTGTTCTCAATAATGTTTATGAATTAAAACTTCTACAAATGCTAAACAAGTTGTATGTCGATAAACATGCCGTTTGTTGATAAAGATGTTGTATGTTGATACCAACCGTTAAATTTAAATTGAAATACAATTTCGTAACAATATTGTATTTGTTAAACTAAGTAAATTTCAGTACAATTATGTACAATGTACTTCAAATAAAAGAATAAACAATATTCAAAGAAGTTTAAGCAGCTACTAAATGGCACATTAGGGTTCTTTTATGCAAATAACAACATAAAATATTGATCGCTATCCACACCAGGATCACCGAATCCTTTATAATGTTGACATGTTAAAGTCAAATGCCTACGAATTAAGAAATATGTATAACCCGAATGAAATCGGCTTTCGTAAACTAAATAGAATGGAACCTAATATTCGGTATAATCCGTAACCTAAACTTTTTCCAATATACTTTAATTATATTATTTCTAGAGTATGTTGGAGCTGAATTAGGGCCACATCTCTTACATGGAGATCTTTACTCAATTCTGCCTTGTTTCTTTGTCGTGAACACAAGTGTTTTTTGTTTTATATTGTCGATAGAATATCGAATATTTCTTAAGACATTTTATAATAATATATGAGTTCTCTTTTAAGATCCATTATATTTGTTGTTTCTTTTGAAAATTTCGATATCGGGCCTAATTTTACTCTTTTACTGGCCGATGTTTTGTATGCTGCTTATTTGATATTTGCACGTTTGGTAATGTAGTGGTATATGTAACATATTTGACATGTTACCCCATGTCTTCATGAGTAATTGTTTGTGAGCACAATAACAAACCGGCGACAGAATATTAATGATCTACTATGTGAGGAAAATGATGTTAATTTTCAAAGTTATCTTTGTAATTACATTTGAATCCAGAGATAATTGTGAAAAGAAATGTTCCGGAAATAGCATAACATCGACAAGAGTTGTCTACACGAGACAAACGAAACAAAATGAATAAACAAATAGATGACTTGTCAAGACAGCGTGTAATTAATTTTGAATATATTAATTTGTCTATATAGATGTGAGTTTAAAATCTGAATATGTCCATTCAATCTGGGATGTTTATAACTCCTTATTTTTGCTTCATCTATTTTGTCTAATTAGACAAAATGTTTGTAACTTTTGTTTTTCTGCTCTTGCTAAATTACAAACTTTCCTTTTAGATGGTAATAAATGTCCCACTCCAAATTGTAATGGTCAGGGTCATATTACTGGATTATATTCACAACATAGAAGGTACTAATACCATTTGAAGATTCTATCTATGAATAGAAACCATTAAAACCAATGTTTTCTTTCTTTTCTAAAAATAATTTTTTCTTACAGTATATCAGGTTGTCCCAAACGTGATAAAGTCACTACGGAATGTAAGTCAAAAAAAAAAAAAAAAAAAAAAAACAAATAAACTTCTTAAAAATCACATAAAATACAAGCATGTTTGTAAAAAACTTTTTAAAATCTTTCAAACTCTTACTCTCACTCACTCATTCTGTATATTTGACTCTGTATAATTATTAGTAACTTCTATGTATGTGTGTATATAAAAATGTTTAATGCATGATTATCATGTCTCTGGAAACAACTTAATGCTAACTACTACCACTATCTTTAATATATTTTCAACCCTTTTGTACTCGTAAATTGTTTAAACTAGCAACTAACAATGATTTCCAAAACTCTAGTACATACGTACTTTTCTACTAGTACTAATAATATCTATCTACAGTTAAAGTGCTACTCTAACTCCTGTTTATGTATTGATTTAAAAAACTGTTTCTCTATTGTCTTTCTCTAAGAGTCTGTAGTTGTAATTGATTAATTAATTCAAAATTATTGCAACATTTTTGCCATTTTCGTTCTCCTGTTTATTTTGGCTCATCTGCACGCCCCACACAGTATTGGCTTTACATGAGCAAATTATAAAGTGTCCCACACCGGGTTGCAATGGTCGTGGCCATGTGCAGCCTCATCGTAGTGTTCATCGCAGTTTGTCTGGTTGCCCTAAAGCCGTTAAGGGGGCCACATTTAAGAAACAATTGAAATATCAGTGTAGTTCTGAGGATGAGAATAGTCGTACTGATTTCAAATTAAAAAAAGGTTTGTTGTTGATTTTAGCTTGAGAAGGGCAAACAAAATATTTGTCTTGTATAAATGTAAATTGTTCAATATTTAATAATTCCACAGGGCAAAACAAAAATAGAAAATAAAATTGTTAAACTTAATTTTTGTTTTGTCTTAAATAAACGCTTACCCTTATTATTTAGGCTTTAAATGAAATTATTTTACCATTTGAAGAAATATTTTTAAATTTGTTTCATTTGGTTTATTTGCATTTTTTTTTTATAAATTTTAGCTGCTGTAGAATCTAAAGATTTACATCACATGGATAAATATAAACTTCAAACCTCCAATCAATATTTAAACAACAACAATAGCAATTGTATTAACAACAACAATAGCAATAAGTTGAACTCCAGCCCTTCGCATAACAACAATAGCAGTGGCAACAACAGCATTAGCAGCAACAACAATATGCCCATAATCAAAACGGAATTTAGTCCGGTTGCAAATATTAAATCAGAATATAATAAAAGTCCAATGCATTCATATCTTGCAAATGAGACAAATGCCGCGGGTCGTGCCAATGCCTCAGCGACAGGTTCAGCGAACAATAACCAAAGTCAGGCGACTGGCAACTCCACAGCCGGAACTCTCCAACAACAGCAACAACAACAGCAGCAGTCTTCACACAACGATATGAATCGTTTTGTAGGCATGCAAACTCACGGCGGCATTAATGATCAGCAAAGCCCACACAATGGTCAGCAACAAACTTTGCATCAACAACGCGGACCATTCATTGAGGGCTCTTCCGGCCTGATGATGTCTACGGGCAATACTGGTACATCCGCTGGTACTGATGGCAATGAAAGTTATCACAATGACCATCACGCCCAACAAAGCAATGTACAAACAGATCAGCAACAGCAGCAGCAGCAACAATACGAACACATGCAACGTTATGGCCATCATGTTACCAATGGTGAGTCACTTAGCAAACCACCGTCGGCTTATGGAGCCAGTGATATGTTGTCGTCCAGCAATGGTAATGCGGGCAATATTTCTCCCAACACCCGCAGCTATGATCCCAATCCCCCTACTTCAATATCTTCCAGTGTTTCCTCTTCGTATGTAGACTCCTCCACAGCCTCCAGTGGTTTGACTACGGCCTTTGAACGTTACGATCCCAATTGCAATGGCCAAAGGCCCTCGAATATGTATCCGTATCTATCACAATCAGCAGATGATTTACAGGCGCAACAACAGAAATATTTGCAAGACCAGCAATTGCTAATGGCCAAAGTAGAGCATGATGAAATGGCCAATGGTGGTCCGATATATCCCAGGCCTATGTATCATTATGATCCCAGCATGGGACCTCTGCCACCCGGCTTCTCGGCCATTAATCTGTCGGTGAAAATGGCAGCAGCCCAAGCAGCGGCCGCCGCAGCAGCATATCAAAATCAGCAACATCAACAAAGTCAACAACCTGCTCAAGCTTCGGGTCAACAGGCCTCGCAGCAACAACAGCAGCAGCAACCCAAGCAAAGTGGTTCACCTTCACCGACCACGGCGCCCGTTGTTGATCTCTCCGGCTCTACTTCGGTCACCTCCTCCAGTCCGCAAGGTTTCAACTCACCAGCTTCGCATAATCAATACAATCAACGGATTGGTGCTGGCAGCCCACAGCCAGGTGCTAGTCCCAATGTAGCCAGCCCCCAAGTGCCAAGTCCCCAGGGTCAAACTTTGGATCTGACAGTGACCAGACTACCGCACAGTATTATCACCAGTCCCCAGTATGGTGCCCATCCCGATGGTGTAGTGATTGGCGCTCATCCCCAAGGATTTGGACCTGGATTGCCGACATCGGCAGCAAATGGTACGGCTAGATCTCCTCCAATGGAACCTGTTGATTTTAGTGGTCCTCCTCGTCCTTTAGGCTTTGGTCTCGTTGGTCATTTAGGTGGTCCCCGGCCGTACAGTCGTGAATCAACCCCGGACAGTGGTGGCTCCCATTACATTGACAGCTATAGAGATCCCAGTGGTGAGTAGCGTTTAGTAGTATTTATTGGACCTTGTTAGGCTTTAAGGGAAATTGTGAAATGGGGGTACTAAAAGGTTGGAAGACTAATGCATTCAGAGTGGCTAAATTGTATAAGACATTTTCCCTGTCCTTAAGACAACCCCAAATTACATTTCAGTGAATTTCTTTAACAGATCCTTTTACGCACGCTGTAGCCCTTTTTGACACGGCAAAGGGGTAGGATTCGTTTGAACAATGATAGGGAATGGGTTAGACTTCTTATACACATGTGTATATGGGTTATGTTTATACGAAGAGGAGGACAAATCCAATATATATGATCTGGACTATATCAAAGAAGTCTTGCTGATGCATCTAATTAGATTTGTCAGAAGTATCAGATGTTTATCACGGCAGGTAGTCCAAATAACATTTGACGATTTATTTAGATGTGTGTAATTTACATAAATTAAAAATCTGCTAGTGCATACTTAATATACGGGCGATCCATGAAAACTCAGGGATATATTATAAATGTGACTATATTGATTCACAATTGCGCAATTCTCCAGTGTTGAAGTCCTTTTATATAACTTATCTGAAATTTAATTTCCCTTTAACTCTTTAAGAATTTTAATTGGTAGAGTTTATGACAGATCCTTATATTAAAAATCCTATTTTAACCAACTCTTTACTAATTTATTTTTATTTCCTATTATTATATTTGCAAAATATATGTATATTCCAGGCTACTCTCCACATCCTGGCTATGGTATGGTTGTACAGTCTGATTATCCCCCAGCTGGTTATCATGGTTATGGAGCAGCTGCAGCATATCAATGTAGTAATCCTTATGCCACTGCTGTTGGTCCCGGCGGATATCCAACACCAGTTTCAGGTGGTTATTCGACTAGTCCAGCTTCATGTTACTCCATGCCACCACCGCAACACATACCACAACATGACAAGACAAAGGATAGGTTAGTTGAATGGCAAGTTTCCCAACAAATAGTAAATAAAATAAATGCTAGATATATAAACATAAATGTACACACACAAGGACATGCCTGCATGTCCTGGTAATCATTATAAATCTAAGTTTTTTGTTAGTTTCTCTCGACTAGGGTTGAGCAAGACGAACAGAAACTTTATTAAACCATACAATTTAAAAAAAACAAAATAGTAGTAACAAAATCATATATTATATATCATAATAATGATAATGAATGATGACGATAATGGTGTAAAACTACCAGCAGCTTGTATTTTTAAAGGAGTGTACTAAAATATTCAACAATAACACTTATCATCAACTGTGTAGGTAGTGTCAAATGAACACTGACCGTATACATATCCTCCTTCTGGTAAAATGTTCTTGTAAAGGTCCTTGGCATGTGGTACTTGCTGTTATTTTATATTTTAATATTTATTGAGTTGTGAGTCTGTATGCTGAAACAGGACGGTCATAAAATGTGTAGTCCTAGGAGAATAAAGGTTAATCTAAACTCTGTCAAACCAGACCTTTATTGCACATATTTACATGTACATATTACAATAATTTTAAAGCTGTAAAATCTAATTTGTGTGTTAAAAACTAAATGGAATTATTCTTTATTTGTATGTTATACTTAACACCCTTAAACACCTTCTGTAATTTAAGTTTAAAACTTTAACTTAAAATATATGTATTTAAAAATTGGCTTTTGTCCTTTTCTGCCTGAGTTCTCCTGTTATTTTTATAGAAAACTATTTTAGCTAAAGATATTTAAGTTTGTTTGAAATCATTGAAGCATTTAAAGCAATGAATGGACATTTGGTCAGATAAATTGTTTAATTTAGTAGTTTACAAAACTATTCGAAATTCAATTTAAAATTCTTTAAGTAGTAATTGATTTTAGGGATTAGCTAGTTAAAAGGCAATGTGTACTTCTGTTTGTCTTTCTGCATGGATTAAAAATATAAAAATTAATTTCAAGTTTTTGTGTGTGTTTTTTTTTTTTTTTGAATTTTCTTTTCTTTATTTTCATTTCACATGATATAGTTTGACTGGTTGCCCACGCACCGATCGCAATCACTTACAACCCCATTCACAAGAACTGAAATGTCCCACACCTGGTTGTGATGGTTCGGGTCATGTTACTGGTAACTATTCATCACATCGTAGCCTGTCCGGTTGTCCACGTGCCAATAAACCCAAAAGTAAACCCAGAGATGGACAGGATTCCGAGCCATTAAGGTGAGTAGCATTGAGTTATACCATTTGTTTATTTGGTTGGAGATAAATGTATCTAAATAGCAATTAATTATATAATTTAAACTTTTTAGTTTAAACAGTTTAATTGAACTTAGTTTAATTTGTTTCAGATGAAACTAGTTTTAAGCTTAGATTAAATATTGTTTAAATTTAGTTTAAGCTTGCTTTGAAATTAAATAAAAATGCTTTTGGATTTAGTTTAAACGGAATTTAAATTTAGTTTAAACTTGTTTTAAACTTAGTTTAAACTTGTTTTAAACTTAATTTAAACTTGTTTTAAACTTAGTTTAAATTTGTTTTAAACTTAGTTTAAACTTGTTTTAAACTTAGTTTACACTTGCCTAAAACGTAGTTTACACTTGCTTAAAATATTTTAAAACTTATTTAAGCTTGTTTAAGATTTGGGGAAACTTATTTTAAACACAGTTTAAATTGACTTTACAGTTGTTGTGTGTTTTAAAATATAGTTTAGTTTTAATTTGTTTAAACATTAATTTATCTTATTAGCATTTACCCCACATCAGTGAAGATTTCTGGAACTTATTCCTTGAATGTGTTTCAGTTGCTTAAACACTTCTTAGGGATATTTTGCCACAGTTATTTATTTCTTTTAACCACCCCTTTAAAAAAGGGTTCTGTTGTCACGATAGAAACAGCTTTTTTTATAACTATCAATCTTTTAGATGCCCCATACCTGGCTGTGACGGTTCCGGACATTCTACCGGCAAATTTTTATCACATCGAAGGTAAGTCAAAAGTTTCGAAAAGCACAGCTAACAGATTATCGTTTAAACTTAGCACTAATTTCAAAAAAATGTCTGTGATTTTGTTCCAATTCTAGTGCTTCTGGCTGCCCTATTGCCAATCGTAATAAAATGCGTGTGTTAGAAGCCGGCGGCACTGTGGAACAGCATAAAGCAGCTGTAGCAGCAGCAACTGCCATGAAATTTGATGGTGAGTAGAAAGAAAGAACATATTTAAAAAAAAAAAATTGTTCAGCACTAGACCTTTTCTATGATTATAATTTATTGATTATTGATTAGTATTTTAATTAACAACATGTCACAAAATACTTTACAGAATTCTTTAACAAAAAAAGATCTTTTCTCATAATTTTTGCTCATATCTCTAGATGATTAACATTCATAGCATACAAAAAGCTTGTTGTTAACATTTATTTAAATTTACAAATTCCTCTTTTCCTTCCGCTTAGGCTGTGGTTCCGCTTCCCAGGCTATTAAAAAACCTAAATTCGATGAGGTCACCATGGTGTATCCCAAAGGCTATACAGGTAAGCCCAAAATCCCAGCAATTATTTCATAGTATTTTTTAGTAAATAACATTATTTAAACATATATTTTCCCAGTAGTTTGTTATTAAGTAGTTTTAAACAAAACAAAAAAAAATAATGAAAACTTTTAAGTTGTGTGCGTGTGCTAACAAATTTTTTTCAATTAAACATATTCTTTTTATTTTTAAGTTAAATTTATTAACTAAATTTTTGTTACTAACACTACTTTTCTTTAAACACAAATTAAACTTAAAAATCACCAAGTGCTAGTTAACACACTCTTAACCAAAACAGTTTCTTTAACAAAACCAAAAAAAAATTAATTAATTTATTAATTTTTAATTCTTATTTTCTTTTCATTTCATGATGCGTTCGTTGTTTTTCGGTTTTAGATTATGCGACATTTTGTATCGGCGCTGAATATCTACTGTAAAAAACACAAAACCTATAAAAAAATCTAAAAACAAATATTTCTGTAAATAATTTCCAAGCAAAGAAATACAAATCAACGTTTCTATAAAAAAAAATAACTCAAAAACAGATACGTTTACCCGACCCTGCATTTGAGCAAATAAATCTTAGAAAACAATTGCCTATAGAAAACAAGTGCCTATAAAGATTTGAGTTGTAAAAGGTAAGAAAGATTTCAAGTATCACCTCAAAAACCTCAATAGTTTTTTGTTAATTTTTTCCTGACACTTGACTTTAACATTAAAAATTTCTTAGCACACGCTCACGAAATTTTAAGAAAAATTCAACTAAAAGAAATTTACAAAAGAAAACTTTTATAAAAAAAAAACTTCTTTATTTTTCTGTTTCCTCAATTTTAGGCATGGAAATGATGATGAATGGCGTGGGTTCTGCTTCAGCTATGAACAACCCCCTGGTGGGACCCTCTTCCTCGGCCATTTCCACCACCACAGGCGTTTTGCCCGATAGCTTACAAGCGGCCTCATCATCTTCCACATCCTCGAATGTTACTGGAGACATTAACTCCGTAACACGCCATGAAAATGGTGAAGATATAAATAGTTTGGAGGCTGAAATCACAGAATTGCAGCGAGAAAATGCCCGGGTAGAGTCTCAAATGATGCGTTTGAAATCGGACATAAATGCCATGGAAACACAATTGAACACCAGCGATAGGGTACGTAGGCTCAGGTTCGTTGAGGCAAACAAAAATTAAAAACCTACAAAGGTCACTTAAGTATTTCAAAGTAGTTGATCATTTTTTTCGTTTAATTTCCATCAGTTGTAGTGTGTTAATTATGCTCATTAATTTTCATATATTTCTTTAGCTTCCGGTTTTACTTTTCTGTTACTTTTATGTAGTTCTTTTCCTGTTTGTTTTAATGATTTAGCTTAACAAGTTTGTCAGCATATAACAACAACAAGAAATACAAAAAAGTTTGTTAAGAAAAAGCTTCTGCAGCAAGGGAAAATAAAAATTAAAAGAAAATTTTAGTCTAAAACTTTCTTTTTAAATTAGTTTTCAAGGACGTCTCAAAAGTCTTCATTTGGTTCTTTTTTTCACTCTCTTAGCAAAAGCAGCTAAGAACTGAAAACATTCATGAATTTTGCAGCCATAATAAATGAAATACAGTTGAAAAAAAGTTGGAGTTTTCTAACAATAAAACAAACTTTGTTTTAACGCGCCGCCGTAAAGTTTTTTTTTTGTACTTTTTTTTGTAAATTTTTCCTTTTACTGTGCCAAACTCGCTTGCTAAACTCTAACAAAACCCAAACATAAAAGTTCTAATTTCTCAAACAAAACACCTACTCCCGCTCACCCTCCAGTCTCTAGAACTTGTCTACAACATAACTTTGTTTTATTTAAATTATTATTAACTTGGTTTTAAACAAAAAAAAAAAAACCAGAAAAGTCTCCCCTCTAGTGTTTCATGTTTTTATCAAAGTTTATCAATTAATTTTTATAGAAAAGTAACAACTTTTTTTGTACAGTTTCTTTTTCTGCTACTTTTATTTTCTCTGCAAATATGTCATTGACTTTTTAAGTCAAAATATGAAACGAAATAATACTTTCTTGCACGTTTTTATGCCAAACTTTTATTTGAATATTTCATTAAATTAAGTTTTTAACTATTAAAAAATATATGTATGTATATAAGGGGCAGTGGCTTAATATTAATGTATTTAAATGAAATTGTGCCAGTTTAGTTAAAAACATGTTTAAATACTCTGAAGTTTTTAAATCAATTTATATTTTTTGATATTATAACTTTTAAAAACTTTTAGGTTCTTCAATCAAATAATTATAAATGTTCTACATTTTTAGATCTTTTTAGACATTTATGAACTGATTTTCCAAAGTTTTAGTAAAGATCTAAATTAGTATTCTACCTATAAATCAATACTAACAAAATTTATTGAAATTTCAAATACATTTGGGAAATAAAAACAATTTAAACACACAAACAAGACCTGCATATTAATCAACATTAAATACGAATTAAAATGAACAAGGTTAACAACATTAAAAATAAACATTAATAAATTTAGAACTATAGAAACTTATAGAATTAAAAAACAAATAATTTAATTATATAGTATAAAAGAGTAACGTGACTGACTGACTGATTCAGCCCAAACCTCTAAAGCTAGAAACTTGAAATTCGGATAATGGGTTCCTTTTACAACATGTAGATCCACTAAGAAGGGATTTTTGGTAATTCGGTCGTTAAGGGCGAAAAATGGGGCAAAAACGGGTAAAACCAGTACCTCTATATCTCCAAAACAAATAAACTTAGAAATAATATCTTAAATGCAGCCGCCTTTAATCAAAAAAAGAGCCGACAGGTGGCTGGTACTTTTTTGAAAATAGTCCCCGTAGAACGCTCCGTTAATATATACATATATCTCCTACATAAATAAACATAGACATATTATATTAAATGAATCTGGCTCAGATCAATAAAGACTAGAAAATGTTTTTTCTCACTAAAAATTCCATTAACTATTATTTTCAAATAGTATGTATTACGGATAATTAATAGGTACTTTTTAGAAAATTATTTTTTTCACGGGTGACAAAAACGGGATAAAAACGGACATTTGATATTATTTATTCAATTTGAAAATAAAACAAAAATAAAATATTTTTCCATCCACACAAAAAAGAACCCAGAACATGCTATTCATGACTCAAATATAATGGATATAAAAAGGGCCAAATTTCAGTACACTTATATTGGTACTTTTTTGAAATTCATTTCTACTATTCTATTCTCGCAAACTATGCATCTGATCATGTTATTATCTTCGGCAAAGTTGTTGTGCATGAGCATGGGAAGGTTTCTGAGTTGATAGGACCACGCCTACCTTAACGTCCACTTTTTTAAATTGATTAATTGCTTCTGCATGGCTTTTTATAGATTTACTTCAAACAAGTTGTATGCACATCTTACTCAAGGCGAGGTAAAAATAAAAATGTTATGTGCCACGCCCACTTTCATGCCCCATCTCAAAAAATAATTGTTTGTATGTATGTCCTTTATAGAATCGTAAACTATGTATTTGATGAGCCCGGGAAGGTTTCTGAGTTGGTATGAACACGCCTACTCTAACGCCCACTTTTGTTTAATTAATTACAATGCCTGCCGGCAAGGCCAGACCACTGGACCGATCTTACTAAAACTTTGACGGGATATAACTAAGACTCCGGCATGACTAAGAATACTTTTTTCGACCGCCTACTTTTTTTCAAAATAAACAAAATCAATAAAATTACTCAAAATGAATTAAATATTTGAGTAATGCCTTTCTTTCAAATTAAATTTAATAGGTGGCGTCTAGTTTAATTATAATTTGGAATGCATAATATTCAATTCAGTGTAATTATGAATCATGGCCCTTGCAAATATACCATAACAAAGGATAGTTCTTTTTTTTTTTTTTTGATTATAAACCAGGGTGGCGGAGAACTAATCCCTCAAATTACCAAGTTAGCCCACGTCGATTCAAGTAAGTCCCAAGACGACTCCTATATTCATATAGGAAAATTAAACCTAAATTCATAGGTTATAAAACCAAAAAGAATGCATGTGATCAATGCACAACTTCGAAAAACTGTAAAGCGGAACAGTAAAACGACGTCAAAGATTCACCAATGCAAGAGTGAGGCCGTGAAAAAAAGGACGGCCTGATTGCTCTTAAGCGATAATGACAATGACGCGCGAGTTCTTCTTCCGTTCAGAGCTGAATTACGACTGAAACTATAGTTCTGTTCTAGTTTTTGTTCCCAGTGTAGTTGTTTTATAAGAGAATGCCTGTTAAATCCCATAAAACATTAACTTTATTTTTCTTAATTCTAATAGTTCTTCGACTGTTAAGGTACGGTCGAACTTGGCAAATATTTGATATTTTTTTGAGTAAATATTTGCCAAGTGTGACCGTATCTTTAGACAAGAAATTGAGCATTGCTGCTTTGCAATATTACTTGGGATGCATAAAGTAGCCAATTGACTTATTTTACATCACTTTGCCAAATGATTTGATATTAGTAAAAATACAGAACGGATTGTTTTGATGTAGTAAGGCTGCATTATTGAATATTTATATGAAGATCTCAATTGAGTTATTGACTTTTGGTATCTTTTCGTGCTGTTATACTTTTTTCTGGGTCAGACAAGTGAAACTTACGTTTCCTTAACGGAACGAATTAATTGTGGTTTAAAATATAAATTGATGTCAGTGAAATGTCACAAACCCGAGTTTGTGCGTGTTTTCTGTACACTAAAGTGGGCTGATGTTAAGACGTAACTATTGAATCAACAATGATTTAAAGCAATTAATATATAATTGACAAAATTGTACTAAATTCAATCTTTGACCTAAAAATATAATGTTAGGTCAATAAATTGTATTTCCGATTTATCAGAGAAGTTTGCCGATATATTACAGCCGAATGAAAGATCTCAGAAAATGTTCGTTAAAATTGGCTCAAGTTCAAGACCCAACGTAGAGAGGCCGCCAACAATATCAATGCAACTGCAATAAACATCTAATATCTAATTTTTAGCTCAAGTTGCGAAAAGTAAAAAAAAAATATTAAATAGCTTTAAACTTTTATTTCAAATCTTTTTATTTCATAAACTTTTGCAGAATTCTTAGAATTTTACTACATGTTAAATACCATTTAAAAATATTTCAATAGCTAGTTACTTTTAAATGTAGTTTTAATTACAAGCAAATATGTATTTGCGTATGCATACATAATATGTACGAGTATTCATATATTTATAATAAAAATTTATTTTGTTGCACTAAATATTAAAATATAATTAATTACATATAATATATCATTGTTTACAAAACAAAAAAAAAAACAAAAGTGCAATCATGGTTGGTATGTAAAATGAAAATATCAAGAAAAAAATAAAAACAAAATAAATTGCTATTTTCAAAATGGCGTTTATATAATTATACATGAATGTATGTAAGTGCGAGTATGTTTATAAAAAAATATACATCTTTATATATACATACATATACATATGTATATAAACCCACCTAAATGTTTTGAACATGTCAAAATAAGCTGAAAATACAACACACAACAACTACAAAAAGTCTACCAATGAAATTTTTCTGTTACACAATGCATTTGTATGCAGTTTGTGTTTTTTTCCAATTCATCTTAAAATACAGGAAAAAAGCTTCCAGCCAGCAACCCCTAAAAACACAAAAATAACAACAACTAAAATTCCCTAAAGGTAGAAGTAAAAACACATTCGCAAGCATACACTCAAAAAAAATGTCCATGCGCAAAATGCATTGGAATGAAATAAGGTTTGTTGTTGTTGTTGGTATTGTACTCCCAATTCACACTACACCTTTTGAGGAGCACACACACAAGAGCCTTTATGTAAGAGTATGAGAGTATGTTTAAGTAACTGTAAACTGAATCGACAATAACGACAACAACAACAACATTCGCATACAGCCATAAATAAAGCGCCCCTATACACACCCACCTATACCCAATAACAACAATTACCGTTATACAAAACTCTCTCTCTCTCTCAGTTGTAATCGTACTTATTTTTTCTTTACTTTCTTTTTGTCAAATCACTCAGGACTATTTGATATGTACGAGTTTAACCTCTTGGCCTCCCCAAGGAGGTGGCAAAGCATGTGTATATGTTGGGGAATGTATTTTTAGGAGTCTCCTGTAGTAAACTGTAAAATAAAAATACCAATGAAAATAACAGCAAGAAATACAACATCCCTCGATACAGTACCAACTGCCTGCCACCCTTATTGCTCATACCCTTTGTCAAATTAATAGACCGAGGTGGGGAGCATTTCGAAATAGCCCCAACGATTTTTTTTTTATTTTCTTCAAATTTTTCCTTTCTACTTATTTTCCCGTATACGTTTATGTAACAATGAAAAAAGGGCGTCACACAATTTTTTTCCATGTTTTTTTTACACAATTTATGTATCGTTTTGTGTTATGTACAATATAATATTTTGTTGTTGTCATATTTTTTTAAGACATACAAACATACAATCATATAAATATATTTCTCAAACCTCTTTGTGTATGTACTCGTATATATACAATTTTCTGATGTATATAGATTTTTTATATATTTTATTTTCTCTGTAATATTTATTACATCAAAAGTATGTGTGTGTATATTTTTTGCTTATTATTTTCTTTTTCTTTTTTTGTTTCTCCATTGAACTCAAGTGCACTCAAAACGATCCTGACTGACGTTATTGCAGTCTCGTATTTATTTATTTATATTTTTTTATGTTATTTGCTGTTTTTATGTATCAACCAAAATTGAATTAAATAAAATTCAATATAATGTAACGCACTATGATAAAAGTTAAAAGTTGTGTAATTCAAATTGTACTTGTTCTTTAAGGGGCTTTTTATGTAAATAATTGCATAAAACTTTTGTGCAAAATTGTGTATTTTTGTGATGAGTGAAAATATGTAATATCTTTCAACGACAGTCAATATTAAACATTTGCAACAAAAGAAACGGAGAATTTAAAAAAAAATATATAAAAAATTTTATTTTAAAAACAATATTTGATTTGTGACGAGAATTGTCACATCTAAAATTGTCTAGTGATCTTCAAACATGTTTAATGTGATGTGTCATACGTATGCAATTATAAATGACATGCGCAACACTTTTTATGTCATATTATTGCATGTCATTCGCATTGTTTAATATGTTGGAACATTTTGATTTTGAAATGGTTGTGAAAAGAGTATTTTTTTCGAATGAAAGTAATAAACTATATGTATACTCGCTTTAGAAATAAAAGCGAAGAGCATTTTAGATATCGACTATATTTCGATGAACAACTTAGAGTGATGAGATAATTTTAATTCAGTATTTGGAAATGTTAAGATAATGGGTTAATGTTTACTCGGCAAATATATGTTTCTATGAATCGTCTAAGCCCTTGTATACCTATAAATAGTAATTAAAAAATAACCACAAAATCTTCTCCTCTCTCGTTTGTTGGAGCAATCGATCGGTGACAATCACAACCAGAGTTGTCAACTTGGTGCGTTTCGCACCATTTTTCGTGCTTTTTTTTAAATTTTTGGTGCGAAAAATTCTTTAGATGGTGCGCGGTGCGCTTTTTTTAAAATTTTGGTGCGCTTTTCAATTTTTGGTGGCACCAAAGCAAATTCAACACAACTTTTTGTTTCAGTGTGAGAAAAAATCTTTCTACAATAAAATACAACTGTTTGAGTGTTTTTTATTTTATTCGAAAATGTGATGAAATCATTATTTTTACTAATTTTTAATAATTCATATCTCATGAAATCTATACGATGAAAAAATGTATTTTAAATACGAATGTATGAAAATCAAATTAAAATTTTAAAAATTTTAATTAAAAATTCTTGTATAACCTGATGGTTTAGTCTACTGAACTGTAGACGAACAACCAGGATTAGAGTACCAGTGGAATTCTAAGAAATTTTATTGGAAAAAATCAACTAGAAAACAAAAATATATAAAAAAAAAGTACCAAATATGTACTGAAATTAGCTTTTTTACCAATTAGTACTTTAGTTCCGAATATCATATTGTGAGTTAAATTTTGAGTGGTTAAATGCTTATTTTGTCTTCATTTATTAAAAAATAGGCTTTTGCTTTTACTAATAATCGTTGATAAAAAGTTTTTTTTTATAGAATTTACGATATTAAAAAATTTCAAATTAATTCAATAAATATTTGAAACAAAAACGAAATTCTTAACTTGGTGCGTTTTTTTTGTAAATGGTGCGCTTTTTTCTCCATTTTGGTGCGTTTTGAAATTTCAAAATTGACAACGCTGATCACAAGCCTGACATAACACTCTTGCATTCTTTAACTAATACCTGCAAATTTTAGCTTGTATCTGCAACTGGATTACCTGGTAGACCTAGGTAATCATCATCTTGTTAAGAAATGTCCGGCATTCCAGAATTATCAACCTCATGAATCCGATAAAAGCTAAAACAATTCAGGGTCCTTCTGATTTTCAAAATAGCAATGTATTAGTAAGGAAGTCTGCAGGCCTCGAATGGGCGATCAATATGGAGAAGCTTTTGTAGAAGGGCCTATTATATCGGATTTCACTGTTAAGCTTTGTAGGATGTAATAGGAAAACCATGTAATGCAATTGACGATAGTGGGATTAGTCCAGTTTGCATAAACATCTTACGTTTTTTTTTTGCATTATTAGTTAATTTATGTGTAACTTTCTTTCAGTTTCCATATATATTTTTAAATTGTAATAGTTTTATATCAAGGTTGGCTACTGATTCGAAATTATTATAATTTGGATTATTTTTGTAACGGTATTTTGAAGGTTACGTTTCTTGATAATTGTATTTCAAGAATAATGGCGACTAAAATTAATAACATATTTTACAACAGAAAGTTTATAATTATTACATTAAATTTTTGCCTATAAACTAAATTATTGAGAACAAGAAATGATTATTTTTATAATTTAAAATTATTTAAAGAATAACTTTAATGTTAATATAATTGCAGTTATGCCTGTAACGCTATTTCAGGCATAACAGTAGTAAAACTAAAAAATTATTTTAGGTTTAACGGTAGCTTAGCGGTAACGGCAGCCAATCTTGTTTTATATTCATGTATAATACACTAACTTGATCTACAATATTTACAGTCTAATTCATAAAAACTTATCAAGGGTTTATAACAGGCTTATAAAGCAAATATCCACACAAAATTTGCTTTATAAGCCAGTTATTAACCTTTGACAAGTTTTATGAATAAGGGGTTTAGTATATAAATATTTTTAATATAAATATGTTTTTTGTATAATTTTAGGAGACTTCTCCGCTGAGTGCTCATCAACAGCGTTCTCTCGCTTCGGTGACTAGCAGTGCTGGAGGAACAGCAGCTCTTGCTGCCGTCTCCTCCAGCACGACCACAGACAGTGCGCTTGGAGTCACCACCAACCACAACAGCAATGGCAACAACAACAACAATGCCAGTAACGGAAGTAACAGCAGCAACAACATCAGCGGAAGCAACGCAAACCCCCACAGCACCAGTAACGGACTCCCAAACCCCTTCACCAGCATCAACACCCACCTAGGCGCTACCACAGGTGGAGGGCCAGGCAGCAGCTCAAATTATGAAACTTCAGCTCCCTCGAACATCAACAATTACTATGAAAGTTTACGCAACAATGTCATAACACTACTTGAACATGTGCGCATACCTCCAAGTGGCCATAATTCTGTCAGCTCTGTAGGTAACAGCTTGTCAAGCGCTTCCTCAGTGTCAGCTGTTGCAAATCAACACACTGCCTATGCCACACACCCATCACTAATACCTCCAGGACCTTTGACTACCACCTCAATAGCCGCCAGTTCAGCTGTTCCCATGTATGGCAGTTCTATGCATCCATTATCTTCGGTTCACACAAGTGGTATGCATCCACCACCACCACCTCCCCCGCCACCACCGCACAGTTCTTCGGCTCATCATCCCTACACGGTGCATCATCCGGCTAGTTATACTCATCATGAACCATTCGATTCGTATATTTCCAAGTTGCAATCGTTGTGTGTACCGCCGGATGTTTATGCGCTGCCTGATGATGGTTCACGTCCAGTATACGATACTGTTAAGTCAAGTTTACATCAAGATTATACAGTGATGCCAACGCCAATATAAATATTTAAATAAATATTCTGTCCTTGTAGGGATAGGGAAATTGATTGGATATTTCTTTCGATGTGTATATATAAGATTAGGAATTTTGTTTATTTGAGAGCTTTTGCACAGATAATTAAAAGTATTGTAGCAGCAAAATGAAGACATTTTGGATTGTAAGTAACTCATATTTGGTTTCAATTTAATGATTTCTGTATGTTTTAAAAAAGATCGCCACTGCTGTTCACAAAACTTTAAAAATTGGTAACAAAAACTTCTCCAAAGAAATTTCTAATAAAACATCACACGGTAATGAATATTATTAAAATATTTTAACAGACCTGCGCATTGAATTATGGGCAGATCTGATAGAATTTCTGATCAATTGATCTCACTCAAACACATTCTTCAATCTATGTAACAAGTTATAAACACTTAAAATGTTAAATGTAAAACTTTAAAAAATATTAGATAAAAACACGAAAAGTAAAATACTTTAGTTAAAATCCCGTGTAAATAATTAGAAATCTTAAAACCAGACAAAGTTTATGAAAAATAAGTAAATGAAATGTACATAGAAAAATGTTAGAAAATTTAAACAAAAAATTGAACTTATAAAGTGTTTAAGTACTACATAAATATAAATAACAAAAACTAAAATTATAAAAAAGAAAAATATTAAGAAATTGTATATAAAACCCATAAATAAAAAATCCATGTAAATTATGCTCAACATTTTAAAAGTTTAAATATAAATAAATAAATTAAAAAAAAAACATAGCAACTAAAAAATACGAGTATTTAAAACAAGATGTGATTTTTTTTAGTATTCAATAGTTATTAATTGTATAATCATATTAAAAAATAAAAAATTAAAAATCAAAAAAGCTGTTTACTACATAGAAACTAATATATTAATAAGCTTTTCAAATATTTTAAAGCAAAAACGAAAAAAAATCAGTAATTATAACAGCCACTATACGATTAATTTAAATTTAAAAACCAACAAATAATAATCAAATATTTATTAGTTTTACTAAACGAAAAAAAAAAATACCATAAGGTGAAGAAATAAATAAAAAAAGTTTTAAATTTAGTTATAAGTTTAAGTGCAATATTATGAATAATTAGCCATATTTTATTAACTGATCTTGTAAATAATGTTAGAGCCCTGAGATGACTCTTAAAAAATCTAATTGCTAATAAATATTTCAAATTAACTAAACCAAAACCAAAAACAAAAAAATCATAAACGAAACAATACAAAATAAAAAGGAAATAATTAGTAAATAAATATTAAAAAATAAAACTTGGTTGTTTTTTATTTTAAGGACAACAATATCTGTTGTAACCACATTTGGAGCAAAACATGTGATAAATATAAACCAAACACACTAATTATTCCCGCCAAAAATATTTGTACGAATGCTGATCAAAATACAAAGAAAATCGTGAAAAAATTTCTTAAAAATTCGACACTGAAAAATTAAAAAGCTTCTAAAAAGTAAAACGATACAAGAAAACCTTATGCATAGATCGTAAACAAAGAGAAAGCTAAAATTTTATTATAAGAAACCAGAACCAAATCCTATGCTCAATAAAGCAAAATCCAGGAAGTAAATACCTCAGGAAAAATAAATGTGGATGCAAATAAATACCCAAATTGTAATTAAAATCAGAATTATAGATTTAAATCTATATCATTTTTCAAGAGCATCAAAAAAAAAATCAGAATACATATAAAAAAAATTTTAAATCCTCTAATTGTTCTTAGCTTCGGCTAAATTAAAAATATTGAGCTATTGTCAAAGTAAAGGTAAAATGGAGTGCTACTGATCTAGACCGTAAAAAATGTAAGATATACTGGCCGAAATTTTAGCTTAAATTAATCAAAATATTTTGTGGAAATGCAAGGATATTAAAAATCTCAAACATTTAAAAATGGACTTTTGGTCATTGGGCCAACATTTATAAGATTTATTTAATACATGCTGGTTTAAATTCCTATGAGGATTCCCTACTTCGGAGTTTAGTCCAAAGTTTCGAAAGGACTATTGTTAAAAAAATTTAACACATTTCTTAATAATTAATAATATTGAGGAAAATAAAAACATTGCACATTTGTAAATATTTTACGTTATTATTATTGACTGACTTCAAATAGTCACATATTATTAGACTGGCACAAAAATAAACGTTGGTTTATTTCCTTTAAATAAACCGGATTCTTATAATTTGCCAAATAAAAGCGTCAAGTAGTTTGAAAAAAAAAAACAATTAAAAATGAATACTGTCTTTTTATACACTTATATTACGGTTTAAAAACACACTTAAATTAAAGTTTACGAACACTTGATGTTTACACAACAATGACTCACAATAAACTGATTAACTTGATAGGCCCTGTTAGTCTATTTATATACCAATCATAATTTCTGGAAGGTTTGGGGCTAAGATGTTAGAATATTCACGGCTGCAACTCTATAATGTTCGTGTCTAGAATATTCAGCCAAAGTCGTTAAAACTTAATGTTGCCATATTGCTGAGCTATATTTAAAACAGGGTGTTCTAATAATGTTTATTAAATAAAACTTCTGCAAATTCTAAACAAGTTAAAATCCGATAAATATGCAGTATGTTGATAAACATGCTGTATGTTGATACCTAGCGTTATATTTAAGTTCTAATATAGTTTTCTCAACAACTAAATTGAATCTATTTTATATTTTTAATTATTTGTATTGTAGTGGTCTAACTTTTCATAAATAATTAACAATGTTTTTGAAATATAAAATAAAAAATCCTAAATTGGCAAAAAAAACAATCTGAAATTATATATAAAGCTATAAAATGTCAGTCTTTATCTTTGACATCTAAAGCTAATTCATAATAGTAAAAACGTTAGTGTTTGAATTTTTCATTCTCAATTAGCATTGATAGAATACTAATTTTTAAAATGTAAAATTTTGGATTTGAGATATGCATTTTTTGGCTAACAGATAACAGACCCTTGGGAGCACCATCATTTTCCATACGGAAAAGTCCCACATATATTATACATGTAGTATGTAAATAGTTTGAAGTTTTTCATATACATACATATGTACATAGTAAATCCATTAAAATAGTGTATAAAAATCTTACCTTAAATCGGTACTGCGCCCAATGTCATCTTAATTTATTGAACTTATTTATATGCCTTGTTACCACTTTTATATTTTATGTTAATATTTATAGTTTCAAACAATATTATTTTTTATTTAATTTTAGAATTTTTTTTTTTAATTATAATGATTTGAACCAAATTTGTTTTATTATATTAAAACCAAATAATATTCATTTCATTTATTAAATGGCTGACACAACTGACGCTGCGCTGCTTACTCTAAATAATTCTTCTTTTCGAAAACAAATCAAAACAGGCTGCGCTGTCGACACAAAATGTATTTTTCTCTATGCATTTTTATAAATATACCTACTTTGTTGTTATTGCCTTTATTATTTATTTTTTCTTTTTGCCTATTCTAATAATCTCCTTTTTAAAAAGCTTTATTACAATAACAAAACATCTTTGTATGTACTTTTCTCACAAACAAAGACATAACAAAAGAGAATAAGTGCAAGTAAACAACAACAATAATGGTATGACACTGCAAATATGTCGTCACTAACTAAAGAGTCTTGTGCGCTTACTAATTTATTATTTAAAGAAATTTGATTTAGATTTTAGTAAAATTGAATAGATTTTACTTTCTTTATAATATTTAACACTTTTTTAATAGTTATATTACACTTTTTACTTATTTTAATTTTGTATTCACTTTTAAACCTTCACTGCTTGTAAGTTGGGCACGTATGAATTTAAAGCCGGCTAGAGTAAAACTAATTTAATAAAGGCGAAAATAAGTGGCGAAAGAGAAAACAACAGAGTTGCCGTTATAAAATATTTGTGTGTTTTAAATAATTCTTCTTTTCAAGTATTGAATTATACCTATTAAGTGTTTATAACAAAAATTAAAAAATTCATGAAACGCAAACGCAAATGTTAATGATTAATAATTAATATTTAGTAAACCAATGACATTGTAGAATATATTTAAAAAAAATAATTTTATTTAAAGTTTTAATTTTAATATTTTAATTTTATTTAATGTTTTAATTTTAATATTTTAATTTTATTTAATGTTTTAATTTAAGATATACGTACTTCTCTAAAGTTTCATAAACATCGGCTCAAAAATATTATATACATACATACTAGGTATATCAAATATATTATATGTAGTATACATATATTATATATATTATATATTTTAAAGGAAATCGCAAATTGTATTGCAAAATTTTGTCGTTGATCTTTAAAATTTAATAATTAAAAAACATTATACAACTTTAGAAAAACTTTCAGGGGCATTTTAAAAAATCTTTAAAAGTTATAACATTATTTGTTAAAATATGTCAAACAAATTAGTTTTTCCCGAAATTCGCAGATTTCAAATCGCCGTTACTGCTGAACTATAGCAGGTATTGAGATATTTTTTTAAAATTTTGTGCGCTCATATATCCTAACTAAATTCTAAAGAAATGTTCTAGAAATTTAAAAATTAAATCAAATAACTGAAGGTTTTATTGTACATACAGCTGTTGACAACAAATTTAGTTAAATTATTATTAATTTTGGTTAAATTTTTACAAATATGAAATCAAAGAAAACGAGACAGCAAAAAAGTGCGATTATTATTAAAAAAAAATAATTTAAGTTAAGTGTATTTCAAACAAAATGGTTTTTACCATAGCTAACGTTCTCCGTTGCAAATGGCCCAGAAAAACATTATTCCACACCGACCGCATGATAAGGCGAATTTCTAAAGCAAACTCGAAAAAATCATCCAACGTGGAATTCAAGAAAAACTAAATGTCAAATAGAACTATATCGCGACGTTTGGTGGAAGATAGGCTTCATTAAAGAGCAGGGCGCAAGAAGTCTCTCCAGGAATGGTGTTGGCCGAATTTAAAGAATTGATGGTATTTTTAATAAGGAGAACTATGTGGAAATACTTAAGGTTCGGTCACATTTGGAAAATATTCGCCGAAAAAGACTAAATAATATATAAATAATTTTTTTATTTAGTCCCCTTTTACAGTTGAGAAATTGAAAGACATACATTTTTCCCATTCCGCTTTGAACTTGCCTAAACCTTTTAGAGTTGCGAAATTAATAGACAGACAGATTATTTTGATTATTTTTTCGTTCTTCTTCTATGTTGATTGTTGTAAAATTTTTTATTATAAAAACGCATTGAAAATAAAAGATATTAAAAAACATATTCAAACAACTGTTAATTATAAGGTTTTTGTTATCAATAAATCTATTTGGTTAATAAATTAAATTATTTTTGTAATACGCGCGTTAAAGTGAGAAAAATGATGTGAAGCAACAACATAAAAAATGCGAAGGGTGGAAATTGTAAACGAAAAATGTCTTAAAATATCCAGTACAGTAGAGGTCTACCGTACACTCTTCCTCTTCAATACATCGCCAACAAACTTCGTCTGTCTGTCTTTCAATTGCTCAACTGTAAAAGGGGACTTAGGCCAAAGCGCAAAAATATTTAGTTTGAATTTCTTTGATGCTGTTTGATCTTGCAAAACTCTTGTAAAAGTAAACAGCGTCAAACAAATTTGTGCTAAAACAAGTGGTTACGCTTTCTTGAGTAAATATTTGCCAAATGTGACCGTACCTTTAGACAATGAGCCAAAGTACACGGCAAATCTTAATAACACATGTTTTGTATGGTGATGTAAAAATGGCAGTAAGTTTTAAAAATATAACCAATATGGGTGGATACTCTTTTCGCAGAAGTGGAGGAGGCGTAAGAGTTTTGAGCGATGTCGGTGTCTCATATCATCAATGCTCTAACGAAGTAAGCCTGTAATGAAACAAAATGGTGTTGCAACTGGTGTTGCTTAATCGTTTCCTATTAGGTGTCTTAAGCTATGTGTCCACGATGGTCAGATATTACAACGTTGTCATATATACCAATGTGCTAACATTGTACTGATATTGAACAATTTTTAACAAAAGGTAAATTGTCAGTTTAGACGACTGTAAGAAAACTAACAATTTCATTTGCACACAATTGTACACGGTTGTCAGATTGTTGTGTGGCATTGTCGTTTTGCAGCTCTGTGTGTGTGTGTTTAAAAATTTTATTAATGTACACTTTAATTTAATTCTTTAATTTTCTTACACTTTTTTCAAAAATTTTATCAATGCACACTTGTTTGTTTATTATTTATGTTGCATTTAGAAATAATTTCTATAACAATGCTGCCATTGGTAGATGCATAAACTTTGCACATATGACAATGAAAAGTGTTTGTCAATTGTCTTAAAACAATGACAATGACAAAATTGTGTGTTTACACGATTGTTAGATGTCTGACAATATTTTTGTCTTCCAATGTACTGAAAATGCTTTTTCTTACAACGTTGGAAGGCAAACATTTTAAGTTTACACGGTTGTTAGACATTTTCTGAACATTTCTCGGACAACGTTGTAATATCTGACCATCGTGGACACATAGCTTTAGTCAAATTAAAGAAAACTTATTTAAATAAATTGATTTCATTAATGATTAGGGTTGAATAATTTCTTAACTTACTTTTACTAGTTTGTTAACAAATAAAAAAAAATGTTTGAAAATTAAATGTAACGTTTCCAATTAGTTGCCGACAGCAGTATTTATTAGAATATTTATGAAAATATGTATGACAATTTTTATTTTGTATAAATAATTTATTAAATAATAAAACGAATTTTTAAAGGACGATTTTAACCAAATGTAAATATAAATATTATTTGATTTGCTATTCTGCAAACAATTTCGAAATTTTACTGCCCCAGCTAAAACTGCTGGAACCCGAAAACAGATTTGTAAGAGTGATAGAACTAATTTCTACTTATTAACATTTCAACATGTTATAATTATTGGAACACTGTACGTATTTGAAAAAAATTTAAATTGTTTAACATTTGGATCACTCTAATACAGCTACATTTGTTTTATCTTCTGATATATAATTCCAAACAGGCACATATCTTCTACCTTCTTCACTTAATTCCCCTACCCTTAAAGTGTTGAGTCTAAACGCAATTAGCAAAAATAAAAATGTGTCCTTTTTACACATTTCTAAATACTGAAAGGTTGGTGAGTTTAGTATAAAGAAAGGCTACATTAAATTTACGCATTTAGTCTTAAACGTAATAAATCTTTAATGTACACATAAATATGAGGACATGTTAAAAGGAAATGTTGTATTTGAAACAAAAAAAAAATAAGGGTTAGAACAAGTTCAAACTGATTTGAACATTTTAAACAAGTCGAAAGAATTTTAAATATTTGGCAGTTAAGAATAAAAAATACACTTTACCAAAATATTACTCATTAAAAGCACTTTAAACTAGCTAAACAGCAAATGCATGTTACTAACAATCCACTTTAAGAAGTGGTAAATTGTAAGAATCGCTGTTCAGTTGTAACAGATAATAAGGACTTTTGTAATTGGACTTTTTTACAGCTATGTATAAGACCTACAAACTAACAAACTTAAAACACTTTCCTTTTTCTATAGTTTAGCAAACGTACACAAATCAATGATTATGTTTGTTGTTGTACGTTCAAAACAATTTTAGAAATTCTAATAAAATTCCTTTAATTACACAAAAAGTTACTACCAAACATTTTTATTCCTTGTGCTGGCCATTTTTAATTCAAAAAATGTCCCAGCCACATTAAAGGTAACTATACAAATATTTGTGGCAACTAAACAAACAATATACAATTCTTTGACCCATGACCACTACTACAACTACTACAACTCCTCATGCTCATCCTCAACATCACACTCAGTTTAGATGCTGTGAAAAATAGCCATTGAAATGTTGAGGATGCTGCTTCCTACTGATGGCTGTTGGTTGATATGGCAACCACATATAAACTGTAGTAAAATGTTTGTGTATGTGTTTTTTTTTTAGAGTTCTTTTGAACATTTAACAAATACTTGGTATTAGTGGCTGGACAGCCGGCCCTTAGTTAGTGCGAGTATGATTTAATTGCTTTTGAGTAAACGTTTACTAAGCATATATTAAATTCTCGTACTATTTATGCCAGCAGTTTTATTTCTAAGCAATTATCTCTAAACAGAAAACCGAAAAAGAGTATCTATGCATCTGTCTTAACCCATATCGGACTGCCCTAAGATTCCATCGAGTTACAATGAAGAGAGTTTTAGAAAATGTTTATTTATGTCCTACTAAGAAAAAAAAAATTTTTTTGGTCCAAATTGAATCACTGGGCGTGGCGCCAGCCCTTGGACAATAGGCGTTGTGTTTTTTTTGGTTCCAAATCTTATATAAATGAATAGATATATATATAATCTTCATACTATCACAGCTGTCCGTCGATATATTAAATATTATTACATACTAATTTTATAACAATTCATAAAAAATCGAAAAAAGTTGGAAAAATCCTTTTTTTGTGATCTGATATGAAAAAATCATTTCTGAGGAAAATCTCAATTCATGTTGCTTAGATATTTAACCAAATTTACATATTGCTTATCGGGGTTAAGAAAAAGATAGCCAAACTGAGAATCACACATCCCTAAAGTGAGTGTTGCGTTTTCGCAACCATAGTTCGATATGGGTTAATGGTCAACAGAAAAAAAATACAGTTGTATGTTTGGCATAAAATAATAGTTTTTCCTGGCGAAAAATTGTTGGAATGTTTAATGAAGCCACAATAAATCAAGTTAAGTACTAGTAAAGTGCTATAGTTTGTTGTGGTAATGTTTTAGTGTAGAATGAAAATATGTATGAAGGTCAAAAGAAGATTATAAATTGGAAATTGAATTTTTTTTTTACAAAATCTAATGTGTATACGAATCTGTTAACACATGCCCACAAATTTGCTTTCAGTGATCTTCGATTTCGGTAAGACGGTGCTACGAGTCATACAGCCTATAATCTTGCAATAAAGTGTTCTTTTTATTTCTCACCATCTATTGCAGGTGTTCTTCGGGAACTACTACCATTAAGCCACAACAAGAATAGTGGAAAACCAGCTTTGTACTGCAAATATCGGTAATAATAATTTAGATTATTTCTATAATGGTAGTTTGGCCTATTTCCATAACTATCTTTTAGGGGAACTTCTAGTGAATCTTTACTAATAAACTTCCTATTTATCTAATTATGATCATAAGTTAATTCCCTAAATTGACTGGAAAAAATTGTTACAAACGATATTTTCACATTTGTATTGCATTTAAGACATCACATGGATTGTTGAAAAATAAAGGTTTTGTCAAGCAATTTACAGAAAAGTATAACCAGAGACAAGAGGCAGGAAAAAGCAATGTCACGATTTGATCAGTGTAAGAGCAAAAGCTCTTCAGATTGAACTCATTTTCTCAAACTTGATTTTTATTCATCTGTTACTAGTTGCACATTTAGAAAAAGGCTTCAGGAAGCTGTCCAAGGAAGGTACCTCTAACGGAATGAGATAAATATATTTTGTTTTGCCAAAAAAAAACATCTATCCCGGGAAAATTGAGGAAATAAGCTTTGGTCTGCTGAAACGACAAAAAATTTGTTCCCTTCGAAAGCACAAAATAAAGAATTTTATCCCAACTCTACCAAAAAAAACCGTGACGCATAGAGAAGCTTTGTAAATACTTTGGAGTTGTGTTTCTTTATCTGGTGTCGGTTCAATTTATTGTATAGACGAAAAATTGTCTACCCTATATCAGGCATACAAGTTTCTTAAATTTTACATAACAAGATGACAATGTAAAACGAATAATATAAAATTATTTTAACAAATACTCAACTCAATTAAAATGGGGTTAAGCCAAGCTTACAAATTTAAATGAATTGTTTACCATTATTTCCAATTATAATTGTTTACTTTTATTTATTGTTCTTTAATAATATGAATATTAGCAATCATATTATTAACTTTCATTCAAAAACTTATAAAAGCTTTCACCAACTTCACACCTAATTCGCCTTTTTAGTTGTAACTGGGCCGTCAAAACATTTACACCCGTCTCGTTATCGTAAAAATTAAAAATCCGAAATTAGTTAAATATTTCAGTTGAAGTGTAAATAAATATGGAAAAATATAATTTTTGTTAACAAATTTTTATAAAACAACTGAGAGTGCAATATTCGGCTGTGCCGAATCTTCAATACCCTCCACCTAAACGTAATAAGAAATACAGAAACTACACTGGTTTTAGGACTTATTCTGTGTTTTCTATTCAGTCTTAGTGCAAATTTTATTAGTATTTTATATATTCTTTGAAAGACATTTTTACGACCAATATTATTAATATGGTTTCTGGATTAAAATTTCTGATCCAAATAAAAGTTTGTTCGATATTTATTAGACATTTTTGTGGGTTATTTTGTTTTTCGGAACTAGTCCTAATATGGCAGCTATGACAAATAATGGACCGAACTTCTTAAGTATTGAAACAGTGAATTTTAAGCATATGAGGATATCTCACGGCGAATTTCAACATAATAACGTCTATGGTCAAACTCGGAGCTATCGTTTTGCGATTTCTTTTTACATGATACTTATTTTTCCCGAATTTTGTATAAATATTCCAATTTTGCAGGAATTTAGTTATCAGTAGGCTATATTTACGGAAGATTTTGGGGACTATGAGAAATCATGGATAGATTTTTACTAGTTTCCTCACACTTTCTTTTTTTATCATAGCAATATCTGCCTAGCAAGTTTCAACTAATTTTTACTGACCTGCTAATTGTATTTTTAAATGTTTTTTTTTTTTTTGAAAAAAGCTTTTATTAACTTCGCTGTAATATTTACCCACTTTCGCTATATTAGTGCAAACTCCGCCGTCTTACTATTTACACGCGTTTGGCGTTCGCTTGGAGTGAAAATATAAAGTTATAAATAGAATTAGTTAGTGTGTTCAAATTGTGAAAAACAATATCAAATTAAAAATAAAAAAGTGAAATATTATAAAGTGCTCTTAAATTAATAATAAATAATCCCTAAAAGTGTGGCATTTGTATGTAAAAATAATTGATTTTGTTACAATCATTAAAATTATAATGTATAGAGACTGCGCTGCTTACTTTTTGTCATATTTTTTGTCCTTGTATTTTCTAGTATACACACAAATTTTCGTGACGTCATAAAGATTTTACTCAATTTATTACTTGTTTGTAGGTACAAATGTACTCGTATGTATAAAAACATGTGTATTCGCTCAGAAAGCTATAGTAAAAGTTTAATTGCATTTAATTTTTATTGACATGCGCACTTATTCAATTCCTCTCTTTAAAAATGTAATTCAAGATTTTGTTGTTGTAAAATGCAGATGCTTTCTATGAGATTGTTTACTTAAAATTAAAGTCTTAAATTTAGTAGTGTTGCTTATAAAAGCTTTTATTAACTCCGCATTATATTAATCATACTACATAGTTGTTATTTTGAGCAAAAAAAGCTTTTTTCATTTATTCTACTGAAGTCACATTATTTCCTTATATATATATATATATATATATCAATAAAAATACCTATGAAAGCTTTTTTACTCCTTTCATAGAACTTAATTATTAGTCTACTGCGCTATAAATGAACTTTCCATCGATGATTTTGATTTAAATTTATGCAGTAGTTTATTGAGTTTACTATTTATTCTCATTTTACTAAGATTAATTTTGTTAGCACAGCAGCACAGTTGTATTTTTAACTAACTAGTTTCAAAATATAAAAGTAAATCTAGAGTGTTGTTACCTATTGAAAATGGGAAATTATAATAAAATAAAAAATCAATTAAATGGCCTGTTGTAAAAAGTAAAAATAGTGGCGAAAGAAGTCTTATTTAAATTTGAAAGTGAAATAAGAAAATATTTATAATAAAAGTGATACGGTATTTCAACGGTTTCGGTATATACGGTTATAACGGTAGCGGTATTGTTACGGTAGCGGTGTTTACTCGGTTATAATATTCGTAGATATCATATTTCGTCGGTTTTCGGTTATTTGCGGTATTAAATCGGAAAGAAATTAAAAAAATGTAGAAAATGATGCTGCCAAGAGGTCATTAGAAAAGGTGAGCTTTTAATTATTGGTTGTTATCACACTATCTTAAAACCGTTACATATTTGATCAATAATTTAAAGTTGCAATAACAAATAAAAATAATTTGATCATGATCACATTATGGTCAAAAATAATGGAGTGGGAACTTAACCCGCAAAAATTACTACACTAGCAACCTACCTAATGCACTAGGCATTTTTATTTCATTTACTTAATTTTTTTACTTGAAAATGTAGATAATATTGGTTCCCGATACTACTGACAGGTTCTTCAGGTTATGTAAAAAGATATATGCATCTTTTTAAATTAAGAATACATATAATTAAAAATATTGAAATTCAATTGATGTACATACATATAATTTTCAAATCGAAGGTTTCATGACAAATTTGGACTTTGCTTTAACCTTTACTAATCCCCATCCACTTTCGCTTTATCAGTACAAACTAAACTGTCTTAATATTTACATACATACTTACTATTTTACATATTAATGAAATTAGTTAAAGTGTGTTAAAATTGTAAAAAAACAGAATCACTAATATCAACTTAACAATAAAAATGTGAAATATAATAAAGTGCTCTCAAATTTAAAAGGTTTTTAGTGAGAATACAAATAATAATTATAATTTGCAGCGTTGTCAACTTGGTGCGTTTCGCACCATTTTTGGTGCTTTTTTACATTTTTTTTTGTAAAAAAAATTTTAGTTGGTGCGATCGGTGACAATCACAACCAGCGTTGTCAACTTGGTGCGTTTCGCACCATTTTTGGTGCGAACAATTCTTTAGTTGGTGTGCGGTGCGCTTTTTGTTAAATTTTGGTGCGCTTTTTAATTTTTGGTGACACCAAAGCAAATTCAACACAACTTTTTGTTTCAGTGTGAGAAAAAATCTTTCTACAATAAAATACACCTGTTTGAGTACCATTTCATTCAGCACTGCAAAATTTGTTTGTGTATTTCGGTGCGTTTTTTTAATTTTTTTCGAAAATGTGATGAAATCTTTATTTTTACTAATTTTTAATAATTCATAACTCATGAAATCTATACGATGAAAAAATGTATTTTAAATACGAATATATGATAAATGAAATCAAATTCTTCAAAAATCTTTGTTTGAAAATCAAATTAACATTTTAAAAAATTTTAAATAAAAATTCTTGTATAACCTGATGGTTTAGTCTACTGAACTGTAGACGAACAACCAGGATTAGAGTACCAGTGGAATTCTAAGAAATTTTATTGGAAAAAATCAACTAGAAAACAAAAATATATAAAAAAAAGTACCAAATATGTACTGAAATTAGCTTTTTTACCAAGTAGTACTTTAGTTCCGAATATCATATTGTGAGTTAAATTTTGAGTGGTTAAGTGCTTACTTTATCTTCATTTATTAAAAAGAAGGTTTTTACTTTTCTAATAATCGGTGATAAAAAGTTTTTTTTTATAGAATTTACGATATTAAAAAATTCAAATTAATTCAATAAATGTTTAAAACAAAAACGAAATTCTTAACTTAAATTTTTTTGTAAATGGTGCGCTTTTTCTCCATTTTGGTGCGTTTTGAAATTTCAAAGTTGACAACGCTGATAATTTGGACTCCTGTAGCATATAGTTTAACAAGTATAGTTTTCTTAAAATCCATTCATTCAAAATATAAAAAATTTATATTGTTATTTAACAATATTTTTAAACATTTGGCTTTCTAATGCAAAAAAAATCTAAAACAGGAACTGCGGTTGTCTGTCTGACTGTCTCCATTAATATCTTCATAAATTAATTATAAAATTTTAATTTTGAATAATTGCTGCTGTTTTAACCATCAGTTTGTCATGGCATACTTTGTCGTCATAAATAAAAAATACTCGTTGTAATACAAAAAAAAAAAAACATTGTATGAAACCTTTGTCTTTTGAGGAAATAAAAATACACACATGATTTGTTAAGGCGTCTCTCATTTACTCCACCTACTTTGCTCTTTTCAGTTTGGACATGTATTCAGGTTTATGTTGACTTTACCATTAAAAGATGAAAAATTTAATTACATATGAACTCATAAATTAACCTGCAACAATTGGTATGTAGAAAAAGGATAAAAAAAGAAAATCTAAAAAAAAATGCTCTGAAACAGGAAGTATGTATGTAAAAGTAACCTTTTTTTGGGAAACTCTAAGGCAGAGTATTTGGTCGCCATACTTCATTTATGATTTAAGTCTTGTTTGCATGCAAGTAGAAAAATCTAAGGGTTTTCTATAACATTTATCGAATTTAATAAAGTAATTGTTGAGAAAATTCCTTGGAGAGTTGTGTATTTCTTTTTTACTCCTGCCTGCTTTAAGGGGATATATAGCTTAAAAAAAATTACTCTCATTAATGTTGCTCATTAGCAGCCTAAACTTTCTCAAGTCACTTGTTTGGTATTGCTAGCATCGACGCCACATGTGTGAAAAGAATTGCGAATATTTTTGCACAAGACATTTTGTATATTACAAACGAAAAGTAATACATACATGTAGTATCAAAGAATGTAACTGTTTAATACTTAAAATAAAAACCCAATTAACATCCCTAATTTTTGCTCATTACCCACAGAGTGTCAACTTCTAAATGATTTGACATTATTCACTAATAGAACTCATCACTTCGGCACACTGTGTTTGTGGAAGTGGAAGTGTAAGCACATGTTGTGCAAAAAGTGTGGGTATGTGGAAGTACACCAATGTGCGGGGGTGATTAATTGCAAAATTTAGGTAAAAAAATATAGCCAATACTTTTGGAAATCGTATTCTTTTGGTTTTAAATTTCCAAAAGCAATAAATAAAGCTTTTTTTGAGATAACTTTTTTGACTTTTCCATACATTTCTCGAGACTCATATTTGATGTATAGGCAATAGTCTATGATTTGATGATTCAGGGAGCTAATTCGCATTCGTATGGGAATAAATTTTCATTCGAACGTTCGAATTTTTTAACATTTGGGTTCCCTCATTTGATAACGAATAAAATGTATCGAAATTTCTAATGACGGCATTCGATAACGAATGATCATTCCAACGCAACCTTGCGAGTTTTTACTCGTAAGCAAAGAAGCATTCGAAATAACGTTTTTTTTAGCAAACAGAAGAAAACAAAGAAAATGTTAGTAAAAAATTTGTTACTTACTTTAAAAAATATTATTAATAATTTTATTATTTTTAGGTATAAATATCAAAAATAAGTTTTACCTATGCTTGCTTTTTGAGCCTAAAACGTCTTTTGAGTCTAAAAAAACACATGCATACATTAATACATATGTATGTATGTATGTATGTATGTACATACTTATTTATACTCATTGTTTGTCAATCTTGAGGAGTCGGAGGTGTTTCTGATTTGTTTCCTTATGTCATTCATGTTTGCAATCTCGCCAGAATCAAAAGACGATGAGTAAAAAAACATAACTGGATTAATTTTTAATTTAAAATAATTTCTTTAAAAAATTTTGCTTTTACTTGAGTTATTTTTTGCAGAACAATATGTTTTTTGTTTACATTTTCTGTTATTTTATTCAGTGTTTTAATACGTTCTTATTTAAATGTTTTACAACACTGAAGCAATTAATCGATTCGATTCGTATCGAGTATCATTATTAGAAAATTTTGCACTGTCGAAATGAATTTCTATTCGAAAACAATTTCGATAACGAATGCCAGAATTAGCTCCCAGGATACATTGGTCAAATATTGTATTTTACAAAAACTTTACGGATCTATTTAAATGTTTTCTTTTATTTTTGAAAAATTCTAAATTTTATTCAGAATTTCAATTTGTTGTATGGTTGGTTTACACTCATTGAGGTTGATGAATTAGTTCAAGACTAGATAAAAGAAGGTCGCTGTAATTTATACCGATACCTAAAATTAATACTTCATCCAGTGTTTTTTTTTTTCAGAAATATATGTTTTAACAAATTAAGTTCACTCTTTCTGTGGTTCCGACTGTTGAAAGTAAGTTCAAGTTTGCGTACTTACCAACCAGTTCCAATGATTTTCGTTCATACAAGATGGCCACATAATCCTGGCCATCTTGTATGTTTCTAGTTTATATAGAGTGTTTTTTTTTTAGCTGTATAGAACTTTTAGTTGTCAACATTTTTGAACTGGCGGCCATTTTGTCAGCTGTCAAGTGATTTATATTTGAAGTCGTTAGTCTACGCCGGCAAGCCCGAAACGACTGTCCACTATAAGAACAACATTCGCCGCATTATTGCCGATATACAACCACAAATTTTGGAAAGAGTCATCGAAAATTGGACTTTCAGATTAGACTACGTCCGAGCCAGCCGTGGCTGTCATATGCCAGAAGTCATATTTAAATTATAATGCCAGAAGATTGTCTTTTGAATAAAGTAAATTCAATGTCAATTTAAAAAATCATGATTTTCGAAATAAATTATTTATAAAATTTGAAGCATTGTTCAGGCGTCAGTTTATTCATGTTGAAAAGCCAAACCAAACTAAACATAAACAGTTAAAAAAGTGTTGCCAACTTAAAGTTCTAAACATCTAAAATATAAAATATAGTTTGAGCCCAGAAGATGTTTCACTTAAAAGCAATGTCTCTTTGCTGGTCTATACGATCTTGATTTTCCGCATATATTTAATAATACAGAATTACCTACATGATTATTTGAGTGCAGTATAATATCGCCCCATTCGATAAAGAAGTTTCTACTGTACTACAACCGTTATAGCCTGAAGCAGTCCAGTAAAACTTTTTTAAGTTTTCAACAGGAGAGTTATTGGCTTAATTACCTTTCTACAAGCAAACTAAACACAGTTGAGACAGAATACATATATTCTATGGGAGCAGGCAATGAGTAATTTCTTTGTAGAAAATCTATTGATCGCCCATGATCTGCTTTCCAGAAGCTTATCTTTTCTATATGTAACACTAGGGTGGCCCTTAGCTATATGGAACATTTTTTTTTGATTTATTTTAATAGCGGTTGATTTTATTAAATTTTTTTCAATTAAGACCAGGAGAAAACTTTTTCAAGTAACATGTATTGGAATCTTCATGGCTAATAATTCTTTCTGACATTGTTTTGTTGTAATATTTATAGCCTTCTCGTGACATTACTTCAAAATTAGATTTTCTGTAAAATTATGATTTTTCCGAAATTTGAGCGGGCTTGCGGCACGTCTTAACCCCAACCTGTTGACCTGAAATTTTTTCAGTATAATTTTTTTACTAAAAGTCACCAAACTGGGCTCACCCCCCAGTGAACAAAATCGAAAATTTTTATTAAGAGCCACCCTAATGTAACATACTGTGGCGAATTTAAAGCTCAGCCATGTTCATACAGCCTAGGAAATAGGTTTCGGTTATAATATCAAAAGACTTCTAGATATCTAGAAATTTTAACTAGGAGTTTTCAAACGTAAAATACTTAGATGAAAAATAAATGTTTGGAAATATTTCAAAAGATACATATATTTGGCATATATATCGTATTCTGATTAATTATCCTGCCAACGTCCTTTTTCTAAGATAAACTTTAAGTACACTAATGATTGAGAAACAAACGTGCATTATTTGTTACATTCATTTTGCTCACTTTGGGCAAAACTACAACAGTTTCTAATTGTATTTATGGTCAAATCTATACAAAATACAAAAAAAAAAAGACAATAATTGGAAACTTGTATGAAATCATACATCATACACATGCGAATACAAACCCTCATCAATACCTTTACATCTGGGTCTAATAGCTGACATTGTTGTGGGAAAAGGATGATGGTTGTTCGCCTCTACTTTATGTGTTAGTTTCAATTGCAAGAAAATTTGTGACTTATTGATGTGTATACGAAATGACAGCAAATCCCATGTGGTGTTCGTTTTTAGATGCCTCACACATCTTTTCGTTTTTGGTTGGACATTCATTTATTTATCTATTCAAACTATAGAAAAATACTACTACATGTATGTACGTAGTAAATAGTTGCTGGTAAAAGTTCTTACTTTTGACTTGTTGTTAGTAAATATGAGTGCGTTTCTTTGTTTAACTCTCACTTAACTTTACATTTAATTTCGTTTATTCATTCAAATGACCACAAAATGACATTTGCCTCCTTTGGGTTGTTAAAAACGAAAATAAAAGATGAACCAAAAAAAACTCCAACACAAAGGAGCATAAAGTATAAATATAGGAAACTAATTTGTCTTGCTTTACAATCGTCCTACATAATCTTATGATAGATGTTTTTATTTTCAATTTGTGAAATTTTCCATATCAAAATTAAATATTATTTGCATTTTCTTCCTATTTTTTTGTGTGGTGTTGTTGGTCTTAAGAGGATGAGTGGTAGTGGTAGACAAAAGGTTGGAAAGGAAAGGGTTAGATTTTCAAAATTGAAATTGACCGTTATCCATTGGTTGATACAAAAATGTCTTATGACAGATGAGCTGCACTCACATTTGTTGGTAATAAATGATTCATGTTTTATTAAAATATTACATTTAAAAAAAATCTGGGTTTTGTGTAGCATTTTTAGGGTGGAGTTTGTTTGGTTTATTAGAATTCTGAATTAATGGATTTTGCTTATATCTATCACTGAGGTGATAAGGGTACGTATATTAATATTAGTTTATAATTTCAATAATATTCATTTGTTATCCTACAAAGAATATATTCTGAATCGCTGTGGATAGGAGAGTAGCTCTAAGCCAGTGTCGGGCACACACATACTCACTCATATGTGCTAGCGTCGGAAGAAGCAAAAAACTAACGACCGGCAATAATTGTACACTCAAATAATTTTTCAGTTGCCAAAATTAAGACATTTTTTACATTTTACATATATTATTTTATTATTTAATATTATTTGTATATATTTTCGTTCGTTGTTAATTAGTTTATCATCAAATTTTAATAGTAATAATTAAAAACGAAAGAAAATATGTACAAATAATATTAAATAATAAAATAATATATGTATGTACATTAGGGCGAGCCAAATTTTTTGTCGATTAGAGCCGCCCCCTAGGATGATTCTATGGACAATTCTAAGCAACTTTGGTGAAGGAACCATGGGTCTATCTCGAGTCTCCCACTTTTCAAAAAATTAATGACTTGAAAGCAAGAAAGACTTTTAAAAATAACTTATTCCGCTTTTCTTCCACTAAATTAATTTTTTTTACACATGTTCTTATATTTTAGGTTGAATTTCTGTTGAAAAAAATAAAATAAATATCAATTTTACCGAACATTTTTTCTCGGAAAATAGACGAAAAATATTACAAATATGCATGAAACGCCCTCTGGTGGTGTTCATAGGTAAAAATAAAGATCAAAAATGAATTATTCGACCCCAAAAACCCCCCATATACACATAAAAAGATAATATAACGATGAATAAAAAATCGAATTTCGAATCAAAATGATGTTATAGGGAAAAAAATAATTTTTTGAAAAGTGGGAGACTCGAAAATCGAGATAGACCAAAGTTGCTTAGAATTGTCCATAGAATCATCCTAGGGGGCGGCTCTAATCGATTTTTTCGGCTCCATACAAATTGGCCCGGCCTAATATACATAAACATAATGTATAATTAAATATTTTTTGACTTACAATGCGATGACAAATCAAGCATTGTGCATCGCCATCAATGTTTTCTATAAAAAAAATCACTTTTCCCATTCTTCATTAAACATTTTGGATTGAGTGTACTAAAAAAATGGGCAGCGAGATCAGACAGCGAAACAGGTTATAGTATACGTGTGTCAACGTGTATAGCATTTAAAAAAACGCCCTCCACTGCTCTAAGCTCTAAACCAGAATAGACAAAGTATATTACTTTTGTAATAAAGACAAATTATTAAATCTTCGTCTAGTATTAGTCCGAACATTTTAAAAAATTTAGATTTCTTAAATACAATTTAAAATTTATATTTTATCACAAATCAATCCCCCCTTTACAATTATTATTTTTGTTTGCTATATTACATGATTCACTTAACATGGATGACACAACAAAATGATGTTTGCTACATTAAAACCCTAACAACAATTAGCAAAAGCTGCTTTTTTCAAAGGATTTTTCACAAAAAAAAAAAAAGTCACATTACAAATAGTGTTGATATCTGTAGTCTGTAATGGGAGGCTGAACAAAATAAATCTAAAACTATTAACAAGACACTCCTACAGCTGCTGGTGCTGGTAACATTTAAACTGTATTACTGACCAAAAAAAAACCTGGTACATAATTACATAGTATCGAGCAAGAAACGGAAAACCAAACAGTCGGCCAAATTTATTTCAATGAGTTGAAAATAAGAGAAACAATTTTTTGTTTTGTTTTAACTTGTCGTTACCCTGTTTCTGCTCTCCTCAAGAAGTTTGCTGTGTAAACACCAATTATTTATGGATAATCTAACCAGTAATGGGACGTTAATTACTTTGGCATGTCAGTTGCACTGCCAACACATACAATATATATGTACGTTTACGTTTATACCTACACTCTGGCTGTGTAAGTGTGAAAATTTACAAGTAATTGTAGGTTTTTGGTTTCCTAGTTAACGAACACTAAATTGTTGTTAGTATTTACTCCTGTTTGGGAAAAAGTAATTATTTTTTTTCCACAATGTTTTGACATAAATTTATAATTAATTATTTTTCGTAGTCTACGTGTGTTGCAGAGAGTGCTGTTAGTGGATTTGACAATATACTAGTGGTAGCTAGAATATTAAATATTTTATATACCTACATATGTACAATGTTTTAAAGTAATGAGAAAAATCATTTAAAAATTTACTGTTCAAATCCCCTAAGAAATGGAATAATACCGTTACTACTCTCTTACTTTGTTTTGCTCTTCGTTCTACCCGTGAAATAATTGTTGGAATTTCATCTGTATTTACTAATATTTAATCGTGTTGTGTTTATTTCAATTATAAAACGTTAAAAATTAATTAAAATAAAGTAAACAAATTTCTTTTACTGTTAGTGAATTAAACAATACTAAATTACCAACGAAGGGCGATGTTATTAATTTTTTCTTGTATCTACGTAATAACGCCGATCGAATTCCAAAGTTTGGTGCATTTAAAAAGAAGCTTTGAGAAGTATTATGTTTTGTGGCCGCGCGTAGGCATTCCAGTTATGTCGGTAAGTGGTGTTCGTAAAAGTTTGGATAAGCTTCTAAATAATTACTATAAAATGGTCAAATATAAATTTGAAAAATTGCAATTTTCGGAAGAAATAATTGCAGTACCAGGTTGGCACAGGGAAAACAACTTCATTTGATAGTCTTGTTTGCTAAATTTAATTATTTTCGCAGCTTATTCATGCTATTCTCAAAACACCGAGCGTTTTGTTCATGTAGTACATGAATCTGCTATGGCTGTCACCATGGGCCACATTTTTCCAAAACTCGAAAACCGGCAAAAATACAGTAAACCTGGATCATTTCAAAATATGATTGATTACAATTACGCAATATTTTGAATGTAACGTTAAATTTTCAGCACACACGTAGAATTTAATTTTTTATAATATTTAGACAATATTTTAATACGGAAACACTTCATTTTCCATAAACTGAAAATTTTTTAATGATTTAAATTTAAAAATTTTCAGTTTAATTGTGAGCATTAATATTCTGATATTAGGGTGGTAGGAACTGAGATCTAGTGAGTAAATGCAAAACATTGGTCTCTTCAAGACAAAAACATCGATATATCACACTTTGAGATCGGACTATAAATACCGATGATATGATAGAAAAAATTAAAAAGGTAACCCCTACGTTCGGCAAAAAGCAAAAATTAATTTTTTCAATAGTTCTGTTCGAATTATCGAAAAACTTCCTGTACAAAAGTTTAATGATTTTTTGTGAGCTTTTATTTTCTGATATTAGGGTGGTAGGAACTGAGATCTGGTGAGTAAATACTAAAACGGGATATGTTAGGTAAATCTAAGATAATAACATCGATAGATCTCCTCAAGACAAAAACATCGATATATCAAACTTTGAGATCGGACTATAAATGCCGAAGATATAACAAAACATGTATTTTGGCGACCCCTACTTTCGGCAACAAAACAAAAAAATTTTTTTTTTCGAAATTGTCTTGCAACAATACTTCATATACTCACTAAGCTTAAAAAAACAATACAATACAATTTCAAGATATTGACAAGTAGATTTGGAGACATTGATGAACTCAGATTTCACCGGAAACCCTGAACTTTTTGTCTATGCGAAGTACATTTTTAACCAATAGTTGACTACCAAGAATATGTCGGCATATTGATAAAACAAAATATTGCTCGTATTACCCCAAAGAATTATAGTATATTCTGAGTCTTTTGAAATTCTACCACTATATAAATATGTCCGTTCTTCCCTTATTAGCATAATAGAGTGTAATTTGAAGTACATACTTATTTTAATTTTTTTTTGTGCATGTTAAAGTAATTTTCCCAAGTGCATCTTAAATGGTAGTTATGACTAATTATGGACCGCAGTTTATAAAATAAGGTGACATGACATTTGTATATGTGAAAAATATTTTTGTTTAATTCTCAAGATGTACAATTTAAGATAAATCTAAACTTTATAAGTTATGCGCAAAATATTTCGAAGCTGAAAGTAAAAAGGAAACAAATAAAATGAGTTTATTCTACCGTTAATTTACTTACAAATTGTCAGGTACGAATTAAGCTTCAAATCTAATTTTTATGACGTGCGCCAAGATAGCATCGAAAAATAGCAACGCCGGAAATGAAAACGAGGGAATTTTCTAATATCGTTTAGGGGAATCGAGTGGCAACAAATGATTTTAGGAATTCAGGGGCAACGAAAACTGGAACAAATTTTAGCAATTTCGAGAGCAAGAAAGCCCGAAAACGATGTTAGGAATTAAGCGGTAATGTAATTATTCAGCATAAAAAATCCAGAGAAATTCGAGCTTCTCCCAAAACTGGTCAGAAAATCTGGGATTCTAAATAAAAAAAAATCTGGGCAGTGTCAGGGCATAGACTCAATGGAAATTGAAAGTGTACATCCCACTGAATATAAAACGCTTTCCGTGCAAAAAATTGTCAGAGCCGTTCCAGAGAAATTCGAGCTCCTCCAAAAATGGTCAGAAAATCTGGGATTCTAAATAAAATAGAATCTGGGCAGTGTCAGGGCATAGACTCAATGGAAATTGAAAGTATATGTACATCCCACTAAATATATTAAAAGCTTTCCGAGCATTTGGTCATATACAACGTGCTCGTTGCTATTAGAATCCCAGATTTTCTGACCATTTTTGGAGGAGCTCGAATTTCTCTGGAACGGCCCTGACAATTTTTTGCACGGAAAGCGTTTTATATTCAGTGGGATGTATACTTTCAATTTCCATTGAGTCTATGCCCTGACACTGCCCAGATTCTATTTTATTTAGAATCCCAGATTTTCTGACCATTTTTGGAGGAGCTCGAATTTCTCTGGAACGGCTCTGACAATTTTTTGCACGGAAAGCGTTTTATATTCAGTGGGATGTATACTTTCAATTACCATTTTCCAATCCCAGACAATTTTTTGCACGGAAAACTTTCTATATTCAGTGAGATTCGTTGCTATTTTTCGTTGCTATTAAAAATCTCCTCAATTCCCTCAATTCATTTCCGGTGATGCCACTAAAATTCAAGAAAACGGGATTGCAAATTTCATTTCCGCCGTTGCTATTTTTCGATGCTATCTTGGCGCACGTATTTTTATGTACTTATGTTAAAATTTAAAGCCCTCTACAGAAAAACATTTTGAATTTGTAATTTATTTAGACACCATAAATAATCTTATAAAAGCATATTACTGCAAAGCTTTAGCTTAGTGCTGATACTAAATCGATTACAATGTATAATAAACACAGCAATAATAAATAAATGGTTAATTTACAATCCACCCCTAATGCGTTAATGATAATATTAAACCACAAGGGTGGCTGTCAACAATTCAAATATGTAATAACAAGTGTGGCGGAACTTTTTAAATATAAGGGCTTATTTATAGTTGTGAAAGCAACAAAAGCTTTTTTGGTTTGTGCCTTTAATAAATAACAACACTATTTTATGGTTGTGTACCTTAATAAAACGTTGACATGTTAACAAATGTAACAAGAAATGTTAAAAAAACTTTTCGATACAATAACATGTATCGTTTTAATGTTTTGATACTTTAGCAAAAAGAAAAATGTTTGAAATAAAAGTTTTGAAAAATTAAAAAGAAGAATACTGGTAAAACGGTTGGAAACTTGAATATTTTCCAGAGAAATTCAGTTTAGCATTTGTTGTTTGTTGAGACCTTACGACCAACAACAAAATTAAATATTGTTCTATTTCATTCTTTGCATTAATTATAATTATAGTAAAAACTTCAAGCCAGAATAATAGAAATTTTCTGATATTAAAAATCGAAAAAGTTCAACAATTATAAAATTCTTAAAATATGTATTCGAAAATTTTTGATATTTCTTTAGTTAGGCTTGAGTTCATTAAATTTAATTTTCATTAAATTATTTTTACTGAAGGTAGGAATTGTTATATGAAAATTATTATTAAAATTTATTGATAATTTTTCGGCTGAGTTGGGGATTGAACCTGGGTTGTTGGTTGAATTTACATACATATGTTTCGAGAAACACCACATTCTCTCATCAGAATTCTTTGTGTTCTAACCTCTGCACCACTGCGGTGCCCGCTAGCCAACAGTCAAACATCAATCCTTTAACCAGTGTTACCAGTGGTTCGAAATTTGCTGTAATTATCAGTTTTCAATTTATGTATTTACATGTTGCCTCCTTTTCTTCAGTTCTTTCGTATTCATGTCAAGACTTTGTCTCGAAAACCTGAATACATTTTTATTATGTTTGTTGTCCACTTTCGTCGACATTTTTGTTGAAAATATTCGAAAATTTTAAGACGTTTTTAGCAAAACAAAATACAGGGGGGTTACTCCGTATTACGAAAGCTTTTGCTTTCGCATCGAAATACGGAGTAACTCCCCAGGGATTTGTTAAAAATATTTATTTTTTAATACAAATTTTTCAAACCTTTTAATTTGAACAACGTTTTATAAAGCATTTCGTCGAATGCCATAAATTTGTGGAAAATGTCAGATTAAAGGTCAGATTTTTAGCTTGTCATAATATGTCATAGATGACCTACATTTACTTGCCTGACAGCAGGTAATATATAATTGGTCATTATTGTTTCAGCTAACATATTTAGCAAGTAATTATTTAAATACTTCTTTTGTTTTCGATTCAATTATATTTATACGCCAACTCATGCCAGCAGAAAACTAGTTTCTCCTCATTCCATTTCTCAATTCACACTCATAACTCAAAATCTAATCATCCCTTTAATTTCCTACAATTTATTATTTGTTTGACTTTGTTCTTTATTAATTTTACTAGCAGCTCTCATTCCACCGTCCTTCATCCGCACACGTCGTAGTTTTTGCGCTACAACAAACTTTTGGAAACAACGATGTTTAATTTACCGATGATGATGCTGATGATGTTGATGCACGAAATAGTATTAACTTTTTTTTTTTTTTTAATTCATTTACAATAGTTTTTCGGGCAAAATAAAATACAGGATGATTGTAGTGCTGTCAGTATTTTCACCTCCTCCATCACCATTATCATGCTTGAGTGCCGTTTCTGCTAGGTATTGGAAATTAGTTTAACAACAATTATGTTGTATGTACACAGTTTGCTGCTGTTGCATATTGCTACAATATTTAGCGTAAGTAATCGTACTATAGTACCTATACATCTCTACATCCATCCATACATAGTGTTACTCGTATGCTAATGCCGCAGGAGTGTTTTCGTAGCGATAATAAGTTATTAGCCAGTTGTTGCTAGACGTTGTGTTGTGTTTTATGTAGTTGAAATGAAAACAAGCTGGCTGGTAAAAGCTACCAAAATGTACATACATACATACATTGCAACTAACACTAGTAGAAACAAGTTGTACGTTTGGTAAAAGGTATATGCTAAAAGTACACTGTAAGCTTTTGGAATATGGCAGCACGTATTTATTGCAAATAATAACATATTGGCTTGCTAATTATGTATGTGCTTTTTTTGTATCATAAATTAAAGTTAATCTTTTTGTATTTAATTGATGATTGATTTTTATTTATGTATTTATCTTTATGAGGTGATTTGCGGCTTTAGATTCTAATGTTGTAGCTTATAAGCTATTACTCATACTCATATTATTAATATTTGATTTGTTGGTAGAGTAACTTCTACAATTTATCGTTTGAACTTGTTAAAGAGGACATTAAAATATGGTTGAATAAATGTATGTTTGGCTTTACAAATTAGGTAATTAGGGGATTGGCGTTAGGGATGCCAATCCGAAAATCCCAATAGCGAATTTGTTTTAAAAAATCCCGGTATTTTTTAGGATTAACAAACCCCAAAAACTAGTATTTGTTTACAAAGTCATCAACAAAAACTTAAATTTTAAAACGTTTGTTGAAGAAATAAATATAAAAGAATTAAAATCAATTTTGGATGGCCAAACTCAAACGCGATATTTGATGTGTCTACAGTTTTTGGAATTTGGAAATTCCTATAGAAAAAGCTTTAATTGATTTAACTCTTCTTTGCATTATATTTTCTTTATTGGTGAAATAAATCCAGGAGGTATTATTATGTTTCAAATTAAACGACAAATAGTTAAAGAAAATCTTAGTATATATTTATAGCAAAAATTTAGCAAAAAAACAATATTACGGAAATTTTCATCATCATTCAATGTAATAGCGTAGACAGACGACACAGTTAATTTGCATTAACAGTCTTAATTCAAATTAACTCGTGAATTATCCTATCTTAATGCGCATTAAGTTAGACGTAAATACACAAAATCAAACTGAATTTATACTGCATTTAGCTATTTCAATATGGCAACATCGTCGAAAATCAATAATATGTTATCAAATTGTTTACTATTCTAAAAGAAGAAGAAGACAATTGTAAAATTAAAATAATAAAAATAGATTTCCACAATTGCCTTTCTCTTATTTCAGAGTGTCCCACTGCGGTCCCCACATGTAGCAACACGTTCAGGTTGATGGTTGCTAGTGCATGAACAAGTTTTGCAACAGTTTCAGCAAAAGTAATTTCAGCTTTTTTTTCAAAGAAATACTGTTTTTTCAGCAAATGCCAAACAAATTTTTTCATACATCAAGCAACGAAATAATTCAATGCCACATGAAAAAACTAAAAACATTCACACCATTCGTCCAGTATTCGTTGCTTTCAGTGAATGAAAACATAAAGAAAGAGCAAAAACAATACAAAAACTAAGAAGTAAATATTTTTTTGGTTGTTGCTTTATGTGCGATTTGTTGACAGTAAACTAGTAAAGTTTGATATTTTTGTTAGTATGTACAACTTATGCAATCAGCATTGAAACTATTCGTACGAATCGTTAAATATTCGTTGCTTTTGGGAGTATACGTTTACATTTGTACAAGACATGCAATGCAAGCATCATTGTTCGTTACACTCCGTTTTGTGAATAATGACTTGTATTGCTTTACGGAATTGATTTATGTTGTCAACATGAGGTTCGTTTTTTGTGATTGTACTCAAAGTCTAAAATTAACCAATCAATCCGTTCTCTGGTACAGAATCTACTAACTACAAGGAAATAATCTTACTCATAGATACATCTAATATTGCATAATATTTTTCACTCGTCGCCTTATTTGAAAACTGCCAAGTGCTTCCGCCGTTAAGGTAATAATGTATTTAATAAAACTATGTAAAACATATGTATAAGCACTTGTATTCTATTAAAGACTTTTACACAAATTTTTGTATAAATGTGCAAGTGTTGGCGGAATATATGTATGCAGGTAGTGGAGCCATAATCGTTATTGTTTTTTGCACTACTCTTAATGCTGCTGCATAGATTCAACATTGACTGTTGCAGTTATTTCCAGATGTTGTTGTATTTGTTGTGTCTATTGCTCTCTGTTGCCTTGTTGCATTTATTGTAGATGATGGTTGGTTATTATCACCCTCAATCTGCAACGTGCCGAATAGTTAAAATTTACTTTGTTGCTGTAGCCCCAACACGATATTGATGCTGTTGCCGGTGTGGCATTGTTATTAATGCCTGTTTGTTTTACTGTGTATCTGTGCAACATACATACCTGGCCACCATCAGTTAATGGAGCTGTCGTTTAGGTAGTGCTATTGGCAACTGTTTAAACCACTTTCATCAGATGGCGACACACCTCTCAAAACTAATAATTGTAACGTGTTTAGCATACAACAGTAAAACGATTCAAAGTTTTTTTTTTTACATTTCACTAAAGCGTAAGTGATTTGTTTTAGGGGGTTTTTTTTTGTGCAGACTTGCAACTCTTTGTGGATTTATTTATTATTCTTAAGAATGCAACTGTATGGTTTCCGCGGCAAATACTGGCTGTATAAACAGTCATAAAAACAGTCGATCGAAGTAGTTGCTTGGCTGATTTAAAAAGAAAGTATTTATTTTACGATTTGATTCTTAAAGACTTACGTTTTGTCTTTCACTTTGCTTTCAGCTGCTTAGTGTTTTATCTACCGCTTTAGGTTTATATTTATTTGTCTCGTAATATGCTGATGGTAGATGAATATTCCACATGCTTCTTTGCTTCTCCTGTGTCAATTGCATTATTGTGACATAAAGTGTCTTTGTTGTTGTTGCATTGTACATCTATCAGTTTATTTCACTGTAATGTCAATAATATTGAAGAGAACAAACCAACTGCCACGAAGAAAATAGTGCACTTTTATATTGGTATGTTGCCTGATGGTTAATGCCTCTCCAAGGGGGTAACGAACATTAGAAATACACAAGTCTTGTCAGGAATATTTTACCACGTCAGTATGGGAGATTTTAAAGACATAAAATTGGATACATTTGATTTAAATTGCATTATGTGGTTGGTAAAGTAGCAGATTTCATTTTAAAGATTTTTAAAATGCCATAAATATGTGAGGAATATTTATTAGGTAAAAGGATGTGCGATGTTTTGAATAAGCTGTTAGTGAATCTTTTGGATATATTAACAATTAGTGGGAATAAATTTCTTCCTCAGTGGGGCAGATATAATTGCATTATATTTGAATAACTGAGTGGTCTTCATAGTGGTATAATGTGCAACATGTGGCCGAGGTACAAGTTCGATTGCATTTACGGAGTTTGTTTTTAGTGGATCAACGACGACCTGTCTTGTACATTCCTTCCATATATAAATTGTGTTAAAGGCGATATGAGTGCATTTAAACTAGAGGCACCTGCGAATTTTCAGGATCTTTGAGAATGATCCTTATGTTTAGTATTGGACCTCGTGTCACTGACTCTGGAGTCATACAAAATTTTTAATATCTTTTTATTTGAATGGGTTCAGTTGTCCACTGCAGATCAGTGAGTTAAAAGGTCTTTTAAAGGCGTTTTTCTATGGCCGTTTAACTATCAATATTTTAGTCGAAGATTTATACCATCCATATTTGCGTTGTTAAGTTTTGGAAATAGAACATTTAGCCAGACTGGTCTCAAGGCCCAATATTCTTATAGGAAGAGTATGGCGGTCATAACGGACAGCGTTGTATTTCTTAACGTATTTTGTGCACACAACAGATAGGAATTATCAGGTTTATGCTTAAAACGAAACGACCGATAGTTTGGCTACCATTCTTTGACATCCTGCAGGAATACAATAGAGAAGAAATTGCGTTGAATCACAATTCCATCAACAATGCTTTAAGGCTTCATTAGTCTTTACTTTCTGTTGCTGTTCTGTTCCGTGTTGTTCTGTTGTTAAATTTTCGTAGTTAGTTTTCCGTATAAACGTATCAGCTGTTTTAGGTAAACAGACAACACATACCGCGAAAATTAATCAAAAAATACAAATCAAAGTTTTTTTTATTGTACAATATGTCATTACTTTCGACTTAACTAATGAGTTTTTCGTCATTCATCCGTTTATTTTTTATATTTTTATAACTTTTATACAAAAACTTAATTAAATTCAAAGAACTTGAAATTTTTTTTTAATAAACCAAAAATTTTTTTGTTGTGCCGATGTCAGCTGTTTTGGCTGTCACTTACAAATACTTAGCATATTTTTGTTTTCAACAGGTTCGTCCGCAACGGCACGGAAAGTAACAAAACAACTACTTCTACACAATTTCTATTTAACAGAATCAAGTCAGCTGATTCGGAACGGAACAGAAATTAAAGACTAATTCTGCCTTTACGTATATGCAAGTGAAATGATTAATCATATTGTCCAGGGGAAAAATCCCAGACGTTGTGAGAATACATATGGCCTAAGTGGTAGTATGTACCAATGTTGAGAAAAACCAGTGCATATTTTGCGAGATGAGCATGTGCTTTGCTCTACAAGGTGGCTCTGAAGGGCCCTAATGTCCTCTGTGGATGTTTTTAAAGCTCTTAGGGAACCGGGTAATTGAATTCAAACACACACAGGGCATGTCGTCGTTAAGTTTAAGGATATACAATAGATCATATGAGTCACAGTGCTTGAATTCTTTGTAACTGGTAGTTTAGAATCTATTTGTTCATGAATTTACATTGTACTAAACTAATTTGATCCAGAACTTTTTAAACTCCCAGCTAGCAATTTGAAGATTGTTTTTGATAATATCAGCAAAATGAGTCCTTTAAAATTGCCTTAGATGACCAAAAGCTCTGATTAATCAATTTTGTCGATAAAAAAACTAAAAAAAAACACTAATTTAAATGTTTAGAAAGCGACTAATTTGAAGAACAAAAACAAAATCTGCTGAATGTGCGGAAACACACAAATCACACAAATGTTCATAATATGACTGTTTTTAAGAAAGTGACAAAAATGTGTCGCTAGAGTTCAGAAAACCGAGTCGCGGCTAGGGTACCATTTTCTCCCGACAAATCATTCATTTTTAACTCAAAAGCGAGAGCATAAGTGAGTATTTTAATCGCGCGAAGGTGTCAACAAAGACTCATCTTTGATTAAAAATTTAAAAAAATGCTAGCTGGGCTAGTTCAAAAATAATGATTTGTTTGTATGCAACCTAGGCCACTTGAAAACCTGTATTAACTTAAAACATTCTATTTAAGAATTTTATAAAATATTGTTACAAATCGCTAAATCTATAATGTTATTAGACGTTTAATTCCATGGTAATAGCTTGGTGTGTTACTTGAATTTCCTTAAATCTTTTTTTGATTTGTTTGTCTTTTAAATGCGTTGAATTGGCATATTCTTCTCTTACTCTGCTTACTTGCTGGTACAATGCTTTGTTTATTCTATCAGCAGAATGAAAGTAAATATTCGTCTATATTTTTAGGGGGTTTGTTTTTCTTTTTCTTGGTTTTCTAACAAGTTTTATTATATGTTATTTCACTTCCCTTCTTTGCTTTGCCGGTAAGTTTTATCATATCTTATTACAGTTCAGTTGTTTGTTTTTTGGTGGTGCGTTTGGTTAAGTAAGTTTATACGATTTTGTTATTGTAAAAGTTTTATATGCCGTTTCAATTTCCCTCTAATTGGAATGCAGTAGGCGATTGGCAAAGATGTGAAGTTTCCGTTTCCTGTTTCTTGATAGAGATAGAAGAAAACAAAATCTTAAGTAAAAATTTTATTTTACACATTAAAAAGAATATGAACGTTTTCTGAAACTATAATCCATTTCAAGTTTTCACTACATTCTTGAAAACACTTTTCATACATAAACACAATAAATTTATATAAGTGCATATGTATGTATGTAGTTAAAGTGCAGCAAAGTTTTTGGCACTATTTACACAGACGACCAACTTTGACTTCTTACCCTGCACGCTGTTTTACTGGAAAATTCTTATTTTTTCCTACTGCAGCTTTTACTGACAGCCACCTTTTTTTTTTTGAAATGGTAACAAGTGTGTACATATACGAGTATATGCAGTCGGCATGGGTCAGGCCATGCGGTGTTTTTATTGTTTGGCATCATACACAGAGAAATGCTTTAATTGAATTGTTATAAAGTTTATAAAAATAAACTCAGTATGATTGAGTCTGAATCGTTTAAACGTTGTTGCTTTTCTGATACTTTGATCCTTAAAATCTGAGATTTTCGGGTTCAATGATTTCAAAAATGCTGTAAATTTTGTATAAAAAGAAGCAAACAAACTTAAAGCAGATCGTAAACAAAAAGAAGGTTAACATTTTATTAAAATAAAAGCCGATCTCTCTGACAATAATCGAAGAAAAACTAGAACAGCAGAGTAAGAATACATATTAAAACCTATGGTGCAATTGACAACAAAATGAAAAATATAAAAAAATTAATGGAAGGCAAATATATTAACCCATTTAATTGTCTCCAGCTTTGCCCAATTCAGTAATACTTTATTCTTGACAATAACAATGTTTAGAGATTATTAGCCCAACAGGCTGCGTTTTGTTACTAAAACATCTTTAAATAATTAAAGATATCTGAGAAAATATTCTGATGGAAATAAAACAAATGCGTAACTTCTTCTTCAACACCAAAATTCAATTTGGATCAATCAGGACAGGTTGTTTTAAAAGGTATTGATAACAACTTTCAACAGGCAGAGGACATGTTAGTAACATACCAGAGATCAGTTATGAGTACTGAAAAAGTGAGTATACTTGAAACATGACTTATAATTTGTTATACTTATACTTCACCTTTAAAGTTTGAAGTACTCATTATATTCAGACTTAATCTCATGTATGATGCTGTTTATAAATAAAACAAATGCGTAACTTCTTCTTCAACACCAAAATTCAATTTGGATCAATCAGGACAGGTTGTTTTAAAAGGTATTGATAACAACTTTCAACAGGCAGAGGACATGTTAGTAACATACCAGAGATCAGTTATGAGTACTGAAAAAGTGAGTATACTTGAAACATGACTTATAATTTGTTATACTTATACTTCACCTTTAAAGTTTGAAGTACTCATTATATTCAGACTTAATCTCATGTATGATGCTGTTTATTTAGACTCTCCTTAACATAATGTACGTAGACGATAAAAAAAATAAGTATGACTCGCATCATCTCATGCGAGTGTCGTTCATTTTTACAGTCCGCTTATAAAAATTATATAAAATAATAAATGTTATATTTTCCCCAATATGTTTTCCTATAAACATACTTTTTATGTTTTAATATTTCTTTTTTACTTATTTTGTAGAAATACCTAACGGAATAAGCTGAAATTTTTTTAATGACTTAACTGAGTTGAATACTTTATGAGTATGTGAAAATTTTTCTTAAAATGTAAATTTAGATTTACGGTTTATGAATCAAACATATTGGGAATGGTATGAGCTCGATGTCGGCGTAGTACTCATACTTATATTGCATTTATAAGTCAACGTTGTTGTGAGTTTGAGTAACTCAGAGTAGTTAAATTTCAATGATGTAAAAACACTTATACTTAAAATGTTATGAGTAGTTGTGAATGGTAAAAAAACGATTCATTGCCGATCTCTGTAACATACCTCACCTTGTGTCGGGGTTACGTTCCAAAAAAAACACGAAGCAAATTGAAACTATGCAAAGTGAATTAAGATTTTCCATAGCAAACTATGTAAATGTAAAGATCGAAGATTGTTTCTAGGGTTAGTGCAAAGTTGAAGTATGTGAACAAGTCTCAAAGGTGATAGTTTTCTATGTCATATTCAAAAGCTTGTTACCTATAAACTATACACCGAATGTACCTTATAAGTATTTTTTCGCTTAAAATGGGCATTAAGCATTATGTAAATTAAAAGAACAAAATTAAAAAATTGAAAAAAAAATTTCTTTGACAATATATTTTGAGCCAAAAAAATAAACATTTATGATTTTCCGTTAGACTTTTAGTTGTGTGCGGAGCAGTGTGACACATGGAGTTCTATACCAAATTAAAGCTGAGAGTCTCAGCTAACAGACTAAAAAAAAAAACCTGCCCCAAATTGCCCGCCGCACAGAGGAGTATTTGGCCAGAAAAGCTGGCCAAAAAGGCAAAACTGAATTTTAAGAAATCTTAAGAACTAAGTACGCAGCTCGACAGACAACAATATTTTACATTATACTGTAAATTTTGAAGACTTTTAGTTGCGATTTGTAGCTCTGAGACCCTGCTAAAGTCAGGAAAGTGAAGAAATTTATATGAGATTTTAATGTTTTTTTCGGTTTCTGGATGTTTATATGATAAATGTGTGCAAAATTTCATGAAGCTCCGCAATCTCCTTGATTTATAGCCATTAAATACACTACACGGCCACTGTGTGCGACGCAAAGCGAGGTGTTATTATTATTACTACTTGTGTGTAGATTATCATACGGTCGGGATTGACTTTGAACTTTTGAAATTTGTAAGTTTCGTCTATCTAATTAAAGTGATACAGCAACAAAATTAACAACTCCATTTAATTTGTTACAGTGCATAATTTTCTTAACAATATGAAAATGAAGAAACAGAAAAGAAAAACAGAAGCGAGACGTTGTTGGCATATATTTTGTTTATTAAGTGTGTACATATGAAACATATTCGCGCGACCCTCTACGTTCTTCATTTTCTTTTCTTATACACATGCAAAACTTTCATTTCCGCTTGAGTGCATATTCGTACTTGGAGAATCTGCATATGCTTGTATATGCGGCAAATGTCTGTCTCCTCATTTATATACTTTCATAAGTATGTCTGTTTAGAGCTATTGCAAAACATTTGTAGGCATGTGGACGTGTACAGCAAATCATCAAAAACAATTGTGTTAAGCAGGCTCAATGGTACTTAAGAAGTAATGACACCAGCTCATGTTGCACTTTGGTTTAGGCTACGGGTGTATGTGTATGTGTGTGAACGTGTGAGTGAGTGTGTGTGTGTGTGTTTTTTTTAGTTGCATTAACATTGCACTTGAGTAAATTTGCTTCAAATCGCCCCACTTGTTTCTGGCTGCAATGACTGTTTTGTCATTGTTTATGTTTTTTTTATTGTTATTGTTATTTTTATATATGTGTTAAATACTGTTCTCTTCTATCTTTTTAATTTTCTAGTTGTTAAAGACAGCAGGCTCAAATTTACAATTTGCATAAAATGTTGAAAAGTAGCAAAAACATTTCATTTTGTAAATATACTAACTGACATGTTTCAGAAACAAATAAACTAACATTTCATGAATTAGAAGAAGATTTGTTTTCAAATCAGTGATCTTAAAATAAGTACATATCTTGTTGTAAAATGCACTAATATAACAAGTAATTTGCATAAAAATTACATAAAGAATGTGAGACAACACTGTATTAAAATTGCAATAAAAGTGCAAAACGTATCTCTAAGTGATGAAGTGTTAGGTGCCACGCCACGAGGTAACAGACACTGTGCCGTGCTGCCAATTTGTCTCGTATGAACAGTTCTTGTCATTGTTATGTTCTCTGCTTTGCACAACTACAACCAAAAGTCTTAAAATTAATATGAACACGTTTTGCCCACACAGAGGAACATGTACAAATTTGTTTCCGTTAGCTCGTTCAGACATGGGGCAGTAAAATATAATTGTGTGAGATCTTGATAATTTCTATTTCAGTTTTTAGATTTTTAATTTAACTTATTGTAAACTTTCATGACTTGAATGTCATTAAAATCCAATTCCTTGTTTTTTCTATTGAAATCCTTTCACAATGTTGTAATCACACAATATCGATCAAATCTTTAACTAATTTTAATAGTAGCAAACATTCTATGTTTTAAGTGTTTTTAAATTAAAGTCCTCTCTAAGTAACGGCTTTGATGTATCCAAAAATATCCTATTATAAACTCTGGAATAAAAACGTGGCACAATTCAAAAAAAAAAAAATAATTAAAAATTAGAAGCACAAAAGGGGGAAAAATAACAAGCTACAACCGCACTCTACCCGCTTTTGGCACCATGATTTATGTAATTTGTGATTATATCACAGTTTTGGACACTTGCGGCTTTTCTGTTCTTATTTTGTTGTTTATGTTTTGTTCAGTTTTGCTTTGTTTTTCGTTTGAATTTTGTCTGTGTTTCTTGTTTTTGGGCCAACATTTTTTTTTCTGAGCTAAATAACAATTTTGCGTAATAAACCACAAGCAGGTTCATTGCATTTGTTAGATGATAGCCCATTGTGGCCAGATAGTTGGTACTAGTGAATGCATTTGTTTCAATTTAACATCATCAAACTGACAACTATGGTGTTAGTGTCACTTTGTAGAGAACAGAGATTTGTGAAAAGAAAAAAAAGAAAAGAAATTGTAATGGGATAAAAACAAAGAGGACATAACAAAATTATAGAGTTCTTGCTTTGTTAACTAAATTTAAAATTTCTCCTTGTGTTTTTGTTTTGCATTAAAGAGAAAGTTTCAAAAAAATTCTGTTTAAAAAAAATATTCACTAAACAAAAGTATTATCACCAGATTTTTGAAAAATATTGTGACAGCAGGATTATATGTGGACAGAGCTTTATATAATGTGATACTTTTATGATGGCTAAAAACATATTTGGGAACAATACTTGTGTACCGATTATAAAACAATTTTAATAATCAATGTAATAAGACCTAATCTAAATGCTGTGTCAAATTTTATTAAAATTCTGATCTCTACTTTGAACCCAATGTTTGCATAGACGCACAGACAGCCATTTGTCTTTCTTATCTTTTAAATTTTATTTAAGTCATGCTCTTTATTATGGATTCTTCAAAAATGAATATCTAATCGATAACATTCTGGTAAATAAAAACTACTATAAAACACTAACATTCTAGTATCTTAACTCCAAACCATCCAGAAATTATGATTGCTGTATAAATAGACTAACAGCGCTAATCAAGTGAGTTAGTTTATTATGAGTCATCCTTGAGTCAAAAGCAAAGTGTTCTAAAACTGCAATTTAAGTGTGGAGTAAAAGACAGAGTATTCATTAAAATTGTTTTTGTGTATTTTGAATAAATAAAGATCTGTAATATTTTTTTTAATTTACTTGACGCTTTTATTTTGCAATTAAAAGGAATCCAGTTAATTTAAAGGAAATAAACCATCATTTTTAAAAGGTAAAAACGTAACAATATTTTAAAATATTTATCTTTACTTAATATTACTACAATTTACAAATTGATATTTAAAAACACATTTTCAAATTGAAATAAATGACAAAAAACTATAAATTTTGATAAATTCGATAATCATTTCTAGGTTTATATTAAGAATTGCTTTACCCTGCAGTTACACGGCCAAGTTTCGCTTTCAAGTTTTTTTACACATACTGCATGTCAAAATTCTCAAAAATTTAAAGCTGTGACGTAGGCTTTATATGCATGTCAAAAGCATTTTTTTCAAAATGTCCTCAACAATCGATTGCTTCAATGAAAGTATTGGAGGAAATTAATAAGATATTAAAAAAGACAAAAAATAGACAGAGGCTTGTAGAGAAATATTGGGTAAAGCCATTGTTTATAGCTCAATAAACCGCAACACATCATTATACTTATTACTTTTATTAAGTTTTTTTTTAATTTGGTGTAATATGATATTATTTATAAAGATTAAAAACTAGCCCGAATTTTTATGAAGAAAACCCAAAAAGATTGCCTACTAAAATTGCAATCAGCTGTTTTCTTGACTGTAAATTGAAACACACAATAGAACGAGAAATTGAAAGCAATCTCGTAGCAAGTTTTAAAAGTATGAATGTATTAGTGAAAAAGTTCGAGTGTATTCAAAATTCAAAGGCAAAACTTGATCGGGTAATTAGCTAGTTAAAAAACGCAAATGCTATAGATATAATGCGTTTTGACCCATTGTGAATTATTTTATGCTACAAAATATGTAAACAAAGCAAAAAAAGTTTATTGCACCTTGGTTAAAACAGCTGATAGTTTGTCTGAATGTATATCTAAGGTTGCATGTCAAAAACAAGTCACAACATGTTTGACTTTCTTTTATTAATATGGCAAATAAAGAAATAGGTTAAGAAACCGATTTGAGATTTTAATAGAAGTTGGAAGAGATAATGTTACAGCATGTTCATTCGAACTTTACTAAGTGTTTGTTATATTTGAATGCAGGAAAATAAAAAGTAACAAAGTAACAAAGTAACAAAAAGGTTTTACATATTATCATTATCATTTTATTATTTATTGTTCTGAACAAAAATTTTGTCCTGAGAAATTTTTTTTTTTTTATTTAGAGTCTTTATTGAGAGTCAGAAGGTGATTCTGAGTCGATCGGTATACTTTAAGGTGGGTGCTGGACCAATATTTCTGGGCGTTACAAATATATGCACAAATCCAATATACTCACCCCACTATGGTGGTGTAGAGTATAATAAAAACAAAATAAATCGTGAAGATTAATTTATTAAAAAAAAAAACAAATTATTTTATAAAACAATGTGAACAGACATGTGTTGCCTAAAACGAAAAGAAAATATAAATAATAGATACTAAAGTTTTTAATGATAATGTATTGTATAAACAGAAATTCAATACAAAACAAATCTGCAAAACAGCAAATCTTGGTTGGGATATCGTCAACTTTACATCCAAGTGTTTGTGTGTTATATGTGGACATAAACGTCCATTACATGTTCTTAAATTACGAAATAAAAGTCATTAAATTACTCTTAATTAGCAGAAAGCATTGACCTCATTATGTTTTTAATTAAACCACTATGCAAAGTACAAAATACAAATTCGACAAACTAATTATAAATAAATGAAAATTTATGATTTATCTTTTAGGTAATTTGTACAATATTTAGCTATTAAACTTAATTTTTAGCCATTATCATAATCGATTCATTCATTCATTCATTCATTCATTCACTATGACACAAATAATTGCAAAGTTGGTCAAAACTTACTGCCTTAGTCATGATTTAAAAAGGATCAGCAAACACCTACACATAATAATGATGTAGGTTATCAGTGTTAAAATTTGGGATAATAAATTAAATGAATGAGTTGGTGATTTCCAATGGTGCGCCGGCGTTATTGTTACAAACCTTTTTAATACAGTTTGGTTTCTTTTAATACAAACACACTTTCAGTGTTTGTGTGTATTTATTATCCTATATAAAGATTTCCATCTTTAGTTGGAGATAGTACATAGTTTGTTGGGTTTTTTGTTCATGGTTATGTTTAAAATAGACCTGTCCTTTTTTCTCCCTTTTTTCTGGTGTAAAACATCCAATCACTGCCATAAATATCTTCAGGCAGTTATTTTTAAATAAAGTTAATGTTATACCAACACACACACCTACACATTTAATTGTCTGTAGGGAAAAATGTTTTTCTGTTAAAACATTAAAACTGTTTATAAAAAATAATCCTCAGACATTATTTTTTTTATTTAGTTTTTTCTTTGGTTTACTTAAGAAAAATCTTAAAAAAAGGGAATTTGAAAACTTAGTGTAATCGTAGTCATTAAAGCATAAATGGAGCCTTTTTGGTTTTTGGCACAGAGATTATGGGTCTCTGATTAGTTTTAAGAATGGTTTACAGAAGTGCACAGTGGGACAGAATAACGTTGTAAATCGTGTTGTTTACAGGAGAATAAACGATTAAGTCTTTGAGTGTCGACCACTTTTCTACAGCCACTTACTTTTTCCACAACTTAAGACAACTAATATTAAAACATTACTTGTAAAAATTTACAGAATGCCCTCAAAACAAAATAAAAAAAATAAAATGAAATGCACATCTTAAAGCTACTTACATGCGAACTGAAAACAGTTTAGTTTATGGGCTCAACTCTCCATTAGCACTTTTTCTTTTTTCAGAATTATTTCCATTTTTAATGCCTGGTAACAAGGCCAAAAAAAAAGAAAAAAAACTTTACTAGAAAGTTAATATTGGTTATGGACTAACTCGAAAAACGAGCAAAATTCCTTAGTGTATTAAACAAAAAAAATTATATATAAAATAAAACCACAGAAGTGAATGTTTTATTAACTCATTCTTCTAGGCTGCTACTTTTCTTCATCTACGTCCATGTCATGCATTTGCGTTCACAAACGCTTATGTATGTGTAAATATATTTTTTAAGAAAATATTGCTCCATATAAATGTTTGTGGGTGGAAAAAAGAATAATATGACCAGTACTAGAACCATAAGAGCAAAAAGTTATGTACGTAATGTTTCTATTAAGTATATGTACTTGCTACCAGCAACCATTAAACAACCATTAAATAAAAAAGACAAGCTGCATGTAACTGTGTATGGAAATTTGTGAGTGTATACAATAATGTTCAGTATTCCTGTAGTATAAATTGTATAATTTCTTGCTTTGCATTACCTCTGAGTATACTGGTATGTTATAAAGTGATGTCACTGATCTCAGTAGCGATCAGTAGCTCAGAAGGTGTTTATTGTCACAGAAAACTTCTTGCTGCGAAAAGATTTCTTTAGAAACTTCTCGATGGGTAAACAATTCTATAAAAAATTTCTCGATTGGAAAACATTTTTATAGAAAACTTCTCGATGGAAAAATATTTCAAAGAGACTTCTTCAATAGAAAAAAATTTCGATAGATACTTCTCGATGGGAAATGATTTCTATAGAAACTTCTCGATGGGAAAACAATTCCATAGAATCTTCTCGATGGGAAAAACATTCTATTAAAAAACATCAGTGGGAAAAGATTTATATAGAAAGCTTCTCGATGGAAAAAGATTTCTATAGAAAACTTCTTGATGGTAAAAGAATTCTATAGAAAACTTCGCGATTGAAAAAGATTTTTTTAGAAAAGTTCTCGATATGAAAAATTTTCCAAAAAACATTTCTCGATGGGAAAATATTTCAATAGAAACTTCTCAATAGAAAAAGATTTCTATAGAAACTTCTCGATGGCAACAAATTTCTATAGAAAACTTCTCGATGGGAAAACAATTCTATACAAAACTTTTCGATGGAAAAAGAATTCTATAGAAAACTTCTCGATTGAGAAAGATTTTTGTAGAAAAGTTCTCGATGTGAAAAAGTTTTCCATAAAACACTTCTCGATGGGAAAATATTTCTATAGAAAACTTCTCGATGGGAAAATATTTCAATAGAAACTTCTCGATGGAAAAACAATTCTATAGAAAACTTCTCGATGGGAAAATATATCTATAGAAACTTCTCGATTGAAAAATATTTCTAAAAAAACTTCTCGATACGAAAAATTTTTTATAGAAAACTTCCCGATTGAAAAATAATTCTATAGAAAACTTACAGATGGGAAAAGATTTCAATAGAAACTTCTCGATTGAAAAAGATTTTTGTAGAAAAGTTCTCGATGTGAAAAAGTTTTCCATAAAACATTTCTCGATGGGAAAATATTTCAATAGAAACTTCTCAATAGAAAAAGTTTTATATAACAACTTCTTGATGGGAAAATATTTCAATAGAAACTTCTCAATAGAAAAAGATTTCTATAGAAACTTCTCGATGGCAAAAGAATTCTATAGAAAACTTCGCGATTGAAAAAGATTTTTGTAGAAAAGATCTCGATGTGAAAAAGTTTTCCATAAAACATTTCTCGATGGGAAAATATTTCTATAGAAAACTTCTCGATGGGAAAATATTTCAATAGAACCTTCTCGATGGGAAAATATTTCAATAGAAACTTCTCGATGGAAAAACAATTCTATAGAAAACTTCTCGATGGGAAAAGATATCTATAGAAACTTCTCGATTGAAAAATATTTCTAAAAAAACTTTTCGATACGAAAATTTTTTTATAGAAAACTTCCCGATTGAAAAATAATTCTATAGAAAATTTACTTACTTATAGAAATTTCTCAGTGGGAAAATATTTCAATAGAAACTTCCCGATTTAAAAAAGATTTTTGTAGAAAAGTTCTCGATGGGAAAAATGTTTATAGATAACTTCTCGATGGAAAAAGAATTCTATAAAAAACTTCTCGATTGAAAAAGATTTTTGTAGAAAAGTTCTCGATGGGAAAATATTTCAATAGAAAACTTCCCGACTGGAAAACAATTCTATAGAAAACTTCTCGATTGGAAAAAAAATATTACCCAATATTATTGTTCCATATTTAAATGAATTAGACTATTTAAATTTGGCATTCCTTAGCTTTGAAACCATTTTATCGCAAACTTAGTAGCTAATGAATTCGTTAATGCCGAACTAGTTCCATAAACTGCAGCGATACTTTATTGTGTGTACTCTATGTGTGAGTAATTGTACACTTATGTATGTACGTTTGTATGTCTGTAATGTTTGTGTATATTTGTGGGTTTTGCAATGTCCTGAAGTGAAAATTAATGGCTACAAATTTTTATGGCAGCATTTGTCACTGATTTAATAGTGATTTACTCGTGTACACACAGACTTGAAATATACAAACTCGACAACAGCAACAACAAAATAACACTAGCAAAATATCAAACAATGCAGCAGTTCGAGTTTAAAGGAGAAAAACCCCAAAGTGGAAATAAAATGGAAACTCCATAATTTTAAGCTGTTTTCAGCGTAAATATTTGTGTCCTGGTGTTTATTGGTGATTTTTTGGTCGATAATAAATTTCGCAATTTTATGATTAGTTCCAATAACATATTGGAAGAAAGAAAATAAATTTAAAAGATTTATAAGTTGGTTGACTTTATTATTACACCAGAGACTTGAGGGATATTTAGGTTAAAGAAACTTGTAATTGCATATTAACTTTTATTTCCGTCTAAGAATCACAGTAGTATTGAAATGCTTAAAGTTTTATTGTTTTGTTTTTAAGGAAATTTAGAACAAGTCTTTAATATAAAATCAATTTGTTTTTAATTTTCATTCTTAAAATAACAAAACAAAAATGTTTATGTATGTGCACATTCATCATCATGCAGAACTTAGTCGGCCATTCAAGCACATCTAAGTCATTCAACCAAACATTCATTCGCTCAGTCATACAACCTAACAAACGTTTTATTCGAACCAATCAATAAACTGGCTCTTGAACATCAATTAAACACTACAACAACTTGTTTGTTTGAAAAATCACAATTTCACACAAACCAATTTTTCATTACCAACAAAACTAAATGACTGAACAACAAAATAAGAAAAATATTTTCTAATTTCTTTATTTTTTTTTTTGCAAAAATTGCCTGCAGCAGTTAATTGCTTTAGGAGCAGATTATATTTTTATTGCAAAATTCAAACAAAATCAACAATAAGAAGTTCAATTTCTCAATGTTTTTTTTTTCTATTTTTAGTCTTGATATTTATAATTTAACTGATTTTGCTAGACTAGAGTCATAATTTAAACGAATAGAAGTTGTTGTTGATGCTGTTAAAGCATTTTTATAGGCAACGAAGCGATAAACTGACTAATTAAAATTATAAGCACTTTGGAAAATTAGTTTTCAACAATAATTGAAAAATTGTTTACTAATTAATTGTGGACTGTTGTATTCATGTTTGGATTTAGGTTTGTTACCATTTTATTTTAAATTCATATTTAAGTTTTTACTTATAAATGGAAATATTGTATTGGGCAATTAAGTAATTCAGTGCAGTAAAACTTATAAAAGCAGCCACTTGGCTTGTTGTTTAAGTTGAAAGATTATTTCTCGATGGAATTCTCTATAGAAAATTTAATAAATAGGTTTTCTATTGATGGTCTATGGAAAACTTTTCTTGATGGACATGTTTCCTATAGAAAGCTTCCTATGTACAGTTTTTCTAAAGAAAACTTCTCTATGGAAAGGTTTGCTATAGAAAACTTCTCTATGGGAAGGTTATCTATAAAAAATTTCTCTATGGGAAGGTTTGCTATATAAAACTTTTCTATTAGAAGGTTTGCTATAGAAAACTGCTCTATAGATGGTTTTCTATAGGAAAATTCTGTATGGGAAGGTTTTCTATAGAAAACTTTTTTATGGAAATGCATTCTATAAAAAAACTTATTTATTGACAGGTTTTCTATTGAAACCTTCTCTATAAGAAGATTATATATCTTCTGGGTGGACAGGTTTTCGCTAGCAAACTTCTTGATGTACAAGTTGGCTAAAGAAAACTTCTCGCTAGACAATGGAAAATGTTCTCGAACTGTGAAGTAGATTTTTATTCCTTAAAGCTTCCAATAACTTACAGTGGGTGGCCAAATTATTAGTTACACATGCAAAATTGTTTAGTTTGAAGCCGTATAACATTTTAAAATAGTGGAAATTTATCCTTTTATTTGTTCTTTTAGGTAAATTAAGTGTTTCTAATTCAATTAACAATAAATTCTGTTGCTTTAAAAATATATATTTGAAGAAAAGAAATATTACAAAATTTTTTGAAAAAAAAATCTTAATATTTCGTAGAACCTTCTTTGGCATCAATTACAGCTTGCACCCTTTTTGACATGCTCTGAATGCATTTTTGAACATTTTCTTTTAGTTCTTCATCGTAATGCCAGACTTTAATCAATTTAATCAAAATTGCATATTTCACACTTCAGAGCAGAATGACAGACAATGACCTACAACTGTACTCTAATGTCACCAATCAGTGTTGACACTGCACAACATATTTAACAGTATTACCAGAATTAAAATACAAAAACATCTGGTACAAGAAACAAATTTAAATACGTATTAAAAGCGGTTGAATCTTAATTAATATAGTGTAAATAATAATTTGGCCACCCACTGTATTATTGCCGTGTACAAATTGTTAACACGAGACTTATTAAATATGTCATTGTCTTGCACAACGTCTTGCAGTAACATTTCATAAATTGTCGCCAATAAAAAAACGTAGTGGATTTGAAAACAATTAAGAAAGTAAGGTCAAGCCCGACCTACACCCAGTATATGCGTAAAAAACAGTTTCTCGGAAATAGGCGCTATGTGGCAGTTGTAACCGATTATAGACCGATCATCCATAAATTTGGTGACATGACTTCTCTGCATATAAATATTTTTTTTTGTTAAATTTTATACACTTTAAAAAACGGATTTATGGCCATTAAAGTGATTTGCGGCAATGGGCCTTATATGGGAGCTATGGTCAATTATGGACCGACCTGCTTAAAAATTGTAGATGTGATTAGGCTTCCTATACAATTCATCTTTATAGAAATTTGTTTGAATTGTGCATAAATCAAACATTTATGAACGATAAATCCCTATTTCGATAGGATAAGTATACGGGCGCTAGCTGGAATAATGGACCGATTTTCACCAATTTCAATCCCAAATTTTATGAAAATTTATGTTGAATAAGTTTTCTATAGACTAGTTTCAGATGACAAAGTTTCATAGAATTTTATATATAAAACTAAACCAATAGTTTATTAACAAATCAGGGGGCTTATTCTGTATTGCGATTCAAAAGTCATAGCGATGCGCAAATGAATTGCGATCTGAAAGGTATTTGGTATTCTGTAAGACTTTCGCATTCGCAATTCATTTCAGTATGTGTCAACGTCAAATTTATGTGGTTTGTGACAAGTTTTACAAGTAAAAAAAAATTGCTAGATTTAACTATTAAAAACATACTCGCATACTTTAATTTAAAAAAAAAAAAAAAAAATTGTGTTTTTCGCAAAAATGGATTCGGTTGCAGTAGGTATACATATATTTATTTTTCAGCTTTATAAAAAATTTTAGGTTGAATATTTAACATTGCGCGTCTAGTGGTCTTATCGTTCGTCTCCCTGGATGATATTTTATTAAGCAAATAATATATTAGGTACCCAACAATAAGTGCTTTGCGAATGCTGTTTTGCCATCGAATGAATTTTGCTATTTTTGACATTGTTTTCGCAATTAAGAATTCCAACTTGCTGCCTTTTCACATTTAAAATGCGATCAAAAAAGAACTTTTCGCAATAGAGAATAGCAACTGTTCGCTTTTATGTATTTTCGAGTAGTATTTATTTTCGCATCGCAATACAGAATAAGACCTCAGTTTGTTGAACATTTTGATTTTGTAACGTCACATGTTCATCGCACAAAATATCTATTTTGATATTTGTATACACACACTTAAACTGTAGTGAAGTTATAATGAAAGTACAATATTAATGAAGCCATTACTAAACAACAACAACAACAATAACAATGCTGTAGTATTTTGAACCTTTATATAAACGTGGTTTATATGACCCACTCATTCACTACTCATCTTGAATACATACTGCTGCTTTGCTGCATGTACAAGGTTGTGTACTTATGTGGGTTAAACTCGTAAAATAAACACTTGATTAAGAAGCTCATTCAAGAAAATCATCGACATCATTGTCGTCGTCATACGTTTGAATGTTTAGCGAACATGAGAAATGCAAATATTTGGTAAATTATTCGTCCTTTACAGAAGACACACACACACAAATCCCAATGTGCATTTCAATGCATGCGTATGGTTATGGTTATATTTGAAAACTGAAACTACTATTAATGCTGTGATGCGTGTGCGAGTATGCAAAGATTGAGCTTGAGTAATAATAACAAGTATTGTGAAAATGATGGTGATGTAGAGTGTTACTATTAAGGGAGTGTTGTAGATATAATAAAACATCTTGCTGGGCGCTTGTCATTGTGATAGCGTACGGTCGGTCATGTTACAAGGTGATGAGTTTTTGTTAAAACAAAAGTTAAACAACATCGTAAACAAATACAAATATTCGAACAAAATGCGCCATTTTGTATGTGTATGCGAAAGCTTTTGGTATGTCATGAGGACAAAGTTAGACATAGATATTTGCACGTATTTGAACGTGCAACTTAAGTGACCCATGACTTGACAAACACGAGCACGCACAATTCAGTTGGTAACAATGTGTATGTATTCCTTGTTCTCCTTGGCGTTATACATAAATATGAAATTAAACTTAAAGTTAACAAATATGAACAACGCATACACATTTAGACACACACACATACTTTATATGTATGGAGACATTCTTTTAGTTTATTTATATGGCCCCTTTGAAATGCAGTTTAAATATGCAATTGCAATGAATTTTAATAAATGAAAAAAACCTTTGTGTTAGCAATGTATGCAGATAATCTCTTTAAAAATCTACAAAGTGTAGATTTGGTTATTGTCATATTGTCATTTGGTTTGTCCTGCAAGGTTTTTTTTAGATTACTAATGCCAGAATTATGTGTTGTTATTGGATGCGTTGCAAAGGGTTTTAATTTGTTTTTTGGGGCCCTACTAATAACTATGTATGTTGCTATATATTCAACTCTTATGTTATCCAACACTAATCAACTTGAGTTCTAAAATAATGTTTGTTTTTTTTTCATAGCTCCGCTTGCCACCCTTATATTACATAATATTTCCTTAACAGTGGAACGTTCTACAAAAAAGGAGCTATATATAATGTAATATAAGATAATTCTTAATTATTTTATACACCTAGAGACTTGCGTCGTTGAGGGGGTGTGACTCGTGTGAATTAACGCTTCTTTTCAATTGTCGTGTTCCTTTCGTTGTTATCAATATGGGTCCGTTGATGACATTCCTAGAGCTGGCAAACTATCGATAGTTCAGTTTTCATTAGACTATCGATGGTATTTTTTCGATAGCGATACTATCGTTGAATTTTTCTTTCAGTAAATTGCCAATACATTTTTGCTTCTATCAGGCAACTTCATAGTTACCAAAAATAAAAGCCGATTGGGCAGCTCTATTGACAAAAAACCTGTGACGCTGCAATTAACCATTTGTAAAGTTGAGTAAATCTTAAAAAAGTTCTAAATACAATTGTTTTAATTTTAAATCAGGCGAATATTTCTAGAAGAAGGCGGTTCTGTCCCAATAATGGAAAAATATCTGCAAAGAACAAACAGTAAATAATAATATGTTTTTAAATTTGAGCATATACATTAGATTGGTTGTTTTTTTTTTAAAAATTTTAAAGCTTGACCCTCTCATTGTAATTTAAAGTTAAATGTAATACATATCAAAATAAATGTTTTAACGCTCAATATGGCACGTGTTAATATTAAAATATCAATTTTAAACTTTTACATAATGAGTTTTATGCTAAAAATGAAATTTTGAGAGGATCCAGCTTTAAAAATTTAGAAAACAAATAAGGACCAGTCTAATATACATCTACTTATTACATACTCATTTCTAAATACATCTATATCTATGGTAAAGAAGACAGCGAAAATAGCGAGTCTAATACAGAAACTGTTCCAATAAAGAAAAAGCGCACAGGAATTTCAGAGGTTTCGAAATTTTTTCAAAAAACAACGGATAAAAAATATGCTAACTGTAGGTTATGTAAGAAAGTTTACAATACTAGCGGCAATACATCTAATCTTTATGACCATCTAAAGCGTGTCCACCCTTCTTATCAAGAGCTCTCAAAAACATCACACAGAATAGAAACTTTTTTTAAAAAATGTGAAATCTACGCTCTGGACTCCGAACGGAAGAAAAATTTGGACAATGCCCTAATGAGTACAATGAATAACAAATGTTTAGTTTTTTATGTTTTGTAAGTGTTATGTTTTGTTAATTTTTTGAACAAATCAAACCATGAACTTAAACTAAGTTCATTTCATATACATAATTATGTTCTTTATTATAAAATCGCTATATGGAAACGTAAGTACTTCAAATTTATACTATGTTTCCACGGTACATGCTTCGCTCTCTATTCATGCTTCACACCCCAATCATGTGCGAAACAACTTGCTTCACCATACAAAATTTTAAGAGCGAATCAAGTAGATTCATATTGAATCTACTTGCGAAGCACGAAAAATTGCACTCTTCTCTAATTTTTATCGCAAGTTTATCTGCACTAGCTGTACAAATTTAATATTATTGTAAACAAAGCAAATTATTTTCTTGTTGTTGGAAATAAAGAAAGTAAATACGTACGAATGTATGTTTTTTTTTCAAATAAGCTAACTAATTTCCACTCACTTTTGTTTGTCCATTAAAAAAAATTATTTTCCACAAATTGTAAATTCTGTTTTTTTTTTATTCTGTTTGTTTATTAAAGACAACTGTCAAACCGAATCAAGTTTATTAGTCATGTAAACAGCATGATTCATAAACATGATTCAGAAGGTGAAGAAGGTGATTCAAGTCGTCGTGGAAACATTGTATTAACTGTTCTAGAAATAACTCGATACTATCGATAGTTTATCAGCAAACTATCGAAACTATCGAATGGTGCGACTATCGATAGTTTGCCAGCTCTAGACATTCCTGCATTTAGTTTTAATATGCTGTGCAAGTAGCTGAATTTTGAAACATGTTTTAGTTTTTCACCATTTATGTAGAACTCTCTACCATTTGCTATAAACTCAGCAACTTGATTTATTATTATCTTTACCACCATGTCGCTGAAGTAATTATAAAGTAGAAAGATATCAATATCAAAATCGATCGTTTTCTGAAAATTCCACGAAATTCTTCTTCCGTCAAGCGTTGGTTCATTCATATTGTTGTATAAAATTAAGTTGAAGACCAGGGGTGACCGAATAAACATTCTCCTCACACAACTCACATTAAAAATTGAACATGATCAGCGGGTGTTTTTAGAGGGAATATCGAAAAGAAACAATTGAGTATATTCGTTGTAATTGTCGGAGTATTTTAATTAGGACAAATAAAGACTAAAGGTGGCAGATTTGTATATTCTGGTGTATCTCTTTTAAGAATATTTATTATTCGTTAGAATGGAACTTTGCTTCAATTTAAAGTATTTGAATATATTAGCGGTATTCACACCGAGCTTGTTAGTTTGTTAGTCGTTAATCGTTACTTTTTTACACGCATTTTGTTTTTGTATATTTAACGCGCTAACGGATAAACATTTAACAAATTAACGACACGGCACCCCTGATAAAATAGTTGTTAGTTGGTAACTCACAATCAGCTGTTGCAGTTTCTAAATAAATATATTTAAAAAATCATTTGTGATACATTTCTAAAAAAATATTTGTGTACATTGAGAGTAAGTATGTTAAATAAATGATTTTTTATTTTATTTTAATAAATCATAAACTGTTTTCGTAGTGGATAACCAAAAGAAAAAGCGCATTCGAACAAAAATTACAATTGTTTTTTTTACACTTTCTCGTGGCATGTTTTATTTTTTCCAGAATAATAAATTGTGTCAAAACAATAAATCAGCTGTTTTACTACGAAAGTTACCAGACTAACAAAGTTTTAAAAAGGGGGTCGTTCACAGTTGGTAGCTTTAACAAATTAACAAACTACCGACTAACAAACTAACAAGCTCGGTGTGAATACCGCTATTGAATTTTTTTGTAGATACCAAATCTCAATAACAAAAAATCAACGTTTTGTAAAATGAAAACACTGTGCCTGTTTGTCTTCGTCTTGTTGTGTGCTATTACATGTTGTGCAGAAGTTTTATAACAAAATCAATTCGTAGCTATAATTACGTTTAAAGAGTTACATGCCATATGTTGCTGGAAGCATTCAAAAGAACAAAATTTCATCATTTTCTGTCTGTGGAAAAGTACGTCTACGTATCATACAATACAGTATACATACATGTATATTTTGATGCTGCTGCTCATGTTGCTGTTTAAGTCCTTGCGGCAAAATAGCAATAATAAAATAAAACTTTTTCATTAAAAAAATAACCCAAGACAGATTGATGGGTAGACACAGGCACACGAATGAGTGCATGCACAGAACAGATAGACAGACGGATGGACGGATGAGTGTTTGGCTGAATGGACGGTCGTATGTGGTTTATAGTTCGGCTTAAAGTAAATAGATAAATGTGGGAAGGAGAAAGTCTTGACTAAGAAAAAACTAGTAACAGTTATATTAAGCATAATAAAAGTCATTAGAAATAACGCAATAAAAATATATTTTAATAGTCATACAAATTGTGGGTTTATATATTGGTTTGAATTTAATTAAGAATGATTTTCTGGTTTCAAAAGTGATTAGATGGTTTTACTCCTTTTTATTGTATGACTTTTAGTCTTAAATATTTCGAAATTCAAATGGTTTCTGAACAAATTTGGCTGGAGCGTTCTTTACGTTTCACTTTGTCTCTCTTGCATTATGGTTGGATTGTCCAATCATATTCATGCAAAGTCGCTTGTTCCGACATTTTATTATTGTTAATAAGTGTTTACAACACAAACAATAACAATACTCTTAAAGGCGGTTTAAAAGGAAGCTGTTCCAAGGTAATGATTTTTATCGTCCTGAAAAGGCTTTTCCACGTCAGCCGACAATCATCAATAGGTGAGAGTTCGTAAATCGGCTTCCGAAAGATATTTTTTTATCCCAAGAGCAGCTATTACCCGGAGATTAACTACAACCAATGGTCGCCTTTTGCAGTCTACATGCTGATGTCTCGCTATGTATATAAAAGTTATAAAAACAATTGAAATAATCTAAGATGACTTAATGTTTTTTGATTTCCTTTGAATACCCCTATTAATAATACTCGTTGAATTAAAAAACTAGCAACACTACATCTTATGAGTTCTATACTCGCTTGTGTGCAAAAAGAAAACTTTGTACATTTACAGGAGAAAAAAAAAAATGAAATAAAATAAAGATTATCATAGTTTTACACGCACACTGGGGGTATAAATATTTATGTTTGTGTGACTGTCAGCAAGACACACATCAAAACATATACACACACATGTGTGTAGATGCTCACTCCTATCACACAATTATGTACAGATAAGAGTGATTAGGTACCAGAAAGTACACACTCTTCTGGGATTAAATTAAAAGTATCGCTTAAGGTCTTTAGAGCAGCGATGCCAACTTAGCGCGTTACGCGCTAGATTTAGCGCTTTTTGGCCACCCAAAAAGCGCAGTTTTTTAATCTAGCGCGTTTTTTTAAAAAGCGCTAAATTGGCGCGTTTTTGTTTTTCATTTAGCGCTTTTAGCGCCTTTTTCATAAACTAATCACTTTGACAAAAAGTTACATTTGATATTTTTTTTTTCATACATACTCTATTTTTGCAACTATTATTTAATAGCATATAAAAAAGAAGTGTTAACGAACTTTATATTTTTCTTCATAATTGAATGTGTTTTTTTTTGCAAAGGTAAATACAAATCTATTTTGTTAAACAATGAAATAATGAATTATACATATTTTTAGATGGAGCGTTATGTACAAAAATATAGAAAAATGTGGGAATCTTATCCTTTGCTTAAAAAATGGATAAGACCATCGAAAGAAAGCTTTATGTATTTATTGTAATTGTCAAATTGCTGCAATTGTAATTGTCAATTGCAAACGTTCTGATCTAATTTGACACTGCCAGACATTAAAACATGAGAAAGCGATGAAACCATTTAATAATGTTGAACTTATACAAAGTGAAAGTTCATTTGAAGATTTACAAAATCCAAATGAAAAGCAAAAAAGTCAGGCAATGATTGCTCTTTATACTGCTGTTCATAGTCCATTTTCTACTGTGGATCATCTTGGTGAATTGTGTTGTTCAGCATTTACAGATAGTAAAGCTGCAAATTTTAGTCTTCATCGGACAAAATGTCATAGATATTTTGACATATCCATACTCCAATGCTGAAGTGTTTAAATACCGTTAATTCTTTAATTCATATTAAATATGGGTTAAAGATGGCAAATTCATGCTGTGTAAGTTATAAAATTCCTCCACATGTTCCTGCAAAAATTAATTCAATTGAAACTTACAAGAAGTCAAAATTTTATATTAAGACAGTACTTTGCCCAGACGATGAAGAGGAAAATTCTACATTTTTGTTCGAAAATGAACAGTTTTAACTGAGTTCGCTAAAATATTTTGTTTTTTTATATACATATTGAATTTAAACCCCATTTTATTAAAATTTATCTTAGCGCTTTTTGGCGCTTTTCGCTTAATTAAAATTTAGCGCTTTTTAGCGCTTTTTGAGGCACTGTTTTGCGCGTTTTGCTTCTGAAAAGTTGGCATCACTGCTTTAGAGCAACGTGCTTACAATTATGTATCCTTTTTTTTTTTGGAAAAACGTCTTGCAATTTCTTCCTCGTAGACATCTTCATCCCAGTGTAGAAAGTAAAAATATAAAAATTAAGAAATTGTAATTATATAAATAACTATATATGTACTTATTTTTATCATTCATTATGGAGCACAGTATAAGTGGAGTTATTTTAGGAACAAAATTAAAAATAAAGCTTTTAATTAACTGCAATTTGTTTAATTTCTGCTTTTACCTTGAATTTAATTCAAGGCGCAAAAAAGAGGGCAAGTCAAAGTACTCTGGATATTGTCCGGCTGTAAGTTACATATTTTGTGAATTTAGCTACTTGAAGAAATCAATTTTAATTAGATTTTTCAAATTAAATGAGAATTATTCCTCTTGCGAGTATTGAAGGCAACTTCGAGATTTTTCTTAAATTTTTTTTTCTTGGACCAGCACTCAGGGGACGACCCCTACTTATGCAATGCATTGCGTTAGAAATAGAAAAATAGGTTATGGGAGGAAGGATAGAGGGAGTAGTGTTTGTGAACATTTGACTTGAATTTTCCTATATTGAAATTGGCAGGGAATACTTCTGCTGGGAGTTTATTCCACATACGGACAGTACGGCTAAAGAACGAATTTTCCCTGTAGTGTGTTGTGCGATCCACTGTCCAGTCGAGCACAAATGGATGAGCCCTGACTGAAGAACGTGGATTACGTAAAAAACTACAAGTTCCCTGATTTCAGCAGAACACATTCCATTATAGTATCGATAGAACAGTGAAACACAACCCACATCAATAGAGTTGGATACCCTACTGTCACCGATAAGCCTCTTCGCCCTTTCCTGTACGCGTTCAAGTAACTCCAAAATAGACTTCGAAGCAACGGCCCATACATGAGAGTTGTATTCCATTTTCCTGTTTAAAATTATTTATATTGGTTCTACATAAAGGGTGTCCCAACTAGAACGAAATTTTTAAATTTTAAATAAAACACAGATATTTAAAAAAAAAATCAAGAAACTTTCTTATATCGTAAAGTAGGTAGAATGAGGTTATGTATGGAACAAGATATCAAATAGCCGCCGCAGCTTTGCTGGAAACACGCGATATTTTAATGAAATTTTCAATGACCTTTTTGCATAAATGCTACGGCTTGAGTCGTCGTCGGCTTATTCGCGTAAACCATCGACTTCAAAAAACCCCAAAGAAAAAAATTTAAAGGTGTTAAATCGCACGATCTAGGCGGCCAATTCTGGTCTCCAAAACGCGACATAACACGACCGGGAAATGACTGATGCAGCAATTGAATTGTTTCTCTGGCTGTATGACATGTGGCGCTATCTTGTTGAAAACACATGCCCTCCACATTCATTTCTTCAATTCTAGGCAAGAAAAAACTGGTTATCATTTCCCGATACCGAACACCATTGACTGTTTGCGCTTGACCTGCCTCATTTTCATAAAAAAGGTCCAATGATTCCTCCACCTCAAGTGATACGTTGAGGATGCATTTGCTTGTCGTGAATCACTCGAGTGCGACAATTCTGCCAATTGACGAAACCATCTAGTTGGAAATGGGCCTCGTCACTGAAGATGATTTTATCGGCTAAATCAGCATTTTCATGTTGTCTCTCCAATACCCAATTAACGAACTTCCTTCGCTGTCCATGGTCAGTTGGCTTCAGTTCCTAAGTCAATTTAACTTTGTATGCATGAAGATGCAAATCTTTCGTCAAAATTCGCTGCATAGTGGATTTGGAGACACCAATTTGCTGAGCTCGGTGTCGAATTGAGGTGGATGGAGTTTGAGTGACATCATCACGTACAGCTGCGACATTTTCGGTCGATCGACCTGGTCAATGGCGCGTTGTTGTCTTTACATCACTAACAGAGCCAGTTTCGGCAAATTTATCCATTAATCTCTTTACAGTTGACTCTTTTGGAGCATTATTGTGACCCCAAATTGATCGCAATTTGCGAACTGTAGCCGCAAAACTTTCACCATTTTGGTAAAACAATTTCGCAATGAGAATGCGTTGTTCATTCGTGTAGCGTTCCATTTTTACTAACCTCGTACCTTCTACTAGCAAACAATAACAATTGTTCAAATGTCAAACTATGATACTTCGAATGGCGCCAAATTTAAAAATTGCGTTCTAGTTGGGACACCCTTAATATTGCAGAGTTATAAGCTTCCTTCTTACATTCGATATCATGCGACATAGAAGTTTATGGCGTCAATTTTACTAATATGAATGAATCCTACATGTATGTTCTCCTTGTGTACTTTCGATGCATGCCGCAGTGTAGACTCCAGCTGTGTGGTGTTGAAACTTGAATGTCTCCACCGGTGACATTTCAGAAGGAACTGTCTTGTAAACTTGACAAAGTGTTCCATAACTGGCAGAACCTTTGCTACCTCGTATAGTATAAAAGTCAGCATTTTTGGTAGTGTTGAACCCAATGGAGAAGGACATCACTTAACGAAGGTGATTACATTGAAGCGGTTTAAGTGGTAGATAGTCAAGAAGGTTTCTTTATCTATAAACCAAATACAGCCGATAAACACTTTGAGACACTTTTATTTTACTTTACAACTACATAAAAGACACTTTTTAAGCAAAGGTTAAATACTTTCGAATCTGGTCAATAACCAGGAGCTTGTTAAAAGATTAAGGTTGGGCGAGTGGAAAAAAACTCCCAAAAAATATTTATGTCTTAAGCCATTTACCAAAAATACACTGCCAGCTGAATTTTCTAAAACAGATTGCCCAATAATATCATCAGGCCACATATGGCACCACACAGTGACACGATATACACAAAAAAGACTTTTCAACAATTGCACTTGGATTTTCAGAACCACAAATACGGAAATTTAGCTTGTTCACGTAATCAGACAAATGAAAATGTGCTTCGTCTGACAGTGAAAATATACATTATTTTCATAGCAAATTTTTTGCGATTTTCGAGCGAAAATTGTGAAAACTTCTACTACTCTTATGTAAAATCTTAAAACTTTCCTGTTATTTCAATATGCCGTTGTTGAAAAACAGCCTTGCTGAAACACTCTATTGCAATTTGTATACATATATATACAACTAAAGCTCCAAGAACAACAGATTAATAAATTTTATTGAGTCAGAAATTGGATTTATATAAACTACATTCGCAAAAAGTAAAACCGTTTCCACTGAACTGTTTGCCAGCCATACTCAACCAAAAGAAACATTTCCATAAAATCCCCTACACTCAATAAATTTATTTGCAGGTGTTACTTAAACAATGATAAATTTGATATACTTCCTGCAGCTGCAACATTAAGAGGATATAAAAATTGGAAATAAAATCAACAACTATAACGCCAACGTCATCATTCACGTTCTACCTTCCTACTACATACTAAATATAAATGTATGTACTTGTTTGCAACAGAAGGCAACAACAGTTCTTTTTTGTTTGCTGCTCCTTAATACCGTAATATACAGGAAAATTGAAATAAAAAGAGAGCAAAATAAAAAAATAAATAAAATAAACTTTATCCACATCAGAAAGAAGGAAAGTAATAATGGTAGCTGTGACCCAATTTACTGTTTCATTCATAAACTCTGCTACACTGCACTATTCTTCAATTGCCTCACACACATACCGTATACACTACCCTGTACTATGTAGACTTGGACTCACTACCACAAACCTGGAAAGCAAAAGATGAGGGCAAACTATAACAACATTAACAGAAAAAGCAGCAGCAACAACACGCAAATGCACTTTCGAAATTCATTGGTTTATCAGCATCATCATCATCATCATCATGTATTGGTCGTAATCAATATGCATGTTTGTAAATGTACATATTTACAACAATTGAAGCAATACAGCAGTTTATTGATTAACTGGCTGTCATCTACAATAAAAATAACTCACAGTGTGTCAATCTGTACCTCTCCGTTTGCTTGCTTGTTTCTCTGCCTGTCAGTCTGTCTGTCATCAGTCAATACCTCTTAGTAGTTGTTTGGTTTGCTTATTCAGATTCAGTGACTCTTAAACGCCAAACCAAACAACAATCCTTTTAAAACCTTGTCTTGTGTGGTGTTGGTTTCATGCATTTTTCTTTCGCACTTTTTACTCTCTCTGTTACTCACGTACTCCACTTTGTCTGCGTCCGTGTACTTGAACAAGTATTTAGCTTATACGCTTTTAGTGTATGTGTTTGGCTTTGGTTTTCTTTTCGTGCGTTTGCCTTAAAATTTTGCTAAAGTCCGGGAAAATGTAAAATTAATTTCTGGCGATTTCCTTCCTTCATGATGAACTCATCAAAGTGATGACATCCGTTTCCGTTTTCAACTCTTCATCTTCTCCTTATTCTTCTCTATTTTCTCGGTTTGTTGTGTTTGCTGTGTATTCCTATCCTCATCTTCATCATCATCGTCGCTATCGTCATATTTTTGAGGATTGTTTGTGTGTTGTGTTCTCAAGTGCACATTTGAGTGCAACGGAATAATTGCATGTCAAGCCGACAAATGCCAGACATAATGAATAAATAAACGTAATGCAACTGCAAAAATGCATTGATGTTGAATTTTTATGTCTTACTTTACTCAAGTTTTTAAGCAAATAGGGGAAAGGAATATCCATATTCCATATGTTTGTACATTTTTATAGTAATTCCGTCTAAACTTTATAGGACGTTAGTATGAAGTGGAAGAATAAGTATTGTTAGTAAGTTAGTTATTTGAGGTATTTGGATTATTTTTTAAATAGCAAGAACGATATCTTGATACGCTAATCTATAGATATCGAAAATTGTGAAAACTATATCGATGGTCATATGTTGTGGAAGTGTTAATTACCAGATATATGTTATATCTATTGATATAACACTTATGATGTAGGATAAGTCCATTGAACTTCTTTAAAAACGCTTATAGTATGAACTTAAATCACAGTATGAAAAATACTTAACCATCTTACTCTAAAGTGGAGCACAGAATTTTGAAGTCCAAAATGTATTAATGTTACTCCAGTTGGAGTATTTAACTTCTTTCTGTAATTCTTGAAAACATTTGAAAATGTTGTTTTAAACAAATTTTATATTTTTTACACGATTTTATTCCCTTTAGCACGATTTAAAATTTTGTGGGCTTAATTTTTTTTTTTTTTTTTGGTTAAATTTAATTTTTGCGAAATATGTTCATATCACAAATTTAGGGAAATTCCCTTTTAGTGCTTACAATCAAATGAACTTGTCATATACAGTTGTACATTACTTTTAAACTTAAAGTACGGTAACACATTGCAAATATTTATTTAACAAAGCGTAACCATTATTTTTAACACAAATTTGTTTGACGTTGCTTACACTTACAAATCTTTTAAAATAAAATAAAACTAAACTTCTAATGTAATATGTCTTTAGGAAATAAAGTTTTCCCAATAAACACAAGAATTATTACAAATTTTATTTAGTGGTTACGTCTTTTTCGTCAAATATTTGCCATGTGTGTACGGTCGTACTTTAGAATACAGATCTTTTTCTTCTTTAATAACTATGTTTGTTTAAAAACACGTTGTTCATACGAGTACGCATATGTAATTTAGTATGATAAATCTGAATAGTTGTTCTTAAAAAATCCTTGGTTTTCACTAATTTCAATAGGTTTTAGAGCAGAGGTAACCAAAACTCCCAATAAATGAAATGCGTCTGTATTGGATAAGAGAATATTGCCCAGCAAACACAAAACTAAGAATTTAACGAATTTTACTTTTAAAAGCAAAATGAAAAAGATGTTTAAAAAAGTTGTAGGCATAAAATAAAATTAAATAAAAAATGTGCCTCAGTTTTTACAGAATTAGGCATTTTTTTACACATATTTGATTGGTCGAGTTTAATTTACAATTAAAACTTAAAACATTAAGTTATTTAGGTATTATAAATTAAGTTTTCCAAATTTAAGATTTTGTAACAATTTCTTATTAACAAAATATGTTTTAAATTTGAAGAAGTTAATTAATTTACCAAAAGCATTTTTAATGACAAAACAAAAATTTCTGTCTTCCATTACACTATTTTGTTTGCTGGTTTTTTTTTTGAAATGAAATCAAAGCTTAAAAACAATAAAACTGAAAAAAGCAGTAAGCATCCGCTCATGTGCACTCGTTAACACTCAATTAACGACTGAAATAGAAGAGAACAAGTGTCGGTGTGAGTTTTGTTTATTGTTTTTGTAGCACAATTGTGCACTGAAAATGAAGATTTGGTTACCTATGTTTTAGAGTCTAAAACCAAATCTCTAAAATTTAGAGATAAGGAACCAATCACCTATTTTCCTTTTTTGCACGGGATTTCCTGGAACCAATAAAAGATAAACTCTAGGTGGGATGATGATATCAAGTATTGTTCTTAAAACTTTTGTTGATGAAATCGAAGATAAATCGAATTAGATACCGAAGTTAGGGTTCACGTTAATAATAATAATAATACTAACAGATAAGTTAAGTAGAGCTGTAGCGTTATTTAGTTCGGTAGTCCCTTTTACCAAAAAATCGGCTGTATCTTTAGAGAGTTCTGAAATTGACAAACTAACATCCAAACATACATCATTCTTCACTATGTACATGAATTAATTGGAAGCAAGTAACTTTGGGAGCGGTATGAGTTATATGAATTATAACACAATACCTACAAACATACATACGAGTAATATTTTCAAGCTTAAGGTCAACATTTCTTTTATTTCTTCCAATATTTCGCTACCACGTTGTGTGCGCCTTTGGTGATGAGTAGGCGCATTGATCAAAGCTTGATTTATGGCCGTTATTTAATTATTTCACTTCGGTGGCGTTTGATTGATATACCACTGAAGGAGGGCGCTGTGATAAATTTTAATTAGGATAGAAAGTAAACTAATAATTACACTGTGCTAGAATTTGACACTTTTTTTTGTGACAAACGGGGCACCTGGCGGGTTAACCTAACTCGGGTATGCTGAATCCAGTGCTGCTAACCGTTTTTTTAGGTTAGCTCGTTTTTTTCGAAATATACCGTTATTTCGAAAATGGAGGAGGTTGCACAACATATATTCGCGTAACTCAAAAACGGTTTAGTTTATTGAATAAACTAAAAAAACCGAAATTCCGCAATGAAGTTTTCTTTAAGTAAGGTTAAACTTTTTTCCAATATGCGCAGTCGTTGTAGAGACATAATTTTTTTTTACCAAAAAAAATAGTTTTTTTTAGCAAAATTTTTAAAATTTTGTTTTTTAAAAAGGCATAAAAAATTGGAAAACGCAGCAGTGCTTCTTCCAAACAAAACAAGACATAAATAATTTAAATCTGTCTACAACTTTTCATTTTATTCACAAAAGATGAAATATATAATAACCAGACGAAACTTCAAAAATTAAAACATTTATTTTTGTTGTTAACTAAAGTTTAAGTTTTTATTTACAAATTTATTCTTCTTCCTCCTGCAGATTCCAACAAATATCCCCTAATAGCGAATCAAGTTGTTTGCCACTATACCAGTGTTCGAGTCTGGCTGTTACTTGGTGAAATCTCTCGCCATGTTCATCAGACTCGGCTGGTGATTGTTCATTAAATTTTTCTGCATGACAATGCAAAAAATGTATTTTCAATTACATTTTGACGTTTAAGTTTTTAAATGCGGTTAGCATATCTCCAATTAAAATTCGCCAATTTTCAGACCGATGATTTCCTAATACATTTTTTATTACTGATTTCACAGAATTCCAGCCCAATAGCTCCATATCATTCAATGCAAGTTTAAATTGTTGGTCCTTCATTAGACGACGAATGTCCGGTCCATTAAGAATTCCTGTAAAATAAAAACATTATGATATGAAATATAAATCTAATTTAATAAAGTAGCTAGAGTTCATACCTTCTTTTACTTTCATGCCGCTTAATCGTGGAAAAATTCGGCGCAATTCGGTAAAAGCAATTCCATCTGGGTTCAATGTTTTTATAAAATTTTTTACAATACCCAGTTTGATGTGGAGTGGAGGAAGCAAAATCTTTTCCATCGGCACAAGTGGTAATTCAATAATATTATTTCTATGCAATCTGCTTTCCTTACGTATAGCCCAATCCCGTGTATTGTACTGGTCGCCATGGAAACGCGTATTCCATAAGCACATGAAGCACATATTTTTAGTATAGCCCAATTGCATGCCTCTTAAAAGAGACACCACTTTTAAATCTGCGCATATTTCCCACAAATACCAACTCATGCTTAATGATCAAACGCGCTAATCAATTAAGGCCCTGATTATCGTTCACAACACTAAAATGTTGTGTTGTCTAGACTTCAACACAACATGTATTTTATTAAAATTAAGCCGATAAGTGCTGTGAATCGTAATCGCAGTTTACAACATACAACATCAAAATATTGTTGTGAACGGTAATCGGGGCCTAAGCTACAGCACCCTCAAACTGTTGCACAATATTTCGATTAACCTGTGCTGCATACTTACTCAAAACCGCTAATATAATATGTTTTCATTGTCAAGATTGTAGTATTTTGCTTGTAAGTTCCTGGTTCTTTTTTATTACACTGCTATCAATCAATATACAAAGTAAATAAGTAATTAACTAACTGACTATCTCTGTAACAAAACACTTAACAAAAGTTCTACTCAAACATTAGTTAATTGAACAAAAATTAAATTTATTCAATTAGAAAAACTTTAAACATTTCCGCAATAATTTCGAATGCACACCACACAGCATTCACACAAAAGCACACTTTACCGACGATATGGCTGATGGGTGCGTACACAAGTGATACAATGAAAAACAGCAGCAGCAAAAACAAAAACACAACAACAACAAGAACAACAAAGCAAACGCCATTTCATTAAAAGGATGTGCTCCGTTAGAGCATAGTGCTAAAACGTCTAAAGGGGGCGGGGGGAGCGTTTGGTGGTTACTGGTATGAGCATGTGATAAATGACGACCTAAATGAGTTTGGTAATAGTTGTTGCATTTTTACTCCTACCACACACACACACACACACACAAAAAGCCAGAAACCAAACAGAAAAAAAATAGCAACAAGGTGACATTATGACTACTTTGTGTATACAAAATCATCATGTGTTTTTTGTTTCTTCTTTGTTTTGCTTATTTTGTGCTGTATGAAATGTTGTGATGAAATGTACTGCAGGAGAGCGTGTAGCCGTAACAAAAATAAAAATCAATGTATTTTAGTTCATTATTTCGTTTTTTTTTCTCTTCTGGTGGTTGTTGTTGTTGTTCGTTTTATTTTACATGAAATAAAATACACGCAGCAGACTTGGTCATAAAATTTAAGTGCAGACTAAGTTTATTGAATATAAAAGCAAAAACTACAAAAAGGAAAAAGTTTCCTGTTGTTTGCCATACACTATTAAAAGGATGAAACGGTGGGGTGAAGGCAAAACTATTTCTGGGCTAAACATTAATAATTTACATTGTATGCAAAGTTGGCTAAAGTCTTTAATGAGTGTCCGATTTTGTTTGGCTTCTATCTCTTTAATCGCCCTAAAGTTATTCACTTATAGGGACGACTTCAGCATTCTGGGTGAAGTCGATGGGCCAAAACGTTAATATTTCAGTGATCCAGCCAATTAAGTCATTGGCAACATGCTTCACCATCTGGACGAACGAGTTAAAACTCAGTTTAGTTATCATAGTCATCATTAACAAAAATAACGGAATAGGAACAAGGTCATAAAAGCCAGCACTCGAGGTGTGGATAAGGATACTGTGCTAGCTACCTACAAATCATTGGCCATCTTATACGCAGTACAGACATATTATTTAATGCTGTCAAAAAGTAGCCTTAAGGTAAAGCTTAAACATTTGTAAGCAATAAGCGTCAATTAACCTCCGAACATTATCCTTTTGGGAAGTCGCTAGCGGTCAAGGATCATGTATTATTTTGAACCCTTACTTCGGTATCTAATTCGATCTATCTTCGATTGCATCAACAAAAGTTTGAAGAATAAGACTTGTTACCATCAGACCTAGAGTTTATCATTTACCTCATCTAGGATTTGGCGAAAGATATATGTTACAAACAGTTCCTTTTGGATGAAATCAGTCAAACTTTGACATCACACTGTTGGAGGCTTTCTCTAAGCTAATAGGATAGGTCCTATGCATGTAATAGGAGATCATGCAGAGTTTAATGCAGAATCCATTTGCTCGTGGCACGTACAGGAACACTTTGATCGTCATCAATTCAGCTGTAGTTGTAGTAGGATATATTATTAATGTCGCATTTCGAAAATGAGTAGACACCGAGAAGATTCCGCGCTCGAAGATGGTGATATTTCACCTTGCTACACTCTTCTTTAAGGGATTTTATAATGTAGCACATCCTAGATGCAGTCATAGTCTATATTATGTGTGCGTGTGCAAAAAAGTTGTGTTACAACCCAGCTGGCAGAAAATATCTTCCAGCTGTCCGAAGCGGCCAGATTGTTGATAGCGCTGGTATGCTCGCTTATTGCCGAGCTTAAGCTCGCCGGTGGGGGTGGTTCTTGTCAACATTATGGGCCGTCTAACACACAATAAATAAAAAAATGTTATTATATGGGGCATCGAAGTGAAGCAAAACATAATACAACACTCAATATTAAAAATGCTGGTTCATTCATGTTTATATGGCTGCTGTTAGGCCAGGATTTTGCCCTCCCACTCCAGACTACATCTCTCCATGACATCTAGAGTTCAATTTTTAGATGTCCCAAACACTTTTGAGCTGCAAAATTAATTTCCTCTACTTACCGCCGCCTTTTGCAAATTTAGCACTTCATTCTAATAAAAAACTAAAATTATTCATCTTTCCTTTTCATTTTCAATTTCATTTTATTAAAAAAAAAATACTAATTACAGTACAGATATGTTAAGAAATTACTAAAATTAAATTTTTATATTGATTTTCAAATTAATTAATATTCAACATTTTAACGTTAAGGTATTAAATATAGTTATAAAAATTTGTAAAACAATTTAGACAAAAATAAAAAAAAATTCCAAAGTTTCACAATTCAAAAAATTCAAGCATTACAATTCAATTAGATTATAAATTAGATTTTCAAAAAAAAAAAAAAGGAAAGCTGTTCTAATATATCCTCCTTCTTTAGACTTCACTGGATTATATTCTTCATCGCCGGTGTATCAGTACATGTAGTTACTGTCTATTTATAACACTTATTTTCACTAAACATATACGAATTTGTTATATTAGCAGGGGGTTTTATTTTACTTGGGTCCAATGGGACCTATACCGACGATACCTTAGGGACTGAGCTCACTACCTAGTTCTCGTCGCGCACCCTCAATTTAAGGGGAATGGAACCGCGGTAATCCAAAAAAAACTTTATTTGCTGTATATATTTGTTTATTTAACAGATGCACGTCAGTTTGTCTCTGTGTCAGTACTGTTTATAATTATTATAATGACACTGTGTGTTTTTTCCTGTTTCCAAATTTTCTCCCGCCACTTTTACCTCTTTTCTCACAGAAACCTCTTCCTTCGATCGTGTCTATCCTTCGTATCTCTATCCTTCTTACTTTTTCGTCCCATGAAAACTTTTGCTTTCGAATCGAAATACACTATAACCCCCCTAAAATTCTTAAACACGACATTGGTTTTTAGGCAGCGATAGTTCAGCATTAATTGTGGGTATTTGAACGGCCTTAGTCGTTGGTCTTTAAAACGTTATTCAATACTAAAGCTATGTGCCCACGATCGTCAGGTATTACAACGTCGTCATATCTAGCAATGTGCTAGCAATGTACTGACATTGAAAAATTGTAAGCAAAAGGTAAATTGTCAGTTTAGACGACTGTAAGAAAACTAACAATTCCATTTCCACACAATTGTCACACAATGAATTTATCTGTCAACCGAAATTGCCAGTTTACACGGTTGTCAGATTGTTGTGTGGCATTGTCAAATTCGTTTTGTTTAAAAATTTTAAATATTGTCATGGAACAAACAAGAGCAATTGGAACCATTTTATCTGCTTATGTCCTAATGCACACTTTAATTTAATTCTTTAATTTTCTTCCACTTTTTTCAAAAATTTTATCAATACACACTTTTTTATTATTAATGTATATACAAAGTTGCATTTAGAAATAATTTCTATGACAATACTGCCATTGGTAGATGCATAAACTTTGCATATATTATAATGACAAGTGTTTGACAATTGTCTTAAAACAATGACAATGCCAAAATTGTGTGTTTACACGATTGTTGAATGTCTGACAACATTTTTGTCTTCCAATGTACTGAAAATGCTTTTTCTTACAACGTTGGAAGACAAAAATTTTAAGTTTACACGGTTGTTAGATATTTTCCGAACATTTTTCGGACAACGTTGTAATATCTGACAATCGTGGACACATAGCTTAAGGTTAAGTTTATGAAATCTAGATTCAATTCGCAGATCTTTTCTATTCTTATTAAAAATATAGAAAAGCTATGCAATTAAATAATGGAAAAACAGCAAATATTTTAACGTACGACTTTCCAATTTCCCTGAACAATTTTCTTTGCAACACTCTACAGGCATGGTTGAAAAAAGAAGTAATTATGAAATTTTATTCTCGAGCTTTTGGTTTTTAGTCGTAAAATCAATAATTATGTTTGTAATTTATGTTCACAGCTTTGAAAAAAAAAATGCAATGCAGTTCCACAGTGCAACTAAAACGGAAACAGGAACTACACAAGTTAAAGGAGGAAAAAAGAAGCATTAAACTCAAACAGACTGTGATAAATAATAAATAACAGACTTTTGTTGTGATGAAGAGCACAGAGAAAATATATGTACATATTGTATACCAGGGTAAGAGTAGTGTGTGCAGTGTGAACGTATACACAAATAAATAAATAAATATATGTGTGTGTGGGTAAAAGGAATATTTGTGCGTAATTATGTTTGTGTATGGGTAACATACATTTTTGCTGATGATGGTCTTTTTTTGTTGTTGTTGTTGTTTACTATAAGGAAGTGTTTTAAAGGATTTGTTTACGTATTAAATAGCAGCGTTACAAACAATAGCACTGCCACTATACAAAAACATACAATACTTTACCTACCAGTAGCTGTATGCGTTTGTTTCGAGTATGAGTTTTTGTAGTTATTATTTTTTCTATTATTATTTTTAGCTACGTTTTCACTAATTTTCGCCATTTCACTTTGTCTACACCTTCCACTTTCCACCTCCACTGGCCACTGCTTATTTTTATTGTTATGTTCTTATTTTTGTTCTGCTGTGCTCTCATTTTACTTGTAACTTTTAATAGTTTAGTTACTAGTAACAATTTTGGGGTTAAATACAATCTCAAATAAAACTTAATTGGCCCCTTCATTGGCATGGCAGCATTGAGAACACCATTATACAGAATGTAATATAAGAAATGAAACAAGATAGAATAACGCAACGTAAAGAACTAAGTAATAGCTGTGGCAGCACAAAACTGAAATTGTATAAAGTTTATGTAGCTAGTTGTAAAATTATTTTTTTTTTTATTTGGTTATTTAATCCATACTAAAACATTATTATGAATACTTAGAAGTTTACATAGAAACAAATCAAATTTATAAAAAGAACATAATAATAACAAAGAACTTTCTTATTACAATAAAATGAAATCTAAAAAATTTTAATGCAACAACACTCATCAATGTTTATTAAACATATTTATTTGGTTGAGATTAGACAAAAGTTTCATTATTTTTAGTCACTATAAAAGCTCTTAAAGATAAAGAATTTATGGTGAAGGAGTATGAATGAAGATGATTAGAATGAACAACAGTTTTTCCATAAAGAAAGTTAAGTTTTAAATGACAGAAATGGTTATTATAATTCCGGCATACATTTCTATTTTAAGTTATTTATTTAAAATTAAAAACAAGTCTAAGCAAATCACCATATGTTGTACATCGTCGTCGAAAATCCAAAAGTGCGTAACATCACTTTTTTGTTTTTTTACAGAAGAAGCAAACATCTTATAAAATAAAAAAATACCTCAGGTATGGAAACAATTGAAGGAATATGAGATTAAAATAGAACAACTAAAATAATTCAAGCGAAAAAATTGCATTTTTCGAAATAGTTTTTTAGTTATATTTGTTACGTTCTTTTGTATTTTCATTTTCTGAAGCAAAATGACGTATCATCATAAATTTGTTTTGTTATTTGAAAACTCAAATACTTTATTTTCATTTCTTAAGCCAAGTTTGATGAGTCGTTCATTTGACAGGAGAAAATAATGCTCATGTTGAAACGTTATTTTGAATTATGGATATAAAAGGGTTATTTTTGGTCGCAAAATTAATCAATTACAAACTCGATTTTAATTTTTTTTGATGATATTTACTTTTGGATTTTCGGCGACGATTTGTTTAGCACAATCTCTACAAGAATTTTAACTTAATTATTAATTGTATGATAGCGGAAACCATAATTTGCTAAAGTTACTAGTCATATGATTATATCAATTATATATATGATTGTAGTAATTACGTATATTTATGCGACAATCATGTTTATGAAGTATCATAATATATTGCCTACTGATTACTATAAATTCTTGCTAAAATCATGCGATTCGTAAAATTGACTTATTGTGGTTGACGTAATTTTATACATACACCTCATTCTGTTTTTACACGTTAATTAGTTCCAGGAAACTTCGTGTAAAAACCCGTGTAAAAAAGATATTGGTCGTTGATTGGTTTCATATCTCTAAAATCTATTGAAATTAGTGAAATACAAGGATTTTTTAAAAGCAACTAAACAGGTTTATAGTAATAAATCACATATGTATGTATACAATGTGTTTTTACACAAGCAAAGTTGTTAAAGGAAAAAAAAGGTATGTACTCTAAGTTTAAAAGTAATGTAAAAAATTAATGACAAGTTCATTTGATTGTAAGCACAAAAAGGGAATTTCCTTAAATTTGTGCTATTTACAATTGCTCTGACCAGTAAATTTGTTTGTATCCACAAAAATGGAATTGCTCTAAATTTGTGATATGAACATATTCCGCAAAAATTAAATTTAACCAAAAAAATCTAAGCCCAAAAGATTTTAAATCGTGCTAAATGAAATAAAATCGTGTAAAAAAATGTAAAATTTGTTTATTTTCAAACCGTGTAAAAACAAAATAAAAAATAATCGCTTAATGGGATGCGAGTGGGATATCTATCAAAAAAAATATTTTTTAACTCAAGAATAGAATTTTTCAATATACAAATTGAAACACTTTCTTCTTTGAGTTGGAAATTTTTTTTATAGATACCCCACTTGCATCCCATTAAGTGACCACAAAGCTCTTAAAGGAAATCATCTAAAGTTTCTTTTGAGGAAAAATAAAAAAAAACTTCATTTTGAAAAAAAAATAAAAAATGGGGGAAATGAAAATGATACATGTGTCAAGTATTGAAAAATCCTATCCTTGAGTTAAAAAATAATTTTTTTGATAGATATCCCACTCGCATCCTATTAAGCGATTATAAAGGCCTTAAAGTAAATTGTATAAGCTTTCTTTTGAGAAAAAAGGCCCAAATTTAAAAAGAAAATTAAAAAAAAATCTTTTAAATGAGAATTTTTCCTCTTGCGAGTATTAAACAATTTTTAAAAAAATTTTATTCAAAGTTTTTACTTCAAGTTAAATATATAATTTGTTTGGAAAAAAACACTATTAGGCACAAAGAATGCTGACGACGGCTTTAGCAGGCCAGAAAATGCATTAATATTTTGCTAGTGTCTCTTTGTATACATTTTTGTATGATTTTACATTTATGCTTTCCAACGGAAAGCTATGTGAAACATATAACAGAAATATACAAAACTAAATTATAGTGTATAATTGTTTTCAAACAAATTATATATTTAACTTGAAGTAAAAACTTGTTTAAAAAAAATCTTTTAAAAATTAAAAAAAAAAATATTTTTGAAATGATTGAAGAAATAGCTATCTAAAGTCCTTAGGACAGTTTTTTCTAGGACCAATAGGTGAAAAGTTAAACTCATTTAAAAAAAACCCCTGTATGGCCAAAATTGACCAAAATGTCCAACTTTGACCCCCTCTAACTCGAGCACTTCTGAACTGATAGAAGTGAAAATTTGTGTCTGGCCTACTATCCAATAGTACTAACGTTGGTGCAAATTTGATCTAAATCGGAAGACATCGATTTTTAAAACTGGGTCATTTAATGTGAAATTCACCATATACCATTCACCATATACAATCAACAAAAAGTGCAATCTAACTTGAAATATTTAGATTAATAAAAAATATATGTGACCCGGCCTATGAAAAGTTGGCTTATGACTCAAAAAAGAAATTGCTAGACAGAGCTGTTAAAGATAAACAATGCATTTCGTCAGTTTCTTAGTAGTTTTTCTTTTGCATTATGAACAGTCATGCCCAAAATGCTAAATAAATATTTTTTGTGCAATCGTTTTTGCAGCGTTCAATCCTGTTTTTAAATTTTTCAATTCCATTTATTATCTTGATTCTGGATTTTCAATAAAATTCTGTTTTTCTTTCCTTTGTGCTCTTCTTTCTCTACATTTTTAGTACACTTCTGAGCAAGTTAGGACTTTCTAGTTTTCACCACGTGAAACAGCGTCTCAAAAACTATCGAAATCACAAAAAAATATTGAAAAATTTTTGTTTGAGTCATAAGCCACCTTTTTTTTCATAGGCCGGGTCACATATTATAAGTATTACATAATATTGAAATTACTTGGAAGTAGTTCAGTAATTACTAGTAATAACTAGCAAAAATGTATATAATTCTTAAAAACTTTATACTCAACTTTAAATTCATTTTCTACAGACATTTTCTTAACTCTGTATATTGTTTATCATACAAAAGCCACTGGCGTATACTTAACATTTATGTTTATAACATACAATTCTTAAGCCTTATTAAATACTCGTACACACCTATAGAAATATTTCAATAGTAATTTCAATTGATTTCAATAGCATTATGTTCTTGCAAAACTGTGTTTTTCATTAATGTACAACATCAATAATATTAAGTACATATACGTATTATAGGATTCCGATATTATAACGATGCCTAGAATGATGATGTTTTTAAATTTCCTCATAATCTAAAGCTCATAACAACATCACATGTATTTAATAAATGAAAAATGCAAAAATCCGTTGCATACAAAATGGTTGCATCATCGTATGCGTGAATGATGAAGTTATTGACAATGAATGATCATAACTTTAGTTAAAAAAAAAATATCTACAAACAAGTTCAATCTCAATATATCAAACCATTTTTTCTTAGTTTTCTATTATTTTTGTGTTTGAGTTTGTGAGTTTTTTTTTTTTTTAGAAATCCATAACATACCTACAATTGAACAAAAGTATTTGAAGTTGATGCCTGATGCCAAACGAACATCACAAATTCATAGATTCATTGCATGTCAATACGTAGCTATACAAATGTGTTGTGCGTGCAATTGTATTGAATTGTGCCTTAAGAAACACAGACCATATACACAGTATATACATGCAAACATATTTTAGCAGTGACATGTGAGTGTTGCAAACGTGTATTCTATTGAACATTTTTAATAATACTCAGACTTATTGAAGATTTGTAAAAAATAATGTGTTGGCGTCTATAACTTAGAGAGTTTTTTTTGAATAGCATAAAACAAGTTGTGCCATGCCTGCTTTGGTAAATAAACATTTTGCACGTTATTTCAACACAAATTTAACATTAATCATATTTTTTGGGTCAACGTAAGGTTCAAGGATTTTTTAAGTATGCAATGTTTATTGTCCAAGATCTACTTGTAAATATCATTTATTTAACTCACCATTTTTTGAGAAATACAATTTGGGAATTAACATATTTCTTATTACATGTTATGAGTTAGTGCCATTTGTCTAGAAAAATATAGTTTTCACAATGGTATTCTTCGAGTTATTAATTAAAAATGAACTCAAGCCTGATTAAAAATTTTCTCTAATATATAAATAAAAAGTTGAACATAATATTCTCTAAAAATTATCTAATTATTTTGACACGTTTCGCAATTATTTTTTTATACCCTACACCACCATAAAGGGGAGGGTATATTGGATTTGTGCATATGTTTGTAACGCTTAGAAATATTGGTCCAACACAACCCTTGAAGTATACCGATCGACTCAGATTTACTTTATGAGTCGATTTAACGCTGTCCGTCCGTCTGGCTGGCTTGTGCGCAAGTGTACAGGTCGCAATTTTAAAGATATTTCGATAAAATTTGGCACGTGCTATTTTTTCGGCCCAAGGATAGATGGGATTGAAACTGGTTGAAATCGGTCCATTATTTAACCTGGCCCCCATACAAATGTCCTCCTGAAATTTGGGTTTACCGGTCACAAATCTTTGAATAATGCATGTATGCAAACAAATTTCACCAAAAATTAGTAATAAATGAAGCTAAATTACATCTACAAATTTCGTGATGATCGGTCCATAATTAGTCGTAGCTCCCATATAAGGTCAACTTCCGAAAGTCACTTAAAAGAGCATAACTCTTTTAAAAATGTAGGTATTCAAATATTGTTGAACACAAACATGTCTCGTACATATATATATAATATGGTAGAATTTTATGATGATCGGTCCGTAATTAGTCGTAGCTCCCATATAAGGCCCATTTCCGAAAATCACTTTAACGATCATAAATTTCTTAAAAATGTTGAAATGAAACAGAAATGATGACACCTAATTTTATAATGGTCGGTCCGTAATTAGTCGAAACTCCCATATACGACCCTCTCCGTAATCCACTTTAAGCTCCATAAATCTGTTAAAAGTATTTGTATTGCGATAAACTTTAACATACGCAATATTTATATTCACAGAAATCATGACACTAAATTTTTGAGTGATCGGTCCATAATAGGTTATAGCTCCCATATAGCGCACATTTCTGAAACTTTTTTTATACATATACTGGGTGTAGGGTATTATATGGTCGGGCTTGACCGACTATACTTTCTTACTTGGTAATACAAAGATAAAATAAAATTCAATTGTTTAAAAAAAAACTTTCAAATATTAGAACGCAAAGCAACGATGATTCTAAGCAAATTTAATTTTTTTGAATGAAAATTTTCTATTTTATTTTTTATGATGATATTTTATGATTTAAAATTATTTAAAAAAAATTTGAACTTCATAATAACCGACCTCACAAGTTGTTACTAAATGTTCTTCTGTAAACTGGAGTTTTGTCTTTGTAATCTTGGTAATAAAAACAAGTAACCAGTGGCGACCTTAAATGTCAACTAAAATCACTAACTCGGGTCTGGTATATTACTAGGACTCACAAAAGGTCATGTGCTTAATCTGTGTATGGGTGTATGTATATATGTGTGAGAGAGTGTAATTGTGTTCATGCAATATTTGCAATCTGTTTTTCCATAAACACTGCACACAACATCAAATGCAACTAATATAAGAGCAGAGAATTCATCCGTGTGCGTGACGATTTTTTAATTTTTTTTCCTACTCTATTCCCAACACGAGTACTATTATTTTTTCGTTATTCATGTTGTATACAATTTAAGTATACACGCTTATTTGTTGAACATGCTCTGTATACAGTGTTTTTGGAAGGTATGAATGCAATTTTTGACACATAATTTAACAAAATTGTTTTAAGATATAAAAAAGATCATTGTTTTAAACAAAAATTTAAGTAAAACAATCACCCCTATAGTGAATAAAAATTCCCCATGAAATATGTTCCCTTTTCACATTTTTCCTATTAAAATTCAATGCTAAAAAATAAAAGGGAACAAATTTTATGTGGAATTTTTATTCACGATAGGGGTGAATACATATTTCATATATGAAAAATAAAATTCTTTTTTTTTCCCTTTTTAGTCACCCTTACACCACTGTTTTAAGTTTTCCAATAAACCCACATAAAACACTTTCATAAATCGAGTTCAATGATACATGTTATTAAAAAATATACATACATATGTATTTGGTTGTGACTATATAGCTGTACATGAAATATATTTCAAAAGAACATTTTACCTTGATATTCACTGCACCAACACCGTACGAAATCCCCACTTATACTGCAACGAAAATGGCTTAAGTAGTAGAAAATCAGTTAAAAAAGAAATTGATATTTTTTTGGTTACAAATCAATTTGGTTATAAATTTAAGAAAAAAAAACACAGATTTAGATGAAAAATGCTTGGTTATAGTAATGGAAAGTACTACACAGTAAATTGTTTTTAAATTGTATAAATATTTTTTTATTAAAAAAAAAATTTATAAGCAAATGTTGGTTATTAGGGTTTATTTATTATATGTATATTATACGCAAATTGAAACGACGCAAACTGAATCACAGTTTTCCATATATTTGTAATAATTTTCATTTAATTCGTTCCGAGACTCATGATTTTAGTAAAAAAGAATTGATTTTTCAATAGCAAATACCAATTTTTTATTACTATTTGTGTAATAATAGTTTTTATTAAAGAAAAAAAATAACAATTCATGAAAAACACATAAAAAACATAAACATATTAGGACTAAAACTTGTAGACAATTTTCACATACAAATTTGCATTAGACTTCGACGGGAAATCCCCTTTTTCTATTTTTACTTTGTACATACAAACATTTATTAACGACGCAAACTGAAGCAAAAACGACGCAACATCGAAGTCACCGAAATTTTAAAAAGACGCAACTTCGAAACCACGCAAACTGGGGTACTGGTGTATTATGTTAATGTTATTAAGCAAATATGTATATGCAAATATTAAGTACGGCTTAATACATGTAAGAGTCATAAATCTGAAACAATTATAAGTTTTTAGGACACACTCGTATGTAAAATTGTGATTAATACATATTTGTCGCACATGTGAGCCAATAAAGGCAAATTTTCATTTAAATTATATAAAAGGGAATAATTGTATGGCTTCAATACATTTAGATCGATCTGATGCTAGCTTATTTTGGTCATATTTAGGCGATTTTTGAGTTGCTTTATTTTCGAACGGCTGATTGGGAAGCGATAACATTCTGCTTGCATCTTGTACCCTAGAGGTTTTTTTTTAGCAACTATTATAAAATAATGTTCAAAGGCATGCCAAAATAGGTCAGAACTACTGGCTTTACTATGATGAATCTTCTTTTTACGACATTTCCTGTCTGCATGGGTCTAACTTTGAGACGGATTGTATCAATAAGTAGGGTATTGCATAGTCCTATGAAAAGCATTTGCCAGTCTTGCTGTTTCGGTAAGTGTTCCACGTTGCAAATGATATAAAAAACATTGGTCTATCAGGCCAACTTTTTATTTGCGCTGATGATATTTGTCTATTTTACCCATACAAACACGAAACCGTTGCAAAAGCATACATGGAACGTGATACTGCTCTTATATCCGAATTTACGAAATTAAATAAATGTCTATAAAACAAAATTAATTAGATTTAAACCAAAGACTATAAATATATATTTGCATCATATTTGGAACGAATAAATCCTAACTGGATGATAAAATTATAAAATTTTTCATACCAACATCGGGAACTTTGTTTCAGACTATAAATTGATTTCTTAAGTTTGCATACTAGATCTGGAGAAACTTCAAGTCCATCAGGAATTTCCATAAAAATATTTTCTTTCAACAATCAATACATAAAAGCAGTTTTTACATCGAACTGGATTTTCATCTGAATCTTCTTTAATGCGAAAAAATCCACCTATATTTAAGAATCTTTTTATGTTCAGATCATGATACTAATTTCCACACTTCATTTTTCTTCATTGCTTCTAGTTCATCTTTAATAGGTTCCAACCACTTAGATTTATCAGGTCTATTTTCAATATCTTTAAAAAATTGTGGCTCTGCAAAAATACAGTCTGAAATTACAGTATTTGCGTGACCTGTGATATAAACTAGAATTTTATTTTTCAATCTTTCGCTTCTTCTAAGTTGGGGTTTAGCTTCTTCTAGATATTCGTTCTTACAAGAATCAGAATTATCATCAGTTAACAAATTCGAATTTGTATTAATATGTTCTTTATCTTCTAACATAGAGACTTCACTACCATTATCATATTATTTTTCATGATCTTTTTCAGAAACGACTGTGGTATCATCAATATATATTATATAGTAAAAATTTTGATACAGTTTTGCCAATATATGGTACATATGTATATCCTTTTACTTTATGTTTTTAAATGTATACATCACATTGGTTATCATACAATTCAGTTTTCAAGTTTTCAGCACTCACATAATACAAGAAATAACCCAAACTTATCCGTAGCCTGGTGTAGATTAGAAACACTAAAGCAAAGAATTGAATATATGTGTAGTTTCGAATTTAACAACTTGCCACAATGCCAAATGTAAGAGAACTTTTATTATAAGCAGTATATTATTATACATATTTATTTTGTTTTCTTAAACTTTTCTTTATTTTAAGTAAATTTAATTTATGTAATATTTTTACCAACTCGCCACTATAAGGCCCAAAAGGGCGCTGAGGCATAAATAAGACATAATAGGAATTAATTTTTTTTTAAATAAAGTTAAATTTCGTCATCGGAGTTAACAACAAATATTCCTAGGTAATAGTTAGGAGTAATTTACAAGTATTATTTAGATGTTTTTATTTAAAAAAAAATCTACAATGAAATTCAATTATTTCCTAATTAGACATCAAGCAAATCTGTAAAGAGTAAAAAAACCTGCAAACAATAATAATAGTTTTTGCATGAGCAGAAGAAGAACAGAAATAAAACAAATATTATTGTATGATGTTTTGTTACGTTTCGTTTCATTTGGTTTTTGCTAATGACAATGATGATGAAATCCAATTAATTTAACATTTTGCTGGTGCTTTGGCACGTACATAAATATTCCAAAAACCTCTACAACAAAATTATTATTATTTGCTTGTTTTTCTTCTTGTTATTGTCGTCAGCACATCAACAACAAACTATTTCTTTACCCCTTCGGCCCCTAATGACAGACCCCGTCCTCCACCAAACTATTGAGCTATACTAAAATTTTCATTAACATCTTGTTGTTGAATTTACTATTGTATTTTTTTCTATTTCTATTTCAATTTCTTTTTTTTTTGTTTATTTGTTTCCTGTGTATAGTACAGAGTTATTGTTTTTGCTGCTGACAAAGCTTGTAACTAGTAGATTATTATGTTGTAGAGAACACTGAGAGAAAGTTTAAAGTGAATTTAGAAAATTATTTTAAATTAATTATGTAGGTTCATTTTAATGAATATGTTGTCCTAAGTGATTTTTTTGGAATTTAGAGTTTTCTAAAATTAAGGCAAGTATTTCTTTCAGTGTTTATAGTTTGTATTCGTCTGTAAAAAGTTTTGAAACCTCCTTTGGCACAGTGTATGTGTTGCTCTAATACATATTATAAATAAATATATAGTGACTCCTAAAACTGTTAAATATTTTAAAATTTATTTAGAGGACAGAATCTTCCATCTCTCATGATATTTTAATACTTCTTTCTCCCCGACTATTTTTATACCCAGCACCAAAAATATGGCGGAGGGGGGTATATTATATTTATCATTCCGTTTGTAAAACATCGAAATAATGGTCGTAGAGCCAAAAACTATTTATATTCTAGGTCCCTATATGATTCTAAGACGATCTCGCCATGTCCGTCCGTCTGTCCGTCTTTTGAAGTCACGGTAGAGCTTTGAAAAACAGACATAGAACACTTAAATTCTTACCAAACATTCGTTGATCTATTGAAATTTGGTATTGAAAGTGGGCAAAATCGGTCCAGTAGGATCCGAGTTGTAGATCAAAGTTTCAGACTAGTGGAGAGGGGTGCACCTTTGCACACTTTTTGCTTTCAAGCTACATAAAAATTTATATTTTTGAATTATTGACTTTTTACATAATTTAACTAATATGTATGAAAATAAACTTTAGCTTAAGTCTACAAGTAATATATTTTTAGTTCGATTTATATTTTTTTTATTTTTTTAATGGATGAAGTCATTGTGTTCAAATGTACCCCCCCCCCCCCATACGGTGCAGCTTTGAACTAGGCTGCGGCAGTTTTGAACGGCAATTTTTTTCTTGTAGCGCTTATGTCCAAAAGTAACATAAATAGTTGTATTTTTTATATATATAATAAATTCGATTTATTTATTAAGAAAAACATAAGCATTAACAATTAAGAAATAAAAAAAAATTCAGACCAAAAATAAGTTTTATATTATTAAGACGGAAAAGGCCTTGCGATTTCAGGTGGCACTACATTTTCCTTTAAATCATCATGATCAGCATTGAATTCGTCATTTTCAGAAAATCAGAGAGAATCTGCAATAAATTTCTTTCACGAAAGGAAACGATCACTGAATACTTTTTACACTCTTACAAAAAAAAAAAAAAATTTACAATTGGCACTGCGAAAACTTGTTCACCCAACTACATTCGGTCGACGACTGAAAAAACTAGCAAAAGCTGTTAACGTTGCTAGAAAACAAGGTTGCCATGTGAAAAACTCGGTTAAGGGTCGGAAAAAATGTTAAACTAAGATTGTATCAATATTGTGCAAACGTGCCCCCCTCTCTCCTACCTCAATATTTTTCAGATTTTTTTTGCTATTTTCGTCAAATATAATGCAGCTAATACAATGAAATTGTGCACACTTTATGTTTTATTATAGAATGACAAGTCCTGTTGAAAATGTTAAGAGTTGGTCCACGATTTCTCATACCCCCATACAAATGTTTTCCGGGAATATGGCTTTATGGTACACAAATGTTTATAGAAAAGCCGTATCCATACAAAAGTTTCATGCAAAGTGAAATCTCAAAACGATATTTTTTGCGTCGGTCCATATTTTGACCATATGACCAATTTCCGAAAATCACTTAAATATGCATAAATCTCTTATAAAAATCAGTAACAAGTCGAAATTTAACACAAGTAATCCATAGATATATCTATATTGTCGTAGTAAATTTCGTGATGATTGGTCTACTATACATTTGACCACAGCCCCAATATTAAGTTCACTTCCGGAAATCACTTAAATATGCATAAATCTCTTATAAAAATCAGTAACAAGTCGAAATTTAACACAAGTAATCCATAGATATATCTATGTATATTGTCGTAGTAAATTTCGTGATGATTGGTCTACTATACATTTGACCACAGCCCCCATATTAAGTTCACTTCCGGAAATCACATGAATACGCATAAATCTCTTATAAAAATCAGTAACAAGTATGGACACAAATAGTCCATACATGATCGGTCCATATTTGACCCTAGTCGTCATATAAAGTACAATTTGAAAAATCATTTAAAAGCGCATAAATCTATATATATAAAAGTGATTGTGTGTCTGTATGTATGTATGAATGTTTATTATTATTAGTTTGGGATCTATAGACGGCTAAACGGATGAACCAATATGCTTGAAATTTTCACAGTATACTTCTGTATGTCTGGAATGAGCTATAGGCTACTTCATTTTTGAAATTTTAAGTGGGCGTGGTACCTCCAATACAAAGTTAATTTTAAAAATCAAATACTTGGGAAACTATAATAGCTATAGTACTAAAATTTTGCATGAGCAATTTCATTGTTTGTTTAAATATTTGCGGAAAAAATGGGAGTAGTAGCGACAGGGAGCGTGGCACCTCCCATATGATGATAATTAAAAAAATATCAAATATATGGTATACAATAAGATATATGGTACGGTTATTCTACCATCAATATTAATATTTAGGACAAGAATGGGCGGACTATCAATAGTGGGCGTGGCACCTCCCATAGATATGATGACAAATTATGTATAGGGAAAGCTATATCAGCTATCAATATTAATATTTAGGACACCAATGCGCTGACTAGCAACAATATTAAGTAAATGTTAAAATTTGTAGACATTTGAAACCCTTATCTATATATAAAAGTGAATGTGTTTGTTTGTTTGTATATTGTAAATCATAATAAGAAAATATAATAAGAATTAATTTAAAAGAAAAACTGTAGATTTTAATAACTTAATAAATACCGTGTTTGTCGGACGATAAGACGCACCTTTTTACTCTGATAATTTTACCTAAAATCAGGGTGCGTCTTATCGTTTCGGCAAATACGGTATATTTATTTAACTTTAAACTTTTTATTTCATTACGATACGGGTAGCGAAGCACACCGGGTTTTAGCTAGTCTCTTATAAAAATCATTATTACGTTTGTAATTAAACAAAAATAATTCGCATGTACATATGTACATAAATCGTCGTACAGTATTTCAAGACGATCCGCATAGTTCCCATATGAGGACTACTCCCAAAAACTCATTTATCTACATAAACATCCATTTCGATCCGAAATTTTACACAGATCAGTTAGAAGCATGTAAAAATTATACTATTGACTTTTGTGAAAGTGGATCCATAATTGAGCATATCTCCCGTACAAGCTCCACTTCCGAGAAGAACCACAGAGTATACAGAGTTGACAAATTCGACGTGTTTTGAAGACAAAATCAGTTGCCTAGGATACTTAATTTATAGATTGTTAAAGTAAATCTCTTTATGTTATACGCTGAAAAAATATAAAACAAAGTGTAAATTATTGATTATAACTGTTATATGCATAAAATTCTTATAAATGTCGTTATTAAGATAAAATTCAACTAAAACAAACCTAAAATAAATAGAAATTGCGGTGCAATATTTTACGAAATTGGCCCTATAATAGGTGATTTGGTGGTGGGTATATAAGATTCGATACACCTAAATATAAACTCTTACTTGTTAAATCTATATTTTAGTTCTCATGACTACTGACTGTGCAATATCTCTCATTAACTTCATACATTCTGCTAATACTGTTTTACTCTCCACTGTACATTTTTACATATCAACATTCTTACATTCATTACAATAATGAAGCCATGACAACTCAGACAAAATAATAAAGAATTTGTGCACGTTTACCACTCTTGAATGGGCATGATTTCTGTTTTTATTTTTCCCTCTCCATTTTGTGTCTGTCCGTCTCTTGCATTCATGGTGCTCAAATCTCTTTTTGTTTCTCGTTTGATTTAATTTTTTTTTTTTGTTTTACTACTTTTCAACATCAACTAATCATCTATTTATGTGCAAAATCAATAGACGAAAATCATAGAGCCTGCTTTTATTTATAATTAAATTTCTTAGTACGATTATTGAATTCCAATTGCAAACTGATTTTGAATTATTTATAAGACAGACAGTGAGAGAGAGAGAGAGAGAGAGAGAGAGAGAGAAAGAGAGACGGTAAAAAGAAATTGGCATCAGCGTTGCCGTTTTTGGTTATTTCTAACCAAAATTGGTTATTTTTTTCTCAATGTGTACATGTGTAGATTTTTTCTGTTTTGGTTATTTTTTTTTACTGAAAATATTTAGATTTTAAGACAATTAGTAATATATTGCAAGCAAAAGAATTGTGCAAAAATCAACAAAATGCCCATTTTGTTTGGTCTGCCAAAGACAAATTTCAAAACTCAAGCTGTGACATTTTAAGTAAAAGTGATCTCCATATTTATTGTAATATAATTACATGTTTTTTAGTATTTAAGAGAGTAACTTTCTAGTTCCTTATTTTATTGCCAATGAAAAATTTTTTGTTTTTATTATATACTTTTTATTTTTGTTTAAGACATTAAAAATTAATAATTAAACTTGCAAAACTTAATGTAAAGTATTGGAATTTTAAATTTTACAAATTGTAGCATTAGCTTATGTTTCTTTGCATTACTTTTTGCAAAATATGACGCTTAGTTTTTTAAAAAAATTATTTTTTAGTATTAGGAGTTGTCTTGTAAAATACGTTGTTTTATGTTTTTTTTTGTTACCTTAAAGTACAAATTATAGTTAAAATTACAAAAAATAAATAAATAGTACATGCATTTAAATTTGGTTATTTTTTTTTAAATTTGGTTATTTTTTTCATAAATGTTGGTTACAAAAAATTTTTTTTCGTGGCAACACTGATTGGCATTCCTAAGATAAAAAGAAACAATCAGACAACTGACCTTGATTGCTTGAATTATTTCAGGTCAGTGCTAAATACCTATGTATAGGTCATTGTGTGAACAGCAAAATGTTTTTGGACACTGATTTAAAGTATTACCCTGCCTTTACACATGCAAGTACTTGCATGCGAGTGCTGTGTACGTATTATATACGAAAACTTATTCGAAAAACTCGAATCATTTGCAAGTAGCATTACTGTTTACACAGGACAGTGAAAGTTCATTTTCAAAATGTTGTCAAAGCGTAAACTTCAAAAAATTAGTTTAAAACTATAAAAAAAGAAAAAATTCATAAATTCCATAACCAAATTTTTTACCATTTCTACTCATATTTTTTTCAGCAAAAACTATAAATTGTATGTAAAAATATTTTCTATACATTTTTTTACTACTTGTTTTTCTAAAATGTCAAATTTCTTATAAAATAATATTTAAAATTAACAAATGGCGCACAAAGTTTGTATTTATTTGCCAAGAGTTGCCATGGTCTTCACATGATTATAATTGTAAGGAAATAATTATTACAATTTATTATTACTATTTTAATAATTATTTAATGCTCTAAAATGACATCAATACACTTCTTTTTCATATTTGAAAAAAAAAAATATTTTATTTACAAATATACAGAAAATAAGTTAAATATTTATTAATTATTTTACCACAATCCATTGAATTTATTCTGAATTTTTTATTTAGCAACTTTGTTTACCTTTCTGTCACTATATTGCTGAAAGTGTCAAAAAATCACTGTCCAGCTAAATTCACTTGCAAGTGAGCTGCAAGTGCCTGCATGTGTGATTGTGTTGGTAAAAAAGTGTGAATGTATTGACTTTTTCGAATTTGCACTTGCATGTGTAAACCCGGGTTAGCTTGGAAGAAATATTTGTCAATTAACTTAAACGCACTAGTTCTATAATAATTGATAATAGAAATTATATCTGCAGTTCTACCTTGTGTGAAAATTCACACATAAAACTAAAATTATTTCAAACATTAAAAAAGTGATATAAATGAATTCCATGTTTTTAAAATATTCCGACATTTCCTGCCTTATAAAATGTAACTGATGGTAAATCATGACGTTGCTAGTGCCAAATATGTTGACATACCGTATGTGTGGAAAACAACAGACGTTGGTAAACAACGTACTTACATACATATATTTATTCAAGATTGAGATGAGGTTTAAAGTTTCATTTTGATATAAATTGAATGACTAACTAAATATGCTGCCATAGTAGTAGGTTTAGTAATAAATGGCACAACAATTGATTAAATTTTCTTCAGTTCCAATGAATTCATAAAAACCACCCAACTGTATGACTGACAGTATTACGTATTTCGCATAATATGATTGTATAATTATATCTAGCTGTTGCGTTGTAAAGATACATACATATGTACATATGTAGAATTTTTGATGTTTTGCTGCTGATCAATAGTTTATTATGTCATTTTTAAATTTTCTATCATGGCCAATATTAAAGCAAACAACAATATTGGTTTCATTTCAAAATACTAACCCGACAATTATATTGACATTTACATCGTCAGCGTCGTCCTGCTGATGATGATTATTGTCATAAACAGTATTAGCATGACAGCGGTAGTCACGTTGCAAGCACCCAGCAGCGCAACAAGAACTAAATGATGACAGTTATGGATCATATATGAATGTTTCAAATGACATTACTGTTGATATTTGAGATTTCGAAATGAAAATGCACGCAGTTAGACAGACGGTCTCACAGTCCAAACGACCCACAGCTAGCCGGCCATTCTTATATACACACATATAGGTATATATATGCATGTATTTATCTACATATACAGTGATGATGACAACAATGAGGCTTACAAAGGCAATAAAATTTGAAATGAAGCCTTTTTGAATGATAATGATGACGTTAATGATTACAATGTTGGAGGTGATGACAATGGCTAACGTGGCTATAATCATTGTATCATTTTGGTTTCGGTTAAGAGGTCACAAACATACGAAAAGTATGTGCGAATGACTGGCTGGATGGTGGATGGATGGATGAATGTACGAATGAATAAATGAATAGTAGCTGTTCTGTTAGACATTGTAGGTGAGCGGCGGAAGCCCAGGAATGAAAGGATAAATGGTTTACTGGTTGGCTATAAACACCAATATACATACATATGTATGTATACAAACATATAAGCTGGTCAAAATAGGCTTTTGTGGTTACTTTGCAAAACTTTGCTATAACATCATTATTTTTAACAAACATAAACACCATCGTCATCATTATTACCATAAAACAGCCCATAAAAAACAGCACTCAATGTCATTGAATGAATGACAAACGTTTCATTCTTCCCTGTCACATGTGTATTAAAAACGATGACAACTATAACTGAAACAAAAAGTATGTATGCATGTATGTATGTATGTATATGTGAGGGTGTGTGGCAGTGGAAACACAAAATGCAATTAAATTCTTACAAAAACCTGTAACGGTCATATAGTCAGGGATTTTCCATAAGTATCACATATTCATTGGATGGATTTATGATGATGCTGGCAACTTGATGATGTACGAGTTCTTGCTAATCAAATTTTAAAATCATTGCAAGCGTATTTAATTCAAAAATACATTTAACATTATAAACAACATCATCATTGTACTGTGGCTAAAGAAAAAATATGGAAAAATATGAATTACAATGTCTTATATTCAAGGACATTTAGTTGTTACTGTTTGAAAAAAAATAAACAGAATTGAAAAAATTTCTAGGATATAATTAGTACAGCAACATGCACAACATCATTTAGGCTATGTTCGTGTTATCATATGTATATACTTCCCTTGTAGTTCTAAAGTAATTCCTTATAGTTGTTTAATATTTACAGCGTGATTCATTTACAGATTTTTAGGTTTTTTTTTTCACAGATCACTCGTGATTATGGTCATACTGTCATATTATTTTTATTCAGTATTGGTTAAAAAAAAATAAACGAAAATTTCACCTACAGCTTTAATATTTACTTCTTGAAAAATAGCTAAATGTTAAAAATTATTTTTTAATAATGTAAATGCTTTTTGACCTAACCTAACTTCGCCATTTTTAGAGATAGATTCCGATGTGTAGGGGAGAGGGTGGCACCTTAGAACACTTTTTGCTTTCAAGCCACATACAAATTTATATTTTTGAATTATAGACTTTTTACATAGTTTAACTAATATATATGGAAATAAACTTTAGCTTAAGTCTACAAGTAACTTATTTTTAGTTCGATTTATATTTTTTTTTATTTTTTTTAATGGCTGAAGTCATTGTGTTCAAATGTGACCTGGGGCAGTTTTGAACGGCAATTTTTTCTTGTAGCGCTTATGTCCAAAAGTAATATAAACACTTTTTTATATATATAATAAATTCGATTTATTTATTAAGAAAAACATAAACATTAACAATTAAAATATAAAAAAAATTCACATCAAAAATAAGTTTTATATTATTGAGACGGAAAAGGCCTTGCGATTTCAGGTGACATTACATTTCCCTTTAAAGCATCATGATCAGCATTGGATTCGTCATTTTCAGAAATGCTCCAAAAGAGTCAACTGTAAAGAGATTAATTGATAAAAAAACTGGGTCTGTTAGTGATGTAAAGACAACAACGCGCCTTCCCCCAGGTCGACCGACCGAAAATGTCGCAGCTGTACGTGATGATGTCACTCAAACTCCATCCACCTCAATTCGACACCGAGCTCAGCAAATTGGTGTCTTCAAATCCACTATGCAGCGAATTTTGACGAAAGATTTGCATCTTCATGCATACAAAGTTCAATTGACTCAGGAACTGAAGCCAGCTGACCATGAACAGCGAAGGAAGTTCGTTAATTGGGTATTGGAGAGACAACATGAAAATGCTGATTTTGCCGATAAAATCATCTTCAGTGACGAGGCCCATTTCCAACTAGATGGCTTCGTCAATAGGCAGAATTGTCGCATTTGGGGTGAGGAAAATCCTCGAGTGATTCACGAGAAGCAAATGCATCCTCAATGTGTCACTGTGTGGTGTGGTTTTTGGGCTAGAGGAATCATTGGACCTTTTTTAATGAAAATTAAGCAGGTCAAGCGCAAACAGTCAATGGTGTTCGGTATCGTGAACTAATAACCAGTTTTTTCTTGCCTAGAATTGAAGAAATGAATGTGGAGGGCATGTGGTTTCAACAAGTTTCATCAGTCATTCCCCGGTCGTGTTATTTCGCGTTATAGATCGTGCGATTTAACACCTTTAGATTTTTTTTCTTTGGGGTTTTTTGAAGTCGATGGCGAATAAGCCGACGAAGACTCAAGCCTTAAAAGAGGAAATTGGACGCTGCATTAATGAAATACCGCAGCATTTATGCAAAAAGGTCATTGAAAAGATCGCGTGTGTGCCAGCAAAGCCGCGACGGCCATGTGCACGATATCTTGTTCCATACATAACCTCATTCTGTCTACTTTACGATATAATAAAGTTTCACGATTTGTTTTATTTAAAATTTAGAAATTGCGTTCTAGTTGGGACACCCTTTATATTATAATGATGGACCCAAACAACCCTCCAGGAGTGAAGGTGGGGGGTTCCAAATAATACACTTTTGACATGCAATTTGTTTAAACATGTCGTACAAAAAATATCTTTTCTGGGTCGAAAAATAAACTCTTTGGAATTGAAAATATAAAAAAGTTATCGATTTATGCATTATATGAAATTGCGTTACGATATCCTTAACCAGCAGGACGATCGAAATATTGTTCAACAGTCAAATCGATCTAACTGAACTTTTAGCATTCAATCGCAGTTTTTGTTACATTAATAATAACAGGTGTCTGCGGCCAAATTTTATGTAAACAATGCTGTAATTGAAGTATATGCAATAACAATTGCAGTTGCTAATTTATTTAGTTAACACAGATATTCAAAATAATTTGCTTTCAATCTCGAATGCCTTAAATATTCGTACATGTAAATATTTGCATAAATCTACTTATAGTTGAAAAAATTCTTTTTTCTGCGAAAAGTATAAAAATATCAACAATTCAATAACAATTTTTCTGTTTATTTTTTTTAAGTTTAGCTTTGTTGCATGCATCAACTACTTATTTCTATTTTTTTTTCTTCTTTGAACAAAGTTTTAGAGTTGTTTACTCTGTGCATGTTGTAAGTAAGTAAGCAAGTATTTACCCCGAATTAGTTTTGTTGTAGTAAAAACATTTTATATTTAAATTGAATTTCCATACTAGTACATGAAATAAAGAAAACAAAATTATATATAAAATAAAATAACAAATAAAATCTATACAAATAAATGTTGTTGTAAAAATATTTTACTATTTTTTTTATAGACTCGTTTGCAGTCTCATACGAGCAGTATTCAGAATAGAATTTGATTTCAGCTCTTTTTTCGTCATTCAATTCAATAGAGAATTCATTCAAAAATACAAATGAAAATGAAAAATAACAAGGAAAATAAACATGTACATTTCATATTCAAACATATTCCCCCAAATAAAATTCATACGCATCCATATACAAAGATACAAATATCCATAGTAACGCACATATACAGGCATACATATGTATACTGACACAAAACATTTCACCCAACATTGACAACATACTTTAACATAAAATTCAATCGTTTTGTTCTTGTATGGATAAACATATTACAAACAGGAAAAATTTCTACATGAAAATGCGTAAGATTTTGCTTTATTTTACTCACAGTTTTACATACAAGCTATTAAGGACTAAGAATAGTATTGCATATTCGTCCTAATTTTGGCTGTTTAAAATTTGTATTTTAAACAACTTTAGAACCAGTCTAACTTAGTCCAGTCCTTAGTTGCTGCTGCTGTTTTGTAAGAACCACTCTATCGGAAAAATATGATAAGGTTTTTTTAGTTGTTGCTTTGAATTTTTATGGATTCGAAAGCTTAGTAAGTAAACGGGAGCGGGCGGTGTAGGAAGTTGATATCAATATTGAAATTGTAAATATTCTGTGTATCCGAAAATATTCGCTTTGTTTGTCTCCGTATTTGAGTCAAAGTATATGAATTTGTTTGTTCCATCCACTGTTAAACAAGTTTATATGAACATATAAGTGTGATTTTATTATTGAGATATGAAAATTACCATAAGACAGTAAAAATTTTTATGGCGATCGTCCATATAAGAGATTCAAGAAATTAAATTACTCGTATAAACCTCGATATCGATACACAAATTTCATTCACGTATGCATAGATCACACTACTGATATATACTGGCGAGGGGGGCACGTTTATAGCCGGGGCACCTTTGAACTATGTTGATAAAATCTTAGTTAAAAATTTTTTCCGACCCTTAACCGAGTTTTTCACATGGCAACCTTGTTTTCTAGCAACGTTAACAACTTTTGTTAGTTTTTTCAGTCATGTAGTTGGGTGAACAAGTTTTCGCAGTGCCATTGTAAATTTTTTTATTTTTTTTTTTTTTTTTTGTAAGAGTGTAAGAAGTATTCAGTGATCGTTTTCTTTCGTGAAAGAAATTTATTGCAGTCCTCATTTCAAACAAAATTAATTTAAGTTATTTGATATTTATGTAAAAAAAAATATTTATTATAAATTTCCGTGAAATGGCAAGCCAGTTCAGGTTTGAACAAAGAAAAAGGGGGCACCTTTGAACGTGTTAATTTATCAACCGCAGTACCAAACATTGTTGATTCTCTCTTATTTTCTGAAAATGACGAATCCAATGCTGATCTTTAAAGGAAAATGTAATGTCACCTCAAATCACAAGGCCTTTTCCGTCTTAATAACATAAAATTTATTTTTGATCTGATTTTTTTTTTATTTTTTAATTGTTAAAGTTTATGTTTTTCTTAATAAATAAATCGAATTTATTATATATATAAAAAATATAACTGCTTATGTTATTTTTGGACATAAGCGCTACAAGAAAAAATTGCCGTTCAAAACTGCCCCAGCCTAGTTCAAAGCTGCCCCGTATGGGGGGCATATTTGAACACAATGACTTCAAACATTAAAAAAATAAAAAAAATATATAAATCGAACTAAAAATAAGTTACTTGTAGACTTAAGCTAAAGTTTATTTCCATATATATTAGTTAAATTATATAAAAAGTCCAGCAAAAAGTGTTCTCCCTCTCCCCTAGGTGATGGGTATATAAGATTAAGCACTGCCAAATTAAAATTCTTACTTAAATATGAAATTACCTGCTTTGGCAATAATATCAATGTAAAATCCGTAAGTCAGATGAGTGTATTATAGAAACTCATTTGTTTACGTACTCGCCCGTGTACCACTCGTTCACGTGAGAATACACTTGTTATCTAGAAACATGCCATTAATTTCAAAAAAGACATTCAAAGAAGATAATGAAGAAATAACATAAATTGTAAATTTTTTTTTTATGCGCACCAATTTAAAGTTTTTACAAAATGTTCCAAGCATATCGCCACATTTTTGTATTATACATTTATTGATAATTTTTGAATTTAACAACTGAATCTATGTAATACAAATGTACAGGGTTTTCCAATAAGGACTTGACAACTTTTTTTAAATCGATTGTAACGTGTGCTGTGTGGCTTGTGGCACCGTCTTGTTGAAACCACATGTCATCCAAGTCCATGTGTTCCAATTCGGGCCAAAAATAATCGCTAATCATTGCGCGATAACGATCGCCATTCACAGTAACGTGACGATCGTTATTGTCGACGAAAAAATATGGCCCAATGACGCCGCCGGCATGCAAAGCGCACCAAACAGTAATTTTTTGTGGATGAAGTGGTGATTCGTGAAGCACATGTGGATTTTCAGCAGACCAATAACGCATATTTTGCTTATTGACGAACCCATTGAGCCAAAAATGAGCTTCGTCACTGAAGATGATTTTGCGATGAAATTCATCATCTTGGTGCATCTTCTCCAGAGCACAATCGGAGAACGTACGTCGACTCAAATGGTCCATCGGCTTCAATTCTTCAGTCATTTCAGATCCTTACGCAAAATTCGCCATAAAGTGGTCTTGGGGATGCCCAGTTCTTGAGAACGCCGCGGAATCGACTGATTTGAATCGTTTGCTACGGACGCCTGAACGGCAGCGATATTTTCGGAACTTCGACCAGGCCGTTGTCTCACTGGCACGACAGCATCACACAATGAATATGTAGACTCAAATTTTTGCACTAAACTTGTTATTGCTTGTCTACTAGGGCGAGAATTACGACCGAAAATTGGAGTTAACGCTCTTAAAGTTGCGGTCACCGACTCCGAATTTCGGTAGTACATTTTTATAATTTCCAAACGTTGTTCCTTCGTGTACTTTACCATAACGAAAATGTTAAGTTTACTGAAAAAAAGAAAGCAACAATTAGATGATCAGTGAAATAGTGCGTTCACAATTTAAATTCAGAGTTGTCAAGTAGCTATTAGAAAACCCGTTACTAAATATTTTGTTTAGATTTAAATAAGCAGCCTATTACAGTCAGGAAACTGTGCTCTATTATATTCCAAAATACTCAATACGCTGGTAATGTAAACATGAGTATTTTAGTCTCTCAAATATGTTTTTATTAAATACATACATACATGTGTAGCCATGCATCTGACATATACATACAATATCTAATATCCAATACATAAATGTATACTTTGGTGCGTGGGAAGGAATTTGGAAAATTTTTGTTAAACACACAAATAAACGAACAATGAAATTCAATCACAATAAAATGTGTTTGTTTAAGTATTTGCTACTCTCTGTCGGTACGAGTCCTTTAGTTGTATTATGAACTTAATGCGTGTGATAAAAATGTATTGGTTTGGTTTGTTATGTGTATGAATCCAGGATATGATACGGTTTTGGCGTGACTCTTTTGGACAAGTGATTTTATATATTTTTTAGAATCACTTCTGGTTATATACTTTAAAAATACATGACTAGTTATTTTAAAATAAGTCATTGGCAAAAGTTAATTGATCAAAATCAGTCAATGCATGATAATTTTCATATTGGTTGCAGTAGAAAATTATTATTTCAGATTATTCTAGTTCTCAAATAGACCTAGATCGTTTTATATTGGACCAAGCTGAGTAATGGTAATAACAACATGTTTCCCACCAAAATCTATATTTTGTATGATATTTTAGAATAGGCTCATAAATTAAAAATCATTGATAATTTGCGTTCACTTATATTTCTCACAAAAATCGATTTAATTATAAAATAGGCCCTGTGATCACTTCTATTTCTCTACAAAAAAAATATTTGTTTATATGGAATTTTGAAATACGTTCTAGAAGATTTAATAGTAGTCTAAATTGAAAAAGGAGAATAGTTTGTTATATATAATATATATATATATATATAAAATTCAATGTATGTATGTATGTATGTATGTATGTATGTAACGTATAGACTCTAAAACGGCTGAGCCGATTTTGATGAAATTTTCACAGCATGTTACTGTGACTCTGGAAGGAATAATAGGGTACTTTTTTTTGCCACGCCCACTTTTACGCCCACTTTTTTAAAATATTGTAATTGGAGACCAAACCTCTGGACCGATATTTTTGAAATTTTCACAGCATGTTACTGTGACTCTGGAAGGAATAATAGGGTACTTTTTTACCACGCCCACTTTTACGCCCACTTTTTTAAAATATTGTAATTGGAGACCAAACCTCTGGACCGATATTCTTGAAATTTTCACAGCATTTAACTGGGACTCTGGTATGATTAATAGTTTACTTTTTTTGACCACGCCCATTTTACGCCCACTTTTTAAAAATTATGTAATTGCTCTCATATAGTTTTTAACAGATTTACTTCAAATTGTATACACATTATATACTCCAGGCGAGGTAAAAATAAAGATTTCTTAAGCCACGCCCCTTTCACGCCCATTTTCACGCCAAATTTTTGAAAGTTTTATACTTTATTAAATTTTCACAATAGGATATTCTTACGAAATAATAAATTCTTGACTATGTAAGTGGACAAAGGGGCATGGCCTCGCCTAAAGCATTGCAATAAATACATTAAAATTAAATATATAAATGTTTGTAAATATATAAATACGTTTTATTTTATTTTATGACGGTGGGGGGGGGGGTAGCAAAGCACACCGGGTTTAGCTAGTATAATATATGTATGTAAAGGGTGTCCCAACTAGAACGCAATTTTTAAATGACTGATGCGGCAATTGAATTGTTTCTCTGGCTGTATGACGTGTGGCGGCGTCTTGTTGAAACCACATGCTCTTCACATTAATTTCTTCAATTCTAGGCAAGAAAAAACTGGTTATCATTTCACGATACCGATTACCATTGACTGTTTGCGCTTGATCTGCCTTATTCTCATAAAAAAATGTCCAATGATTCCACCACCACACAGTGACACAAAGTGACACGATTGACCTGGTCGAAGGCACGTTGTTGTCTTTACATCACTAACAGACCCAGTTTCGGAAATTTTTTCCATTAATCTCTTTACAGTTGACTCTTTTGGAGCATTATTGTGACCCCATATTGATTACAATTTGCGAACTGTAGCCGCAAAACTTTCACCATTTTGGTAAAACAATTTTACAATGAGAATGCGTTGTTCATTTGTGTAGCTTTCCATTTTTACTAACCTCGTACTTTCTACTAGCAAACAATAACAATTGTTCAAATGTCAAACAATGACACTTCGAATGGCGCCAAATTTAAAACTTGCCTTCTAATTGGGACATCCTTTATACAACTTACAGCGTTTGAATAATTAATTCAATGCACTGCGAGCTAAAAGTAAGTTTTTTTGGCATAAAGTAAATTTTTTTTTTGATTCATATTTTGAAATTTAACTGATTTCCTTAATCTAGATACCCATATTAGAAAAAAACATTATGAAATATAAATTTGGGTGGCTGATTAAATATCACTTTGTTTTGGTACAACTGGCATTAAACATCAGCTAAATTCGAGTGCTTGTGAAAGTTGAAGTTGAATAAAATTAAAAAGTGTTGTTCTGGAAAATATTATTGGAGGTATGTAAAATTATTACCTGCTACCAATTTAGTAATTATTATGTATTGTTGTACAATTGTGCAATGTTTTATTTATGTATTATATTAGATTGAACATAACATTTATATTTGTGTTTCGTGGATTTTAATTTTTGAAGAGCAAACCAGTGCAAAAACTTGCAAATGGCAGCTTATTAGTTAAGTTGTGTAGATTAATGAACAACTAACCATTATTGCTCCAATTTGCTCCATTAAAAAATAATCGCTTTTTTAAGGTAATTATGCTCATGCAGGCAAATCGACCAGATATGAAATTAAGCATCAAATCATATGAAACTTGGTAGGTCATCTTGGGAGCATAAAAAATCTACATAAACCAAATTTCAATTCAATAGCTTTAAAATTAGAGTGTATGCCAAAATAAACGGAAATAAACCATAGTGCAATGGTTTAAACAATTTTTCTCTGTTCGCTTATGTTTTAGTTGACTTTAGGCCAGACACGACACTTTATTTAAAAAACAACAAAAAAAAAATTAAAACTGCGAAAACCAGGAAAAAAGAAACGAAAAACAACGACACGGTTTGGCCGGTGTTTAACCCTGCTGTTAGGTCAAAAAAAAAGTTATGATTTTTAGGTATATGACCATTTTGGATTAAACTTTTTTTTTGGGAAAAAGTGACTTTTTCCAATATCTTTTAAATAAAATCAAAAATTTTTGATTTGATTGGTTATGGTTTTCTTTCACCAGACTGAAGTACTTTACTTGTTGAAAATATTTTAGGCTGCCTTTATAATGAGATTTTTTATAATAAGATTTTTTGTTTTTGATAAGCTTTAAAGTAATATGGAACTTTGCTTAACAATTAAGTTAAAAAGTAATAGGAAATTTTTATCCAGTCTACTGAAAAATCTACTAAAAAAGGTACTCATATTTGTACCTGGGGCCAAATTACCGCATTCGTGATCGAATGAGCTATCGTATCGAAAAATGATTTCGATATCGAAATTATGATAAAATGTACCAAATTTCTTGCTCGATATCGAATGCCATAATCTCAAATAAGAAAATTACGATCAATTTTACTCGATATTTAATGCGGTAATTTGGCCCTTGATGTCCCAAAAGTAATCCGTTGCAATTTTGACACTTTAAACTAAAAATTAATAACTTATTTTTATAAACTAGAGCCCCGAGTTGCATCGTTAATGAGAAATCATCGAATCATCTTTTTCTATGTGAATGAACTGAAATTTAATTTCTTGTGGAAAATATTCAAAACAAAGTAAAAATGTTTGTATTTTTGATAAAACAACAAATGGTTATAATCATTATTAAGAAATAACAAAACAATAAATTAAGAAAAAACAATAAAAATTAAAGTAATTTACATATGTATGTATGTATATTCATTACATTGCTTTATAAGAGTGTTTAGTGAGATCCGTTAAATTGTAAATTTATCATAAACTTTTGCAAGTAATACCGTAGACAGACGACAGAGTTAATGCGCATTAAAATCTCACTAATTTGAATTAAGATTTTACCGTGACAGACGACAGTTTCTGCATTTAAACTGCATTTAGGTAACAGCTGTTATACGGCTTCAAACTAAACAATTTTGCATGTGTAACTAATAATTTGGCCACACACTGTATATATATAATATAATATAAATATTAAATAAAAAAAAACAACACTTGTACATATATCCATTTGATGTTTTTTAACAAAATCTCCTTTTGCGTTTCCGCCAAAAATATGTGTTAGCCGATCCTTCGCGGTTTTATATCCAAGACATGCTTTCTCATTTTTTGACAAGTAAGTTATTGATGGTAACCGTTTCCAAAAAAGACCTGTTTCTTCGGCATTCAAAATCTGCTCAGATTGGAATGGTATGACAATTTCAGCTAATTGATTTATGTTATCACTGTTTTTGTTGTAATATTAACAGCCTTTCCTCCCGATTTAAAACGTTTTATTACGTCTAATTTTAATTCCAAATTTATTACTTTTCTTCCAAAATCATTTCAGAAATCATTAGCGGGATACGTGTGCAACTCGATATTTGTACAAATTCTTCTATCCTTTCATCCTAAAATACATTTTTATCAAATTCGTTTTAGTCAAATTCCAAAATTATTCCAGAAATTCGACTAATGTAGTCTTGTATAACAAAGAAGAGGAAATACCCCTTATTTTCGCAATTTGAAAACTTCTTAACGTACAGGTCGGCCGGCATTGTACTCAATACTACACCACCAATGCTAAAAATAGTAATCCACAATGCTGCAGTACAAAATTTAAGCGACGCAAATCGAAACTAAAACGATGCAAGTTGAAATTGCAACGACGCAAAACGAATTTTTTCAGTTTTTAAAAAACGACGCAAATCGGGACGACGCAAGTGGGGGCTCTAGTCTACTTATTGAGCACAATTATGAGCTTTGTAAGACTTATATAAAGTAATTCTTTAATATATAATTAGTAATACAAAAAGCGGCGAATAAAGCTATAAAATTATAAATTCTGAAAGTCATTAAAATTAAGAATGTAAACGAAGTTTGTACTGGATATATCTTAAAATGTTGTCATGTCTAGCCTTATCGTTGTCCATAGAAGACTTTATAAGATAAATGCTTACGATTTATTTAGCTTTAGAACAATATCCACAAAAACATTTCTACTGTGTCCCTCGTAACCAAGGAATTCCCGAAAGTCTCGTGTATATATTTATAATGTTAATACACTTCTGACAGTTTTGAAAGTGCTAGCTTAAATACACATAATTTTATAAAAAAATTTTCTACTCAAGCTGTTCATTTCCCTTTCCTGATTTTGATTTTTTTTCCTCGAAAACATTTAAGTAACAAAAAACCTTCCTGTCTACAAATGAAATGAAATGAAATGAACAGCAAAAAACAAAAACTAACATTAAAGCCTTAAAACGCAAATTCTCTAAATAGGACATTTAACATGTTTTTCATTGATGAGTTTTTGCGTACACTTGTAGCATACGACACAAAAAACCAATGTATTTTTTTTAAAGAAAAAAAAAACCAACTACAAATACATGCTAACAAAATAAACAAATACCAAAAGAAACTTATGCACAGAAATAAACACAAAAGCGTTTATTGATATAATCACACGTATTTAGATAAAAACATGTTCCTTTAGCCGTAACATTTACATACATATGCAATAATAAAAGCAACAACAGCAACAACAGCAACAGCAATAATAAAAACACAAAATACACACACACACACTTGCGTATTTATTTGTTTGTTTGTATTGCTATTATTGAAAATATATGTGAACAATATTAAAATCAACATGAATATAAACACATACTTATAAACCTACTTCAAATTACTCTACACTCCCTGCCGCTGCCCTAGCTTCTGACCATGCAACTGCCCTTGTATTCTGCTCAACCAGGCTCTGCTCTCCGTTACGTATGAGTACTTTTATTTTAATATTTTTTTCGTTTATTTTATGGGAATATTTCCTGTGTGTTGCTTTCTGACGGGCCTGGTTTCCTTTAGATTTTTAATCAATTTCTATAATTAAGTGGGAAACACAAATGGATTTAGTAAATGGTTTTTATAGCATTTCCTTAGGTTTTTTGTATGTTTGGTTTTTTTTTGGAGTATGTACGAGGTCTGATCAAGAAATAACCGTTATTTTAAATTTTTTCAAAGAGTATTTATTTATTCATCAATAACTATCTTGTCTCCTTCAAAGTAGTCCTCCTCAGATATATTACACTTATGCGAGCGTTTTTTCCAATCCTCGAAACACTTCTGAAAAGCGCTTTTTGGTATCGCCAATAGCTCCTGTTTCGATTTTTCTTTTATCTCCTCAATCGTAGCAAAGCGCTTTCCTTTCATCGGTGTCTTCAGTTTTGGAAAGAGAAAAAAGTCAGCGGGGCCAAGTCCGGTGAATACGGTGATTGAGGCATGATAACGGTTTTGTTTTTGGCCAAAAACTCACAGACAAGCATCGTTGTGTGAGCTGGTGCGTTATCATGGTGCAAAATCCAGGATTGGTTTTTCCACAATTCTGTGCGTTTCCGACGAATTTCTTCGCGTAAGCGGCACATAACTTCAAGATAGTATTCCTTATTGACCGTATGACCTTGTGGCAAGAACTTATGATGCACCACGCCATTGCAGTCGAAGAAATCAATGAGCAAAACCTTCACATTAGACCGAACTTGACGTGTTTTTTTTGGTCTTGGCTCTTCTGGACGTTTCCATTGGAATGATTAGGCCTTGGTTTCAATGCCATAGCCATACACCCATGATTCGTCACCAGTTATGATGTTTTTGTTCAACAGCAATTTTGGAACAATCTTCGCTGCCGCACGTTTCACGCACGAACGATAAGCCAACATCATTAGCAACCTCTCTGATAGTGATTCGACGATTATCCAAAATCATTTTCTTCACTGCTTCAATGTTTTCATCGGTTGTTGACGTGTTCGGGTGACCAGGATGAGTCATTGAAATCTTCTCGGCCTTCCTTAAACCGGTTATACCACAATTGAACTTGTCTTCTGCTCATAGTAGACTCGCCAAAAGCCACAGTCAACATTTCAAATGTCCTTGCGCATTTAATTTAATTTTTTACACAAAACTTAATACAGTTTCTTTGATCCAACTTTTCGAATAGTAAAAAATCGAAGAGCACACCAAAACACGACTAACCTTTTTATCTGTCAAAAACAAACTGTTAATCCAAAATGGCTGATATTACATATATAACAGACTTGGTACACACGAAAAAAAATGCGAAAATCGAACATACGTAACACAAAAAAATTTGAAAATAACATTTATTTGTTGCTCAGACCTCGTATATGTATGTTCAGTGTTGGAAAAAATAACAAAACTTATTCTTAAAAGAAGCGAAGAATAAAACTGTCAACCTGTCTATCAAACTACTAATGATCATATAGAGAATCTATACTGATAAGCTTTCTATGAATTTCTTTAAAGGTTTTAAGTTATTTGCCTAAATTTTATGGAATCTATTAATTTGATCGGAATTTGTTTAATTTTGCTTTTAAAACATCATTAAATTTTTATGTTTTCAATTGCCTTAAAGTGGGTCTGGCAAAGCTCAGCACTTTATTTAAAAAATAAATTACTTTAAAGCTTCGAAAACAAACAAGAAAGTATGATTATTTCAAAACACAGACAGAGAGCAGATAGCGAAAAAAAGGAACCGGTTTCATCAGTGTTTAATAAATGAAAGCAAAAGGAACCCATTTTGGTCATCCGAAGAGCTCAAAATTGCTTTAAGTGCGTCTGTTAGTATTCGCACAACAAGAATTATGCTTCGGGAACCTGTTTAAAAGCTCGTAGTCCGAGGAAGGTACTTTTATTAAGCACACAAAATGTTAAAAAAGGGTGTGATTTGCAAAGAAACATCTATAGTAGAAAAATTGGGAAAACGAGAATTGCAAAACCTTGGTTCAAAGGCCACAATTTAAAGACAGGGGTTATTTTCTTCATCTGGTGCCCGTTCAATTTATTATATAGGTGAAGAAATCTGAGCTGAAGATTACGTGGAAATATTGCCAAATAAGGAGAACAAATACCACTACTATGTGAATCCATGTAGGCCAATGATCTCAAGCATAAATCCAAACTAGTTAAGTCTTGGTTTAAGCAACACTAAATTTATATACTAGAGTGATCATCACAATCCGCAGACTTAAACCTTATTGAACATCTTTGGAATCCTAAAAATAATAGCAGCATATAGAAACTAGATACAAAAACAATATGTGGAAAAAAATCAAAAAGAAATGAAACCATCACTGCCGAAATATGTTCAAAACTTGTGGGAATATGAATCGTAGATGAGTAAAAGCAGGTGTTAATTAAATGCTATTGGTTATATTTTTCTTTACCAAAAGTTCTGTGGTGCTTTAATTTGACAAAGAATAAAAACTAAAAATAATGTTCTTATTATTTTTCCCATCACTATACGTATTTGCTTTTATTTCTATTAATGTCTAATACAGCAGGAGAGTTATAACAAAAATAAACTAATTTTTTTTAGCAAAGAAAAAATTAAAATAAGCAGTTAAAAATTTACAAAAAAAAACAGGGGGGTTACTGTGTATTTCGATTCGAAAACAAAATCATTCGAATTTGTATACTTTTTACATTGTATTTCGAAAGCTTTTGCTTTCGAATCGAAATACACAGTAACCCTCCAGCTTTTGTAAAATATGGCAAAAATCTAAATATTGAAATTAATATTACACGTTTTCTTCAAAAGTTTCCTCTTTGCTTTGATTTGCAAACAGATTTTTTAAATACATTCCTCAAAGTTTTAAAGCAAACATCAATGCCCATGTTGATGTAACAGCACTGATGCCAACATAAAATAACCAAATCTTATTAGTCTGTAAGCTCGCCTCAAAATCAAATTATGTGCGATGCAAATCATATAAACACATTTATTTGTCTGACACCAATTCAGTAATTCTATACGTGATAAATACAACACAAGAGTAATACACATACATAGATATTTGGATGGATGAAGCTGATATCCACTCAATTAAATTTTTGGTATACCTACTTATTGGGCTGTTACTTTTTCAAGGAGATGTACTGTGTTTAATATTATATTAGCTGCCTTATTGGCAATAACTCATAAACCCCAAGAAAGACTAATAAGCTCTAATCACGAAATTAGATGCTGAGTTCTGAAGGTGGTTCGTCACTGCCAAGCAATTTGAAAGCGCTACTTGCGTGTGAATCTTTTGATGATGAATAGTCAAACAAACTGGAAAGTAAGCATGAACTGTGCATAAAATCAATTAAAACTACAAAATGAACCTTGTGTAAGCAGCAATCTTTCAGTTGAAAACTGTTTCGAAGGACCACATATAGTTCCGCGTCTGGACTTTTGGCAACTATTTGATTGCAGGATTTATACTTTATGGCACTGACCAATTAACTGAAATTTATTTTATTTTGGCTTTTATACCATCTATAGTAGTTTCTCACTTGCCAAATATGCATGGCACTGATTCCCATATTTAGGATCTGTGCTCCATTCCGAAGTCATATTACTTTAAGTGAGCTAGCTCAGTTCTTTCTTAGAAGTAGTTTAACCAGATCTAAAATAGTTTAGCGTCTAAATCAGTTTAAAAATAATTCTAATTTGAATTACACATGCTAAAAAACTTAACTTTTTGTACAAATAATACAACTTCGAATTCAGGAAAAACTTTCTATTATTTATTGCGGGTTCTATTCAAAAGCATAAACTTAAAATTGTAAAATAAAGCTAAAATTTCAGTTTTTATAAAAAATATTTGAATATAAATACATATAGAAATTATAAACTATAAATATTTACTTATATATCGTTAGCTAAAAGGCAAACGGCCCTATATAACATTTTGAAAATTTTACAGCAGAAGCAAAAAACTCATTTAAACTAATGGTACAGAGTCGATCAGTATGACTTTTACCAGTATTATAAAAAAAAGGTGTGAGAATTTGTATTCTTGCAAAATAAAATAAAATTTTAAAATATTTAAAAAGCCTTGTTAGTTAAGTCGTTTGGTGCTCTAATTGAATGAAACCAAAGGCCCTATCTACATATTAATACAAAGTAGATTAAACGCTGTTTAATAAATTTAAATATTTATTAAATTTAAATAAATAAAATAATGGCTATAAATCAAGCTTTGATCAATAAGCCTACTCACCACCAGAGGCGCTTCAATACTGTACTATTAAAAAACGCGCAATTACAGTGTTGTCATATGAAAAGCTTTTCTCTACTTTCACCACCTATTATTTTTCTACCTATCCCTTTCCAAAGAAAGTAACACAATAAATTAATTAATGTATGAGTGTTAATTCTCTTAAAAAAAGCAGAATATTCTCTCGAATACATTGGTGTGGAATGTGAATTTTTTTATGAAAATTATAAGTGATCACAGTTTCACATACCTTTCCAAAACGCGAAGTTAACAAATTATTATAAAATAGCCTGAGAATAAAAACCACAGTCAATTAAACTCTTTCAAGAAATGTTTTATTCCTAATTTTAAATAATTTGAAACTTTAAAAACACGAATGCCTGTATTATTTTTAATCACAACAATAAAGTTGCTATCTTCTTTATCGAAAATATACATGTGTACTTCATAAATATTTTTTATATTCAATAATAAAATATTGAAAAATAATAAAAGCCAATGGCAAGAAAGGCCTTGGTCTGTTTTTGTCCGTCATATTTTACGCTCTTTTCTGTGTCGTAAATGTTTATGAGAACAAATTCGTATAAATTGGAGAATAAAATCTCGTCAATTGTTTGTGATATTGTTGTACCCATTAAGCACAGTGGAACATACTGCTGAAAGTGTAGTTAAAAATATGCAGTGTGTCACCCACATATGAACTAAATGAACTACTGTGCTACGTTGTTGTTGCTGTTATGATTCGACATCGTTGGGTTTTTATATTCATTATTTTTATATGTAAAACAATACATGGGAAATGTGTATGTAAAGATATAACAAATAGTCGGTAATATAAATAAAATGTTAAAAAAACAACAATACAGCTTTAAGGGAGACTGTATGTACGAGTATGTGTGTAATCCTCGTATAAACGGGGCCATAGTTTATTGTAGTTGTATTTTTTTTTGTTTGTTGCGAAAAATTTGAATGTCTGTCTGTAGGTATGAGTATGTTCAATGTAAGCATGTGAAAGTCTGAGTTTATTTTCGTAGAATATTTTTATGTTCTTTTATGTGATTCCTGAATAACGATAAAAATATTTTTACAACACGTTGAATATCATAAAAACACAAGAATTTATGCGCATCAAAAATGTTTTCAACAGCAACAATATATTCATCTTTAAAACAACAGCATTTATAACAAGTAAGAAAGTATAGTCGGTCCAGCCCGTCCACATAATACCCTACACTCAGTGTATGTGTAAAAACAGTTTTTCAGAAATCCCATCATGGATTGTTCATCCAAAAATTTCGTGGCATGACTTCTGTCCAAATAAATAATGTTTGTGCTTAGTGTTTTATCTATGTAAATAATGGGTGGCCCAACTAGAACGCAATTTTTAAAGTTTAAACAAAACACAAATATTTAAAAAAAAATCATGAAACTTTATTATATCGTAAAGTAGACAGAATGAGGTTATGTATGGAATAAGATATCGTGCAGATGGCCGCCGCGGCTTTGCTGGCTTACACGCGATCTTTTAATGAAATTTTCAATGACCTTTTTGCATAAATGCTGCGGTATTTCATTAATGCAGCGTCCAATTTCCTCTTTTAAGGCTTGAGTCGTCGTCGCGTAAACCATCGACTTTAAAAAACCCAAAAGAAAAAAATCTAAAGGTGTTAAATCGCATGATCTGGCGGCCAATTCTTCAAAACGCGAAATAACACGACCGGAAAATGACTGATGCAGCAATTGAATTTTTCTCTGGCTGTATGACATGTGGCGCCGTCTTGTTGAAACCACATGCTCTCCACATTAATTTCTTCAATTCTAGGCAAGAAAAAACTGGTTATCATTTCACGATACCGAACACCAATGACTGCTTGCGCTTGACCTGCCTCATTTTCATAAAAAAAGGTCCAATGATTCCTCCAGCCCAAAAACCACACCACACAATGACACGTTGAGGATGCATTTGCTTCTCGTGAATCACTCGAGGATTTTCCTCACCCCAAATGCGACAATTCTGCCTATTGACGAAGCCATCAAGATGGAAATGGGCCTCATCACTGAAGATGATTTTATCGGCAAAATCAGCTTTTTCATGTTGTCTCTCCAATACCCAATTAACGAACTCCCTTCGCTGTCCACGGTCAGCTGGCTTCAGTTCCTGAGTCAATTGAACTTTGTATGCATGAAGATGCAAATCTTTCGTCAGACTTCGCTGCAAAGTGGATTTGGAGACACCAATTTGCTGATCTCGGTGTCGAATTGAGGTGGATGGAGCTGCAACATTTTTGGTCGATCGAGTTGATCGAAGACGCATTGTTGTCTTTACATCACAAACAAACCCAGTTTCGGCAAATTTATCCATTAATCTCTTTACAGTTGATTCGTTTGGAGCATTATTGTGACCCCATATTGATTACAATTTGCGAACTGTAGCCGCAAAACTTTCACCATTTTGATAAAACAATTTCACAATGAGTATGCGCTGTTCATTCGTGTAGCGCTCTATTTTTACTAACCTCGTACCTTCTGCTATCAAACAAAAACAATTGTTCAAACGTCAAACTATGATACTTCGAATGGCGCCAAATTTAAAAATTGCGTTCTAGTTGGGACACCCTTTAGTTTTAGAAAATGTATACAAGTTGCAGGGATTTACGAAGGGAGGCTTTAAGGACGCTTTGCATAATTATGGATCGATCGTTATAAAATTATGTGTCATGATATCTGTATATATGAAACTTATTTGTGTTGAATTTTATTTAGATACCAACATTTTTAAAGGAGCTATGCTCTATAAAGTGATTTTCGGCAGTGAGCCTTATATGGCAGCTATGGTCAATTATGCACCGATCTGCACAAAATTTGTAGATTTAGGCTGCATGTGTAACTTATTTTAAGAGAAATTTGTTTGCATATGTGCATAAATCAAACATTAATGACCGATAAACCCCTATTTCAGGACGACATTTGTATGGGGTCTGGGTGAAATAATGAACCGATTTCAACCAGTTTCAATATCAATCGTCCGCGGTCCAAAAAAAATATCATGTACGAAATTTTATGGAAGTATTTTCAAAATTACGACCTGTACTCTGCGCACAAGAGTTACAGCAAGCCAGCCAGATGGACATCGTTAAATCGACTCAGAAAGTGATCTTGAGTTGATCGGTATACTTCAAGATGGGTGTTGGACTAATATTTATGAATATTACAAACATCAGCACAAATTCATTATACCCTCCCCATTATGGTGGTGTAGGGTTTAAAAACATTCACATAACCACACACACACAGACATAGACACACATACATACCTTAACACTTGTGCATAAAATACAAAGAGACACAGAAATATATAAATATTCACTTAAACAGGCAGGCAGACAGACAAAAAACCAAAAAAAAAGATATTATTATACCAAAAACACAGAAAAAAATTCAACTTGATAGAACTTACCACAAAAATAAAACTAAGAATAAAAAGCTTTAACTTAACTTTATTTTATAAATTGTTTAGGAAAACAGATTCCAACTACAAATCGCACACAAGCACACTCACTGACGTACATTTGAAAAAAAACAGAAAATTTGTTCGCTCAACCACTTACAGACACTGGTAGTAATGATGTTTGTATCTGTGTTTTCGTTATTTTAGCATTGTTGTGTGTTGTTGTTTTTTTTTTGCTGCTCCAGACACTTAAACATTCAAGGAGTAATGGTTGGAGGAATGGCAAGGCAACAAGAAAGGTATATTTAGGTTAACATGTCTTTTGTGGCATCATAAAGTAATGATCGCTAGATTTTTGCTTAGACACTAAAAAGGATATGTTAAATAAATAGTTTAGAGCCTCTTAGAAATAAAACTTTGTCAAAACTTTAATAATTTAAAATCAGTTTTATAGCTATAGACAAAATGAAAATGAAAAAATGTATGATGCGTGTTTAGTTAACCCACTTGGCGCAACCGTCCTTTTAAAAGCACATAAAAAATACGGGGGAATACCGGGTTTGTACGTGCATTTAAGTGCACATTTTTTTATATTGTCATTGTTTATTCTTTGTTGTGTGTCTTCTGAATCTAATAGCGTCAGTTGATAAAAGAAGTTTGTCGTGTTTGAATTGTATATTGAGTGTTTTCTGAAAGTGTTTTTTTTTAATTGTGCACAATGGGAACAAACTGGTAATTAAATCATTTACATATATTTAGTTCTTGTTTTTGTTTAAAAAGTAATTCGAGAAACATCTTACGTAAACAACAAATAAATGGAAACCGAGCTCAATGCTGTATTGCGCCGCCACGGTCCATTTTCCCACTGCGTCCTTTTAAAAGGACAGTGGCAAAATATACTACCTATCTAATTTGCATTACTTAATATTTTATGTGTTATTATGTAGTAAATGAAACCGGAAGGCATTGAAACTTAACGAAATTTTGGAAGATCTTGAGCAATGGAGTGATGATGACGTTTGTGAGGCCATTTACATCGCACCGCCTGATAACGCTAATGCAGTTATAACAGATGAAGACAGTGGCGATGAAGATAATATGTGCCTCAACAATTTGCCAGGCTGTCAGCTACGTGCAGAGGCAGAAATGAGGTACAAATATGTTCCTGAATGCGAGAGCGATGGTGATAGCGATGACAATATTGCATTATGGGATCTAATGAAGCGCAAAAGGATTGCAGAGCCAAGGCCTAGTAATAAAAACAATTCAAGAACGTGGCAGCAAGTGGATATTGTTCCAAGCCTACCACAATGGGAGGTATTTTCAGAATGCTATCAAAATCCAGATCCAATGGAAATATTTTTAAAGTTATTTGATGATGGCATACATCCAAAGGAGCGCTTCTTTGGTTATCACACCCCAACTTAGAACATAAAGTTTAATATTTCTTTTTTATTTTATTAATTTTAATTATACAAGTTATTTGTTTAATATTGAATTGTTAATTTAGTTTTTTTTTTAATAAAAACAAAGTAGTATATTTCGCTACCGTCCTTTTAAAAGAACACCCGATTCCGGGAAAACTATAGCTTTTTAGAAAAAAATTTATAAAATAAAAAATGTTTAAATACCTATGATGATTTAAGTTTAGAAATAAAAATTTAAGTTTTCAAAAAAAAAAATTCCGGCGCTATCTGGGTTAAATATCTGATGTTTGAAGATTATGTTGAGTAGAGAAAGACTATAGAGGAACTTTTGTAAGCTTTCCTCACTACAATTATCGGTATAGACTTGTGAATATTACACTGCTCATATCCACGATATGTTTCATTATAACCTTGTAGTTATCTTCCTAAAGTATTATAATCGTCTTTTCAACAGTATATTCAGATTGCAAAGGCTATCTCTAAGAGAGAAAGCTGACAAAGTGCCAGTCACTAATTTCTTTAAGCTAGCCAAGGGTATCTGTGATTACGGCAACTAAAAGTTGAAAAGCTGTTAGATGTTAGGATCTAGAGCATGCACAGTAAAAATTGGTAAGTTGAAAGGATTTGAAATCTTTTATATGATATCTTCCATCACTATTTTTTAAATATGTGCTGATGCACAGTAGGATGTCCCAAATTTAATATCCCAAACTATATTTCCATATGCAAAAACTTTAAGTTCCGGCAATATTTTTGTCCATTACGATTCCACATATTAAATATTTTTGTAAGTTTTTAAAAAATTCTGTAATAAACGGTTTATTACTTTTCAAATTTATATGAAAGGTATAAAAACTAGTGATGCGATTTTGAATACCGACAAGTTCTAAACAATTAAGAAAAAGAAAAATGGAATTTTGTCCTACAGTTCCCGAGTTACACTATTTTTATAGTTTGTACCTTAAAAATGGTGATACTTTTTTCTTTATAATTATTGTATATTTCCATAAATTTTTATAGTTGGGCGTTTGAAATGATTAAAATCTGGAATTTAATTAAAAATATCCAATTTATGTATGCAGACACATCAAGTTCTAACACTGGACGCCGAATCGGTGCATGTGCTTTACTTTGCCAAAAACTAAAAAAGACCTCATATTTTTGGCATGCCAGCATCATATATTGGAGCTTGTGGCTGGCTCAACCATCCAGGAGCTTAATATTGAACAGCAAACCACATCATCGCAAATAAAAATTTTCGCCACACTTCAGCAGATTATTCCGGAACCAATACGCGAAGACTTAAGCAATTTTATTAAAGACCAACTTGAAGACACGCAACCAAGAGAGCACTATAAAGAACAACTCCATCTGAGTCTAATCTTTTTGGTGGGATACCCAACAGTAAAAGCTCCATGAGCTAGCAATCGGGCTCGCTGGATGATGAAAATTATCTATTCTTTTGTTTTAAGAATATATATTAAATATTGGTACCTCTGCCAGTGCTCCTCTCAATGATCTGAGCCTATTAAAGGAATTTGATAGTTATAAAATTATAATAAAGCAAATATAAAGTAAAAATAAATAACTCCTGAAAAAGATTTACAAACGAAATCGAAATATCGTGGTAATTATATATAAAAATAAAAAAATCTTTTATAAAAAACAAAAAAAAAGTGACCTCAAGCTTAAAAATTATTTAATAAAAATCATAAAAAAGGTCGAAGAAAATAGAATAAAATTATTGTAACAATTGTCAAAACTCTTATTACTGATTTGTCAACATTTACTTGTCAAAACTTCATATTTTTCTAATATGCTGCTGTCGGAAAACAAAGTTATTGTTAGAAGACTGACTTGTTCAGCAGACTGATTAATATGCAGAAATTGAAATCCATTAAATATCTATAATCCATAATCACATACGATCGTGCAACTTGCAAATATGTGTTATATTTAACGCATCATCTTCCATTTGGTCTACCATTTTTACAACCATCCATTCATATTCTTAGGAAACTTGCAATAGTTACTGCTATTTCTGTATTATTGCGACAAACAAAATCGGTTTTAGTGAGTTTTTTTTTCAAATCACTTCCAAAATTTTATTACTAATTAAATTTTAAATTCTGAATAAGATAAAAAAAAGTTTTTTTGGCGGCCAGGCCTATTTTCGAGTATGAGGGGCTCCAAAGTTTGTAATATATTTAGCTATATCTTAAAAACTACACTTGTTAATTAAACAAAATGTATATCAAAAGTATTTTAAAGACCTTTTCAACGATATATAACATGACCTATTTATATGGACCACCTTTAGGTCAATTTGAGAAAATTATTTTTTGATCCGATATTTTTTTTAAAAAATCTACAAAATCCGGGAAAAAGGTCTATATGAGTAGGTATATATATTTTAAAGTCAAGAAATTAAGCTTTAATTTAAATGTATAATAGAACCATGTAGGTAATATAGACAGATATTAAAGAAAGATTATGACATTTTACCATAAAAAATACAATCTGTACTATGCGAAGCCGGTATACACTAGAGGAGAAAATCCTTTCCTGTACTCGTATACAAAATTTTGAAACAAAATGTATTTTTTTTTAATTTTCAGATCTTATAATACTTTGATTATATAGATCCTACAGACACATATAATACCTTAAATTTAATTTAATGTCTTTGCTATTTATATTAATAAACTAAAATAACACTTTTTTAAATTTTTTAGATATTAAAAAAAAATTCGGGTCAAAAAATATTATTTTCCAATTTGACCCATATTCCGTCCATATTTTATAATCACGATCGTTGGAAAGCTATTTTTAATACCTTTAATTTGATGTATTACAAATTATCATACACCCAGTAACTCGCGAGATATTGACTTATATACAGCGTTACCGTTGGCAAATTTGAGAAAGTCGCACAAAAAGGGGATTTATTAAAAAAAAGGGGCACCATTTTTAAAAAGATGGAAAATAAACAAAACAAAAATAAAAATCGTATTTTTTTCATTTAAATGTTGTATATGATGTATGCTTACATATGTATATAATAAAAAAATTAATAAAAAAAACTAATATGTATCAAGTAAAACAAAAAAAGGTACACAAAAAGTGGCAAGGCATCTGTAAAAGGGTCAAATTGCCACTTTAGTCGCATCAACGGTAACGCTGCTTATATAGTTTCAACTTTGAGGGCCCGCGCCCTCGAAAAAAGGCGTGGCGGGAAATTTTTTTATTTTGCTTTCATCTTCTCTAAAATCCCTATTTGATGATTTTTTTTTATCAAAGTCACCAAGCTGGAAAATCTCCTTCGTTTTGTGTTAGATTCTGAAAGCATCTTTTAAGGGTGTGATTTCCAGTTAATGAAAGTGTAATTAAAGCGCAACTATATTTAGATACAGACGATTATTTTGTAATGTTTCTAATTAAAGTTTTCATTCCATCATAATTGTAATTTTAATAAAATTACGTCATATGTATTAAATGATAATTTTCAAATTGTTTTTTTCATAGTTTGTTGTGAATCGTTGCAAAGTTCGGTTTACAAGAGATTAGTTGAGAGCTGAAATAATATTCATATCTTTTCGGTAAATAACAACTTAATTCAATTGGTAGAACTTTATGAAATTTTAAATGGGTTAAAACTATGGGGTTTCCCCGGGAATTCCCGGGATTATAATTTCCCATTTCCCGGGATTTTTTTTTGCGGGATCCCGTTTTTAGGATTCTCTTTATTATTTAATAAAATGTAGTAGGATTTTTTTATGGCAAGGTCAAAATAGCTGCAGGTTAACTAATCTCACTGTAACCAAAATCCCAAATTTAAAATTTATATACAAAAGCTAGTCATGATTTTTTGCTATTCCGATCATGCGATTTAACACCACTGTGCAAGCAAATTGCTAAATTCCACTAACCATAGGCCAACTGTAATTCGTTTTAAACATACATATTTACAGAAGCAGCCTTTTTCGGTTTAATTTTCACACAAATCTACAATTTAAAAGTATGTTTGTGGTTTTTATGTGTGCACTTAAAAAAATAGTAAATAGTAAAATAAATTTAATTCTATTTTTTTAACACAATACCTACCTACATATTTTAGTGCTACAAAATAAAGTCTCGTTTTTTTTCTCATTTCATTTCTATATAAAAGTGCATTTGTAAATACAAACCAAATTGTGTACATGCATGTGTATGTATAAATGTAAAAGTGTTTGAGTGTGTATGTGTGTACATCACAGTGTACAAGGTGCAGATTAACTATAAGTACTTTGTGATCTGTGTTGAGCTATGCTGAGCATTTAACAAAATTTAAAAACACTTGAACCTCATAAATTAGTCGCAAACATAGTCGTACCTAAACCCACAAACATGGCTATAAAATACTATGCTCTGGCCTTTACTTATCTAGCCTGCTTTTAACACACTGGCAACATTCACAGGAACCTACAAATTGAAACTAAAGTAATGCAAGTGTAGATTCGCACAGTTACTTTTTGTTGCTATAACTGGGTGGTTCAATTAACAAGTAGTTTAAAAATAGTTTTTCTAGTTTGCCATATTTACCGGAATTTTATAAACACACTTCTGTGAATGAAATTGCTATGGCAAAATATCCAAGAAAGAAAAATCAGTTTAGAGGAGAGCTCTCAGTAGTATGTTCGATCAAAATGAGAATATATAAAATAGAACGTATAAACTAGACAGAAAGCCCTTTTCGAACGCTCCTCATACAATTGTATAGGAGTGTTGTAGCCAAAGTAAAAGTTTATATGCTAAATGAACATTTTAACGAGTGGCTAGTTGCCAGTTTAAGTTTTGACTGAAATTTTCGTAGTTTTTTTTTTTAATAATAAAAATATACAGAGTACAATAACAGCAACAACAACAACAACAGCCACAGCAAAAAAAACAACACCCTTGTTAAAAGTTCAAATTATTTCTCAAACATACACATGTGTAAGTACACAAATACACCCAGCATACCATTCTAGGAGCGCTCCGAAAAAGGAGTCAGAAAATAGTTCAACAAAAGAGCATTTTCGGAGCGCTCCGAAAAAAGGAGTCAGAAAAGAGTCCAACTAAAGAGCATTTTCGGAGCGAAAGAAAAATTTGCTTGTTACTGTCCTGAGTCTCAGTATGACTAAGAAATTCCACTTAATTATGTGTGTACCAAAGCGTTGTTCTCCTGCTATTTGTGCTTTGAACAAAAAAAAAAAAAAAACATAGCTGTACCACACAAGAATGATAAAAACAAGATTACACAGAGCCCAAGAAAAACCTTATAAAAGACTCTTTTCTGGCATTATCTAAGAGCTCTTTCTGACGGACCATTTTCGAATGTAATGACCCTCTTTCCTGAAGGATTTCGGAGCAATTATGATTGTTTTTTGGGCTCATAAAAAGCGTTAACGCTCCGAAAAAGGTGTCAGAAAAGACTCTTTTCGGACTCATATGGCTTGCTGGGCGTGTAAGAACAAGTCTGTAAGTCTGTAGTTGCGTTCAAAATAATAGGAGTAATAGTTTTCTTATTTAAATTAAGTTATTTTGCTAGTCTGGTATTTTTAAAACCATATAAAAAGCTAAGGGTTGTTTCAATGGAATGTAAGAAAACAATATATAAAGAAATGATCGTGATAGCTTTTATTTCTGTGATTTTTTTCGAGTGATATCCTAATTTATCCATTAAATCCGTGAATCAAAAAAATAGGAGTAATTGCGATTTATAAAAAATTAAAGTGGTGGAGTGTATAAATTGTATATGAAATAAAAAGTAAATATGAAAACCATATGCGAAAATGTTGTAACTTAATGTTTTTACATAAAATAATGTTTTATTTTCAAATAGTGGGTCGTGGTAAGCACTGTAACGAAGAAACGCGTAAACTTATTAAAAATCTTCGAAATCAAGGGGAAAAATAAAGAGAAATTAGAGACTTGAGGTCGGAAGCGTAAAACATCGAGTCTAGATGACCGCCGTATAGCACGCATAAGTAAAGGCGACCCTTCCGCGTCACCAATTAAAATACAAAAAGAACTTGAACTTCCTATGAGTGTTGTAACTATTCGTAGGCGATTGCTGGAGTAAAAATTATTCGCTAGAAGTCCGCGTAAAGTGCCCTTATTAAAGAAGAAACATGCTGCGACAAGATTGAAATACGCCCAGGAACACATCAATTGGCCGAAGGAGAAATGGCGAAATGTTTTGTGGACGGACGAAAGCAAAATTGTTTTGTTTGACGGAACTGGATCCAGGCAGTACATACGACGTCCTCCGAACACAGCAAATGCAGTCCAGTATACAAGAAAGACTGTTAAACACGGTGCACCGCGGTGGCGTGAAAGTTATGGTATGGTGATGTTTTTCATACAACGGTGTTGGTCCAATATACGAAATAAAAGGCATTATGGACCAAAAAGTGTACGTAGAAATATTGGATAGAATAATGCTGCCATATTCAGAGTGGAATATGCCGATTAAATTGGTCTTCCAAAAAGACAATCACCCAAAACATACCAGCAAATTGGCAAAGGAGTGGTTTCGTGTCAACGTTGTGGATGTTATGTCATGGCCTGCTCAATTCCCAGACTTAAACTCCATAGAACATCTATGGGAGGATGTTAAAAAATATGTTGCCGAACGAAAACCGTCAAATACAGCTGAGTTGTGGTCTGTAGAGCAAGATGGGTGGATTCAAATTCCACTGAAACGATGCCAGGATCTAGTTGACTCCATGCCTCGCAGATGTGCTGCTGTAATAAAAAGTAATGGCTATTCTACCAAATACTAATCGTATTTAAAGTTTCCAATAATAATCATAAGCATTTTTAACTTTTTTAATACTAAATATTAATGAAAACTGAATACTCCTATTATTTTGAACAACATATTTAAGACATGTTTTTATTTAACTTCCTGTTACTAACTTCTTGAAAGCTTTATTTAATTAATGAATAATTTAAATAATTTAGGATTAAATCAACATTATATTACAGTAAAAAAAATTTAATTAAACCATGTTTTTTTATTTAAAATTAAATTCTTGATTTTCAATTGGCTTACTCCTATTTTTATGAACGCAACTGTATGTACATATGTTAAAGCATGAAGTAATTGTTCTAGGATCAAAAACAGCAACAGCAGCAACAGCAACTATAATAATAACAACAACAACAACAATCACAAGAACATCCGTTGAAGTAGACGAAAACAACTATAATCCATATAAACTGTAGAGGGGTCATTTTTTTTAAGTAAATTAAATGTTTTACAAAACTAACATTAACTCTCCAAAGCTACAATGGAAATTTGAACATATGTTCCTTATTCTCATACAAGGAGTTAATCAGCATAAAAAGATTCTTTTCAATTTTGTATATGGTATTTACAAATTAATTTGTTTTGTAAATTTGAGGGAGAGGCAATCATGCTAATGCTTATAGCAAAGCTGATAATTGGAAATGGTAAATAGGAAATGGAGCATCCAAGTGTTGGTTATAATAATGGTTGAAGAGTTTGTAACAACTTACAGCCTTATGCAAAAAAAATCTTATTTGAGGATTGAAGTTCACGTTAGTTGCAAGACACTTTAAGACTTTAACTATTGCATACATCAATTAATTTTATATGTTGATACTGGCAACCAGTGATGCCAAATATTGCATCATCAAACTATTGTTGTACAATGCAATACTAAAGTATTAAGTATTAAGATTTGAAAACTTATTGTCATTTCAAGATATGAACCTAAAAAAAAAGCACTGTGAGTACATAAAAATAGGTTAAAAAAGGGTAAAAATTAACAAAATTTCGGGTAAAAAAGCACCAAGATTAATATTCATTATTATTGAAAAGATAACAAATAAGTTTTAATTTTTTGTTTGAGATCAATTGATGTTTATTATATTACATATGTATACATTTTCGGGGATTTACAGAAATTACTTAACTTACAAAAACAATTATGATAAATATGTAAAAAATGCAACCCTATTGGTCAACGTTGATGAATTTTTCTGTCATCAATGACAATCATATGTTTCTTATAATATTAAATTCTTATAAATGTATTTGTAAAAATATTTTGTATGTATTAGTTTCAGTCATACATTTCTTGCAGGGTAAGTGCCAGCGCACATAAAAAATAACAAAAAAGCACCAAATAACCCGAAAAGCGTTAAAATGGCAACGCTGCTGGCAACACTATCACTCTCCTTTGTCTCTTTATAGTTAACGATGTAAAACAGCGATTATTATTGTATTCGGATTGTCGGATATCTGAAAATGTTTTGTATATTTTTATTAAAAAATGAAATTTTATTCTTATTTTAATATGTAAAATAATATTATAATAATTTAAAATAATAAATAGGCTTTCCTAACTTTAAAGCGATTATTTTAAAAACGAACTTTATTTACATTGGTTGATTGTATGTACATGACTATAATGTTTTGTATGTTTGCATTAATCAAATACAAATTGGAACAAGGTGATAAAAGTGATATAAAAATTCTTTGTCGGCCACGCTTATTTTCGATGGGGCTGGGCTTTGAAGTTGCAAATATATGAGCCTATCAGCCGAATCATGAATAAAAATTCCGCGGGAGTTTTTTCACTTTTTATTATTTTAATATTGAATTTGAATAGGAAAAATGGGAAAAGCGAAAAACCTCCCGCGGGATTTTTATTCATGATTGGACTGTATATCTCGGAAACTATTCGGTGTCTGTTAATTTATAATACGTCAAATCAAAGTTATAAAATATTTTTCCATCGAAATATACCATGATTATAAAATATGGGCCCACTATGGGCCCATGTATATTTGAGTATATTTGAGTAGCAAAATTAAGGTCCGGAAGTTGTTGAGATGAAACCTAATATTATAGGATTCTTGATATTTCATTAAATTTTATCAGACAAAGTGTAAAGCTGGTACTATCATGGCCTTCGAATCGAACTCTGCATAATGAGTCACAAAAGCGTTCTTTAATAAAGTACCAACTTGCATCTCGAATCCGGTTTTTTCAAATAGAAAACATGGTTTTTGAATGCTCTAAGTATTACCCTGAAAACTGCAGCTGATTTTAATTACTTCAAGGTCAGTCCATTAAGCAATGAAAACTGAAAGATTTTTTCCGTATTTGTATGACTCATAAGGTATACTGGGAAGTATATATTATATCTTTAAAAGTTGCAAAGTTGACAGTATTGTTATTGTTAGAAGTTATGATATTATGTATTCTCTTAGTTTATACTTAATTGTCTCCTGTTATCTTTGCAGGGTTTAAAACATATAATATATCAATGAGTACTTCATATATATTTTTAAAATTTACAAAAAAAGTTCATTAAAACTTTTAGTGAATTTTAGATTCTATGAGCACAAAACAATTTTTAATATCTAAATGTAGAACTTGCACATAAATAAACATTTCACACACAAAATATAATGCTATTGCGAAACTTAACGTCATATACCAATATTTTTAATATTTTGTGTAACTTTTTAAAATTTTTGCATTCACACAATTCACCCAGTTTTTAAGATGATATCCGTTGGACCTGTTAGTTAATTAAAGTAACAAATACAAACACAACACATATGTATGTATGTTCAATTCACAACTGATGTTGTATAGTCGTAAGAGTTGTACGTCGTCGGAATTTACAATAGTTGTACAAATGTTGTAGGTAATTTCTATATGACTATTTTGTACAAAACCTACGACATTTTTTTTCAAAAATATTATGAAAATTTCAGTTTTCTCAAATATTCATATCTATATATTAAATCAAAGGACTTAAGAACTATTTTCAACTGCAACTAAGTTGTAGTATTAAAAACTTTGTCGTCATTAATCAGGAACACGATGCGGCTGCATCCAATTAAGTGTAAACGTACCATTTGAGCCACGTGGTCATCTAAATATTTTAAAACTTTTTTATTCCATTTCGATGATTTTTTTTAATAATCCTAGATTCGAAACTTTTTGTGACAGGTGATGAAGAAAATAATTTATTTTTTGTTTAGTTTTTTTTTGATTGTTTTAATAATTTTATATATTTATTGATATTTTACTTTTGGCATTTTAAAAGCTTGACAACAGAAACATACAACTTTGCTTAAAATTATCTACATATTTTTACAATCAGATAATTGTAACATACCATGTACAACTTACAACATTAGTAGTAAATTAACCAATAATAATTTTCTGTTAATTTAATAAAACTTATAAATTATTAAAGTAAAAGTTATGTAGGGGATAGGGGGCTACGTTTGAACACGGGGCACCTTTGAACTATGTTGATAAAATCTCAGTTTAACATTTTTTCCGACCCTTAACCGAGTTTTTCACTTGGCAACCTTGTTTTCTAGCAACGTCAACAACTTTTGCTAGTTTTTTCAGTCGTCGGGTGAACAAGTATTCTCAGTGTCATTGTAATGTTTTTTTATTTTTTTGTAAGTGTGTCAGAAGTATTCAGTGATCGTTTTCTTTCGTGAAAGAAATTTATTGAAATCCAAAATCAATTTCAAACAAAATTAAGTTAAGTTATTTGATATTTATGTAAGAAAAAAATATTTATTATAAATTTCCGTAAAATGGCATGCCAGTTCCGGTTTGAACAAAGAAAAAGGGGGCACCTTTGAACATGTTCATTTATTAACCGAAGTACCAACCATTGATGGTTCTCTCTTATTTTCTGAAAATGACAAATCCAATGCTGATCATGATGCTTTAAAGGAAAACGTAATGCCACCTGAAATCGCACGGCCTTTTCCATCTCAATAATATAAAACTTATTTTTGATCTGATTTTTTTTTTTATTTTTTAATTGTTAATATTTATGTTTTTCTGAAGAAATAAATCGAATTTATTATATATATAAAAAATTTAACTGTTTATGTTATTTTCGGACATAAGCGCTATAAGGAAAAATTGCCGTTCAAAACTGCCCCAGCCTAGTTCAAAACTGCCCCGTATGGGGGTCACATTTGAACATAATGACTTCATCCAATAAAAAATAAAAAAAAAATATAAATCGAACTAAAAATAAGTTACTTGTACACTTAAGCTAAAGTTTATTTCCATATATATTAGTTAAATTATGTAAAAAGTCAATAATTCAAAAATATAAATTTGTATGTGGCTTGAAAGCAAAAAGTGTTCAAAGGTGCCCCCCTTTTCCCTACATATTTATAAATTGTTGGTAGAAAACCTGGTATTTTAAAATATGTTGAGTTTTATTTTTACTTTTAATTACTTTCAACTATAAAGCTACCATAATTAAAAAAAAACAGTTTTAAAAATTTCAATAAATAATTTAATTATCACATTTAATGTTATTTAAGCCACTAAAATCTTAATTAGATTTGATATTGCAGTGTTCGGTTGTCTATTATTTCATGGTATAACACTAAAAATATATTTCTATAATAACGAATTTAATGACAAAGAGATATGTAATAGATACTTTTATATATAAATGCAATTATTTATACTCCCACACTTTATTACTCACTGTGCTACACTGGAAACGAAATTTTTATTTATTTTGTTATTTGAATAAATTTATCAATTTGTATTAAAATATTTAACACGGTGTAAAGTATCTTTTCACTACCCTGACAAAGTTAAGTTTTTGGTTTCCAAAATAAGACACCTTCAACTTTAAACAGTATTGAGAATATAACATTTAGCAAAACAGTGTAACTAATATAAAACTTTGCATATTCTAGCAATAAAATAGGTAATATAGTCAAATAAATAAATAAATATATTCATGATTAATAATGATCGCATTAAATGTCGTTGTTGTCATTTGTTTGTGTCTGGCTGTGTCTAAATGTATGTATGAGTACATTTTAGGATACATAATTCCATGTATTATTAATTAAAAAATGTTTTTCCAAAAGCAAAGAAAAATTATAATATTATCATATGTATATTTGTTTGCATTTAATAAATACAAATATTCACAAACAAAGTATTTTACATTTATTTGAGATGCAAACAAATGAATAAATAGAAATGCATACTTAATAATATAACAGGGATATTCTCTTGGCACAATTTTAAGCTGTTAAACATTTTAACTGTACCTCAGAATATTTAAAAAATCAAATTGTATACATATGTATCCAGCAACATTTAGCAACATTTAATGCCAGCAACATGTTACTACACAGCAAATTACACTTACGAATTAAATTAATTAGTCGACCAGACTACTTACAAATCTACTACGAAAGTAATTTGTTATAATTATGCCACTTATAGAATAAATAAACAAACTTAACAAATACTAATGAAACTTTGTGCAAAATGATAATAATAATGATTTATACTAATATTCTGATATCCTTCTGTAAATCTTTTTATTTAAAGTAAATTTTTTTTTTGATTTTATAATTATCGCCTTTTTAAGATATATATAAAAGTATTATTTAATATATTATTAGAAGTCATTAATTAAAATTAAAAATGTAAGTAAAATTTTTGCTGGCTAACTTTGCAAAATCTTAATATTATTTTTCAAAATTAAAAAAAAAAAAAAATGATGACGTGAATACCCTTAATATGTTTAATATGTTAATCACTGTCGTGCATTTAAAACTATTTCTATATGTGGTGGCTTTATGGGTGGCGTTTACTTGATGTGATTTCAAATATATGAGATTGTCAACTAATTAAATGAAAATGTCAAAACAAAACAACAAATCGAAATTTTAATAATATTCCAAAATGTTGCACAGTAAAACAGTTTAGAAATGATATTGTGTATAGAATAAAAAATATTTTAAATGTTTTTATTTATTAAAATAAAATATACACATTTGTTGTTTTAAATGTTATAAAAATTACTGTTTTTTTTTCTAAATTATATTTGTTTAAATGAAAACTTGAGATCAAGATTTTCTATTGTTGGTCACGCTTATTGTGTCAAATATTTAAACAATGTGAACCTATCCTAAGTATGTCTAAAGTTTAAAAATTCTATTAGTTTTACATTGTATGTATGAAATTCCTGCCACTGTGTGATGTTAAATAGTTGTAAACTTATTATTATTATTAAACACTCAAAATGATTTGAATAGAAAAAGTATATCAAACAATTTTTAACAATAAAATATTATTTTACTTGGTTTGCTTTCTGAAATTTTGAAATTAATTATACATTCAGGGAATTGTTGTCAGCATCATGTTTCAAGTAATTTTCTTGCCGGCAACATCTGCCTGGTAAATTTTTTTAAAAAAATTGTTTCCAACAAGATCTATTAATTTTTTTTGCCAGCAAAATGGTTATAGTACAACATTTTTCTAGTAAATATGATACCAGCAACATGTTTATATGAGATATGATGCTAGTAACATCTGTGTTTAAAATATGTTGTCAGTAACATGTTTACTGGGAATAAATTATTGAAAATTTAAATCTACTTTCTGAAATATTGAAATTAATTATAAATACATGGAATTTCGTGCCAGCAACATGTTTCAAGTAAATTTGTAACCGGCAACATCTTCCTAGTAAATTTTTTGCTGTGTTTTATAGTAAATTTCTTGTCAGCAACATCTCTCTAGTAGATAAGGTGTCAGCTATAACTTTGTAAAAAAAATTGTTGCCAGCAAGATCTGTTAAGTTTGTTACCAACTAAAGCCTAGTACTCTGTTCCAAATGTTAAAAAAAATTCACATGAAATATTCATGAACAAATGTTGCAGAAGTAGTACTCTGTTCATTTTGTGAAAAACATATGAAATGTATCTGGCAACATTATTTTTTCACAGCAAAATAATTAAAGTAACAATTGTTTCACGAGGAACTTTCATCCAAAAGTTCCTCTGTCGCAAAATTTTTCTAGTTACTATGATACCAGCAACATGTTCATGGGAAATATGATGCTTCTCCATTGAAAATATGCTGTTAGTAACATGTTTATTGGGAATATGCTGCCAGTACCATGTTGTCAACATGTTATCAGGAAGATACAGCCAGTATATATAAATGTCAGCCGAGTGTTAATAGTAATTATGGTTATACTAAACATATTGCAACAACATTTCTGTATATAATGTTCTAATATGTAATATATTAAATGAAGACATATTCTTTGCACTTGCAATATAAATTAAAAATCATTCATATGTAAAAATACAAATATGAAGTGTATATGTGAAAGTACAACAACAGCTTTAATAATAATAATCATTAAGAAAATATCAAATATATTCTACTTCACCAGACCACCCAAGTACTTATGTGCTGCCTCAAACACACACACACCAACTCACAATGCATTGTGGCAAAGTCCCCAATCAATTTGTTAGTTGTGTGTTGTTTAAAACTATTTTGAATAAATAATAAATGAAAACAAACAAGAAAACAAAATCCAGTAGAACAACTCAACTAATTCTATTTCCACTATTCATAAATACACAACACACACGACCACAAATAGATATGCACAGTGTGACAAAATTGATGTCATGATGGTTTCTGAAACTCATTTGACCTCAAGAAATACGTTTAAAATAAATGGTTATATATTATATGATACCAAGGACCCCCGTGATAGAGCTTGTGGAGGTTCTGCCATTTTGATAAAAACCAGAGTCAAACACTACCTAATGTGTGATTATCGTGAAGATTATCTCCAAGCAACTAACATTTGCGTTGAAGAATTAAATAGTAACCTAGTAATTTCATCGTTATACTCCCCACCTAGATATTCCATAAAAGAAAGCCAATATGAAAAATATTATAAATCATTAGGATCCTGTTTCCTGGCCGCTGGCGATTATAACGCTAAACATACCTTCTGGGGGTCACGACTTATAACACCAAAGGGTCGTGTTTTATTTAATACAATTTCTAAAATGGATTTGAATGTAGTAGCGAGCGGACAACCAACATATTGGCCTGCTGATCAGCAAAAAATTCCAGATGTCATCGATTTCGGCGTGGTTAAAAACATCCCTATAGAAACGATTCATGTTGAAGCTTCCTTAGAATTATCTTCCGACCACACACCAACAATTGTTACTATAATGAACCCCAAAAGAACTGTATCTCCGACTGGTTACTTAGCGACGTCAGCTACACAAATTAATTGGTTAAAATATAAAAAATATCTCAGTACCCATTGCATGGAAAATATTCCGCTTAGTACACCGGAGAATGTAGATCGTTCTATTATAAATTTTGACAGTATTCTAAAGCTAGCTGTTCAACATTCTAGTATTGCCCCCAAAAAAACAAAAAACACTAAAATCTATTCTACAGATGTCGAGCGTCTTCTGTCTGAAAAAAGAAGAGCTCGAAGAGAATGGCAATTGCACAGATCCCCGCAACTTAAGAACTTACTAAAAGAGTGCACAAAAAGGCTAAAAAAGTTACTGCAGACTCAGAAAACGGCTTCTCTGGAAAAATATCTTAAGGAACTTGATGCAACTCCGCAATCAGACTATTCATTATGGCGTGCAGCTAGAAATCTCAAAAGGCCAGTTGTCTCTAAGCCACCATTAAGAAACTTGAACGGAAATTGGGCAAGAAATGATAATGAAAAAGGAAATCTGTTTGTTAATCATTTAAAAAACGCATTTACCCCAAATATATCTTACGATATTGCGGTCGAGTTACCACCTATTGCTGCTAGAGAAGCTGTTCCCCTAAGATTTGAGATAAAAGAAATCGAAAAGGCTATTTGTGATTTAAACCCCAAGAAAGCCCCTGGTTTTGATAAGATCAGCAACAAAATGCTTTTGGAGCTACCCAGCACAGCAAAGAAAATTCTTCTTTTAATTTTTAATGCTATCTTACGCCTTGAATACTATCCTCAAAAGTGGAAGGTTTCCTTAGTCACCATGATACCTAAACCAGGAAAGGATCACACAAAAGTTGAATCATATAGGCCTATAAGCTTACTTTCTAATATATCAAAGCTGTTTGAGAAGCTGTTCGTATCAAAATTAACTCCAATTTTAAATGAAAACAGATGTATTCCAAACCACCAATTCGGATTTAGAAGAGAACACAGCACAATTGAACAAACCCATCGAATAGTAAACGCCATAAGAAAAGCCTTTGAAGAAAGAAAATATTGTTCCGCTCTCTTCATCGATGTTTCTCAAGCTTTTGATAAAGTCTGGCATGAAGGCTTATTACATAAATTGAAGCACAATTTACCAGCAAACGCACACAAGCTGTTAGAAAGCTACTTAATCGGTCGTCAATTTATTATTAAAGAAGGAAATTTCTTAAGTACACCTCAGCCTATTTGCGCTGGAGTCCCACAAGGCAGCATCCTGGGCCCTCTATTATACTTAATTTATACTTCGGACATGCCAACAAACAACTACACACAAACTTCAACATTTGCGGACGACACAGCTTTTCTAAGCGTGCACGAAAACCGTCATGAAGCATCACGTTACTTACAGAATCATATATTTCAACTAGAAGTTTGGTTAAAACAATGGAGGATAAAGGTCAATGAGCAAAAATGCGTACATATAACATTCACCTTGCGTCGGGAATCATGCCCCCCTATTAAAATCAATAACCAAACAATACCTCAAAATTCGCATGTAAAATATCTCGGTATACATTTAGATCGCCGTTTAACGTGGAAAAGCCATATAGAAGCGAAATTAACTCAAATGAAACTAAAAGCCACCCAAATTCATTGGCTTATTGGAAGAAACTCTGTCCTTAGTCTCGACTGCAAACTTCTACTTTACAATTCCATCTTAAAGCCAATCTGGTGCTATGGTATCCAGTTATGGGGCACTGCCTCGGCCTCTAATATCGAAAAAATTCAAAGGCGCCAAAATAAACTTCTTCGAATGATTACAGCTGCCCCTTGGTATGTTAAAAACTCAAATATTCACAAGGATCTCAATGTTCCTTTAGTTAAAACTATGATTACGAAATATGCTGTAAAATACTTAAAAAGGCTCGAATTGCATCCGAACGCACTAGCTCGAAATATTTTAAATGATAGCGGCCACACTCGCTTAAGGAGAAGAGATACTGCAGCACTTATCCATTTAGATGAGCGATAAACACCTATATATGTGAAGAGAAACAGCGATAATCAAAAATTATGTCTGGCTTTGGCAGGACATCAAAATAATGTATTAGGTTAAGATTTGATAAATTATTGTTAGTTCATATTTAATATATGAAGATTCAATAAATATAAAAAAAAAAAAAAAAAAAAAAAAAAAAAACAGTGTGACAAAATAAAGTGAGGCAAAGATACATATCTACATGTACTTATAACATTCTTAGTGCTTTTTATTAATATTATTACTATTTTGGTTGTAGTTATTCTTAAAAAAACACAAGACACACTCACATATCATACATAAAAACAAATAATAAACAAAAAACTTTAAACCAAAACTCCCATTAGAGAGCTCAAATGGGAACGTTAGTAAAATTCAAAGTATGGAATAATATCATAGGAAACATTTATGCCTTAATAGTATAATGCATTTTAATGCACTCTCTCTCCCTATTAAAATTCGAATCTACAGTAACTTTGAGTGTCTGAATTTTTGTAATACGAGTATTTCTTTAAATTTAGGTTTTGAAATGTTAATCCTTTTTCTACCTCTGTAGCTTAATTGGTTAGGGCATTTGATCATTAAGCATGAGTTGGTATATGCAGCCCGGGTTCGATTCCCAGCCGCTGCCACTCAAACAACATCAGTTTCTGATAATTATTAGTTTTCTTTTCTATCAATCATAACTAATATTTATCACAGCGCCCTCCTGCGGTGGTATATCATTCAAACGCCACCAAAGTAAAATAATTAAACAAAGGCTATAAAATCAAGCTTTAACATTAATGCGCCTACTCACCACCAGAGGCGCTGCAATGCTGCACTAAAAACAAACATAATGCGTAATTGCAGAGTAGTGATATAAAAAGCTTTCGTCTTTTACCACCTTTACTTCTTTAACTCTTCAACTATCCCCTTTCCAAAGAAAGTAACGCAATTGCCTGAGTGTTACTTCCCTTAAAAAAAAAAAAAAAATAGCAAATGATGTCTGTAGCGAATCTCAACTTCCCATGATTTTCTAAAGAAACCAATTTCTAATTTGTTTATGATCAAAGTCTTTATATGTTTATCTACTTGTTTGCTGTGAGTGTAACATTTGAATTTGTTTAATAATAGCAACAACAGAGAGAATCAGTCTAAATAAATAAGAAATATAAAAAAAAAAACAAATAAGAAAGTATTGTCGGTCAATACCGACCATTAAATACCCTACACCCAGTATATAAATTAAACAATTTTCAGAATTGGGCGCTATATGGGTGATATTACCTATTGTTGACTGATCATCCAAAAATTTAGTGACATGACTTCCGTGAATATAAATATATACATATGCTTAATGTCGATATAAATACTTTTAAAAGATTTATGGTGGTTAAAATGAACTACGGAGAGGGTCTTATATGAGAGTTATGAATAATTATGGACCTACCATTATCAAATTGGATGCCATCATTTCTGTACATGTGAAACACATTTTTGTTAAATTTTATTCGGATAGCAATATTTTGAAGATATTTATAGTCGTTAAAGTGATTTTCGGAAGTGGGCCTTATATGGAGGCTACGCTAATTATGGACCGATCTTGACAAAATTTTTAGATGTGATATAGCTTTATTTATTACTAATTTGTGGTAAAACTTGTTGGGATACTTTTATAATTCAAACATTTATGATCGGTAAACCCCAATTTCGGGAGGGCATTTGTATGGGGGCCAGGTGAAATAATGGACCGATTTCCACCATTTTCAATCCCATCCATCTTTTGGCCAAAAAAATACCACTTACCAAATTTTATTGAAATATCTTCAAAATTGCAACCTGTACTCTGCGCACAAGCTTTACATGGACAGCCAGCCAGACGGACGGACGGACATCGTTAAATCGATTCAGAAAATGATTCTAAGTCGGTCGGTATAATTTTAGGTGGGTGTTGGACCAATATTTCTGGACGTTGCAAACATCAGCACAAATCCAATATACTCTCCCCACTATTATGGTGTAGGGTATAATGACAACAGTTACAAAACTTTAAATATAAACATGTTTACATACAGATATTGTACAGACAAAATAATAAAAGCTTCTTTTCTTCTTTTCCATCTCGACAATCCCTAGAGGTCACAAACAAACATATGTATATGAGAAACAAAATCTAAAAAAATACAAATAACAACTCAACATAAATTGACAACAATTGGAAGAAAATCAATGTCATTTTCATAAAGGAAAATACAAAAAAAAAAAAAAAAAAAACAAGTATACAATTTTCGTATGTATTGTTCAGTTCCAAGTAAACTGACTTTTAAATACTGTTGTCAACAGCAGTGGCGCTCATATACACACATACAAATATAAAATGTAATGTAGAAAAAAAAAACCCCAGGACATGGCAACCAATCCAAGTGTTTGCAGTTAGTGAAATCTTCCAGTAAATCTTTCATTAAAGACCCAAATCAAAATCAAAAATATAAAACAATTTTTTATTTTACAAATAACACTGTGCACATGTGGTGTATCTCCCTATGACTGTGTACTTTTAAATTTGTTTATTGTGTTTGCCAAATTACTTTTGCAACAATTTTTTAACAAATTGTTTAAGAGTTTTCTTGGCATTCATACATATATTTATATTTCAAATGAACATCGTTTGTTGTTTATTATACCTATGTAGTATATGTATGTATGTTTTTAGGCAAATTGTTAAAATATTTAAACAGCTATTATTTCAAAACCTTTATATGTTGATGAACCATAGAGTGGGATAAGGGTATGGGTTCTTATGTCAGTGAAAACCTGGAATTTCCTTTCACATGACAAATTAGAAAACATTTTAAAATTCTCTTTCAATGTTTTTCTTTCAGAATAGAAGTTGTTTGCATATGTTTGCCTGAAACATGTTGTATAGTAATTATATTGGCCGCAACATGTTCAACAGCAAATATGTTGACCGCAACATGTTCTATTGGAAATATGTTGCCAGCAATATTTTGTCGTATTAAGTATATTACTCGCAAAATGTTTTCTCATTAAATATGTTATCCTAAACATACTTTTATAGTAAATATGTTTTCGGCAACATTATTTTGTAGTAAATTTGCTACCTGAAACATGTTTTTGTAGTACATATGTTGTCAGAAAAACCTGTATGTGTTGTCGGTCACATGTTACAATTGTAAATGTTTCATGGAACATGTTACTAGTGTAAATGTTTAGGGCAATAAGATGCTAGTGTAAATGTTTCAGGAAACATGTTGCCAGTTTATATGTTACGAAGAACATGTTCCTAATATAAGTATATGTTGCTAGTGCACAGTTTTTCACTAGGATTTCATAAATGAATCCCGGGATTTTCGGGATTTTTGTTTCATATTAAAAAAAATTACAATACTAATGAAAAATATATTTATTTACTTCATAAATTTAAATAAAAATATAACAAAAAAATTAGTTCATTGAATTAAAGAAACAAAAAAGTAACATATGTATATTTAATATTAATTTGTTTAAAAACAAAAAATTGTCTCAAAGCTATATTTTTTTCATTTATTAAAAGTTTATAAACCTTTAAAATTTTAAAAACCAAATTACATTATATTGTTTTTAAACACTGTTTTAAGAAAAAAAGCTTCTTAAAAATATTAAGGCATCTAAGTGTCATCAGATAATCTTGACCTAATTTTGTTACCAATCAACGCTTGTGGGCAAAATTGTTAGCAAATTGTTGTATGCTGATTGCAAAAACAGTCCTCTCTCACCCCCGGAATTAGATAATTCAATTTCTTTTTCAATGTCTGATTCCATACCATTACGGACGTTATTAGGTGTTTTGTGTGGACTTCTGTACATTTCAATTGCAGTATTTAATCTTTAATCAAATCTCATTTTCTTTAAAATGATCAATCAATCAACGTTTTTAACTCATTTCTAATAATAGACATTTCTACGTTGTTATCAAATTCTGATTTCAATTTTGGGTTTTTCAAAAAATTTAAGAGTGTTAAGTAAATCGTTCTTCTTTCTTGGATTCTTTTAAGGAGAGCTTTCACCAGTTCATCACTTAATTTGCAATCACTTTTTGATACCTCTTTTAGCATAACTGAACGTGCAGCATCGGCTTTACAGATGTTCATATCACTGCGACAAAGGGCTTCAACTGTTAGGGCGCGTTTTCACTATGTCATTTTTGTTGTCAAATTGTCCAAATTGTTGGCAATTTTATGAAAACGGGTTGTCATATGGTGTCATCTATGTTTGCAATGATGATTGCAAAAAATTAAATTTATTGATGACAACCCGTTTTCATACAATTGCCAACAATTTGGACAATTTGACAACAAAAATGACATAGTGAAAACGCGCCCTTACTTTAATCGGATTTAAAATTACAACTATTTGTTTAAGTAAAGCATATTCATCATCTGTCATCTCTTGAGTTTTTAAATCAATTAAAGCTTTTTTAATTGGAATTTCCTGTTCCAAAAACCGTTGACACATATCAATTAGTGTGTTCCAGCGGATTTGGCAATCCAAAATTAATTTTAATCGCAAAAATATTTATTTATTGAATAGCAACCATTCTGTTCACATTGATTTATGTTAAGTGTAGATGTTTTGTATTTGTGTAGCAAGTCAAGACAATTGTCTGAATCTTTTATACAAATAAAAATTCCGGAATTTTAGGGATTTATTACAGATTTAATAATTCCGAAAAATCTCGAGATTTTTTAAAACAAATCCCGGGTTTCGGGATTGTCATCCCTAGTAATGACTTATTTATTATCTTGTGTATAACTGCTAATTTTCTAGTAATTTGCATGAGTATAATCTATTTTGTGGGACCTATCCTACTTTATAAGATAATTATATCATTACTTTTTTTTTTTAAAAGAGAAGTAACACTCAGGCAATTAATATGCCATATATACTTGCGTTACTTTCTTTGGAAAGGGGATAGATTGAAGAAGTAAAGGTGGTAAAAGTAGAAGAAAGCTTTATATCACAACTCTGCAATTGCGCATTATGTTTGTTTTTAGTGCAGAATTGCAGCGCCTCTGGTGGTGAGTAGGCGCATTAATGTTAAAGCTTGATTTTATAGCCTTTATTTAATTATTTTACTTTGGTGGCGTTTGAATGCTATACCACCGAAAGAGGGCGCTGTGATAAATATTAGTTATGATGGATAGAAAGAATTATCAGAAACTGATGTTGTTGGAGCGGCAGCGGCTGGGAATCGAACCCGGGCTACAAATACCAACTCATGCTTAATGATCTAATTCGCTAACCAATTAAGCTACAGCACCAACTTGTAACCAATTTTACAATAGTTACATTAAAGAAATTACATATAAGCTGTTGTGGTAAGTATTTGTGGCTAATGAAGTCCCCGTGTTAAAATAATGGGTTAAAATGTAGTGATGTACTTGAATTTAGGATTTCAACACATTACTGTTATCACAAAGATTATAAAGAGTTGCTTTCTTTTAATTTAAATAAGCAAATTGTAAATCAAAGTTCCAATTTACATGAAGCAAATTTTATTGAAAAGAAAGATTGATACAATTTTTTCCTTGAAATTTCTCCAGTGTTTACACAGTACAATTCTTATTGCTTAAATCGCTCGTAATTTTATTTCAGTGTATACACACATATGTAGACATGTGTAATACGAATAAAAGAGTAACACGAATTGCTATTACAATCAAGTGTGTACTCGTCTTATCTTCCCCTCACCCCGATGTCTAACAGGTAATCAGCTTAGCTTAAAGAATTGCTTTGTGTAAATTGGGATATAGTAATCAAATGATTTTGTTTATAAAATTTATGAAAACTATAACGATTCAGTTGTGCAACAAATAAATCAATAATTAAATGTACATAAACATAAAAGCAGTACTTAATAGCAACGGTTGTCGGTTATTGTAAAATGAAGTTTCAAAACACAAAACAAATAAAAATAACAGCAACAAAGGGGCAGTAAGTAAATATAAATTTAGTAGAATTAATAAAAAATTGTCCTTTTACACACATACTTATATCTATACGAATACACATTTGTTTCTTTACATGCACACATATGCCAGTACAAGTTGCGGGCGTGTGTGTGTCTGGGAAGGTTTATTAAAATTTTCAAGTGTTAGTGTTTGTCTTGTGTCTCTGCATATGGTTATTTAAGGGTTATTTTACTATTTCTGTAAGAAATCCTTTAAAGAAAGTTATTAAGAAGACTAGCAGAAAAACACTAAGAAATAAAATAGATAAAATATTATACCTATAGTTAAATAAAAAAGGTCCTTTAGTTTTGTTGCCATTACATATTCGTATATGTTTGTAGGTTGAGCTATTCTCATATGTTGTTTATTTTGTTTAGTTTGTCGACAAATTAAGCACATCCTTTAGAAGTATCCTTTCTGCTCATTTCTAATCTATTCTACTGCTTGTAACGTTTGTTGGTCGGTTCAATATAGCGCTTCCTGGTAAATGGATTTCCTTTTTTTTTTTTTTGCTCCTTGTGTTTACATTCTTCATAGTTTCCTTTGCAAACAAATTTGTCTCTTTTTGAATGTTTAGACATGCATAATACTTGTACATATTTTCCAAAACTTATTTATATGCGCATTTTTGATTGCTAAATATTATTGTTGTTATTATTTTTTTTTGTTTCCAAACATTCTTTCCGTTTCTATGGATTTAGCTACTACGTACGAGGTTAGTTTGAAAAATGGGTTTAAAATTGAACAGTTTCTTTAATTTTATCGTGTTATAAAGATATGAATTGCTTTAATTGCAATTTCTCTATCTCTTTGGTTTAAAAATTTAAAAGCTATATAGAGAATATGGCAAACAAAATTTGGCAGTTTTATTTTTGTAAAAGTTTATAACTCAATAACTTGCAATTCAGTGACTATTACATACTGCCTACATTACATAGAAGTAGTTGTATAATGACTTATTTTACAATAAATTTTGTAATCGGAGCGAGCTTTAGAAATTTACATTGTTGATAGATTCACCATCAGTCAACTGTGAGGAGGGTATATCTCTACCACTGATGTTTGGGGTTTCTCTTTCAGAAATGTTGGCCGATACCATGTCAGACAAATTGTCATTTTCGGCATTTTCTTCCAACTCTAAAGAACTTGTTACTTAATGATTTGAGGGCACTTCACTAACAGCTTCTAAATTGCCAGAATTTCCAATAGATGCATTGTCATGGGATAACGAAAACCTTGTAGTTTAATTATGCATTGGCCTTAGAATATCTGACATACCGTCGATTCCATCAAAACCGTTCAGCATCAACCAAATCTCCATTCGATATATCTTGCCCAATGCTATTTATTTTCAGAACTTCTTCCTCTGAAAGATGTTGCAGTTTTTGCTCTACTCCGTTGTAAAGATTAAAAACTAAAACGGATTCGCTTTCTGTCTCCTCCGCAAATGATCTTACTGGAGACGAGTGCTGTGAACTACTATGAGTTGAAGAAATTTCCAAACCGTTTAAATTCAAACCAACATCAATATTATTTCCCTTAACAATACCATTAATTTCTGCGCCATTGTAATTGCTTCCATTAGCGTTTGAATATCTCATGCTTTTAGCTTTTTTATTTTTAGTTGATTTGCTTAAATTTTTCAATGATTGCTTCGATTTCACTTTCTTAAATCTTTCTTAGCTTTTCCTTCTTTTTTTTTTCTTCCTCCGAGATGTCAAATTCTTCTGTTGCCGTTAATATACTATAAAATTCGGTAAAATAATTCAACTCCCTCTGGGTAACTAACAAATGTGTTCTTTCAAAGTCACTTTGCTGGGCTAAAATGGCCACCACATCCTCACCAGATTGTGTAACCAACAATATCTCAATTAGTTTTGTTACATTATTTACTTCAAACTTGGCATATAGTTCAGCATATAGCACTTTCACCACATTTACTTCTTCAATCTATCCACTTTCCGAAGAAAGTAATGCAATTATATATTGGCATATTAATTTCCTGAGCGTTACTTCTCTTTAAAAAAAAAAAAAAAATGATTTATTTATTATCTGTTTATAACTACTAATTTTGTAGTCATTTGAATGAACACCTTCTGATGCTATAAGACCTAACTACCATTTTGTTATTTAAGCCATTACCTGTAACTGGTTTCAGTGACATTAGAGTAATGAACAATTTATAAGAACTTGTGTCCAATGACATCACCATCTTGAATTAGCATGTTAAAAAACTATTGTGTAAGTAGTAAAGTGACAGTAACACATTACTTAACAATGTAATGCTGCGTATATTTCTTTCGAAAAGTATTTTCAGATTGATCGCGAATGCCTGTATAAAAAAGGATTTGTGTATTTTACAATCTTTGTTATTTTAAGCATATTTTTGTTATGTATGTAAGTGTGTAGACATACAAATACATTTAAAAATACGTTTAAGTGTTTATACATATATACTGCCATTATTATATAGTCCATGAAAATAGTTTTACATTGGTCAATGCTTAATAATAACCATCACTAGTTGCCAGCCAATCTACCGTCAAGGCTTTTGCCTCGAGAATTTATACCAGTAATTTAAATTCCGAAAAATTGATATCGATTATCTGTACTAATAATTTAGTTTTAAGTTAAATATATTTTTATAACTTAATTATATCGAGCCATTACCGCCAAAATAATGTATCCCACACCATAATCGATTGTTGTTTTTTTTATCGAAATCGATAGTTCAACATCATTTAAAATTATTAAAATTAAATGTATTACACAAAACAATATTTACATTATAAATTTTAAAATAATGGCTTTATTCAAACTGATTTTATTTAAAAAAAACCTTCCCCTGTAAAATTTTGAGTTTGTGGGATACATTTTTTCGGCGGTTATGGCTCGATATAACTTAAAGATATCTAGTTATTAGCTGTGTTGCATAAAAAGAAAATCTGCCAGTAAAACTTCTGTAGGTATGTAACAGAATTTTAAACTATAGGGCCACAACATATTTGCTATGTGAGACATGTGGGTGTATTTAAAAATTTAATACTAAGGTACATATTTCATTTATTACATTAGTGTGACCCCGTTTGTATGGAGAAAAAATAAGGTATCGATGTTCCCGACTAATATGAAAATTTGATTTATTTTAAGACTACGTTTCTCAATTGTTTTGTCCTGGGGTCAATATTTGGTGAGCTGGATCAAAGGATAAAAATGTCTTTTTTAGAGGTTTTTTTGACTTTTTTCACATTTCTTCCAAAGGAACTATATGTAAATTTGATATCATATGAAAGGTCTTTGAGAGGCGCTTTCAATAAGTTATCAAAAATTAAAGAAAAACAAAATTTTAATTCAAAAATTTTTAAAATTTCGGACAAAATTTTAGTGTCTTTTTATTTTTTCATAGAATTTACTTAAATAAATAGTTGAAATTTCTTGATTATAAACATTATGCAATTTAACCCAAATGCGTTTTTCCGTTTTTTAAAATTCTACCTATTTAAATTTTTATTAATTTTTTTTAAAACCTTAATTCTTCCCTATCTGACAATCTCTGTTAACTCAATTCGTTAATGTGATGGGTATTGAAATAACGTAAATTTTATAAGCTAAAAAACGGGAAAAACCTTTTGGGTTAAATTGCATGATGTTTATAATCAAGAAATTTCAACTATTTATTTAAGAAAATTCTATGAAAAAATAAAAAGACACTAAAATTTTGTCTGAAATTTTCAAAATTTTTGAATTAAAAAAAATGTTTTTTTAATTTTTGATAACCCATTGAATGCGTCTCTAAAAGACCTTTCATACGATATCAAATTTACATATAGTTCCTTTGGAAGAAATGTGAAAAAAATCAAAAAACCTCTAAAAAGGACATTTTTATCCTTTAATCCAGCTCAACAAATATTGACCCCAGGACAAAAAAAATTGAGAAACGTAGTCTTAAAATGAATCAAATTTTCATATTAGTCGGGACCATCCGCAACTTTATTTTGGGGTCACCCTAATCTACATACTTATTTAAAATATAACCGAGTAAATCAGTAGATAAATATGTTAAAGGAATTATTTATTATTTTGTTTTCTATATTTTGTTTTTATCTTTTTACAGATTTGTTTTTGTGGATGAATGTCAATTGTCATTAATATGCATGAGTTTTAACATAAAAAAGGTAAATTGTTTCAAAATTTCTATTTTAAACCGTATGAATAGATAATCAAAGTTTTGAAGATATACTTATGTACGTATACGAGTATATAATATGAATATACAGAGTTGGAAAAAATAATAAGAACGACTTCATGTTAAAAACAAATAACTACTGATTTTCTCAATCTTTTCAATTTTGTATTTAGGACATCATAGAAATTAATTTCAACAGAAAAATATTAGAATTAATAATTTAAAACATTTTTTCTAGCCAAAAAATTTAATGATATATTAAATAAAACAAATTTTGTAGGTTAGCAGGGGGAACATTTACCACAGAGGAACATTTGTAATTCTGACTTTTTCTAAAACAAAGAAAGAAAGGTTATATAATGGGTGATTCAAGTAGAGATACTTTTTTCAGAAGCCTTTTTTTGACAGATCACATGTGAGTCATGTCATGTTGTCATATTATTTTTGTTTAGTATTGTTTGGCATTTCATAATGGAACGCCTGAACAACGTTTACAAATCGTTCAACTTTATTCATGTTCGCACATCTTATGGTCAATATAATCGGCCTACTGAGTGTACTATTAGTAACACCATCACCCATTTTGAGACCCAGCATTCATTACTGCATAATATTCGAGCGAATAGACCACGTCCAGCACGCTGTGAAGACGTGGAATCATTGGTCCATATTTCTTTAAAAATGATGCCGGTGCGAACGTAACCGTCAATGTCGACCGTTGTCGTGCCATGATAACCGACTATTTGATGCCTGAAATTTAAGCTCATGATCTCGGCGACATTTGATTTCAGCAAGAAGGTGCCACTTCCCACACATCGCATCAATTAATGGATTTATGGAGAGAAAACTTCGGTGAGCAAATAATTTCACGTTTTGGGCCGGTCGATTGGCCACCAAGATCATGTGATATCACACCGTTAGACGTTTTCCTGTAAGGTTATGTAAGTTCTGAAGTTTATGCGGACAAACCCGCTTCGGTTCAGGCCTTGGAGGAAAACATCACGCGTCATTCACCATTTACCAGTCGAAATGCTCGAACGAGTCATTGAAAATTGGACTCAACGGATAGACCATCTGCGACGTAGCAATGGCAAATATTTGATAAACAATACCTTAAGAAAATAATGTTCTTTCAAATGATAATAAACATGCCCCATTAAATTTGAATTTTCTGTGTTTTTTCTTTAAAAACAGTAGGGGACCTAACGCTTTATAAGCAAGATAAATGCAGATTTTTCATCTTTATTTTAGTGTAAACTTAGATAAAGGCTTATATGACAATTTCTAGCTTGTGTCCACAATCTACAAGGAGTTAAAACGAACATAACAGAGTAATTAGAGGTTTATATAGAGATTTATTAACATCGGCGACCATGAAATAAATCTCAGTTTCTAAAATTGGAAAAAGTTTAGTTAAAAAACACTTGCTACTTCAGTAAAAATAATTTAATGAAAATTAAATTTAATGAACTCAAAGCCTAACTAAAGAAATATCAAAAGTTAAAAAACACTTTAAGAAATTTTGATCCAATTGTCACAATTTTGTGTTTTTCTAGATACCAATTAAAACCAGTTCGTTTTTTTTGTCACATTCTTGACCAATGAAAAAAAATTTTTACGATTCCTTATTTTAAAGTTTAGTTAAAAAACACTTGCTACTTCAGTAAAAATAATTTAATGAAAATTAAATTTAATGAACTCAAAGCCTAACTAAAGAAATATCAAAAGTTAAAAAACACTTTAAGAAATTTTGATCCAATTGTCACAATTTTGTGTTTTTCTAGATACCAATTAAAACCAGTTCGTTTTTTTTTGTCACATTCTTGACCAATGAAAAAAAATTTTTACGATTCCTTATTTTTCTTACTTCAAACATACATAAATGTATGATCTGACAACCGTCTATACATAGCTTTAGTCAAACTTTAAAACAAATTTCTTTTCCACACAAAACCCGAAGCGTATAAGTTACATCTAATTACTGTGAAAATACAATAAGTTATTGGTCTAGGTGTGACATAAATTTTATTTTTTGTTGAAAGCTGAAAGAAAAAAGAAAACATATTTTTATTTTTGTTTTTGCCCAAACATAATCTTACAGCCAGGAAATCTAATAAATTTTAAAGTTGATGTTAAGAGTTTTATTTTTGGGAACATAATGTAATATATGTATGTATATAGACATCTGTGCAAGTATACATACATGTATACATATGTCTGTATGTATGTACATAAGTAAATGAGGGTCGTTAGATAAGTTGGTAAATTTTTAAATCTAGGAAAAAAATTTAATTTTCAAAAAATCATTCATTATATTTCTAATATCACCCTTATCTATAAACATTCCAGGATTTGTTTTGCGGCAAACATAATATGATAGATGATAATTATAATATGAATGAATCATTACATTATGAATTTGATTGTCATATGCAAACTCTTAATTACTACAATTTGCTGCAATCCAGTGAATAAAAAGTTTACCATATATATTAGGCCGGGCCAATTTTGTATGGAGCCGAAAAAATCGATTAGAGCCGCCCCCTAGGATGATTCTATGGACAATTCTAAGCAACTTTGGTGAAGGAACCATGGGTCTATCTCGATTTTCGAGTCTCCCACTTTTCAAAAAATTATTTTTTTCCCTATAACATCATTTTGATTCGAAATTCGATTTTTTATTCATCGTTATATTATCTTTTTTATGTGTATATGGGGGGTTTTTGGGGTCGAGAAATTCATTTTTGATCTTTATTTTTACCTATGAACACCACCAGAGGGCGTTTCATGCATATTTGTAATATTTTTCGTCTATTTTCCGAGAAAAAATGTTCGGTAAAATTGATATTTAAAAAAATAAGAACATGTGTAAAAAAAAATTAATTTAGTGGAAGAAAAGCGGAATAAGTTATTTTTGAAAGTCTATCTTGCTTTCAAGTCATTCATTTTTTGAAAAGTGGGAGACTCGAAAATTGAGATAGACCCATGGTTCCTTCACCAAAGTTGCTTAGAATTGTCCATAGAATCATCCTAGGGGGCGGCTCTAATCGACAAAAAATTTGGCCCGCCCTAATATATATATTTCTTATACATAACTATAGTGAACATAAAATTGTTATAGGTTCGAATTCCAAGCCAAGAAAAATTATCAATAAAAATTTTAATAATAATTTTCATGTAACAATTCCTACCTTCAGTAAAAATAATTTAATGAAAATTAAATTTAATGAACTCGAGCCTAAATAAAGAAATATCAAAGATTGTTATAGTACTTTTAAAATTTTCTAAATAATTGCAGTGATCATGTAGAACTATACTTTTCTCTGTGTGTATGAATATAAATCTACAATTATACAATAAAAAAATTGTTTATTTAATATCTGAACTAGGTATTATACAAACAATTTCAATTCAAAGACTTATTTTTTAATCGACTCTCGAAAACAATTTTTACAAAAATATTTACTTTAATAATGCCCTACATACGTCAGTAATTCCATGCAAGGTCTACTGCCAGGTATAACTTGAATGTACAAGACTCAAATAAATAAAGGATTCAATTTAAAATTCAGCAACTATAAAGGTACGGTCACATTTGGCAAATATTTAAACAAAAAAGCGTAACCACATGTTTTAGCTCAAATTTGTTTGACGTTGTTTACTGTTACAAGAGTTTTGCAAGATCAAACAGCATCAAATAAAATAAAACTAAAAATTTGTTGTGCTTTGGCCTGAATAAGAAAAGTGTTTTTTAAATAAATAAAAGCGTTCAAATATATGTTATTTAGTGGTTACGTCTTTTTCGGCAAATATTTGCCAAATGTGACCGTACCTTAAGTTTAATTTAAATACAAACTAGAGGTAAGATTTGGTTCTTAATTAATTACCGGCTAAAATATTATATTTAGTTTTCTATGCTGGCATAAAATATTCCAGAAAACTGTAAAAAATTATAACTAGCAACTGGTGTAGGATATCTTATGATCGTATATTATTTATTTCTCTTTCTGGATGTTTCTCTTGTTTGTTGAGTTTAAGTATAATGTACAAATAAAAAAATGAAACTTTTCTTAGCTAAAGCTTTGCTACAACATCCCATAAAGTGCTATACGAAAAAATGAACAATAACAACGACAACAACAACAACAATATCAAAGTATGAAGTGTGTAATACAAAACTATGTTGCATTATTTCCTTTAAAATATTTAGTAAATCTTTTTAAAGTTTATACACAGAATTATGTTTCTTTTTTCACTCCCTACTACATGATTTCTCTTTAGTTTACTAAATAAACTTTATTTTCATTTCTACGTGTTTTAGCAGTAAAATGTTGTGTGCAAGTATGACTTCTTTGAGTGAGATTGTTAATGTGTAGAATATTTTTATATTTAATATACATATGTACATACATACTTAAATATGATTGAAATTCCCAAAAATGTTGAAAACTAAAGTCCATATACAGTATCAGCAAGCTTAACTGAACCCTTGATAAATGCAACTACTCGATTATTGCAACACGTAAAATATTTGTATTGTTAATTCAGTGAAAGCAACTTTCCTTTTGCCTTTTATCAAATGCTTGGGATAAACCACCCTCTGAAATGATTAAGAAATGCTGAAACACTTTAACCCTTAAGCAAACGCCAAAATGTGTTCACATAAGCGAACCCCAGGGCGTAAGTGGGACTTTTTATAATTTGTATGGCTTTAAATTAAAAATCTTCAATTTCATTAACAATTTCTAACTCGTTTCCAATATCAGAAGCATCGTCGTATTCATTTCCATCAACCTCATTTTGAATTTCGTTTTCTATATCATTGGCAATTGCCTCTGCCAATCTATCATAATACAAGGCGGCGCAAAAGTAATCCTCCTATCAGAAAATGCTATAAATTTTGCGAGGCCCCTAATGTCAGTTCTGTCAACAATATTCCGCGTTCTGGTGCAGTGTATCATAACATTGTTTATTAACGTGTATTTCGCATTAGGGGCCTCGCAAAATCTATAGCATTTTCTGATAGGAGGATTACTTTTGCGCCACCTTGTAGTTAGGGTCAGATTTTGAAACTGTTTCAAAGATTTTTTCCACTTCAGTTTGTTTTTTATACAAAACACAGAATATATAGTTATAAATTGGTTTAATCTCTTTCTCTTTTGTTTTGATTTGATCTGCTGCTTTCTCGACATAATACTATAGGGACTGGCTGGGCCCTGGTGTTACAAACATGTTGAGAGTAATTACCACGCCTACAGTTCATAAAAAGCTATGGAGCTCCGCCTAAGATATCTAAGTAAAAAACTATAAAAATTTTTAAAAATGCCTGGCCTGGCCCTGGTGTACGCTTAAGGGTTAATGTCTCCTTATAACAAGTGGACCGGCGAAGACGATAATAATGATAATGATCAATCGATGTGTTCTACTGTGGCGGATTTTCATGATCATTATCTTCCTGAAATTGCTCCAGAGATTTGAAATGAAGTAATTACTGCTTGGATACGTGAAAGCGACTATTCTAATAATTGAACTGTAGCAGAAATTCCTTTGGAATAATTTGAAATTGAATATGAGAGCGACACTCTTAACATTATTCTAGCGCTTCCCACCCAAAATTAGATCTCAGCATACTATTGATTGCTTTAACATTTGTCTTTAATGGCCAAGGAAGTCCATTTGTTTACGTAACTTTAAAAAAACATCAGGTTTCTACAAAATATTCGTGAAATTGCAGTGCAAACAAATTTATCATCTAATAAAACACAGTCAAAAATTTCCGAGTTTAATTCCGTTCGGAAGTGGAATTAATTCCGTATTTTGCTTCATGTCTTTGTATGGTGTCATTTGAATGAAATCACATTTAATTTGCTATGTGGAATTGTAATTTTAAACATTTCACTTTTTTCACTTTTTCTATAGAAGCAAAATAGGGAATTCATTTGTTGATAATTTGTTTTTTTCCAAAAAAAAATCTAAAAGAAAAACCGCCCTTAAAAATGTGACTTGTTTTTTGCAACAATCTCAGTTTTCGCAACAGCCGAAATTTGCTATTAGTTGCATTAAGCGAGGTTGCACTGTACATGGATGTGTTTATTCCATGCAATTGTTGGCTGAAAAAGATTACAAACATACATATATTTATTTGTAATATAAATAAAATTATGATCAGTTGTATATAATCATAGAGCCAAATGGGTTACGGAGACAATTCTTTAAAAAATCTCTGCTTTATTTAAATGTATATCATCTGGTATAAAATAATCTGATTTAAACATTTCTAAATAAATATTGCTTAGTCTTTAAGAACATTTCTTTGGCATTCAATTTACAAAATCTAGAGAGGCATGCATCTGTAGTGTAGTTAATTAATTTGGGGAATAAAATAAATATTTTTTTTAATGAGAGGCTTTCATGACTATCGAATTTTTAGCATATTTCAGTAGGTGAGATGCAAAAGTCGTTCGTTCAAAAATAAAAAAAAAAATCGAGATTACCATTGATTATGTCACTCCTTTGGGAGCTTTGAGACAAGCAATATAAAGATTGTATGGATGCATGTTCTTTCTTATATTTTTGCATGACTTAAAATTACAGTTAGCAGTAAAAGTTGTTTGTTCCACTCATAAGCCATTTCTAAAACTTTCAAATTACATATTCCGCAGCAAAATTTGCTGTTTCAATGTTTTAAATATTCTATTTAAAATGCGCTATTTTCTAAATTCTTAAGATCTTGATTACTTTTCCTACAGCGACGTTTGCCAAAATAAATATTACATTTCATTTAAGTATTTATTAAATTTGCATTTCGCTGCCATATTATTTGTAGCAAAACTCGTTTGTTTTGAAAATTTGATATATTATTTTCTATGTTGCAGTATGTGTCAATTTCAATTTCAATTGTTAAGTTTTAATCAAGAATTGAGTAAAATCTGAAAATTTAAAACATTCAACTAATTTTGTCTATTTAATCAGCCGCTGCATGTTTTTTTGGGTTTTCCCAAAATTCGGTTATTATTTATTAAACCTACTTATTAAACCTATTCCGAGCTATGGTGCTCTTGTCTGTTAGAAAGGTTTGGACTTTTGTACTAGTATACATTGTTTATAATGTACAAAAAGTAGCTTATTTTGCTGTTACTTATTCAATGCGTTCCATTATTTAGATCAGACTGTAGATTATTCTAGGCGTACCCTTTGGTATCTAAATAAGTTGGAATCAAGGCATTATCCTACCAAATAGCAGCTGGCCTATGAAATGCCAAAATTTTATAGAACTTTATATAAGACTTCCTGGATGACGAGAACTTTCTACTTGCTTCATGCTATAGAAGATTCTGAGAATTGCATCTTGAGATGCCGACCAATAACACTGTAGAACAATTTAAAACTTTTTCCAAAATTACGGGGTTCCGACGATTGATTGTTGTTAAGGAGACCAAAAAAAATATACGTGTATCGGCGTTTTGATAGATCACATCAGAATTTCATTTAAGAAGCGGTTAAAAATTCCCAGCTCTGGCCTATTCTTGCAGCATATCGGTATATAAAACTATGTTTTCTTTACGTCTGAGGTGTAGAGTATGTTCAGCATTTTTGTAGATAATGGTATGGCAAATATTTTTTTAGAACATATTAACCTTCTAACTCCCCCCTCATAACGGCATTTTTGGCTTTATTCTTAGAAATTGTAAAAAACACCCCGAAAAAGGGGAAGGGCGGGGATGAAATGTTCTACAAAAATGTTGGCCATAAAATTTTAATATATATGTCAGAACACACTAAAACCCAAAACTTAACACAAACACTAAAAACCAATCAAATTCAGTATTGAAGTGTCAAACCTTCCCGCCAGAGATGGGATGACCCACATATGTGAACAATAAATAAATTAAACTTTAATGGACAAACTTGAATTTGTACATCGATCGTCGTGAATCAGTCAAGGCCAAAATGCCTTTTCGCCACATTATGTCGATTAAGTATGGTTTTGAACACAAGACGGCATCCGAGACACTATATACTTGTTGACAAATGAAGAGGCATCCCTTTGACAGAATTGTAGAATATAATCGGAGACTGGGCATTGAAAGAGACGGCACTCAGAATATCCCACGTATTTTGGTACGACACTGTGTAATTGAATAGTGTATCTTCGTTAAAAAATTAACTAAAGCTAGATTTACACGATTGAAATTTTCTTCAAAATTGCTCTTCAAAATGCTTCAAACTCGTGTAAATAGCAAAATTTCTTCAAAATTTATTTATTTAATAGTTATTAATAGTTCAAAATTTATTTATTTAATAGTTATTAATTAATTTCAATCGTGTAAATCTAGCTTAACAATAAGTTTTTCAAATCTTATATCTAAAAAATTTAAATTATTAGTGCAGCCAGTCCCGGACGAAAACTGTTTCACCATTGTTTATTTTATTTATTAAGTTGGCATTTTTCCTTCTTGTCTTCAGCTCAGATCCGCTGTATCCCTTCTTCTTAGTCGAATATAGCCACTATTATTTAATATGTTGCGGGCTAAAGGGTTTAGGTGTACTTCAGGCTTTTTTAAGTGTTTTTTTTTTTTGTACATTTTTAGTTCTTTATGAATATTCGAATTTTTTATATACCAGGGGGAAATTGTGATCATTCGTAGCGATTTGTTTTGGCGTCTTTCAATTCTTTTCGTCTTTGCAGGAGTTTTCAATCTAAACTTAGCTTAGAATTTCTGCCAACGAGTCAATTAATTTGGATTAATTTAAATTTTATTTTAGTAAATTTTGCATCAATATGATATTGCCATGTAAGTCGTCGAACGAGGTATATGCCGAGATATTTAACTTCGGATTGTTGTGGTATTGCTTGATTATTGATATAAATAGGAGCGCATGATTATTTACGCAATGTAAAAGTTATGTGTGGGTATTTCTGCTCATTTACTTTTAACCTCCATTGCTTTAACAAGTTTTCTTATTCAGATATATGATATTGTAGGTAGCGAGATGCTTCTTGAGGATTTTCATGAATGCTTAGAATAGCAGTATCATTAGCAAATGTAGATGTGTAAGTATGATTGTTTGTTGGCATAAGAGATGTATATATACAACCTTATTCATTAAAACTTACAACAGTAAGTATGGAAATTTGCTTTATAAACCTGTTGTAAGTTTTATGATTAAGGGCAATAAAATATAAGAACGGCCCCAGGATACTTTCTTGAGGTACTCCTGCTTCAATGGGCTGTGTGGAGCTTAAGAAGTGCTTTCTTAATAGCTTTTGTGCCACACTTTATCAAAGGCTTGAGAAATGTTAATAAAATCTTCAAATGTTTTTTTTTTTTTGACGATATAGACAAGTCTATGGGCTTGTTCGATAGTACTGTGTTTTCTTCTAAATGCAAATTGACAGTTATAGTAAGTAAGTAAAAATTATACTATTGACTTTTGTGAAAGTTGGTGCATAATTGGTCAAATCGGAATGAAGAAGTTGTTAGAAGCGGCACAACACTTTTTATTTCACAGAGCTCAGACTAAGATACCCTTGCATTTCATGATCTGGTCCTTTTCAAAGATTTGTCAATGAAATATGTTACCATATTTAAAGTATAATTTCGGTTTTCTTGGTAATTACACATGAAGATTCAACAGTGTTAAAATTGCTAATACATAGTTCTATGAGACTCTGTTAGATTTTAAGGATACTCGTGCTTAATATTTATAATACATTTTATAACTTAAATTTTTAAAATAAACTAACCAGAGAAAATATAAAATACATATATGATCTTAATTTACTACTGCTACCAACTAAAGAATTTAATCCTTTGCCATGCAACAACAATTCAGGCTATTTGAATATTTTTCTAGTAACCAAAGACTTTGAAAGAATAAATTTATGTTGTAATATATTTACTACGTATGTATATAGAATGCAGATTTCCTGTGTGTGTTTTTTTTTCTTTCTTTCTTTCAAACCAAAGTCAAATGTGTGGATTTGTCACATTCTTTTTTACAAGCATTTTTTTTAAACCAAAAACTAATCCTCCTCTTTAGAACCGTAGTGTGTGTTTTTTTTCAGTTAACAATATATAAATACGGTTTTCATTTGTTTTTGTTGGGTATTTTATTTAGAATTCGTCTTTATTTAGTGTGTTTTTTCGTGTGTGTGTTATATACCATATCTAGTAAACGAGTATAATATGTTGGCATTTAAAAGATAGTAGCCGCATAGTTTTGATTTAATATGAATATGTATATAAATATATGAATAAACATAAATTTTGTAACAACAAGCGTGGATAAAATCTAAACAATGCACACGGATACTTTCTCACACACATCAAACGTTACTTTAGTTACTTGCAACATAGCTACACATAGTTAGTGGCGTTAGCAATACAATGACATTCATAACAAATGCATTTACAATTACAACTCGTATGAGAGTACAACGACCATTGCTACAACCAACTACCGCATGTATGTATGTCTAATGTATGTATGTTTGTGTTTGCCTGTAGATGGTAAAAATATTTGAAACCTTTATCTAAACAAATACAGACACAAAAGGCAAATGTCTGCATCAAACAGCAATGAATTTGGATAGAAGAATTAACAAAAAAATAAAAATCGACAAAAAGTATAAACATAAAAAAGGATAGAAAAATCCAACAACGTGCTAAACAATATTTTTGTTGAATATTTTTTTCTAAGGATTCAGTTGCTTATTTCTTTTTTTGTTTGCACTTTTATTCACCTCTTTTTATTTCCAAATTTCGATGTTGTTGTAGTTATTTGCATGTGCCATAACATTCCAACAGTAATTGTTGTTGTTGTTGCTGTTGTTGTATAAATTCAACCAGTTCTCTAGGGTTTGCGCAAAAGCCCATATTGTGGATAATATTTTACCTAAAATTCACACAAATAAACCTGCAGTACAACACAAATATTACAACAACAAAAAAAAACGGACAAATGTTAGAAGGGAAAAAAATAAATGGTTAGAAAATAAAAAATGGCGTCATTTAAAAAAAGTCCCCAAACATTATTTGACCAAATACATTGCATAGACACAGTCACACGCACAAATTGACATCCACAGCTATATAAATTTATTTGATACGCAAACTAGTTCATAGACGCACTCACTACAATGACAAATGCAGACTGTGACTGGTGACAGTGGGACTGGTGATGTCAAATGTCGTTATAAACTGATATTAAGGATATATTCTATAAATTACAAAACACATTTTATTTGCTTACCACTATGACAAATGACAGTGAGACAGAGTTATGTTAAACCAGAAAAAAATATCGAAATACTTAAATCATTAATAAGGCTGACTTCCGAAACGTTTATTTACTATGTATCAATACAGTACCAATACCAAGTTGATACATTGTGTAGTTACTTTTTAAATACGTTGCATACTATATATACATTGTATTACTATTCAAAATAAAGTAAACAATGGCGGAAAAATAGAATATTTTATTGCAATATTTTTCTGTTCTGTGCGGCCATGGAAACTACAGCTCCCAAGCTCCTGCAAAAATAATCAAAAGAAAATAGAAACGACTTGGTGTATTACAAAAGGAACCAAAAATTACAAAGAGAATTCCAAAAACACGAAATTGCTTTTCCATTTCCAATCTGGAATCTATTAATAGGTTTTTGTAATTATGTGTCAATTGACCCAATTTTAAAAATCGATGTCTTCCACTTTGGATGAAATTTTCACCAAGGTTAGTACTGTTAGATAGTCGGCCAGAGACAAATTTTCAGCTCTATCAGTCCAGCAGTGCCGGAGTTAGAGGGACTCAAAGTTGGACATTTTGGTCCATTTTGGTCATACAGGGTTTTTTAAAATGAGTGTAACTTTTCACCTATTGGTCCGAGAAAAAATTGTCCAAAGGACTGTAGATAGCTATTTCTTCAATCATTTCAGAAATATTTTCTTTTTAATTTTTAGAAAATTTTTTTTAAAAAAATATTTTTTTTATTTTTTTTTTTTTCAATTTGGGCCCTTTTTTCTTTAAGGCCCTTATAATCGCTTAATGGGATGCGAGTGGGATATCTATCAAAAAAATTATTTTTTAACTCAAGAATAGGATTTGTCAATATTTGGCACATGTATCATTCCACCGAAATAAAATAATTAAATTTAAGGCTATAAAATCAAGCTTTAATATTAATGCGCCTACTCACCATCAGAGGCGCTGCAATTCTGCACTAAAAACAAACATAATGCGCAATTGCAGAGTTGGGATATAAAGCTTTCTTCTACTTTCACTATCTTTACTTCTTCAATCTATCCCCTTTCCAATGAAAGTAAAGCAATTATATATATATAGGCATATTAATTGCCTGAGTATTACTTCTCTTAAAAAAAACATTGCGAAGTAACGACAAGTCAGGTGTGGCAGCATTGGCATGTCCTTCTCCAAACGTTTTACAATTTCCATGAGAATATCACAAGTGACCATACATAATATCACACACAATTAAAAATACAGCCATATTTTGGAAAAGTTAAAAATGCAAAGTCTAAACAGAACCAAAGGCAGCGAGTTGTGTTGGAGTTAACGAATGGTCGAAAGGGGCAAAATGTCAAAAATGTCTTTTTTTGATTTATATAAAAATTTATTTGAAAGCAAACTTACTTATGTAGGCACAAAGCGCTAAAATACAACATTCATACCTCCAAAGCTGCTGAATCAAAGAAGAAGCCGCAGTTTGTTTCTTGTAGTATACAGTTTCTATAATACTGCTGACCAAATGATTGGCTCCTACACAAGAAAGCGTAAAACAAATAGCAGGCCAGATATTGTATTCACAAATATATTGAATATATATATCTGTTAGGAACGCACACATACTCTTTTCTGAGATCGATGTGTGGTAAACGCCCATATGATGAAACGAAATAGTTTACCACTACAACAGTTTTCAGTTAAGTTATTGACTGACATCTTCAGTTTCCGTGAGCTTATCAAATATTGCTTCTTCTAAAGCGGTGGCAAGAACGCGGGGAATCTGTAATTGCTGCAATGATAAATCGCAAAATATATTGTAGGGGAGAGGAGGCACCTTAGAACAGTTTTTGCTTTCAAGCAGAGGTGATCAAAATTTAAATGCTTATGTATTGGTGAGAAAATGAGACAAATTTAAAGGTACAGTAAAACGAAAAAAAAAACGATCGATTTTTATAAAATAGTAAACCTAAAAAATTGTTTCGGTTTAAAAAATATTAAAAAATTATTTCGCTTCGCAAAATATTGAGTTCCGTTTGTATTTTTAACTCATATTTTGTAACTTCAACTTTAAAGGGGGCTTTAAGAAGATCAAGAAATGGTTCAAGGGCATCAAAATCTTTAAACCTATCTTGAAGATTAAAAAAGGATTTCCCAGTGACCTTTAAATGTTTTATAACACAAAAGGCATTGAGAATTACCAAATGCATTTTTGATTACAAAAAATTCTCGTAATGGTACCATAATTTTTTAACGTACTGTTTTAAAAAAACATTCAAAGCATCCGCTAAGCATGTGTACCATTTGCCTTGTGAAAGACAACTGAATTAAAAAAGCATAACAAAGTAGTGGGTTGGGTCAATAAGCAATTGTTCTATGAAATGATCACCTCTGCTTTCAAGCCACATACAAATTTATATTTTTGAATTATTGACTTTTTATATAATTTAACTGATATATGTATATGGAAATAAACTTTAGCTTAAATCTAAAAGTAACTTATTTTTAGTTCGATTTATATTTTCTTTTTATTTTTTTAATGGATGAAGTTATTGTGTTCAAATGTGCCCCCCATACTGGGCAGCTTTGAACTTGGCTGGGGCAGTTTTGAACGGCAATTTTTTCTTGTAGCCCTTATGCCCAAAAATAACATAAACAGATATATTTTTTTATATATACAATAAATTCGATTTATTTATTAAGAAAAACATAAACAATTAAAAAATAAAAAAAAATTTAGCTCAAAACAAGTTTTATATTATTAAGACGGAAAAGGCCTTGCGATTTCAGATGACATTACATTTTGCTTTAAAGCATCATGATCAGGTGCCCCCATTTTCTTTGTTCAAACCTGAACTGGCTTGCCATTTCACGGAAATTTATAATAAATATTTATTTTTTACATAAATATCAAATAACTTAACTTAATTTTGTTTGAAATAAAGTTTGAACTGCAATAAATTTCTTTCACGAAAGAAAACGATCATTGAATACTTTTTACACTCTAACAAAAAAAAAAATAAAAACATTTAAAATGGCACTGCGAAAACTTGTTCACCTAACTACATTCGGTCGACGACTGAAAAAACTATTAAAAGTTGTTAAAGTTGCTAGAAAACAAGATTGACATGTGAAAAACTCGGTTAAGGGTCGGACAAAATGTTAAACTGAGATTTTATCAACATAGTTCAAAGGTGCCCCCCTTTGCCTATAGCAAGTAAGTTTTAATAAAATAATATTATTCTAACAAATAAAGGCAACAGAAGCTTCTTGCTTTGTATTATATTAAATTGAAATATTAACTGGACCAAATGGTCCCTAATACAATTTTAGTAACTTTTTAATTTTTTCCGTACAGCTTTACAAAATTAAAACACGTATGTTGTAAACTCAAAACATTATACTATACCGCTAAACAGTTATTAAGATTGCAAAAAAAAAATTGGGCCAAATGGGCCTAATTTAACAGCAGCTTTAAGAAAAGGAGCTTTATCTGCCATCATTCATATATCCCATAAATGTGATTATATGATAGTTGAATAATATTCTTTTAGTAGTAAATTTTAGGTTTAAAGTACCACTGTACTTACTATCTCAATTAAACTGATATAGTATGTAAAGGTTGTTCAATATATTAAAACATTGGCTGGCATACCAAGCAAAAAAGCAACTATATTTTAAAAGAGTATTTTAATTACGTGTCTGTCTATGTTTTGGTGTTATAACCAATTTTTTTTTTAAGTAATTGTATGTGTGTGTGTTAATCTTTATCCTTAAACTTTTGTCTGTGTATTAGATTTTTCGATGCGTTTTTATTTCAACGAAAATATTGCGTAGCAAAGTAAAAATTTTTTTTAATATTTCCTACATTTTTTCTTAACCTGACCCATAAAACTATGTTGCCAAAGCAATATTTTATGCATGAGGGTGTGTTTGTGTAGAACTTGGTGTTGTAGTTATTTGGTTTTTTTATTTTCCTAAAAATACACCAATATGCAAAAAGGCATTCAAAACAAGATAGACAACAAATCTCAGCATTTTTTTTTTTGGCTAAGCTTTAGAAGGCGTCAGATCTCTGGTTAAAGTAAATATCAATATATAACTGTTATACGTCTCTTTTGTTTTTCTGTGTTTTAGTTGGTTGCTAGTTCTTGTTGAGAATGTGTTGAATACATTGACCATTTTACCTTGTTTACTTTTTCTAGGGACTTGCATGCTGTAGTGTGTAAAGCAGAATATCAGAAATTGACATTTTTACTTACTTCACTTTGAGGATATTTGTATTTTGTACATTTGTTGGCATAGCAGCAGATTTACATGTATTTGTTAGATATTGAAGTCAATTGTTTGCAGTAGGCTTAGCTACAGTGTAAAGTGATCAGTGTTGCCATTTTAGCACTTTCAGTCCTAGATTTAGCATTTTGTTTCTCGAAAATGCATTGAAATTTTTAAAAATTATGCTAAATGCTTTTTAGCATAATTTGCTTGATAGAAAATTTTTTTTTCTCGAACAAATTTTTACTATTTTACTCCAAAAAATACCATTTGTTAATATTTATTAATATTTCAACTAAATTTCTTTCGGTGTGGTAAGTAAATGAACACGAAAATTTTTGAATTAATATATGAAATGTGATCTATTAAAACAAGTCAACAATTGTTGTGAACAAAATTAGAAAAAACTATGATTTATATATGTGATTTGTATGAAATAAAAATTGTATTTTTACATTGATAAAATTTAGCACTTATTTTTTCTTCTGTAGAACATTTTAGCACTTAGTTTTTCAAGTTTTAGCATATTTTGAAATTCATTTTCTGGCAACACTGAGAGTGATATAAAAAACCTTCTTTTCAGATATGTAAACCCCACCCGCATAGACATGTTTTGAGGCATTACTTGGTAGGTCTCCTTACAGGCCTTCTAATAGCCCTTCTTAAGTAAGCCTTTTATAAACTAGCTAACAAGTGGCAAGGCCTTGCTTCCGTGTGTATAAAATTAAATTTTTTCGAAATTTGGTTAAAACCTTAGTGCTCTAGAAAAGCCCATTTATCATTGCAAGTTTCGAAAACTGCAGAAAATTTCAAAAGATAAGTTTCTTATTACGTTGCATGTATTTTGTTCATTCTCTTTTTGACATGTATTTTTTAACATCTATGAGTCATACAAAATTGTTCTCTTTTCTGTTTGCTTTGTATACAGTTCTGTGACCAATATGTGTATTTCCGGATTTTCATTTGCTATTACTGCTTCCAACTTTCTTATGGTACTTTCTTCCTTTTTTGCTGGTTTTATATTAACTATTTCTTTTTGCCCTACGCTGAGTCTTATTTTTACATACATATTTAGTGACTTCTTCAAGAGCTAGTTAAAATCATAAAAACATATTCATGGTAAATTTTTAAGGACAGTGCGATATTGCTGATATGCTAAAGAACATAAAGGGTCACTAAATTCGCTAAATTGTTTACCAAACGTTTTATTTAAAAGTTGAATTCTTTTAATTCTCCTAAATACTTAAGAAATGTCTTAAATAAAATCAAAAGCTATATTCCAGCGAAATAACTTGTCAATAAAAAAATATTTCATTTATGAATATTTAAGTATTGCACTGGCACTGGCAGTCAAATCATATGCTGTTCTTTTTCTCAAGAAAACTTAACAGTTTAAAAGCGAAAAGGTTAAAGAGGAATTCAAATAAATCTGCCCTTTTTATATTGCTGTGTTCATCTATAGCTGCATGCAACTAATTAAGGACAGTAGTATTCAATATTTAAATCATTATGTCAAGAGTAATATTTATTAAATAAAACGCTAAAACTTAAAACTTTTATTTTTTATACTTTTTTTTGTTTGCTGTGTTTTTTATAATTTGTGTAATAAATCGTGAACTAAATTCAGGACAGTGATAAATTTATTAACATTTTAAATGTTAGATTTACTCGTAATTAATTATGATTACAAGTAATATTTCTCAGTATATGAATAGTTTGTAATACTTGCTTAACATGGGTCAAATCAAATTCTGTGATGTCAGTACTCGAAAGATTATTGTGCAAATGCATCAGGATGAAAATACTTATCGGGAAATCGTAACAGCTTTGAATGTTTCAAAAAACAATGGTTTTTTAAGCGGCAAAATATCTCAGAAAGCATTTAGCTAGAGAAAAGGATGACAGTAAAAAAGAAGCCGTATTACGACATTTCGTAAAGATGAACTGATGAATAAATCAGAAAATAAGATTCGGATTGTAGGCTTTAGCCAAAAACGTCTGTAGATACAGACAAGTTAGACTGTTTGGAAGAATTTCACGAAAGAAGCCATTATTGTCTGAACATAAACGAAAGAAGACACTCGAATTCGCAAAGAAGTAGCTTCATTGGATGGATGTTGAACGAAAAAAAAAAAAATGTGTTGAAAGAATTTCATCCAAAATACACAGTTTTGGGTTACTAGGTCCTCAAGTAGTGTTGGGTCACTGCACAAAATTGTGGAAAATATGTATAAGTTTTAGTATGCAAAAACTCTACGTGATACAATGATGCCATATGCTGATGAGAATATGCCAGTAACATGGATAACATGGCTCGTCACGTCCAGCAATGGCTTTTTAACAATTTGGCTACTGTTCTTGACTGGTATGCATGCAGTGCTGATCTCAACCCGATTAAGAACTTATGGCAAGTTTTAAAAAGTAAAGATCTGTAAAAATAAGAAATTATTTCATATAGATTGTTAAATTCGCAATATAATCTTCTTATTGGGTCAGCTTGGGCATAATTAGTTCAAACATGTTTGACATACAGTGGCTTGAAATGGCGTAAAAATCATTGAGTAACAATACACTCACAATACTATTACAGTAGCGGAATGTAGTTTATTCAGGAAGTAGTTCGTGCAGTTGTTTTTAACTAAATAAACATTTAAAATTCTAAGAAAATTTATTTTTAACATTTATTAAAAAAACTAAGTGCACATTAATACGGATTTTCAGTTGCATTTGATATTGACAGTTGTTTACGTTTAAGTATCTTGTATGTAAAATTAAACGAAACTGTAATTTAAAATACCTGAAAATTTACTTAATAACCGATCTACTTATTTTTCATTTCATTTTAACAAAAAGTTCATTTAATTTTAAATGTTATAATTCTTAAACAGTCAATGTTAATTTTAATATAAGATATGTATATGTAGATATTATACGGAAGCTATGACTATGTATAGACCGATGCTTAGAAAATTATTTCAAGTTATTTTATTTTAGTTAACAATTAAAATACATAAAATAACTGAAAATTCTTTTGATTTTACGGAATTTGTGGTTAATTTTTTGATAGTAAAATAAAGGGTGTCCAACTAGAACGCAATGGTGTCAATGGTGTTCGGTATCGTGCAATGATAACCAGTTTTTTCTTGCCTAGAATTGAAGAAATGAATGTGGAGGGCATGTGTTTTCAACAAGACGGCGCCACATTTCATACAGCCAGAGAAAATGCATCAGTCATTTCCCGGTCGTGTTATTTCGCGTTTTGGAGACCAGAATTAGCCGCCTAGATCGTACAATTTAACACCTTTAGATTTTTATCTTTGGACGCTCCATTAATGAAATATTGCAGCATTTATGCAAAAAGGTCATTGAAAATTTCATTAAAAGATCGCGTGTGTGCCAGCAAAGCCGCGGCGGCAATCTGCACGATATCTTGTTCCATACATAACCTCATTCTGTCTAATTTATGATATGATAAAGTTTCACCTTTTTTTTTTTAATATCTGTGCTTTATTTAAAATTTAAAAATTGCGTTCTAGTTGGGACACCCTTTACATAAAATCAGTGATGCCAACTTTTAAGACTCAAAACGCGTAAACATTTTTGAAAAAAACGGCTAAAATGGAAAAAAATCCATATAAAGCCACAGTAAATTTTATGTGACTAAAATCAGGCTAAATCTAGCCCGAAAAGGGCTGCATAAAATAACTGAAAATTCTTTTGATTTTACGGAATTCGGAGTTGAATTTTTGACATTTAAAATTAAATGAACTTTTCGTTAAAATTAAATAAATAATAAGTAGACCGGGTTTTAACTGAATATTCATTTATTTTATATTACAATTTCAGTTAATTTTAAGTACAGAATTTTTTGAGTGTAGAAGTCACATTATTGACAAGGAAATCGGAGCAGACTTTACCATTAATTATACTTGTTATAAATATTACACTAAGCATAGTTCTTCTACTATACAGAGTTGGTAATTTTATTAATTGAAGTCTATCAATGTATGATGGAAGGTTAATAGCAGGATAAACCAAGGTAAACCATGTAGGCAAAAGGTAAATATGCATATTATAATAAGCATTCCAGATAATAGAGCCATATTCCAATATATTTAGGTCTTACTCAGGAAATGTAAAGTTGTTTTGTGACATAGGGATCATCAAATTCCTTAGCCCATCGCTTTATAAATGCGAAACTCCTTTGCTTTATTTATAGTCATGATAATGTGCGATACAAAGTTTAATTTGTTGTCTAGTAAAATTCCCACATCAAGCAAATTCAAGAAGTTCAAGTATAATTGGCAGGAATATAATTAATTTCAAACAGTATGCAGTTGTTTTCTAGTAGTAAGAGTTAAATAGACTAATCGACGACAAATTTTGAGAATATCATAGAACCTTTCGTATTATTTGCTGCAAGCTCACATGTTAGTATCGTGTCCTTAATTAGTTGCACATGGCTGTATACGAAAGTTGTGCACACAAAGGAACATAATATAGAGGAAGTGAATTTGTACGTTACTGAATATGTTTGCGTGTGTATGTAACTTTATCTTGATTAACATTTCCAGTGTTTATATGTACATATGTATATGTTTGAGAATTTATTGAAAGTTCTAGGTATTTTCCTTTTTTTTTATTACTTTACTATCAAACAACAGCAAAGAGTTTGTCTGTAAGTTTCAAAATCTTGGTAGAAATAAATTTTTGATGAAAGATTTTGTAAGTTTTTTTTTTTTTTTTTGCTGAGGCGAACTTAAATTTTAAGTTAAGAAACTTTAAAATACTAACCGCAACTACTCCCAGAGTTGTTCTAGAAAATATCAGAATGAATGTCACTTGTTAACTTCATCTTGTCTAAATCTTATATATTTTGAATTCATTTATTATTTATTAATAATATTGCCCTTTTACTATAAACATTAAAACTAGTTTACTAATGCGTGCTTTATTTAGATAACAACCTTTTTATTTGGGAAAAGTTGGCATTGCTAAAATTGCTCTGCCTTTAAATTCCCCAAATAATGCATATAATGATAGTTTACATTAAAGTCTTAAAGGATTTTCTCTATTAAATCTGTAAATAATTTATAAAATATGACACGTGTATCCAAAAATACACGAACAGGCATAGTTTGAACCTGTATATTTGAAAGGTAATGAACAGTGGAGTTGTTTGCACAAATATATTAATGTTGAGTTGTTTCACCCGCATTGACTGCAACATTAATTTAATAAAGGGTCCGCCAACTAACTTTTTTCTTTTTTGAAATATAATTTTTTATTTTAAATCAAAATTAACAATGACAAAATATGACAAGCATGTTTAATATATATTTATTGTCTACTATTTATTATATACTATGTTTAAAAACATATTGTGAAGGACAGTAGTTTATCAAACATGATTAAAAAAAATTTTTTTAAAAAAAGCTTCTTCTAAAGTACTATTATACTTTACTTATTTTTTGCTCTGTTGGGTTTATAACTCTAAAAAAGTTAAAGACACACAAACCATGACATTAAAACAATTTAAAAAAAATTCGACTTATATAACCTAGTCTAAGGCCCAATAAAACAGTGCGTATTTAAGTGTAGTTTTAGTTAATTTTCATAAAAACTTAAGTTGCATTTAAATACAGATTCATTTTTTCAGTCATACTTAATTGCTGTTATGATTTTGTGGTAAAAATATGGTAGCACTTTGAAATGTCAACAAAATTATCGATATATTTCAGAAAACAGCTGATTTTTTAATAAAATTTGCCAACAATTTTGTGTTTCGGTTTTTCTGTTTACTTGTTGTATTGTTTTGTGTGTTTTATTGTTTTATGTGTTTTATATATTAAATTTGGTGGCATAAATATGGATAAAAGAAGTCGCAACTTTTGACTTCTTGTTGGACGCTGTTAAAAAATACAGCAGCATGATTGAAAAGAAAAAAAAAAAAACAAAAACAAATGTCAAAACCATGTGTTCAATGTTTAAAACTTAAGTTGCACTTAAATGAACATCGTTGGCCATTTAAGTAGCATTTAAGTTTTCAGTGAAAAACAAAATTTTGTACTTAAATGCAATTTAAAAATAAATAGCACTTAAATACGCACTGTTTTATTGGGCCTAAATATAAATTCTGCTGATTTAACTACACAGCAAAAACCTCATGAGCGCAATAAATTGCAATTACTACAAACTATATACCGTCTGCATTACTTTGAAGTAATCGTATAATGACTTATTTTTTTATCTGTAAAGTAACTTCTTACTTTCTGAGATATATCTGTGATACACAACTATCTATTATTTAAGTCATGACTTGCAAATAGTTCTAGTTACAATACATTAAATTAATGACTTATTTATAAGTTGTTACGCTAAGTACTCGCCGCATGGAGAATTAGTTTAGTTTTAAGTAAAGCTGCAGATATTCCATATTTAAAACATTTAAAATTCCAAACTGACTCACTGTGGCTCTGCAAAAAAAAAAAAACTAATTTCTTAGTTTTTGGATCCTTGAAAGGATACAGTCAAAGATTTAAACATATAAATACGAGTATGTATGTAATATATGTTTGTATATATGTGTGCATAATGTTAGCATAGTGACAGGCTGACATAAATTTACCTATTTTTAATCCAACGTTTTATTTGTTGTTGTTTTTGTTTTTCTAGTTTCTGTGTTTTCCTTTCTTTTACGGTTCATTCAACATTTCAAGATTTTTTTGTCATCTTCGTCTTTACAACTTGTTTATTTTGTTATTTGTTGTTACTGTTGTCTTTCGGACATACAGTAAGTAGTTTAAGACGTATATAAATGATGTTGTTATTCCTGGTGTGTGCTTGCTTGTGTTATATCTATTTTTTATTTTTCGGCCTTTCCAATCACCGGATTTTAGTAATTGGCCATTCAATAGCAACGGCAATCACACAAGAAAAACTTCACCTTTTTATAGACACTGACACAGAAACGTTCACTCACTCACTCACTCCCTCAAACATACATACACACGTTAGTATGTGTGCTATTTTCAAATACCATAGTAGTGTCATAAACACACCCTTACATTTATGATCTTAACAATTTTCACACACATCTTCAACAGTAAAAATTACTACAATAACAATGTCAACCAAAATAACAGTCTAAATGAAAACATTAGATATTTGGGAGAGTATATGTGTGTGAGTCTGTGTGACTTTAGAACATCCCTGCAGAAAATGTCAATAGTAAAATTATACTGATTACCTATTGACGATGTCACCATTACTATTGACGAATTAAACCCTTACTAATGCTATCTACTTTTGACATTTAGCACAGGCTTTTCCTACGAAATCTACCAACAGACTGCGTCAATACTAACTGAGTAGTTCTTCTGGGACCACTTTTGTCTACACTTTTGGTAATTTTCTGAAAGAAAATGAAAATGCATTTTTTTTGCTAATTTTTGGAGTTTTATTAAAAAAAATAAAATACTAAAAAATATCTAAATTAAAAATAAATTCGAAAACACCCAGAGTCTTTGGCGGGAATCGAACCCGCAACCCTCTGAATAATAGTCCGGCACACTATCGCCAGTCTATCGGGGCTCACAATTGAAAAAAAATAACCATTGTGACAGTGCTATTGACAAAGCGTTACCAAAATAGTAGACAAAAGTGGTGACTTGGAGACACTTCTGCCCAGGTTTCCTTCAGGGATATTCCTGACTGCTTGCCTAAACCAAACAGTTGTATAGATTTCCTTCCTGCCTTTTAAGCACCATCGTAACACACGCTCTCACTTACACATCTAAGTACATAAATAACAAATACCTTGACTTACAGTGTTGAACAAAAAAAAAAAATGAACAATTAATTTTTGTTAATATTTCAATAAAATCATATTTATATACAAAAAAATGAGGAAAGCCAACGCCAAAAGCCAATCATTAATGAACCTACTCTATTCTACATGAATTATTGGTATACCTGGGGTCAAATTCTGTATATTGTGGCCTTCGAACGAAGGTTTTGAAATCAGAACAAATAAAAAAATTAGCTTCGTTTCATCTGACCAAAGTACATTTTTCCAATTTTCCTGCTGTAATTTTTTTTTTTTTTTAGTAAAATTCGACCTATTTTAAGCATTCTGTTGGCTTAATAAAGGTACCTTCCTCGACTAAGCAGTTTTAATCCAGCTTTCTACAGTCTATACTCGTATCTAATTGTGTGAGTAGTATCAGTTGCACATAAATCAATTAAGTAGTTTTTAAATAACCAAAATGGTTTATTTAGCTTTTACGTATTAAACACTGATCAAATCGTGTCCTTATTTTTCGCTTCCTGTCTCTGCTTTAACTTTCCTGTGAATTGCTTGAACAGCCTTTATTTTGCTAAAAGCCTTCAGTATTGCAGTTTTACTCATATTTTTTCCTTGTTCTCGAAGTGCTTTGCTACTATTAATACTTTTCTGAACTAAATTCAATTAAAAAACATAAGCGAATATATAAAAATTGATTTTATTGTTGTCCTGTTGAAACTAAATTCCATGATGTCTTTTTTTCAAGCAAATTAAAATTTTCCATAAAATTTAGACAATCAACTTATAACCAATAAAGAGATTTATAGAAAGCTTATCAGCTCAGCATATGATTATCGTTGCAGATTAATAAGCCATTCTTATTGTTTTTACCCACACTGTATACCATTGTGTGTGTGTGTGTGTATGTTAGTTTGTGTATTGGTAGGTTCACATATACTCTTGTGTTCATAAACATCATTTATTTCTTAAAAGGTTAGTGCTGATAAGGCGAATTTTTTATTTGAGTTTCGTACTGTAGACTGCAAGAGAAAGGACAAAATTCACCTTAATTTATTTTATATTCTTTCATGTTCTTTAATTTTTTCTTTATTGGCACCTTTCAATTATTTGAAAATTTCAATGCTGAGATTTGTTTGATTTTAGTTATAATCTACAACAATTCCTTTGAAGTCGTTTTCTTACCTTTTCTTGTCACTTTAAAGTGACAAGTGTTTCAAGGTACTGTGGAATATTTGTAGAAAAATAATAAATCATTTTACTAATATGTATTATTATTATCACGAAAATAATTATTAACTGAATCAGAGTTTAAAGAATTAAATATAAAAACCGTTAGCGCTGAAACACACCGTTACCGAAATTAGTGAAACTTAGCGGTACCAATCAGCCGTATGCTGCCTTATACAAAGCTTGCAAAGCTGTTAAAATTTGCACATTAAAATTAATCAAATATGATTTGAATGTTTTGACTGTAAGCGATGTGATGGGTTGTAAGTATTCAAGTACGTTTGTTATAAAGTTTGTCGCAAACATCAGTATTCTAACGGGTGTTTTTTTTTAGTGATACAACTTTGAGTTGGCATCACTGCCCATCTAACAGCTGATAGTTGCTTTTTGTTTAGTTTGCTTTGACATTTCATTACGGATGGACTTACACCAGAGGAACGCGTGCAAATTGTGGAAATTTTTAATCAAAATAATGATTCTGTTCGTCAAACTTATCGTGCACTTCGGTCATTTTATGGCATACATAATCGTCTTTCAGAGCTGCTAATTCGTAGAACAATAAATCGTTTTCGGACCACATTTACTGTTATTGATAATGTGCATCCTATGAGACGCAGAACAGTGCGCACTAAAGAATCTATAGCCGCTGTACAGGAAAGCATTGAAGATGATCCTAATCAATCAATTCGTCAATGGTGAACGGTATAGGAACATGATTCAAAGTTTTTTCGTACCTCAATTAGCTGGAATTAATCTTGCTGATATGTGGTTCCAACAGGACGGAGCCACATGCCACACAAGCAAATTTTGACGAAAAAATAATTTCGCGAAATGGTCCAAATAATTGGCCCCCAAGATCGTGTGATTTAACCCCATTGGATTATTTTCTTTGGTATTATGTAAAGTCACTTGTTTACGTCGATAAAACACAAACAATTGAATACCTGGAAATCAACATTCGAAAAGTTTGTGAAAATTGGTGTTCCAGTTTGCGCTTTCTACGGGCCAGCCGTCAAATCAAATTTAAACATTAATGTCATGAAATGTTCTATCCAATAAGGACCGTTTCATTGATATCAAAAATATATTACTATGTTTTATTTTGATTTAAACTTGTATCACTATATAAAAAACACAATTAGTTGGCATCACTGTCTACAATGGAAAGCAGTGGTAAGTGGTGTTTATCCCACTGTGCACTGTATCCTCTTCTTATATGAGTGTAAATATGTGACAATTCCTTTTTTTGAAAAAAAAAACAAATAAATGAATTGAAAGCAAAAAGAAATCTTTGATTATTTACAATTCAATTAACTTGTTTCATTTACAACACAACCTGCTTATCAATAAATACACACATCGTATGATATAAAAAAATTTGGCAAATTCTTTTTGTCAAAATGTTTAAAGGTTTCTTTACAATAGCGGAAGCTAACAAAACATAATGAACTTTGAACTTTACTTTTAATAAAATTAAGGACCTTTTTTCATAAAAGAGCATGTTGTCATCTTTGCGTAAATATTATTTTTTTATTTTTATTTTAAAGAGGTGTTTTCTGTGCAAAACAGCAGCCTAAATAATTGTAAATATATTCACACAATATTATTAGAAGTTGACTTATTAAATTGCAATTACATTTATACATTTCGGTAAAAGTTTGTGGCATATAAGTTAGTATAACCCCCTGGCTCACGATGTCGAACGATAACGTTCACTTAGATAAGACTTAAGACACAAACTTTTTATCGTATCTATTTTTTACTCAATCAAGTTTGTTTATTCCACAATCAAGTTTGTGTCTTATGTCTTATGTAAGCGAACGTTATCGTTCGCCATCGTGGGCCAGGGGGTTAATTTCTTTTACTTGCGTACCTAAAGAGAAAAACTACCAAAGAAGCAGAAAAGAAATAACTTTTATTTCTTGATTTAGTTTTAAAATCTACTCGTATAATCACCGGCAATGGATTTAAACCATTGATTGACTATTACATCAGAATATATACAGACGGATCTGAAATGATCTGTGACTTTGGATCAAGTGTATTTTCTTACTAACTTGAGAAGGGCATCTCACTTTGTCTTTCAATTTAATGTATACTTCCATATCAGTCACCTATCTATTAGGGGAGAGTTGTCAAGGCTGCGCTTAGAGGCTACTATGGTAATGATTACCTATACGAGTTAGTAAGAATTGAAGGCAGTGTCTTCAGACATTTTCTGAGAGCTGAAACTAGATGTAATAATTTGAACTCCTGTATGTTAGACCTCTTTTAATGAAAACCATACTAAACAATTTATAACAGCAATCGGTCACAATGCGGAATCATATATTCTCGTTGTTGGCCATATTAACGGGTTAGTGGGTACTAGGTAAGATTATTTGCCGGTATAAGAAAATGAAGGAAACGGTTTTCTCTACCAAACTGTCAATAGACATATATTCCTGAACAATTGTATACTTTTTTTAAATGTAATTAGTAAACACAAATTGCGAAGTTTTTTGGCTTATCTGCACGCATAAAAAAACATGGTTGTGGTAAACATAATCTAAGCGCAACATATTACGAAAATGATTTATGATTGTAGTCAAAACATATTATGATGAATATAAGTGCCATAAAATATCATACTATGATCAATTATCATCGTAATATTTCATCATAATATTATAAATAATATTAAACGGTTAAAATTTGACAGAAATAATCTCTATAGGCAAATAAATTGTTGTACTAAATTTTATGGTGGTCGGTCCAAAATTGTTCATAGCTCCCATACAAGGATCACATCCGTAAAAGCCATTTATCTTTATATATACCGAATAAATATCGGTACCGACTCAAAACTTTGTACGGATCATTTGCATGTATACAAAAATCATCCCACATAATTTTGAGAATTTCTGTCCATTTTTAACCGTATGCCGAATATAAAGCCCTCTTCCGAAAATCACTTTAATTAATTTTACATGGATCATTTACATATATGCCAAAATCAAACTGCTGGATTTTGAGAATATCGGTCCATATTTGACAATATCCACCATATAAGGTCCACTTCCGTAATTTACGTTAATAATAAGATATATCTTAAATATACCGTTATTATGTTCAAATTCGACGTGAAATATCCACGTCGACAGCTCAATTCCAAAACATGATAAGTCGAAAAAGTGAGTTTTGCAGGATAAGCTCCTAAAGTTTACAGACGATATCTAAAAAACCATATAAGGTAGAACTTTGTTGTTTATAATTTTTGATTGGACTAGCCAATCATAACCAAAATTTGACAGAATTTAAGTTGAAAATATCTAAATTCAAAAACACAAAAAAAAAAAAAATAAAAACGTGCTAAGTCGACATAGCATGGTTTGGAATTGAACTGTCGATATGCATAAAAATCACTGTTCCAAAATTTAAGAAGATCGGCCCATAATTTATCATAGCTGCCTATAAGAACCATTTCCGAAGAACAAATAAACCCCAATAAAAAAAATGTCTAATAAATATCGATATCGAACCAACTTTTATACAGAATAAAAATTTTAATCCAGAAATCATACTAATATCGGTTATACGGCAATTATGCTACTGCATTTTGTAGAATTAAGTCCACTTCCGAGCAATTAAACAACCATACAACTCTTGACAATAACGTTATTGAGATGAAATTCAACCAAAATAAGCATGGATATATAAGCTATAACTAGTCCACTTCTACTATGCTACCCATAAATCTTTTGTAACTAATATTATTGAGATCAAATTCAACCAATGGAAGCCTCCTCACCTTATATCTTATCCTTTTTTATACTCTGTTTCTTAACTTGTTCTGAATATTGTCTTTTAATTTTATAAATTGTTAAATTACAATCAAGATTATTATGAAAATCAAACAAAATCTGTAAATTTTGGTAGAAATTGGTAATTACATCAATTAAAAATGGACAAAATTAGACAAAATTTCAAAATATTTAACATAAATTATGTTGGTGGTTAAATTGTCTTTCAAACAATATATAAAATACTAATAAAATTTGCTAAGACTAAATAGAAAACACAGAATTTGGATATGCTAGTCCTATAACCAGTGTAGTTTCTGTATTTCTTATTACGTTTAGGTGGAGGGTATTAAAGATTCGGCATAGCCTAATATAGCACTCTAACTTGTTTTTAGTCATGTTTACTAGATTTTTATTTTGTGAAATTTAAGATTATTTCTTTTTTGTACACTTTGTTTAGGTCTTTTCGCTTCATTGAAATTTTTTGTATTTTGTAGTAAAATTTTAAATACGAATTGTTTTATTTTCAGTTATTGAAACATTTAACTCCAAATAAATAATCCGATATCAGGCAGAGAAACTACTGAACTGTTGCAAAAGCATTCTACAAATGGTAAAAATTAAAAAAAATTTGTTTGCATTTTAAGCACAATATGAGTACAAATATATAAAATTATCATTGAATTTGTAAGCTTTAATCGTTGTAAATAACATAATATGTTTGAATAGTTATCATTCAATAGTTGTGGTAAACATATTTTTAAATTATTATGTTACGATAAACATAAAAATGTTTATAGTAACTAAATTATCGTTAAAATCAAATTAACCCTTATCCTGTCAAAATTGCCCAAACAGTATTTATTGCTCATTTATTCTTTAAATATTTAGCGAATTTTTTTGAAACAATGTCAAAAATTTATTTGCAAAAAGCATTCTGAGACCAATATTGTATATAATGAATGTAAAATAACTAAAAAAAATTAATCAATATTAGAATTTTTTGTATTAGGCAAATTTGGCCCACTAATGTCATATGCGTTTTATTTTTGAAGTACAGTATAAGGGTTAAAATAACAATTAGTTGTGTACCACAACAATACATTGTTAGCAAAACACTGTGTAGTTGTTGTAACCATATCCAACCATGTTTTTTCTCGGCGTGTGCAGAACACCCAAAACAGTCTCTGGCGGTAATCGAGCTAATAGTCCGGCACACTATCACCTAGTCTATCAGAGCAGTCAAACTAACTAAATTGGTGAGCTATCTGGGTCTAGACTAAAAGACCTACTAAGTCATCTAATGCTAGATAATGAATTTACTACCTTGCCACAACTTACGTGTGAGGTGGTCTTGTATAAAACGGAACACTTTGTTACTAATTGGCTGTTTGCCGCATACTCATAATTCTTTTACACAATTTGAATTTTGGTATGAAAAAAGAATTAGTTGTACAACATATCCACGTTTCAATTAATTTGGTTTTATTTTAAACCATAATTGTTTTAATAAAATGTTATGGAATGACACAATAGCGGATTATAGTTTAGCACAATTGTTCGTAGTGATAGTTACATATGTAACTCAAATTTAGCCAAGACGATTAAAACTTTTATATAAACTTTAAAGCATTGCTGGCAATTTAGTAACATATCTTAGCAAATTTTTTTAAATATTGTATACAATATTATCAACCCTGGAGTTAGAAAACGACCACCTGTTTTTCAAAGTTTTTGCATAAAAATCCTAAATCCAACCAAGGTCAAAGAAATTAGAAACAAATCAACCTTTATGCCCTAAAACTTCTAGTATAAGTATGTTTGTTTGTTTTTTTTTTAGATTTTAAAAGGCACAACAACATATTTTTGTTAAATTATTCTGCTATTGAAAAGTTTTCATAAAAATCCGTCTATTATTTAAAGATTGTGTAAAAATTTCGTAGAAAAAGTCTGCATGTATTCAGGAAAAAATAACATGTTATTGACAAGCTGTATTAAATTAGGAAAATATGTCATATAAAACTTTAAACAAAGTATTTAGTTGAGCTCTTAATCATTGTATACCCGGAACTTTCTTTAAGAAAAAAAATAAACAGATTTGTTTTCGTAGGTTTTTTGCTGTATGTAGTTTTGAAAAATGTGCATAAATTTCAATGATTTTGTGCTTTTGCCTTTTTGTTGAACTTACAACATTTTTAAATGCAAAAAATATATTAATACACGAGTAGAAAACATTCATACAAAGAGTTAAATAAAAATGAAATACTTAGATTATAAAACCTTAAAAAATATCCTTGAATCCACCAAAACTTTTTTATATAAATTTTTTCTTTTTATATTTTATTTTTTTTTGAAATTAAAAAGGCCTATTGGTCAAATTCAAACAAATCCTTGTACATAAGTATCTTTACAGTAAAAGAGATTAAAATAATATATACATACAATATATATTTACAGCAACAACAAAAAAACAAAAAAGTTTTTTGCATATTTATGAAATCAAAAATTTATCCTGCCACGAAATGAATAAGTTAAAGAATGGACTAACAACAGCCACAACAACAACAACAACAAAAACAACATAATACACCCAGAATATGGTAGATTTTTGGTGATAGTATATTCGTCTTTGTTATAAAGTTAACCAAGTTGAATATTAAAAAAATAAACGAAAAAAAAGAAAGAGGAAAAAATGTATGCATAAAAATAACTTATAGTATGTTTGCAAAACTGTGACCCAAAAAAAAAATAAAAAAAAAAAAAATATTCGAAACGAAATAATAAAATAAAAAAGGATTTAATCTGGTTTCATATTTTTTATCAATTCAGATTTTTCCGTTCGTTTCCTACACCATTTCTAAGGTGTATTATTATTGAGAAATTAGAACGAATATATATGTATTGTATCTTGCAAATTGTATAGGCAGAGTATCATCTTTAATTCTACAGGAGTAATAAGTTTTATGATCCACTATCAAATACAAATGATAGCTGACATTGTCCATAACAAAACCTTCAGGGGATTTTTTTGGTTCAGTGCTAGATTTTTTTTTACAAGCATATGAAGTTTGTGATTTTGGAACCCTGGCTAACGAGAAAAACTCATTACAATTTTTATAAACTAATGGCTATATACTTTCCTATCCGGTAGAAATTTAATATATTTATGTTTTTGGGGTCGGGGAATCCATTTTTGATATTAGATTTTACCTAAAACTAACGCTGGGTGGCGCGGTCATATAATTTACGGTGCTTATGCTGTTTTTGAAGCTGAATAATTAATTTTGGTGTCGGATTTATTACATACTAGCTAAAACCCGGTGTGCTCCGCTACCCGTATTTTCTAAAATTAACTTTGTATGGGAGGTACCACGCCCACTTAAAATTTCCAAAAAAAAAGTAGCCTATAGCTCCTTCCAAACATACAGAAATATACTGTGAAAATTTCAAGCAAATCGGTGATTTTTAAAATTAACTTTGTATGGGAGGTACCACGCCCACTTAAAATTTCCAAAAAAAAAGTAGCCTATAGCTCCTTCCAAACATACAGAAATATACTGTGAAAATTTCAAGCAAATCGGTGGTTTTTAAAATTAACTTTGTATGCGAGGTACCACGCCCACTTAAAATTTCCAAAAAAAAAGTAGCCTATAGCTCCTTCCAGACATACAGAAATATACTGTGAAAATTTCAAGCAAATCGGTGATTTTTAAAATTAACTTTGTATGGGAGGTACCACGCCCACTTAAAATTTCCAAAAAAAAAGTAGCCTATAGCTCCTTCCAAACATACAGAAATATACTGTGAAAATTTCAAGCAAATCGGTGGTTTTTAAAATTAACTTTGTATGCGAGGTACCACGCCCACTTAAAATTTCCAAAAAAAAAAGTAGCCTATAGCTCCTTCCAGACATACAGAAATATACTGTGAAAATTTCAAGCAAATCGGTTCAGCCGTTTAGCCGTCTATAGACTTCAAACTAATAATAATAAAAATAACGACACACATTCACTTTTATATATATAGATAGATAGATAAAATATAATTATAATGATTTTACAAAGTACATTTTATTATTGCCAGTACGTTTCTTTAAAAAAAATGCTGTTTTCATGGAAAAAATTAGTTTTTATTGGAATTATCTATTTTCTATTACAAAAAATTGTTTTATTAACCCTTATCCTGTATTAATGGGTCATAATTGCCCAAACACTATTTATGGCTCATTTATTCTTTAAATACAAGATGGCGCAAAAGTAATCCTCCTATCAGAAAATGCTATAAATTTTGCGAAGCCCCTAATGTCATTTCTGTTTTGACATTTGCGAAATAACCGTTAATAAACAATGTTACGCTACACTGCTCCAGAACACGCAATATTGCTGACAGAACTGACATTAGGGGCCTCGCCAAATTTATAGCATTTTCTGATAGGAGGATTACTTTTGCGCCACCTTGTACTTAGCGAATTTTTTCGAAGCAAATGTTCCGAATGTCAAAAATTTATTTGCAAAAAGCATTCTGAGACCAATATTGTATGTAATGAATGTAAAATAAATAAATAAAAAAATTAATAAATATTAGAATTTTTTGTATTAGGCAAATTTGACCCACTAATGTCATATGCGTTTTATTTTTGAAGTGCAGGATCTTGAATTTCGATTTAGTGGAAGATTTTTTGGGTCTGCTTTAAAGATTCGCCTTATCATGCAGTCGGTTAATAATTTAGAGATTCTTTTGCTACTGGAAACGTTATCAATCCTAAAATTTATTATATTCAATATCTTATGCATTACATTGAAAACAATATTTACCTAAAATCAGTGTAATTTTCATCACATTAATACTAAACTTCAAATAATTATAAATCACGTTTTCAATTAGTTGCACCACCACAGTAGGGAGGGTATATTGGATTGGTCCAACACCCAGAATCACTTTCTGACTCGATTTAAATATGTCCGTCTGTCCGTCCGTCTGGCTGGCTTTCCCTATAAAGCTTGTGCGCAGAGTACAGGTCGCAATTTTGATGAAATTTGGTACGGTATATTTTTTTGACCCAAGAATTGATGGGATTGAAACTGGTGGTAATCGGTTCATTATTTCCCCTGGCCCCCATACAATTGCCCCCCCAAAAATTAGGGTTTATAGATCATATATGTTTGAATTATGCAAGTATCAAAACAAATTTCACCACAAATGAATGATAAATGAAGCCAAATCAGATCTACAAATTTTGTACAGATCGTTCCATAATTACTTGTAGCTCCCATATAAGACCCACTTCCGAAAATCACTTTAAACAGCATAACTCGCTGAAAAATATTGGTATCCAAATAATATTGAACGAAAATATATATCATATGTGTAAAAAAAATACGGTACAATTTTATTATGATCGGTCCATAATTAATGGAAACTCCCATATAAGACCCTCTCTGTAATTCATTTTAAGCTCAATAAATTGTTTAAAAGTATTTATATTGAAAGAAAGTTTAACACATATAATACTTATATTTACAGACATCGTGACACTAAATTTTTGTGTGATGGGTCCCCAATAGGTCATATCTCCCATATAACGCCCATTTCTGAAAAACTGTTTTATACATATACTGGATGTAGGGTATTATATGGTCGGGCTTGACCGACTATACTTTCTTACTTGTTTTTTTTTTATTTCATCTTTGTAATAATTTAACTAAATTGAAGATTGAGAAAGGAGTGGGATGTGAACAGCAACAAAATGCATTGAGACAAGTATTTTGAAGAGAAAAGCTAATCAAAAATTTACATTTTTTATAAATCTCATCAACCAGTTATATAAAGAGAGCATTTCCAATTAGTTGTCAACAATCTGTATATTATTTGTGGTGGTGGACATAAATACTGTCTGATCTGATTTTTTCTTTAGAATATTCCTAAATTAATTTAAGGTCTGCCTCATTGCAGAGGAGTATTCGAGCTTAAGTTTTGAGGATATACCACAAAGTCCGATCGGAAGTGGCATTGTTGGTTCTCAAATTTGGGTATCTCAGAGATTTATAAATATTTAGAAATATTGTTATGCTCTTAATATCCATAATTGGGGTCTCAAATTATACAAAAAAAAACTCCTTACAATTCATGAAAGACATGATTATAACAACAGCCAAGAAAAATGATCAATAAATTTTAATAATAATTTTCATGTAACAATTCCTATCTTCAGTAAAAATAATTTATTGTAAATAAAGAAATACCAAAGATTTAAAATTAACAGTTCAAATAAAAAATAATAATTCTTAACAACAGTTTATTATAATTAAATATTGTTCAGCGGTATTTGTTTACTCTTACAAGAGTTTTGTAAGATCAAACAGCCTCAAACAAAATAAGACTAAATATTTTTTGTGTCTTGTCCTAAATAAACGAAGTTTTCTTAATTGAATAAACGTGTTGAAATATATTTTATTTATGGGTTACGTCTTTTTTGGCAAATATTTGCCAAATGTGACCGTACCTTAAGTGATGTGGTTCTCTTCAAAATAGAATTGAATGCTTGCAAGTAGCGGACAACCACGTAAACTAACCAGGCATTGGAATATCCGTTAATCTACTTGCAAAACTTGGAAAATCTCTATATATTAAAGTTTTTATTCATCAATGCCTGGAAATGGTGTACGTCACAGTAATAACTTTTTTTCATTTTCCTAATATACAAAATATGAAAAGATTTACATATTTTGTACTTATACATTTATTCATACAGCCAAACACACTGAATCTGTGTACAATCTATTGGGAAAAAAAACTAGAATTAGTGAATGAACCAAAAAAATAAAAATATAAGACTTTTTGTCCGGTTGAATTCATAAACTGCCAATGTCATATAAATAATTTGAAACATGTGTGTTATCTTCTCTTTCTTCTCTATTTAGTTTTGTGTTCAATTTGTAGTTTTTTTCCGTTGAATTCCTTCAAAAGTATATCCTTGTAAATGCAAATATTTATCTAACAAAAAAAAAAAATCATGAGAAATGTTTGGTTTTGATATGTTAAATTTCAAATTCATTTCCTTGTAATAAAGTTTTATACTAAATTGCTATTAAAATCAATGGTATCAATGATTAGATATTATTGCAAAATTTTAAATATTAACATATTTTTAGAGTTATGGTATGCATCGTTTGTTTCCTTTAATGTTTGTTATTGGGGAATCTCAAATTTAATTATCAATCAAAATTTGTATTACATATTTTGGAAATGCACTGTTTGCGATAATGGTCGCAATTTACACGAAGCAATTTTCATTGAAAAGATTGATACAATGTATTTCTTTAAATTCCTTCGGTATTTACACAGCACAATTTTTATGGTTTAAATTGCTTGTATTTTTATTTGAAAGTATGCACTCATTTGTTTACACATATATAATACGAATAAGAGAGTAACACGAATTGCTAGTACAATCAAGTGTGTGCTCGTCTTTTCTTCCTCTCACCCTGCTGTCTAAATGGTAATCAGCTTAGCTTAAATAATTGCTTGGTGTAATTTGTATTAAAAATATTATAAATGTGCTGCCTAAACGGAATCATAAAGCTTGGGTTTCAAAAAAAAAAAGAATCTTCTTATATAGGCTTGGATGCTACATACGAACAAGACACTATTTACTTCATATACCAGTAGTAATCTATTGGAGAGTCAATACTCATTTAGTAACTATCTAAAGAGCAGTTTTTTTTCAATAGAAATTATATATTTTTTTGTGGTATATGATAAAATAGCTGGTTAGAAACTCCCCCATGAACCAGCATATAAATTCTAATGCGTTTTGTACTTTGGTTTAATTAATTCTCGCCGTGTAGCGCAACACTCTGTCACTCTTGACCCTAAACTCGTACATATTTTAAAAATTTCTATTTTTGTTTATTCACATGCAGTCAGTCTAATTTTTAGTTGTCATTGCTGCAATTTTGTCAAAATTGTTTTTCTTTTTTTCGTTTTTTTTTCTCTGTCCGCTGTTGTTTACACAAATTTTAATTTAATTTTTCATCTCAGTCGATTTTAGTGCTTTTTGTGATTTTCAGTCTGAAGTGACGCGCGCTGGTTTGGGTTGTTTTTCGTTTTTGTGATCATTCATTTTCGCGCTTATTTATTTCATTCAGTTCAATTTGAGATTTGTTTTATTTCTCGTGTTGTGTTTAATTTTTGTTTGTGTACTTTTGTGGACGAGTGCGGTCATATTTAATGTGTTATTCTTCTTTTAGTTTTCGATTTCGTGGAATAATTTTGTGTTTGTATGTGCTTGTGTGTGTATTTGCGCTATTATTAAAATAAATTTGTTTATTTTGCAAGTGAGTTTTTCTAGTTATTTTGCGTTTATTTGGTTTATGGAGAATTTGGTTATTAGAGTGAAAATAACACATTTAATTTGTTTGACTATTTATGCCAGAATAACTTAAATTATATCGTTTATGGAAGTTTACATAATTCAGTAGCAACTGGGCAACAATTTTAATCATTGACATTAAAGCTTATTCTTGTAAGTTGTTGGCATCATTGGAGTTAAGTGCTTACCATGTACGTCTACTAATTGAGATTTAAATAAGACTGAAAATAACTAGTTACATGTAAGTACTATATTAGATGTAAGAACCTACGAAAGTCTTTAACAGTAAATATAAAATGCCGGTCTAATTAGCACGGCACAACACAGAGAAGTACGAATATAAAGGGTAATTTTTTTAGCAACTTGCTTTTTGAAAAAAACTATTTTTGGCAGTTTAACGGTTTTGGTGTATTATGTTTAGTTTGGGTTTAAACTTAACCATGAATCGCCTTATAAAAGAACAACGCTTGTAGATTCTTCAATTTTATTATAAAAATTCTTGTTCCACTGATGCACTTTTTTTATCAGAAAGTTTTGGTCAGCGACGAAGCTCTTTTCTTGTTGAATGGATACGTACACAAGCAAAATTGTCGTATTTGGTGGAGGAGAAGCAAGAATTGCCAATGCATTCCGAAAAATGCACTGTTTGGAGTGGTTGACAGGCCAGTGGGACTTTTTTAAAGACGACGAAGGCAGGAACGTTACTGTGAATGGCGAACGGCCGAAATGGAAGAGCAGGACTTGGCTGATATGTGGTTTCAACAAGACTGTGTCACATTCCACATAGCACTCGAGACAATTGCCCAATTGAGTGGCGAGTTAGGTAAACAGTTTATTTCACGTCTGGGCCAGTCAATTGCGAGCCTCGATCATGCGATTTAATGCTTTTAGACTATTTATAAGGCTCATATATAAAGCTCATATCTATAGGGACAAGCCCGAATTTTTTTCGTGCGATACCAGCCGATATGTATGCCAAAATTGAAGTATGAATCATTTGAGACGTTAAACATTTAAATAAAAGCATCTTTAAACATTGTAAATATTATATATTTCGTTCTATCCAATCCAATCAAATTCTTAAATGAGTCTGTATTTAATAGAGGATTATTATAAAACTTTTAAGAGATATACCTCAAGCGTTAGATATTAAATGATTGTCAAAATTAGTTCCATTAGTTGCAGTGTTTTTTACATCATTTCTAAATCTAGTAAAATACAATGTGCCGTATACATAAACAATAAAGAAGACTTTAAGTGTGCTTTTAGACAAAATTTTTATACAAAATTTTCATACAAAACTTTGTCTAAAAGCACACTTAAAGTCTACTTTGTTGTTTATGAATACGGCACAATATTTTCTCTTGGAATATGATTTTTCTATCAAATAAAAATGCAAGTTTTCATCGTTGTGTAGATACCGCAGTTGTATTCTTCGTCCGCTTTCACACGCTTCATTTCTGACTCTTCACGGCAGCCATGTTTGGATGAGAAGGGAAAAGAGAATAAAATGTCTATCAACTTGATGGTACATTTCAATTTTCTTATTTCCTTTTGTTTTATTTTTTTTTTTACTTTCTACTTCTTATTATATGCAAAGTGGTTTGCATGAAAATACCACGCAAATTGACGATACGCGTGTAAATGAAATGACAAGTTCAAAAGAGAATTGAACAAAAACTGATCAATTAAAATTGGAGAGTGTGAAACAGGACTTATAATACAGTCATTACTAAACTACTTCTAAGTAATGCCTACGGTATTACAAAACATGACTTTATAGTTTGTATTTTTAATCTTAAAAAATCATGATTAAATAAATTAAACAAACAACAGAAAACAAAATTCCTTTTAACATTCACACCATAAACTGATAGCTGGTCAAAATATTTTCTTTATTTAACGCCCCCTTCCCTGCCCCTGGCATTTGTCTTAATTTGGTTAATCTTTTGTTTGCAGTTAAACTTAATTTTAGTTAAATTTTTATTTTGCTAATAAAACCGTAAATAAATGTTGCATAATTTTAACTTTTACAGCGTTTTCTCATGGTGGGTCTCTACTCTCTAAGTTTTGCATAAATTCTTGTTAAAATTTCATTTAAACTTTTATCTTATTTATTGAAAACAATGTCATAAGTCAAATGACTTTATGTAGAATTTTATTTCTATACTTTCTCTCTTTCTGCTCTTGCTTTATTTAACATAGAAGCAGAGGAGAAGAAAAAAAAAATAAAAATTCTGCCATAATGAGAATTGAATTAGGACATTTTCATTTGTTGGTGCTCTCAAGGGAATAACAAAATTAAATTGTAATTCTACGTTCTTTTTTGTTTGCAAGTTTTTTATATTGAAACGTTTTTTTTTATTTTACTAGTCAGTGGGCCAGGTCAGCCAGCCCGTCATTCATTCATCCAACTTACACACCCAATCTTTTATCCAATATGTAAGAGCAATGAAAAGGAAGGATTCTGAGAAAGCAAACGAATTTTTTTTCTTCTTGATTATACGTTTTCTGCTTTTCATTTAGTTTTATCTATTTTGGAATACGAAATTTAAGTTTATAGAAAAAATAAGAAAAATCTTTTATTTTCAATTTTTAACTTGATGACATTTTACAAAACTAACTTACCACTACAAATATGGTTACAGATATAGCTACTGTTAGATTGTTGGTTTGTGTCTTGTGTGTAATAACCCGGCTGGTTGTGAAGCTAAATTCGAATAAATTTGATGCCTCTTCTGTAGAGTGAGAGACAAATTTGGAGGTTTAAACTTTACGATAATAACTCACCAAACAGCAAAGGGATATCGAGTAATATCGAGCACCAGTAACTGTCAGTGCTTGAACAGTCTCACGTACGAATAATTATGATCCATTTGTTTTCAAGAATCAAATACAATTTTAATGATTAAAAAAGCAATAAGGTGAACATGAGTTCTTCATAGCTAGTATGGAATGGCACATCGGCAAAATAGCCTTCACGAGTTTGCACTCTTTTGTCGAAAATTTTGATGACTATTTTGAATAAATATGGCTGAAATTTGTTGGATGTAATTATAAGCTTACTACCATAGACTTCTGATTTAAAATAACCATAAAAATATATCCGATGGTGTTAGATCACAGGACCTCCCGAGCTCCTAAAATCCTGATTACCGGGAGTAAATGAACTAAATGACGAGGAAATGTATCATGCAGTAATTGCATTGTTTCTTGTTACTGTTACAACTTTATCAATCTCATTTTCAAAGACGTCCAATGAAGACTTGAGTGCAAAACCCGCCACAAACAGTGTCTTGTTGTAGACGCACTTAGGATTCTCTGAACCTCAAATACGGCAGTTTTGATGATTCATAAAAGTGAAAATTCATATCTCCAGATTTTACTATTAAACTCTCAATGATTTTCATCAACATGAGGCCACCAAGCTTTCATTGCTTTTTAAACATTTTACTAACTGCCAAACTGTTTTTTTTTTTAGTTACCAACATTTTCATGTGCAAATGCGGTTCTGTAATTCCACTGTGAGCTGTTTTTCTAATTTTCTCTACTACTGTATGCAAAATTCAAGCTAATTATTTGGTAAAGGCGTAAGTTAATAGAGAACATAGCGTTGAATAATTCTAAATATGTAATTATAAACATACAACTCTAAGCAGCGATATCGGCAATTGTTACCTTTTAAACTGCAGGTAAACTCATCTTTTCGCTACAAATTGTTCATACACTTGAACATGTATTCGTATGGCTGTATATCTGCAATTGTTAAAGTAAGTGGTAGGAGATACAAGTTTATTTCCGTTTCCTCAGTGTTCGGTTTATGCTCTTCTATACACAAAAATAAATACAGTTCAAGTGTATTGCATTAATTTTGCATTACAAACACAGTTGTGGAAGCACAGAGAATATGTAAAATGTGAAAATATATTTATGTATTTATGTACTTTGACGCAATTTAAGAAACTGTAAAGAAAAACTAAACGCTGAATTTCAGCTGGCCAGTGTTGCCAGTTTAGCCTTTTTTGAGGCTTGATTTATCCTTTAGCTTTCAAATTTATATTTTAGGTTTTGGGTTTCCATTTACGAGTTGCTTCATTTAGTATTTAGCTTTCTTATACTATATTTTAGCAATGGGTAGGTTAGTTAGTACTATTAAAATTGTTAAAATAAAGCAAAGAAATTGAATTAAAGTTAAAATTCTAAAGGCATTATTAAATATTCAAAGTTCTTTAACCCTAATCCTGTAAAAAAATTTTGCCCAAACGCGTTTTCAACTCAGCATATCTGGCGTGTATTTAGTAATATCGGTATGAAACTTCTTGACAATTAGTCTTTTATGTATATTTAGCAGCGCTGTTAAAATTTATATTGTGGCTCCACAAAAAGGCACCCCTATAAAAAAAGTAGCAAATCTTGTATTTTGGGCAAATTGTGCCCAATACAATTTTACTAGTTTTATTACTTTTTGTTACAAGTATTACATATTATTTCTACATGGGAATGATTTTTGCACACAAATAAGTTACAATTCATACATTTTGTATTATATTTAGTACTGTTAGACTTATTTTCACAGAAGTGACAACGGCCTCTCTTTGTATTTTTCTCTTTTTCGGGTGATGTAGATTCCTTGCGACAGTACCATATGGCTGTGTCTTACGCTGCTGCTTTTCATCCTCCAAAAGCTCAAATCCCAGTTCTTCCAAAAAAAGCCTGCGACGAAAATGCTTTGATTTGTTCCACTCGGGATTTATTGCTGTCCAAATAACGAAAGCATTGTATGCGGATACATCAAGCATATTTGCAAATAGAGCTACATGCCACCTATTAGTTTTCCGCTTACAAGTATATGTGGCAACCAGTTGGTCGAGTGTATCCACCCCTGCCTTTGTATGGTTATAATACTCTATTATTTTTGGTTTCTTTGACTGGTTATCGTGTATTTGTGTAATATGTAATACTTGTAACAAAAAGTAATAAAACTAGTAAAATTGTATTGGGCACAATTTGCCCAAAATACAAGATTCGTTCCTTTTATTCTTTACAGGATGAGGGTTAAAAATACTTTAGCACATAAACTTACTAAGCAAATCCTAGTTCCAAATCTTCAGAGGATGAAAATATTATAATACAAATTTTATAATTACAGATGTTTGCAAAACTAAAAAAATGTTTAAACGTACAAGGTGGCGCAAAAGTAATCCTCCTATCAGAAAATGCTATAAATTTTGCGAGGCCCCTAATGTCAGTTCTGTCAGCAATATTCGGCGTTCTGCAGCAGTGTAGCGTAACATTGTTTATTAACTTGTATTTCGCGTGTGTTTACTACACAAATGTCAAAACAGAACTGACATTAGGGGCCTCGCAAAATTTATAGCATTTTTAGGCCAAAGCACAACAAATATTTAGTTTTATTTAATTTGATGCTGCTTGATCTGGCAAAACTTTTGTATGAGTAAACAACGTCCAACAAATTTGTGCTAAAACAAGTGGTTACGCAAGTTTTTAGACCCAATTGATAAAAATATAAACTTGGATTCATATACACACATAAAGTGCCCCGATAAACTAGACGACAGTACGCTAGACCAGTCAGTCTGAGGGTTGCGTGTTCGATTGCCGCCAAAGACTCTGGCTGTTTTCTTGCCCTTTTGGCTGCTCTGCAGAAAAGCATTTTGTTTGTTTAAAAAAAATAAATACTTTATTTTTATAACATAAGAATACATATTTACCAACAAAATTCTTATTTATCTGTAAGCAGTCGTTAATAGTAACACTGTTACAGGTTTTATACTTGAAATATTTATTAATTTTATTACTTTATGTTAACCTTAATTCAAAAAACCAGAAAATTTTAATTAAAATTATGTTGGCTTTTTTAGCCTTTTTTTACAGAGATTTAACTTGTTTTGCCTTTTTTAAGGCCCATTAAGTTTCTATTTTTCCAGCTCCTGGCAACACTGACAACTACCATGACATTTTGTTGTCAATAAATAAAAAATAAGACAGATGAAACAAAAAATGCTAAAAATAGAATCAAGTAGAAAAAAGACATCACGTTGCGTATTAAGAGAGCAACAGACACACAAATAAATTGGTTGACAACTAACTGAGTTATTTCATTCCTACAATGCTAATGATGACTGCAAATATAAAAATGATGTCGTCCATATTATTGTTACTACTAGTATTATTATTATTATTGTTATTATTATTATTTATATTACTATAATTCTATAGCTGTTTCTTTAACTTCTGGTTCCTTCTGTGCCACATTTGCTCTATTTTATTCGGCGTTTGCTGCTACATTGGCATTTTGTTTGGGGAATTATTTCATTTTTAACTGACACACACAACAGGCTTCATTCATCACATTTGTAATAATAGCTTAGTGAGAAAAAAACAAATTTTGTATGACTGACAGTGTAAATTAGAATTATTTACAATTTGGGAGACAATTTAATTTTAGTCTTATTATCATAGACTTTATATAACCCACTAAAAAAAAATAAAGCCAATGAGATTGAATCCAGCGATCTAGGGCTGTAATGATCAGCGCACCATTAAAAAAAGGCACCAAATTTAGAATTTCTGTTTTATTAAAAATGTTTATTGAATACATTTTACATAAAAAGTATAACTGCCATTATTATTTTTAGTTAGACTGTTAATTTTTAAATTTTTGATCATTTTTCATTAAATTATTAATTATTTTTACTGAAGTTAGGAATTGTTTTTACAACATGAAATCTTATTAAAAATTTTTTTGACAATTTTTGCTTGGCTGAGCTGGGGATTGAACCTGGGTTGAATTTACATGTTTCAAGAATCACCACATTCTTTCATCAGAATTCTTAGAGTTCAAACCTTTGCACCACTGCGGTGCCTGCTAGCCAACAGACAGACATCAATCTTTTAACCAGTGTTACCTGGTGGTTCGAAATTTGCTTTTTCTTCAGTTTTTTTCGTATTCTTTCTGTCAAGACTTCAACACCTGAATACACTTGGTTTTATTATGTTTTTTGTCCACTTTCGTCGACAATTTTGTGTAGCACTTAAAGTACAAATGAAAACATTATAAGCTTGTGCTCCAGCTATTTTAAGTACAATTATTGTTTTTAGTTGTTAAAGAGTATAATATTTTTGTGTTATAAATATAACAATAAAACAGTCGTCTACAGTTCAGTGTTTTTAGAAAAAAAAAACAAAAAATAAAAAACTAAACTAAACAAATTTGTTTGTATTCCTTTGTATGCAATAAATTGTATTTTTTTTTTTTAATTTCATAAATTCTATATAAAATTTTTTTATAAAATATTAATGATTAATAGTAAAAGCATTTTTTTTAATAAACGAGTTAATAAAAATAAAATAAGCATTTAACCACTATGGGTAAAATAGGCAAATATCATCAGCGTAAATAAAAAGTTGGCCTGATAGACCAAGGTTTTTTATATCATTTAGGTAGAGTATAAAGAATAAAGGCCCCAGAACACTAACTTGCGGTTCTCCATATTCAACTGACTAACTCTTGTCACCGTTAATTTGAACAAATTGTCTTCGATTTGTTAAATAACTTCTTATAAGCAATAGTTCTCTTCCACATATTCCATAATAGCCAAGTTTTTGAACAAGAATTTCATGGCCAATGAGGTCAAAAGCTTTGGTGAAATCATAGAAGATACCAGCTTCACCATTACATCCTCCATCCAATCCCTTACAGATGAAATTAACCACGTTCAAAACTGCTGCCTCGGTACCACATCCTTTCCTAAAACCATATTGATAATTATTTAGCATATTATTGTTTTGCATATAAGCAGAAATTTGGTTATGCAAAAGTCTTTCAAAAACATTATCAATGATAGACAAAACTGCTATTGGTCTAAACATATCAACTCTTTTCTTTGGGGATTGGAACCACCATATGTATTTTCAAAATATCTGGATATTGTTAAAATTTTTGACCAACCATGGTATTAAAACATTGCATTTTAATAGAACTTTAGGTGGTATATTATCATGTCCACAACTCTTATTTGAATTTAAGTTTTTAATAATACTGTGTACTTCATCAGATGATGTATGATTTAAATGAAATGCATTTCTATGTTTAATTAAGGTTCTTAAAGAATTCCAGGAATCAGTTGATGATTGATTAATTTGTTCTCTTAAATCTTTGACAGATTGTAGTAAATGTTTATTAGAAGCTTCAGCTTTTTCAAAATCATTTAAAATTTCTTCACCACTAGCGTTTTCTAAATAAATTGTTCTGTTTTGTTGTCTACCAAGAGTTTCATTCAAAAATGTTCCAGACTTTTTTGGATCGTGCTGAGTTTTGCAAATATTGTTGTTATAAAAATTGTTCATCATCTCTCTACTTGTTTTTTTAATTACATTGCTAATGCCTCTTATTCTACTCTCTATATCACAAATTCCAGGTCTCCGTCTTCTCATTTTTAACAGCTTTTTCTTGTAATTTATTAATTTTGCCAAATTTCCTTTTATCCAAGGTATAATTCCATGGCGAATTTCTCTTCTTTGACGTTTTTAAAATGTAGAATTTTGCAAGAATGATAAAATAAAGATTACGCCATGCGCATGATTTCCCGTTATCTGACGTAGAAGGGCCATCCTAAGGGTTACCAATAATGTTTCATGTGTTAGAATTAAAATTTCTTGCAAAAAATTTATGTGATAGTTGGCAACTTTGCAATTCAAATCTCTGAGAGTTCTAAAATAAAATCTGTTTAAAAAAGAAAAACAAACAAAAAAAAACAAACAAAAAAAAAACAACAAAAAATATAAACATGAAGAGTGCAGTGAGCAAATGCAAGCAAAACTTGAGTAAAAAAAACAAATTAGAAAAAATTAGCCAAAAGAAACACAGAATGTGTGACGTCACAGGGCCTAAATGCGCAGAAGATTTTACGCGCGTTGGCGTAATCTTTATTTTATCATTCTTGGAAATGTAACCTCTTTGCAACTCAGTTTATTTTTGTCTAGACAAAATATAAAATTAAACCAATTAAAGAGTTGTTCATAAAAAAATATTTCCTCTCTTTCTCTCTCAAAAAGAGAGACGCCAGATTTCATATAAAAAAAACTTTGTCCGAACAAATATTTTGTTCAGCACGAATGGATGAAACCACCTAAATTCCTCCCGATATTTGTGTATAAAGTAACCAATTGATGAAATGAAAATAGCAACAGTTTGTTGTTTTTGAAGAACTGTTGTATTGATTTGAATACAAATTCTGTTGATTTAACTAATTCTTTTCATTAGAGATCTTGAAGATAAGTTGTAATTAATATCCAATTAATCGATCTTTGTTTTTATTTGCAAAAATACGCTATTTTTCTTTAAGTCCTAATATTTGACTTTGTCATATATATATTCACATAATTATATAATATAAATAGTACTTACATATACAGTGCCGGCAAAAATAATAGCACTTCGATCATTTATTTTATATCTGATCATAAAGTAAATGGCGAAATATTTTATGGACGGCCGAAAGTAAAATTATTTTATTTGTTGAAAAAGGTTCTCATGTTAGACTTCTCCCAAAGAATACAATCCACAGTTCACATCTAAGACGGTAAAGCCTCCCATCATCATGGGAATGCTTTTCAACAAAGTATCACCATGCGTACTTTGATATACATACTAAATAATGTTATGCTTCCCTATGCCATGGACGAAATGCCATTGATTTTGGTCTTCCAACAATTCAACAACCCAAAACGTACAAGCGGAAAGGCACGTCAGAGGTCCATTGAAAATAATATTGAGCTCTTGGTGCGGCCAGCGCAATCAACTGACTTGAACCCAATAGCGAATCTTTGGCCTGACATAAAGAAAAGTAACAAATTAAACCTTTTCAATAAAGAGCAACCCCCTGGCCCACGATGTCGAACGATAACGTTCGCTTAGATAAGACTTAAGACACAAACTTGATTGTGGAATAAACAAACTTGATTGAGTAAAAAATAGATACGATAAAAAGTTTATGTCTTAAGTCTTATCTAAGCGAACGTGGGCCAGGGGGTAAATAAAAGTTTCACAAATCTTTTTTACGTTGAATAAATGATTGACATATTTCAATTCTGTGTCACGGGAATAACTAGGGAACTACAAAAAAATGCATATGTACAGTCGAATCCTGCCTTAAGTGCTATTTTTTTAGCGCAGCTGTATATGTATGTACATATGTACTTATATATCTTTGTGTGTACTGATGCTTTCGACAATCTAGATAAGCACTTCTATTAGGCATAAAATGCAAAGAATAATATGAAAAGAATAACTGTTTGCTCGTACATGACAGCAGAGAAAATTGTTACAAATTAAATTTTATTGTTAATTGTAATCGATTTTTGTCACTTGAACGAATTGTCATACA